>OZ002743.1:179453404-180703404 GCA_963924295.1 Dioctria rufipes | reverse complement strand
TTTAATTTTTTTGGCGAAAAAATCTATGGCTATAGCCCATGTTTTTTTGCGAAATTTTGACTGAAAATTAAATGTCACCGATTTTCACCAATGAGCACTCGTTCGACGCGTACTGAAGAGAAGAATATCCCTACAAAGTTTCGATGAAAAAAAATAACTGGTTCTCGAGATATGTCCAAAAAACCGCTTCGCCGTGGTGCGACGCATGTATTCCTAGTTTTATTGGTCTAATTTTTCACCTAGTGACTTCTATCGAAAAATTCTTTTGCACAACTATTTCTCTTCTTATTCCCCGTCGAATGAGCCATCCCTTATCAAAATCGGTGAGATTTAATTTTTTTGGCGAAAAAATCTATGGCTATAGCCCATGTTTTTTTGCGAAATTTTGACTGAAAATTAAATGTCACCGATTTTCACCAATGAGCACTCGTTCGACGCGTACTGAAGAGAGGAATATCCCTACAAAGTTTCGCTGAACAAAAATAACTGGTTCTCGAGATATGTCCAAAAAACCGCTTCGCCGTGGTGCGACGCATGTATTCCTAGTTTTATTGGTCTAATTTTTCACCTAGTGACTTCTATCGAAAAATTCTTTTGCACATCTATTTCTCTTCTTATTCCCCGTCGAATGAGCCATCCCTTATCAAAATCGGTGAGATTTAATTTTTTTGGCGAAAAAATCTATAGGCTATAGCCCATGTTTTTTTGCGAAATTTTGACTGAAAATTAAATGTCACCGATTTTCACCAATGAGCACTCGTTCGACGCGTACTGAAGAGAGGAATATCCCTACTAAGTTTCGCTGAAAATAAATAACTGGTTCTCGAGATATGTCCAAAAAACCGCTTCGCCGTGGTGCGACGCATGTATTCCTAGTTTTATTGGTCTAATTTTTCACCTAGTGACTTCTATCGAAAAATTCTTTTGCACATCTATTTCTCTTCTTATTCCCCGTCGAATGAGCCATCCCTTATCAAAATCGGTGAGATTTAATTTTTTTGGCGAAAAAATCTATAGGCTATAGCCCATGCTTTTTTGCGAAATTTTGACTGAAAATTAAATGTCACCGATTTTCACCAATGAGCACTCGTTCGACGCGTACTGAAGAGAGGAATATCCCTACAAAGTTTCGCTGAAAAAAAAATAACTGGTTCTCGAGATATGTCCAAAAAACCGCTTCGCCGTGGTGCGACGCATGTATTCCTAGTTTTATTGGTCTAATTTTTCACCTAGTGACTTCTATCGAAAAATTCTTTTGCACATCTATTTCTCTTCTTATTCCCCGTCGAATGAGCCATCCCTTATCAAAATCGGTGAGATTTAATTTTTTTGGCGAAAAAATCTATAGGCTATAGCCCATGTTTTTTTGCGAAATTTTGACTGAAAATTAAATGTCACCGATTTTCACCAATGAGCACTCGTTCGACGCGTACTGAAGAGAAGAATATCCCTACAAAGTTTCGATGAAAAAAAATAACTGGTTCTCGAGATATGTCCAAAAAACCGCTTCGCCGTCGTGCGACGCATGTATTCCTAGTTTTATTGGTCTAATTTTTCACCTAGTGACTTCTATCGAAAAATTCTTTTGCACATCTATTTCTCTTCTTATTCCCCGTCGAATGAGCCATCCCTTATCAAAATCGGTGAGATTTAATTTTTTTGGCGAAAAAATCTTAGGCTGCGAAATTTTGACTGAAAATTAAATGTCACCGATTTTCACCAATGAGCACTCGTTCGACGCGTACTGAAGAGAGGAATATCCCTACTAAGTTTCGCTGAAAAAAAATAACTGGTTCTCGAGATATGTCCAAAAAACCGCTTCGCCGTGGTGCGACGCATGTATTCCTAGTTTTATTGGTCTAATTTTTCACCTAGTGACTTCTATCGAAAAATTCTTTTGCACATCTATTTCTCTTCTTATTCCCCGTCGAATGAGCCATCCCTTATCAAAATCGGTGAGATTTAATTTTTTTGGCGAAAAAATCTATAGGCTATAGCCCATGTTTTTTTGACTGAAAATTAAATGTCACCGATTTTCACCAATGAGCACTCGTTCGACGCGTACTGAAGAGAGGAATATCCCTACAAAGTTTCGCTGAAAAAAAAATAACTGGTTCTCGAGATATGTCCAAAAAACCGCTTCGCCGTGGTGCGACGCATGTATTCCTAGTTTTATTGGTCTAATTTTTCACCTAGTGACTTCTATAGAAAAATTCTTTTGCACATCTATTTCTCTTCTTATTCCCCGTCGAATGAGCCATCCCTTATCAAAATCGGTGAGATTTAATTTTTTTGGCGAAAAAATCTATAGGCTATAGCCCATGCTTTTTTGCGAAATTTTGACTGAAAATTAAATGTCACCGATTTTCACCAATGAGCACTCGTTCGACGCGTACTGAAGAGAGGAATATCCCTACAAAGTTTCGCTGAAAAAAAATAACTGGTTCTCGAGATATGTCCAAAAAACCGCTTCGCAGTGGTGCGACGCATGTATTCCTAGTTTTATTGGTCTAATTTTTCACCTAGTGACTTCTATCGAAAAATTCTTTTGCACATCTATTTCTCTTCTTATTCCCCGTCGAATGAGCCATCCCTTATCAAAATCGGTGAGATTTAACTTTTTTGGCGAAAAAATCTATAGGCTATAGCCCATGTTTTTTTGCGAAATTTTGACTGAAAATTAAATGTCACCGATTTTCACCAATGAGCACTCGTTCGACGCGTACTGAAGAGAGGAATATCCCTACAAAGTTTGGATGAAAAAAAATAACTGGTTCTCGAGATATGTCCAAAAAACCGCTTCACCGTGGTGCGACGCATGTATTCCTAGTTTTATTGGTCTAATTTTTCACCTAGTGACTTCTATCGAAAAATTCTTTTGCACATCTATTTCTCTTCTTATTCCCCGTCGAATGAGCCATCCCTTATCAAAATCGGTGAGATTTAACTTTTTTGGCGAAAAAATCTATAGGCTATAGCCCATGTTTTTTTGCGAAATTTTGACTGAAAATTAAATGTCACCGATTTTCTCCAATGAGCACTCGTTCGACGCGTACTGAAGAGAGGAATATCCCTACAAAGTTTCGATGAAAAAAAATAACTGGTTCTCGAGATATGTCCAAAAAACCGCTTCGCCGTGGTGCGACGCATGTATTCCTAGTTTTATTGGTCTAATTTTTCACCTAGTGACTTCTATCGAAAAATTCTTTTGCACATCTATTTCTCTTCTTATTCCCCGTCGAATGAGCCATCCCTTATCAAAATCGGTGAGATTTAATTTTTTTGGCGAAAAAATCTATAGGCTATAGCCCATGCTTTTTTGCGAAATTTTGACTGAAAATTAAATGTCACCGATTTTCACCAATGAGCACTCGTTCGACGCGTACTGAAGAGAGGAATATCCCTACAAAGTTTCGATGAAAAAAAATAACTGGTTCTCGAGATATGACCAAAAAACCGCTTCGCCGTGGTGCGACGCATGTATTCCTAGTTTTATTGGTCTAATTTTTCACCTAGTGACTTCTATCGAAAAATTCTTTTGCACATCTATTTCTCTTCTTATTCCCCGTCGAATGAGCCATCCCTTATCAAAATCGGTGAGATTTAATTTTTTTGGCGAAAAAATCTATAGGCTATAGCCCATGTTTTTTTGCGAAATTTTGACTGAAAATTAAATGTCACCGATTTTCACCAATGAGCACTCGTTCGACGCGTACTGAAGAGAGGAATATCCCTACAAAGTTTCGATGAAAAAAAATAACTGGTTCTCGAGATATGTCCAAAAAACCGCTTCGCCGTGGTGCGACGCATGTATTCCTAGTTTTATTGGTCTAATTTTTCACCTAGTGACTTCTGTCGAAAAATTCTTTTGCACATCTATTTCTCTTCTTATTCCCCGTCGAATGAGCCATCCCTTATCAAAATCGGTGAGATTTAATTTTTTTGGCGAAAAAATCTATAGGCTATAGCCCATGTTTTTTTGCGAAATTTTGACTGAAAATTAAATGTCACCGATTTTCACCAATGAGCACTCGTTCGACGCGTACTGAAGAGAGGAATATCCCTACAAAGTTTCGATGAAAAAAAATAACTGGTTCTCGAGATATGTCCAAAAAACCGCTTCGCCGTGGTGCGACGCATGTATTCCTAGTTTTATTGGTCTAATTTTTCACCTAGTGACTTCTATCGAAAAATTCTTTTGCACATCTATTTCTCTTCTTATTCCCCGTCGAATGAGCCATCCCTTATCAAAATCGGTGAGATTTAATTTTTTTGGCGAAAAAATCTATAGGCTATAGCCCATGTTTGTTTGCGAAATTTTGACTGAAAATTAAATGTCACCGATTTTCACCAATGAGCACTCGTTCGACGCGTACTGAAGAGAGGAATATCCCTACAAAGTTTCGATGAAAAAAAATAACTGGTTCTCGAGATATGTCCAAAAAACCGCTTCGCCGTGGTGCGACGCATGTATTCCTAGTTTTATTGGTCTAATTTTTCACCTAGTGACTTCTATCGAAAAATTCTTTTGCACATCTATTTCTCTTCTTATTCCCCGTCGAATGAGCCATCCCTTATCAAAATCGGTGAGATTTAATTTTTTTGCGAAAAAATCTATAGGCTATAGACCATGCTTTTTTGCGAAATTTTGACTGAAAATTAAATGTCACCGATTTTCACCAATGAGCACTCGTTCGACGCGTACTGAAGAGAGGAATATCCCTACAAAGTTTCGCTGAAAAAAAATAACTGGTTCTCGAGATATGTCCAAAAAACCGCTTCGCCGTGGTGCGACGCATGTATTCCTAGTTTTATTGGTCTAATTTTTCACCTAGTGACTTCTATCGAAAAATTCTTTTGCACATCTATTTCTCTTCTTATTCCCCGTCGAATGAGCCATCCCTTATCAAAATCGGTGAGATTTAATTTTTTTGGCGAAAAAATCTATAGGCTATAGCCCATGTTTTTTTGCGAAATTTTGACTGAAAATTAAATGTCACCGATTTTCACCAATGAGCACTCGTTCGACGCGTACTGAAGAGAGGAATATCCCTACAAAGTTTCGCTGAAAAAAAATAACTGGTTCTCGAGATATGTCCAAAAAACCGCTTCGCCGTGGTGCGACGCATGTATTCCTAGTTTTATTGGTCTAATTTTTCACCTAGTGACTTCTATCGAAAAATTCTTTTGCACATCTATTTCTCTTCTTATTCCCCGTCGAATGAGCCATCCCTTATCAAAATCGGTGAGATTTAATTTTTTTGGCGAAAAAATCTATAGGCTGTAGCCCATGCTTTTTTGCGAAATTTTGACTGAAAATTAAATGTCACCGATTTTCACCAATGAGCACTCGTTCGACGCGTACTGAAGAGAGGAATATCCCTACAAAGTTTCGCTGAAAAAAAATAACTGGTTCTCGAGATATGTCCAAAAAACCGCTTCGCCGTGGTGCGACGCATGTATTCCTAGTTTTATTGGTCTAATTTTTCACCTAGTGACTTCTATCGAAAAATTCTTTTGCACATCTATTTCTCTTCTTATTCCCCGTCGAATGAGCCATCCCTTATCAAAATCGGTGAGATTTAATTTTTTTGGCGAAAAAATCTATAGGCTATAGCCCATGTTTTTTTGCGAAATTTTGAATGAAAATTAAATGTCACCGATTTTCACCAATGAGCACTCGTTCGACGCGTACTGAAGAGAGGAATATCCCTACAAAGTTTCGATGAAAAAAAATAACTGGTTCTCGAGATATGTCGAAAAAACCGCTTCGCCGTGGTGCGACGCATGTATTCCTAGTTTTATTGGTCTAATTTTTCACTTAGTGACTTCTATCGAAAAATTCTTTTGCACATCTATTTCTCTTCTTATTCCCCGTCGAATGAGCCATCCCTTATCAAAATCGGTGAGATTTAATTTTTTTGGCGAAAAAATCTATAGGCTATAGCCCATGCTTTTTTGCGAAATTTTGACTGAAAATTAAATGTCACCGATTTTCACCAATGAGCACTCGTTCGACGCGTACTGAAGAGAGGAATATCCCTACGAAGTTTCGCTGAAAAAAAATAACTGGTTCTCGAGATATGTCCAAAAAACCGCTTCGCCGTGGTGCGACGCATATATTCCTAGTTTTATTGGTCTAATTTTTCACCTAGTGACTTCTATCGAAAAATTCTTTTGCACATCTATTTCTCTTCTTATTCCCCGTCGAATGAGCCATCCCTTATCAAAATCGGTGAGATTTAATTTTTTTGGCGAAAAAATCTACAGGCTATAGCCCATGTTTTTTTGCGAAATTTTGACTGAAAATTAAATGTCACCGATTTTCACCAATGAGCACTCGTTCGACGCGTACTGAAGAGAGGAATATCCCTACAAAGTTTCGATGAAAAAAAATAACTGGTTCTCGAGATATGTCCAAAAAACCGCTTCACCGTGGTGCGACGCATGTATTCCTAGTTTTATTGGTCTAATTTTTCACCTAGTGACTTCTATCGAAAAATTCTTTTGCACATCTATTTCTCTTCTTATTCCCCGTCGAATGAGCCATCCCTTATCAAAATCGGTGAGATTTAATTTTTTTGGCGAAAAAATCTATAGTAGCCCATGTTCTTTTGCGAAATTTTGAATGAAAATTAAATGTCACCGATTTTCACCAATGAGCACTCGTTCGACGCGTACTGAAGAGAGGAATATCCCTACAAAGTTTCGATGAAAAAAAATAACTGGTTCTCGAGATATGTCGAAAAAACCGCTTCGCCGTGGTGCGACGCATGTATTCCTAGTTTTATTGGTCTAATTTTTCACCTAGTGACTTCTATCGAAAAATTCTTTTGCACATCTATTTCTCTTCTTATTCCCCGTCGAATGAGCCATCCCTTATCAAAATCGGTGAGATTTAATTTTTTTGGCGAAAAAATCTATAGGCTATAGCCCATGCTTTTTTGCGAAATTTTGACTGAAAATTAAATGTCACCGATTTTCACCAATGAGCACTCGTTCGACGCGTACTGAAGAGAGGAATATCCCTACAAAGTTTCGCTGAAAAAAAATAACTGGTTCTCGAGATATGTCCAAAAAACCGCTTCGCCGTGGTGCGACGCATATATTCCTAGTTTTATTGGTCTAATTTTTCACCTAGTGACTTCTATCGAAAAATTCTTTTGCACATCTATTTCTCTTCTTATTCCCCGTCGAATGAGCCATCCCTTATCAAAATCGGTGAGATTTAATTTTTTTGGCGAAAAAATCTATAGGCTATAGCCCATGTTTTTTTGCGAAATTTTGACTGAAAATTAAATGTCACCGATTTTCACCAATGAGCACTCGTTCGACGCGTACTGAAGAGAGGAATATCCCTACAAAGTTTCGATGAAAAAAAATAACTGGTTCTCGAGATATGTCCAAAAAACCGCTTCGCCGTGGTGCGACGCATGTATTCCTAGTTTTATTGGTCTAATTTTTCACCTAGTGACTTCTATCGAAAAATTCTTTTGCACATCTATTTCTCTTCTTATTCCCCGTCGAATGAGCCATCCCTTATCAAAATCGGTGAGATTTAATTTTTTTGGCGAAAAAATCTATAGGCTATAGCCCATGTTTTTTTGCGAAATTTTGACTGAAAATTAAATGTCACCGATTTTCACCAATGAGCACTCGTTCGACGCGTACTGAAGAGAGGAATATCCCTACAAAGTTTCGCTGAAAAAAAATAACTGGTTCTCGAGATATGTCCAAAAAACCGCTTCGCCGTGGTGCGACGCATATATTCCTAGTTTTATTGGTCTAATTTTTCACCTAGTGACTTCTATCGAAAAATTCTTTTGCACATCTATTTCTCTTCTTATTCCCCGTCGAATGAGCCATCCCTTATCAAAATCGGTGAGATTTAATTTTTTTGGCGAAAAAATCTATAGGCTATAGCCCATGTTTTTTTGCGAAATTTTGACTGAAAATTAAATGTCACCGATTTTCACCAATGAGCACTCGTTCGACGCGTACTGAAGAGAGGAATATCCCTACAAAGTTTCGATGAAAAAAAATAACTGGTTCTCGAGATATGTCCAAAAAACCGCTTCGCCGTGGTGCGACGCATGTATTCCTAGTTTTATTGGTCTAATTTTTCACCTAGTGACTTCTATCGAAAAATTCTTTTGCACATCTATTTCTCTTCTTATTCCCCGTCGAATGAGCCATCCCTTATCAAAATCGGTGAGATTTAATTTTTTTGGCGAAAAAATCTATAGGCTATAGCCCATGCTTTTTTGCGAAATTTTGACTGAAAATTAAATGTCACCGATTTTCACCAATGAGCACTCGTTCGACGCGTACTGAAGAGAGGAATATCCCTACAAAGTTTCGCTGAAAAAAAATAACTGGTTCTCGAGATATGTCCAAAAAACCGCTTCGCCGTGGTGCGACGCATATATTCCTAGTTTTATTGGTCTAATTTTTCACCTAGTGACTTCTATCGAAAAATTCTTTTGCACATCTATTTCTCTTCTTATTCCCCGTCGAATGAGCCATCCCTTATCAAAATCGGTGAGATTTAATTTTTTTGGCGAAAAAATCTACAGGCTATAGCCCATGTTTTTTTGCGAAATTTTGACTGAAAATCAAATGTCACCGATTTTCACCAATGAGCACTCGTTCGACGCGTACTGAAGAGAGGAATATCCCTACAAAGTTTCGATGAAAAAAAATAACTGGTTCTCGAGATATGTCCAAAAAACCGCTTCACCGTGGTGCGACGCATGTATTCCTAGTTTTATTGGTCTAATTTTTCACCTAGTGACTTCTATCGAAAAATTCTTTTGCACATCTATTTCTCTTCTTATTCCCCGTCGAATGAGCCATCCCTTATCAAAATCGGTGAGATTTAATTTTTTTGGCGAAAAAATCTATAGGCTATAGCCCATGCTTTTTTGCGAAATTTTGACTGAAAATTAAATGTCACCGATTTTCACCAATGAGCACTCGTTCGACGCGTACAGAAGAGAGGAATATCCCTACAAAGTTTCGCTGAAAAAAAATAACTGGTTCTCGAGATATGTCCAAAAAACCGCTTCGCCGTGGTGCGACGCATATATTCCTAGTTTTATTGGTCTAATTTTTCACCTAGTGACTTCTATCGAAAAATTCTTTTGCACATCTATTTCTCTTCTTATTCCCCGTCGAATGAGCCATCCCTTATCAAAATCGGTGAGATTTAATTTTTTTGGCGAAAAAATCTATAGGCTATAGCCCATGTTTTTTTGCGAAATTTTGACTGAAAATTAAATGTCACCGATTTTCACCAATGAGCACTCGTTCGACGCGTACTGAAGAGAGGAATATCCCTACAAAGTTTCGATGAAAAAAAATAACTGGTTCTCGAGATATGTCCAAAAAACCGCTTCGCCGTGGTGCGACGCATGTATTCCTAGTTTTATTGGTCTAATTTTTCACCTAGTGACTTCTATCGAAAAATTCTTTTGCACATCTATTTCTCTTCTTATTCCCCGTCGAATGAGCCATCCCTTATCAAAATCGGTGAGATTTAATTTTTTTGGCGAAAAAATCTATAGGCTATAGCCCATGTTTTTTTGCGAAATTTTGAATGAAAATTAAATGTCACCGATTTTCACCAATGACCACTCGTTCGACGCGTACTGAAGAGAGGAATATCCCTACAAAGTTTCGATGAAAAAAAATAACTGGTTCTCGAGATATGTCGAAAAAACCGCTTCGCCGTGGTGCGACGCATGTATTCCTAGTTTTATTGGTCTAATTTTTCACTTAGTGACTTCTATCGAAAAATTCTTTTGCACATCTATTTCTCTTCTTATTCCCCGTCGAATGAGCCATCCCTTATCAAAATCGGTGAGATTTAATTTTTTTGGCGAAAAAATCTATAGGCTATAGCCCATGCTTTTTTGCGAAATTTTGACTGAAAATTAAATGTCACCGATTTTCACCAATGAGCACTCGTTCGACGCGTACTGAAGAGAGGAATATCCCTACAAAGTTTCGCTGAAAAAAAATAACTGGTTCTCGAGATATGTCCAAAAAACCGCTTCGCCGTGGTGCGACGCATATATTCCTAGTTTTATTGGTCTAATTTTTCACCTAGTGACTTCTATCGAAAAATTCTTTTGCACATCTATTTCTCTTCTTATTCCCCGTCGAATGAGCCATCCCTTATCAAAATCGGTGAGATTTAATTTTTTTGGCGAAAAAATCTACAGGCTATAGCCCATGTTTTTTTGCGAAATTTTGACTGAAAATTAAATGTCACCGATTTTCACCAATGAGCACTCGTTCGACGCGTACTGAAGAGAGGAATATCCCTACAAAGTTTCGATGAAAAAAAATAACTGGTTCTCGAGATATGTCCAAAAAACCGCTTCACCGTGGTGCGACGCATGTATTCCTAGTTTTATTGGTCTAATTTTTCACCTAGTGACTTCTATCGAAAAATTCTTTTGCACATCTATTTCTCTTCTTATTCCCCGTCGAATGAGCCATCCCTTATCAAAATCGGTGAGATTTAATTTTTTTGGCGAAAAAATCTATAGTAGCCCATGTTTTTTTGCGAAATTTTGAATGAAAATTAAATGTCACCGATTTTCACCAATGAGCACTCGTTCGACGCGTACTGAAGAGAGGAATATCCCTACAAAGTTTCGATGAAAAAAAATAACTGGTTCTCGAGATATGTCCAAAAAACCGCTTCGCCGTGGTGCGACGCATGTATTCCTAGTTTTATTGGTCTAATTTTTCACCTAGTGACTTCTATCGAAAAATTCTTTTGCACATCTATTTCTCTTCTTATTCCCCGTCGAATGAGCCATCCCTTATCAAAATCGGTGAGATTTAATTTTTTTGGCGAAAAAATCTTAGGCTGCGAAATTTTGACTGAAAATTAAATGTCACCGATTTTCACCAATGAGCACTCGTTCGACGCGTACTGAAGAGAGGAATATCCCTACAAAGTTTCGATGAAAAAAAATAACTGGTTCTCGAGATATGTCCAAAAAACCGCTTCGCCGTGGTGCGACGCATGTATTCCTAGTTTTATTGGTCTAATTTTTCACCTAGTGACTTCTATCGAAAAATTCTTTTGCACATCTATTTCTCTTCTTATTCCCCGTCGAATGAGCCATCCCTTATCAAAATCGGTGAGATTTAATTTTTTTGGCGAAAAAATCTATAGGCTATAGCCCATGTTTTTTTGCGAAATTTTGAATGAAAATTAAATGTCACCGATTTTCACCAATGAGCACTCGTTCGACGCGTACTGAAGAGAGGAATATCCCTACAAAGTTTCGATGAAAAAAAATAACTGGTTCTCGAGATATGTCGAAAAAACCGCTTCGCCGTGGTGCGACGCATGTATTCCTAGTTTTATTGGTCTAATTTTTCACCTAGTGACTTCTATCGAAAAATTCTTTTGCACATCTATTTCTCTTCTTATTCCCCGTCGAATGAGCCATCCCTTATCAAAATCGGTGAGATTTAATTTTTTTGGCGAAAAAATCTATAGGCTATAGCCCATGCTTTTTTGCGAAATTTTGACTGAAAATTAAATGTCACCGATTTTCACCAATGAGCACTCGTTCGACGCGTACTGAAGAGAGGAATATCCCTACAAAGTTTCGCTGAAAAAAAATAACTGGTTCTCGAGATATGTCCAAAAAACCGCTTCGCCGTGGTGCGACGCATATATTCCTAGTTTTATTGGTCTAATTTTTCACCTAGTGACTTCTATCGAAAAATTCTTTTGCACATCTATTTCTCTTCTTATTTCCCGTCGAATGAGCCATCCCTTATCAAAATCGGTGAGATTTAATTTTTTTGGCGAAAAAATCTATAGGCTATAGCCCATGTTTTTTTGCGAAATTTTGACTGAAAATTAAATGTCACCGATTTTCACCAAGGAGCACTCGTTCGACGCGTACTGAAGAGAGGAATATCCCTACAAAGTTTCGATGAAAAAAAATAACTGGTTCTCGAGATATGTCCAAAAACCGCTTCGCCGTGGTGCGACGCATGTATTCCTAGTTTTATTGGTCTAATTTTTCACCTAGTGACTTCTATCGAAAAATTCTTTTGCACATCTATTTCTCTTCTTATTCCCCGTCGAATGAGCCATCCCTTATCAAAATCGGTGAGATTTAATTTTTTTGGCGAAAAAATCTTAGGCTGCGAAATTTTGACTGAAAATTAAATGTCACCGATTTTCACCAATGAGCACTCGTTCGACGCGTCCTGAAGAGAGGAATATCCCTACAAAGTTTCGCTGAAAAAAAATAACTGGTTCTCGAGATATGTCCAAAAAACCGCTTCGCCGTGGTGCGACGCATGTATTCCTAGTTTTATTGGTCTAATTTTTCACCTAGTGACTTCTATCGAAAAATTCTTTTGCACATCTATTTCTCTTCTTATTCCCCGTCGAATGAGCCATCCCTTATCAAAATCGGTGAGATTTAATTTTTTTGCGAAAAAATCTATAGGCTATAGCCCATGCTTTTTTGCGAAATTTTGACTGAAAATTAAATGTCACCGATTTTCACCAATGAGCACTCGTTCGACGCGTACTGAAGAGAGGAATATCCCTACAAAGTTTCGCTGAAAAAAAATAACTGGTTCTCGAGATATGTCCAAAAAACCGCTTCGCCGTGGTGCGACGCATGTATTCCTAGTTTTATTGGTCTAATTTTTCACCTAGTGACTTCTATCGAAAAATTCTTTTGCACATCTATTTCTCTTCTTATTCCCCGTCGAATGAGCCATCCCTTATCAAAATCGGTGAGATTTAATTTTTTTGGCGAAAAAATCTATAGGCTATAGCCCATGTTTTTTTGCGAAATTTTGACTGAAAATTAAATGTCACCGATTTTCACCAATGAGCACTCGTTCGACGCGTACTGAAGAGAGGAATATCCCTACAAAGTTTCGCTGAAAAAAAATAACTGGTTCTCGAGATATGTCCAAAAAACCGCTTCGCCGTGGTGCGACGCATGTATTCCTAGTTTTATTGGTCTAATTTTTCACCTAGTGACTTCTATCGAAAAATTCTTTTGCACATCTATTTCTCTTCTTATTCCCCGTCGAATGAGCCATCCCTTATCAAAATCGGTGAGATTTAATTTTTTTGGCGAAAAAATCTATAGGCTATAGCCCATGTTTTTTTGCGAAATTTTGACTGAAAATTAAATGTCACCGATTTTCACCAATGAGCACTCGTTCGACGCGTACTGAAGAGAGGAATATCCCTACAAAGTTTCGCTGAAAAAAAATAACTGGTTCTCGAGATATGTCCAAAAAACCGCTTCGCCGTGGTGCGACGCATGTATTCCTAGTTTTATTGGTCTAATTTTTCACCTAGTGACTTCTATCGAAAAATTCTTTTGCACATCTATTTCTCTTCTTATTCCCCGTCGAATGAGCCATCCCTTATCAAAATCGGTGAGATTTAATTTTTTTGGCGAAAAAATCTATAGGCTATATAGCCCATGCATTTTTGCGAAATTTTGACTGAAAACTAAATGTCACCGATTTTCACCAATGAGCACTCGTTCGACGCGTACTGAAGAGAGGAATATCCCTACAAAGTTTCGATGAAAAAAAATAACTGGTTCTCGAGATATGTCCAAAAAACCGCTTCGCAGTGGTGCGACGCATGTATTCCTAGTTTTATTGGTCTAATTTTTCACCTAGTGACTTCTATCGAAAAATTCTTTTGCACATCTATTTCTCTTCTTATTCCCCGTCGAATGAGCCATCCCTTATCAAAATCGGTGAGATTTAATTTTTTTGGCGAAAAAATCTACAGGCTATAGCCCATGTTTTTTTGCGAAATTTTGACTGAAAATTAAATGTCACCGATTTTCACCAATGAGCACTCGTTCGACGCGTACTGAAGAGAGGAATATCCCTACAAAGTTTCGCTGAAAAAAAATAACTGGTTCTCGAGATATGTCCAAAAAACCGCTTCGCCGTGGTGCGACGCATGTATTCCTAGTTTTATTGGTCTAATTTTTCACCTAGTGACTTCTATCGAAAAATTCTTTTGCACATCTATTTCTCTTCTTATTCCCCGTCGAATGAGCCATCCCTTATCAAAATCGGTGAGATTTAATTTTTTTGCGAAAAAATCTATAGGCTATAGCCCATGCTTTTTTGCGAAATTTTGACTGAAAATTAAATGTCACCGATTTTCACCAATGAGCACTCGTTCGACGCGTACTGAAGAGAGGAATATCCCTACAAAGTTTCGCTGAAAAAAAATAACTGGTTCTCGAGATATGTCCAAAAAACCGCTTCGCCGTGGTGCGACGCATGTATTCCTAGTTTTATTGGTCTAATTTTTCACCTAGTGACTTCTATCGAAAAATTCTTTTGCACATCTATTTCTCTTCTTATTCCCCGTCGAATGAGCCATCCCTTATCAAAATCGGTGAGATTTAATTTTTTTGGCGAAAAAATCTATAGGCTATAGCCCATGTTTTTTTGCGAAATTTTGACTGAAAATTAAATGTCACCGATTTTCACCAATGAGCACTCGTTCGACGCGTACTGAAGAGAGGAATATCCCTACAAAGTTTCGCTGAAAAAAAATAACTGGTTCTCGAGATATGTCCAAAAAACCGCTTCGCCGTGGTGCGACGCATGTATTCCTAGTTTTATTGGTCTAATTTTTCACCTAGTGACTTCTATCGAAAAATTCTTTTGCACATCTATTTCTCTTCTTATTCCCCGTCGAATGAGCCATCCCTTATCAAAATCGGTGAGATTTAATTTTTTTGGCGAAAAAATCTATAGGCTATATAGCCCATGCATTTTTGCGAAATTTTGACTGAAAACTAAATGTCACCGATTTTCACCAATGAGCACTCGTTCGACGCGTACTGAAGAGAGGAATATCCCTACAAAGTTTCGATGAAAAAAAATAACTGGTTCTCGAGATATGTCCAAAAAACCGCTTCGCAGTGGTGCGACGCATGTATTCCTAGTTTTATTGGTCTAATTTTTCACCTAGTGACTTCTATCGAAAAATTCTTTTGCACATCTATTTCTCTTCTTATTCCCCGTCGAATGAGCCATCCCTTATCAAAATCGGTGAGATTTAATTTTTTTGGCGAAAAAATCTACAGGCTATAGCCCATGTTTTTTTGCGAAATTTTGACTGAAAATTAAATGTCACCGATTTTCACCAATGAGCACTCGTTCGACGCGTACTGAAGAGAGGAATATCCCTACAAAGTTTCGATGAAAAAAAATAACTGGTTCTCGAGATATGTCCAAAAAACCGCTTCGCCGTTGTGCGACGCATGTATTCCTAGTTTTATTGGTCTAATTTTTCACCTAGTGACTTCTATCGAAAAATTCTTTTGCACATCTATTTCTCTTCTTATTCCCCGTCGAATGAGCCATCCCTTATCAAAATCGGTGAGATTTAATTTTTTTGGCGAAAAAATCTATAGGCTATAGCCCATGTTTTTTTGCGAAATTTTGACTGAAAATTAAATGTCACCGATTTTCACCAATGAGCACTCGTTCGACGCGTACTGAAGAGAGGAATATCCCTACAAAGTTTCGCTGAAAAAAAATAACTGGTTCTCGAGATATGTCCAAAAAACCGCTTCGCCGTGGTGCGACGCATGTATTCCTAGTTTTATTGGTCTAATTTTTCACCTAGTGACTTCTATCGAAAAATTCTTTTGCACATCTATTTCTCTTCTTATTCCCCGTCGAATGAGCCATCCCTTATCAGAATCGGTGAGATTTAATTTTTTTGGCGAAAAAATCTATAGGCTATATAGCCCATGTTTTTTTGCGAAATTTTGACTGAAAATTAAATGTCACCGATTTTCACCAATGAGCACTCGTTCGACGCGTACTGAAGAGAGGAATATCCCTACAAAGTTTCGATGAAAAAAAAATAACTGGTTCTCGAGATATGTCCAAAAAACCGCTTCGCAGTGGTGCGACGCATGTATTCCTAGTTTTATTGGTCTAATTTTTCACCTAGTGACTTCTATCGAAAAATTCTTTTGCACATCTATTTCTCTTCTTATTCCCCGTCGAATGAGCCATCCCTTATCAAAATCGGTGAGATTTAATTTTTTTGGCGAAAAAATCTATAGGCTATAGCCCATGTTTTTTTGCGAAATTTTGACTGAAAATTAAATGTCACCGATTTTCACCAATGAGCACTCGTTCGACGCGTACTGAAGAGAGGAATATCCCTACAAAGTTTCGATGAAAAAAAAAACTGGTTCTCGAGATATGTCCAAAAAACCGCTTCGCCGTGGTGCGACGCATGTATTCCTAGTTTTATTGGTCTAATTTTTCACCTAGTGACTTCTATCGAAAAATTCTTTTGCACATCTATTTCTCTTCTTATTCCCCGTCGAATGAGCCATCCCTTATCAAAATCGGTGAGATTTAATTTTTTTGGCGAAAAAATCTATAGGCTATAGCCCATGCTTTTTTGCGAAATTTTGACTGAAAATTAAATGTCACCGATTTTCACCAATGAGCACTCGTTCGACGCGTACTGAAGAGAGGAATATCCCTACAAAGTTTCGCTGAAAAAAAATAACTGGTTCTCGAGATATGTCCAAAAAACCGCTTCGCCGTGGTGCGACGCATGTATTCCTAGTTTTATTGGTCTAATTTTTCACCTAGTGACTTCTATCGAAAAATTCTTTTGCACATCTATTTCTCTTCTTATTCCCCGTCGAATGAGCCATCCCTTATCAAAATCGGTGAGATTTAATTTTTTTGGCGAAAAAATCTATAGGCTATAGCCCATGTTTTTTTGCGAAATTTTGACTGAAAATTAAATGTCACCGATTTTCACCAATGAGCACTCATTCGACGCGTACTGAAGAGAGGAATATCCCTACAAAGTTTCGCTGAAAAAAAAATAACTGGTTCTGTAGATATGTCCAAAAAACCGCTTCGCCGTGGTGCGACGCATGTATTCCTAGTTTTATTGGTCTAATTTTTCACCTAGTGACTTCTATCGAAAAATTCTTTTGCACATCTATTTCTCTTCTTATTCCCCGTCGAATGAGCCATCCCTTATCAAAATCGGTGAGATTTAATTTTTTTGGCGAAAAAATCTATAGGCTATAGCCCATGCTTTTTTGCGAAATTTTGACTGAAAATTAAATGTCACCGATTTTCACTAATGAGCACTCGTTCGACGCGTACTGAAGAGAGGAATATCCCTACAAAGTTTCGATGAAAAAAAAATAACTGGTTCTCGAGATATGTCCAAAAAACCGCTTCGCCGTGGTGCGACGCATGTATTCCTAGTTTTATTGGTCTAATTTTTCACCTAGTGACTTCTATCGAAAAATTCTTTTGCACATCTATTTCTCTTCTTATTCCCCGTCGAATGAGCCATCCCTTATCAAAATCGGTGAGATTTAATTTTTTTGGCGAAAAAATCTATAGGCTATAGCCCATGTTTTTTGCGAAATTTTGACTGAAAATTAAATGTCACCGATTTTCACCAATGAGCACTCGTTCGACGCGTACTGAAGAGAGGAATATCCCTACAAAGTTTCGCTGAAAAAAATAACTGGTTCTCGAGATAGGTCCAAAAAACCGCTTCGCCGTGGTGCGACGCATGTATTCCTAGTATTATTGGTCTAATTTTTCACCTAGTGACTTCTATCGAAAAATTCTTTTGCACATCTATTTCTCTTCTTATTCCCCGTCGAATGAGCCATCCCTTATCAAAATCGGTGAGATTTAATTTTTTTGGCGAAAAAATCTATAGGCTATAGCCCATGCTTTTTTGCGAAATTTTGACTGAAAATTAAATGTCACCGATTTTCACCAATGAGCACTCGTTCGACGCGTACTGAAGAGAGGAATATCCCTACAAAGTTTCGCTGAAAAAAAATAACTGGTTCTCGAGATATGTCCAAAAAACCGCTTCGCCGTGGTGCGACGCATGTATTCCTAGTTTTATTGGTCTAATTTTTCACCTAGTGACTTCTATCGAAAAATTCTTTTACACATCTATTTCTCTTCTTATTCCCCGTCGAATGAGCCATCCCTTATCAAAATCGGTGAGATTTAATTTTTTTGGCGAAAAAATCTATAGGCTATAGCCCATGTTTTTTTGCGAAATTTTGACTGAAAATTAAATGTCACCGATTTTCACCAATGAGCACTCGTTCGACGCGTACTGAAGAGAGGAATATCCCTACAAAGTTTCGATGAAAAAAAAAAATAACTGGTTCTGTAGATATGTCCAAAAACCGCTTCGCCGTGGTGCGACGCATGTATTCCTAGTTTTATTGGTCTAATTTTTCACCTAGTGACTTCTATCGAAAAATTCTTTTGCACATCTATTTCTCTTCTTATTCCCCGTCGAATGAGCCATCCCTTATCAAAATCGGTGAGATTTAATTTTTTTGGCGAAAAAATCTATAGGCTATAGTCCATGTTTTTTGCGAAATTTTGACTGAAAATTAAATGTCACCGATTTTCACCAATGAGCACTCGTTCGACGCGTACTGAAGAGAGGAATATCCCTACAAAGTTTCGCTGAAAAAAAATAACTGGTTCTCGAGATATGTCCAAAAAACCGCTTCGCCGTGGTGCGACGCATGTATTCCTAGTTTTATTGGTCTAATTTTTCACCTAGTGACTTCTATCGAAAAATTCTTTTGCACATCTATTTCTCTTCTTATTCCCCGTCGAATGAGCCATCCCTTATCAAAATCGGTGAGATTTAATTTTTTTGGCGAAAAAATCTATAGGCTATAGCCCATGTTTTTTTGCGAAATTTTGACTGAAAATTAAATGTCACCGATTTTCACCAATGAGCACTCATTCGACGCGTACTGAAGAGAGGAATATCCCTACAAAGTTTCGCTGAAAAAAAAATAACTGGTTCTGTAGATATGTCCAAAAAACCGCTTCGCCGTGGTGCGACGCATGTATTCCTAGTTTTATTGGTCTAATTTTTCACCTAGTGACTTCTATCGAAAAATTCTTTTGCACATCTATTTCTCTTCTTATTCCCCGTCGAATGAGCCATCCCTTATCAAAATCGGTGAGATTTAATTTTTTTGGCGAAAAAATCTATAGGCTATAGCCCATGCTTTTTTGCGAAATTTTGACTGAAAATTAAATGTCACCGATTTTCACTAATGAGCACTCGTTCGACGCGTACTGAAGAGAGGAATATCCCTACAAAGTTTCGATGAAAAAAAATAACTGGTTCTCGAGATATGTCCAAAAAACCGCTTCGCCGTGGTGCGACGCATGTATTCCTAGTTTTATTGGTCTAATTTTTCACCTAGTGACTTCTATCGAAAAATTCTTTTGCACATCTATTTCTCTTCTTATTCCCCGTCGAATGAGCCATCCCTTATCAAAATCGGTGAGATTTAATTTTTTTGGCGAAAAAATCTATAGGCTATAGCCCATGTTTTTTGCGAAATTTTGACTGAAAATTAAATGTCACCGATTTTCACCAATGAGCACTCGTTCGACGCGTACTGAAGAGAGGAATATCCCTACAAAGTTTCGCTGAAAAAAATAACTGGTTCTCGAGATATGTCCAAAAAACCGCTTCGCCGTGGTGCGACGCATGTATTCCTAGTATTATTGGTCTAATTTTTCACCTAGTGACTTCTATCGAAAAATTCTTTTGCACATCTATTTCTCTTCTTATTCCCCGTCGAATGAGCCATCCCTTATCAAAATCGGTGAGATTTAATTTTTTTGGCGAAAAAATCTATAGGCTATAGCCCATGCTTTTTTGCGAAATTTTGACTGAAAATTAAATGTCACCGATTTTCACCAATGAGCACTCGTTCGACGCGTACTGAAGAGAGGAATATCCCTACAAAGTTTCGCTGAAAAAAAATAACTGGTTCTCGAGATATGTCCAAAAAACCGCTTCGCCGTGGTGCGACGCATGTATTCCTAGTTTTATTGGTCTAATTTTTCACCTAGTGACTTCTATCGAAAAATTCTTTTACACATCTATTTCTCTTCTTATTCCCCGTCGAATGAGCCATCCCTTATCAAAATCGGTGAGATTTAATTTTTTTGGCGAAAAAATCTATAGGCTATAGCCCATGTTTTTTTGCGAAATTTTGACTGAAAATTAAATGTCACCGATTTTCACCAATGAGCACTCGTTCGACGCGTACTGAAGAGAGGAATATCCCTACAAAGTTTCGATGAAAAAAAATAACTGGTTCTCGAGATATGTCCAAAAAACCGCTTCGCCGTGGTGCGACGCATGTATTCCTAGTTTTATTGGTCTAATTTTTCACCTAGTGACTTCTATCGAAAAATTCTTTTGCACATCTATTTCTCTTCTTATTCCCCGTCGAATGAGCCATCCCTTATCAAAATCGGTGAGATTTAATTTTTTTGGCGAAAAAATCTATAGGCTATAGCCCATGCTTTTTTGCGAAATTTTGACTGAAAATTAAATGTCACCGATTTTCACCAATGAGCACTCGTTCGACGCGTACTGAAGAGAGGAATATCCCTACAAAGTTTCGCTGAAAAAAATAACTGGTTCTCGAGATATGTCCAAAAAACCGCTTCGCCGTGGTGCGACGCATGTATTCCTAGTATTATTGGTCTAATTTTTCACCTAGTGACTTCTATCGAAAAATTCTTTTGCACATCTATTTCTCTTCTTATTCCCCGTCGAATGAGCCATCCCTTATCAAAATCGGTGAGATTTAATTTTTTTGGCGAAAAAATCTATAGGCTATAGCCCATGCTTTTTTGCGAAATTTTGACTGAAAATTAAATGTCACCGATTTTCACCAATGAGCACTCGTTCGACGCGTACTGAAGAGAGGAATATCCCTACAAAGTTTCGCTGAAAAAAAATAACTGGTTCTCGAGATATGTCCAAAAAACCGCTTCGCCGTGGTGCGACGCATGTATTCCTAGTTTTATTGGTCTAATTTTTCACCTAGTGACTTCTATCGAAAAATTCTTTTACACATCTATTTCTCTTCTTATTCCCCGTCGAATGAGCCATCCCTTATCAAAATCGGTGAGATTTAATTTTTTTGGCGAAAAAATCTATAGGCTATAGCCCATGTTTTTTTGCGAAATTTTGACTGAAAATTAAATGTCACCGATTTTCACCAATGAGCACTCGTTCGACGCGTACTGAAGAGAGGAATATCCCTACAAAGTTTCGATGAAAAAAAAAATAACTGGTTCTGTAGATATGTCCAAAAACCGCTTCGCCGTGGTGCGACGCATGTATTCCTAGTTTTATTGGTCTAATTTTTCACCTAGTGACTTCTATCGAAAAATTCTTTTGCACATCTATTTCTCTTCTTATTCCCCGTCGAATGAGCCATCCCTTATCAAAATCGGTGAGATTTAATTTTTTTGGCGAAAAAATCTATAGGCTATAGTCCATGTTTTTTTGCGAAATTTTGACTGAAAATTAAATGTCACCGATTTTCACCAATGAGCACTCGTTCGACGCGTACTGAAGAGAGGAATATCCCTACAAAGTTTCGCTGAAAAAAAATAACTGGTTCTCGAGATATGTCCAAAAAACCGCTTCGCCGTGGTGCGACGCATGTATTCCTAGTTTTATTGGTCTAATTTTTCACCTAGTGACTTCTATCGAAAAATTCTTTTGCACATCTATTTCTCTTCTTATTCCCCGTGGAATGAGCCATCCCTTATCAAAATCGGTGAGATTTAATTTTTTTGGCGAAAAAATCTATAGGCTATAGCCCATGTTTTTTTGCGAAATTTTGACTGAAAATTAAATGTCACCGATTTTCACCAATGAGCACTCGTTCGACGCGTACTGAAGAGAGGAATATCCCTACAAAGTTTCGATGAAAAAAAATAACTGGTTCTCGAGATATGTCCAAAAAACCGCTTCGCCGTGGTGCGACGCATGTATTCCTAGTTTTATTGGTCTAATTTTTCACCTAGTGACTTCTATCGAAAAATTCTTTTGCACATCTATTTCTCTTCTTATTCCCCGTCGAATGAGCCATCCCTTATCAAAATCGGTGAGATTTAATTTTTTTGGCGAAAAAATCTATAGGCTATAGCCCATGTTTTTTTGCGAAATTTTGACTGAAAATTAAATGTCACCGATTTTCACCAATGAGCACTCATTCGACGCGTACTGAAGAGAGGAATATCCCTACAAAGTTTCGCTGAAAAAAAAATAACTGGTTCTGTAGATATGTCCAAAAAACCGCTTCGCCGTGGTGCGACGCATGTATTCCTAGTTTTATTGGTCTAATTTTTCACCTAGTGACTTCTATCGAAAAATTCTTTTGCACATCTATTTCTCTTCTTATTCCCCGTCGAATGAGCCATCCCTTATCAAAATCGGTGAGATTTAATTTTTTTGGCGAAAAAATCTATAGGCTATAGCCCATGCTTTTTTGCGAAATTTTGACTGAAAATTAAATGTCACCGATTTTCACTAATGAGCACTCGTTCGACGCGTACTGAAGAGAGGAATATCCCTACAAAGTTTCGATGAAAAAAAATAACTGGTTCTCGAGATATGTCCAAAAAACCGCTTCGCCGTGGTGCGACGCATGTATTCCTAGTTTTATTGGTCTAATTTTTCACCTAGTGACTTCTATCGAAAAATTCTTTTGCACATCTATTTCTCTTCTTATTCCCCGTCGAATGAGCCATCCCTTATCAAAATCGGTGAGATTTAATTTTTTTGGCGAAAAAATCTATAGGCTATAGCCCATGTTTTTTGCGAAATTTTGACTGAAAATTAAATGTCACCGATTTTCACCAATGAGCACTCGTTCGACGCGTACTGAAGAGAGGAATATCCCTACAAAGTTTCGCTGAAAAAAATAACTGGTTCTCGAGATATGTCCAAAAAACCGCTTCGCCGTGGTGCGACGCATGTATTCCTAGTATTATTGGTCTAATTTTTCACCTAGTGACTTCTATCGAAAAATTCTTTTGCACATCTATTTCTCTTCTTATTCCCCGTCGAATGAGCCATCCCTTATCAAAATCGGTGAGATTTAATTTTTTTGGCGAAAAAATCTATAGGCTATAGCCCATGCTTTTTTGCGAAATTTTGACTGAAAATTAAATGTCACCGATTTTCACCAATGAGCACTCGTTCGACGCGTACTGAAGAGAGGAATATCCCTACAAAGTTTCGCTGAAAAAAAATAACTGGTTCTCGAGATATGTCCAAAAAACCGCTTCGCCGTGGTGCGACGCATGTATTCCTAGTTTTATTGGTCTAATTTTTCACCTAGTGACTTCTATCGAAAAATTCTTTTACACATCTATTTCTCTTCTTATTCCCCGTCGAATGAGCCATCCCTTATCAAAATCGGTGAGATTTAATTTTTTTGGCGAAAAAATCTATAGGCTATAGCCCATGTTTTTTTGCGAAATTTTGACTGAAAATTAAATGTCACCGATTTTCACCAATGAGCACTCGTTCGACGCGTACTGAAGAGAGGAATATCCCTACAAAGTTTCGATGAAAAAAAAAAAATAACTGGTTCTGTAGATATGTCCAAAAACCGCTTCGCCGTGGTGCGACGCATGTATTCCTAGTTTTATTGGTCTAATTTTTCACCTAGTGACTTCTATCGAAAAATTCTTTTGCACATCTATTTCTCTTCTTATTCCCCGTCGAATGAGCCATCCCTTATCAAAATCGGTGAGATTTAATTTTTTTGGCGAAAAAATCTATAGGCTATAGTCCATGTTTTTTTGCGAAATTTTGACTGAAAATTAAATGTCACCGATTTTCACCAATGAGCACTCGTTCGACGCGTACTGAAGAGAGGAATATCCCTACAAAGTTTCGCTGAAAAAAATAACTGGTTCTCGAGATATGTCCAAAAAACCGCTTCGCCGTGGTGCGACGCATGTATTCCTAGTTTTATTGGTCTAATTTTTCACCTAGTGACTTCTATCGAAAAATTCTTTTGCACATCTATTTCTCTTCTTATTCCCCGTGGAATGAGCCATCCCTTATCAAAATCGGTGAGATTTAATTTTTTTGGCGAAAAAATCTATAGGCTATAGCCCATGTTTTTTTGCGAAATTTTGACTGAAAATTAAATGTCACCGATTTTCACCAATGAGCACTCGTTCGACGCGTACTGAAGAGAGGAATATCCCTACAAAGTTTCGATGAAAAAAAATAACTGGTTCTCGAGATATGTCCAAAAAACCGCTTCGCCGTGGTGCGACGCATGTATTCCTAGTTTTATTGGTCTAATTTTTCACCTAGTGACTTCTATCGAAAAATGCTTTTGCACATCTATTTCTCTTCTTATTCCCCGTCGAATGAGCCATCCCTTATCAAAATCGGTGAGATTTAATTTTTTTGGCGAAAAAATCTATAGGCTATAGCCCATGTTTTTTTGCGAAATTTTGACTGAAAATTAAATGTCACCGATTTTCACCAATGAGCACTCGTTCGACGCGTACTGAAGAGAGGAATATCCCTACAAAGTTCCGCTGAAAAAAAATAACTGGTTCTCGAGATATGTCCAAAAAACCGCTTCGCCGTGGTGCGACGCATGTATTCCTAGTTTTATTGGTCTAATTTTTCAACTAGTGACTTCTATCGAAAAATTCTTTTGCACATCTATTTCTCTTCTTATTCCCCGTCGAATGAGCCATCCCTTATCAAAATCGGTGAGATTTAATTTTTTTGGCGAAAAAATCTATAGGCTATAGCCCATGTTTTTTTGCGAAATTTTGACTGAAAATTAAATGTCACCGATTTTCACCAATGAGCACTCGTTCGACGCGTACTGAAGAGAGGAATATCCCTACAAAGTTTCGATGAAAAAAAATAACTGGTTCTCGAGATATGTCCAAAAAACCGCTTCGCCGTGGTGCGACGCATGTATTCCTAGTTTTATTGGTCTAATTTTTCACCTAGTGACTTCTATCGAAAAATTCTTTTGCACATCTATTTCTCTTCTTATTCCCCGTCGAATGAGCCATCCCTTATCAAAATCGGTGAGATTTAATTTTTTTGGCGAAAAAATCTATAGGCTATAGCCCATGTTTTTTTGCGAAATTTTGACTGAAAATTAAATGTCACCGATTTTCACCAATGAGCACTCGTTCGACGCGTACTGAAGAGAGGAATATCCCTACAAAGTTCCGCTGAAAAAATAACTGGTTCTCGAGATATGTCCAAAAAACCGCTTCGCCGTGATGCGACGCATGTATTCCTAGTTTTATTGGTCTAATTTTTCACCTAGTGACTTCTATCGAAAAATTCTTTTGCACATCTATTTCTCTTCTTATTCCCCGTCGAATGAGCCATCCCTTATCAAAATCGGTGAGATTTAATTTTTTTGGCGAAAAAATCTATAGGCTATAGCCCATGTTTTTTTGCGAAATTTTGACTGAAAATTAAATGTCACCGATTTTCACCAATGAGCACTCGTTCGACGCGTACTGAAGAGAGGAATATCCCTACAAAGTTTCGCTGAAAAAAAATAACTGGTTCTCGAGATATGTCAAAAAAACCGCTTCGCCGTGGTGCGACGCATATATTCCTAGTTTTATTGGTCTAATTTTTCACCTAGTAACTTCTATCGCAAAATTCTTTTGCACATCTATTTCTCTTCTTATTCCCCGTCGAATGAGCCATCCCTTATCAAAATCGGTGAGATTTAATTTTTTTGGCGAAAAAATCTATAGGCTATAGCCCATGTTTTTTTGCGAAATTTTGACTGAAAATTAAATGTCACCGATTTTCACCAATGAGCACTCGTTCGACGCGTACTGAAGAGAGGAATATCCCTACAAAGTTCCGCTGAAAAAAAATAACTGGTTCTCGAGATATGTCCAAAAAACCGCTTCGCCGTGGTGCGACGCATGTATTCCTAGTTTTATTGGTCTAATTTTTCACCTAGTGACTTCTATCGAAAAATTCTTTTGCACATCTATTTCTCTTCTTATTCCCCGTCGAATGAGCCATCCCTTATCAAAATCGGTGAGATTTAATTTTTTTGGCGAAAAAATCTATAGGCTATAGCCCATGCTTTTTTGCGAAATTTTGACTGAAAATTAAATGTCACCGATTTTCACCAATGAGCACTCGTTCGACGCGTACTGAAGAGAGGAATATCCCTACAAAGTTTCGCTGAAAAAAATAACTGGTTCTCGAGATATGTCCAAAAAACCGCTTCGCCGTGGTGCGACGCATGTATTCCTAGTTTTATTGGTCTAATTTTTCACCTAGTGACTTCTATCGCAAAATTCTTTTGCACATCTATTTCTCTTCTTATTCCCCGTCGAATGAGCCATCCCTTATCAAAATCGGTAAGATTTAATTTTTTTGGCGAAAAAATCTATAGGCTATAGCCCATGTTTTTTTGCGAAATTTTGACTGAAAATTAAATGTCACCGATTTTCACCAATGACCACTCGTTCGACGCGTACTGAAGAGAGGAATATCCCTACAAAGTTCCGCTGAAAAAAAAATAACTGGTTCTCGAGATATGTCCAAAAAACAGCTTCGCCGTTGTGCGACGCATGTATTCCTAGTTTTATTGGTCTAATTTTTCACCTAGTGACTTCTATCGCAAAATTCTTTTGCACATCTATTTCTCTTCTTATTCCCCGTCGAATGAGCCATCCCTTATCAAAATCGGTGAGATTTAATTTTTTTGGCGAAAAAATCTATAGGCTATAGCCCATGTTTTTTTGCGAAATTTTGACTGAAAATTAAATGTCACCGATTTTCACCAATGAGCACTCGTTCGACGCGTACTGAAGAGAGGAATATCCCTACAAAGTTCCGCTGAAAAAAAATAACTGGTTCTCGAGATATGTCCAAAAAACCGCTTCGCCGTGGTGCGACGCATGTATTCCTAGTTTTATTGGTCTAATTTTTCAACTAGTGACTTCTATCGAAAAATTCTTTTGCACATCTATTTCTCTTCTTATTCCCCGTCGAATGAGCCATCCCTTATCAAAATCGGTGAGATTTAATTTTTTTGGCGAAAAAATCTATAGGCTATAGCCCATGTTTTTTTGCGAAATTTTGACTGAAAATTAAATGTCACCGATTTTCACCAATGAGCACTCGTTCGACGCGTACTGAAGAGAGGAATATCCCTACAAAGTTCCGCTGAAAAAAAATAACTGGTTCTCGAGATATGTCCAAAAAACCGCTTCGCCGTGATGCGACGCATGTATTCCTAGTTTTATTGGTCTAATTTTTCACCTAGTGACTTCTATCGAAAAATTCTTTTGCGCATCTATTTCTCTTCTTATTCCCCGTCGAATGAGCCATCCCTTATCAAAATCGGTGAGATTTAATTTTTTTGGCGAAAAAATCTATAGGCAGAGCCATGTTTTTTTGCGAAATTTTGACTGAAAATTAAATGTCACCGATTTTCACCAATGAGCACTCGTTCGACGCGTACTGAAGAGAGGAATATCCCTACAAAGTTCCGCTGAAAAAAAATAACTGGTTCTCGAGATATGTCCAAAAAACCGCTTCGCCGTGGTGCGACGCATGTATTCCTAGTTTTATTGGTCTAATTTTTCACCTAGTGACTTCTATCGAAAAATTCTTTTGCACATCTATTTCTCTTCTTATTCCCCGTCGAATGAGCCATCCCTTATCAAAATCGGTGAGATTTAATTTTTTTGGCGAAAAAATCTATAGGCTATAGCCCATGCTTTTTTGCGAAATTTTGACTGAAAATTAAATGTCACCGATTTTCACCAATGAGCACTCGTTCGACGCGTACTGAAGAGAGGAATAACCCTACAAAGTTTCGCTGAAAAAAAATAACTGGTTCTCGAGATATGTCCAAAAAACCGCTTCGCCGTGATGCGACGCATGTATTCCTAGTTTTATTGGTATAATTTTTCACCTAGTGACTTCCATCGCAAAATTATTTTGCACATCTATTTCTCTTCTTATTCCCCGTCGAATGAGCCATCCCTTATCAAAATCGGTGAGATTTAATTTTTTTGGCGAAAAAATCTGCCCATGTTTTTTTTCGAAATTTTGACTGAAAATTAAATGTCACCGATTTTCACCAATGAGCACTCGTTCGACGCGTACTGAAGAGAGGAATATCCCTACAAAGTTTCGCTGAAAAAAAATAACTGGTTCTCGAGATATGTCCAAAAAACCGCTTCGCCGTGGTGCGACGCATGTATTCCTAGTTTTATTGGTCTAATTTTTCACCTAGTGACTTCTATCGAAAAATTCTTTTGCACATCTATTTCTCTTCTTATTCCCCGTCGAATGAGCCATCCCTTATCAAAATCGGTGAGATTTAATTTTTTTGGCGAAAAAATCTATAGGCTAAGCCCATGTTTTTTTGCGAAATTTTGACTGAAAATTAAATGTCACCGATTTTCACCAATGAGCACTCGTTCGACGCGTACTGAAGAGAGGAATATCCCTACAAAGTTCCGCTGAAAAAAAATAACTGGTTCTCGAGATATGTCCAAAAGACCGCTTCGCCGTGATGCGACGCATGTATTCCTAGTTTTATTGGTCTAATTTTTCACCTAGTGACTTCTATCGAAAAATTCTTTTGCACATCTATTTCTCTTCTTATTCCCCGTCGAATGAGCCATCCCTTATCAAAATCGGTGAGATTTAATTTTTTTGGCGAAAAAATCTATAGGCTTAGCCCATGTTTTTTTGCGAAATTTTGACTGAAAATTAAATGTCACCGATTTTCACCAATGAGCACTCGTTCGACGCGTACTGAAGAGAGGAATATCCATACAAAGTTTCGCTGAAAAAAAAAAAACTGGTTCTCGAGATATGTCAAAAAAACCGCTTCGCCGTGGTGCGACGCATATATTCCTAGTTTTATTGGTCTAATTTTTCACCTAGTAACTTCTATCGCAAAATTCTTTTGCACATCTATTTCTCTTCTTATTCCCCGTCGAATGAGCCATCCCTTATCAAAATCGGTGAGATTTAATTTTTTTGGCGAAAAAATCTATAGGCTATAGCCCATGTTTTTTTGCGAAATTTTGACTGAAAATTAAATGTCACCGATTTTCACCAATGAGCACTCGTTCGACGCGTACTGAAGAGAGGAATATCCCTACAAAGTTTAGCTGAAAAAAAAATAACTGGTTCTCGAGATATGTCCAAAAAACCGCTTCGCCGTGGTGCGACGCATGTATTCCTAGTTTTATTGGTCTAATTTTTCACCTAGTGACTTCTATCGAAAAATTCTTTTGCACATCTATTTCTCTTCTTATTCCCCGTCGAATGAGCCATCCCTTATCAAAATCGGTGAGATTTAATTTTTTTGGCGAAAAAATCTATAGGCTATAGCCCATGTTTTTTTGCGAAATTTTGACTGAAAATTAAATGTCACCGATTTTCACCAATGAGCACTCGTTCGACGCGTACTGAAGAGAGGAATATCCCTACAAAGTTTCGCTGAAAAAAAATAACTGGTTCTCGAGATAAGTCCAAAAAACCGCTTCGCCGTGATGCGACGCATGTATTCCTAGTTTTATTGGTCTAATTTTTCACCTAGTGACTTCTATCGAAAAATCCTTTTGCACATCTATTTCTCTTCTTATTCCCCGTCGAATGAGCCATCCCTTATCAAAATCGGTGAGATTTAATTTTTTTGGCGAAAAAATCTATAGGCTATAGCCCATGTGTTTTTGCGAAATTTTGACTGAAAATTAAATGTCACCGATTTTCACCAATGAGCACTCGTTCGACGCGTACTGAAGAGAGGAATATCCCTACAAAGTTTCGCTGAAAAAAAATAACTGGTTCTCGAGATATGTCCAAAAAACCGCTTCGCCGTGATGCGACACATGTATTCCTAGTTTTATTGGTCTAATTTTTCACCTAGTGACTTCTATCGAAAAATTCTTTTGCACATCTACTTCTCTTCTTATTCCCCGTCGAATGAGCCATCCCTTATCAAAATCGGTGAGATTTAATTTTTTTGGCGAAAAAATCTATAGGCTATAGCCCATGCTTTTTTGCGTAATTTTGACTGAAAATTAAATGTCATCGATTTTCACCAATGAGCACTCGTTCGACGCGTACTGAAGAGAGGAATATCCCTACAAAGTTTCGCTGAAAAAAATTAACTGGTTCTCGAGATATGTCCAAAAAACCGCTTCGCCGTGGTGCGACGCATGTATTCCTAGTTTTATTGGTCTAATTTTTCACCTAGTGACTTCTATCGCAAAATTCTTTTGCACATCTATTTCTCTTCTTATTCCCCGTCGAATGAGCCATCCCTTATCAAAATCGGTGAGATTTAATTTTTTTGGCGAAAAAATCTATAGGCTATAGCCCATGTTTTTTTGCGAAATTTTGACTGAAAATTAAATGTCACCGATTTTCACCAATGAGCACTCGTTCGACGCGTACTGAAGAGAGGAATATCCCTACAAAGTTTCGCTGAAAAAAAATAACTGGTTCTCGAGATATGTCCAAAAAACCGCTTCGCCGTGGTGCGACGCATGTATTCCTAGTTTTATTGGTCTAATTTTTCACCTAGTGACATCTATCGCAAAATTCTTTTGCACTTCTATTTCTCTTCTTATTCCCCGTCGAATGAGCCATCCCTTATCAAAATCGGTGAGATTTAATTTTTTTGGCGAAAAAATCTATAGGCTAGCCCATGTTTTTTTGCGAAATTTTGACTGAAAATTAAATGTCACAGATTTTCACCAATGAGCACTCGTTCGACGCGTACTGAAGAGAGGAATACCCCTACAAAGTTCCGCTGAAAAAAAATAACTGGTTCTCGAGATATGTCCAAAAAACCGCTTCGCCGTGGTGCGACGCATGTATTCCTAGTTTTATTGGTCTAATTTTTCACCTAGTGACATCTATCGCAAAATTCTTTTGCACATCTATTTCTCTTCTTATTCCCCGTCGAATGAGCCATCCCTTATCAAAATCGGTGAGATTTAATTTTTTTGGCGAAAAAATCTATAGGCTATAGCCCATGCTTTTTTGCGAAATTTTGACTGAAAATTAAATGTCACCGATTTTCACCAATGAGCACTCGTTCGACGCGTACTGAAGAGAGGAATATCCCTACAAAGTTTCGCTGAAAAAAAATAACTGGTTCTCGAGATATGTCCAAAAAACCGCTTCGCCGTGGTGCGACGCATGTATTCCTAGTTTTATTGGTCTAATTTTTCACCTAGTGACTTCTATCGCAAAATTCTTTTGCACATCTATTTCTCTTCTTATTCCCCGTCGAATGAGCCATCCCTTATCAAAATCGGTGAGATTTAATTTTTTTGGCGAAAAAATCTATAGGCTATAGCCCATGTTTTTTTGCGAAATTTTGACTGAAAATTAAATGTCACCGATTTTCACCAATGAGCACTCGTTCGACGCGTACTGAAGAGAGGAATATCCCTACAAAGTTCCGCTGAAAAAAAATAACTGGTTCTCGAGATATGTCCAAAAAACCGCTTCGCCGTGGTGCGACGCATGTATTCCTAGTTTTATTGGTCTAATTTTTCACCTAGTGACTTCTATCGAAAAATTCTTTTGCACATCTATTTCTCTTCTTATTCCCCGTCGAATGAGCCATCCCTTATCAAAATCGGCGAGATTTAATTTTTTTGGCGAAAAAATCTATAGGCTATAGCCCATGCTTTATTGCGAAATTTTGACTGAAAATTAAATGTCACCGATTTTCACCAATGAGCACTCGTTCGACGCGTACTGAAGAGAGGAATATCCCTACAAAGTTTCGCTGAAAAAAAATAACTGGTTCTCGAGATATGTCCAAAAAACCGCTTCGCCGAGGTGCGACGCATGTATTCCTAGTTTTATTGGTCTAATTTTTCACCTAGTGACTTCTATCGAAAAATTCTTTTGCACATCTATTTCTCTTCTTATTCCCCGTCGAATGAGCCATCCCTTATCAAAATCGGTGAGATTTAATTTTTTTGGCGAAAAAATCTATAGTCTATAGCCCATGCTTTTTTGCGAAATTTTGACTGAAAATTAAATGTCACCGATTTTCACCAATGAGCACTCGTTCGACGTGTACTGAAGAGAGGAATATCCCTACAAAGTTTCGCTGAAAAAAAATAACTGGTTCTCGAGATATGTCCAAAAAACCGCTTCGCCGTGGTGCGACGCATGTATTCCTAGTTTTATTGGTCTAATTTTTCACCTAGTGACTTCTATCGAAAAATTCTTTTGCACATCTATTTCTCTTCTTATTCCCCGTCGAATGAGCCATCACTTATCAAAATCGGTGAGATTTAATTTTTTTGGCGAAAAAATCTATAGGCTATAGCCCATGTTTTTTTGCGAAATTTTGACTGAAAATTAAATGTCACCGATTTTCACCAATGAGCACTCGTTCGACGCGTACTGAAGAGAGGAATATCCCTACAAAGTTTCGCTGAAAAAAAATAACTGGTTCTCGAAATATGTCCAAAAAACCGCTTCGCCGTGGTGCGACGCATGTATTCCTAGTTTTATTGGTCTAATTTTTCACCTAGTGACTTCTATCGAAAAATTCTTTTGCACATCTATTTCTCTTCTTATTCCCCGTCGAATGAGCCATCCCTTATCAAAATCGGTGAGATTTAATTTTTTTGGCGAAAAAATCTATAGGCTATAGCCCATGTTTTTTTGCGAAATTTTGACTGAAAATTAAATGTCATCGATTTTCACCAATGAGCACTCGTTCGACGCGTACTGAAGAGAGGAATATCCCTACAAAGTTTCGCTGAAAAAAATAACTGGTTCTCGAGATATGTCCAAAAAACCGCTTCGCCGTGGTGCGACGCATGTATTCCTAGTTTTATTGGTCTAATTTTTCACCTAGTGACTTCTATCGCAAAATTCTTTTGCACATCTATTTCTCTTCTTATTCCCCGTCGAATGAGCCATCCCTTATCAAAATCGGTGAGATTTAATTTTTTTGGCGAAAAAATCTATAGGCTATATATAGCCCACGTTTTTTTGCGAAATTTTGACTGAAAATTAAATGTCACCGATTTTCACCAATGACCACTCGTTCGACGCGTACTGAAGAGAGGAATATCCCTACAAAGTTCCGCTGAAAAAAAAATAACTGGTTCTCGAGATATGTCCAAAAAACAGCTTCGCCGTGGTGCGACGCATGTATTCCTAGTTTTATTGGTCTAATTTTTCACCTAGTGACTTCTATCGAAAAATTCTTTTGCACATCTATTTCTCTTCTTATTCCCCGTCGAATGAGCCATCCCTTATCAAAATCGGTGAGATTTAATTTTTTTGGCGAAAAAATCTATAGGCTATAGCCCATGTTTTTTTGCGAAATTTTGACTGAAAATTAAATGTCACCGATTTTCACCAATGAGCACTCGTTCGACGCGTACTGAAAAGAGGAATATCCCTACAAAGTTCCGCTGAAAAAAAATAACTGGTTCTCGAGATATGTCCAAAAAACCGCTTCGCCGTGGTGCGACGCATGTATTCCTAGTTTTATTGGTCTAATTTTTCACCTAGTGACTTCTATCGAAAAATTCTTTTGCACATCTATTTCTCTTCTTATTCCCCGTCGAATGAGCCATCCCTTATCAAAATCGGTGAGATTTAATTTTTTTGGCGAAAAAATCTTAGGCTATAGCCCATGTTTTTTTGCGAAATTTTGACTGAAAATTAAATGTCACCGATTTTCACCAATGAGCACTCGTTCGACGCGTACTGAAGAGAGGAATATCCCTACAAAGTTTCGCTGAAAAAAAATAACTGGTTCTCGACATATGTCCAAAAAACCGCTTCGCCGTGATGCGACGCATGTATTCCTAGTTTTATTGGTCTAATTTTTCACCTAGTGACTTCTATCGAAAAATTCTTTTGCACATCTATTTCTCTTCTTATTTCCCGTCGAATGAGCCATCCCTTATCAAAATCGGTGAGATTTAATTTTTTTGGCGAAAAAATCTATAGGCTATAGCCCATGTTTTTTTGCGAAATTTTGACTGAAAATTAAATGTCACCGATTTTCACCAATGAGCACTCGTTCGACGCGTACTGAAGAGAGGAATATTCCTACAAAGTTTCGCTGAAAAAAAATAACTGGTTCTCGAGATATGTCCAAAAAACCGCTTCGCCGTGGTGCGACGCATGTATTCCTAGTTTTATTGGTCTAATTTTTCACCTAGTGACTTCTATCGCAAAATTCTTTTGCACATCTATTTCTCTTCTTATTCCCCGTCGAATGAGCCATCCCTTATCAAAATCGGTGAGATTTAATTTTTTTGGCGAAAAAATCTATAGGCTATAGCCCATGTTTTTTTGCGAAATTTTGACTGAAAATTAAATGTCACCGATTTTCACCAATGAGCACTCGTTCGACGCGTACTGAAGAGAGGAATATCCCTACAAAGTTTCGCTGAAAAAAAATAACTGGTTCTCGAGATATGTCGAAAAAACCGCTTCGCCGTGGTGCGACGCATGTATTCCTAGTTTTATTGGTCTAATTTTTCACCTAGTGACATCTATCGCAAAATTCTTTTGCACTTCTATTTCTCTTCTTATTCCCCGTCGAATGAGCCATCCCTTATCAAAATCGGTGAGATTTAATTTTTTTGGCGAAAAAATCTATAGGCTAGCCCATGTTTTTTTGCGAAATTTTGACTGGAAATTAAATGTCACAGATTTTCACCAATGAGCACTCGTTCGACGCGTACTGAAGAGAGGAATATCCCTACAAAGTTCCGCTGAAAAAAAATAACTGGTTTTCGAGATATGTCCAAAAAACCGCTTCGCCGTGGTGCGACGCATGTATTCCTAGTTTTATTGGTCTAATTTTTCACCTAGTGACTTCTATCGAAAAATTCTTTTGCACATCTATTTCTCTTCTTATTCCCCGTCGAATGAGCCATCCCTTATCAAAATCGGCGAGATTTAATTTTTTTGGCGAAAAAATCTATAGGCTATAGCCCATGCTTTTTTGCGAAATTTTGACTGAAAATTAAATGTCACCGATTTTCACCAATGAGCACTCGTTCGACGCGTACTGAAGAGAGGAATATCCCTACAAAGTTTCGCTGAAAAAAAATAACTGGTTCTCGAGATATGTCCAAAAAACCGCTTCGCCGTGATGCGACGCATGTATTCCTAGTTTTATTGGTCTAATTTTTCACCTAGTGACTTCTATCGAAAAATTCTTTTGCACATCTATTTCTCTTCTTATTCCCCGTCGAATGAGCCATCCCTTATCAAAATCGGTGAGATTTAATTTTTTTGGCGAAAAAATCTATAGGCTATAGCCCATGCTTTTTTGCGAAATTTTGACTGAAAATTAAATGTCACCGATTTTCACCAATGAGCACTCGTTCGACGTGTACTGAAGAGAGGAATATCCCTACAAAGTTTCGCTGAAAAAAAATAACTGGTTCTCGAGATATGTCCAAAAAACCGCTTCGCCGAGGTGCGACGCATGTATTCCTAGTTTTATTGGTCTAATTTTTCACCTAGTGACTTCTATCGAAAAATTCTTTTGCACATCTATTTCTCTTCTTATTCCCCGTCGAATGAGCCATCCCTTATCAAAATCGGTGAGATTTAATTTTTTTGGCGAAAAAATCTATAGTCTATAGCCCATGCTTTTTTGCGAAATTTTGACTGAAAATTAAATGTCACCGATTTTCACCAATGAGCACTCGTTCGACGTGTACTGAAGAGAGGAATATCCCTACAAAGTTTCGCTGAAAAAAAATAACTGGTTCTCGAGATATGTCCAAAAAACCGCTTCGCCGTGGTGCGACGCATGTATTCCTAGTTTTATTGGTCTAATTTTTCACCTAGTGACTTCTATCGAAAAATTCTTTTGCACATCTATTTCTCTTCTTATTCCCCGTCGAATGAGCCATCACTTATCAAAATCGGTGAGATTTAATTTTTTTGGCGAAAAAATCTATAGGCTATAGCCCATGTTTTTTTGCGAAATTTTGACTGAAAATTAAATGTCACCGATTTTCACCAATGAGCACTCGTTCGACGCGTACTGAAGAGAGGAATATCCCTACAAAGTTTCGCTGAAAAAAAATAACTGGTTCTCGAGATATGTCCAAAAAACCGCTTCGCCGTGGTGCGACGCATGTATTCCTAGTTTTATTGGTCTAATTTTTCACCTAGTGACTTCTATCGAAAAATTCTTTTGCACATCTATTTCTCTTCTTATTCCCCGTCGAATGAGCCATCACTTATCAAAATCGGTGAGATTTAATTTTTTTGGCGAAAAAATCTATAGGCTATAGCCCATGTTTTTTTGCGAAATTTTGACTGAAAATTAAATGTCACCGATTTTCACCAATGAGCACTCGTTCGACGCGTACTGAAGAGAGGAATATCCCTACAAAGTTTCGCTGAAAAAAATAACTGGTTCTCGAGATATGTCCAAAAAACCGCTTCGCCGTGGTGCGACGCATGTATTCCTAGTTTTATTGGTCTAATTTTTCACCTAGTGACTTCTATCGCAAAATTCTTTTGCACATCTATTTCTCTTCTTATTCCCCGTCGAATGAGCCATCCCTTATCAAAATCGGTGAGATTTAATTTTTTTGGCGAAAAAATCTATAGGCTATAGCCCATGTTTTTTTGCGAAATTTTGACTGAAAATTAAATGTCACCGATTTTCACCAATGAGCACTCGTTCGACGCGTACTGAAAAGAGGAATATCCCTACAAAGTTCCGCTGAAAAAAAATAACTGGTTCTCGAGATATGTCCAAAAAACCGCTTCGCCGTGGTGCGACGCATGTATTCCTAGTTTTATTGGTCTAATTTTTCACCTAGTGACTTCTATCGAAAAATTCTTTTGCACATCTATTTCTCTTCTTATTCCCCGTCGAATGAGCCATCCCTTATCAAAATCGGTGAGATTTAATTTTTTTGGCGAAAAAATCTATAGGCTATAGCCCATGTTTTTTTGCGAAATTTTGACTGAAAATTAAATGTCACCGATTTTCACCAATGAGCACTCGTTCGACGCGTACTGAAGAGAGGAATATCCCTACAAAGTTCCGCTGAAAAAAAAATAACTGGTTCTCGAGATATGTCCAAAACACAGCTTCGCCGTTGTGCGACGCATGTATTCCTAGTTTTATTGGTCTAATTTTTCACCTAGTGACTTCTATCGCAAAATTCTTTTGCACATCTATTTCTCTTCTTATTCCCCGTCGAATGAGCCATCCCTTATCAAAATCGGTGAGATTTAATTTTTTTGGCGAAAAAATCTATAGGCTATAGCCCATGTTTTTTTGCGAAATTTTGACTGAAAATTAAATGTCACCGATTTTCACCAATGAGCACTCGTTCGACGCGTACTGAAGAGAGGAATATCCCTACAAAGTTTCGCTGAAAAAAAATAACTGGTTCTCGAGATATGTCCAAAAAACCGCTTCGCCGTGGTGCGACGCATGTATTCCTAGTTTTATTGGTCTAATTTTTCACCTAGTGACTTCTATCGAAAAATTCTTTTGCACATCTATTTCTCTTCTTATTCCCCGTCGAATGAGCCATCCCTTATCAAAATCGGTGAGATTTAATTTTTTTGGCGAAAAAATCTATAGGCTATAGCCCATGTTTTTTTGCGAAATTTTGACTGAAAATTAAATGTCACCGATTTTCACCAATGACCACTCGTTCGACGCGTACTGAAGAGAGGAATATCCCTACAAAGTTCCGCTGAAAAAAAAATAACTGGTTCTCGAGATATGTCCAAAACACAGCTTCGCCGTTGTGCGACGCATGTATTCCTAGTTTTATTGGTCTAATTTTTCACCTAGTGACTTCTATCGCAAAATTCTTTTGCACATCTATTTCTCTTCTTATTCCCCGTCGAATGAGCCATCCCTTTTCAAAATCGGTGAGATTTAATTTTTTTGGCGAAAAAATCTATAGGCTATAGCCCATGTTTTTTTGCGAAATTTTGACTGAAAATTAAATGTCACCGATTTTCACCAATGAGCACTCGTTCGACGCGTACTGAAAAGAGGAATATCCCTACAAAGTTCCGCTGAAAAAAAATAACTGGTTCTCGAGATATGTCCAAAAAACCGCTTCGCCGTGGTGCGACGCATGTATTCCTAGTTTTATTGGTCTAATTTTTCACCTAGTGACTTCTATCGAAAAATTCTTTTGCACATCTATTTCTCTTCTTATTCCCCGTCGAATGAGCCATCCCTTATCAAAATCGGTGAGATTTAATTTTTTTGGCGAAAAAATCTTAGGCTATAGCCCATGTTTTTTTGCGAAATTTTGACTGAAAATTAAATGTCACCGATTTTCACCAATGAGCACTCGTTCGACGCGTACTGAAGAGAGGAATATCCCTACAAAGTTTCGCTGAAAAAAAATAACTGGTTCTCGAGATATGTCCAAAAAACCGCTTCGCCGTGGTGCGACGCATGTATTCCTAGTTTTATTGGTCTAATTTTTCACCTAGTGACTTCTATCGCAAAATTCTTTTGCACATCTATTTCTCTTCTTATTCCCCGTCGAATGAGCCATCCCTTATCAAAATCGGTGAGATTTAATTTTTTTGGCGAAAAAATCTATAGGCTATAGCCCATGTTTTTTTGCGAAATTTTGACTGAAAATTAAATGTCACCGATTTTCACCAATGAGCACTCGTTCGACGCGTACTGAAGAGAGGAATATCCCTACAAAGTTTCGCTGAAAAAAAAATAACTGGTTCTCGAGATATGTCCAAAAATCCGCTTCGCCGTGGTGCGACGCATGTATTCCTAGTTTTATTGGTCTAATTTTTCACCTAGTGACTTCTATCGAGAAATTCTTTTGCACATCTATTTCTCTTCTTATTCCCCGTCGAATGAGCCATCCCTTATCAAAATCGGTGAGATTTAATTTTTTTGGCGAAAAAATCTATAGGCTATAGCCCATGTTTTTTTGCGAAATTTTGACTGAAAATTAAATGTCACCGATTTTCACCAATGAGCACTCGTTCGACGCGTACTGAAGAGAGGAATATCCCTACAAAGTTTCGCTGAAAAAAAATAACTGGTTCTCGAGATATGTCCAAAAAACCGCTTCGCCGTGGTGCGACGCATGTATTCCTAGTTTTATTGGTCTAATTTTTCACCTAGTGACTTCTATCGAAAAATTCTTTTGCACATCTATTTCTCTTCTTATTCCCCGTCGAATGAGCCATCACTTATCAAAATCGGTGAGATTTAATTTTTTTGGCGAAAAAATCTATAGGCTATAGCCCATGCTTTTTTGCGAAATTTTGACTGAAAATTAAATGTCATCGATTTTCACCAATGAGCACTCGTTCGACGCGTACTGAAGAGAGGAATATCCCTACAAAGTTTCGCTGAAAAAAAATAACTGGTTCTCGAGATATGTCCAAAAAACCGCTTCGCCGTGGTGCGACGCATGTATTCCTAGTTTTATTGGTCTAATTTTTCACCTAGTGACTTCTATCGCAAAATTCTTTTGCACATCTATTTCTCTTCTTATTCCCCGTCGAATGAGCCATCCCTTATCAAAATCGGTGAGATTTAATTTTTTTGGCGAAAATATCTATAGGCTATAGCCCATGTTTTTTTGCGAAATTTTGACTGAAAATTAAATGTCACCGATTTTCACCAATGAGCACTCGTTCGACGCGTACTGAAGAGAGGAATATCCCTACAAAGTTTCGCTGAAAAAAAAATAACTGGTTCTCGAGATATGTCCAAAAAACCGCTTCGCCGTGGTGCGACGCATGTATTCCTAGTTTTATTGGTCTAATTTTTCACCTAGTGACTTCTATTGAAAAATTCTTATGCACATCTATTTCTCTTCTTATTCCCCGTCGAATGAGCCATCCCTTATCAAAATCGGTGAGATTTAATTTTTTTGGCGAAAAAATCTATAGGCTATAGCCCATGTTTTTTTGCGAAATTTTGACTGAAAATTAAATGTCACCGATTTTCACCAATGAGCACTCGTTCGACGCGTACTGAAGAGAGGAATATCCCTACAAAGTTTCGCTGAAAAAAAATAACTGGTTCTCGAGATATGTCCAAAAAACCGCTTCGCCGTGATGCGACGCATGTATTCCTAGTTTTATTGGTCTAATTTTTCACCTAGTGACTTCTATCGAAAAATTCTTTTGCACATCTATTTCTCTTCTTATTCCCCGTCGAATGAGCCATCCCTTATCAAAATCGGTGAGATTTAATTTTTTTGGCGAAAAAATCTATAGGCTATAGCCCATGCTTTTTTGCGAAATTTTGACTGAAAATTAAGATTTTCACCAATGAGCACTCGTTCTACGCGTACTGAAGAGAGGAATATCCCTACAAAGTTTCGCTGAAAAAAAATAACTGGTTCTCGAGATATGTCCAAAAAACCGCTTCGCCGTGGTGCGACGCATGTATTCCTAGTTTTATTGGTCTAATTTTTCACCTAGTGACTTCTATCGAAAAATTCTTTTGCACATCTATTTCTCTTCTTATTCCCCGTCGAATGAGCCATCACTTATCAAAATCGGTGAGATTTAATTTTTTTGGCGAAAAAATCTATAGGCTATAGCCCATGCTTTTTTGCGAAATTTTGACTGAAAATTAAATGTCATCGATTTTCACCAATGAGCACTCGTTCGACGCGTACTGAAGAGAGGAATATCCCTACAAAGTTTCGCTGAAAAAAAATAACTGGTTCTCGAGATATGTCCAAAAAACCGCTTCGCCGTGGTGCGACGCATGTATTCCTAGTTTTATTGGTCTAATTTTTCACCTAGTGACTTCTATCGAAAAATTCTTTTGCACATCTATTTCTCTTCTTATTCCCCGTCGAATGAGCCATCCCTTATCAAAATCGGTGAGATTTAATTTTTTTGGCGAAAAAATCTATAGGCTATAGCCCATGTTTTTTTGCGAAATTTTGACTGAAAATTAAATGTCACCGATTTTCACCAATGAGCACTCGTTCGACGCGTACTGAAGAGAGGAATATCCCTACAAAGTTTCGCTGAAAAAAAATAACTGGTTCTCGAGATATGTCCAAAAAACCGCTTCGCCGTAGTGCGACGCATGTATTCCTAGTTTTATTGGTCTAATTTTTCACCTAGTGACTTCTATCGAAAAATTCTTTTGCACATCTATTTCTCTTCTTATTCCCCGTCGAATGAGCCATCACTTATCAAAATCGGTGAGATTTAATTTTTTTGGCGAAAAAATCTATAGGCTATAGCCCATGCTTTTTTGCGAAATTTTGACTGAAAATTAAATGTCATCGATTTTCACCAATGAGCACTCGTTCGACGCGTACTGAAGAGAGGAATATCCCTACAAAGTTTCGCTGAAAAAAAATAACTGGTTCTCGAGATATGTCCAAAAAACCGCTTCGCCGTGGTGCGACGCATGTATTCCTAGTTTTATTGGTCTAATTTTTCACCTAGTGACTTCTATCGAAAAATTCTTTTGCACATCTATTTCTCTTCTTATTCCCCGTCGAATGAGTCATCCCTTATCAAAATCGGTGAGATTTAATTTTTTTGGCGAAAAAATCTATAGGCTATAGCCCATGTTTTTTTGCGAAATTTTGACTGAAAATTAAATGTCACCGATTTTCACCAATGAGCACTCGTTCGACGCGTACTGAAGAGAGGAATATCCCTACAAAGTTCCGCTGAAAAAAAATAACTGGTTCTCGAGATATGACCAAAAAACCGCTTCGCCGTGGTGCGACGCATGTATTCCTAGTTTTATTGGTCTAATTTTTCACCTAGTGACTTCTATCGAAAAATTCTTTTGCACATCTATTTCTCTTCTTATTCCCCGTCGAATGAGCCATCCCTTATCAAAATCGGTGAGATTTAATTTTTTTGGCGAAAAAATCTATAGGCTATAGCCCATGTTTTTTTGCGAAATTTTGACTGAAAATTAAATGTCACCGATTTTCACCAATGAGCACTCGTTCGACGCGTACTGAAGAGAGGAATATCCCTACAAAGTTTCGCTGAAAAAAATAACTGGTTCTCGAGATATGTCAAAAAAACCGCCTCGCCGTGGTGCGACGCATATATTCCTAGTTTTATTGGTCTAATTTTTCACCTAGTGACTTCTATCGCAAAATTCTTTTGCACATCTATTTCTCTTCTTATTCCCCGTCGAATGAGCCATCCCTTATCAAAATCGGTGAGATTTAATTTTTTTGGCGAAAAAATCTATAGGCTATAGCCCATGTTTTTTTGCGAAATTTTGACTGAAAATTAAATGTCACCGATTTTCACCAATGAGCACTCGTTCGACGCGTACTGAAGAGAGGAATATCCCTACAAAGTTCCGCTGAAATAAAATAACTGGTTCTCGAGATATGTCGAAAAAACCGCTTCGCCGTGGTGCGACGCATGTATTCCTAGTTTTATTGGTCTAATTTTTCACCTAGTGACTTCTATCGAAAAATTCTTTTGCACATCTATTTCTCTTCTTATTCCCCGTCGAATGAGCCATCCCTTATCAAAATCGGTGAGATTTAATTTTTTTGACGAAAAAATCTATAGGCTATAGCCCATGCTTTTTTGCGAAATTTTGACTGAAAATTAAATGTCACCGATTTTCACCAATGAGCACTCGTTCGACGCGTACTGAAGAGAGGAATATCCCTACAAAGTTTCGCTGAAAAAAAATAACTGGTTCTCGAGATATGTCCAAAAAACCGCTTCGCCGTGGTGCGACGCATGTATTCCTAGTTTTATTGGTCTAATTTTTCACCTAGTGACTTCTATCGAAAAATTCTTTTGCACATCTATTTCTCTTCTTATTCCCCGTCGAATGAGCCATCCCTTATCAAAATCGGTGAGATTTAATTTTTTTGGCGAAAAAATCTATAGGCTATAGCCCATGCTTTTTTGCGAAATTTTGACTGAAAATTAAATGTCACCGATTTTCACCAATGAGCACTCGTTCGACGCGTACTGAAGAGAGGAATACCCCTACAAAGTTTCGCTGAAAAAAAATAACCGGTTCTCGAGATATGTCCAAAAAACCGCTTCGCCGTGATGCGACGCATGTATTCCTAGTTTTATTGGTCTAATTTTTCACCTAGTGACTTCTATCGAAAAATTCTTTTGCACATCTATTTCTCTTCTTATTCCCCGTCGAATGAGCCATCCCTTATCAAAATCGGTGAGATTTAATTTTTTTGGCGAAAAAATCTATAGGCTATAGCCCATGTTTTTTTGCGAAATTTTGACTGAAAATTAAATGTCACCGATTTTCACCAATGAGCACTCGTTCGACGCGTACTGAAGAGAGGAATATCCCTACAAAGTTTCGCTGAAAAAAAATAACTGGTTCTCGAGATATGTCAAAAAAACCGCTTCGCCGTGGTGCGACGCATATATTCCTGGTTTTATTGGTCTAATTTTTCACCTAGTGACTTCTATCGAAAAATTCTTTTGCACATCTATTTCTCTTCTTATTCCCCGTCGAATGAGCCATCCCTTATCAAAATCGGTGAGATTTAATTTTTTTGGCGAAAAAATCTATAGGCTATAGCCCATGCTTTTTTGCGAAATTTTGACTGAAAATTAAATGTCACCGATTTTCACCAATGAGCACTCGTTCGACGCGTACTGAAGAGAGGAATATCCCTACAAAGTTTCGCTGAAAAAAAATAACTGGTTCTCGAGATATGTCCAAAAATCCGCTTCGCCGTGATGCGACGCATGTATTCCTAGTTTTATTGGTCTAATTTTTCACCTAGTGACTTCTATCGAAAAATTCTTTTGCACATCTATTTCTCTTCTTATTCCCCGTCGAATGAGCCATCCCTTATCAAAATCGGTGAGATTTAATTTTTTTTGGCGAAAAAATCTATAGGCTATAGCCCATGCTTTTTTGCGAAATTTTGACTGAAAATTAAATGTCACCGATTTTCACCAATGAGCACTCGTTCGACGCGTACTGAAGAGAGGAATATCCCTACAAAGTTTCGCTGAAAAAAAATAACTGGTTCTCGAGATATGTCCAAAAAACCGCTTCGCCGTGATGCGACGCATGTATTCCTAGTTTTATTGGTCTAATTTTTCACCTAGTGACTTCTATCGAAAAATTCTTTTGCACATCTATTTCTCTTCTTATTCCCCGTCGAATGAGCCATCCCTTATCAAAATCGGTGAGATTTAATTTTTTTGGCGAAAAAATCTATAGGCTATAGCCCATGCTTTTTTGCGAAATTTTGACTGAAAATTAAATGTCACCGATTTTCACCAATGAGCACTCGTTCGACGCGTACTGAAGAGAGGAATATCCCTACAAAGTTTCGCTGAAAAAAAATAACTGGTTCTCGAGATATGTCATAAAACCGCTTCGCCGTGGTGCGACGCATATATTCCTAGTTTTATTGGTCTAATTTTTCACCTAGTGACTTCTATCGAAAAATTCTTTTGCACATCTATTTCTCTTCTTATTCCCCGTCGAATGAGCCATCCCTTATCAAAATCGGTGAGATTTAATTTTTTTGGCGAAAAAATCTATAGGCTATAGCCCATGTTTTTTTGCGAAATTTTGACTGAAAATTAAATGTCACCGATTTTCACCAATGAGCACTCGTTCGACGCGTACTGAAGAGAGGAATATCCCTACAAAGTTCCGCTGAAAAAAAATAACTGGTTCTCGAGATATGACCAAAAAACCGCTTCGCCGTGGTGCGACGCATGTATTCCTAGTTTTATTGGTCTAATTTTTCACCTAGTGACTTCTATCGAAAAATTCTTTTGCACATCTATTTCTCTTCTTATTCCCCGTCGAATGAGCCATCCCTTATCAAAATCGGTGAGATTTAATTTTTTTGGCGAAAAAATCTATAGGCTATAGCCCATGTTTTTTTGACTGAAAATTAAATGTCACCGATTTTCACCAATGAGCACTCGTTCGACGCGTACTGAAGAGAGGAATATCCCTACAAAGTTTCGCTGAAAAAAAATAACTGGTTCTCGAGATATGTCCAAAAATCCGCTTCGCCGTGATGCGACGCATGTATTCCTAGTTTTATTGGTCTAATTTTTCACCTAGTGACTTCTATCGAAAAATTCTTTTGCACATCTATTTCTCTTCTTATTCCCCGTCGAATGAGCCATCCCTTATCAAAATCGGTGAGATTTAATTTTTTTGGCGAAAAAATCTATAGGCTATAGCCCATGCTTTTTTGCGAAATTTTGACTGAAAATTAAATGTCACCGATTTTCACCAATGAGCACTCGTTCGACGCGTACTGAAGAGAGGAATATCCCTACAAAGTTTCGCTGAAAAAAAATAACTGGTTCTCGAGATATGTCCAAAAAACCGCTTCGCCGTGATGCGACGCATGTATTCCTAGTTTTATTGGTCTAATTTTTCACCTAGTGACTTCTATCGAAAAATTCTTTTGCACATCTATTTCTCTTCTTATTCCCCGTCGAATGAGCCATCCCTTATCAAAATCGGTGAGATTTAATTTTTTTGGCGAAAAAATCTATAGGCTATAGCCCATGCTTTTTTGCGAAATTTTGACTGAAAATTAAATGTCACCGATTTTCACCAATGAGCACTCGTTCGACGCGTACTGAAGAGAGGAATATCCCTACAAAGTTTCGCTGAAAAAAAATAACTGGTTCTCGAGATATGTCATAAAACCGCTTCGCCGTGGTGCGACGCATATATTCCTAGTTTTATTGGTCTAATTTTTCACCTAGTGACTTCTATCGAAAAATTCTTTTGCACATCTATTTCTCTTCTTATTCCCCGTCGAATGAGCCATCCCTTATCAAAATCGGTGAGATTTAATTTTTTTGGCGAAAAAATCTATAGGCTATAGCCCATGTTTTTTTGCGAAATTTTGACTGAAAATTAAATGTCACCGATTTTCACCAATGAGCACTCGTTCGACGCGTACTGAAGAGAGGAATATCCCTACAAAGTTCCGCTGAAAAAAAATAACTGGTTCTCGAGATATGACCAAAAAACCGCTTCGCCGTGGTGCGACGCATGTATTCCTAGTTTTATTGGTCTAATTTTTCACCTAGTGACTTCTATCGAAAAATTCTTTTGCACATCTATTTCTCTTCTTATTCCCCGTCGAATGAGCCATCCCTTATCAAAATCGGTGAGATTTAATTTTTTTGGCGAAAAAATCTATAGGCTATAGCCCATGTTTTTTTGCGAAATTTTGACTGAAAATTAAATGTCACCGATTTTCACCAATGAGCACTCGTTCGACGCGTACTGAAGAGAGGAATATCCCTACAAAGTTCCGCTGAAAAAAAATAACTGGTTCTCGAGATATATCGAAAAAACCGCTTCGCCGTGGTGCGACGCATGTATTCCTAGTTTTATTGGTCTAATTTTTCACCTAGTGACTTCTATCGAAAAATTCTTTTGCACATCTATTTCTCTTCTTATTCCCCGTCGAATGAGCCATCCCTTATCAAAATCGGTGAGATTTAATTTTTTTGACGAAAAAATCTATAGGCTATAGCCCATGCTTTTTTGCGAAATTTTGACTGAAAATTAAATGTCACCGATTTTCACCAATGAGCACTCGTTCGACGCGTACTGAAGAGAGGAATATCCCTACAAAGTTTCGCTGAAAAAAAATAACTGGTTCTCGAGATATGTCCAAAAAACCGCTTCGCCGTGGTGCGACGCATGTATTCCTAGTTTTATTGGTCTAATTTTTCACCTAGTGACTTCTATCGAAAAATTCTTTTGCACATCTATTTCTCTTCTTATTCCCCGTCGAATGAGCCATCCCTTATCAAAATCGGTGAGATTTAATTTTTTTGGCGAAAAAATCTATAGGCTATACCCATGCTTTTTTGCGAAATTTTGACTGAAAATTAAATGTCACCGATTTTCACCAATGAGCACTCGTTCGACGCGTACTGAAGAGAGGAATACCCCTACAAAGTTTCGCTGAAAAAAAATAACCGGTTCTCGAGATATGTCCAAAAAACCGCTTCGCCGTGATGCGACGCATGTATTCCTAGTTTTATTGGTCTAATTTTTCACCTAGTGACTTCTATCGAAAAATTCTTTTGCACATCTATTTCTCTTCTTATTCCCCGTCGAATGAGCCATCCCTTATCAAAATCGGTGAGATTTAATTTTTTTGGCGAAAAAATCTATAGGCTATAGCCCATGTTTTTTTGCGAAATTTTGACTGAAAATTAAATGTCACCGATTTTCACCAATGAGCACTCGTTCGACGCGTACTGAAGAGAGGAATATCCCTACAAAGTTTCGCTGAAAAAAAATAACTGGTTCTCGAGATATGTCCAAAAAACCGCTTCGCCGTGATGCGACGCATGTATTCCTAGTTTTATTGGTCTAATTTTTCACCTAGTGACTTCTATCGAAAAATTCTTTTGCACATCTATTTCTCTTCTTATTCCCCGTCGAATGAGCCATCCCTTATCAAAATCGGTGAGATTTAATTTTTTTGGCGAAAAAATCTATAGGCTATAGCCCATGTTTTTTTGCGAAATTTTGACTGAAAATTAAATGTCACCGATTTTCACCAATGAGCACTCGTTCGACGCGTACTGAAGAGAGGAATATCCCTACAAAGTTTCGCTGAAAAAAAATAACTGGTTCTCGAGATATGTCAAAAAAACCGCTTCGCCGTGGTGCGACGCATATATTCCTAGTTTTATTGGTCTAATTTTTCACCTAGTGACTTCTATCGAAAAATTCTTTTGCACATCTATTTCTCTTCTTATTCCCCGTCGAATGAGCCATCCCTTATCAAAATCGGTGAGATTTAATTTTTTTGGCGAAAAAATCTATAGGCTATAGCCCATGCTTTTTTGCGAAATTTTGACTGAAAATTAAATGTCACCGATTTTCACCAATGAGCACACGTTCGACGCGTACTGAAGAGAGGAATATCCCTACAAAGTTTCGCTGAAAAAAAATAACTGGTTCTCGAGATATGTCCAAAAAACCGCTTCGCCGTGATGCGACGCATGTATTCCTAGTTTTATTGGTCTAATTTTTCACCTAGTGACTTCTATCGAAAAATTCTTTTGCACATCTATTTCTCTTCTTATTCCCCGTCGAATGAGCCATCCCTTATCAAAATCGGTGAGATTTAATTTTTTTGGCGAAAAAATCTATAGGCTATAGCCCATGCTTTTTTGCGAAATTTTGACTGAAAATTAAATGTCACCGATTTTCACCAGTGAGCACTCGTTCGACGCGTACTGAAGAGCGAAATATCCCTACAAAGTTTCGCAGAAAACAAATTACTGGTTCTCGAGATATGTCCAAAAAACCGCTTCGCCGTGGTGCGACGCATGTATTCCTAGTTTTATTGGTCTAATTTTTCACCTAGTGACTGCTATCGAAAAATTCTTTTGCACATCTATTTCTCTTCTTATTCCCCGTCGAATGAGCCATCCCTTATCAAAATCGGTGAGATTTAATTTTTTTGGCGAAAAAATCTATAGGCTATAGCCCATGCTTTTTTGCGAAATTTTGACTGAAAATTAAATGTCACCGATTTTCACCAATGAGCACTCGTTCGACGCGTACTGAAGAGAGGAATATCCCTAGAAAGTTTCGCTGAAAAAAAATAACTGGTTCTCGAGATATGTCCAAAAAACCGCTTCGCCGTGGTGCGACGCATGTATTCCTAGTTTTATTGGTATAATTTTTCACCTAGTGACTTCTATCGAAAAATTCTTTTGCACATCTATTTCTCTTCTTATTCCCCGTCGAATGAGCCATCCCTTATCAAAATCGGTGAGATTTAATTTTTTTGGCGAAAAAATCTATAGGCTATAGCCCATGTTTTTTTGCGAAATTTTGACTGAAAATTAAATGTCACCGATTTTCACCAATGAGCACTCGTTCGACGCGTACTGAAGAGAGGAATATCCCTACAAAGTTTCGCTGAAAAAAATAACTGGTTCTCGAGATATGTCCAAAAAACCGCTTCGCCGTGATGCGACGCATGTATTCCTAGTTTTATTGGTCTAATTTTTCACCTAGTGACTGCTATCGAAAAATTCTTTTGCACATCTATTTCTCTTCTTATTCCCCGTCGAATGAGCCATCCCTTATCAAAATCGGTGAGATTTAATTTTTTTGGCGAAAAAATCTATAGGCTATAGCCCATGCTTTTTTGCGAAATTTTGACTGAAAATTAAATGTCACCGATTTTCACCAATGAGCACTCGTTCGACGCGAACTGAAGAGAGGAATATCCCTACAAAGTTTCGCTGAAAAAAAATAACTGGTTCTCGAGATATGTCAAAAAAACCGCTTCGCCGTGGTGCGACGCATGTATTCCTAGTTTTATTGGTCTAATTTTTCACCTAGTGACTGCTATCGAAAAATTCTTTTGCACATCTATTTCTCTTCTTATTCCCCGTCGAATGAGCCACCCCTTATCAAAATCGGTGAGATTTAATTTTTTTGGCGAAAAAATCTATAGGCTATAGCCCATGTTTTTTTGCGAAATTTTGACTGAAAATTAAATGTCACCGATTTTCACCAATGAGCACTCGTTCGACGCGTACTGAAGAGAGGAATATCCCTACAAAGTTTCGCTGAAAAAAAATAACTGGTTCTCGAGATATGTCCAAAAAACCGCTTCGCCGTGATGCGACGCATGTATTCCTAGTTTTATTGGTCTAATTTTTCACCTAGTGACTGCTATCGAAAAATTCTTTTGCACATCTATTTCTCTTCTTATTCCCCGTCGAATGAGCCATCCCTTATCAAAATCGGTGAGATTTAATTTTTTTGGCGAAAAAATCTATAGGCTATAGCCCATGTTTTTTTGCGAAATTTTGACTGAAAATTAAATGTCACCGATTTTCACCAATGAGCACTCGTTCGACGCGAACTGAAGAGAGGAATATCCCTACAAAGTTTCGCTGAAAAAAAATAACTGGTTCTCGAGATATGTCAAAAAACCGCTTCGCCGTGGTGCGACGCATGTATTCCTAGTTTTATTGGTCTAATTTTTCACCTAGTGACTTCTATCGAAAAATTCTTTTGCACATCTATTTCTCTTCTTATTCCCCGTCGAATGAGGCATCCCTTATCAAAATCGGTGAGATTTAATTTTTTTGGCGAAAAAATCTATAGGCTATAGCCCATGTTTTTTTGCGAAATTTTGACGGAAAATTAAATGTCACCGATTTTCACCAATGAGCACTCGTTCGACGCGTACTGAAGAGAGGAATATCCCTACAAAGTTTCGCTGAAAAAAAATAACTGGTTCTCGAGATATGTCAAAAAAACCGCTTCGCCGTGGTGCGACGCATGTATTCCTAGTTTTATTGGTCTAATTTTTCACCTAGTGACTGCTATCGAAAAATTCTTTTGCACATCTATTTCTCTTCTTATTCCCCGTCGAATGAGCCATCCCTTATCAAAATCGGTGAGATTTAATTTTTTTGGCGAAAAAATCTATAGGCTATAGCCCATGCTTTTTTGCGAAATTTTGACTGAAAATTAAATGTCACCGATTTTCACCAATGAGCACTCGTTCGACGCGAACTGAAGAGAGGAATATCCCTACAAAGTTTCGCTGAAAAAAAATAACTGGTTCTCGAGATATGTCAAAAAAACCGCTTCGCCGTGGTGCGACGCATGTATTCCTAGTTTTATTGGTCTAATTTTTCACCTAGTGGCTGCTATCGAAAAATTCTTTTGCACATCTATTTCTCTTCTTATTCCCCGTCGAATGAGCCATCCCTTATCAAAATCGGTGAGATTTAATTTTTTTGGCGAAAAAATCTATAGGCTATAGCCCATGCTTTTTTGCGAAATTTTGACTGAAAATTAAATGTCACCGATTTTCACCAATGAGCACTCGTTCGACGCGAACTGAAGAGAGGAATATCCCTACAAAGTTTCGCTGAAAAAAAATAACTGGTTCTCGAGATATGTCAAAAAACCGCTTCGCCGTGGTGCGACGCATGTATTCCTAGTTTTATTGGTCTAATTTTTCACCTAGTGACTTCTATCGAAAAATTCTTTTGCACATCTATTTCTCTTCTTATTCCCCGTCGAATGAGGCATCCCTTATCAAAATCGGTGAGATTTAATTTTTTTGGCGAAAAAATCTATAGGCTATAGCCCATGTTTTTTTGCGAAATTTTGACTGAAAATTAAATGTCACCGATTTTCACCAATGAGCACTCGTTCGACGCGTACTGAAGAGAGGAATATCCCTACAAAGTTTCGCTGAAAAAAAATAACTGGTTCTCGAGATATGTCCAAAAAACCGCTTCGCCGTGATGCGACGCATGTATTCCTAGTTTTATTGGTCTAATTTTTCACCTAGTGACTGCTATCGAAAAATTCTTTTGCACATCTATTTCTCTTCTTATTCCCCGTCGAATGAGCCATCCCTTATCAAAATCGGTGAGATTTAATTTTTTTGGCGAAAAAATCTATAGGCTATAGCCCATGCTTTTTTGCGAAATTTTGACTGAAAATTAAATGTCACCGATTTTCACCAATGAGCACTCGTTCGACGCGAACTGAAGAGAGGAATATCCCTACAAAGTTTCGCTGAAAAAAAATAACTGGTTCTCGAGATATGTCAAAAAACCGCTTCGCCGTGGTGCGACGCATGTATTCCTAGTTTTATTGGTCTAATTTTTCACCTAGTGACTGCTATCGAAAAATTCTTTTGCACATCTATTTCTCTTCTTATTCCCCGTCGAATGAGCCATCCCTTATCAAAATCGGTGAGATTTAATTTTTTTGGCGAAAAAATCTATAGGCTATAGCCCATGCTTTTTTGCGAAATTTTGACTGAAAATTAAATGTCACCGATTTTCACCAATGAGCACTCGTTCGACGCGTACTGAAGAGAGGAATATCCCTAGAAAGTTTCGCTGAAAAAAAATAACTGGTTCTCGAGATATGTCCAAAAAACCGCTTCGCCGTGGTGCGACGCATGTATTCCTAGTTTTATTGGTCTAATTTTTCACCTAGTGACTTCTATCGAAAAATTCTTTTGCACATCTATTTCTCTTCTTATTCCCCGTCGAATGAGCCATCCCTTACCAAAATCGGTGAGATTTAATTTTTTTGGCGAAAAAATCTATAGGCTATAGCCCATGTTTTTTTGCGAAATTTTGACTGAAAATTAAATGTCACCGATTTTCACCAATGAGCACTCGTTCGACGCGTACTGAAGAGAGGAATATCCCTACAAAGTTTCGCTGAAAAAAAATAACTGGTTCTCGAGATATGTCCAAAAAACCGCTTCGCCGTGATGCGACGCATGTATTCCTAGTTTTATTGGTCTAATTTTTCACCTAGTGACTTCTATCGAAAAATTCTTTTGCACATCTATTTCTCTTCTTATTCCCCGTCGAATGAGCCATCCCTTATCAAAATCGGTGAGATTTAATTTTTTTGGCGAAAAAATCTATAGGCTATAGCCCATGCTTTTTTGCGAAATTTTGACTGAAAATTAAATGTCACCGATTTTCACCAATGAGCACTCGTTCGACGCGAACTGAAGAGAGGAATATCCCTACAAAGTTTCGCTGAAAAAAAATAACTGGTTCTCGAGATATGTCAAAACAACCGCTTCGCCGTGGTGCGACGCATGTATTCCTAGTTTTATTGGTCTAATTTTTCACCTAGTGACTGCTATCGAAAAATTCTTTTGCACATCTATTTCTCTTCTTATTCCCCGTCGAATGAGCCATCCCTTATCAAAATCGGTGAGATTTAATTTTTTTGGCGAAAAAATCTATAGGCTATAGCCCATGCTTTTTTGCGAAATTTTGACTGAAAATTAAATGTCACCGATTTTCACCAATGAGCACTCGTTCGACGCGTACTGAAGAGAGGAATATCCCTAGAAAGTTTCGCTGAAAAAAAATAACTGGTTCTCGAGATATGTCCAAAAAACCGCTTCGCCGTGGTGCGACGCATGTATTCCTAGTTTTATTGGTCTAATTTTTCACCTAGTGACTTCTATCGAAAAATTCTTTTGCACATCTATTTCTCTTCTTATTCCCCGTCGAATGAGCCATCCCTTATCAAAATCGGTGAGATTTAATTTTTTTGGCGAAAAAATCTATAGGCGAAATTTTGACTGAAAATTAAATGTCACCGATTTTCACCAATGAGCACTCGTTCGACGCGTACTGAAGAGAGGAATATCCCTACAAAGTTTCGCTGAAAAAAAATAACTGGTTCTCGAGATATCTCCAAAAAACCGCTTCGCCGTGATGCGACGCATGTATTCCTAGTTTTATTGGTCTAATTTTTCACCTAGTGACTGCTATCGAAAAATTCTTTTGCACATCTATTTCTCTTCTTATTCCCCGTCGAATGAGCCATCCCTTATCAAAATCGGTGAGATTTAATTTTTTTGGCGAAAAAATCTATAGGCTATAGCCCATGCTTTTTTGCGAAATTTTGACTGAAAATTAAATGTCACCGATTTTCACCAATGAGCACTCGTTCGACGCGAACTGAAGAGAGGAATATCCCTACAAAGTTTCGCTGAAAAAAAATAACTGGTTCTCGAGATATGTCAAAAAAACCGCTTCGCCGTGGTGCGACGCATGTATTCCTAGTTTTATTGGTCTAATTTTTCACCTAGTGACTGCTATCGAAAAATTCTTTTGCACATCTATTTCTCTTCTTATTCCCCGTCGAATGAGCCATCCCTTATCAAAATCGGTGAGATTTAATTTTTTTGGCGAAAAAATCTATAGGCTATAGCCCATGTTTTTTTGCGAAATTTTGACTGAAAATTAAATGTCACCGATTTTCACCAATGAGCACTCGTTCGACGCGTACTGAAGAGAGGAATATCCCTACAAAGTTTCGCTGAAAAAAAATAACTGGTTCTCGAGATATGTCCAAAAAACCGCTTCGCCGTGATGCGACGCATGTATTCCTAGTTTTATTGGTCTAATTTTTCACCTAGTGACTGCTATCGAAAAATTCTTTTGCACATCTATTTCTCTTCTTATTCCCCGTCGAATGAGCCATCCCTTATCAAAATCGGTGAGATTTAATTTTTTTGGCGAAAAAATCTATAGGCTATAGCCCATGCTTTTTTGCGAAATTTTGACTGAAAATTAAATGTCACCGATTTTCACCAATGAGCACTCGTTCGACGCGAACTGAAGAGAGGAATATCCCTACAAAGTTTCGCTGAAAAAAAATAACTGGTTCTCGAGATATGTCAAAAAAACCGCTTCGCCGTGGTGCGACGCATGTATTCCTAGTTTTATTGGTCTAATTTTTCACCTAGTGGCTGCTATCGAAAAATTCTTTTGCACATCTATTTCTCTTCTTATTCCCCGTCGAATGAGCCATCCCTTATCAAAATCGGTGAGATTTAATTTTTTTGGCGAAAAAATCTATAGGCTATAGCCCATGCTTTTTTGCGAAATTTTGACTGAAAATTAAATGTCACCGATTTTCACCAATGAGCACTCGTTCGACGCGAACTGAAGAGAGGAATATCCCTACAAAGTTTCGCTGAAAAAAAATAACTGGTTCTCGAGATATGTCAAAAAACCGCTTCGCCGTGGTGCGACGCATGTATTCCTAGTTTTATTGGTCTAATTTTTCACCTAGTGACTTCTATCGAAAAATTCTTTTGCACATCTATTTCTCTTCTTATTCCCCGTCGAATGAGGCATCCCTTATCAAAATCGGTGAGATTTAATTTTTTTGGCGAAAAAATCTATAGGCTATAGCCCATGTTTTTTTGCGAAATTTTGACTGAAAATTAAATGTCACCGATTTTCACCAATGAGCACTCGTTCGACGCGTACTGAAGAGAGGAATATCCCTACAAAGTTTCGCTGAAAAAAAATAACTGGTTCTCGAGATATGTCCAAAAAACCGCTTCGCCGTGATGCGACGCATGTATTCCTAGTTTTATTGGTCTAATTTTTCACCTAGTGACTGCTATCGAAAAATTCTTTTGCACATCTATTTCTCTTCTTATTCCCCGTCGAATGAGCCATCCCTTATCAAAATCGGTGAGATTTAATTTTTTTGGCGAAAAAATCTATAGGCTATAGCCCATGCTTTTTTGCGAAATTTTGACTGAAAATTAAATGTCACCGATTTTCACCAATGAGCACTCGTTCGACGCGAACTGAAGAGAGGAATATCCCTACAAAGTTTCGCTGAAAAAAAATAACTGGTTCTCGAGATATGTCAAAAAACCGCTTCGCCGTGGTGCGACGCATGTATTCCTAGTTTTATTGGTCTAATTTTTCACCTAGTGACTGCTATCGAAAAATTCTTTTGCACATCTATTTCTCTTCTTATTCCCCGTCGAATGAGCCATCCCTTATCAAAATCGGTGAGATTTAATTTTTTTGGCGAAAAAATCTATAGGCTATAGCCCATGCTTTTTTGCGAAATTTTGACTGAAAATTAAATGTCACCGATTTTCACCAATGAGCACTCGTTCGACGCGTACTGAAGAGAGGAATATCCCTAGAAAGTTTCGCTGAAAAAAAATAACTGGTTCTCGAGATATGTCCAAAAAACCGCTTCGCCGTGGTGCGACGCATGTATTCCTAGTTTTATTGGTCTAATTTTTCACCTAGTGACTTCTATCGAAAAATTCTTTTGCACATCTATTTCTCTTCTTATTCCCCGTCGAATGAGCCATCCCTTACCAAAATCGGTGAGATTTAATTTTTTTGGCGAAAAAATCTATAGGCTATAGCCCATGTTTTTTTGCGAAATTTTGACTGAAAATTAAATGTCACCGATTTTCACCAATGAGCACTCGTTCGACGCGTACTGAAGAGAGGAATATCCCTACAAAGTTTCGCTGAAAAAAAATAACTGGTTCTCGAGATATGTCCAAAAAACCGCTTCGCCGTGATGCGACGCATGTATTCCTAGTTTTATTGGTCTAATTTTTCACCTAGTGACTTCTATCGAAAAATTCTTTTGCACATCTATTTCTCTTCTTATTCCCCGTCGAATGAGCCATCCCTTATCAAAATCGGTGAGATTTAATTTTTTTGGCGAAAAAATCTATAGGCTATAGCCCATGCTTTTTTGCGAAATTTTGACTGAAAATTAAATGTCACCGATTTTCACCAATGAGCACTCGTTCGACGCGAACTGAAGAGAGGAATATCCCTACAAAGTTTCGCTGAAAAAAAATAACTGGTTCTCGAGATATGTCAAAACAACCGCTTCGCCGTGGTGCGACGCATGTATTCCTAGTTTTATTGGTCTAATTTTTCACCTAGTGACTGCTATCGAAAAATTCTTTTGCACATCTATTTCTCTTCTTATTCCCCGTCGAATGAGCCATCCCTTATCAAAATCGGTGAGATTTAATTTTTTTGGCGAAAAAATCTATAGGCTATAGCCCATGCTTTTTTGCGAAATTTTGACTGAAAATTAAATGTCACCGATTTTCACCAATGAGCACTCGTTCGACGCGTACTGAAGAGAGGAATATCCCTAGAAAGTTTCGCTGAAAAAAAATAACTGGTTCTCGAGATATGTCCAAAAAACCGCTTCGCCGTGGTGCGACGCATGTATTCCTAGTTTTATTGGTCTAATTTTTCACCTAGTGACTTCTATCGAAAAATTCTTTTGCACATCTATTTCTCTTCTTATTCCCCGTCGAATGAGCCATCCCTTATCAAAATCGGTGAGATTTAATTTTTTTGGCGAAAAAATCTATAGGCGAAATTTTGACTGAAAATTAAATGTCACCGATTTTCACCAATGAGCACTCGTTCGACGCGTACTGAAGAGAGGAATATCCCTACAAAGTTTCGCTGAAAAAAAATAACTGGTTCTCGAGATATCTCCAAAAAACCGCTTCGCCGTGATGCGACGCATGTATTCCTAGTTTTATTGGTCTAATTTTTCACCTAGTGACTGCTATCGAAAAATTCTTTTGCACATCTATTTCTCTTCTTATTCCCCGTCGAATGAGCCATCCCTTATCAAAATCGGTGAGATTTAATTTTTTTGGCGAAAAAATCTATAGGCTATAGCCCATGCTTTTTTGCGAAATTTTGACTGAAAATTAAATGTCACCGATTTTCACCAATGAGCACTCGTTCGACGCGAACTGAAGAGAGGAATATCCCTACAAAGTTTCGCTGAAAAAAAATAACTGGTTCTCGAGATATGTCAAAAAAACCGCTTCGCCGTGGTGCGACGCATGTATTCCTAGTTTTATTGGTCTAATTTTTCACCTAGTGACTGCTATCGAAAAATTCTTTTGCACATCTATTTCTCTTCTTATTCCCCGTCGAATGAGCCATCCCTTATCAAAATCGGTGAGATTTAATTTTTTTGGCGAAAAAATCTATAGGCTATAGCCCATGTTTTTTTGCGAAATTTTGACTGAAAATTAAATGTCACCGATTTTCACCAATGAGCACTCGTTCGACGCGTACTGAAGAGAGGAATATCCCTACAAAGTTTCGCTGAAAAAAAATAACTGGTTCTCGAGATATGTCCAAAAAACCGCTTCGCCGTGATGCGACGCATGTATTCCTAGTTTTATTGGTCTAATTTTTCACCTAGTGACTGCTATCGAAAAATTCTTTTGCACATCTATTTCTCTTCTTATTCCCCGTCGAATGAGCCATCCCTTATCAAAATCGGTGAGATTTAATTTTTTTGGCGAAAAAATCTATAGGCTATAGCCCATGCTTTTTTGCGAAATTTTGACTGAAAATTAAATGTCACCGATTTTCACCAATGAGCACTCGTTCGACGCGAACTGAAGAGAGGAATATCCCTACAAAGTTTCGCTGAAAAAAAATAACTGGTTCTCGAGATATGTCAAAAAAACCGCTTCGCCGTGGTGCGACGCATGTATTCCTAGTTTTATTGGTCTAATTTTTCACCTAGTGACTTCTATCGAAAAATTCTTTTGCACATCTATTTCTCTTCTTATTCCCCGTCGAATGAGCCATCCCTTATCAAAATCGGTGAGATTTAATTTTTTTGGCGAAAAAATCTATAGGCTATAGCCCATGCTTTTTTGCGAAATTTTGACTGAAAATTAAATGTCACCGATTTTCACCAATGAGCACTCGTTCGACGCGAACTGAAGAGAGGAATATCCCTACAAAGTTTCGCTGAAAAAAAATAACTGGTTCTCGAGATATGTCAAAAAAACCGCTTCGCCGTGGTGCGACGCATGTATTCCTAGTTTTATTGGTCTAATTTTTCACCTAGTGACTGCTATCGAAAAATTCTTTTGCACATCTATTTCTCTTCTTATTCCCCGTCGAATGAGCCATCCCTTATCAAAATCGGTGAGATTTAATTTTTTTGGCGAAAAAATCTATAGGCTATAGCCCATGCTTTTTTGCGAAATTTTGACTGAAAATTAAATGTCACCGATTTTCACCAATGAGCACTCGTTCGACGCGTACTGAAGAGAGGAATATCCCTAGAAAGTTTCGCTGAAAAAAAATAACTGGTTCTCGAGATATGTCCAAAAAACCGCTTCGCCGTGGTGCGACGCATGTATTCCTAGTTTTATTGGTCTAATTTTTCACCTAGTGACTTCTATCGAAAAATTCTTTTGCACATCTATTTCTCTTCTTATTCCCCGTCGAATGAGGCATCCCTTATCAAAATCGGTGAGATTTAATTTTTTTGGCGAAAAAATCTATAGGCTATAGCCCATGTTTTTTTGCGAAATTTTGACTGAAAATTAAATGTCACCGATTTTCACCAATGAGCACTCGTTCGACGCGTACTGAAGAGAGGAATATCCCTACAAAGTTTCGCTGAAAAAAAATAACTGGTTCTCGAGATATGTCCAAAAAACCGCTTCGCCGTGATGCGACGCATGTATTCCTAGTTTTATTGGTCTAATTTTTCACCTAGTGACTTCTATCGAAAAATTCTTTTGCACATCTATTTCTCTTCTTATTCCCCGTCGAATGAGCCATCCCTTATCAAAATCGGTGAGATTTAATTTTTTTGGCGAAAAAATCTATAGGCTATAGCCCATGTTTTTTTGCGAAATTTTGACTGAAAATTAAATGTCACCGATTTTCACCAATGAGCACTCGTTCGACGCGTACTGAAGAGAGGAATATCCCTACAAAGTTTCGCTGAAAAAAAATAACTGGTTCTCGAGATATGTCCAAAAAACCGCTTCGCCGTGATGCGACGCATGTATTCCTAGTTTTATTGGTCTAATTTTTCACCTAGTGACTGCTATCGAAAAATTCTTTTGCACATCTATTTCTCTTCTTATTCCCCGTCGAATGAGCCATCCCTTATCAAAATCGGTGAGATTTAATTTTTTTGGCGAAAAAATCTATAGGCTATAGCCCATGCTTTTTTGCGAAATTTTGACTGAAAATTAAATGTCACCGATTTTCACCAATGAGCACTCGTTCGACGCGAACTGAAGAGAGGAATATCCCTACAAAGTTTCGCTGAAAAAAAATAACTGGTTCTCGAGATATGTCAAAAAACCGCTTCGCCGTGGTGCGACGCATGTATTCCTAGTTTTATTGGTCTAATTTTTCACCTAGTGACTGCTATCGAAAAATTCTTTTGCACATCTATTTCTCTTCTTATTCCCCGTCGAATGAGCCATCCCTTATCAAAATCGGTGAGATTTAATTTTTTTGGCGAAAAAATCTATAGGCTATAGCCCATGCTTTTTTGCGAAATTTTGACTGAAAATTAAATGTCACCGATTTTCACCAATGAGCACTCGTTCGACGCGTACTGAAGAGAGGAATATCCCTAGAAAGTTTCGCTGAAAAAAAATAACTGGTTCTCGAGATATGTCCAAAAAACCGCTTCGCCGTGGTGCGACGCATGTATTCCTAGTTTTATTGGTCTAATTTTTCACCTAGTGACTTCTATCGAAAAATTCTTTTGCACATCTATTTCTCTTCTTATTCCCCGTCGAATGAGCCATCCCTTACCAAAATCGGTGAGATTTAATTTTTTTGGCGAAAAAATCTATAGGCTATAGCCCATGTTTTTTTGCGAAATTTTGACTGAAAATTAAATGTCACCGATTTTCACCAATGAGCACTCGTTCGACGCGTACTGAAGAGAGGAATATCCCTACAAAGTTTCGCTGAAAAAAAATAACTGGTTCTCGAGATATGTCCAAAAAACCGCTTCGCCGTGATGCGACGCATGTATTCCTAGTTTTATTGGTCTAATTTTTCACCTAGTGACTTCTATCGAAAAATTCTTTTGCACATCTATTTCTCTTCTTATTCCCCGTCGAATGAGCCATCCCTTATCAAAATCGGTGAGATTTAATTTTTTTGGCGAAAAAATCTATAGGCTATAGCCCATGCTTTTTTGCGAAATTTTGACTGAAAATTAAATGTCACCGATTTTCACCAATGAGCACTCGTTCGACGCGAACTGAAGAGAGGAATATCCCTACAAAGTTTCGCTGAAAAAAAATAACTGGTTCTCGAGATATGTCAAAACAACCGCTTCGCCGTGGTGCGACGCATGTATTCCTAGTTTTATTGGTCTAATTTTTCACCTAGTGACTGCTATCGAAAAATTCTTTTGCACATCTATTTCTCTTCTTATTCCCCGTCGAATGAGCCATCCCTTATCAAAATCGGTGAGATTTAATTTTTTTGGCGAAAAAATCTATAGGCTATAGCCCATGCTTTTTTGCGAAATTTTGACTGAAAATTAAATGTCACCGATTTTCACCAATGAGCACTCGTTCGACGCGTACTGAAGAGAGGAATATCCCTAGAAAGTTTCGCTGAAAAAAAATAACTGGTTCTCGAGATATGTCCAAAAAACCGCTTCGCCGTGGTGCGACGCATGTATTCCTAGTTTTATTGGTCTAATTTTTCACCTAGTGACTTCTATCGAAAAATTCTTTTGCACATCTATTTCTCTTCTTATTCCCCGTCGAATGAGCCATCCCTTATCAAAATCGGTGAGATTTAATTTTTTTGGCGAAAAAATCTATAGGCGAAATTTTGACTGAAAATTAAATGTCACCGATTTTCACCAATGAGCACTCGTTCGACGCGTACTGAAGAGAGGAATATCCCTACAAAGTTTCGCTGAAAAAAAATAACTGGTTCTCGAGATATCTCCAAAAAACCGCTTCGCCGTGATGCGACGCATGTATTCCTAGTTTTATTGGTCTAATTTTTCACCTAGTGACTGCTATCGAAAAATTCTTTTGCACATCTATTTCTCTTCTTATTCCCCGTCGAATGAGCCATCCCTTATCAAAATCGGTGAGATTTAATTTTTTTGGCGAAAAAATCTATAGGCTATAGCCCATGCTTTTTTGCGAAATTTTGACTGAAAATTAAATGTCACCGATTTTCACCAATGAGCACTCGTTCGACGCGAACTGAAGAGAGGAATATCCCTACAAAGTTTCGCTGAAAAAAAATAACTGGTTCTCGAGATATGTCAAAAAAACCGCTTCGCCGTGGTGCGACGCATGTATTCCTAGTTTTATTGGTCTAATTTTTCACCTAGTGACTGCTATCGAAAAATTCTTTTGCACATCTATTTCTCTTCTTATTCCCCGTCGAATGAGCCATCCCTTATCAAAATCGGTGAGATTTAATTTTTTTGGCGAAAAAATCTATAGGCTATAGCCCATGTTTTTTTGCGAAATTTTGACTGAAAATTAAATGTCACCGATTTTCACCAATGAGCACTCGTTCGACGCGTACTGAAGAGAGGAATATCCCTACAAAGTTTCGCTGAAAAAAAATAACTGGTTCTCGAGATATGTCCAAAAAACCGCTTCGCCGTGATGCGACGCATGTATTCCTAGTTTTATTGGTCTAATTTTTCACCTAGTGACTGCTATCGAAAAATTCTTTTGCACATCTATTTCTCTTCTTATTCCCCGTCGAATGAGCCATCCCTTATCAAAATCGGTGAGATTTAATTTTTTTGGCGAAAAAATCTATAGGCTATAGCCCATGCTTTTTTGCGAAATTTTGACTGAAAATTAAATGTCACCGATTTTCACCAATGAGCACTCGTTCGACGCGAACTGAAGAGAGGAATATCCCTACAAAGTTTCGCTGAAAAAAAATAACTGGTTCTCGAGATATGTCAAAAAAACCGCTTCGCCGTGGTGCGACGCATGTATTCCTAGTTTTATTGGTCTAATTTTTCACCTAGTGGCTGCTATCGAAAAATTCTTTTGCACATCTATTTCTCTTCTTATTCCCCGTCGAATGAGCCATCCCTTATCAAAATCGGTGAGATTTAATTTTTTTGGCGAAAAAATCTATAGGCTATAGCCCATGCTTTTTTGCGAAATTTTGACTGAAAATTAAATGTCACCGATTTTCACCAATGAGCACTCGTTCGACGCGAACTGAAGAGAGGAATATCCCTACAAAGTTTCGCTGAAAAAAAATAACTGGTTCTCGAGATATGTCAAAAAACCGCTTCGCCGTGGTGCGACGCATGTATTCCTAGTTTTATTGGTCTAATTTTTCACCTAGTGACTTCTATCGAAAAATTCTTTTGCACATCTATTTCTCTTCTTATTCCCCGTCGAATGAGGCATCCCTTATCAAAATCGGTGAGATTTAATTTTTTTGGCGAAAAAATCTATAGGCTATAGCCCATGTTTTTTTGCGAAATTTTGACTGAAAATTAAATGTCACCGATTTTCACCAATGAGCACTCGTTCGACGCGTACTGAAGAGAGGAATATCCCTACAAAGTTTCGCTGAAAAAAAATAACTGGTTCTCGAGATATGTCCAAAAAACCGCTTCGCCGTGATGCGACGCATGTATTCCTAGTTTTATTGGTCTAATTTTTCACCTAGTGACTGCTATCGAAAAATTCTTTTGCACATCTATTTCTCTTCTTATTCCCCGTCGAATGAGCCATCCCTTATCAAAATCGGTGAGATTTAATTTTTTTGGCGAAAAAATCTATAGGCTATAGCCCATGCTTTTTTGCGAAATTTTGACTGAAAATTAAATGTCACCGATTTTCACCAATGAGCACTCGTTCGACGCGAACTGAAGAGAGGAATATCCCTACAAAGTTTCGCTGAAAAAAAATAACTGGTTCTCGAGATATGTCAAAAAACCGCTTCGCCGTGGTGCGACGCATGTATTCCTAGTTTTATTGGTCTAATTTTTCACCTAGTGACTGCTATCGAAAAATTCTTTTGCACATCTATTTCTCTTCTTATTCCCCGTCGAATGAGCCATCCCTTATCAAAATCGGTGAGATTTAATTTTTTTGGCGAAAAAATCTATAGGCTATAGCCCATGCTTTTTTGCGAAATTTTGACTGAAAATTAAATGTCACCGATTTTCACCAATGAGCACTCGTTCGACGCGTACTGAAGAGAGGAATATCCCTAGAAAGTTTCGCTGAAAAAAAATAACTGGTTCTCGAGATATGTCCAAAAAACCGCTTCGCCGTGGTGCGACGCATGTATTCCTAGTTTTATTGGTCTAATTTTTCACCTAGTGACTTCTATCGAAAAATTCTTTTGCACATCTATTTCTCTTCTTATTCCCCGTCGAATGAGCCATCCCTTACCAAAATCGGTGAGATTTAATTTTTTTGGCGAAAAAATCTATAGGCTATAGCCCATGTTTTTTTGCGAAATTTTGACTGAAAATTAAATGTCACCGATTTTCACCAATGAGCACTCGTTCGACGCGTACTGAAGAGAGGAATATCCCTACAAAGTTTCGCTGAAAAAAAATAACTGGTTCTCGAGATATGTCCAAAAAACCGCTTCGCCGTGATGCGACGCATGTATTCCTAGTTTTATTGGTCTAATTTTTCACCTAGTGACTTCTATCGAAAAATTCTTTTGCACATCTATTTCTCTTCTTATTCCCCGTCGAATGAGCCATCCCTTATCAAAATCGGTGAGATTTAATTTTTTTGGCGAAAAAATCTATAGGCTATAGCCCATGCTTTTTTGCGAAATTTTGACTGAAAATTAAATGTCACCGATTTTCACCAATGAGCACTCGTTCGACGCGAACTGAAGAGAGGAATATCCCTACAAAGTTTCGCTGAAAAAAAATAACTGGTTCTCGAGATATGTCAAAACAACCGCTTCGCCGTGGTGCGACGCATGTATTCCTAGTTTTATTGGTCTAATTTTTCACCTAGTGACTGCTATCGAAAAATTCTTTTGCACATCTATTTCTCTTCTTATTCCCCGTCGAATGAGCCATCCCTTATCAAAATCGGTGAGATTTAATTTTTTTGGCGAAAAAATCTATAGGCTATAGCCCATGCTTTTTTGCGAAATTTTGACTGAAAATTAAATGTCACCGATTTTCACCAATGAGCACTCGTTCGACGCGTACTGAAGAGAGGAATATCCCTAGAAAGTTTCGCTGAAAAAAAATAACTGGTTCTCGAGATATGTCCAAAAAACCGCTTCGCCGTGGTGCGACGCATGTATTCCTAGTTTTATTGGTCTAATTTTTCACCTAGTGACTTCTATCGAAAAATTCTTTTGCACATCTATTTCTCTTCTTATTCCCCGTCGAATGAGCCATCCCTTATCAAAATCGGTGAGATTTAATTTTTTTGGCGAAAAAATCTATAGGCGAAATTTTGACTGAAAATTAAATGTCACCGATTTTCACCAATGAGCACTCGTTCGACGCGTACTGAAGAGAGGAATATCCCTACAAAGTTTCGCTGAAAAAAAATAACTGGTTCTCGAGATATCTCCAAAAAACCGCTTCGCCGTGATGCGACGCATGTATTCCTAGTTTTATTGGTCTAATTTTTCACCTAGTGACTGCTATCGAAAAATTCTTTTGCACATCTATTTCTCTTCTTATTCCCCGTCGAATGAGCCATCCCTTATCAAAATCGGTGAGATTTAATTTTTTTGGCGAAAAAATCTATAGGCTATAGCCCATGCTTTTTTGCGAAATTTTGACTGAAAATTAAATGTCACCGATTTTCACCAATGAGCACTCGTTCGACGCGAACTGAAGAGAGGAATATCCCTACAAAGTTTCGCTGAAAAAAAATAACTGGTTCTCGAGATATGTCAAAAAAACCGCTTCGCCGTGGTGCGACGCATGTATTCCTAGTTTTATTGGTCTAATTTTTCACCTAGTGACTGCTATCGAAAAATTCTTTTGCACATCTATTTCTCTTCTTATTCCCCGTCGAATGAGCCATCCCTTATCAAAATCGGTGAGATTTAATTTTTTTGGCGAAAAAATCTATAGGCTATAGCCCATGTTTTTTTGCGAAATTTTGACTGAAAATTAAATGTCACCGATTTTCACCAATGAGCACTCGTTCGACGCGTACTGAAGAGAGGAATATCCCTACAAAGTTTCGCTGAAAAAAAATAACTGGTTCTCGAGATATGTCCAAAAAACCGCTTCGCCGTGATGCGACGCATGTATTCCTAGTTTTATTGGTCTAATTTTTCACCTAGTGACTGCTATCGAAAAATTCTTTTGCACATCTATTTCTCTTCTTATTCCCCGTCGAATGAGCCATCCCTTATCAAAATCGGTGAGATTTAATTTTTTTGGCGAAAAAATCTATAGGCTATAGCCCATGCTTTTTTGCGAAATTTTGACTGAAAATTAAATGTCACCGATTTTCACCAATGAGCACTCGTTCGACGCGAACTGAAGAGAGGAATATCCCTACAAAGTTTCGCTGAAAAAAAATAACTGGTTCTCGAGATATGTCAAAAAAACCGCTTCGCCGTGGTGCGACGCATGTATTCCTAGTTTTATTGGTCTAATTTTTCACCTAGTGACTTCTATCGAAAAATTCTTTTGCACATCTATTTCTCTTCTTATTCCCCGTCGAATGAGCCATCCCTTATCAAAATCGGTGAGATTTAATTTTTTTGGCGAAAAAATCTATAGGCTATAGCCCATGCTTTTTTGCGAAATTTTGACTGAAAATTAAATGTCACCGATTTTCACCAATGAGCACTCGTTCGACGCGAACTGAAGAGAGGAATATCCCTACAAAGTTTCGCTGAAAAAAAATAACTGGTTCTCGAGATATGTCAAAAAAACCGCTTCGCCGTGGTGCGACGCATGTATTCCTAGTTTTATTGGTCTAATTTTTCACCTAGTGACTGCTATCGAAAAATTCTTTTGCACATCTATTTCTCTTCTTATTCCCCGTCGAATGAGCCATCCCTTATCAAAATCGGTGAGATTTAATTTTTTTGGCGAAAAAATCTATAGGCTATAGCCCATGCTTTTTTGCGAAATTTTGACTGAAAATTAAATGTCACCGATTTTCACCAATGAGCACTCGTTCGACGCGTACTGAAGAGAGGAATATCCCTAGAAAGTTTCGCTGAAAAAAAATAACTGGTTCTCGAGATATGTCCAAAAAACCGCTTCGCCGTGGTGCGACGCATGTATTCCTAGTTTTATTGGTCTAATTTTTCACCTAGTGACTTCTATCGAAAAATTCTTTTGCACATCTATTTCTCTTCTTATTCCCCGTCGAATGAGGCATCCCTTATCAAAATCGGTGAGATTTAATTTTTTTGGCGAAAAAATCTATAGGCTATAGCCCATGTTTTTTTGCGAAATTTTGACTGAAAATTAAATGTCACCGATTTTCACCAATGAGCACTCGTTCGACGCGTACTGAAGAGAGGAATATCCCTACAAAGTTTCGCTGAAAAAAAATAACTGGTTCTCGAGATATGTCCAAAAAACCGCTTCGCCGTGATGCGACGCATGTATTCCTAGTTTTATTGGTCTAATTTTTCACCTAGTGACTTCTATCGAAAAATTCTTTTGCACATCTATTTCTCTTCTTATTCCCCGTCGAATGAGCCATCCCTTATCAAAATCGGTGAGATTTAATTTTTTTGGCGAAAAAATCTATAGGCTATAGCCCATGTTTTTTTGCGAAATTTTGACTGAAAATTAAATGTCACCGATTTTCACCAATGAGCACTCGTTCGACGCGTACTGAAGAGAGGAATATCCCTACAAAGTTTCGCTGAAAAAAAATAACTGGTTCTCGAGATATGTCCAAAAAACCGCTTCGCCGTGATGCGACGCATGTATTCCTAGTTTTATTGGTCTAATTTTTCACCTAGTGACTTCTATCGAAAAATTCTTTTGCACATCTATTTCTCTTCTTATTCCCCGTCGAATGAGCCATCCCTTATCAAAATCGGTGAGATTTAATTTTTTTGGCGAAAAAATCTATAGGCTATAGCCCATGTTTTTTTGCGAAATTTTGACTGAAAATTAAATGTCACCGATTTTCACCAATGAGCACTCGTTCGACGCGTACTGAAGAGAGGAATATCCCTACAAAGTTTCGCTGAAAAAAAATAACTGGTTCTCGAGATATGTCCAAAAAACCGCTTCGCCGTGATGCGACGCATGTATTCCTAGTTTTATTGGTCTAATTTTTCACCTAGTGACTGCTATCGAAAAATTCTTTTGCACATCTATTTCTCTTCTTATTCCCCGTCGAATGAGCCATCCCTTATCAAAATCGGTGAGATTTAATTTTTTTGGCGAAAAAATCTATAGGCTATAGCCCATGCTTTTTTGCGAAATTTTGACTGAAAATTAAATGTCACCGATTTTCACCAATGAGCACTCGTTCGACGCGTACTGAAGAGAGGAATATCCCTAGAAAGTTTCGCTGAAAAAAAATAACTGGTTCTCGAGATATGTCCAAAAAACCGCTTCGCCGTGGTGCGACGCATGTATTCCTAGTTTTATTGGTCTAATTTTTCACCTAGTGACTTCTATCGAAAAATTCTTTTGCACATCTATTTCTCTTCTTATTCCCCGTCGAATGAGCCATCCCTTATCAAAATCGGTGAGATTTAATTTTTTTGGCGAAAAAATCTATAGGCTATAGCCCATGTTTTTTTGCGAAATTTTGACTGAAAATTAAATGTCACCGATTTTCACCAATGAGCACTCGTTCGACGCGTACTGAAGAGAGGAATATCCCTACAAAGTTTCGCTGAAAAAAAATAACTGGTTCTCGAGATATGTCAAAAAACCCGCTTCGCCGTGGTGCGACGCATATATTCCTAGTTTTATTGGTCTAATTTTTCACCTAGTGACTTCTATCGAAAAATTCTTTTGCACATCTATTTCTCTTCTTATTCCCCGTCGAATGAGCCATCCCTTATCAAAATCGGTGAGATTTAATTTTTTTGGCGAAAAAATCTCCCATGCTTTTTTGCGAAATTTTGACTGAAAATTAAATGTCACCGATTTTCACCAATGAGCACTCGTTCGACGCGTACTGAAGAGAGGAATATCCCTACAAAGTTTCGCTGAAAAAAAATAACTGGTTCTCGAGATATGTCCAAAAAACCGCTTCGCCGTGATGCGACGCATGTATTCCTAGTTTTATTGGTCTAATTTTTCACCTAGTGACTTCTATCGAAAAATTCTTTTGCACATCTATTTCTCTTCTTATTCCCCGTCGAATGAGCCATCCCTTATCAAAATCGGTGAGATTTAATTTTTTTGTTGAAAAAATCTATAGGCTATAGCCCATGTTTTTTTGCGAAATTTTGACTGAAAATTAAATGTCACCGATTTTCACCAATGAGCACTCGTTGGACGCATACTGAAGAGAGGAATATCCCTACAAAGTTTCGCTGAAAAAAAATAACTGGTTCTCGCGATATGTCCAAAAAACCGCTTCGCCGTGATGCGACGCATGTATTCCTAGTTTTATTGGTCTAATTTTTCACCTAGTGACTTCTATCGAAAAATTCTTTTGCACATCTATTTCTCTTCTTATTCCCCGTCGAATGAGCCATCCCTTATCAAAATTGGTGAGATTTAATTTTTTTGGCGAAAAAATCTATAGGCTATAGCCCATGTTTTTTTGCGAAATTTTGACTGAAAATTAAATGTCACCGATTTTCACCAATGAGCACTCGTTCGACGCGTACTGAAGAGAGGAATATCCCTACAAAGTTTCGCTGAAAAAAAATAACTGGTTCTCGAGATATGTCCAAAAAACCGCTTCGCCGTGATGCGACGCATGTATTCCTAGTTTTATTGGTCTAATTTTTCACCTAGTGACTTCTATCGAAAAATTCTTTTGCACATCTATTTCTCTTCTTATTCCCCGTCGAATGAGCCATCCCTTATCAAAATCGGTGAGATTTAATTTTTTTGTTGAAAAAATCTATAGGCTATAGCCCATGTTTTTTTGCGAAATTTTGACTGAAAATTAAATGTCACCGATTTTCACCAATGAGCACTCGTTGGACGCATACTGAAGAGAGGAATATCCCTACAAAGTTTCGCTGAAAAAAAATAACTGGTTCTCGCGATATGTCCAAAAAACCGCTTCGCCGTGATGCGACGCATGTATTCCTAGTTTTATTGGTCTAATTTTTCACCTAGTGACTTCTATCGAAAAATTCTTTTGCACATCTATTTCTCTTCTTATTCCCCGTCGAATGAGCCATCCCTTATCAAAATTGGTGAGATTTAATTTTTTTGGCGAAAAAATCTATAGGCTATAGCCCATGTTTTTTTGCGAAATTTTGACTGAAAATTAAATGTCACCGATTTTCACCAATGAGCACTCGTTCGACGCGTACTGAAGAGAGGAATATCCCTACAAAGTTTCGCTGAAAAAAAATAACTGGTTCTCGAGATATGTCCAAAAAACCGCTTCGCCGTGATGCGGCGCATGTATTCCTAGTTTTATTGGTCTAATTTTTCACCTAGTGACTTCTATCGAAAAATTCTTTTGCACATCTATTTCTCTTCTTATTCCCCGTCGAATGAGCCATCCCTTATGAAAATCGGTGAGATTTAATTTTTTTGGCGAAAAAATCTATAGGCTATAGCCCATGTTTTTTTGCGAAATTTTGACTGAAAATTAAATGTCACCGATTTTCACCAATGATCACTCGTTCGACGCGTACTGAAGAGAGGAATATCCCTACAAAGTTTCGCTGAAAAAAAATAACTGGTTCTCGAGATATGTCCAAAAAACCGCTTCGCCGTGATGCGACGCATGTATTCCTAGTTTTATTGGTCTAATTTTTCACCTAGTGACTTCTATCGAAAAATTCTTTTGCACATCTATTTCTCTTCTTATTCCCCGTCGAATGAGCCATCCCTTATCAAAATCGGTGAAATTTAATTTTTTTGGCGAAAAAATCTATAGGCTATAGCCCATGTTTTTTTGCGAAATTTTGACTGAAAATTAAATGTCACCGATTTTCACCAATGATCACTCGTTCGACGCGTACTGAAGAGAGGAATATCCCTACAAAGTTTCGCTGAAAAAAAATAACTGGTTCTCGAGATATGTCCAAAAAACCGCTTCGCCGTGGTGCGACGCATGTATTCCTAGTTTTATTGGTCTAATTTTTCACCTAGTGACTTCTATCGAAAAATTCTTTTGCACATCTATTTCTCTTCTTATTCCCCGTCGAATGAGCCATCCCTTATCAAAATCGGTGAAATTTAATTTTTTTGGCGAAAAAATCTATAGGCTATAGCCCATGTTTTTTTGCGAAATTTTGACTGAAAATTAAATGTCACCGATTTTCACCAATGAGCACTCGTTCGACGCGTACTGAAGAGAGGAATATCCCTACAAAGTTTCGCTGAAAAAAAATAACTGGTTCTCGAGATATGTCCAAAAAACCGCTTCGCCGTGATGCGACGCATGTATTCCTAGTTTCATTGGTCTAATTTTTCACCTAGTGACTTGTATCGAAAAATTCTTTTGCACATCTATTTCTCTTCTTATTCCCCGTCGAATGAGCCATCCCTTATCAAAATCGGTGAGATTTAATTTTTTTGGCGAAAAAATCTATAGGCTATAGCCCATGTTTTTTTGCGAAATTTTGACTGAAAATTAAATGTCACCGATTTTCACCAATGATCACTCGTTCGACGCGTACTGAAGAGAGGAATATCCCTACAAAGTTTCGCTGAAAAAAAATAACTGGTTCTCGAGATATGTCCAAAAAACCGCTTCGCCGTGATGCGACGCATGTATTCCTAGTTTTATTGGTCTAATTTTTCACCTAGTGACTTCTATCGAAAAATTCTTTTGCACATCTATTTCTCTTCTTATTCCCCGTCGAATGAGCCATCCCTTATCAAAATCGGTGAGATTTAATTTTTTTGGCGAAAAAATCTATAGGCTATAGCCCATGCTTTTTTGCGAAATTTTGACTGAAAATTAAATGTCACCGATTTTCACCAATGAGCACTCGTTCGACGCGTACTGAAGAGAGGAATATCCCTACAAAGTTTCGCTGAAAAAAAATAACTGGTTCTCGAGATATGTCCAAAAAACCGCTTCGCCGTGGTGCGACGCATGTATTCCTAGTTTTATTGGTCTAATTTTTCACCTAGTGACTTCTATCGAAAAATTCTTTTGCACATCTATTTCTCTTCTTATTCCCCGTCGAATGAGCCATCCCTTATCAAAATTGGTGAGATTTAATTTTTTTGGCGAAAAAATCTATAGGCTATAGCCCATGTTTTTTTGCGAAATTTTGACTGAAAATTAAATGTCACCGATTTTCACCAATGAGCACTCGTTCGACGCGTACTGAAGAGAGGAATATCCCTACAAAGTTTCGCTGAAAAAAAATAACTGGTTCTCGAGATATGTCCAAAAAACCGCTTCGCCGTGATGCGGCGCATGTATTCCTAGTTTTATTGGTCTAATTTTTCACCTAGTGACTTCTATCGAAAAATTCTTTTGCACATCTATTTCTCTTCTTATTCCCCGTCGAATGAGCCATCCCTTATGAAAATCGGTGAGATTTAATTTTTTTGGCGAAAAAATCTATAGGCTATAGCCCATGTTTTTTTGCGAAATTTTGACTGAAAATTAAATGTCACCGATTTTCACCAATGATCACTCGTTCGACGCGTACTGAAGAGAGGAATATCCCTACAAAGTTTCGCTGAAAAAAAATAACTGGTTCTCGAGATATGTCCAAAAAACCGCTTCGCCGTGATGCGACGCATGTATTCCTAGTTTTATTGGTCTAATTTTTCACCTAGTGACTTCTATCGAAAAATTCTTTTGCACATCTATTTCTCTTCTTATTCCCCGTCGAATGAGCCATCCCTTATCAAAATCGGTGAAATTTAATTTTTTTGGCGAAAAAATCTATAGGCTATAGCCCATGTTTTTTTGCGAAATTTTGACTGAAAATTAAATGTCACCGATTTTCACCAATGATCACTCGTTCGACGCGTACTGAAGAGAGGAATATCCCTACAAAGTTTCGCTGAAAAAAAATAACTGGTTCTCGAGATATGTCCAAAAAACCGCTTCGCCGTGGTGCGACGCATGTATTCCTAGTTTTATTGGTCTAATTTTTCACCTAGTGACTTCTATCGAAAAATTCTTTTGCACATCTATTTCTCTTCTTATTCCCCGTCGAATGAGCCATCCCTTATCAAAATCGGTGAAATTTAATTTTTTTGGCGAAAAAATCTATAGGCTATAGCCCATGTTTTTTTGCGAAATTTTGACTGAAAATTAAATGTCACCGATTTTCACCAATGAGCACTCGTTCGACGCGTACTGAAGAGAGGAATATCCCTACAAAGTTTCGCTGAAAAAAAATAACTGGTTCTCGAGATATGTCCAAAAAACCGCTTCGCCGTGATGCGACGCATGTATTCCTAGTTTCATTGGTCTAATTTTTCACCTAGTGACTTGTATCGAAAAATTCTTTTGCACATCTATTTCTCTTCTTATTCCCCGTCGAATGAGCCATCCCTTATCAAAATCGGTGAGATTTAATTTTTTTGGCGAAAAAATCTATAGGCTATAGCCCATGTTTTTTTGCGAAATTTTGACTGAAAATTAAATGTCACCGATTTTCACCAATGATCACTCGTTCGACGCGTACTGAAGAGAGGAATATCCCTACAAAGTTTCGCTGAAAAAAAATAACTGGTTCTCGAGATATGTCCAAAAAACCGCTTCGCCGTGATGCGACGCATGTATTCCTAGTTTTATTGGTCTAATTTTTCACCTAGTGACTTCTATCGAAAAATTCTTTTGCACATCTATTTCTCTTCTTATTCCCCGTCGAATGAGCCATCCCTTATCAAAATCGGTGAGATTTAATTTTTTTGGCGAAAAAATCTATAGGCTATAGCCCATGCTTTTTTGCGAAATTTTGACTGAAAATTAAATGTCACCGATTTTCACCAATGAGCACTCGTTCGACGCGTACTGAAGAGAGGAATATCCCTACAAAGTTTCGCTGAAAAAAAATAACTGGTTCTCGAGATATGTCCAAAAAACCGCTTCGCCGCGATGCGACGCATGTATTCCTAGTTTTATTGGTCTAATTTTTCACCTAGTGACTTCTATCGAAAAATTCTTTTGCACATCTATTTCTCTTCTTATTCCCCGTCGAATGAGCCATCCCTTATCAAAATCGGTGAGATTTAATTTTTTTGGCGAAAAAATCTTAGGCTATAGCCCATGCTTTTTTGCGAAATTTTGACTGAAAATTAAATGTCACCGATTTTCACCAATGAGCACTCGTTCAACGCGTACTGAAGAGAGAAATATCCCTACAAAGTTTCGCTGAAAAAAAATAACTGGTTCTCGAGATATGTCCAAAAAACCGCTTCGCCGTGGTGCGACGCATGTATTCCTAGTTTTATTGGTCTAATTTTTCACCCAGTGACTTCTATCGAAAAATTCTTTTGCACATCTATTTCTCTTCTTATTCCCCGTCGAATGAGCCATCCCTTATCAAAATCGGTGAGATTTAATTTTTTTGGTGAAAAAATCTATAGGCTATGCCCATGTTTTTTTGCGAAATTTTGACTGAAAATTAAATGTCACCGATTTTCACCAATGAGCACTCGTTCGACGCGTACTGAAGAGAGGAATATCCCTACAAAGTTTCGCTGAAAAAAAAATAACTGGTTCTCGAGATATGTCAAAAAAACCGCTTCGCCGTGGTGCGACGCAAATATTCCTAGTTTTATTGGTCTAATTTTTCACCTAGTGACTTCTATCGAAAAATTCTTTTGCACATCTATTTCTCTTCTTATTCCCCGTCGAATGAGCCATCCCTTATCAAAATCGGTGAGATTTAATTTTTTTGGCGAAAAAATCTATAGGCTATGCCCATGTTTTTTTGCGAAATTTTGACTGAAAATTAAATGTCACCGATTTTCACCAATGAGCACTCGTTCGACGCGTACTGAAGAGAGGAATATCCCTACAAAGTTTCGCTGAAAAAAAAATAACTGGTTCTCGAGATATGTCCAAAAAACCGCTTCGCCGTGGTGCGACGCATGTATTCCTAGTTTTATTGGTCTAATTTTTCACCTAATGACTTCTATCGAAAAATTCTTTTGCACATCTATTTCTCTTCTTATTCCCCGTCGAATGAGCCATCCCTTATCAAAATCGGTGAGATTTAATTTTTTTGGCGAAAAAATCTATAGGCTATATATAACCCATGTTTTTTTGCGAAATTTTGACTGAAAATTAAATGTCACCGATTTTCACCAATGAGCACTCGTTCGACACGTACTGAAGAGAGGAATATCCCTACAAAGTTTCGCTGAAAAAAAATAACTGGTTCTCGAGATATGTCCAAAAAACCGCTTCGCCGTGGTGCGACGCATATATTCCTAGTTTTATTGGTCTAATTTTTCACCTAATGACTTCTATCGAAAAATTCTTTTGCACATCTATTTCTCTTCTTATTCCCCGTCGAATGAGCCATCCCTTATCAAAATCGGTGAGATTTAATGTTTTTGGCGAAAAAATCTATAGGCTATACCCATGTTTTTTTGCGAAATTTTGACTGAAAATTAAATGTCACCGATTTTCACCAATGAGCACTCGTTCGACGCGTACTGAAGAGAGGAATATCCCTACAAAGTTTCGCTGAAAAAAAATAACTGGTTCTCGAGATATGTCCAAAAAACCGCTTCGCCGTGGTGCGACGCATATATTCCTAGTTTTATTGGTCTAATTTTTCACCTAGTGACTTCTATCGAAAAATTCTTTTGCACATCTATTTCTCTTCTTATTCCCCGTCGAATGAGCCATCCCTTATCAAAATCGGTGAGATTTAATTTTTTTGGCGAAAAAATCTATAGGCTATATATAGCCCATGTTTTTTTGCGAAATTTTGACTGAAAATTAAATGTCACCGATTTTCACCAATGAGCACTCGTTCGACGCGTACTGAAGAGAGGAATATCCCTACAAAGTTTCGCTGAAAAAAAATAACTGGTTCTCGAGATATGTCCAAAAAACCGCTTCGCCGGGGTGCGACGCATATATTCCTAGTTTTATTGGTCTAATTTTTCACCTAGTGACTTCTATCGAAAAATTCTTTTGCACATCTATTTCTCTTCTTATTCCCCGTCGAATGAGCCATCCCTTACCAAAATCGGTGAGATTTAATTTTTTTGACGAATACTCCCCTGGAATTACAAATTTAGAATCTATTGACATGGAAAAATTGCGTAAAATCGCTAATATCTCGAAAACCGTTAGCTGTAGACGATTTCGGATGAAATTTATGTCACCCCCTATCAGAACACACCACCTGAAATGACACCTTTAGAATCTATTGACATGGAAAAAATTGCGTCAAATCGCTAACATCTCGAAAACCGTTGGCCGTAGACGATTTCGGATGAAATTTTTGTCATCCCTTATCGGAACACACCCCCTGAAATGACACCTTTAGAATCTATTGACATGGAAAAAATTGCATAAAATCGTTGATATCTCGAAAACCAGCCCATTGCCCGTAGACGATTTCACCTTTAGAATCTTTTGACATGAAAAAAATTTCTCAAAATCGCTAATATCTCGAAAACCATTGCCCGTAGACGATTTCTGATGAAATTTTTGTTCCCCCCTATCAACATACACGACCTGAAATAACACCTTTAGAATCAACATATATAATCACCCTTATTACAGTTGTCGACTCAAAAAAGTGACAAGCTTCGCAGTCACTCTCACTTCATAACACTTTTCGCATTGTCGTTGTCGAACGGTGTGACGTGACATTTTTCTTCGAAGCCTTATTATAGTTGTCACTTAAAGTGACAGATAGCATCAGGGCATGCGTCAGGGTGTAGTTAAAAGTGAGGTTTGTCTTATTTTGTGGTATTGTTGTTATTTTTGAAAGTGTTTAAAAGGAAAAAATATATAAACGCGATATATTTTAGCCCTTTATCTATAACAGGATGCTTCACAGAAAATCTATCATGACTTCAAATTGTTTTTTTGTTGTAATTTTTGCACTAAAATTGCAAAAGAAAAATAATTTAATTTATAAAAATGTATTGAATTTAATGTTTTAATGAACAACTTAGAAAGCCATTATAAAATTTATCATTTTCTGCTTGCATTTTCCTTTTCCTTACACACATCTAACATCTGTCACTTACGAAATCCAAGTGAGTAAAATTGTCACTTACATCGAGATTTGTCTACTTAATACGACAACAGTAATACGTCCAAAGTCGTGTGTTTTCGACAAATGTCACTTTAAACGACAACCATAATACCATTTTTGTGTCGAAACGACATTTCTCACTTAAAGTGACAACGATAATAAGGGTGAATGCTTTATTAAAACCACATTTTGAGCATTTCTCTTCAATATTATTTCTGTGTACAAAGTCAAAGTTAGAAAGAATTCAAAAGCTTCAAAATAGATCTATGCGCATAATACTAATGTGTAATAAATTCACGCCAATAAGAATGATGCTAGAAGGCTTAAAATGGATGAGTTGTAGCCAAAGAATACATCTGAATGCACCTACTTCTTTTCATTTTTAAAATTATGAAGGGATGTCTACCGATATATCTAGAGGAGAGAATTAGGATGGTATCAGATGTTAACTTGATGTATATAACTTGTATATAACATGTAAATATTCGAATAGGCTTATTTAATAGAAGTAGGACACAAAATTCACTAATTATAAAGGATTTCAAAAATTTAACGAATTAAAATTAGAAATAAAAAGAGAAAGTAATTTTAAGATTTTTGATAGAAAATGCCAAGGGGTATTTCTCATCAAAAATAACTTTTGTCACCGATTCTGAGGAGGGAGAGGTAATTTGTCAAAATCGGGTTTTCACATGAATAGTTTTAAAATTGGACCAAAAAAGCTACTGGTTATTTGTTATTTTAGTATACGCAAAATAGATTTTTGGACGTAACTCGAAAGCTAGCGTATTTTTCAGTGGAGTTTTTTTTAAAAGTTTCTTGTTTTTTTGTTTTGGTAAATAAGCACAATTCAAATTTTCTGCGTTCAATCAATTAAGGGTAAATAAAACTCAAATTCGTTGATTTATAAGTCATAATTTAATATAATACTCGCTCTTTGTCTCTCTTCTTAAGTAATAATACAATTCTATAACAATTTTATAAATTTTTAAATATGTAACACTAAAAAATTATCCTTTATTCCAAAAACATATGAAAAAATTCCTAACTTTTGTGACAATACTTGGTTTTTTTTAATTGAAAACATTTTTGGCATATTTTGTGCATTCTAGTCAAAGAAATAAAAATTTTCCTTTAAGGAATTTTGCTTGTTCACGTTTTAATGGCACTTTAATGACGGCATTCTATAAAAAGTTCTGTAAATGTATATATATATATTTTTTTAATTTGTATAATCCAAGAAGAAGACACTTTTGTTACTTTTATACTAGTTTCTCATGTTATACAGCTGAATGCGACCAATTTATTGAATTTTAAGTACTTCCAAATAGAATTTCGTTTACAGAAGAAAATATTATTTACACAATTTTACAAGTTTCTCTCTTAGACAAAAGTTTGATAAAGTTGTAAGTTTATTTATGTTGCGAAGTTTCTCAATTTACCCGTGATGGTAGCAGTCAATCGTCGCGTCGGTCTATTGTCCGGCAATCTAGAATAACAAGAAAATAATGAAAAATTGCATCTTTATTGCGTTTATTTTATAACAGTCATGATAAATAATGTAAATTTATATTCTTTTTTCGAGGCTTACTGATGAGCTCGATTGTTATGAGACCTAACATCCTAGTATCTAGTTCTCATTGGTTAACATTAATTCCATGTGAATTGAGCCTCTGAACAAATTTTGTAGATCTGTTTACTTTAAAAAAAAAATCATATTGCATTCGCAGAAAATTTGAGTACGCTGTTACAGTAATTTTTGGTGCCGTAACGGTATCCTCTCCTGTAAGAATTTTATAATATCTTTAGTTCTGTTCGAACGAGGTTAGTTCAGAGGACATCATAACAACAGCAGATGCTAGAACAATAGCCAGGATTGTGATTAAGGACATTAATAGGCGCAGACAAGCTAGATGGGGCATCAATACTGCCTTTATGCGCACCCATTGCCCATCAATGGAGTAGCCTGACTACAACGGGACACTTAAGAGAAAATAAAGAAACACTTGACAAGATTCAGACTAGGAAACACAGAGTCAAGCACCGCTGACACATAAAAGCCAGGATACCTAGACCCCTTTGTTTTTCAATTCAACAGATCACGCAGTTATCCTAGATTCTTCTTCTCTTCTAGACTTAAGGTAGAAAATAAGGAAATTTATTTAAGATTTAAGTAGTCGAAGGTTTAAGAGTGACACACATCACAATCTGCGCTTGATTTATTGTCGCTAGATATCCACTGCAGGAGTGTCAAGTTTAGAGTGCGGAGTTGACGGATGGAGAGGGCTTTTGGGCATTTCAATATACTCTAGAAGATACACTGTAGTGATTACTAGGGACTATCAAATAAATTTTCCAGCTTTTGGTGGGTTATCCCATGAGGTCAAGAGGCACAGTGGACAAACTGGAGTTATAAGTGAAGCAGGCTAATCACTTCTAGCGGCGCCCCTCTTACCTAACCTAACCTAATCTACATCAACACCTCTGTCACTATCCTCATATCCTCCTAATCATTTGCCAATATCCTGCCATGCTGTGCTTTAGATCATAAGGTATCCCCTGAGCTGGACTTAATAAAATAAAAAGAAAAACCCTCAGCGTTCATTGCTTCAATTTCACTGTACTCTAAATAGCTTTTCCATATTGCCTCACCCTCTACCTGCCAAGGTCGTACAAAGTAATTCCCTTGAAAAAGAAATATATATGTATATATATAAAAAAAAAACGACAATATCAACACGGAGTTCAACCCAAACAAAATAATACTAATTTACTTACAACCAATAAATGCCCACTTTTTGCTCGTGTAATACCGGGCTGAGGGCCAGTCTGTATATCAATTATGCCTGCCTTCCCTCTGACTAGGTTATGTTGTATTCTATAAATAAAACAAAAAACCTTAGTACTAGTTTTCTCCACTTTCAACATAAAACAAATACAAAAAAACAAAAACTTACGATGCTGTATCAACGATATTTAAAATTCCTGAAAGTCTTCTTGTGTCCAAAATATAAATACAAAATTCAATTATGTGAGGTATTTCCAAAATTAAATCGCCTTTATCCTTTTTAAGTTCTGGAGGGATTCTTACCAACATAAGATTATCACTGTGATTTGTTACACAAAAATCAATTTTATCCAGAGGTAAACGATGTTTTTGTTTATAGGTTTTTGCATCCAATACATATAGAGCGGTATCACTGAGCAAAGCAAACCTTTCTCTAGGTTTATACCCGCGACGATCATACTTTATGCATGGCGTTGAATATCGAAGTCTTTCAACGCCAAATGATGTTGTAACAAAATTATGAATTTGTGTTTCATGCTCTTTGGGCATGCGATCATCAGAAAACCATGGTCCAATGCTTTCTGGATAATTCTTCTTTTTGTCTATGTAAAAAAAAAAAATACACAATATTGAAACAACTAAAAAAATAATACAAATTATTCACAAAAATTCACCTTTAAACATTTTCTCTGCCATCACTTTCAGTTCAAACTGTCGTTTATGCATTCTAGATAAGTTTAGTCTATACATTCTAGCTAAATGTAATCTATGAATTTTCTGCAAAATAATCGATGCTTCTTTACAATGAGCTGGTGATGAAGGCCATCGTCTGTCTAGTACAGTTTTCGGTAAATTTCTAGACAATCGCATCAACCACATTCGTTTAGAATTAGCAATAAAAGATTCATTGTAACCGTTGGGGGGATCGTTACGTGTAATGAATCCTTTAATAAATGCTCGCAATTTTTCAACAGCTTCCCGTCTATTTTTAGCTTCTTGTATTGCTAGATAACGTCGAATATTTTTTTGAACGACAATAGCAGCTTGACGTTGTTTTAGGTACACCCTTCGTTGTCTATAGCCCTTCCAGCGAGCTTGTATAATTGCAGCAAGTTCATTCTTTTTAACTTGGAATGCATCTTCAGTATCAAATAAAGTTTTTGGAAAACGTATGAAAATTTTCGTTTTTCCCATTCGATACTCTTCAGGACTGTAACTCAATTCGTTAACAAGAATTTGAACACCATCTTTACTTGATCCCATATAGTGTGGCCAAGTTAGTTTACTTAAACATTTATAACGTTGCAAAAACATTTCATATGTTCTGTAGACAAAAAACAAAAAACAAAATTATTGATCGTATTTTATTACTTATTTTGACAATCATTTCTAAAACTTACCTTCTATAGGCAAATCCAGCTCTTCTAACTCTCAAATTCTCCATTAAACCTAAATACTTGACTTGATGTAATACCAAGTCATCTTTGAATATGCTGGCAGCTTGAAGGTCATTAGGTTTAATACAACGAATATATGATGGTTCCTTGCACATCAGAATTTCCATTAGATTATTGAGTGAAACTCGAAATTGTGTAATTGCAGTTTCCGGTCGTTTTTTACTCTTATACTCATCCTCCGGGAAGCAATGTTTTATGATACTATTTTGTGCCAATGACATTGTTTCCTTAAGATCACGGAACAGTAAATCATTGTTTTTATCTAGGAAACCAGAAACATTATATGTTACATCACCAGCATAGTGTATCAATCTAAAATCATCACGGCCCATTGTCTTTTGAATAGCAGTCGGAGCTTTATTATGGCAAACATAGTGCGGATGTTCACCAAGTTGATCATTTAATTTAGACAAAAATGTAAGATCAGTTGGATCACCAGGACGAAGACATTCTTCATCTAGAATAGATATGACACCTTTGTATTTCTCTTCAATCAAATTCACAATTGGTTTATTATCAAAATATTTCACTGGAATCCATTCAATTCCTTCCCTCATATATTCATCTTGTTCAGATTTCAGTGTTAGCTCAATGAAGAGTTGTTGAAGTTTTTCATTACAAAAATTTATACAAAACTGTTCAAAGCTGTTCTTTTTGAAAATTTCAAAACCATATATATCTAGGATGCCCATTACGTTGGAGCCACGTTTCATATCTTTATAGTGAAGAGATTTATTTAATCTTGTAACAAGCCAAGAAAAGAGTCGATCATAGACTGCTTTTGCTAATGCATCACGAGCATAAATTGCCATATCTCTGCTAAGAGGTGAAGTTACTACATCACCTCGTGCATCAATAGTTCGGTGTGTTAAAGCAGATGATAGACGAGGATTTTTACAACCCAATAACTGTTATACAATATACAGAAGGAAAAAAATACAAATAATTATATAAATGGATGAAAGAAAAATCAAACCTTTGAAACTGCAGATACTGATTCCGGTTTTAAGATTTTCGCTTTTCCATCTTCTTCAGTGAAACCAACATTTCCCATATGAAGGACACTTGCAACAATATCGAAAATTTCTTTCTGTTCGCTATCGGAAAGTTCAATAACGCTCATCGCATGTTGTATAGTTCGAAAGTTTTGAGCATCATTTATACGTGGTACATGACCCTTTTCCTGTACATACAAATATACACATCAAAAGTTAATCTTATTTCTAACAATTTCATTTATACTTACACCATCCGACAAGTAATAGTATGTATCTAAGTTTTTCTTCAATTGTAGATCTTTTAGCATTGTATCACTTGCACCAGCCAACAACTGATAGAATATATGAAAATTTCTTTCTCCACCACTTTGATGTACAACTCGAGATTTTTCGAGGAGATAATTTAAAATGTTTCCTCCTTGTGGTACACCAGTAAAATCAAATTGAACATCCATATATTTTCCGAATCGAGATGAATTGTCATTTCGATTTGTTTTAGCATTTCCGAATGCTTCTAGAACTGGATTACTTTGAAGTAATTTATCTTTGACTCCTTCTACTGTTGATATATGACCTGATGCAGCAGCAATATATTGTAATACCTTTTTTGATGCTTCTGTTTTTCCGGAACCACTTTCACCTGAAATTATTAAGAAGTTTTACTGATTTTTTTTTTTTATATTGTTGGTAGGTACAAAGTTATTAAGACAACTTACTTGTGGTACTATTACCTTGACTAATTTTGGAGTAAATACTCTACTATTAGAAACTATAAATTGGAGACCTCTCCTTTAAGTAATCAGAATTCATAGTACAAACGACTTATAACAAAATGGTATTAAATTTTCATGCTATTGCATGGGACAATAACATTTGGGATATGGTTTCGTAACAAATTTATTGACTATAAAAAAAATTTCTTACTCTACCACACTTTAGTCTCCAGGCTCAACAAATGAGTCAATGAGTCAAAAAAATTGTACGTATATCTTCTTCTTGAATGTCATGACTGCCCCCTATAACGATTTTTTACTGAAGAAACAAATTTTCTCCTTGAATTCCATGTTCTTGGCACTTTCATTTATTTCAATTAAACTATTCAAAAAGATAAAATTTTTATGGGAGCTATGGCAGTTTAGGAATAATATCTATAGAGGGAGTCTGGGACTTGGGATGTACATAAATAAAGGACTGATTTAGAAAAAAACTGACCACCTCCGACCCCTCCCATTATTCATCAGCAGGTAAACAAAATTAGGGAACGCTAGTAAGATTACATCTGTAAAAAGGTGTGCACTTATAATTGAAAGCCTTTAAGGACAAAGTTCTTATGCAGTGAAAATAGAAGCTAGCCAAGACTTCCACACATATGGAAAATTTGGATATGCGTCAAAAGAGGCTTAGCTAAAAAGTTGAAAATCCCGAAGACGACCATTCAAAATGTTCTCAGTAAATTTCGGAAATCTTGTAGTGTCGAGAGAAAGTCGCGGTCAGGAAGCAAATAAAGCTCAGTCAGTAAACCAAAAATTGGCCAAAGAAGTAGTAGACAGCTTTAAGCGAAGTCCCAATATGTCATTGATATGGCGGCTGATAAGGCTGGAACATAGTCTGCTACAGTCCATCGAAGTTAACTGTGTATGACGAAATATTTCGTCATAACTGGAACACTACTTCAAAGGGCATGACAACATTTTTCGTCATGGAAAATAACTGTAATTACGCTTTTAGTTTTTATCTATTAAATCCTAGCGTGGTTATATGGCATAATAATTTTGATGGGTCGGGTCATGTACATTCAGGTTTTTGCAATCTGTGACTTGAGCGCTATTTGTTCCTCGGTTAACAAGTTAAAAGAAGAGAAGGCCTGAGAAGTTTCCATATTCAGAAAACACCGAATAAAACACCAGAAAAGAACCAAGTTGCAAGATCCAGGAGCCGGATTATGTATGTATGTAATGAAATTCGACTACTGCATTATAGATGGTGAAACTTAGGTGAAAGAAGACTTCAACCAGCTTCCAGGGTGAGATTTTTTTTTGTTCCAAAAAAGAGCGGTGACGGTTACTTCTCTAGTATATTTATTGCATGCTTAGTGATTAATACTGAATTGAAAATATGGTACTAAAAGACCAGTTTTTGTTTTTTTTTTTAGATTTTTAATACAAATTTCATCATCATCATCTAACATTAATTCGCGTGTTCGATAATTGTTATCAGATTGTGATAACTGATAATAATGTACCTAATTAAAAAAAGCTCCATTGATTAGATGAACATTGTTTTTTTATTTCCTTTCGCCTTTGTGATTGATAAAGAAAGAAATACTTATTATTGTTTCCTGCACTTTTATCGATATGTATTTTGATAAAACCATAACCATGTAGTTGTACGTACATATATGTCGGTACTATGTACACACACACACACTATCTGCGCATTTTGCGAGCATCAAAAAAAATTCTTTTTATCACCTATTCTTATCAATCAGAAATATTACAGTCGTTACCTGTTAATTGTAGCTTTTTCAGGGGTTTTTAACAAATTTTTTTTTTCGGGCAACAAATAAAATCACAATTTTCTGAAATAATCAAAATTCAGATTTTATTCAGGCACGTGCTAAAGATAAAGTATACCTTCAATAAAAAAATAAATAAATAAATATATACAAAACATGACTATAATTAAATAAATATATGTAGATCGAAAATTTATAAATTTTGGAACATTTTTCATGCAGATTTAAAGATAAGAATGAATGCTCGCTCAGTCGGAGAGAAACTTTCTAAAAGTTTTTTTTTCTAATGCATAACTTTGAAATTGGTAGGTAGGTACATGTGCTATTTTTTTCATCTACCATATTCTTTTTAAATGATTTAAAGACTTTTTATGAGTGCAATACTTATAGATTTTATTTTATAATAAAATAAAGTGACAGACGACAACATTTATAGCATGAACCATGAACCATCACCAACTAGAATGAAATAAAAGTACGAAAGTCAAGAGCGTTTATTGTCGTATAACATTTGGTTGATTAGTGTCAGCATTCCTTCTTATCTTTCTGCCATGATCTGAATTATTATCAACATAAGGCGATTTTTTATGGACACACTTAACTTTGTCGATCGTTACATTATATGAATCACGCTAGTTTTTTTTCTTGTTCGTATATGATAATTTGTTTGTAGTTTGTATGCATGTAAGTACAATTGAAACGAGTTGGCGAAAAAACTTTTTATTGGTGTTTTTGAGATATTGATTAGTCTACCACACCAAACCTTATAGGAGCATTATGCAAACAGTTTCCATCCGAACAAAAATCTTAGGAACAGTTTGGCGCAACCAATGAATTTGCCAGATTGAGATGCGATTCACTGCAAAAAGTGCAGCTACACTACCCTACCTACCAATCTGAGCCCTGGACATAGAATTTATATGGTCTTATCAAAATGACCTGTCAGGTCAGTAATATCTCAGCTACCAAATCGCCAAATACCGTTTCTTGTGATTTGGCGGAGGAGCTCGAATATAAACGATTACGCAATAACAAATCAGAGATATTTTACAAATCAAATTCATGCTGATAATACAATAATTATATTCTTTTTCAATTCCTTTAAAACCCAGTTCGGAAACGGATAGGATGCTTTAATTTTCCTGACAAAAGCATAACAATTATCGCAGACATCAGAAATTACATAATTGAACCAACAACTTAGGCAAGTGCCACACCTGACACCAGACCACTGATATGTTGATGTACTGATGAGCTGATATGCTGATTATTAGGCATCCTACATTATAATAGTGATGTACTGATGTGATACTGATCTGCTGATAATAAGCAAGTGATTTGCATGTTACTGATTTTTACTGACATCAGTCGATATTTTATTTTCAGACTAATTAAGTCGGGTTAGTATAAAATATTAAAAATGAGTGAAAGAAATTTTGTTTCAAAATTAATGCAAAGTGTTGAAAAACGAAGATGTATGTGGGAATCAACGTGTGTAGATTACTGCAAAAGGGATAAATTTTAAAAAGCTTGGAGAGAAATTTCGTGGTTAATTGGAAAAGATGGTATGTTTTCTTGTGGATTTTTTTTTTAATTATACTCCATACTGACGAGTTTTAGGGTTCTGCCAATACGAAACGCTCTTCCAATCAATTTTTGAAGTTCAAATTTGCAATTGACAATCGTTATTAATATGGGTTCCTTCCTCCATACACGGAATATAATTCACCTTCTAGGAGGCGTTGGGCTTCCTGATATCGCTTATTATGAATGATGGCTCAATTTTATTATTGACATGATTGATAGTTAGATATTGTCCTTTGTCGGTCATCATAAATTATAGTTAGTTTTCCTTCAGATGTAAATGCTATCAAAAAATTCCAACTATATTAATAAGTGTATATTATATATAGCCCATCATATACAATATTTGCATTTATTTTGCTTTTTTCTTCCATTTTTTAATGATAAAAGCAGCAAAAGCTCTTCCTCCTCGCTAAATTCCATTTTAAGTGCTTGCGATTTTGACATAAAAATCAGATCACTTTAAGTGGATGTAGCATTATCTACTGATGTGATGTCTCCGCAATATATCAGCTGCTGATTATTTTAAAACTTCACCAACACCACATCAGCACATTAGTAGTCTGGTATGGCACTTGCCTTAGGAGGACGCAAGTCGACATAACATTAAAATACGTTTCATGTACAGGGTGTGCGTCATATACTTGAGATTAATCATTAGCGAGTCTTTTAACTATCTTAGTTTAATTACATATTCATATTAAATAAAACTGATTGATCGAACATAGCAACTCCCAAATCAAATTAACGAAAGATGTGATAAGGTACGTCGCCTTTGTCACCAGCCATAGCAATTCATATATAAGGTTAGGAAGGAGCTGATGGAGTCTTGAGCGGATATGTCATGTAATGTGTGACGAAGACAAAAAAGTACTCTAAACGTTCAGATGTTGTCAGGATGACTAAGTTTATAAAGCAAGCGCACGACATCATCAATAACAGCCCCAGTAAATCAATGAGGGACGTTGCCAAAGAACTCCAAGCGGAAAAATGTACAATCAGCAGACGTTGGAGGAAGCTATAAGGTATAAATACTACGTAAGGAGGATAGGGTAGTGTATGTCCAATAGGATCCGAGAGAACCGTGTGATCCGGTCGAAGCAATTTCTGAATAAGCTCAGGCATACTGAGATTTTTTTTATGTGAGAAAAATTTCGACCAATATCAAAAGATGAACAGGATTAATGGCAAATGTATCTGCGGAAAGCCCCAACGAGGCCTTCACAGTTATGCACACGAAGCTAACATCGTCTGTAAAGATCCTGGGTGTCGCAAATAGCGAAGGGCAACGCCATCATACCTCTTTCGCCAGGACCTTAGGTAAAGATAACCTAATAAGAAGATAAGAATCAGCCGAACAATATTAAAAAGTAATGTCAAATCCTTTCGTCTTTTGCATGAATGGGAGAAAAGAACTTGGCTACGCATTATTGTAGTGCGATTGAGACAAAGAGTTAAAAACAAAAATCGAGAGAACGTAGGATTACCCGAACGACAAAATCTTATTGAATCCCTCAAAACCTTATCGAACTATTTATTATAGTGTACTTCGGGTCACACTACCTCACTTTTTTAAGAAAAATATAAATTTCGCTTTGACCAAGGTCCTGAAAGGGGAGGTAAAATTTCTACCTAATAAAATTGTCATTTTTCCCGAATATATCTGAGAATCCAGCATTCCAGCATGAATTTCATAAAATCCCGGGAACGCGCTTTCACATTTTTTATCTTTATTCCTAAAAGTTTTAAAGAAGTTTGCTTTTTTTATTTATTTTTTCTTCTTTCTTCCTTTTCTTGCCGTGTACATTTTAAATGTAAAACAGTCGGAAATCTCGCCTTGTTGTTAAGTTAAATTTGCCTTAGGGTTAATGCCACATAAAGTTATTGAATACTCTTGTCAATTCCTGGATCGTGAAGGTGGCTCGAGGTATATCAGGACTGACTAACAGACTATTTTCATGATTATGTTACCCCTCAACTGTGGCCACCTAAGTATTTCGATTTAAATCTCCTGAAATACTACGTATGTTTCGTAGTTGACAGTGAAAGAGCAATAAACGACCAAAGAATACAAAGGACTCGTTGAAGGTTGCCAACGTGGACGCTATGACCAATATAAATGAGGGCTACCTGTTGAAGACGCGGTCGATTTCGAAACATATCGAAGCTGTTATCGAGACTCAAGACAGTTTTATTGAATAAATTTTACTAATAGGAATGTAGAAATACGTGTACCAAATTTCAAGGAAATATATTTGTTTTTCTATTAAATATATTCGTTTTACGTCAATTATAATTTTGTTCTCAAATACCTGACGCGTCCTGTAGGTATCAAAAAGCAAAGTATCAATCACTGAGCCTTGAGATATGCCTTTTCCAATCTGTTCAAGTGCGTCTGCATAGGCCTATATCTAACAAATATGTTACAAGTACTGTTTTTTTCAAATTTAGCCTTAAGCTTAAACATTATCTAGGTTAAAATATTGTTAAAATTATTTAATCTGAAATACTCTGTATGTGTATATGCAACCTCTATTTGAATGTAAATTTAAGCTATTAAGGGAATTATCTTTTCAAAAAGGCAATACTTTTATAAGGATAAAAGATGGACTGCTCGGAGAAATCTACTAACACCTTCGACAGGAGCTAAGACTAGGTTATCTAAGTAGAGGCCTTTCTCATAATTCTATTGTTCTAGCATACACGACTTTGGGCGAATACGACTTGATAATCGACAAGGCAGGAGGACAGGGTTGTACAACTGCAAACTATGCCTCAAATATTTTATGCAATGGTACCAGAGCAACGTTTGGAGCGTTGCTTCTCTGTGGGTTTTCTTGAAAGGGAATTGTGGGTCGAGGGACCCTTCCCCGGTCTGCTCTAAAAACTTTCACCGACTGTTCTCTCACTAATGAGGGAGCCGGTGCTGATGTTCCTGTTTCCTGAACCTGATACTGGGTTGAAGTACTCACTTGAAAGACACACCACTGTCCTTCACCCTGAAGTTTGCGACTTCGCAATGACAGCGAAGATGTAGTCCTTATTATGACGATCAAGGGAAAGGCCATTGCTATCCTCTCGGGTAGTCAGGCAGTGTTGATGGCTCTGAGGGGTCCTCGAATAACATCTAAATTACTGGGGGACTGCAGATCGTCTGTGGATAAGATTTGTATCCATAACAAGGTGTCCCTTCAGTCGTCTCCTGGTTACATGAGGATCATGAGGAATGAAAAGGCTGGCCTTCTAGCCAGGTCTGGCCCTGATTATTGGGTCTCTCATCAAAGCGGATGTTCGCAAGAAGCATAAGCAGAGATTGGCGAACCTGAGCACTTGCAGGTGCACAAAATTATTTCTTAATGGGCCCAATAGGAATTTCTCTGATTTTCTCTTGTTGCTCGAAAGCAAACAATGTACAATTGTGGTTGGCATCATCACCGGCCATAGTTCGCTTCACGCTCATCTAACAAGAATGAAAGTTGTTGACATCCCTGAGTGTCTGTCCTGTCTAGAAGGAGAGCCTGAGACAATCAAACACTTTCTGTGTGATTGTCCTGTCTTTATCCGGAACAGGCTGGATATGCTTGGGTCTGCCCTCCTATCAGTGAATGACCTGAAAAACATACCTCAGCTTGACCTGATGCGCTTCATTAAGAGAATAGGAAGGCTTTTGTGAGAGGGTGTTTCTAGCAGGTTAGCACAATGGGCCGCCTTGATATCCATCTCCCTGCATTTGAATTAAGAAAAAAAGAATGCCTCAAATACAAAAAGATAATGATGAAAATACTATATTATCTCAGAAGAATGCAGAATTTGGGAACATTAATAGCCATGACTGTATATGTATGTAAAAGGTACAACGAAATGGGGACAAGGAAAAAATCCGGATTGAAATAGATCAAAACATTTTTTCAATCTGTTCGTTATTGCTTCGGTTGCGCAAATTTGATAATTTCATAACCGTAGCATAAATAAGAAAACGTAATTAGTGAATAGGCGAAATAAAGCGATTAAATACTAGCTGAAATTTACAAAAAAAAAAAAAAAAAAACAATTCTCAAATATTAGTTAAACACTAATTTCATTAAAGAAACGGCTGAAAAATACAAGTAAAGTCATTGTATGGTATAGATATATTGATAATTGCCACACTAATTTCGACCCGCATAGGTTATAGGGGAAGGTTATACAATTTGATCTACTTTCTAAATTCTTATCAATTGCCTCAAGAATTTCATGTTTATGGCAGCTATACATATATGTAGCTGTTAACGACTTACCAGAAATTAGAACACATTGTGGCCTATTTTCTTCAACCAAAGATCTGTACGCATTATCACTTATAGCGAATCTGAAATAAAAACAATAAAAAAATTATGAAATTAGCTAAATTTAATTATTAATCTGTGTTCGCTTACATATGCGGTGGAGCTTCAAAGAAATGCCTTCTTTGATATTCTCGGACTTCATCTTCTGAATATATTGGCAGCTCCTTGTATGGATTAACTGAGATCAGCACCTGACCAATGTAGGTCTGTAAAAAAATTATGGTTTTTTGAATTTATAGCAGCCGAAAAGATAGTATTTGTTGTTTGAAGTACTGTTTATATAATTTTTGTTTTAATCTTTGTTTTTTTTTTTTATTATAATCTATCCACTTTGATAACTAGCCTTTCAAGAAAAGAAAGTTCTTTAAGATAGGCACGGAATATATGTATATATGAAGGTGGTCAAATATCATATTTGTATGGTAGTACAAGTCGCAGAAACTAAGTCGATCTGTGCAGAGCTCCCTGTCTCGAAGAGAAATAATAGAAGCTGTCAGTAAGCTCAAGTGTAATAAAGATGGCCTTCAATACCACTCCATTTCAAGGCCAATGACAATACAATAGCAATTCTACAGTTATTCTATTTTTGACCTAAAATGGGTAAGCAAAATCTATAATAACTTCCTGGAGATCTAAGAGAATGTATGAATTGATGTTGTATCACACTATTGAACTCAGTAAACAAAGATTTGATAATTTCCATCTAGAATGGAAGAAAACTTGAGGATAAAACATGAAAAGAATGAGCTGGTTTCAAACAAGGTAGACTATAGTACAGAAAAGAATACCAGAGAATGGTTGATCAAAGCACTTTTATAATGATGTTATTGAAACAGCAATCAATATCACACAATGGGAGACTTAGGAAGTAATCCATTAAGACTGGAGAGGGTAGAATCCGACTGTCATCATCCTTGAAAGTATCATTACTACAAATGGAAAAGTGAAAAGTAGCATAAGCGATATATTAAAATATGTACGAAAGACTCTGGATAGTTTTAAAGTGCCCACACTCTAGCGTGAAGTCAATCCAAGATGTGTAAAAACTTTTCAGATTAGTTACACATGACCGATCAGAAATAAAACAATTTCGTTCTACAGCCTAGTACTAAGGTCCGCGCTAAGCTAAATTTTATATTAAAATTTAGCGCGCTTAAAGTTATTGGGAAAGTTTATCCTGAATCTTAGGAGACCAGCACGTAACACGCTAAATTTTGCTTCTAGTTTTTAAAAAAAAACAGATGGGCCCAACTGTAAGTCTCCAAACAATTTAGCTTGCATTTATCCGCCCGGTCCGTTTTTTAGCGCACTAAAAATATATATATATATTTTTTTTTTCAGAATTCAGAGAAATGTCAACAACGAATATAAAGGGTTTTCCAATAAGGTGTTATTTTAATTAGCCCGCTATTTCGGTAGATGTCACTTTTGGAGCTGTCATTTTTTGACATTTGACAAGTAGAAACTACGCCATTAAAAAAAATGGAACGATACACGATTCAACAACGCATTGAAATTATTAAAATTCACTATAAAAATGGTGAAAATGTGGCAGAGTTCGTAAAACTCGAACATTTTTGGGTCGTCGTGAAGCACTTTGTCGAACCGCAATACAGAAATTGGTAGAAAAATTCGAGCTGTCGGGACAAGTTAGTGACGTGAAGAATAAAACTGTGCACGTCGCTCAAGAACAGCCGAGAATATTGCTGCTGTAGCCGAAAGTGTTGAAGAAAACCCAGGTTTGTCCATTCCTCGTCGTTCTTTGGTATTAGGCATTCCACAAGCGTCATTACACCGTATTTTGCATAAAGATTTGGGTCTTAAGGCTTATAAAGTTCAGTTAACACAAGAACTCAAGCCGGCCGATCATCAACAACGTCGAGTCTTTGCTGATTGGGTCCTTGAAATGCATGAAAATGATCCGGAATTCCATCGAAAACTCATCTTGAGTGATGAGGCCCATTTACACCTCGATGGCTTCGTCAACAAGCAAAATTGTCACATCTGGGGCTCGGAAAATCCAAGAGTTATTGTTGAAAAGCCTCTCTATCCTCAACGTGTGACTGTTTGGTGCGGTTTATGGTCCCGCGGGGTCATTGGACCTTACTTTTTCGAAAATGAGGCTGGAGCAACAGTTACGGTGAATGGATTGCGCTATCGACAGATGATTAATGATTTTTTATGCCCAGAATTGGATGGTATTGATCTGGACAACGTTTACTTTCAATAAGATGGCGCTACATGCCATACAAGCAACGAAACCATTGATCTTTTACGGGAAAAGTTTCCGGACCGTGTTATCTCTCGAAGAGGTGATCACAATTGGCCACCGAGATCTTGCGACTTAACACCTTGCGACTTCTTCCTTTGGGGCCACGTGAAAGAGAAGGTCTACGCCAAGAGCCCAGCGTCGATTCAAGACCTCAAAGATGGAATTCGTGAGGCTATCGAGGACATAGGGCAGCCACTTTGCGATTTGGTTATGGAAAATTTCATGAAAAGGATATGGTCCTGTAGGCGTGGTCGTGGTGGTCATTTGGCTGATGTTATTCTCCATTATTAACGGTATACCTTCCTCTTTATAACGAAATAAAGATCCGATCATTTATCTAAAAAAATGGCATTTTTCTTTTAATATCAAAATAACACTAATATATATAACAAAATAACACTAATATATATAATAATACTAATAGAATTGAATCACAATAAAATACCTATCTAAATAATAAAAACAGATGTTTCCATTATTTATAATAAAAGGTTTTCCACTTTATTATAAATAATGGAAACATCTGTTTTTATTATTTAGATATCTATTTTATTGTGATTCAATTCTATTAGTATCTACTATTATAAAATCAACAAGTAAAAAAGCTAGAATTGGTGTAAGACCACTTCTTATGATACCGTAGATGAATGCCCGTATGTAATTTCGTATGGTCACCCATCTGTGAAAATTTGATTTTGGAAGTCCTTTTTTCGTATATATTTCTAGAACAGTTCGTCGAACAGTAAAAATGATTATAACCAATTTCATAGAATTTCATATTGTTACGTACCACAAAGTGATACAAGCGACATATATTTGAAATGGAAACAACTTTAGGTTAGTAAACTTTGGGTTCGAAAAACGAAATATTCAGGAAGGTTCTAAGATAATTTGTAGAGTATAAATACGGCGATACTCATATCCAGGGAGGAGGCTTATTTCAGACAGTGAAGTGAACGAAGTAAACTATTTACACTGCGATAATTAGACGTACAGTACTAAAGAGTTGATTTGATAATTTTTTCTGAATGTTATAAGAGTAAACAGTAAAGTTAAATAAAAGAAGAACTTTTAATTATATCTGAAATATTGTGTCTTAAATAACGAACTAATGTACGCTCGTAACAATATTCTGAAGAGCTTTTTTAGTCGATTTTTGAAGGTTTATTTAATATTACTATGAAAGCATAGTGTACAAAATTTAAGCTTTTTCTGTCGACGCGTTATCAGGCACTGTCCAAATATATAGTAAAAAACGAAATTTTTGTATGGCAATCCTACGAAGGAGTTACCCGAGTTGGCCCATTTTCGAACTTAAATTGCAAAATTTCAGCTCCTTCAGTGAACACATTCTCGGGTTATCGTGAGAACGAACAGACAGACGGACATACAAAAATCAAAATAATATTGCGAGCGTGGCCTTTGGTTCGTTATTTAAAACAGAATATTAAATATTTAATATACAAGTTCTTTATTTCACTCTAATCATATAAAATTCACAAACCTTCAATTAATCAACTCAACTTTAATTATCGCTAATACTGTACTTTCAATTATCGCAATTAAATTACAAACCCCTTCGCTTGTTAACACTGCAACGTCTAAGAAAAGACTCTTTTTTTGGCGGTGACAACTGTTATATTTATACCATAGAAACTCTCCAGATTATTCTGGAGTGTTCTATTCCAGAATATTCTTGACTATTCTATTCCTGAACCTTCCCGAAGATCCCATCATCGATTCTCCGAACCTGAAGTTGTTTACTCTACATTTCCAGTAGATGTCACCAGTTGACTCTTTCTGTTGCACGTCATAATAACTTTTAATATTATGCGAGGGTGTTCAACCCAGTTTTCTCTACTAGCATTATTTCTAGGTGTTATAAACAGAATGACAAACTTAGTATACCCTTTAGATTTCATCTAGGGTATAAAAATGGGCCCCATTGATATAAGCCTATGAAAATGAGCAGACAGTTCTTCCCCTCCCCTCTAAAATTAGTATTTTTACATATAGGAGCTCTTGCAGATACAACAACGATATTGGAAAAAAGTGAGTAAAACAGTAAAAATGGTTCTTCTTCCTTTTTTATTATATTTCTTCTATGTAGAGTTAGATTGAAATTTTGGACGCGAGGCTAGCGTTGGAAAAAAATATGGTATCAGATTAAACGCGCTGACATTTGAGATTTGTCAAATTTGCTTTTAATTTTTTGTTATAAATTAGTTTACATTTATCCATTTCCTCAATAAACTTGTCATCTACTTCCTTTTTTCCTATGCGTGTTATGCGTTTAAAATTTTCAATTTCGATATTGGAGACTCGCTAAAATTTTGTTTAACGCGGACCTTAGTATGGAGATAATGGAGACTGCTAAAATTTAGTTTAGCGTGGACTTTAGAACTAGGTTTATCGAAATAAAATCTGTAGTCAAAAACACACCATTTTTAATCAAGAACTTTCGGAATTGTATTCATATTAGATATGCCCCTGTAATTATTAATGAACATTTTTAGACCTAGATTTAAATATAGGCATAATGTATGAAATATCTTCCATCTAGGAACACTCGAGTGAGCAATAAAACAAATTGCAAAACACCGCCAAGGGATGACATTTTGTTACGTTGCCCTTCATAACGTAATAGTAGACTCTACTTGCCTGTTAGATAGCTTGGTGAGAAGGAGGGTTTCTTTTCTTTAGATTGGTTTTTGTATATTTAGTATGGGCGCCACATGTTTTTTTTTTGTTTCTAATTAGGATGGAAACCATGAAACTCAATAAATATTCTTTAACTTTATTTGAATATAATAAAAATTAGACACAGTCCAACCAACAAATATCTTTCAAAAAATGTAGAAATGCACGAACACATCATAGAACCACAATTTGACTATCGAAAAAAAATGATAATAACACATCACCTGTTTTATTTTATTCCAGCTCTTAATCCGTCTCACGATGGTAGACTTTCCCAAAACAACCGAAACTCTTGTTAATCTTCGATGTCGTTGATTTTAAAAGATAAAGTACGCCGAAAATAAAGCTTCTGAACCAAACTATCTGCTACCGATGTGCTCTGGTCTCAAACTTGAAAACCAAGGGCGCTCTAAAACGAAAAATGCTGTGTCTGTCACTTTCTCATAGATCACAAGGCTGTCCAAAACTGATCGAAGTTTATTCGGCTTTCGTCAAGTTTCGAACTATCGAAAGGGGCATTTATGTATAGTGCTTCCCAATTCAGACAGCGCTTACGAATACTTCACACATATATTGGCGAGCTACCATCATCAGGCTCAACTACAATTAAAGTAAAGAACTTACGATTTTGAACGAGACTGAGGTTTACTTATGAAAAATTGATATTTTTAGCCTAAGTAGATATTACATTCTGTAATGGTTATTATCTCGATATTTAAGTTTCAATTTAAAAAAAAAATGTTTCAAATAAAAAAAAAAAGTTGATTTAATTGATAATTTGACCTTCTATTAATTCGCAGGTCCGTAATGGCATTTTACGTGTTCAATTTTAAAAAGTGGTAAAAGTGAAAAAATTATCAAATGGAAGCTGATTTAATCGAAGATTTGTGCTTTCTATTAATTCGCAGTACTATTTTTATTCCATTTTAATTTTTACATTGCACTTTTAATCATTTGGTATTAATTTAATTGTTTGACACATCGCTTTCTTACGGAATGATCGATTCTTACCGAACCTTTACTGACTGCAATTTGGCATTTAAACTTAACGAAAATTCCCCTCCGGCAAGTTACAGTTAAAAGCTGAACTACAATAGAAGTATACGTAAGTACATTTACTTACCTAAAGCAAACGCGCACTTTAATTTAACAGGCGTACACAAATTAACTTTAACTCGTGTGAGGGGAACTTTCGTTAAGTTTAAATATCCAATTTTCCGTAAGTATAGTGCGAACAGAATCGCTCATTCCGTAAGAACGCGATGTGTCCAAACAATTAAATTATTACGAAATGATTAAAAGTGCAATGTAAAAATTAAAATGGAGTAAAAATGGTACTGCGAATTAATAGAAAGCAAAAATCTTCGATTAAATCAACTTCCATTTGTTAATTTTTTCACTTTTACCACTTTTTAAAATTGAACACGTAAAATGCCATTACGGAACTGCAAATTAATAGAAGGTCAAATTTTCAATTAAATCAACTTTTTTTTTGTTTTTTAATTTGAAACATTTTTTTTTTAAATTGAAACTTAAATATCAATAACTCTTACGGAATGTGATATATATTTAGGCTACAAATACAATTTTTTTTTTTTACAATTTTTCGTAAGTAAACCTCAGTCTCGTTTAATTTTGTAAAGTTATTTACTTCTATTGTAGTTCAGCCTTAATTTGTGAACGTTTGTTAAATTTCAAGGGCGCGTTCGCTTTACGTAAATAACATTACTTACGTATACGTAAATTGTAGTTGAGCCTATAATTCTCTCTGAACTTTTTTTTTTTTTTGCAAGACAGAAGTTGGTTATGTTCGGAAAAACTTTAAAGAGAATCGGTGCAGAGCAAAAATCTTTATATACCTATTATTGTTGAGCTCATCCGAATTCGTTGAGAGGCGTAATAATTTTTACGCACTACTGCTTTGATTTCTGAGCGTAATCGCTATCCCGGCTAGAAATGGAGAATGGTCGTGAAGAACGTGAACACCTTTTTGGGAGACACATGATTTTAGAGTTCACAAACTCAAAGGGACCAGATTTCACTTGTAAAATCAAAATTATTTAAAGAAAAAACTTATATTATAGCATTAATAACCGAACCGAACTTAACAACCTTTATGCAAATTTGACCAATACACATTCAATAATTAATAAAATTCTGAAATAAATCATTTGAACAAAAAACAGTTGAGTTAGACTCGCGCAATCAGAGTTCCGTACCAGAAGTGATAGTGACCCTGATAATTTTTGTGAATTGAATTGCGATAAAAGCTTTAATAGTCGTAGGTATCCGAAAGATACTTGACAATAGTAAGAACTTTTTAACTAATTTTAAGACATTTCGACTGAGAACCAAACCCTCAAAATTGTCAGGCTATCCAAAGTTACATAAAGTAAACATATTCATTAAATCTCTCTCAGTTTCAAGTAAAAACTTCCCAGGCTATAATGTGTCCAAGGAGTTAAACAATATTTTTAAAGCCATCACTCCAAGTTTTAGATACATCATCAAAAACTCGATAAATTTAATAGACAAAATTAAAGACTTAGAGATACCAAAAAATACCAAACTAATCTCATTTGATGACACTAATCTGTTTACAAACATATCCTGTGTAGAATGTAAAGAGAACATTATTAATCAGTCTGACTTAAGGGCTATTAAAAAATATGAACTTTTAAACCTCCTAGACTCCAAAATTATTTCAATTTTAATAACCAATTTTACAAACAGAACGATGGCTTAGGTAAGGGTTCCACGATATCTCCGTTTCAGGTGGATTTATTCATGAACTTGAAAAATAAAATATTTATCTCGAATTCTCCGCTTTTATGTAACGCCAAGTATTGGTATAGATATGTGGATTATGTGTTATATCGCTGGACAAGTAATACCAAAAGACAATTAGACAACTTCCTTAAATGAGAGAATATTGGTCTTCAGTCTCCGGTTTACAGAGACTAGAATCTCCGAAATATTTACACGGCAAGAGACTTTTGTCTCTGGGAGACCGAAAAATTAGGTCTCTGGAGATCATAATAAAAGAGTCTCTAGAGACACGTCACCGAGATGTAAACAAGAAATTTGAAGTTTGGTCTCTAGAGATTTCCAGAGATCTTTGTTAATTGTCAAGCAAGAGATTGTTAGAAAGAATTCTCCCAAAAGTTATTAATATTTTTATGTTATGGGAAAAGTGAAAAGCTTGAAAAAATATATTCCTTGATGTACAAATTTTACGGGATGAACACAACAAAATTGTGATATATATATTTTTTTTTTTTTCAAAAATACCCAGAATTCTATTGACGAAAAAAAAAATTTTTTTTTCTGCCGTAAATCCATTATATTAATTATTAATTTTTTTATTAATTTCTTTGTAACAATTTGTCAAACTTATTCCACTCTATTCCTTTTCCTTTCCGAGTAGACCTACACTTCACTGACCTGGACACACAAATAGTTCCCGGAGACTTGGAGACGACAATGAACAAACTTCGGGGACCGCAAACCAAACGTGAAGACCTGTTTGTTTTAAAATAAACAATGGGAAAAAGTCTCTAGAGATTTGGTCTCTTTACGAGATTTTGCGTGTCTCTGAAGTGCATACACAGATATCTGGGTCTCCAGAGGTCTCAGGAGGACAAGGTCTCTAGCCGTGTAGCTTAACCTTTAGATTTAATAATAGAAAAACATAAAAATAAACACAAATTTAAAATACATATATAGAAAATCGAAAAATACTGATATGGTCATATACAAAAACTCTTTTACATATTCCAAATATAAACAGTCATATTTTGAGAGCATGATTCGCCGGGAAGTATATACCCCCATAGATAGGGTCGTTACTAGAGAAGAAATCTAAACTATAAAAAAATAGCACGCAATACTGGTTTTGAAGATAGCTTAGTTGATAGAATTTTAATTCGAAAGCTAAGAGAAAAAGCCATAAAAGAAGCAGCTGGGTTTTTAAAAATATTAGACCCGACGACCATATCTGGGCTAGCCTGCCATACATACGTGTGCAAAATTTCGATAACTTTGGCTAACAAGTTAAAAAAACGTAATAGTAGAATTGGCTTTAAGACCACGCAAGGTAGGTAATATTCTTCCCAATGTAGAAGATAAGACGTTATAGAGTTACAAATAATAGGGCATAGACAAACTAATAGCATACAAAGACTGGGCAAGTAGAAAAAAAATCTGTAACGCCTCGCTCGAATATAAAATGGGCAATGCCTTGATGATGCCTCGACTTGCTGATGTAAACAAATAGTAAGCCAGCAATGCCTCGCACGAATTTTTTCTTACAAATTTACTGGAAATATTTTGTTTAGAATTTTTATGCAAAATGTAGATTCACCTACGGATTTTCTGCTAGGGTACGTTTCCTTACCGGACTAAAACAAAATTGACACCTAGGGTACATATTGACAGATATGCAACTATATGTAAGAAATTGCGAAAAGTCACCACATTCGGTACGCAAAAATATATCGCATATACACGCAAGGATATGCTACCTTTAGTTCTTACTTGGAATATAGGCAACTACAAGGCCCATTGTTCACCCTCAGGACTCATAAGTAAGTTCATAGGTCCCAACGAGAGGCTCTACTAAAGTAGATAGGCTATGCCGATGCTGACGCAAACCGTGAAAAAATTATTCTAAGTCCAAAATTTAACAAAGGAAATTTGTACGTCTACGTCATTGAATAACGGCCTAATAAGGAAACGGCATATCGGGTGAAAATCTAAGCCACTCGGCGAAATGTATTAGTGTGCTGGGTTGCAGATTTTGGGGAATTTATGAGTGAGGTATTACACGAAGTATAATGATGCGAAATAGAAAGCTCATATCCTAAACTTACATTCTATTCCACCCACATATTCTATCTGAGTAACTTTCTTTAACTAAAAAAGGAGCTCCAATATGAAAGTGATCCATTTCCATTCAACTTCCACTGATAATTCAATTTCCACTGATAGGAAGAAACGCTTGCTTGTGATTTGTTTGTAACGTTGTTTGCTCGGTCGGAGGATTATCCCGGGCGCCAATACCTTCGGACGAAATTTGTCGCTCGGTAGCTTTAGTGAAGTAAACTGCAATTGGTTGCTATTTTTTCACGATACTGTGGTTATAGTCTATGGGAACTATACGACGTCGTACGACATATACATTCATAACTCGATCGGACCTAAAATAGAAAAGAACGCTGATCTACAGGTTCATTTTAAGGCGAGTATAGTAGTAGTTCATATTTTATCTATAGTTCCCATAGACTATAACCACAATACCGTGAAAAATAGCAACCAATTGCAGTTTCCTTTCAAGACAATCAGTAGTCTCCATTTTAACTATATAGTTCCAATAAACTCAAACCGCAGTATCCTGAAAAAAAATTTTCGATAGCAAGACTGCTCAACCGTAATTTATTTGGGAAGGACTCAGTAAAGGCCATATTTCAAGGAGAAGGAACTTTAATAATGAACAAAATGTATATAAATATATAAACGCCATTAAACGTTTTTATTCATTTATTTTTTTAAATATAAACTTTTTGCTTAAATAACAATAATTGTCTATTTTATAAAAATCCTTAAGCTTTAAAGTTACAATTTCCGCATGTCCCTCTTCCTCTGAGTAATAGGCATCCAGGGTATGAAAATCCTCTATTTGCTGTCTGGGCGCATTACGCAGTGCTAGGGCTTCCTTTCGTTCGTATTTACTTCGTAAATGCTCAGGTTGTGCTTCGTTATTCTTATCAAAAATTGTAGTTTCGAAAAATCAGACCTCAGAGTAGATGCCAATGAAATTGTCACTGATTTTTGCTTCAAAAATGTTACATAAGAAGACGGGTACAAACGGTAAATCATTTTATCCCATCCTGTTCGGGACCTAATATCCCTATAACGGCTTTCTTGCCAATTCGCACTATTAAACCAAGCGAGGTATTGCAATGAAAATGTTAATGTACATTCATAGGTAGTCTTTTCCATAAAAGTCGGCCAGTCAATGAGTCCTGAAAAAAGTTGCAATCTTACATCCCATGTACGACATTGGGATAGATGCAACTCACGCCCGCGTACTTGGTCTTCCATTATTGGTGTTCTATAAGTATTCATCTTTTTTCTTGTTTGAATGAGAAAATAGAACATATTTCTCCTAACTTGAAAATTCTACTGTAATTAGACACTAAGCGTTCCTTATATATTGTTGCGAGCGTGGCCTTTGGTTCGTTATTTAAAACAGAATATTTAATATTTAATACACAAGTTCTTTATTTTAGCTCTAATCATATAAAATTCATAAACCTTCAAACTCTAATTATCACTAATACTGTACTTTCAATTATCGCAATCCAATTACAACACTTTCGCACGTTTATTACTTTCGCTTGTTAACGATTTTTCGTTTGCCTCTTGTACCACGTTGAATCCTGTATACTACGTGATTTATTCTAGTTACTACTGAATACGGTCCCTCCCAGTGTTGTTATGAATTTGGAGAACGTCTCTTACGTTGGTTCGGTTTGTACAGCCAAACAGGATCACCTTCATTGAATCCTGCTGAATTCGCAAGTAAGTCATAGCGGGTCCTCATTCGGTTGGCATTTACTCCTAATTTTGCCCTCGTGCCTTCTTGTACATCAGCTTTCCTTTCCAATGGGGCTCTGACGTTACACTTATACATTTCCTTTCTGCTGCTATGTGGCGGCCCTTTGTAAGAAGCGCACACAGTGCATCTGCGACACCACTTCTCCACATCCTCCCGCATATGTAGCTAATAAAACTTTTCTCGTATTCTAGAAATCGTTTTATTCACTCTCAAATGTTCTCCAGATGTTCCACGATGCATTTTACCTAGAACATCGTTGACCTTTGATGCAGGCACGATTATCTGCATTCGGAATGATTTACTGTTAGGTGCTTCCCACTTGCGTTTTAATATACCGCATTCAACATGAAGAGAGTTCCATTGAGCCCAGTAGCTTTTCAGCTTCTAGCTCCTCTCCGAAATATCGTTCCATTCTGGTCTTTCCATGTCTTCTTTCCAAGCCAGAATGGGTGATATGTCTGGGTCTTCTCGTTGTGCTGTTCGCAAACTCTCGTTGTCCCAACCTGTCGATGGGTCCACCGTTATCAAGCGTATAGTTGCCTTTGTTTCTTTTTCTTCCATCCGGACGCAATGTTTGCATTCAAGTTTGCATGGACGTCGTGAAAGGAGCAAACAACGTTACAAACAAATCACAAGCAAGCGTTTCTTCCTATCAGTGGAAATTGAATTATCAGTGGAAGTTGAATGGAAATGGATCACTTTCATATTGGAGCTCCTTTTTTAGTTAAAGAAAGTTACTCAGATAGAATATGTGGGTGGACGTGGAATAGAATGTAAGTTTAGGATATGAGGTTTCTCTTTCGCATCATTATACTTCATGTAATACCGTTGACCCCCTCACTTGTAAATTCCCCAAAATCTGCAACCCAGCACACTAATACATTTCGCCGAGTGGCTTAGGTTTTCACCCGATATGCCGTTTCCTTATTAGGTCGTTATTCAATGACGTAGATGTACAAATTTCCTTTGTTAAATTTTGGACTTAGAATAATTTTTTCACGGTTTGCGTCAGCATCGGCATTGCCTATCTACTTTATTAGAGACTCTGGTTGGGTCCTATGAACTTACTTATGGGTCCCCCCCCCCCCCAGGGTGTTCTCAACCTCCTTTCAATCCATCCATCTACTATATTATTTCATTTATTTATTCTATTTTGTTTATTTAAATTTTCAAGTTTTAAGTTTTTTTAAGTTTTAAGTTTCAAACATGCCACGGATTTTGTAGTTTTTTCACAGTAGTCCACTGAGTCCATATTGAATATTTTCTGGCACAGTACTTAAGTGTTGATAGCATTCATGTATTCATGCATTATTTTAAATCATTTACTGCAATGTTTTCCTTCACCCGACATCTATTGATTCCAATTCTTCTTGGATTATCATTTTTCGTCATTGGACTAGTTCCACTTATCCCCAATGATGCCCTGCTTAGTTTAAAATATTTAGATTCTATTCTAATATCAAGTGGTTACTTTTATTTATGCGTATCTTCCTCTTTGTACGTGTCTCGTCCTTTGCATGGGTGCCGTTATGCTCCTCCCCTAGTAGACACGGTTTGATGACTTCATCGATGAGCTCATAACGAGCTCTTTTTAATTTATTTTAATTTGTTTAGAAGTTCATGAAAGATCTGAACTGCATGAGAAGGCGTCGACGTGGAGAGCTCAAATTTTGTACACAGCGTTTTCATAAAAAATACAAATACAAGTTGAAACAAGTAAAAAAGCTAGAATTGGTCTAAGACCAATTCTTGTGATACCCTAGATGAATGCCCGTATGAAATTTCGTATTGTCACCCTTCTGTGCAAGTTTGATTTTTGAAGTGGTTTTTCGCATATATTTCTAGAACGGTTTGTCGGACAGAAAAAATGATTATAACCAATTTTATAGGATTTCGTATTCTGAAGAAGTTTTTAGTACAATAAAAATGTATTGGACTGATCGTTTTCACAGTATACGTAAAAAACCTAAATTTTTATATGGCAACACCAAGAAGGAGTTGCCTGATTTAGTCCATTTTTTAAACTTTATTTGTTAGTACAATGAAAACACCATATACTAAATTTCAGTTCTCTATATTGATGTGTTCTCAGGCAGTGTTCAAATATATAGTGGAAAACGAAAGTTTTGTATGGCAACCCCACGAAGGAGTTGCCCGATTTGTCTCATTTTCGAACTTAATTTTACGTTTTTTTTAAAGTCCGTGTATAAAATTTCAGCCCTCTAAGTATACGCGTTCTCGAGTTATCGTGCGCACAGACGGACGGACGGATGGACATGCAAAAATCAAAATAACTTTTAATATTATGCGTGGGTGTCCAATCCATTTTGCTCTCCCATCATTATTTCGAGGTGTTATAAACGGAATGACAAACTTAGTATATCCTATAGATTTCATCTAGGGTATAAAAATGTACTAAACCAGGTAACTTTTTCTTGGCGTTGCCATAGTGAACCTTGGGTTTTCACTTTATTTAACTTTTATATATTTCTAGGGTATAATATTATTGGTCTCAGACCAATTGTAGCTTTTTCTCTTGTTTCTTAATCAATACAGCACACCATTCGTTCATGATAAGACATGTAGTGAAATTTAATGGAAATCCAAATGAATTTTCAGTGCAAAAACGGTCATTGAAAGGGTTACCGAAAGGTTCATCGATACTTATCAAAAAAATTTACCCACACATTTAAAGTAGAGAAAATTAACACATGTATGTACAATTTTCAGATGCAAAAGTTCTATAGCTTATAATTCTCCCCAGTCGGGAAGAGGGTTTTCGAAACCGAAGCGTATCTACAGCTGTGTTGTAGAACTGAAGGAGAGGCTATTGCGTGTATATGCGATATATATTTTTACGTACCGAATGTGGTGACTTTTCGCAAAATATTACATACAAAAATTCAAAACCAAATATTTCCAGTAAATTTGTAAGAAAAAATTCGTGCGAGACATTGCTGGCTTACCCTTTGGTTACATCAGCAAGTCGAGGCATCATCAAGGCATTGCCCATTTTATATTCGAGCGAGGCATTACAGATTTTTTTTCTACTTGCCCAGTCTATGCTCTATTATTTATAACTGTAACATCTTATCATCTACATTGGGAAGAGTATTAGCTACCTTGCGTGGTCTTAAGCCAATTCTACTATTACGTTTTCTTAACTTGTAAGCCAAGGTTATGCCAGATATTGTGTTATAAGGTAAAATAGTAAAATATCTTCTGTTTAAATTACTTTAATTAATGTATTAATATTACACGTCAACATACCCAGCAAACAATTTGGCGAGGTTTTGCCAAAAGTAAGGAAAGAGCAATAGTTATGAAACAGGAACAACATTATGGCAATAAAGTGTGTATATGATTGCTTCTCTTTCAACTATTGCTTATTTCTCGCTTTTTGCAAGCCTCGCGGAAAATCACTTTAATAAATGAAAAAAAAATAAACGTGGAAAACATAAGCTTTATGCAAGTTTTGTTTCTGTTTGTTTATTTTACAGCTATGAAAGTGGAGTCCAAAAACACTATCGAAATTAAAAGAAAAATTATAATAACATATTGTGGAAATATATAAAAAAGATTGACCTTACGTTTATGAATTACGAAATATCAATCCAGACACATTAAAAATAAGTTGAAATTGGTAAATTAAAAGTAATTTACTCCACCCTCGTAGTTGGCAAGTATATAAAATATATATACTTGCTTTTGGTAAGGAAAAGGCGAATTACTTATAAATTACATTTTTTAGCTTGCTTTCTTATATCCATTTAGTCCGCCGCCTAAATTAGAAACGAGCATTTGGCAATATCGATTTCGAGGGTTATGCTTGCCCATGGCAAGTTATTTTCGTATTATTTTCGATTCATTTTGTTTGGTATTTTTCTATTTGTTCTCCCACATGGTGCACGTTTTTCTACTCACAGCTCTGACTATCAGAGGTCAGGACAATCACTTACGAGCGGCATGCCATGTTTACACATGAGCCTAGCCCTGCGGCTACCGTGCCCACATGCAACCATAACAATATTAGAACAAAAATGTTTCCTACCAAGTTTTTTTTTTTAACCGTGCAACAATTATCTCAAAAATTTAGTACCACCATATCCCCTAGATCCTTTTTATACCCTAGATGAAATCTAAAGGGTGTACTAAATTTGTCTTTTTAATTGTAACAGGTCCAAATAATGATGGTAGAGACAAAATGGATTGGATACCCACGCATAATATTAAAAGTTATTTTGATTTTGGCATGTCCGTCCATCCGTCTGTGCGCACGATAGCTCGAGAGCGCGTTCACTTAGAAAACTGAAATTTTGTACACGGACTTTAAAAAAAAAAAGTAAAATTAAGTTCGAAAATGAGACAAATCGGGCAGCTCCTTCGTGGGATTACCATAAAAAAATTTCGTTTTCCACTATATATGTGGATACTGCCTGAGAACGCGACAACATAGAGAGCTGAAATAGAATAGTAATAAAAAAAAAATCCAAAATGAGCTAAATCGGGCAACCCGTTTTACCCGGTTTACAGAGACTAGAATCTCCGAAATATTTACACGGCAAGAGACTTTTGTCTCTGGGAGATCGAAAAATTAGGTCTCTGGAGATCATAATAAAAGAGTCTCTAGAGACACGTCACCGAGATGTAAACACGAAATTTGAAGTTTGGTCTCTAGAGATTTCCAGAGATCTTTGATAATTGTCACGCAAGAGATTGTTAGAAAGAATTCTCCCAAAAGTTATTAATATTTTTATGTTATGGGAAAAGTGAAAAGCTTGAAAAAATATATTCCTTGATGTACAAATTTTACGGGATGAACACAACAAAATTGTGATATATTTTTTTTTTTCAAAAATACCCAGAATTCTATTAACGAAAAAAAACTTTTTTTTTCTGCCGTAAATCCATTATATTAATTATTAATTTTTTTATTAATTTCTTTGTAACAATTTGTCAAACTTATTCCACTCTATTCCTTTTCCTTTCCGAGTAGACCTACACTTCACTGACCTGGACACACAAATAGTTCCCGGAGACTTGGAGACGACAATGAACAAACTTCGGGGACCGCAAACCAAACGTGAAGACCTGTTTGTTTTAAAATAAACAATGGGAAAAAGTCTCTAGAGATTTGGTCTCTTTACGAGATTTTGCGTGTCTCTGAAGTGCATACACAGATATCTGGGTCTCCAGAGGTCTCAGGAGGACAAGGTCTCTAGCCGTGTAGCTTAACCTTTAGATTTAATAATAGAAAAACATAAAAATAAACACAAATTTAAAATACATATATAGAAAATCGAAAAATACTGATATGGTCATATACAAAAACTCTTTTACATATTCCAAATATAAACAGTCATATTTTGAGAGCATGATTCGCCGGGAAGTATATACCCCCATAGATAGGGTCGATACTAGAGAAGAAATCTAAACTACAAAAAAATAGCACGCAATACTGGTTTTGAAGATAGCTTAGTTGATAGAATTTTAATTCGAAAGCTAAGAGAAAAAGCCATAAAAGAAGCAGCTGGGTTTTTAAAAATATTAGACCCGACGACCATATCTGGGCTAGCCTGCCATACATACGTGTGCAAAATTTCGATAACTTTGGCTAACAAGTTAAAAAAACGTAATAGTAGAATTGGCTTTAAGACCACGCAAGGTAGGTAATATTCTTCCCAATGTAGAAGATAAGACGTTATAGAGTTACAAATAATAGGGCATAGACAAACTAATAGTATACAAAGACTGGGCAAGTAGAAAAACAATCTGCAACGCCTCGCTCGAATATAAAATGGGCAATGCCTTGATGATGCCTCGACTTGTGATGTAAACAAATGGTAAGCCAGCAATGCCTCACACGAATTTTTTCTTACAAATTTACTGGAAATATTTCGTTTAGAATTTTTATGCAAAATGTAGATTCACCTACGGATTTTCTGCTAGGGTACGTTTCCTTACCGGACTAAAACAAAATTGACACCTAGGGTACATATTGACAGATATGCAACTATATGTAAGAAATTGCGAAAAGTCACCACATTCGGTACGCAAAAATATATCGCATATACACGCAAGGATATGCTACCTTTAGTTCTTACTTGGAATATAGGCAACTACAAGGCCCATTGTTCACCCTCAGGACTCATAAGTAAGTTCATAGGTCCCAACCAGAGGCTCTACTAAAGTAGATAGGCTATGCCGATGCTGACGCAAACCGTGAAAAAATTATTCTAAGTCCAAAATTTAACAAAGGAAATTTGTACGTCTACGTCATTGAATAACGACCTAATAAGGAAACGGCATATCGGGTGAAAATCTAAGCCACTCGGCGAAATGTATTAGTGTGCTGGGTTGCAGATTTTGGGGAATTTATGAGTGAGGTATTACACGAAGTATAATGATGCGAAATAGAAAGCTCATATCCTAAACTTACATTCTATTCCACCCACATATTCTATCTGAGTAACTTTCTTTAACTAAAAAAGGAGCTCCAATATGAAAGTGATCCATTTCCATTCAACTTCCACTGATAATTCAATTTCCACTGATAGGAAGAAACGCTTGCTTGTGATTTGTTTGTAACGTTGTTTGCTCGGTCGGAGGATTATCCCGGGCGCCAATACCTTCGGACGAAATTTGTCGCTCGGTAGCTTTAGTGAAGTAAACTGCAATTGGTTGCTATTTTTTCACGATACTGTGGTTATAGTCTATGGGAACTATACGACGTCGTACGACATATACATTCATAACTCGATCGGACCTAAAATAGAAAAGAACGCTGATCTACAGGTTCATTTTAAGGCGAGTATAGTAGTAGTTCATATTTTATCTATAGTTCCCATAGACTATAACCACAATACCGTGAAAAATAGCAACCAATTTTAACTACATAGTTCCAATAAACTCAAACCGCAGTATCCTGAAAAAAAAATTTCGATAGCAAGACTGCTCAACCGTAATTTATTTGGGAAGGACTCAGTAAAGGCCATATTTCAAGGAGAAGGAACTTTAATAATGAACAAAATGTATATAAATATATAAACGCCATTAAACGTTTTTATTCATTTATTTTTTTAAATATAAACTTTTTGCTTAAATAACAATAATTGTCTATTTTATAAAAATCCTTAAGCTTTAAAGTTACAATTTCCACATGTCCCTCTTCCTCTGAGTAATAGGCATCCAGGGTATGAAAATCCTCTATTTGCTGTCTGGGCGCATTACGCAGTGCTAGGGCTTCCTTTCGTTCGTATTTACTTCGTAAATGCTCAGGTTGTGCTTCGTTATTCTTATCAAAAATTGTAGTTTCGAAAAATCAGACCTCAGAGTAGATGCCAATGAAATTGTCACTGATTTTTGCTTCAAAAATGTTACATAAGAAGACGGGTACAAACGGTAAATCATTTTATCCCATCCTGTTCGGGACCTAATATCCCTATAACGGCTTTCTTGCCAATTCGCACTATTAAACCAAGCGAGGTATTGCAATGAAAATGTTAATGTACATTCATAGGTAGTCTTTTCCATAAAAGTCGGCCAGTCAATGAGTCCTGAAAAAAGTTGCAATCTTACATCCCATGTACGACATTGGGATAGATGAAACTCACGCCCACTTTCTTGGTCTTCCATTATTGGTGTTCTATAAGTATTCATCTTTTTTCTTGTTTGAATGAGAAAATAGAACATATTTCTCCTAACTTGAAAATTCTACTGTAATTAGACACTAAGCGTTCCTTATATATTGTTGCGAGCGTGGCCTTTGGTTCGTTATTTAAAACAGAATATTTAATATTTAATACACAAGTTCTTTATTTTAGCTCTAATCATATAAAATTCATAAACCTTCAAACTCTAATTATCACTAATACTGTACTTTCAATTATCGCAATCCAATTACAACACTTTCGCACGTTTATTACTTTCGCTTGTTAACGATTTTTCGTTTGCCTCTTGTACCACGTTGAATCCTGTATACTACGTGATTTATTCTAGTTACTACTGAATACGGTTCGGTTTGTACAGCCAAACAGGATCACCTTCATTGAATCCTGCTGAATTCGCAAGTAAGTCATAGCGGGTCCTCATTCGGTTGGCATTTACTCCTAATTTTGCCCTCGTGCCTTCTTGTACATCAGCTTTCCTTTCCAATGGGGCTCTGACGTTACACTTGTACATTTCCTTTCTGCTGCTATGTGGCGGCCCTTTGTAAGAAGCGCACACAGTGCATCTGCGACACCACTTCTCCACATCCTCCCGCATATGTAGCTAATAAAACTTTTCTCGTATTCTAGAAATCGTTTTATTCACTCTCAAATGTTCTCCAGATGTTCCACGATGCATTTTACCTAGAACATCGTTGACCTTTGATGCAGGCACGATTATCTGCATTCGGAATGATTTACTGTTAGGTGCTTCCCACTTGCGTTTTAATATACCGCATTCAACATGAAGAGAGTTCCATTGAGCCCAGTAGCTTTTCAGCTTCTAGCTCCTCTCCGAAATATCGTTCCATTCTGGTCTTTCCATGTCTTCTTTCCAAGCCAGAATGGGTGATATGTCTGGGTCTTCTCGTTGTGCTGTTCGCAAACTCTCGTTGTCCCAACCTGTCGATGGGTCCACCGTTATCAAGCGTATAGTTGCCTTTGTTTCTTTTTCTTCCATCCGGACGCAATGTTTGCATTCAAGTTTGCATGGACGTCGTGAAAGGAGCAAACAACGTTACAAACAAATCACAAGCAAGCGTTTCTTCCTATCAGTGGAAATTGAATTATCAGTGGAAGTTGAATGGAAATGGATCACTTTCATATTGGAGCTCCTTTTTTAGTTAAAGAAAGTTACTCAGATAGAATATGTGGGTGGACGTGGAATAGAATGTAAGTTTAGGATATGAGGTTTCTCTTTCGCATCATTATACTTCATGTAATACCGTTGACCCCCTCACTTGTAAATTCCCCAAAATCTGCAACCCAGCACACTAATACATTTCGCCGAGTGGCTTAGGTTTTCACCCGATATGCCGTTTCCTTATTAGGTCGTTATTCAATGACGTAGATGTACAAATTTCCTTTGTTAAATTTTGGACTTAGAATAATTTTTTCACGGTTTGCGTCAGCATCGGCATTGCCTATCTACTTTATTAGAGACTCTGGTTGGGTCCTATGAACTTACTTATGGGTCCCCCCCCCCCCAGGGTGTTCTCAACCTCCTTTCAATCCATCCATCTACTATATTATTTCATTTATTTATTCTATTTTGTTTATTTAAATTTTCAAGTTTTAAGTTTTTTTAAGTTTTAAGTTTCAAACATGCCACGGATTTTGTAGTTTTTTCACAGTAGTCCACTGAGTCCATATTGAATATTTTCTGGCACAGTACTTAAGTGTTGATAGCATTCATGTATTCATGCATTATTTTAAATCATTTACTGCAATGTTTTCCTTCACCCGACATCTATTGATTCCAATTCTTCTTGGATTATCATTTTTCGTCATTGGACTAGTTCCACTTATCCCCAATGATGCCCTGCTTAGTTTAAAATATTTAGATTCTATTCTAATATCAAGTGGTTACTTTTATTTATGCGTATCTTCCTCTTTGTACGTGTCTCGTCCTTTGCATGGGTGCCGTTATGCTCCTCCCCTAGTAGACACGGTTTGATGACTTCATCGATGAGCTCATAACGAGCTCTTTTTAATTTATTTTAATTTGTTTAGAAGATCATGAAAGATCTGAACTGCATGAGAAGGCGTCGACGTGGAGAGCTCAAATTTTGTACACAGCGTTTTCATAAAAAATACAAATACAAGTTGAAACAAGTAAAAAAGCTAGAATTGGTCTAAGACCAATTCTTGTGATACCCTAGATGAATGCCCGTATGAAATTTCGTATTGTCACCCTTCTGTGCAAGTTTGATTTTTGAAGTGGTTTTTCGCATATATTTCTAGAACGGTTTGTCGGACAGAAAAAATGATTATAACCAATTTTATAGGATTTCGTATTCTGAAGAAGTTTTTAGTACAATAAAAATGTATTGGACTGATCGTTTTCACAGTATACGTAAAAAACCTAAATTTTTATATGGCAACACCAAGAAGGAGTTGCCTGATTTAGTCCATTTTTTAAACTTTATTTGTTAGTACAATGAAAACACCATATACTAAATTTCAGTTCTCTATATTGATGTGTTCTCAGGCAGTGTTCAAATATATAGTGGAAAACGAAAGTTTTGTATGGCAACCCCACGAAGGAGTTGCCCGATTTGTCTCATTTTCGAACTTAATTTTACGTTTTTTTTAAAGTCCGTGTATAAAATTTCAGCCCTCTAAGTATACGCGTTCTCGAGTTATCGTGCGCACAGACGGACGGACGGATGGACATGCAAAAATCAAAATAACTTTTAATATTATGCGTGGGTGTCCAATCCATTTTGCTCTCCCATCATTATTTCGAGGTGTTATAAACGGAATGACAAACTTAGTATATCCTATAGATTTCATCTAGGGTATAAAAATGTACTAAACCAGGTAACTTTTTCTTGGCGTTGCCATAGTGAACCTTGGGTTTTCACTTTATTTAACTTTTATATATTTCTAGGGTATAATATTATTGGTCTCAGACCAATTGTAGCTTTTTCTCTTGTTTCTTAATCAATACAGCACACCATTCGTTCATGATAAGACATGTAGTGAAATTTAATGGAAATCCAAATGAATTTTCAGTGCAAAAACGGTCATTGAAAGGGTTACCGAAAGGTTCATCGATACTTATCAAAAAAATTTACCCACACATTTAAAGTAGAGAAAATTAACACATGTATGTACAATTTTCAGATGCAAAAGTTCTATAGCTTATAATTCTCCCCAGTCGGGAAGAGGGTTTTCGAAACCGAAGCGTATCTACAGCTGTGTTGTAGAACTGAAGGAGAGGCTATTGCGTGTATATGCGATATATATTTTTACGTACCGAATGTGGTGACTTTTCGCAAAATATTACATACAAAAATTCAAAACCAAATATTTCCAGTAAATTTGTAAGAAAAAATTAGTGCGAGACATTGCTGGCTTACCCTTTGGTTACATCAGCAAGTCGAGGCATCATCAAGGCATTGCCCATTTTATATTCGAGCGAGGCATTACAGATTTTTTTTCTACTTGCCCAGTCTATGCTCTATTATTTATAACTGTAACATCTTATCATCTACATTGGGAAGAGTATTAGCTACCTTGCGTGGTCTTAAGCCAATTCTACTATTACGTTTTCTTAACTTGTAAGCCAAGGTTATGCCAGATATTGTGTTATAAGGTAAAATAGTAAAATATCTTCTGTTTAAATTACTTTAATTAATGTATTAATATTACACGTCAACATACCCAGCAAACAATTTGGCGAGGTTTTGCCAAAAGTAAGGAAAGAGCAATAGTTATGAAACAGGAACAACATTATGGCAATAAAGTGTGTATATGATTGCTTCTCTTTCAACTATTGCTTATTTCTCGCTTTTTGCAAGCCTCGCGGAAAATCACTTTAATAAATGAAAAAAAATAAACGTGGAAAACATAAGCTTTATGCAAGTTTTGTTTCTGTTTGTTTATTTTACAGCTATGAAAGTGGAGTCCAAAAACACTATCGTAATTAAAAGAAAAATTATAATAACATATTGTGGAAATATATAAAAAAGATTGAGCTTACGTTTATGAATTACGAAATATCAATCCAGACACATTAAAAATAAGTTGAAATTGGTAAATTAAAAGTAATTTACTCCACCCTCGTAGTTGGCAAGTATATAAAATATATATACTTGCTTTTGGTAAGGAAAAGGCGAATTACTTATAAATTACATTTTTTAGCTTGCTTTCTTATATCCATTTAGTCCGCCGCCTAAATTAGAAACGAGCATTTGGCAATATCGATTTCGAGGGTTATGCTTGCCCATGGCAAGTTATTTTCGTATTATTTTCGATTCATTTTGTTTGGTATTTTTCTATTTGTTCTCCCACATGGTGCACGTTTTTCTACTCACAGCTCTGACTATCAGAGGTCAGGACAATCACTTACGAGCGGCATGCCATGTTTACACATGAGCCTAGCCCTGCGGCTACCGTGCCCACATGCAACCATAACAATATTAGAACAAAAATGTTTCCTACCAAGTTTTTTTTTTTTATCCGTGCAACAATTATCTCAAAAATTTAGTACCACCATATCCCCTAGATCCTTTTTATACCCTAGATGAAATCTAAAGGGTGTACTAAATTTGTCTTTTTAATTGTAACAGGTCCAAATAATGATGGTAGAGACAAAATGGATTGGATACCCACGCATAATATTAAAAGTTATTTTGATTTTGGCATGTCCGTCCATCCGTCTGTGCGCACGATAGCTCGAGAGCGCGTTCACTTAGAAAACTGAAATTTTGTACACGGACTTTAAAAAAAAAAAAGTAAAATTAAGTTCGAAAATGAGACAAATCGGGCAACTCCTTCGTGGGATTACCATAAAAAAATTTCGTTTTCCACTATATATGTGGATACTGCCTGAGAACGCGACAACATAGAGAGCTGAAATAGAATAGTAATAAAAAAAAAATCCAAAATGAGCTAAATCGGGCAACCCGTTTTACCCGGTTTACAGAGACTAGAATCTCCGAAATATTTACACGGCAAGAGACTTTTGTCTTTGCGAGATCGAAAAATTAGGTCTCTGGAGATCATAATAAAAGAGTCTCTAGAGACACGTCACCGAGATGTAAACACGAAATTTGAAGTTTGGTCTCTAGAGATTTCCAGAGATCTTTGTTAATTGTCAAGCAAGAGATTGTTAGAAAGAGTTCTCCCAAAAGTTATTAATATTTTTATGTTATGGGAAAAGTGAAAAGCTTGAAAAAATATATTCCTTGATGTACAAATTTTACGGGATGAACACAACAAAATTGTGATATTTTTTTTTTTTTTTTCAAAAATACCCAGAATTCTATTGACGAAAAAAAACTTTTTTTTTCTGCCGTAAATCCATTATATTAATTATTAATTTTTTTATTAATTTCTTTGTAACAATTTGTCAAACTTATTCCACTCTATTCCTTTTCCTTTCCGAGTAGACCTACACTTCACTGACCTGGACACACAAATAGTTCCCGGAGACTTGGAGACGACAATGAACAAACTTCGGGGACCGCAAACCAAACGTGAAGACCTGTTTGTTTTAAAATAAACAATGGGAAAAAGTCTCTAGAGATTTGGTCTCTTTACGAGATTTTGCGTGTCTCTGAAGTGCATACACAGATATCTGGGTCTCCAGAGGTCTCAGGAGGACAAGGTCTCTAGCCGTGTAGCTTAACCTTTAGATTTAATAATAGAAAAACATAAAAATAAACACAAATTTAAAATACATATATAGAAAATCGAAAAATACTGATATGGTCATATACAAAAACTCTTTTACATATTCCAAATATAAACAGTCATATTTTGAGAGCATGATTCGCCGGGAAGTATATACCCCCATAGATAGGGTCGATACTAGAGAAGAAATCTAAACTATAAAAAAATAGCACGCAATACTGGTTTTGAAGATAGCTTAGTTGATAGAATTTTAATTCGAAAGCTAAGAGAAAAAGCCATAAAAGAAGCAGCTGGGTTTTTAAAAATATTAGACCCGACGACCATATCTGGGCTAGCCTGCCATACATACGTGTGCAAAATTTCGATAACTTTGGCTAACAAGTTAAAAAAACGTAATAGTAGAATTGGCTTTAAGACCACGCAAGGTAGGTAATATTCTTCCCAATGTAGAAGATAAGACGTTATAGAGTTACAAATAATAGGGCATAGACAAACTAATAGCATACAAAGACTGGGCAAGTAGAAAAAAAATCTGTAACGCCTCGCTCGAATATAAAATGGGCAATGCCTTGATGATGCCTCGACTTGCTGATGTAAACAAATGGTAAGCCAGCAATGCCTCGCACGAATTTTTTCTTACAAATTTACTGGAAATATTTTGTTTAGAATTTTTATGCAAAATGTAGATTCACCTACGGATTTTCTGCTAGGGTACGTTTCCTTACCGGACTAAAACAAAATTGACACCTAGGGTACATATTGACAGATATGCAACTATATGTAAGAAATTGCGAAAAGTCACCACATTCGGTACGCAAAAATATATCGCATATACACGCAAGGATATGCTACCTTTAGTTCTTACTTGGAATATAGGCAACTACAAGGCCCATTGTTCACCCTCAGGACTCATAAGTAAGTTCATAGGTCCCAACCAGAGGCTCTACTAAAGTAGATAGGCTATGCCGATGCTGACGCAAACCGTGAAAAAATTATTCTAAGTCCAAAATTTAACAAAGGAAATTTGTACGCCTACGTCATTGAATAACGACCTAATAAGGAAACAGCATATCGGGTGAAAATCTAAGCCACTCGGCGAAATGTATTAGTGTGCTGGGTTGCAGATTTTGGGGAATTTATGAGTGAGGTATTACACGAAGTATAATGATGCGAAATAGAAAGCTCATATCCTAAACTTACATTCTATTCCACCCACATATTCTATCTGAGTAACTTTCTTTAACTAAAAAAGGAGCTCCAATATGAAAGTGATCCATTTCCATTCAACTTCCACTGATAATTCAATTTCCACTGATAGGAAGAAACGCTTGCTTGTGATTTGTTTGTAACGTTGTTTGCTCGGTCGGAGGATTATCCCGGGCGCCAATACCTTCGGACGAAATTTGTCGCTCGGTAGCTTTAGTGAAGTAAACTGCAATTGGTTGCTATTTTTTCACGATACTGTGGTTATAGTCTATGGGAACTATACGACGTCGTACGACATATACATTCATAACTCGATCGGACCTAAAATAGAAAAGAACGCTGATCTACAGGTTCATTTTAAGGCGAGTATAGTAGTAGTTCATATTTTATCTATAGTTCCCATAGACTATAACCACAATACCGTGAAAAATAGCAACCAATTTTAACTACATAGTTCCAATAAACTCAAACCGCAGTATCCTGAAAAAAAAATTTCGATAGCAAGACTGCTCAACCGTAATTTATTTGGGAAGGACTCAGTAAAGGCCATATTTCAAGGAGAAGGAACTTTAATAATGAACAAAATGTATATAAATATATAAACGCCATTAAACGTTTTTATTCATTTATTTTTTTAAATATAAACTTTTTGCTTAAATAACAATAATTGTCTATTTTATAAAAATCCTTAAGCTTTAAAGTTACAATTTCCACATGTCCCTCTTCCTCTGAGTAATAGGCATCCAGGGTATGAAAATCCTCTATTTGCTGTCTGGGCGCATTACGCAGTGCTAGGGCTTCCTTTCGTTCGTATTTACTTCGTAAATGCTCAGGTTGTGCTTCGTTATTCTTATTAAAAATTGTAGTTTCGAAAAATCAGACCTCAGAGTAGATGCCAATGAAATTGTCACTGATTTTTGCTTCAAAAATGTTACATAAGAAGACGGGTACAAACGGTAAATCATTTTATCCCATCCTGTTCGGGACCTAATATTCCTATAACGGCTTTCTTGCCAATTCGCACTATTAAACCAAGCGAGGTATTGCAATGAAAATGTTAATGTACATTCATAGGTAGTCTTTTCCATAAAAGTCGGCCAGTCAATGAGTCCTGAAAAAAGTTGCAATCTTACATCCCATGTACGACATTGGGATAGATGCAACTCACGCCCACGTTCTTGGTCTTCCATTATTGGTGTTCTATAAGTATTCATCTTTTTTCTTGTTTGAATGAGAAAATAGAACATATTTCTCCTAACTTGAAAATTCTACTGTAATTAGACACTAAGCGTTCCTTATATATTGTTGCGAGCGTGGCCTTTGGTTCGTTATTTAAAACAGAATATTTAATATTTAATACACAAGTTCTTTATTTTAGCTCTAATCATATAAAATTCATAAACCTTCAAACTCTAATTATCACTAATACTGTACTTTCAATTATCGCAATCCAATTACAACACTTTCGCACGTTTATTACTTTCGCTTGTTAACGATTTTTCGTTTGCCTCTTGTACCACGTTGAATCCTGTATACTACGTGATTTATTCTAGTTACTACTGAATACGGTTCGGTTTGTACAGCCAAACAGGATCACCTTCATTGAATCCTGCTGAATTCGCAAGTAAGTCATAGCGGGTCCTCATTCGGTTGGCATTTACTCCTAATTTTGCCCTCGTGCCTTCTTGTACATCAGCTTTCCTTTCCAATGGGGCTCTGACTTTACACTTATACATTTCCTTTCTGCTGCTATGTGGCGGCCCTTTGTAAGAAGCGCACACAGTGCATCTGCGACACCACTTCTCCACATCCTCCCGCATATGTAGCTAATAAAACTTTTCTCGTATTCTAGAAATCGTTTTATTCACTCTCAAATGTTCTCCAGATGTTCCACGATGCATTTTACCTAGAACATCGTTGACCTTTGATGCAGGCACGATTATCTGCATTCGGAATGATTTACTGTTAGGTGCTTCCCACTTGCGTTTTAATATACCGCATTCAACATGAAGAGAGTTCCATTGAGCCCAGTAGCTTTTCAGCTTCTAGCTCCTCTCCGAAATATCGTTCCATTCTGGTCTTTCCATGTCTTCTTTCCAAGCCAGAATGGGTGATATGTCTGGGTCTTCTCGTTGTGCTGTTCGCAAACTCTCGTGGTCCCAACCTGTCGATGGGTCCACCGTTATCAAGCGTATAGTTGCCTTTGTTTCTTTTTCTTCCATCCGGACGCAATGTTTGCATTCAAGTTTGCATGGACGTCGTGAAAGGAGCAAACAACGTTACAAACAAATCACAAGCAAGCGTTTCTTCCTATCAGTGGAAATTGAATTATCAGTGGAAGTTGAATGGAAATGGATCACTTTCATATTGGAGCTCCTTTTTTAGTTAAAGAAAGTTACTCAGATAGAATATGTGGGTGGACGTGGAATAGAATGTAAGTTTAGGATATGAGGTTTCTCTTTCGCATCATTATACTTCATGTAATACCGTTGACCCCCTCACTTGTAAATTCCCCAAAATCTGCAACCCAGCACACTAATACATTTCGCCGAGTGGCTTAGGTTTTCACCCGATATGCCGTTTCCTTATTAGGTCGTTATTCAATGACGTAGATGTACAAATTTCCTTTGTTAAATTTTGGACTTAGAATAATTTTTTCACGGTTTGCGTCAGCATCGGCATTGCCTATCTACTTTATTAGAGACTCTGGTTGGGTCCTATGAACTTACTTATGGGTCCTGAAGGTGAACAATGGGCCTTGTAGTGGCCTACGTTCCAGCCCCCCCCCCCCCCCCAGGGTGTTCTCAACCTCCTTTCAATCCATCCATCTACTATATTATTTCATTTATTTATTCTATTTTGTTTATTTAAATTTTCAAGTTTTAAGTTTTTTTAAGTTTTAAGTTTCAAACATGCCACGGATTTTGTAGTTTTTTCACAGTAGTCCACTGAGTCCATATTGAATATTTTCTGGCACAGTACTTAAGTGTTGATAGCATTCATGTATTCATGCATTATTTTAAATCATTTACTGCAATGTTTTCCTTCACCCGACATCTATTGATTCCAATTCTTCTTGGATTATCATTTTTCGTCATTGGACTAGTTCCACTTATCCCCAATGATGCCCTGCTTAGTTTAAAATATTTAGATTCTATTCTAATATCAAGTGGTTACTTTTATTTATGCGTATCTTCCTCTTTGTGCGTGTCTCGTCCTTTGCATGGGTGCCGTTATGCTCCTCCCCTAGTAGACACGGTTTGATGACTTCATCGATGAGCTCATAACGAGCTCTTTTTAATTTATTTTAATTTGTTTAGAAGTTCATGAAAGATCTGAACTGCATGAGAAGGCGTCGACGTGGAGAGCTCAAATTTTGTACACAGCGTTTTCATAAAAAATACAAATACAAGTTGAAACAAGTAAAAAAGCTAGAATTGGTCTAAGACCAATTCTTGTGATACCCTAGATGAATGCCCGTATGAAATTTCGTATTGTCACCCTTCTGTGCAAGTTTGATTTTTGAAGTGGTTTTTCGCATATATTTCTAGAACGGTTTGTCGGACAGAAAAAATGATTATAACCAATTTTATAGGATTTCGTATTCTGAAGAAGTTTTTAGTACAATAAAAATGTATTGGACTGATCGTTTTCACAGTATACGTAAAAAACCTAAATTTTTATATGGCAACACCAAGAAGGAGTTGCCTGATTTAGTCCATTTTTTAAACTTTATTTGTTAGTACAATGAAAACACCATATACTAAATTTCAGTTCTCTATATTGATGTGTTCTCAGGCAGTGTTCAAATATATAGTGGAAAACGAAAGTTTTGTATGGCAACCCCACGAAGGAGTTACCCGATTTGTCTCATTTTCGAACTTAATTTTACGTTTTTTTTAAAGTCCGTGTATAAAATTTCAGCCCTCTAAGTATACGCGTTCTCGAGTTATCGTGCGCACAGACGGACGGACGGATGGACATGCAAAAATCAAAATAACTTTTAATATTATGCGTGGGTGTCCAATCCATTTTGCTCTCCCATCATTATTTCGAGGTGTTATAAACGGAATGACAAACTTAGTATATCCTATAGATTTCATCTAGGGTATAAAAATGTACTAAACCAGGTAACTTTTTCTTGGCGTTGCCATAGTGAACCTTGGGTTTTCACTTTATTTAACTTTTATATATTTCTAGGGTATAATATTATTGGTCTCAGACCAATTGTAGCTTTTTCTCTTGTTTCTTAATCAATACAGCACACCATTCGTTCATGATAAGACATGTAGTGAAATTTAATGGAAATCCAAATGAATTTTCAGTGCAAAAACGGTCATTGAAAGGGTTACCGAAAGGTTCATCGATACTTATCAAAAAAATTTACCCACACATTTAAAGTAGAGAAAATTAACACATGTATGTACAATTTTCAGATGCAAAAGTTCTATAGCTTATAATTCTCCCCAGTCGGGAAGAGGGTTTTCGAAACCGAAGCGTATCTACAGCTGTGTTGTAGAACTGAAGGAGAGGCTATTGCGTGTATATGCGATATATATTTTTACGTACCGAATGTGGTGACTTTTCGCAAAATATTACATACAAAAATTCAAAACCAAATATTTCCAGTAAATTTGTAAGAAAAAATTCGTGCGAGACATTGCTGGCTTACCCTTTGGTTACATCAGCAAGTCGAGGCATCATCAAGGCATTGCCCATTTTATATTCGAGCGAGGCATTACAGATTTTTTTTCTACTTGCCCAGTCTATGCTCTATTATTTATAACTGTAACATCTTATCATCTACATTGGGAAGAGTATTAGCTACCTTGCGTGGTCTTAAGCCAATTCTACTATTACGTTTTCTTAACTTGTAAGCCAAGGTTATGCCAGATATTGTGTTATAAGGTAAAATAGTAAAATATCTTCTGTTTAAATTACTTTAATTAATGTATTAATATTACACGTCAACATACCCAGCAAGCAATTTGGCGAGGTTTTGCCAAAAGTAAGGAAAGAGCAATAGTTATGAAACAGGAACAACATTATGGCAATAAAGTGTGTATATGATTGCTTCTCTTTCAACTATTGCTTATTTCTCGCTTTTTGCAAGCCTCGCGGAAAATCACTTTAATAAATGAAAAAAAATAAACGTGGAAAACATAAGCTTTATGCAAGTTTTGTTTCTGTTTGTTTATTTTACAGCTATGAAAGTGGAGTCCAAAAACACTATCGAAATTAAAAGAAAAATTATAATAACATATTGTGGAAATATATAAAAAAGATTGACCTTACGTTTATGAATTACGAAATATCAATCCAGACACATTAAAAATAAGTTGAAATTGGTAAATTAAAAGTAATTTACTCCACCCTCGTAGTTGGCAAGTATATAAAATATATATACTTGCTTTTGGTAAGGAAAAGGCGAATTACTTATAAATTACATTTTTTAGCTTGCTTTCTTATATCCATTTAGTCCGCCGCCTAAATTAGAAACGAGCATTTGGCAATATCGATTTCGAGGGTTATGCTTGCCCACCATGGCAAGTTATTTTCGTATTATTTTCGATTCATTTTGTTTGCTATTTTTCTATTTGTTCTCCCACATGGTGCACGTTTTTCTACTCACAGCTCTGACTATCAGAGGTCAGGACAATCACTTACGAGCGGCATGCCATGTTTACACATGAGCCTAGCCCTGCGGCTACCGTGCCCACATGCAACCATAACAATATTAGAACAAAAATGTTTCCTACCAAGTTTTTTTTTTATCCGTGCAACAATTATCTCAAAAATTTAGTACCACCATATCCCCTAGATCCTTTTTATACCCTAGATGAAATCTAAAGGGTGTACTAAATTTGTCTTTTTAATTGTAACAGGTCCAAATAATGATGGTAGAGACAAAATGGATTGGATACCCACGCATAATATTAAAAGTTATTTTGATTTTGGCATTTCGTTTTCCACTATATATGTGGATACTGCCTGAGAACGCGACAACATAGAGAGCTGAAATAGAATAGTAACAAAAAAAAAATCCAAAATGAGCTAAATCGGGCAACCCGTTTTACCCGGTTTACAGAGACTAGAATCTCCGAAATATTTACACGGCAAGAGACTTTTGTCTCTGGGAGACCGAAAAATTAGGTCTCTGGAGATCATAATAAAAGAGTCTCTAGAGACACGTCACCGAGATGTAAACAAGAAATTTGAAGTTTGGTCTCTAGAGATTTCCAGAGATCTTTGTTAATTGTCAAGCAAGAGATTGTTAGAAAGAATTCTCCCAAAAGTTATTAATATTTTTATGTTATGGGAAAAGTGAAAAGCTTGAAAAAATATATTCCTTGATGTACAAATTTTACGGGATGAACACAACAAAATTGTGATATATTTTTTTTTTCAAAAATACCCAGAATTCTATTAACGAAAAAAAACTTTTTTTTTCTGCCGTAAATCCATTATATTAATTATTAATTTTTTTATTAATTTCTTTGTAACAATTTGTCAAACTTATTCCACTCTATTCCTTTTCCTTTCCGAGTAGACCTACACTTCACTGACCTGGACACACAAATAGTTCCCGGAGACTTGGAGACGACAATGAACAAACTTCGGGGACCGCAAACCAAACGTGAAGACCTGTTTGTTTTAAAATAAACAATGGGAAAAAGTCTCTAGAGATTTGGTCTCTTTACGAGATTTTGCGTGTCTCTGAAGTGCATACACAGATATCTGGGTCTCCAGAGGTCTCAGGAGGACAAGGTCTCTAGCCGTGTAGCTTAACCTTTAGATTTAATAATAGAAAAACATAAAAATAAACACAAATTTAAAATACATATATAGAAAATCGAAAAATACTGATATGGTCATATACAAAAACTCTTTTACATATTCCAAATATAAACAGTCATATTTTGAGAGCATGATTCGCCGGGAAGTATATACCCCCATAGATAGGGTCGATACTAGAGAAGAAATCTAAACTATAAAAAAATAGCACGCAATACTGGTTTTGAAGATAGCTTAGTTGATAGAATTTTAATTCGAAAGCTAAGAGAAAAAGCCATAAAAGAAGCAGCTGGGTTTTTAAAAATATTAGACCCGACGACCATATCTGGGCTAGCCTGCCATACATACGTGTGCAAAATTTCGATAACTTTGGCTAACAAGTTAAAAAAACGTAATAGTAGAATTGGCTTTAAGACCACGCAAGGTAGGTAATATTCTTCCCAATGTAGAAGATAAGACGTTATAGAGTTACAAATAATAGGGCATAGACAAACTAATAGCATACAAAGACTGGGCAAGTAGAAAAAAAATCTGTAACGCCTCGCTCGAATATAAAATGGGCAATGCCTTGATGATGCCTCGACTTGCTGATGTAAACAAATGGTAAGCCAGCAATGCCTCGCACGAATTTTTTCTTACAAATTTACTGGAAATATTTTGTTTAGAATTTTTATGCAAAATGTAGATTCACCTACGGATTTTCTGCTAGGGTACGTTTCCTTACCGGACTAAAACAAAATTGACACCTAGGGTACATATTGACAGATATGCAACTATATGTAAGAAATTGCGAAAAGTCACCACATTCGGTACGCAAAAATATATCGCATATACACGCAAGGATATGCTACCTTTAGTTCTTACTTGGAATATAGGCAACTACAAGGCCCATTGTTCACCCTCAGGACTCATAAGTAAGTTCATAGGTCCCAACCAGAGGCTCTACTAAAGTAGATAGGCTATGCCGATGCTGACGCCAACCGTGAAAAAATTATTCTAAGTCCAAAATTTAACAAAGGAAATTTGGACGTCTACGTCATTGAATAACGACCTAATAAGGAAACAGCATATCGGGTGAAAATCTAAGCCACTCGGCGAAATGTATTAGTGTGCTGGGTTGCAGATTTTGGGGAATTTATGAGTGAGGTATTACACGAAGTATAATGATGCGAAATAGAAAGCTCATATCCTAAACTTACATTCTATTCCACCCACATATTCTATCTGAGTAACTTTCTTTAACTAAAAAAGGAGCTCCAATATGAAAGTGATCCATTTCCATTCAACTTCCACTGATAATTCAATTTCCACTGATAGGAAGAAACGCTTGCTTGTGATTTGTTTGTAACGTTGTTTGCTCGGTCGGAGGATTATCCCGGGCGCCAATACCTTCGGACGAAATTTGTCGCTCGGTAGCTTTAGTGAAGTAAACTGCAATTGGTTGCTATTTTTTCACGATACTGTGGTTATAGTCTATGGGAACTATACGACGTCGTACGACATATACATTCATAACTCGATCGGACCTAAAATAGAAAAGAACGCTGATCTACAGGTTCATTTTAAGGCGAGTATAGTAGTAGTTCATATTTTATCTATAGTTCCCATAGACTATAACCACAATACCGTGAAAAATAGCAACCAATTTTAACTACATAGTTCCAATAAACTCAAACCGCAGTATCCTGAAAAAAAAATTTCGATAGCAAGACTGCTCAACCGTAATTTATTTGGGAAGGACTCAGTAAAGGCCATATTTCAAGGAGAAGGAACTTTAATAATGAACAAAATGTATATAAATATATAAACGCCATTAAACGTTTTTATTCATTTATTTTTTTAAATATAAACTTTTTGCTTAAATAACAATAATTGTCTATTTTATAAAAATCCTTAAGCTTTAAAGTTACAATTTCCACATGTCCCTCTTCCTCTGAGTAATAGGCATCCAGGGTATGAAAATCCTCTATTTGCTGTCTGGGCGCATTACGCAGTGCTAGGGCTTCCTTTCGTTCGTATTTACTTCGTAAATGCTCAGGTTGTGCTTCGTTATTCTTATTAAAAATTGTAGTTTCGAAAAATCAGACCTCAGAGTAGATGCCAATGAAATTGTCACTGATTTTTGCTTCAAAAATGTTACATAAGAAGACGGGTACAAACGGTAAATCATTTTATCCCATCCTGTTCGGGACCTAATATTCCTATAACGGCTTTCTTGCCAATTCGCACTATTAAACCAAGCGAGGTATTGCAATGAAAATGTTAATGTACATTCATAGGTAGTCTTTTCCATAAAAGTCGGCCAGTCAATGAGTCCTGAAAAAAGTTGCAATCTTACATCCCATGTACGACATTGGGATAGATGCAACTCACGCCCACGTTCTTGGTCTTCCATTATTGGTGTTCTATAAGTATTCATCTTTTTTCTTGTTTGAATGAGAAAATAGAACATATTTCTCCTAACTTGAAAATTCTACTGTAATTAGACACTAAGCGTTCCTTATATATTGTTGCGAGCGTGGCCTTTGGTTCGTTATTTAAAACAGAATATTTAATATTTAATACACAAGTTCTTTATTTTAGCTCTAATCATATAAAATTCATAAACCTTCAAACTCTAATTATCACTAATACTGTACTTTCAATTATCGCAATCCAATTACAACACTTTCGCACGTTTATTACTTTCGCTTGTTAACGATTTTTCGTTTGCCTCTTGTACCACGTTGAATCCTGTATACTACGTGATTTATTCTAGTTACTACTGAATACGGTTCGGTTTGTACAGCCAAACAGGATCACCTTCATTGAATCCTGCTGAATTCGCAAGTAAGTCATAGCGGGTCCTCATTCGGTTGGCATTTACTCCTAATTTTGCCCTCGTGCCTTCTTGTACATCAGCTTTCCTTTCCAATGGGGCTCTGACTTTACACTTATACATTTCCTTTCTGCTGCTATGTGGCGGCCCTTTGTAAGAAGCGCACACAGTGCATCTGCGACACCACTTCTCCACATCCTCCCGCATATGTAGCTAATAAAACTTTTCTCGTATTCTAGAAATCGTTTTATTCACTCTCAAATGTTCTCCAGATGTTCCACGATGCATTTTACCTAGAACATCGTTGACCTTTGATGCAGGCACGATTATCTGCATTCGGAATGATTTACTGTTAGGTGCTTCCCACTTGCGTTTTAATATACCGCATTCAACATGAAGAGAGTTCCATTGAGCCCAGTAGCTTTTCAGCTTCTAGCTCCTCTCCGAAATATCGTTCCATTCTGGTCTTTCCATGTCTTCTTTCCAAGCCAGAATGGGTGATATGTCTGGGTCTTCTCGTTGTGCTGTTCGCAAACTCTCGTGGTCCCAACCTGTCGATGGGTCCACCGTTATCAAGCGTATAGTTGCCTTTGTTTCTTTTTCTTCCATCCGGACGCAATGTTTGCATTCAAGTTTGCATGGACGTCGTGAAAGGAGCAAACAACGTTACAAACAAATCACAAGCAAGCGTTTCTTCCTATCAGTGGAAATTGAATTATCAGTGGAAGTTGAATGGAAATGGATCACTTTCATATTGGAGCTCCTTTTTTAGTTAAAGAAAGTTACTCAGATAGAATATGTGGGTGGACGTGGAATAGAATGTAAGTTTAGGATATGAGGTTTCTCTTTCGCATCATTATACTTCATGTAATACCGTTGACCCCCTCACTTGTAAATTCCCCAAAATCTGCAACCCAGCACACTAATACATTTCGCCGAGTGGCTTAGGTTTTCACCCGATATGCCGTTTCCTTATTAGGTCGTTATTCAATGACGTAGATGTACAAATTTCCTTTGTTAAATTTTGGACTTAGAATAATTTTTTCACGGTTTGCGTCAGCATCGGCATTGCCTATCTACTTTATTAGAGACTCTGGTTGGGTCCTATGAACTTACTTATGGGTCCTGAAGGTGAACAATGGGCCTTGTAGTGGCCTACGTTCCAGCCCCCCCCCCCAGGGTGTTCTCAACCTCCTTTCAATCCATCCATCTACTATATTATTTCATTTATTTATTCTATTTTGTTTATTTAAATTTTCAAGTTTTAAGTTTTTTTAAGTTTTAAGTTTCAAACATGCCACGGATTTTGTAGTTTTTTCACAGTAGTCCACTGAGTCCATATTGAATATTTTCTGGCACAGTACTTAAGTGTTGATAGCATTCATGTATTCATGCATTATTTTAAATCATTTACTGCAATGTTTTCCTTCACCCGACATCTATTGATTCCAATTCTTCTTGGATTATCATTTTTCGTCATTGGACTAGTTCCACTTATCCCCAATGATGCCCTGCTTAGTTTAAAATATTTAGATTCTATTCTAATATCAAGTGGTTACTTTTATTTATGCGTATCTTCCTCTTTGTGCGTGTCTCGTCCTTTGCATGGGTGCCGTTATGCTCCTCCCCTAGTAGACACGGTTTGATGACTTCATCGATGAGCTCATAACGAGCTCTTTTTAATTTATTTTAATTTGTTTAGAAGTTCATGAAAGATCTGAACTGCATGAGAAGGCGTCGACGTGGAGAGCTCAAATTTTGTACACAGCGTTTTCATAAAAAATACAAATACAAGTTGAAACAAGTAAAAAAGCTAGAATTGGTCTAAGACCAATTCTTGTGATACCCTAGATGAATGCCCGTATGAAATTTCGTATTGTCACCCTTCTGTGCAAGTTTGATTTTTGAAGTGGTTTTTCGCATATATTTCTAGAACGGTTTGTCGGACAGAAAAAATGATTATAACCAATTTTATAGGATTTCGTATTCTGAAGAAGTTTTTAGTACAATAAAAATGTATTGGACTGATCGTTTTCACAGTATACGTAAAAAACCTAAATTTTTATATGGCAACACCAAGAAGGAGTTGCCTGATTTAGTCCATTTTTTAAACTTTATTTGTTAGTACAATGAAAACACCATATACTAAATTTCAGTTCTCTATATTGATGTGTTCTCAGGCAGTGTTCAAATATATAGTGGAAAACGAAAGTTTTGTATGGCAACCCCACGAAGGGGTTGCCCGATTTGTCCCATTTTCGAACTTAATTTTACGTTTTTTTTTAAGTCCGTGTATAAAATTTCAGCCCTCTAAGTATACGCGTTCTCGAGTTATCGTGCGCACAGACGGACGGACGGATGGACATGCAAAAATCAAAATAACTTTTAATATTATGCGTGGGTGTCCAATCCATTTTGCTCTCCCATCATTATTTCGAGGTGTTATAAACGGAATGACAAACTTAGTAATGCTATAGATTTCATCTAGGGTATAAAAATGTACTAAACCAGGTAACTTTTTCTTGGCGTTGCCATAGTGAACCTTGGGTTTTCACTTTATTTAACTTTTATATATTTCTAGGGTATAATATTATTGGTCTCAGACCAATTGTAGCTTTTTCTCTTGTTTCTTAATCAATACAGCACACCATTCGTTCATGATAAGACATGTAGTGAAATTTAATGGAAATCCAAATGAATTTTCAGTGCAAAAACGGTCATTGAAAGGGTTACCGAAAGGTTCATCGATACTTATCAAAAAAATTTACCCACACATTTAAAGTAGAGAAAATTAACACATGTATGTACAATTTTCAGATGCAAAAGTTCTATAGCTTATAATTCTCCCCAGTCGGGAAGAGGGTTTTCGAAACCGAAGCGTATCTACAGCTGTGTTGTAGAACTGAAGGAGAGGCTATTGCGTGTATATGCGATATATATTTTTACGTACCGAATGTGGTGACTTTTCGCAAAATATTACATACAAAAATTCAAAACCAAATATTTCCAGTAAATTTGTAAGAAAAAATTCGTGCGAGACATTGCTGGCTTACCCTTTGGTTACATCAGCAAGTCGAGGCATCATCAAGGCATTGCCCATTTTATATTCGAGCGAGGCATTACAGATTTTTTTTCTACTTGCCCAGTCTATGCTCTATTATTTATAACTGTAACATCTTATCATCTACATTGGGAAGAGTATTAGCTACCTTGCGTGGTCTTAAGCCAATTCTACTATTACGTTTTCTTAACTTGTAAGCCAAGGTTATGCCAGATATTGTGTTATAAGGTAAAATAGTAAAATATCTTCTGTTTAAATTACTTTAATTAATGTATTAATATTACACGTCAACATACCCAGCAAGCAATTTGGCGAGGTTTTGCCAAAAGTAAGGAAAGAGCAATAGTTATGAAACAGGAACAACATTATGGCAATAAAGTGTGTATATGATTGCTTCTCTTTCAACTATTGCTTATTTCTCGCTTTTTGCAAGCCTCGCGGAAAATCACTTTAATAAATGAAAAAAAATAAACGTGGAAAACATAAGCTTTATGCAAGTTTTGTTTCTGTTTGTTTATTTTACAGCTATGAAAGTGGAGTCCAAAAACACTATCGAAATTAAAAGAAAAATTATAATAACATATTGTGGAAATATATAAAAAAGATTGACCTTACGTTTATGAATTACGAAATATCAATCCAGACACATTAAAAATAAGTTGAAATTGGTAAATTAAAAGTAATTTACTCCACCCTCGTAGTTGGCAAGTATATAAAATATATATACTTGCTTTTGGTAAGGAAAAGGCGAATTACTTATAAATTACATTTTTTAGCTTGCTTTCTTATATCCATTTAGTCCGCCGCCTAAATTAGAAACGAGCATTTGGCAATATCGATTTCGAGGGTTATGCTTGCCCATGGCAAGTTATTTTCGTATTATTTTCGATTCATTTTGTTTGCTATTTTTCTATTTGTTCTCCCACATGGTGCACGTTTTTCTACTCACAGCTCTGACTATCAGAGGTCAGGACAATCACTTACGAGCGGCATGCCATGTTTACACATGAGCCTAGCCCTGCGGCTACCGTGCCCACATGCAACCATAACAATATTAGAACAAAAATGTTTCCTACCAAGTTTTTTTTTTATCCGTGCAACAATTATCTCAAAAATTTAGTACCACCATATCCCCTAGATCCTTTTTATACCCTAGATGAAATCTAAAGGGTGTACTAAATTTGTCTTTTTAATTGTAACAGGTCCAAATAATGATGGTAGAGACAAAATGGATTGGATACCCACGCATAATATTAAAAGTTATTTTGATTTTGGCATTTCGTTTTCCACTATATATGTGGATACTGCCTGAGAACGCGACAACATAGAGAGCTGAAATAGAATAGTAACAAAAAAAAAATCCAAAATGAGCTAAATCGGGCAACCCGTTTTACCCGGTTTACAGAGACTAGAATCTCCGAAATATTTACACGGCAAGAGACTTTTGTCTCTGGGAGACCGAAAAATTAGGTCTCTGGAGATCATAATAAAAGAGTCTCTAGAGACACGTCACCGAGATGTAAACAAGAAATTTGAAGTTTGGTCTCTAGAGATTTCCAGAGATCTTTGTTAATTGTCAAGCAAGAGATTGTTAGAAAGAATTCTCCCAAAAGTTATTAATATTTTTATGTTATGGGAAAAGTGAAAAGCTTGAAAAAATATATTCCTTGATGTACAAATTTTACGGGATGAACACAACAAAATTGTGATATATTTTTTTTTTCAAAAATACCCAGAATTCTATTAACGAAAAAAAACTTTTTTTTTCTGCCGTAAATCCATTATATTAATTATTAATTTTTTTATTAATTTCTTTGTAACAATTTGTCAAACTTATTCCACTCTATTCCTTTTCCTTTCCGAGTAGACCTACACTTCACTGACCTGGACACACAAATAGTTCCCGGAGACTTGGAGACGACAATGAACAAACTTCGGGGACCGCAAACCAAACGTGAAGACCTGTTTGTTTTAAAATAAACAATGGGAAAAAGTCTCTAGAGATTTGGTCTCTTTACGAGATTTTGCGTGTCTCTGAAGTGCATACACAGATATCTGGGTCTCCAGAGGTCTCAGGAGGACAAGGTCTCTAGCCGTGTAGCTTAACCTTTAGATTTAATAATAGAAAAACATAAAAATAAACACAAATTTAAAATACATATATAGAAAATCGAAAAATACTGATATGGTCATATACAAAAACTCTTTTACATATTCCAAATATAAACAGTCATATTTTGAGAGCATGATTCGCCGGGAAGTATATACCCCCATAGATAGGGTCGATACTAGAGAAGAAATCTAAACTATAAAAAAATAGCACGCAATACTGGTTTTGAAGATAGCTTAGTTGATAGAATTTTAATTCGAAAGCTAAGAGAAAAAGCCATAAAAGAAGCAGCTGGGTTTTTAAAAATATTAGACCCGACGACCATATCTGGGCTAGCCTGCCATACATACGTGTGCAAAATTTCGATAACTTTGGCTAACAAGTTAAAAAAACGTAATAGTAGAATTGGCTTTAAGACCACGCAAGGTAGGTAATATTCTTCCCAATGTAGAAGATAAGACGTTATAGAGTTACAAATAATAGGGCATAGACAAACTAATAGCATACAAAGACTGGGCAAGTAGAAAAAAAATCTGTAACGCCTCGCTCGAATATAAAATGGGCAATGCCTTGATGATGCCTCGACTTGCTGATGTAAACAAATGGTAAGCCAGCAATGCCTCGCACGAATTTTTTCTTACAAATTTACTGGAAATATTTTGTTTAGAATTTTTATGCAAAATGTAGATTCACCTACGGATTTTCTGCTAGGGTACGTTTCCTTACCGGACTAAAACAAAATTGACACCTAGGGTACATATTGACAGATATGGAACTATATGTAAGAAATTGCGAAAAGTCACCACATTCGGTACGCAAAAATATATCGCATATACACGCAAGGATATGCTACCTTTAGTTCTTACTTGGAATATAGGCAACTACAAGGCCCATTGTTCACCCTCAGGACTCATAAGTAAGTTCATAGGTCCCAACCAGAGGCTCTACTAAAGTAGATAGGCTATGCCGATGCTGACGCAAACCGTGAAAAAATTATTCTAAGTCCAAAATTTAACAAAGGAAATTTGGACGTCTACGTCATTGAATAACGACCTAATAAGGAAACAGCATATCGGGTGAAAATCTAAGCCACTCGGCGAAATGTATTAGTGTGCTGGGTTGCAGATTTTGGGGAATTTATGAGTGAGGTATTACACGAAGTATAATGATGCGAAATAGAAAGCTCATATCCTAAACTTACATTCTATTCCACCCACATACATATTCTATCTGAGTAACTTTCTTTAACTAAAAAAGGAGCTCCAATATGAAAGTGATCCATTTCCATTCAACTTCCACTGATAATTCAATTTCCACTGATAGGAAGAAACGCTTGCTTGTGATTTGTTTGTAACGTTGTTTGCTCGGTCGGAGGATTATCCCGGGCGCCAATACCTTCGGACGAAATTTGTCGCTCGGTAGCTTTAGTGAAGTAAACTGCAATTGGTTGCTATTTTTTCACGATACTGTGGTTATAGTCTATGGGAACTATACGACGTCGTACGACATATACATTCATAACTCGATCGGACCTAAAATAGAAAAGAACGCTGATCTACAGGTTCATTTTAAGGCGAGTATAGTAGTAGTTCATATTTTATCTATAGTTCCCATAGACTATAACCACAATACCGTGAAAAATAGCAACCAATTGCAGTTTCCTTTCAAGACAATCAGTAGTCTCCATTTTAACTACATAGTTCCAATAAACTCAAACCGCAGTATCCTGAAAAAAAATTTTCGATAGCAAGACTGCTCAACCGTAATTTATTTGGGAAGGACTCAGTAAAGGCCATATTTCAAGGAGAAGGAACTTTAATAATGAACAAAATGTATATAAATATATAAACGCCATTAAACGTTTTTATTCATTTATTGTTTTAAATATAAACTTTTTGCTTAAATAACAATAATTGTCTATTTTATAAAAATCCTTAAGCTTTAAAGTTACAATTTCCGCATGTCCCTCTTCCTCTGAGTAATAGGCATCCAGGGTATGAAAATCCTCTATTTGCTGTCTGGGCGCATTACGCAGTGCTAGGGCTTCCTTTCGTTCGTATTTACTTCGTAAATGCTCAGGTTGTGCTTCGTTATTCTTATCAAAAATTGTAGTTTCGAAAAATCAGACCTCAGAGTAGATGCCAATGAAATTGTCACTGATTTTTGCTTCAAAAATGTTACATAAGAAGACGGGTACAAACGGTAAACCATTTTATCCCATCCTGTTCGGGACCTAATATCCCTATAACGGCTTTCTTGCCAATTCGCACTATTAAACCAAGCGAGGTATTGCAATGAAAATGTTAATGTACATTCATAGGTAGTCTTTTCCATAAAAGTCGGCCAGTCAATGAGTCCTGAAAAAAGTTGCAATCTTACATCCCATGTACGACATTGGGATAGATGCAACTCACGCCCACGTTCTTGGTCTTCCATTATTGGTGTTCTATAAGTATTCATCTTTTTTCTTGTTTGAATGAGAAAATAGAACATATTTCTCCTAACTTGAAAATTCTACTGTAATTAGACACTAAGCGTTCCTTATATATTGTTGCGAGCGTGGCCTTTGGTTCGTTATTTAAAACAGAATATTTAATATTTAATACACAAGTTCTTTATTTTAGCTCTAATCATATAAAATTCATAAACCTTCAAACTCTAATTATCACTAATACTGTACTTTCAATTATCGCAATCCAATTACAACACTTTCGCACGTTTATTACTTTCGCTTGTTAACGATTTTTCGTTTGCCTCTTGTACCACGTTGAATCCTGTATACTACGTGATTTATTCTAGTTACTACTGAATACGGTCCCTCCCAGTGTTGTTGTGAATTTGGAGAACGTCTCTTACGTTGGTTCGGTTTGTACAGCCAAACAGGATCACCTTCATTGAATCCTGCTGAATTCGCAAGTAAGTCATAGCGGGTCCTCATTCGGTTGGCATTTACTCCTAATTTTGCCCTCGTGCCTTCTTGTACATCAGCTTTCCTTTCCAATGGGGCTCTGACGTTACACTTATACATTTCCTTTCTGCTGCTATGTGGCGGCCCTTTGTAAGAAGCGCACACAGTGCATCTGCGACACCACTTCTCCACATCCTCCCGCATATGTAGCTAATAAAACTTTTCTCGTATTCTAGAAATCGTTTTATTCACTCTCAAATGTTCTCCAGATGTTCCACGATGCATTTTACCTAGAACATCGTTGACCTTTGATGCAGGCACGATTATCTGCATTCGGAATGATTTACTGTTAGGTGCTTCCCACTTGCGTTTTAATATATCGCATTCAACATGAAGAGAGTTCCATTGAGCCCAGTAGCTTTTCAGCTTCTAGCTCCTCTCCGAAATATCGTTCCATTCTGGTCTTTCCATGTCTTCTTTCCAAGCCAGAATGGGTGATATGTCTGGGTCTTCTCGTTGTGCTGTTCGCAAACTCTCGTTGTCCCAACCTGTCGATGGGTCCACCGTTATCAAGCGTATAGTTGCCTTTGTTTCTTTTTCTTCCATCCGGACGCAATGTTTGCATTCAAGTTTGCATGGACGTCGTGAAAGGAGCAAACAACGTTACAAACAAATCACAAGCAAGCGTTTCTTCCTATCAGTGGAAATTGAATTATCAGTGGAAGTTGAATGGAAATGGATCACTTTCATATTGGAGCTCCTTTTTTAGTTAAAGAAAGTTACTCAGATAGAATATGTGGGTGGACGTGGAATAGAATGTAAGTTTAGGATATGAGGTTTCTCTTTCGCATCATTATACTTCATGTAATACCGTTGACCCCCTCACTTGTAAATTCCCCAAAATCTGCAACCCAGCACACTAATACATTTCGCCGAGTGGCTTAGGTTTTCACCCGATATGCCGTTTCCTTATTAGGTCGTTATTCAATGACGTAGATGTACAAATTTCCTTTGTTAAATTTTGGACTTAGAATAATTTTTTCACGGTTTGCGTCAGCATCGGCATTGCCTATCTACTTTATTAGAGACTCTGGTTGGGTCCTATGAACTTACTTATGGGTCCTGAAGGTGAACAATGGGCCTTGTAGTGGCCTACGTTCCAGCCCCTCCCCCCCCCCCCAGGGTGTTCTCAACCTCCTTTCAATCCATCCATCTACTATATTATTTCATTTATTTATTCTATTTTGTTTATTTAAATTTTCAAGTTTTAAGTTTTTTTAAGTTTTAAGTTTCAAACATGCCACGGATTTTGTAGTTTTTTCACAGTAGTCCACTGAGTCCATATTGAATATTTTCTGGCACAGTACTTAAGTGTTGATAGCATTCATGTATTCATGCATTATTTTAAATCATTTACTGCAATGTTTTCCTTCACCCGACATCTATTGATTCCAATTCTTCTTGGATTATCATTTTTCGTCATTGGACTAGTTCCACTTATCCCCAATGATGCCCTGCTTAGTTTAAAATATTTAGATTCTATTCTAATATCAAGTGGTTACTTTTATTTATGCGTATCTTCCTCTTTGTACGTGTCTCGTCCTTTGCATGGGTGCCGTTATGCTCCTCCCCTAGTAGACACGGTTTGATGACTTCATCGATGAGCTCATAACGAGCTCTTTTTAATTTATTTTAATTTGTTTAGAAGTTCATGAAAGATCTGAACTGCATGAGAAGGCGTCGACGTGGAGAGCTCAAATTTTGTACACAGCGTTTTCATAAAAATTACAAATACAAGTTCAAACAAGTAAAAAAGCTAGAATTGGTCTAAGACCAATTCTTGTGATACCCTAGATCAGGGGTCTCCAAACTTTCTAGCCTAAGGGCCACATTGATCCCTTCACTAAGTCGCAGGGGCCAAGACCTAGCTAGCTTATCATACCAAAATACTGTAGTTTTGAACTACACGCAAATTTTCGTTTTACCACATGTCGACGACTGGCATGTATACAATGCCATCTTTAGCGAGTAGCAGAGCTACAGCATGTGATGGAAAAGTTCTGCGCTGCGCGATTGCTTGTCAGGATAATTCGACCAGATTCGAGCATTTAGGAGATGTATAAATTCGAAAGACAACCTAGAGTTGGACAGCTCTAAAGTTTGAATTTGGATCGACAAGTGCTATCTGAAAAGCGAACTAATACGATGTTTTCTAATTTAGTTTTCTAGTATTAATGAAAATACACATTATTTTGATTTGAAGTTACGCGCTCTTTTGTGGATTTGTAAAAATATGGAAGACAAACGAAAGATACAATAATGAGTACAGAACATTCAAAGAGCAATGGGGGCATCAATATTTCGTGATTCAGTCAAACAATAAGGTAATGTGTATAATTTGCAACGAAACAATAACAGTCTACAATGAATACTAGAGATTAAACATTTTCAGAATTACTCCAAATTTACAAGGAGCCTATGGTTTGAAAATGTGAATCTTTGAAACTCGGGTTGAAATCTTCGCAAATGTTTAAGAAAGTAAATGCTGAACAAGATACAGCAGTTCATGCTAGTTTCCATATATGTAGCTTATTTAATAGCTAAACATGGAAAACCATTTACTGACAGCGAATGAATCAAGGACTGCATGATTGCAGCAGAAGAAGAAATGTGTTCAGAAAAAGCTAATTTATTTCAAAACATTACTTTTTTAGCAAACACTATGACTCAAAGGGTAGGTAATATTGCAGAACATATATTAACTGAATTGTCTGACAAAAATCGAGAGTGTTTCTGTCTGGCTCTGGATGAGTCAATAACTGTTTCAGATTCTGCTCAGGTGTTACTTTATATTCGATGGATAGGTACAAAATTATGAAGTGAATGAAGAGCTTCTTGACGCTCATAGCCTTCACGGCACGACCACTGGAGCAGATATTTTTAAAGGAGTTGAAAATCCTGTTGAAAAAAACAATATTCAATGGTAAGATTTGAAGTGTATCACTACTGGTGGTGGCAAAGACATGTGTGGACAAAATTATAGTGTCGCTGCTCTCATATCAAATGTCGTAGAAGATGACGATGGATCAAACCATTAATCGTACACTGTATCATTCATAAATAGTATTTGTGCGGAAAATGCATGGATATGTCATAAGCTTCAAAGCGAGTCATGTTACCTGTAAATTATATCAGATCACTTGAGTTCAATCATCATCAATTCCGAGAGTTTATTGAACGGATTGGAGAAAATGACCTGTCGTATTATACTGCAGTACGCTGGCTTAGTTGCGGAAAAGTTCTAACGCGATAATAATAATCGAAATTTTCCTGAATGAAAAGAAGGCTGAACTACGAAATAATGAGTGGCTATGAATGACCGAATAACCAGCTTCTGCCTGATTTATACACTCATATTAAGTCCTTTCGACAAAGAATTATTTTATTTTAATCTTAATTAAATATAAAATGTTTCATGCATTTCAATACGTGCAAACATTTAGTCAGCAAACTGAGACTCCATTTACGGTAGATTTCGCAATTGAAACTTTGGTTGCAGGAAATAAATTTCGAGTCTCGCTTTTCAGATTTTAATGAAATTGCAAACGATATCGAGATTTTTCAAAATCAAAGTCATCATTGCTAGAATTGATCAGTTGATCAGTTGCACAAATTGGCTCGAAGCTTTTTCTTCCGCTTTCGGCACTACTTATCTGTGTGAAAAATATACAAAAACTATTTCCAGATCCAAATTGACTGATGAACTTTTGAAGTCGGTTACCGATGTCGACTACTATGTACGTAACTTCTTGTAAGTTATTAGAATAGATTTCATATCATTAATTACAACTAAAGTGTCCGATTTCATTATATGTATAAGTATGTCAGTTAATACGTTTCTTAGTTGCTCGATAAATAAAAACATTCATTTTTATTTCGTAGGATTACTTACATTGTAAAATTTATCAAAATGAACTACGACGGGCCGGCTATCGGGCATGTCCGGCTTGTTGCCGTGGGCCGGATAATTGGCGCTCGCGGGCCGATGTTGGCCCGCGGACCGTAGTTTGGAGACCCCTGCCCTAGATGAATGCCCGTATGAAATTTCGTATTGTCACCCTTCTGTGCAAGTTTGATTTTTGAAGTGGTTTTTCGCATATATTTCTAGAACGGTTTGTCGGACAGAAAAAATGATTATAACCAATTTTATAGGATTTCGTATTCTGAAGAAGTTTTTAGTACAATAAAAATGTATTGGACTGATCGTTTTCAAAGTATACGTAAAACCCTAAATTTTTATATGGCAACACCAAGAAGGAGTTGCCTGATTTAGTCCATTTTTTAAACTTTATTTGTTAGTACAATGAAAACACCATATACTAAATTTCAGTTCTCTATATTGATGTGTTCTCAGGCAGTGTTCAAATATATAGTGGAAAACGAAAGTTTTGTATGGCAACCCCACGAAGGAGTTGCCCGATTTGTCTCATTTTCGAACTTAATTTTACGTCTTTTTTAAAGTCCGTGTATAAAATTTCAGCCCTCTAAGTATACGCGTTCTCGAGTTATCGTGCGCACAGACGGACGGACGGATGGACATGCAAAAATCAAAATAACTTTTAATATTATGCGTGGGTGTCCAATCCATTTTGCTCTCCCATCATTATTTCGAGGTGTTATAAACGGAATGACAAACTTAGTATATCCTATAGATTTCATCTAGGGTATAAAAATGTACTAAACCAGGTACCTTTTTCTTGGCGTTGCCATAGTGAACCTTGGGTTTTCACTTTATTTAACTTTTATATATTTCTAGGGTATAATATTATTGGTCTCAGACCAATTGTAGCTTTTTCTCTTGTTTCTTAATCAATACAGCACACCATTCGTTCATGATAAGACATGTAGTGAAATTTAATGGAAATCCAAATGAATTTTCAGTGCAAAAACGGTCATTGAAAGGGTTACCGAAAGGTTCATCGATACTTATCAAAAAAATTTACCCACACATTTAAAGTAGAGAAAATTAACACATGTATGTACAATTTTCAGATGCAAAAGTTCTATAGCTTATAATTCTCCCCAGTCGGGAAGAGGGTTTTCGAAACCGAAGCGTATCTACAGCTGTGTTGTAGAACTGAAGGAGAGGCTATTGCGTGTATATGCGATATATATTTTTACGTACCGAATGTGGTGACTTTTCGCAAAATATTACATACAAAAATTCAAAACCAAATATTTCCAGTAAATTTGTAAGAAAAAATTCGTGCGAGACATTGCTGGCTTACCCTTTGGTTACATCAGCAAGTCGAGGCATCATCAAGGCATTGCCCATTTTATATTCGAGCGAGGCATTACAGATTTTTTTTCTACTTGCCCAGTCTATGCTCTATTATTTATAACTGTAACATCTTATCATCTACATTGGGAAGAGTATTAGCTACCTTGCGTGGTCTTAAGCCAATTCTACTATTACGTTTTCTTAACTTGTAAGCCAAGGTTATGCCAGATATTGTGTTATAAGGTAAAATAGTAAAATATCTTCTGTTTAAATTACTTTAATTAATGTATTAATATTACACGTCAACATACCCAGCAAACAATTTGGCGAGGTTTTGCCAAAAGTAAGGAAAGAGCAATAGTTATGAAACAGGAACAACATTATGGCAATAAAGTGTGTATATGATTGCTTCTCTTTCAACTATTGCTTATTTCTCGCTTTTTGCAAGCCTCGCGGAAAATCACTTTAATAAATGAAAAAAAAATAAACGTGGAAAACATAAGCTTTATGCAAGTTTTGTTTCTGTTTGTTTATTTTACAGCTATGAAAGTGGAGTCCAAAAACACTATCGAAATTAAAAGAAAAATTATAATAACATATTGTGGAAATATATAAAAAAGATTGACCTTACGTTTATGAATTACGAAATATCAATCCAGACACATTAAAAATAAGTTGAAATTGGTAAATTAAAAGTAATTTACTCCACCCTCGTAGTTGGCAAGTATATAAAATATATATACTTGCTTTTGGTAAGGAAAAGGCGAATTACTTATAAATTACATTTTTTAGCTTGCTTTCTTATATCCATTTAGTCCGCCGCCTAAATTAGAAACGAGCATTTGGCAATATCGATTTCGAGGGTTATGCTTGCCCATGGCAAGTTATTTTCGTATTATTTTCGATTCATTTTGTTTGCTATTTTTCTATTTGTTCTCCCACATGGTGCACGTTTTTCTACTCACAGCTCTGACTATCAGAGGTCAGGACAATCACTTACGAGCGGCATGCCATGTTTACACATGAGCCTAGCCCTGCGGCTACCGTGCCCACATGCAACCATAACAATATTAGAACAAAAATGTTTCCTACCAAGTTTTTTTTTTTTTATCCGTGCAACAATTATCTCAAAAATTTAGTACCACCATATCCCCTAGATCCTTTTTATACCCTAGATGAAATCTAAAGGGTGTACTAAATTTGTCTTTTTAATTGTAACAGGTCCAAATAATGATGGTAGAGACAAAATGGATTGGATACCCACGCATAATATTAAAAGTTATTTTGATTTTGGCATGTTCGTCCATCCGTCTGTGCGCACGATAGCTCGAGAGCGCGTTCACTTAGAAAACTGAAATTTTGTACACGGACTTTAAAAAAAAAAAGTAAAATTAAGTTCGAAAATGAGACAAATCGGGCAGCTCCTTCGTGGGATTACCATAAAAAAATTTCGTTTTCCACTATATATGTGGATACTGCCTGAGAACGCGACAACATAGAGAGCTGAAATAGAATAGTAATAAAAAAAAAATCCAAAATGAGCTAAATCGGGCAACCCGTTTTACCCGGTTTACAGAGACTAGAATCTCCGAAATATTTACACGGCAAGAGACTTTTGTCTCTGCGAGATCGAAAAATTAGGTCTCTGGAGATCATAATAAAAGAGTCTCTAGAGACACGTCACCGAGATGTAAACACGAAATTTGAAGTTTGGTCTCTAGAGATTTCCAGAGATCTTTGATAATTGTCACGCAAGAGATTGTTAGAAAGAATTCTCCCAAAAGTTATTAATATTTTTATGTTATGGGAAAAGTGAAAAGCTTGAAAAAATATATTCCTTGATGTACAAATTTTACGGGATGAACACAACAAAATTGTGATATATTTTTTTTTTTTTCAAAAATACCCAGAATTCTATTAACTGAAAAAAAAATTGTTTTTCTGCCGTAAATCCATTATATTAATTATTAATTTTTTTATTAATTTCTTTGTAACAATTTGTCAAACTTATTCCACTCTATTCCTTTTCCTTTCCGAGTAGACCTACACTTCACTGACCTGGACACACAAATAGTTCCCGGAGACTTGGAGACGACAATGAACAAACTTCGGGGACCGCAAACCAAACGTGAAGACCTGTTTGTTTTAAAATAAACAATGGGAAAAAGTCTCTAGAGATTTGGTCTCTTTACGAGATTTTGCGTGTCTCTGAAGTGCATACACAGATATCTGGGTCTCCAGAGGTCTCAGGAGGACAAGGTCTCTAGCCGTGTAGCTTAACCTTTAGATTTAATAATAGAAAAACATAAAAATAAACACAAATTTAAAATACATATATAGAAAATCGAAAAATACTGATATGGTCATATACAAAAACTCTTTTACATATTCCAAATATAAACAGTCATATTTTGAGAGCATGATTCGCCGGGAAGTATATACCCCCATAGATAGGGTCGATACTAGAGAAGAAATCTAAACTACAAAAAAATAGCACGCAATACTGGTTTTGAAGATAGCTTAGTTGATAGAATTTTAATTCGAAAGCTAAGAGAAAAAGCCATAAAAGAAGCAGCTGGGTTTTTAAAAATATTAGACCCGACGACCATATCTGGGCTAGCCTGCCATACATACGTGTGCAAAATTTCGATAACTTTGGCTAACAAGTTAAAAAAACGTAATAGTAGAATTGGCTTTAAGACCACGCAAGGTAGGTAATATTCTTCCCAATGTAGAAGATAAGACGTTATAGAGTTACAAATAATAGGGCATAGACAAACTAATAGCATACAAAGACTGGGCAAGTAGAAAAAAAATCTGTAACGCCTCGCTCGAATATAAAATGGGCAATGCCTTGATGATGCCTCGACTTGCTGATGTAAACAAATGGTAAGCCAGCAATGCCTCGCACGAATTTTTTCTTACAAATTTACTGGAAATATTTCGTTTAGAATTTTTATGCAAAATGTAGATTCACCTACGGATTTTCTGCTAGGGTACGTTTCCTTACCGGACTAAAACAAAATTGACACCTAGGGTACATATTGACAGATATGCAACTATATGTAAGAAATTGCGAAAAGTCACCACAGTCGGTACGCAAAAATATATCGCATATACACGCAAGGATATGCTACCTTTAGTTCTTACTTGGAATATAGGCAACTACAAGGCCCATTGTTCACCCTCAGGACTCATAAGTAAGTTCATAGGTCCCAACCAGAGGCTCTACTAAAGAAGATAGGCTATGCCGATGCTGACGCAAACCGTGAAAAAATTATTCTAAGTCCAAAATTTAACAAAGGAAATTTGTACGTCTACGTCATTGAATAACGACCTAATAAGGAAACGGCATATCGGGTGAAAATCTAAGCCACTCGGCGAAATGTATTAGTGTGCTGGGTTGCAGATTTTGGGGAATTTATGAGTGAGGTATTACACGAAGTATAATGATGCGAAATAGAAAGCTCATATCCTAAACTTACATTCTATTCCACCCACATATTCTATCTGAGTAACTTTCTTTAACTAAAAAAGGAGCTCCAATATGAAAGTGATCCATTTCCATTCAACTTCCACTGATAATTCAATTTCCACTGATAGGAAGAAACGCTTGCTTGTGATTTGTTTGTAACGTTGTTTGCTCGGTCGGAGGATTATCCCGGGCGCCAATACCTTCGGACGAAATTTGTCGCTCGGTAGCTTTAGTGAAGTAAACTGCAATTGGTTGCTATTTTTTCACGATACTGTGGTTATAGTCTATGGGAACTATACGACGTCGTACGACATATACATTCATAACTCGATCGGACCTAAAATAGAAAAGAACGCTGATCTACAGGTTCATTTTAAGGCGAGTATAGTAGTAGTTCATATTTTATCTATAGTTCCCATAGACTATAACCACAATACCGTGAAAAATAGCAACCAATTTTAACTACATAGTTCCAATAAACTCAAACCGCAGTATCCTGAAAAAAAAATTTCGATAGCAAGACTGCTCAACCGTAATTTATTTGGGAAGGACTCAGTAAAGGCCATATTTCAAGGAGAAGGAACTTTAATAATGAACAAAATGTATATAAATATATAAACGCCATTAAACGTTTTTATTCATTTATTTTTTTAAATATAAACTTTTTGCTTAAATAACAATAATTGTCTATTTTATAAAAATCCTTAAGCTTTAAAGTTACAATTTCCGCATGTCCCTCTTCCTCTGAGTAATAGGCATCCAGGGTATGAAAATCCTCTATTTGCTGTCTGGGCGCATTACGCAGTGCTAGGGCTTCCTTTCGTTCGTATTTACTTCGTAAATGCTCAGGTTGTGCTTCGTTATTCTTATCAAAAATTGTAGTTTCGAAAAATCAGACCTCAGAGTAGATGCCAATGAAATTGTCACTGATTTTTGCTTCAAAAATGTTACATAAGAAGACGGGTACAAACGGTAAATCATTTTATCCCATCCTGTTCGGGACCTAATATCCCTATAACGGCTTTCTTGCCAATTCGCACTATTAAACCAAGCGAGGTATTGCAATGAAAATGTTAATGTACATTCATAGGTAGTCTTTTCCATAAAAGTCGGCCAGTCAATGAGTCCTGAAAAAAGTTGCAATCTTACATCCCATGTACGACATTGGGATAGATGCAACTCACGCCCACGTTCTTGGTCTTCCATTATTGGTGTTCTATAAGTATTCATCTTTTTTCTTGTTTGAATGAGAAAATAGAACATATTTCTCCTAACTTGAAAATTCTACTGTAATTAGACACTAAGCGTTCCTTATATATTGTTGCGAGCGTGGCCTTTGGTTCGTTATTTAAAACAGAATATTTAATATTTAATACACAAGTTCTTTATTTTAGCTCTAATCATATAAAATTCATAAACCTTCAAACTCTAATTATCACTAATACTGTACTTTCAATTATCGCAATCCAATTACAACACTTTCGCACGTTTATTACTTTCGCTTGTTAACGATTTTTCGTTTGCCTCTTGTACCACGTTGAATCCTGTATACTACGTGATTTATTCTAGTTACTACTGAATACGGTCCCTCCCAGTGTTGTTGTGAATTTGGAGAACGTCTCTTACGTTGGTTCGGTTTGTACAGCCAAACAGGATCACCTTCATTGAATCCTGCTGAATTCGCAAGTAAGTCATAGCGGGTCCTCATTCGGTTGGCATTTACTCCTAATTTTGCCCTCGTGCCTTCTTGTACATCAGCTTTCCTTTCCAATGGGGCTCTGACGTTACACTTATACATTTCCTTTCTGCTGCTATGTGGCGGCCCTTTGTAAGAAGCGCACACAGTGCATCTGCGACACCACTTCTCCACATCCTCCCGCATATGTAGCTAATAAAACTTTTCTCGTATTCTAGAAATCGTTTTATTCACTCTCAAATGTTCTCCAGATGTTCCACGATGCATTTTACCTAGAACATCGTTGACCTTTGATGCAGGCACGATTATCTGCATTCGGAATGATTTACTGTTAGGTGCTTCCCACTTGCGTTTTAATATACCGCATTCAACATGAAGAGAGTTCCATTGAGCCCAGTAGCTTTTCAGCTTCTAGCTCCTCTCCGAAATATCGTTCCATTCTGGTCTTTCCATGTCTTCTTTCCAAGCCAGAATGGGTGATATGTCTGGGTCTTCTCGTTGTGCTGTTCGCAAACTCTCGTTGTCCCAACCTGTCGATGGGTCCACCGTTATAAAGCGTATAGTTGCCTTTGTTTCTTTTTCTTCCATCCGGACGCAATGTTTGCATTCAAGTTTGCATGGACGTCGTGAAAGGAGCAAACAACGTTACAAACAAATCACAAGCAAGCGTTTCTTCCTATCAGTGGAAATTGAATTATCAGTGGAAGTTGAATGGAAATGGATCACTTTCATATTGGAGCTCCTTTTTTAGTTAAAGAAAGTTACTCAGATAGAATATGTGGGTGGACGTGGAATAGAATGTAAGTTTAGGATATGAGGTTTCTCTTTCGCATCATTATACTTCATGTAATACCGTTGACCCCCTCACTTGTAAATTCCCAAAATCTGCAACCCAGCACACTAATACATTTCGCCGAGTGGCTTAGGTTTTCACCCGATATGCCGTTTCCTTATTAGGTCGTTATTCAATGACGTAGACGTACAAATTTCCTTTGTTAAATTTTGGACTTAGAATAATTTTTTCACGGTTTGCGTCAGCATCGGCATTGCCTATCTACTTTATTAGAGACTCTGGTTGGGTCCTATGAACTTACTTATGGATCCTGAAGGTGAACAATGGGCCTTGTAGTGGCCGACGTTCCAGCCCCTCCCCCCCCCCCCCAGGGTGTTCTCAACCTCCTTTCAATCCATCCATCTACTATATTATTTCATTTATTTATTCTATTTTGTTTATTTAAATATTTAAATTTTCAAGTTTTAAGTTTCAAACATGCCACGGATTTTGTAGTTTTTTCACAGTAGTCCACTGAGTCCATATTGAATATTTTCTGGCACAGTACTTAAGTGTTGATAGCATTCATGTATTCATGCATTATTTTAAATCATTTACTGCAATGTTTTCCTTCACCCGACATCTATTGATTCCAATTCTTCTTGGATTATCATTTTTCGTCATTGGACTAGTTCCACTTATCCCCAATGATGCCCTGCTTAGTTTAAAATATTTAGATTCTATTCTAATATCAAGTGGTTACTTTTATTTATGCGTATCTTCCTCTTTGTGCGTGTCTCGTCCTTTGCATGGGTGCCGTTATGCTCCTCCCCTAGTAGACACGGTTTGATGACTTCATCGATGAGCTCATAACGAGCTCTTTTTAATTTATTTTAATTTGTTTAGAAGTTCATGAAAGATCTGAACTGCATGAGAAGGCGTCGACGTGGAGAGCTCAAATTTTGTACACAGCGTTTTCATAAAAAATACAAATACAAGTTGAAACAAGTAAAAAAGCTAGAATTGTTCTAAGACCAATTCTTGTGATACCCTAGATGAATGCCCGTATGAAATTTCGTATTGTCACCCTTCTGTGCAAGTTTGATTTTTGAAGTGGTTTTTCGCATATATTTCTAGAACGGTTTGTCGGACAGAAAAAATGATTATAACCAATTTTATAGGATTTCGTATTCCGAAGAAGTTTTTAGTACAATAAAAATGTATTGGACTGATCGTTTTCACATTATACGTAAAAAACCTAAATTTTTATATGGCAACACCAAGAAGGAGTTGCCTGATTTAGTCCATTTTTTAAACTTTATTTGTTAGTACAATGAAAACACCATATACTAAATTTCAGTTCTCTATATTGATGTGTTCTCAGGCAGTGTTCAAATATATAGTGGAAAACGAAAGTTTTGTATGGCAACCCCACGAAGGAGTTGCCCGATTTGTCTCATTTTCGAACTTAATTTTACGTTTTTTTTAAAGTCCGTGTATAAAATTTCAGCCCTCTAAGTATACGCGTTCTCGAGTTATCGTGCGCACAGACGGACGGACGGATGGACATGCAAAAATCAAAATAACTTTTAATATTATGCGTGGGTGTCCAATCCATTTTGCTCTCCCATCATTATTTCGAGGTGTTATAAACGGAATGACAAACTTAGTATATCCTATAGATTTCATCTAGGGTATAAAAATGTACTAAACCAGGTAACTTTTTCTTGGCGTTGCCATAGTGAACCTTGGGTTTTCACTTTATTTAACTTTTATATATTTCTAGGGTATAATATTATTGGTCTCAGACCAATTGTAGCTTTTTCTCTTGTTTCTTAATCAATACAGCACACCATTCGTTCATGATAAGACATGTAGTGAAATTTAATGGAAATCCAAATGAATTTTCAGTGCAAAAACGGTCATTGAAAGGGTTACCGAAAGGTTCATCGATACTTATCAAAAAAATTTACCCACACATTTAAAGTAGAGAAAATTAACACATGTATGTACAATTTTCAGATGCAAAAGTTCTATAGCTTATAATTCTCCCCAGTCGGGAAGAGGGTTTTCGAAACCGAAGCGTATCTACAGCTGTGTTGTAGAACTGAAGGAGAGGCTATTGCGTGTATATGCGATATATATTTTTACGTACCGAATGTGGTGACTTTTCGCAAAATATTACATACAAAAATTCAAAACCAAATATTTCCAGTAAATTTGTAAGAAAAAATTCGTGCGAGACATTGCTGGCTTACCCTTTGGTTACATCAGCAAGTCGAGGCATCATCAAGGCATTGCCCATTTTATATTCGAGCGAGGCATTACAGATTTTTTTTCTACTTGCCCAGTCTATGCTCTATTATTTATAACTGTAACATCTTATCATCTACATTGGGAAGAGTATTAGCTACCTTGCGTGGTCTTAAGCCAATTCTACTATTACGTTTTCTTAACTTGTAAGCCAAGGTTATGCCAGATATTGTGTTATAAGGTAAAATAGTAAAATATCTTCTGTTTAAATTACTTTAATTAATGTATTAATATTACACGTCAACATACCCAGCAAACAATTTGGCGAGGTTTTGCCAAAAGTAAGGAAAGAGCAATAGTTATGAAACAGGAACAACATTATGGCAATAAAGTGTGTATATGATTGGTTCTCTTTCAACTATTGCTTATTTCTCGCTTTTTGCAAGCCTCGCGGAAAATCACTTTAATAAATGAAAACAAATAAACGTGGAAAACATAAGCTTTATGCAAGTTTTGTTTCTGTTTGTTTATTTTACAGCTATGAAAGTGGAGTCCAAAAACACTATCGAAATTAAAAGAAAAATTATAATAACATATTGTGGAAATATATAAAAAAGATTGACCTTACGTTTATGAATTACGAAATATCAATCCAGACACATTAAAAATAAGTTGAAATTGGTAAATTAAAAGTAATTTACTCCACCCTCGTAGTTGGCAAGTATATAAAATATATATACTTGCTTTTGGTAAGGAAAAGGCGAATTACTTATAAATTACATTTTTTAGCTTGCTTTCTTATATCTATTTAGTCCGCCGCCTAAATTAGAAACGAGCATTTGGCAATATCGATTTCGAGGGTTATGCTTGCCCATGGCAAGTTATTTTCGTATTATTTTCGATTCATGTTGTTTGCTATTTTTCTATTTGTTCTCCCACATGGTGCACGTTTTTCTACTCACAGCTCTGACTATCAGAGGTCAGGACAATCACTTATGAGCGGCATGCCATGTTTACACATGAGCCTAGCCCTGCGGCTACCGTGCCCACATGCAACCATAACAATATTAGAACAAAAATGTTTCCTACCAAGTTTTTTTTTTATCCGTGCAACAATTATCTCAAAAATTTAGTACCACCATATCCCCTAGATCCTTTTTATACCCTAGATGAAATCTAAAGGGTGTACTAAATTTGTCTTTTTAATTGTAACAGGTCCAAATAATGATGGTAGAGACAAAATGGATTGGATACCCACGCATAATATTAAAAGTTATTTTGATTTTGGCATTTCGTTTTCCACTATATATGTGGATACTGCCTGAGAACGCGACAACATAGAGAGCTGAAATAGAATAGTAACAAAAAAAAAAATCCAAAATGAGCTAAATCGGGCAACCCGTTTTACCCGGTTTACAGAGACTAGAATCTCCGAAATATTTACACGGCAAGAGACTTTTGTCTCTGGGAGACCGAAAAATTAGGTCTCTGGAGATCATAATAAAAGAGTCTCTAGAGACACGTCACCGAGATGTAAACACGAAATTTGAAGTTTGGTCTCTAGAGATTTCCAGAGATCTTTGTTAATTGTCAAGCAAGAGATTGTTAGAAAGAATTCTCCCAAAAGTTATTAATATTTTTATGTTATGGGAAAAGTGAAAAGCTTGAAAAAATATATTCCTTGATGTACAAATTTTACGGGATGAACACAACAAAATTGTGATATATTTTTTTTTTTCAAAAATACCCAGAATTCTATTAACGAAAAAAAACTTTTTTTTTCTGCCGTAAATCCATTATATTAATTATTAATTTTTTTATTAATTTCTTTGTAACAATTTGTCAAACTTATTCCACTCTATTCCTTTTCCTTTCCGAGTAGACCTACACTTCACTGACCTGGACACACAAATAGTTCCCGGAGACTTGGAGACGACAATGAACAAACTTCGGGGACCGCAAACCAAACGTGAAGACCTGTTTGTTTTAAAATAAACAATGGGAAAAAGTCTCTAGAGATTTGGTCTCTTTACGAGATTTTGCGTGTCTCTGAAGTGCATACACAGATATCTGGGTCTCCAGAGGTCTCAGGAGGACAAGGTCTCTAGCCGTGTAGCTTAACCTTTAGATTTAATAATAGAAAAACATAAAAATAAACACAAATTTAAAATACATATATAGAAAATCGAAAAATACTGATATGGTCATATACAAAAACTCTTTTACATATTCCAAATATAAACAGTCATATTTTGAGAGCATGATTCGCCGGGAAGTATATACCCCCATAGATAGGGTCGATACTAGAGAAGAAATCTAAACTATAAAAAAATAGCACGCAATACTGGTTTTGAAGATAGCTTAGTTGATAGAATTTTAATTTGAAAGCTAAGAGAAAAAGCCATAAAAGAAGCAGCTGGGTTTTTAAAAATATTAGACCCGACGACCATATCTGGGCTAGCCTGCCATACATACGTGTGCAAAATTTCGATAACTTTGGCTAACAAGTTAAAAAAACGTAATAGTAGAATTGGCTTTAAGACCACGCAAGGTAGGTAATATTCTTCCCAATGTAGAAGATAAGACGTTATAGAGTTACAAATAATAGGGCATAGACAAACTAATAGCATACAAAGACTGGGCAAGTAGAAAAAAAATCTGTAACGCCTCGCTCGAATATAAAATGGGCAATGCCTTGATGATGCCTCGACTTGCTGATGTAAACAAATGGTAAGCCAGCAATGCCTCGCACGAATTTTTTCTTACAAATTTACTGGAAATATTTTGTTTAGAATTTTTATGCAAAATTTTTCTGCTAGGGTACGTTTCCCTACCGGACTAAAACAAAATTGACACCTAGGGTACATATTGACAGATATGCAACTATATGTAAGAAATTGCGAAAAGTCACCACATTCGGTACGCAAAAATATATCGCATATACACGCAAGGATATGCTACCTTTAGTTCTTACTTGGAATATAGGCAACTACAAGGCCCATTGTTTACCCTCAGGACTCATAAGTAAGTTCATAGGTCCCAACCAGAGGCTCTACTAAAGTAGATAGGCTATGCCGATGCTGACGCAAACCGTGAAAAAATTATTCTAAGTCCAAAATTTAACAAAGGAAATTTGTACGTCTACGTCATTGAATAACGACCTAATAAGGAAACGGCATATCGGGTGAAAATCTAAACCACTCGGCGAAATGTATTAGTGTGCTGGGTTGCAGATTTTGGGGAATTTATGAGTGAGGTATTACACGAAGTATAATGATGCGAAATAGAAAGCTCATATCCTAAACTTACATTCTATTCCACCCACATATTCTATCTGAGTAACTTTCGTTAACTAAAAAAGGAGCTCCAATATGAAAGTGATCCATTTCCATTCAACTTCCACTGATAATTCAATTTCCACTGATAGGAAGAAACGCTTGCTTGTGATTTGTTTGTAACGTTGTTTGCTCGGTCGGAGGATTATCCCGGGCGCCAATACCTTCGGACGAAATTTGTCGCTCGGTAGCTTTAGTGAAGTAAACTGCAATTGGTTGCTATTTTTTCACGATACTGTGGTTATAGTCTATGGGAACTATACGACGTCGTACGACATATACATTCATAACTCGATCGGACCTAAAATAGAAAAGAACGCTGATCTACAGGTTCATTTTAAGGCGAGTATAGTAGTAGTTCATATTTTATCTATAGTTCCCATAGACTATAACCACAATACCGTGAAAAATAGCAACCAATTGCAGTTTCCTTTCAAGACAATCAGTAGTCTCCATTTTAACTACATAGTTCCAATAAACTCAAACCGCAGTATCCTGAAAAAAAATTTTCGATAGCAAGACTGCTCAACCGTAATTTATTTGGGAAGGACTCAGTAAAGGCCATATTTCAAGGAGAAGGAACTTTAATAATGAACAAAATGTATATAAATATATAAACGCCATTAAACGTTTTTATTCATTTATTTTTTTAAATATAAACTTTTTGCTTAAATAACAATAATTGTCTATTTTATAAAAATCCTTAAGCTTTAAAGTTACAATTTCCGCATGTCCCTCTTCCTCTGAGTAATAGGCATCCAGGGTATGAAAATCCTCTATTTGCTGTCTGGGCGCATTACGCAGTGCTAGGGCTTCCTTTCGTTCGTATTTACTTCGTAAATGCTCAGGTTGTGCTTCGTTATTCTTATCAAAAATTGTAGTTTCGAAAAATCAGACCTCAGAGTAGATGCCAATGAAATTGTCACTGATTTTTGCTTCAAAAATGTTACATAAGAAGACGGGTACAAACGGTAAATCATTTTATCCCATCCTGTTCGGGACCTAATATCCCTATAACGGCTTTCTTGCCAATTCGCACTATTAAACCAAGCGAGGTATTGCAATGAAAATGTTAATGTACATTCATAGGTAGTCTTTTCCATAAAAGTCGGCCAGTCAATGAGTCCTGAAAAAAGTTGCAATCTTACATCCCATGTACGACATTGGGATAGATGCAACTCACGCCCACGTTCTTGGTCTTCCATTATTGGTGTTCTATAAGTATTCATCTTTTTTCTTGTTTGAATGAGAAAATAGAACATATTTCTCCTAACTTGAAAATTCTACTGTAATTAGACACTAAGCGTTCCTTATATATTGTTGCGAGCGTGGCCTTTGGTTCGTTATTTAAAACAGAATATTTAATATTTAATACACAAGTTCTTTATTTTAGCTCTAATCATATAAAATTCATAAACCTTCAAACTCTAATTATCACTAATACTGTACTTTCAATTATCGCAATCCAATTACAACACTTTCGCACGTTTATTACTTTCGCTTGTTAACGATTTTTCGTTTGCCTCTTGTACCACGTTGAATCCTGTATACTACGTGATTTATTCTAGTTACTACTGAATACGGTCCCTCCCAGTGTTGTTGTGAATTTGGAGAACGTCTCTTACGTTGGTTCGGTTTGTACAGCCAAACAGGATCACCTTCATTGAATCCTGCTGAATTCGCAAGTAAGTCATAGCGGGTCCTCATTCGGTTGGCATTTACTCCTAATTTTGCCCTCGTGCCTTCTTGTACATCAGCTTTCCTTTCCAATGGGGCTCTGACGTTACACTTATACATTTCCTTTCTGCTGCTATGTGGCGGCCCTTTGTAAGAAGCGCACACAGTGCATCTGCGACACCACTTCTCCACATCCTCCCGCATATGTAGCTAATAAAACTTTTCTCGTATTCTAGAAATCGTTTTATTCACTCTCAAATGTTCTCCAGATGTTCCACGATGCATTTTACCTAGAACATCGTTGACCTTTGATGCAGGCACGATTATCTGCATTCGGAATGATTTACTGTTAGGTGCTTCCCACTTGCGTTTTAATATACCGCATTCAACATGAAGAGAGTTCCATTGAGCCCAGTAGCTTTTCAGCTTCTAGCTCCTCTCCGAAATATCGTTCCATTCTGGTCTTTCCATGTCTTCTTTCCAAGCCAGAATGGGTGATATGTCTGGGTCTTCTCGTTGTGCTGTTCGCAAACTCTCGTTGTCCCAACCTGTCGATGGGTCCACCGTTATAAAGCGTATAGTTGCCTTTGTTTCTTTTTCTTCCATCCGGACGCAATGTTTGCATTCAAGTTTGCATGGACGTCGTGAAAGGAGCAAACAACGTTACAAACAAATCACAAGCAAGCGTTTCTTCCTATCAGTGGAAATTGAATTATCAGTGGAAGTTGAATGGAAATGGATCACTTTCATATTGGAGCTCCTTTTTTAGTTAAAGAAAGTTACTCAGATGGAATATGTGGGTGGACGTGGAATAGAATGTAAGTTTAGGATATGAGGTTTCTCTTTCGCATCATTATACTTCATGTAATACCGTTGACCCCCTCACTTGTAAATTCCCCAAAATCTGCAACCCAGCACACTAATACATTTCGCCGAGTGGCTTAGGTTTTCACCCGATATGCCGTTTCCTTATTAGGTCGTTATTCAATGACGTAGATGTACAAATTTCCTTTGTTAAATTTTGGACTTAGAATAATTTTTTCACGGTTTGCGTCAGCATCGGCATTGCCTATCTACTTTATTAGAGACTCTGGTTGGGTCCTATGAACTTACTTATGGGTCCCCCCCCCCCAGGGTGTTCTCAACCTCCTTTCAATCCATCCATCTACTATATTATTTCATTTATTTATTCTATTTTGTTTATTTAAATTTTCAAGTTTTAAGTTTTTTTAAGTTTCAAACATGCCACGGATTTTGTAGTTTTTTCACAGTAGTCCACTGAGTCCATATTGAATATTTTCTGGCACAGTACTTAAGTGTTGATAGCATTCATGTATTCATGCATTATTTTAAATCATTTACTGCAATGTTTTCCTTCACCCGACATCTATTGATTCCAATTCTTCTTGGATTATCATTTTTCGTCATTGGACTAGTTCCACTTATCCCCAATGATGCCCTGCTTAGTTTAAAATATTTAGATTCTATTCTAATATCAAGTGGTTACTTTTATTTATGCGTATCTTCCTCTTTGTACGTGTCTCGTCCTTTGCATGGGTGCCGTTATGCTCCTCCCCTAGTAGACACGGTTTGATGACTTCATCGATGAGCTCATAACGAGCTCTTTTTAATTTATTTTAATTTGTTTAGAAGATCATGAAAGATCTGAACTGCATGAGAAGGCGTCGACGTGGAGAGCTCAAATTTTGTACACAGCGTTTTCATAAAAAATACAAATACAAGTTGAAACAAGTAAAAAAGCTAGAATTGGTCTAAGACCAATTCTTGAGATACCCTAGATCATGGGTGGCCAACCCGTGGCCCGCGGGCCACATGCGGCCCGCTGAGGGTCTACTTGTGGCCCGCGGAGCATATGCACAAATTTTTTTCATTAAGTGTACGACATAAAACCACCAAAACGATATTCCATCGTGCGTAGTTCGTATCATATCCCATATATGGGTATCTCAATACATTGATTCAACTATCGTGACAATTTCTTCTATACTACATATATTCGTGTTAACAAACAATCAAAACTTTAGTTGATTTAAAAAGCGCGCACGTCGATATTGCTTGGAGAGTCGTGTGAGTGAATGCGGGATACGACCGATAGTCTGTTGCAAGCTCGCAAAGCCGTAGGAAGAGTGGTCGCATCCATTGTGTTGTTATCGCCATTTGTCTCGTGAGATTCTGCGATCGACTTTTAAATACACATTGATAAGAATACAAGTTGCTATAACCGAGTATCCTGTCTAATACTATACCGAGTCCGAGTTTTTTTTTATTAATCTATGATATTTGACTTTAATTTAGTACCCACTTTTAAGTTTATTAGTACAAAAACATAAAAGGCGTTTCTTTAGTATTTTCCTTTATTTACTTACATACTTTACTTTTATTTTACTAATGAATTAGCCTGCATCAGATTCTTAATGGCATTACAATTTTTTTACAATTACAAGGAGAGTGTCGTTGAAATTCTGTGCCCAGAAAAGAAAACGGATTTCTCAAAAATAAACCTGACTCGTCAAGCTATTACTAGGCGTGTGGACGACGTTGGAAAACATATTGAAGATAATTTGAAAAATCAAGCATCCAAGTTCATATTTTATGCTCTAGCATTGGACCGAAACATAGACCTAACAGATACCGCCCAAGTGGCAATTTTTATCAGGGGCGTTAATGTCCATTTTAATAAACTAGAAGAATTAGCGTCACTGTATCCAATTAAGGACACCACTTGCTCACGAGATTTGTTGGGAGCTGTTACATCGACATTGAATCGATTTTCGTTACAACTCAACAACACGAAGGTTTAGTAAAATTGATTGAAAACGATACCTGGAAAGTTGGTAATACTTCGATGCTAAATTTTCATTGCATTATTCATCAGGAGAATTTATGTTCCAAGTCCCTTAAAATGGATCATGTCATGAAGGTGGTCATCAAAACAGTGAACTTTATTAAGTCGAAGGGGTTGAATCACCGTCAATTCCAAGAATTTCTTAAGTCTTTGGATTCAGAGTATAATGATGTTAAATTTTATGCAGAAGTAAGATGGCTGATCCATGCCAAAATGTTGAAAAGAGTGTTTGATTTGAAGCAAGAAATACAATCATTCTTCGGAAGCAAGTCAAAAAGTATCCCAGAATTTGAAGACAAGTAGTGGGTTAGCGACTTTGCATTTCTGGTCGATATAGTTAGCCACCTAAATGTTGTTAATACTCGTCTATAAGGGAAAGATCAACTAATTAATAGCATGTATGATCTTATTTTCGCATTCCAAATGAAACTTGGGCTTTGGGAACAACAGTTAAGGACAAAAATTTTCTCTCACTTTCCTACATTTCTATTGCAGCCAGACGTCACACAAATAGCGGCGGATAAATACGCTTCGTTGATATCCGACTTGAACCTGGAATTGTAAAACCGATTTAAAGATTTTAAAAAGCATCGTGTCCTTTCTGCTGCATTTGCAACGCCATTCTCCGTAGACGTGAATTTATTGCCAGGAATTTTACAAATGGAACATTGTGAAATATGTTGTGATGTACAGTTAAAGGAGAAATTCAATCAGGTTGGTTTTCAAGAGTTTTAAAAAACGTATTTGGACAAGGAGAAATATCCTGCATTTTACAAACATGCTCTATCGATGATTTCGCTATTTGGAAACACTTACACTTTTGAACAAATTTTTAGTTGAATGAAGCCTATTAAATCTCAAATAAGAACACGAATTACTGATGAGCACTGGAAAATTATCTGCGTGTAGCAATAACATCAATCGTTATCAACTTTGATGTACTTAGTTCTCACAAACAATATCAGACGCCTCACTAAAATTTATTATATTTTGCTTATTTTTTATTGTTATTTTTTGTATTACCTAACTTTAATCTAATAAATACGTTTGATTCTCATTTTTGTTATATCTTCTTAAAAAAAGCACTATATTTCTTGTTTGCTTTGAATAATAAACGAAATTTTGTTGTACGGCCCGGTAGGAAATCTCATTTCTAAAATCTGGCCCAGCTACTGAAAAGGTTGGCCACCCATGCCCTAGATGAATGCCCGTATGAAATTTCGTATTGTCACCCTTCTGTGCAAGTTTGATTTTTGAAGTGGTTTTTCGCATATATTTCTAGAACGGTTTGTCGGACAGAAAAAATGATTATAACCAATTTTATAGGATTTCGTATTCTGAAGAAGTTTTTAGTACAATAAAAATGTATTGGACTGATCGTTTTCAAAGTATACGTAAAAAACCTAAATTTTTATATGGCAACACCAAGAAGGAGTTGCCTGATTTAGTCCATTTTTTCAACTTTATTTGTTAGTACAATGAAAACACCATATACTAAATTTCAGTTCTCTATATTGATGTGTTCTCAGGCAGTGTTCAAATATATAGTGGAAAACGAAAGTTTTGTATGGCAACCCCACGAAGGAGTTGCCCGATTTGTCTCATTTTCGAACTTAATTTTACGTTTTTTTTAAAGTCCGTGTATAAAATTTCAGCCCTCTAAGTATACGCGTTCTCGAGTTATCGTGCGCACAGACGGACGGACGGATGGACATGCAAAAATCAAAATAACTTTTAATATTATGCGTGGGTGTCCAATCCATTTTGCTCTCCCATCATTATTTCGAGGTGTTATAAACGGAATGACAAACTTAGTATATCCTATAGATTTCATCTAGGGTATAAAAATGTACTAAACCAGGTAACTTTTTCTTGGCGTTGCCATAGTGAACCTTGGGTTTTCACTTTATTTAACTTTTATATATTTCTAGGGTATAATATTATTGGTCTCAGACCAATTGTAGCTTTTTCTCTTGTTTCTTAATCAATACAGCACACCATTCGTTCATGATAAGACATGTAGTGAAATTTAATGGAAATCCAAATGAATTTTCAGTGCAAAAACGGTCATTGAAAGGGTTACCGAAAGGTTCATCGATACTTATCAAAAAAATTTACCCACACATTTAAAGTAGAGAAAGTTAACACATGTATGTACAATTTTCAGATGCAAAAGTTCTATAGCTTATAATTCTCCCCAGTCGGGAAGAGGGTTTTCGAAACCGAAGCGTATCTACAGCTGTGTTGTAGAACTGAAGGAGAGGCTATTGCGTGTATATGCGATATATATTTTTACGTACCGAATGTGGTGACTTTTCGCAAAATATTACATACAAAAATTCAAAACCAAATACTTCCAGTAAATTTGTAAGAAAAAATTCGTGCGAGACATTGCTGGCTTACCCTTTGGTTACATCAGCAAGTCGAGGCATCATCAAGGCATTGCCCATTTTATATTCGAGCGAGGCATTACAGATTTTTTTTCTACTTGCCCAGTCTATGCTCTATTATTTATAACTGTAACATCTTATCATCTACATTGGGAAGAGTATTAGCTACCTTGCGTGGTCTTAAGCCAATTCTACTATTACGTTTTAGTAGATAAGCTATAAGAGTTCTGGATCACTTTTTTGAGCCTCCAGGATTTCGCCACAGATGGCGCCACCGTCGCTAGGTGGTGTAAATCCATACTAAATGTGGGTTTGTGCCTTGGATGTTGTGGTTTATGTCTTGGATGTTGGGGATACGAGACCACTTTGGGGGATACGAGACCACTTTTAGCACTCTCCAGCATAGGGAAATAGCATAGGATTTCGATTTTGTTTCTGAAGTGCGCTTATTTTTCATCTCGAATCTTGGGGATACGAGACCACTTTGGGGATACGAGACCACTTTTAGCTCTCTCCAGCATAGGGAAATAGCATAGGTTTTCGATTTTGTTTCTGGAGTTCGCTTATTTTTCATCTCAGACTCGTAGCCTCTAAGTTTTTCATCTCGAGTTTTGGGATACGAGATCACTTTCAGTTGTGAAGGGGTGTGAAGCTTTATTGATGGATTTGGTCTTGACTGCGCCCTAGCGGCATTAGCCGGTACTACGGTTTTCTTGGATAGATATGTGGTGCGCCTAAATGTAGGCTTTTGGTTTTGAACTAATATTAGTAATAATTAAAGTTAACGCTAGGAAATTTTTGTTCATGCCAATGGATTCTAGATGGTGGGGGTGGGGATACTAAGGGGGACGAAATTTCCATCAGAAATCCTCTACGGGCTCTGGTTTTCGAGATATTAGCGATTTTACGTTTTCAGATATAGTTAATATTATTAATAATTCAAGCTACCTAGGATAGTTTTGTTCATGCCAATAGATTGTAGAAGGTGTTATAGTGGCGGGGGGTTTGAGGGGGAACGAAATTTTTATCAGAAATCCTCTACGGGCTATGGTTTTCGAGATATTAGCGTGGGAAGCTTTATTGATGGATTTGGTCTTGACTGCGCCCTAGCGGCATTAGCCGGTACTACGGTTTTCTTGGATAGATATGTGGTGTGCCTAAATGTAGGCTTTTGGTTTTGAACTAATATTAGTAATAATTAAAGTTAACGCTAGGAAATTTTTGTTCATGCCAATGGATTCTAGATGGTGGGGGTGGGGATACTAAGGGGGACGAAATTTCCATCAGAAATCCTCTACGGGCTCTGGTTTTCGAGATATTAGCGATTTTACGTTTTCAGATATAGTTAATATTATTAATAATTCAAGCTACCTAGGATAGTTTTGTTCATGCCAATAGATTCTAGAAGGTGTTATAGGGGCGGGGGGTTTGAGGGGGAACGAAATTTTTATCAGAAATCCTCTACGGGCTATGGTTTTCGAGATATTAGCGTGGGAAGCTTTATTGATGGATTTGGCCTTGACTGTGCCCTAGCGGCATTAGCCGGTACTACGGTTTTCTTGGATAGATATGTGGTGCGCCTAAATGTAGGCTTTTGGTTTTGAACTAATATTAGTAATAATTAAAGTTAACGCTAGGAAATTTTTGTTCATGCCAATGGATTCTAGATGGTGGGGGTGGGGATACTAAGGGGGACGAAATTTCCATCAGAAATCCTCTACGGGCTCTGGTTTTCGAGATATTAGCGATTTTACGTTTTCAGATATAGTTAATATTATTAATAATTCAAGCTACCTAGGATAGTTTTGTTCATGCCAATAGATTCTAGAAGGTGTTATAGGGGCAGGGGGTTTGAGGGGGAACGAAATTTTTATCAGAAATCCTCTACGAGCTATGGTTTTCGAGATATTAGCGTGGGAAGCTTTATTGATGGATTTGGTCTTGACTGCGTCCTAGCAGCATTAGCCGGTACTACGGTTTTCTTGGATAGATATGTGGTGTGCGGGGGGGGGGACGAAATTTTCATCAGAAATCTTCTGCGGGCTATGGCGTAACCCCCGGAATGTACAAGCCATGAACAAGTCGAAAAAAGAGAGCAGCGGGTCAGTCAGCAGGCGACATGCACAGTCTTCTTGCCTTGTCTTACTACAGGAGTTTTCCATATATAAGTTGCTTGTATTTTGTTCAAACGCTATAATTTCCATAAATTTGCTCTACATGAAAATATATTTGGAAGCAATTTGTTTTTACTTCATTTTGCTGTGGGAGTGACAGTTTTGGGCTTTAGAACCTGTTTAAGATGAAATTTTTTAGTTTTTCCCCCATGATGAGTATACAAAAAGCAGTGAGAGTGAGCTCTTACTGCATGTTGTACCCAGCACGTTAAGGCCTTTTAATGGGTCGGTACCTTCGGCTACTTCATGGTTTGTATTATATTCCAGGGCTACGGCTATGGTTTTCGAGATATTACCGATTTTAACTGATACAGGTTGGGTTTGTATGTGCCTTGCTTGAAGATTTCTTAGCGAAAAGTTGGAGATATCAGCATGGTGTAATAATACTGAGAGCTAAACATAACATCTGAAAAGTTTATTTAAAAAAAAAAAACAAAACGCTCAAAAATTATTAATACATATATTATTTTTTTCACTTTTTTCTCTACTCATTCATAGAAAAATTGTTAAATTTTTTAATAATATTCATGTTTTTTTTCACCGTTTTTAATTTTATTTTAATTGCCTGAAGCTCTGCTTTTTTTCGTTTTTTGTCCTCTTTCAATTTAATTTTCTCAGTTTTCATGCTCCTCTTCACTGCAGCAAATGTTCGAGACAAGTTCATATAAAATGCATCACTTCTACCCAACATACCGCGTAACATATTCATTCCATGTATAACCTAGGAATTATGTGAAATTATTTATTATTATTATTTTTATGATTTAAAAAAACTTACGGCTTCATATTGTTGTTGTAAGCGCAGCTGTTGTTGTCGCTGTTGCTGTTGAGGTCGTTGCTGTTGCTCGCGATGCTGTTGCTCGCCATGGTGCTGTTGTTGCTGTTGCTGCTGTAGTTGAAAAAATTTAAAAATTAATTATTTTAAAATTCTATAAATTACACTATGTCTTACCTCTGACATCCTGCTTCTTTGGAATCTTTTTAGAAATGATCTGAAGTCTTTCGATTAATTTCAACTTCCTTTACACATATCTCACCAAAAAAGCATTACGTTTGCAAAAAATTTTGTAAATATTTCATTTTATAGAATATCAAAACAATCATATCACAAGCTTGCCTACCCCTGCTCAGATACCGCAGATTTCTCCTATCAAGCATCAATATGTGATTTAATATCATCGAACTCTTTTATAAACACTAGATTACATGTGGTAATATCAACATTTGAATACTTCAATAAAATCTTTCAACATGTAATTTTGAGGATAGGCATATTGTTACAATGTAATCAAATCTTTCTAGAGATAAATTCAATATAATGGGCCATATGTCGCTTACATTGTAATAAATGGTATAGAATGATCATTTACATGCTAGCTTGGAGCTTTGTGTTATCAATTGTTTGATTTATATGCTATGGCTGCCTGGAATTATCTTGCTAGATACCTAAAACAAGTTGTGAAGCTATATAAATTCTACAGAAGAAATTTTGATTACATACAGCTCTATACCGTAAGATTATAAGAAATAATATTTTTAAATTTTTAATAAATTTGAATACTTCAATAAAATCTTTCAACATGTAATTTTGAGGATAGGCATATTCTTACAATGTAATCAAATCTTTCTAGAGATAAATTCAATATAATGAACCATATGTCGCTTACATTGTAATAAATGGTATAGAATGATCATTTACATGCCAGCTTGGAGCTTTGTGTTATCAATTGTTTGATTTATATGCTATGGCTGTGGAAAGCATCGATTTCATAGATGTAGACTGAGCCTTATATGAATATTCTTTACTCCTTTCATCCGTAGGCTTTAGAAGGTTTGTAGTGTCCTTAGAGCTCATGTTGAAATTATTGCGTAATTAGCTTGCCAAGAAACAGTGATCTGTTTGGATAAAGAGCAAGATATCAATTGAAAAACAAGTTATGAAACTACTATTTATATGGATTTGACCTCTGACGTCACCTTAATCTTTGAAATCGAAAGTGTCTGCTCTTGGGTTCACTTGGATGATGAGTAGTGCAAGTTGTATGGGAGATTATAATTAGCTGTGAGTAAACTGTAAAGAAGAAGATTTCTGATAACAGTATGTTCCATACATAATCTTACAGGTGGAAGAAAATTTTATAAGAATCTGGTAACTGCATTTCCTTATAAACCTTATATAAATTCATATGTGATCAAACCGAGCTATAGATTTTTGTTCTAGATGAATGCACATTATATATAATATCTGAAAATAGATACCAGCAAAATGAAAGGCTATAAGAATTTGGTTGCAGTATATTCTATACAAAATCTAATAACCATAAGAAAAATTTTATAAGAATCTGATACCATGCTCAGTTCACAATTTAAAAAGTAGAAGAAAATTGTATAAGAATCTGGTAATAGTATGTTCCATACAAAATCTAACAAGCGAAAGAAAATTTTATAAGAATCTGGTAAGAATCCGGTAACAGTATGTTCCATACAAAATCTAGCAGGCAGAAGAAAATTTTATTAGAATCTTGTAACAGTATGTTTCAAAGAAAAATCCAAGATTTTATGCATTTTCTGATGTGTAAGCCTTATATAAATCCATATGTTCTATATAAAAAATCGGTATATAAATATCTGTTAAAAAATTAGTTAGGGTATATAGCGATTTTAAAAAATTAATATCTCCAAAACGGTGTGAGAACCAAAATCCAAAATCTACTAGGTAGCAGACAATTTTATAAGAATCTGGTATGTTCTATACAAAATCTAAAAGGGGAAGGGAAAATTGCACGAGAGTTTGGTTAGTGGTTAGTGTATTCCCGAATGCTGAACTGTTAAGATGGATATTGAAGAGTTTTTAGGAGAATATAATAACATTTTACTCGATGAGCATAAGAAACAAATTCAAGAATGCTATAACTTTTTAAAATTATATGAAAATATTGAAAAAGTCGAGTCAAAATTTGGTGAACACTATATAAGCTGCCCTTGGTCAAGAGATGATTCAACGGATGGACCAGATACATGTGAATGTTGTGGTGTTGCTAGATGCCTAAAACAAGTTGTGAAGCTATATAAATTCTACCAAACATTGACAAAAAGTAATTACGAGGCATGCCTTAAAAAGTGCGATTTAACTTAGCACTAGAAATTCTCATTTTGTATACTTGGAGAGCTCATAAAGGATCATGTAAACTTACACTGTATGCAGATGTTGATTTCAACAACAGATTCATCAAACACAGGAAATTTTGATTACATACAGCTCTGTACCATAATATTATAAGAATTAATACTTTTTAATTTGTAATAAATGATATTTTATATATAGCCTTCTTTTTATTCAATTTCCCATACTAAGTCCGGAACTCCCGAATAATGTTTGACCACTACAACGGGTGGAGGTAGCGGTGGGTGGTGGTGGAGGGTGGTGGTGGTGGTGGTGGGTGGTGGTGATGGTGGGTAGTGGTGGGTGGTGGTGGTATTGGTTGTGGTGGTGGGTGCCTGGTCTTGGATGGCGCTTGAAACGGATATTTGACGCGTGGCATCAATTTGACGCTGACTAATCTAAGATCTACCCTTCTATCTGTGGATGAGCTGAAAAAGCTGTTTTAAAAGCTGTTAAGCTGTTATCAGAGCTGTTTAAAAGCTGTTAAGCTGTTATCAGAGCTGTTTTAAAAGCTGTTAAGCTGTTATCAGACCTGTTTTATAAGCTGTTAAGCTGTTATCAGACCTGTTTTATAAGCTGTTAAGCTGTTATCAGACCTGTTTTAAAGCTGTTAAGCTGTTATCAGACCTGTTTTATAAGCTGTTAAGCTGTTATCAGACCTGTTTTAAAAGCTGTTAAGCTGTTATCAGAGCTGTTTGGAAAGCTGTTAAGCTGTTATCAGACCTGTTTTATAAGCTGTTAAGCTGTTATCAGACCTGTTTTATAAGCTGTTAAGCTGTTATCAGACCTGTTTTAAAGCTGTTAAGCTGTTATCAGACCTGTTTTATAAGCTGTTAAGCTGTTATCAGACCTGTTTGGAAAGCTGTTAAACTGTTATCAGACCTGTTTGGAAAGCTGTTAAGCTGTTATCAGACCTGTTTTAAAAGCTGTTAAGCTATTATCAGAGCTGTTTTAAAAGCTGTTAAGCTGTTAATAGAACTGTTTTAAAAGCTGTTAAGCTGTTATTTAACCTGTTTAAAAGCTGTTAAGCTGTTATCAGAGCTGTTTGAAAAGCTGTTATCTGACCTCACTTCCGGTTGGTCTCATAGGTAAAGGTGACGTCAGAGGTCAGCGTCAAATTGATGCCACGCGTCAAATATCCGTTTCAAGCGCCATCCAAGACCAGGCACCCACCACCACAACCAATACCACCACCACCCACCACTACCCACCATCACCACCACCCACCACCACCACCACCACCCTCCACCACCACCCACCGCTACCTCCACCCGTTGTAGTGGTCAAACATTATTCGGGAGTTCCGGACTTAGTATGGGAAATTGAATAAAAAGAAGGCTATATATAAAATATCATTTATTACAAATTAAAAAGTATTAATTCTTATAATATTATGGTACAGAGCTGTATGTAATCAAAATTTCCTGTGTTTGATGAATCTGTTGTTGAAATCAACATCTGCATACAGTGTAAGTTTACATGATCCTTTATGAGCTCTCCAAGTATACAAAATGAGAATTTCTAGTGCTAAGTTAAATCGCACTTTTTAAGGCATGCCTCGTAATTACTTTTTGTCAATGTTTGGTAGAATTTATATAGCTTCACAACTTGTTTTAGGCATCTAGCAACACCACAACATTCACATGTATCTGGTCCATCCGTTGAATCATCTCTTGACCAAGGGCAGCTTATATAGTGTTCACCAAATTTTGACTCGACTTTTTCAATATTTTCATATAATTTTAAAAAGTTATAGCATTCTTGAATTTGTTTCTTATGCTCATCGAGTAAAATGTTATTATATTCTCCTAAAAACTCTTCAATATCCATCTTAACAGTTCAGCATTCGGGAATACACTAACCACTAACCAAACTCTCGTGCAATTTTCCCTTCCCCTTTTAGATTTTGTATAGAACATACCAGATTCTTATAAAATTGTCTGCTACCTAGTAGATTTTGGATTTTGGTTCTCACACCGTTTTGGAGATATTAATTTTTTAAAATCGCTATATACCCTAACTAATTTTTTAACAGATATTTATATACCGATTTTTTATATAGAACATATGGATTTATATAAGGCTTACACATCAGAAAATGCATAAAATCTTGGATTTTTCTTTGAAACATACTGTTACAAGATTCTAATAAAATTTTCTTCTGCCTGCTAGATTTTGTATGGAACATACTGTTACCGGATTCTTACCAGATTCTTATAAAATTTTCTTTCGCTTGTTAGATTTTGTATGGAACATACTATTACCAGATTCTTATACAATTTTCTTCTACTTTTTAAATTGTGAACTGAGCATGGTATCAGATTCTTATAAAATTTTTCTTATGGTTATTAGATTTTGTATAGAATATACTGCAACCAAATTCTTATAGCCTTTCATTTTGCTGGTATCTATTTTCAGATATTATATATAATGTGCATTCATCTAGAACAAAAATCTATAGCTCGGTTTGATCACATATGAATTTATATAAGGTTTATAAGGAAATGCAGTTACCAGATTCTTATAAAATTTTCTTCCACCTGTAAGATTATGTATGGAACATACTGTTATCAGAAATCTTCTTCTTTACAGTTTACTCACAGCTAATTATAATCTCCCATACAACTTGCACTACTCATCATCCAAGTGAACCCAAGAGCAGACACTTTCGATTTCAAAGATTAAGGTGACGTCAGAGGTCAAATCCATATAAATAGTAGTTTCATAACTTGTTTTTCAATTGATATCTTGCTCTTTATCCAAACAGATCACTGTTTCTTGGCAAGCTAATTACGCAATAATTTCAACATGAGCTCTAAGGACACTACAAACCTTCTAAAGCCTACGGATGAAAGGAGTAAAGAATATTCATATAAGGCTCAGTCTACATCTATGAAATCGATGCTTTCCACAGCCATAGCATATAAATCAAACAATTGATAACACAAAGCTCCAAGCTGGCATGTAAATGATCATTCTATACCATTTATTACAATGTAAGCGACATATGGTTCATTATATTGAATTTATCTCTAGAAAGATTTGATTACATTGTAAGAATATGCCTATCCTCAAAATTACATGTTGAAAGATTTTATTGAAGTATTCAAATTTATTAAAAATTTAAAAATATTATTTCTTATAATCTTACGGTATAGAGCTGTATGTAATCAAAATTTCTTCTGTAGAATTTATATAGCTTCACAACTTGTTTTAGGTATCTAGCAAGATAATTCCAGGCAGCCATAGCATATAAATCAAACAATTGATAACACAAAGCTCCAAGCTAGCATGTAAATGATCATTCTATACCATTTATTACAATGTAAGCGACATATGGCCCATTATATTGAATTTATCTCTAGAAAGATTTGATTACATTGTAACAATATGCCTATCCTCAAAATTACATGTTGAAAGATTTTATTGAAGTATTCAAATGTTGATATTACCACATGTAATCTAGTGTTTATAAAAGAGTTCGATGATATTAAATCACATATTGATGCTTGATAGGAGAAATCTGCGGTATCTGAGCAGGGGTAGGCAAGCTTGTGATATGATTGTTTTGATATTCTATAAAATGAAATATTTACAAAATTTTTTGCAAACGTAATGCTTTTTTGGTGAGATATGTGTAAAGGAAGTTGAAATTAATCGAAAGACTTCAGATCATTTCTAAAAAGATTCCAAAGAAGCAGGATGTCAGAGGTAAGACATAGTGTAATTTATAGAATTTTAAAATAATTAATTTTTAAATTTTTTCAACTACAGCAGCAACAGCAACAACAGCACCATGGCGAGCAACAGCATCGCGAGCAACAGCAACGACCTCAACAGCAACAGCGACAACAACAGCTGCGCTTACAACAACAATATGAAGCCGTAAGTTTTTTTAAATCATAAAAATAATAATAATAAATAATTTCACATAATTCCTAGGTTATACATGGAATGAATATGTTACGCGGTATGTTGGGTAGAAGTGATGCATTTTATATGAACTTGTCTCGAACATTTGCTGCAGTGAAGAGGAGCATGAAAACTGAGAAAATTAAATTGAAAGAGGACAAAAAACGAAAAAAAGCAGAGCTTCAGGCAATTAAAATAAAATTAAAAACGGTGAAAAAAAACATGAATATTATTAAAAAATTTAACAATTTTTCTATGAATGAGTAGAGAAAAAAGTGAAAAAAATAATATATGTATTAATAATTTTTGAGCGTTTTGTTTTTTTTTTTAAATAAACTTTTCAGATGTTATGTTTAGCTCTCAGTATTATTACACCATGCTGATATCTCCAACTTTTCGCTAAGAAATCTTCAAGCAAGGCACATACAAACCCAACCTGTATCAGTTAAAATCGGTAATATCTCGAAAACCATAGCCGTAGCCCTGGAATATAATACAAACCATGAAGTAGCCGAAGGTACCGACCCATTAAAAGGCCTTAACGTGCTGGGTACAACATGCAGTAAGAGCTCACTCTCACTGCTTTTTGTACACTCATCATGGGGGAAAAACTAAAAAATTTCATCTTAAACAGGTTCTAAAGCCCAAAACTGTCACTCCCACAGCAAAATGAAGTAAAAACAAATTGCTTCCAAATATATTTTCATGTAGAGCAAATTTATGGAAATTATAGCGTTTGAACAAAATACAAGCAACTTATATATGGAAAACTCCTGTAGTAAGACAAGGCAAGAAGACTGTGCATGTTGCCTGCTGACTGACCCGCTGCTCTCTTTTTTCGACTTGTTCATGGCTTGTACATTCCGGGGGTTACGCCATAGCCCGCAGAAGATTTCTGATGAAAATTTCGTCCCCCCCCCGCACACCACATATCTATCCAAGAAAACCGTAGTACCGGCTAATGCTGCTAGGACGCAGTCAAGACCAAATCCATCAATAAAGCTTCCCACGCTAATATCTCGAAAACCATAGCTCGTAGAGGATTTCTGATAAAAATTTCGTTCCCCCTCAAACCCCCTGCCCCTATAACACCTTCTAGAATCTATTGGCATGAACAAAACTATCCTAGGTAGCTTGAATTATTAATAATATTAACTATATCTGAAAACGTAAAATCGCTAATATCTCGAAAACCAGAGCCCGTAGAGGATTTCTGATGGAAATTTCGTCCCCCTTAGTATCCCCACCCCCACCATCTAGAATCCATTGGCATGAACAAAAATTTCCTAGCGTTAACTTTAATTATTACTAATATTAGTTCAAAACCAAAAGCCTACATTTAGGCGCACCACATATCTATCCAAGAAAACCGTAGTACCGGCTAATGCCGCTAGGGCACAGTCAAGGCCAAATCCATCAATAAAGCTTCCCACGCTAATATCTCGAAAACCATAGCCCGTAGAGGATTTCTGATAAAAATTTCGTTCCCCCTCAAACCCCCCGCCCCTATAACACCTTCTAGAATCTATTGGCATGAACAAAACTATCCTAGGTAGCTTGAATTATTAATAATATTAACTATATCTGAAAACGTAAAATCGCTAATATCTCGAAAACCAGAGCCCGTAGAGGATTTCTGATGGAAATTTCGTCCCCCTTAGTATCCCCACCCCCACCATCTAGAATCCATTGGCATGAACAAAAATTTCCTAGCGTTAACTTTAATTATTACTAATATTAGTTCAAAACCAAAAGCCTACATTTAGGCGCACCACATATCTATCCAAGAAAACCGTAGTACCGGCTAATGCCGCTAGGGCACAGTCAAGGCCAAATCCATCAATAAAGCTTCCCACGCTAATATCTCGAAAACCATAGCCCGTAGAGGATTTCTGATAAAAATTTCGTTCCCCCTCAAACCCCCCGCCCCTATAACACCTTCTAGAATCTATTGGCATGAACAAAACTATCCTAGGTAGCTTGAATTATTAATAATATTAACTATATCTGAAAACGTAAAATCGCTAATATCTCGAAAACCAGAGCCCGTAGAGGATTTCTGATGGAAATTTCGTCCCCCTTAGTATCCCCACCCCCAGCATCTAGAATCCATTGGCATGAACAAAAATTTCCTAGCGTTAACTTTAATTATTACTAATATTAGTTCAAAACCAAAAGCCTACATTTAGGCGCACCACATATCTATCCAAGAAAACCGTAGTACCGGCTAATGCCGCTAGGGCACAGTCAAGGACAAATCCATCAATAAAGCTTCCCACGCTAATATCTCGAAAACCATAGCCCGTAGAGGATTTCTGATAAAAATTTCGTTCCCCCTCAAACCCCCCGCCCCTATAACACCTTCTAGAATCTATTGGCATGAACAAAACTATCCTAGGTAGCTTGAATTATTAATAATATTAACTATATCTGAAAACGTAAAATCGCTAATATCTCGAAAACCAGAGCCCGTAGAGGATTTCTGATGGAAATTTCGTCCCCCTTAGTATCCCCACCCCCACCATCTAGAATCCATTGGCATGAACAAAAATTTCCTAGCGTTAACTTTAATTATTACTAATATTAGTTCAAAACCAAAAGCCTACATTTAGGCGCACCACATATCTATCCAAGAAAACCGTAGTACCGGCTAATGCCGCTAGGGCACAGTCAAGGCCAAATCCATCAATAAAGCTTCCCACGCTAATATCTCGAAAACCATAGCCCGTAGAGGATTTCTGATAAAAATTTCGTTCCCCCTCAAACCCCCCGCCCCTATAACACCTTCTAGAATCTATTGGCATGAACAAAACTATCCTAGGTAGCTTGAATTATTAATAATATTAACTATATCTGAAAACGTAAAATCGCTAATATCTCGAAAACCAGAGCCCGTAGAGGATTTCTGATGGAAATTTCGTCCCCCTTAGTATCCCCACCCCCACCATCTAGAATCCATTGGCATGAACAAAAATTTCCTAGCGTTAACTTTAATTATTACTAATATTAGTTCAAAACCAAAAGCCTACATTTAGGCGCACCACATATCTATCCAAGAAAACCGTAGTACCGGCTAATGCCGCTAGGGCACAGTCAAGGACAAATCCATCAATAAAGCTTCCCACGCTAATATCTCGAAAACCATAGCCCGTAGAGGATTTCTGATAAAAATTTCGTTCCCCCTCAAACCCCCCGCCCCTATAACACCTTCTAGAATCTATTGGCATGAACAAAACTATCCTAGGTAGCTTGAATTATTAATAATATTAACTATATCTGAAAACGTAAAATCGCTAATATCTCGAAAACCAGAGCCCGTAGAGGATTTCTGATGGAAATTTCGTCCCCCTTAGTATCCCCACCCCCACCATCTAGAATCCATTGGCATGAACAAAAATTTCCTAGCGTTAACTTTAATTATTACTAATATTAGTTCAAAACCAAAAGCCTACATTTAGGCACACCACATATCTATCCAAGAAAACCGTAGTACCGGCTAATGCCGCTAGGGCGCAGTCAAGACCAAATCCATCAATAAAGCTTCCCACGCTAATATCTCGAAAACCATAGCCCGTAGAGGATTTCTGATAAAAATTTCGTTCCCCCTCAAACCCCCCGCCACTATAACACCTTCTACAATCTATTGGCATGAACAAAACTATCCTAGGTAGCTTGAATTATTAATAATATTAACTATATCTGAAAACGTAAAATCGCTAATATCTCGAAAACCAGAGCCCGTAGAGGATTTCTGATGGAAATTTCGTCCCCCTTAGTATCCCCACCCCCACCATCTAGAATCCATTGGCATGAACAAAAATTTCCTAGCGTTAACTTTAATTATTACTAATATTAGTTCAAAACCAAAAGCCTACATTTAGGCGCACCACATATCTATCCAAGAAAACCGTAGTACCGGCTAATGCCGCTAGGGCGCAGTCAAGACCAAATCCATCAATAAAGCTTCACACCCCTTCACAACTGAAAGTGATCTCGTATCCCAAAACTCGAGATGAAAAACTTAGAGGCTACGAGTCTGAGATGAAAAATAAGCGAACTCCAGAAACAAAATCGAAAACCTATGCTATTTCCCTATGCTGGAGAGAGCTAAAAGTGGTCTCGTATCCCCAAAGTGGTCTCGTATCCCCAAGATTCGAGATGAAAAATAAGCGCACTTCAGAAACAAAATCGAAATCCTATGCTATTTCCCTATGCTGGAGAGTGCTAAAAGTGGTCTCGTATCCCCCAAAGTGGTCTCGTATCCCCAACATCCAAGACATAAACCACAACATCCAAGGCACAAACCCACATTTAGTATGGATTTACACCACCTAGCGACGGTGGCGCCATCTGTGGCGAAATCCTGGAGGCTCAAAAAAGTGATCCAGAACTCTTATAGCTTATCTACTCGTTTTCTTAACTTGTAAGCCAAGGTTATGCCAGATATTGTGTTATAAGGTAAAATAGTAAAATATCTTCTGTTTAAATTACTTTAATTAATGTATTAATATTACACGTCAACATACCCAGCAAACAATTTGGCGAGGTTTTGCCAAAAGTAAGGAAAGAGCAATAGTTATGAAACAGGAACAACATTATGGCAATAAAGTGTGTATATGATTGCTTCTCTTTCAACTATTGCTTATTTCTCGCTTTTTGCAAGCCTCGCGGAAAATCACTTTAATAAATGAAAAAAAATAAACGTGGAAAACATAAGCTTTATGCAAGTTTTGTTTCTGTTTGTTTATTTTACAGCTATGAAAGTGGAGTCCAAAAACACTATCGTAATTAAAAGAAAAATTATAATAACATATTGTGGAAATATATAAAAAAGCTTGACCTTACGTTTATGAATTACAAAATATCAATCCAGACACATTAAAAATAAGTTGAAATTGGTAAATTAAAAGTAATTTACTCCACCCTCGTAGTTGGCAAGTATATAAAATATATATACTTGCTTTTGGTAAGGAAAAGGCGAATTACTTATAAATTACATTTTTTAGCTTGCTTTCTTATATCCATTTAGTCCGCCGCCTAAATTAGAAACGAGCATTTGGCAATATCGATTTCGAGGGTTATGCTTGCCCATGGCAAGTTATTTTCGTATTATTTTCGATTCATTTTGTTTGCTATTTTTCTATTTGTTCTCCCACATGGTGCACGTTTTTCTACTCACAGCTCTGACTATCAGAGGTCAGGACAATCACTTACGAGCGGCATGCCATGTTTACACATGAGCCTAGCCCTGCGGCTACCGTGCCCACATGCAACCATAACAATATTAGAACAAAAATGTTTCCTACCAAGTTTTTTTTTTTATCCGTGCAACAATTATCTCAAAAATTTAGTACCACCATATCCCCTAGATCCTTTTTATACCCTAGATGAAATCTAAAGGGTGTACTAAATTTGTCTTTTTAATTGTAACAGGTCCAAATAATGATGGTAGAGACAAAATGGATTGGATACCCACGCATAATATTAAAAGTTATTTTGATTTTGGCATGTCCGTCCATCCGTCTGTGCGCACGATAGCTCGAGAGCGCGTTCACTTAGAAAACTGAAATTTTGTACACGGACTTTAAAAAAAAAAGTAAAATTAAGTTCGAAAATGAGACAAATCGGGCAACTCCTTCGTGGGATTGCCATAAAAAAATTTCGTTTTCCACTATATATGTGGATACTGCCTGAGAACGCGACAACATATTAGAGAGCTGGAATAGAATAGTAATAAAAAAAAAATCCAAAATGAGCTAAATCGGGCAACCCGTTTTACCCGGTTTACAGAGACTAGAATCTCCGAAATATTTACACGGCAAGAGACTTTTGTCTCTGGGAGACCGAAAAATTAGGTCTCTGGAGATCATAATAAAAGAGTCTCTAGAGACACGTCACCGAGATGTAAACAAGAAATTTGAAGTTTGGTCTCTAGAGATTTCCAGAGATCTTTGTTAATTGTCAAGCAAGAGATTGTTAGAAAGAATTCTCCCAAAAGTTATTAATATTTTTATGTTATGGGAAAAGTGAAAAGCTTGAAAAAATATATTCCTTGATGTACAAATTTTACGGGATGAACACAACAAAATTGTGATATATTTTTTTTTCAAAAATACCCAGAATTCTATTAACGAAAAAAAACTTTTTTTTTTCTGCCGTAAATCCATTATATTAATTATTAATTTTTTTATTAATTTCTTTGTAACAATTTGTCAAACTTATTCCACTCTATTCCTTTTCCTTTCCGAGAGACCTACACTTCACTGACCTGGACACACAAATAGTTCCCGGAGACTTGGAGACGACAATGAACAAACTTCGGGGACCGCAAACCAAACGTGAAGACCTGTTTGTTTTAAAATAAACAATGGGAAAAAGTCTCTAGAGATTTGGTCTCTTTACGAGATTTTGCGTGTCTCTGAAGTGCATACACAGATATCTGGGTCTCCAGAGGTCTCAGGAGGACAAGGTCTCTAGCCGTGTAGCTTAACCTTTAGATTTAATAATAGAAAAACATAAAAATAAACACAAATTTAAAATACATATATAGAAAATCGAAAAATACTGATATGGTCATATACAAAAACTCTTTTACATATTCCAAATATAAACAGTCATATTTTGAGAGCATGATTCGCCGGGAAGTATATACCCCCATAGATAGGGTCGTTACTAGAGAAGAAATCTAAACTATAAAAAAATAGCACGCAATACTGGTTTTGAAGATAGCTTAGTTGATAGAATTTTAATTCGAAAGCTAAGAGAAAAAGCCATAAAAGAAGCAGCTGGGTTTTTAAAAATATTAGACCCGACGACCATATCTGGGCTAGCCTGCCATACATATGTACGTGTGCAAAATTTCGATAACTTTGGCTAACAAGTTAAAAAAACGTAATAGTAGAATTGGCTTTAAGACCACGCAAGGTAGCTAATACTCTTCCCAATGTAGAAGATAAGATGTTATAGAGTTACAAATAATAGGGCATAGACAAACTAATAGCATACAAAGACTGGGCAAGTAGAAAAAAAATCTGTAACGCCTCGCTCGAATATAAAATGGGCAATGCCTTGATGATACCTCGACTTGCTGATGTAAACAAATGGTAAGCCAGCAATGCCTCGCACGAATTTTTTCTTACAAATTTACTGGAAATATTTTGTTTAGAATTTTTATGCAAAATGTAGATTCACCTACGGATTTTCTGCTAGGGTACGTTTCCTTACCGGACTAAAACAAAATTGACACCTAGGGTACATATTGACAGATATGCAACTATATGTAAGAAATTGCGAAAAGTCACCACATTCGGTACGCAAAAATATATCGCATATACACGCAAGGATATGCTACCTTTAGTTCTTACTTGGAATATAGGCAACTACAAGGCCCATTGTTCACCCTCAGGACTCATAAGTAAGTTCATAGGTCCCAACCAGAGGCTCTACTAAAGTAGATAGGCTATGCCGATGCTGACGCAAACCGTGAAAAAATTATTATAAGTCCAAAATTTAACAAAGGAAATTTGTACGTCTACGTCATTGAATAACGACCTAATAAGGAAACGGCATATCGGGTGAAAATCTAAGCCACTCGGCGAAATGTATTAGTGTGCTGGGTTGCAGATTTTGGGGAATTTATGAGTGAGGTATTACACGAAGTATAATGATGCGAAATAGAAAGCTCATATCCTAAACTTACATTCTATTCCACCCACATATTCTATCTGAGTAACTTTCTTTAACTAAAAAAGGAGCTCCAATATGAAAGTGATCCATTTCCATTCAACTTCCACTGATAATTCAATTTCCACTGATAGGAAGAAACGCTTGCTTGTGATTTGTTTGTAACGTTGTTTGCTCGGTCGGAGGATTATCCCGGGCGCCAATACCTTCGGACGAAATTTGTCGCTCGGTAGCTTTAGTGAAGTAAACTGCAATTGGTTGCTATTTTTTCACGATACTGTGGTTATAGTCTATGGGAACTATACGACGTCGTACGACATATACATTCATAACTCGATCGGACCTAAAATAGAAAAGAACGCTGATCTACAGGTTCATTTTAAGGCGAGTATAGTAGTAGTTCATATTTTATCTATAGTTCCCATAGACTATAACCACAATACCGTGAAAAATAGCAACCAATTGCAGTTTCCTTTCAAGACAATCAGTAGTCTCCATTTTAACTACATAGTTCCAATAAACTCAAACCGCAGTATCCTGAAAAAAAATTTTCGATAGCAAGACTGCTCAACCGTAATTTATTTGGGAAGGACTCAGTAAAGGCCATATTTCAAGGAGAAGGAACTTTAATAATGAACAAAATGTATATAAATATATAAACGCCATTAAACGTTTTTATTCATTTATTTTTTTAAATATAAACTTTTTGCTTAAATAACAATAATTGTCTATTTTATAAAAATCCTTAAGCTTTAAAGTTACAATTTCCGCATGTCCCTCTTCCTCTGAGTAATAGGCATCCAGGGTATGAAAATCCTCTATTTGCTGTCTGGGCGCATTACGCAGTGCTAGGGCTTCCTTTCGTTCGTATTTACTTCGTAAATGCTCAGGTTGTGCTTCGTTATTCTTATCAAAAATTGTAGTTTCGAAAAATCAGACCTCAGAGTAGATGCCAATGAAATTGTCACTGATTTTTGCTTCAAAAATGTTACATAAGAAGACGGGTACAAACGGTAAACCATTTTATCCCATCCTGTTCGGGACCTAATATCCCTATAACGGCTTTCTTGCCAATTCGCACTATTAAACCAAGCGAGGTATTGCAATGAAAATGTTAATGTACATTCATAGGTAGTCTTTTCCATAAAAGTCGGCCAGTCAATGAGTCCTGAAAAAAGTTGCAATCTTACATCCCATGTACGACATTGGGATAGATGCAACTCACGCCCACGTTCTTGGTCTTCCATTATTGGTGTTCTATAAGTATTCATCTTTTTTCTTGTTTGAATGAGAAAATAGAACATATTTCTCCTAACTTGAAAATTCTACTGTAATTAGACACTAAGCGTTCCTTATATATTGTTGCGAGCGTGGCCTTTGGTTCGTTATTTAAAACAGAATATTTAATATTTAATACACAAGTTCTTTATTTTAGCTCTAATCATATAAAATTCATAAACCTTCAAACTCTAATTATCACTAATACTGTACTTTCAATTATCGCAATCCAATTACAACACTTTCGCACGTTTATTACTTTCGCTTGTTAACGATTTTTCGTTTGCCTCTTGTACCACGTTGAATCCTGTATACTACGTGATTTATTCTAGTTACTACCGAATACGGTCCCTCCCAGTGTTGTTGTGAATTTGGAGAACGTCTCTTACGTTGGTTCGGTTTGTACAGCCAAACAGGATCACCTTCATTGAATCCTGCTGAATTCGCAAGTAAGTCATAGCGGGTCCTCATTCGGTTGGCATTTACTCCTAATTTTGCCCTCGTGCCTTCTTGTACATCAGCTTTCCTTTCCAATGGGGCTCTGACGTTACACTTATACATTTCCTTTCTGCTGCTATGTGGCGGCCCTTTGTAAGAAGCGCACACAGTGCATCTGCGACACCACTTCTCCACATCCTCCCGCATATGTAGCTAATAAAACTTTTCTCGTATTCTAGAAATCGTTTTATTCACTCTCAAATGTTCTCCAGATGTTCCACGATGCATTTTACCTAGAACATCGTTGACCTTTGATGCAGGCACGATTATCTGCATTCGGAATGATTTACTGTTAGGTGCTTCCCACTTGCGTTTTAATATACCGCATTCAACATGAAGAGAGTTCCATTGAGCCCAGTAGCTTTTCAGCTTCTAGCTCCTCTCCGAAATATCGTTCCATTCTGGTCTTTCCATGTCTTCTTTCCAAGCCAGAATGGGTGATATGTCTGGGTCTTCTCGTTGTGCTGTTCGCAAACTCTCGTGGTCCCAACCTGTCGATGGGTCCACCGTTATCAAGCGTATAGTTGCCTTTGTTTCTTTTTCTTCCATCCGGACGCAATGTTTGCATTCAAGTTTGCATGGACGTCGTGAAAGGAGCAAACAACGTTACAAACAAATCACAAGCAAGCCTTTCTTCCTATCAGTGGAAATTGAATTATCAGTGGAAGTTGAATGGAAATGGATCACTTTCATATTGGAGCTCCTTTTTTAGTTAAAGAAAGTTACTCAGATAGAATATGTGGGTGGACGTGGAATAGAATGTAAGTTTAGGATATGAGGTTTCTCTTTTGCATCATTATACTTCATGTAATACCGTTGACCCCCTCACTTGTAAATTCCCCAAAATCTGCAACCCAGCACACTAATACATTTCGCCGAGTGGCTTAGGTTTTCACCCGATATGCCGTTTCCTTATTAGGTCGTTATTCAATGACGTAGATGTACAAATTTCCTTTGTTAAATTTTGGACTTAGAATAATTTTTTCACGGTTTGCGTCAGCATCGGCATTGCCTATCTACTTTATTAGAGACTCTGGTTGGGTCCTATGAACTTAGTTATGGGTCCCCCCCCCCCCCAGGGTGTTCTCAACCTCCTTTCAATCCATCCATCTACTATATTATTTCATTTATTTATTCTATTTTGTTTATTTAAATTTTCAAGTTTTAAGTTTTTTTAAGTTTTAAGTTTCAAACATGCCACGGATTTTGTAGTTTTTTCACAGTAGTCCACTGAGTCCATATTGAATATTTTCTGGCACAGTACTTAAGTGTTGATAGCATTCATGTATTCATGCATTATTTTAAATCATTTACTGCAATGTTTTCCTTCACCCGACATCTATTGATTCCAATTCTTCTTGGATTATCATTTTTCGTCATTGGACTAGTTCCACTTATCCCCAATGATACCCTGCTTAGTTTAAAATATTTAGATTCTATTCTAATATCAAGTGGTTACTTTTATTTATGCGTATCTTCCTCTTTGTGCGTGTCTCGTCCTTTGCATGGGTGCCGTTATGCTCCTCCCCTAGTAGACACGGTTTGATGACTTCATCGATGAGCTCATAACGAGCTCTTTTTAATTTATTTTAATTTGTTTAGAAGTTCATGAAAGATCTGAACTGCATGAGAAGGCGTCGACGTGGAGAGCTCAAATTTTGTACACAGCGTTTTCATAAAAAATACCAATACAAGTTGAAACAAGTAAAAAAGCTAGAATTGGTCTAAGATGAATGCCCGTATGAAATTTCGTATTGTCACCCTTCTGTGCAAGTTTGATTTTTGAAGTGGTTTTTCGCATATATTTCTAGAACGGTTTGTCGGACAGAAAAAATGATTATAACCAATTTTATAGGATTTCGTATTCTGAAGAAGTTTTTAGTACAATAAAAATGTATTGGACTGATCGTTTTCACAGTATACGTAAAAAACCTAAATTTTTATATGGCAACACCAAGAAGGAGTTGCCTGATTTAGTCCATTTTTTAAACTTTATTTGTTAGTACAATGAAAACACCATATACTAAATTTCAGTTCTCTATATTGATGTGTTCTCAGGCAGTGTTCAAATATATAGTGGAAAACGAAAGTTTTGTATGGCAACCCCACGAAGGAGTTACCCGATTTGTCTCATTTTCGAACTTAATTTTACGTTTTTTTTAAAGTCCGTGTATAAAATTTCAGCCCTCTAAGTATACGCGTTCTCGAGTTATCGTGCGCACAGACGGACGGACGGATGGACATGCAAAAATCAAAATAACTTTTAATATTATGCGTGGGTGTCCAATCCATTTTGCTCTCCCATCATTATTTCGAGGTGTTATAAACGGAATGACAAACTTAGTATATCCTATAGATTTCATCTAGGGTATAAAAATGTACTAAACCAGGTAACTTTTTCTTGGCGTTGCCATAGTGAACCTTGGGTTTTCACTTTATTTAACTTTTATATATTTCTAGGGTATAATATTATTGGTCTCAGACCAATTGTAGCTTTTTCTCTTGTTTCTTAATCAATACAGCACACCATTCGTTCATGATAAGACATGTAGTGAAATTTAATGGAAATCCAAATGAATTTTCAGTGCAAAAACGGTCATTGAAAGGGTTACCGAAAGGTTCATCGATACTTATCAAAAAAATTTACCCACACATTTAAAGTAGAGAAAATTAACACATGTATGTACAATTTTCAGATGCAAAAGTTCTATAGCTTATAATTCTCCCCAGTCGGGAAGAGGGTTTTCGAAACCGAAGCGTATCTACAGCTGTGTTGTAGAACTGAAGGAGAGGCTATTGCGTGTATATGCGATATATATTTTTACGTACCGAATGTGGTGACTTTTCGCAAAATATTACATACAAAAATTCAAAACCAAATATTTCCAGTAAATTTGTAAGAAAAAATTCGTGCGAGACATTGCTGGCTTACCCTTTGGTTACATCAGCAAGTCGAGGCATCATCAAGGCATTGCCCATTTTATATTCGAGCGAGGCATTACAGATTTTTTTTCTACTTGCCCAGTCTATGCTCTATTATTTATAACTGTAACATCTTATCATCTACATTGGGAAGAGTATTAGCTACCTTGCGTGGTCTTAAGCCAATTCTACTATTACGTTTTCTTAACTTGTAAGCCAAGGTTATGCCAGATATTGTGTTATAAGGTAAAATAGTAAAATATCTTCTGTTTAAATTACTTTAATTAATGTATTAATATTACACGTCAACATACCCAGCAAACAATTTGGCGAGGTTTTGCCAAAAGTAAGGAAAGAGCAATAGTTATGAAACAGGAACAACATTATGGCAATAAAGTGTGTATATGATTGCTTCTCTTTCAACTATTGCTTATTTCTCGCTTTTTGCAAGCCTCGCGGAAAATCACTTTAATAAATGAAAAAAAATAAACGTGGAAAACATAACTTTATGCAAGTTTTGTTTCTGTTTGTTTATTTTACAGCTATGAAAGTGGAGTCCAAAAACACTATCGAAATTAAAAGAAAAATTATAATAACATATTGTGGAAATATATAAAAAAGATTGACCTTACGTTTATGAATTACGAAATATCAATCCAGACACATTAAAAATAAGTTGAAATTGGTAAATTAAAAGTAATTTACTCCACCCTCGTAGTTGGCAAGTATATAAAATATATATACTTGCTTTTGGTAAGGAAAAGGCGAATTACTTATAAATTACATTTTTTAGCTTGCTTTCTTATATCCATTTAGTCCGCCGCCTAAATTAGAAACGAGCATTTGGCAATATCGATTTCGAGGGTTATGCTTGCCCATGGCAAGTTATTTTCGTATTATTTTCGATTCATTTTGTTTGCTATTTTTCTATTTGTTCTCCCACATGGTGCACGTTTTTCTACTCACAGCTCTGACTATCAGAGGTCAGGACAATCACTTACGAGCGGCATGCCATGTTTACACATGAGCCTAGCCCTGCGGCTACCGTGCCCACATGCAACCATAACAATATTAGAACAAAAATGTTTCCTACCAAGTTTTTTTTTTATCCGTGCAACAATTATCTCAAAAATTTAGTACCACCATATCCCCTAGATCCTTTTTATACCCTAGATGAAATCTAAAGGGTGTACTAAATTTGTCTTTTTAATTGTAACAGGTCCAAATAATGATGGTAGAGACAAAATGGATTGGATACCCACGCATAATATTAAAAGTTATTTTGATTTTGGCATTTCGTTTTCCACTATATATGTGGATACTGCCTGAGAACGCGACAACATAGAGAGCTGAAATAGAATAGTAACAAAAAAAAAATCCAAAATGAGCTAAATCGGGCAACCCGTTTTACCCGGTTTACAGAGACTAGAATCTCCGAAATATTTACACGGCAAGAGACTTTTGTCTCTGGGAGACCGAAAAATTAGGTCTCTGGAGATCATAATAAAAGAGTCTCTAGAGACACGTCACCGAGATGTAAACAAGAAATTTGAAGTTTGGTCTCTAGAGATTTCCAGAGATCTTTGTTAATTGTCAAGCAAGAGATTGTTAGAAAGAATTCTCCCAAAAGTTATTAATATTTTTATGTTATGGGAAAAGTGAAAAGCTTGAAAAAATATATTCCTTGATGTACAAATTTTACGGGATGAACACAACAAAATTGTGATATATTTTTTTTTTTCAAAAATACCCAGAATTCTATTAACGAAAAAAAACTTTTTTTTTCTGCCGTAAATCCATTATATTAATTATTAATTTTTTTATTAATTTCTTTGTAACAATTTGTCAAACTTATTCCACTCTATTCCTTTTCCTTTCCGAGTAGACCTACACTTCACTGACCTGGACACACAAATAGTTCCCGGAGACTTGGAGACGACAATGAACAAACTTCGGGGACCGCAAACCAAACGTGAAGACCTGTTTGTTTTAAAATAAACAATGGGAAAAAGTCTCTAGAGATTTGGTCTCTTTACGAGATTTTGCGTGTCTCTGAAGTGCATACACAGATATCTGGGTCTCCAGAGGTCTCAGGAGGACAAGGTCTCTAGCCGTGTAGCTTAACCTTTAGATTTAATAATAGAAAAACATAAAAATAAACACAAATTTAAAATACATATATAGAAAATCGAAAAATACTGATATGGTCATATACAAAAACTCTTTTACATATTCCAAATATAAACAGTCATATTTTGAGAGCATGATTCGCCGGGAAGTATATACCCCCATAGATAGGGTCGATACTAGAGAAGAAATCTAAACTATAAAAAAATAGCACGCAATACTGGTTTTGAAGATAGCTTAGTTGATAGAATTTTAATTCGAAAGCTAAGAGAAAAAGCCATAAAAGAAGCAGCTGGGTTTTTAAAAATATTAGACCCGACGACCATATCTGGGCTAGCCTGCCATACTTACGTGTGCAAAATTTCGATAACTTTGGCTAACAAGTTAAAAAAACGTAATAGTAGAATTGGCTTTAAGACCACGCAAGGTAGGTAATATTCTTCCCAATGTAGAAGATAAGACGTTATAGAGTTACAAATAATAGGGCATAGACAAACTAATAGCATACAAAGACTGGGCAAGTAGAAAAAAAATCTGTAACGCCTCGCTCGAATATAAAATGGGCAATGCCTTGATGATGCCTCGACTTGCTGATGTAAACAAATGGTAAGCCAGCAATGCCTCGCACGAATTTTTTCTTACAAATTTACTGGAAATATTTTGTTTAGAATTTTTATGCAAAATGTAGATTCACCTACGGATTTTCTGCTAGGGTACGTTTCCTTACCGGACTAAAACAAAATTGACACCTAGGGTACATATTGACAGATATGCAACTATATGTAAGAAATTGCGAAAAGTCACCACATTCGGTACGCAAAAATATATCGCATATACACGCAAGGATATGCTACCTTTAGTTCTTACTTGGAATATAGGCAACTACAAGGCCCATTGTTCACCCTCAGGACTCATAAGTAAGTTCATAGGTCCCAACCAGAGGCTCTACTAAAGTAGATAGGCTATGCCGATGCTGACGCAAACCGTGAAAAAATTATTCTAAGTCCAAAATTTAACAAAGGAAATTTGGACGTCTACGTCATTGAATAACGACCTAATAAGGAAACAGCATATCGGGTGAAAATCTAAGCCACTCGGCGAAATGTATTAGTGTGCTGGGTTGCAGATTTTGGGGAATTTATGAGTGAGGTATTACACGAAGTATAATGATGCGAAATAGAAAGCTCATATCCTAAACTTACATTCTATTCCACCCACATATTCTATCTGAGTAACTTTCTTTAACTAAAAAAGGAGCTCCAATATGAAAGTGATCCATTTCCATTCAACTTCCACTGATAATTCAATTTCCACTGATAGGAAGAAACGCTTGCTTGTGATTTGTTTGTAACGTTGTTTGCTCGGTCGGAGGATTATCCCGGGCGCCAATACCTTCGGACGAAATTTGTCGCTCGGTAGCTTTAGTGAAGTAAACTGCAATTGGTTGCTATTTTTTCACGATACTGTGGTTATAGTCTATGGGAACTATACGACGTCGTACGACATATACATTCATAACTCGATCGGACCTAAAATAGAAAAGAACGCTGATCTACAGGTTCATTTTAAGGCGAGTATAGTAGTAGTTCATATTTTATCTATAGTTCCCATAGACTATAACCACAATACCGTGAAAAATAGCAACCAATTGCAGTTTCCTTTCAAGACAATCAGTAGTCTCCATTTTAACTACATAGTTCCAATAAACTCAAACCGCAGTATCCTGAAAAAAAATTTTCGATAGCAAGACTGCTCAACCGTAATTTATTTGGGAAGGACTCAGTAAAGGCCATATTTCAAGGAGAAGGAACTTTAATAATGAACAAAATGTATATAAATATATAAACGCCATTAAACGTTTTTATTCATTTATTTTTTTAAATATAAACTTTTTGCTTAAATAACAATAATTGTCTATTTTATAAAAATCCTTAAGCTTTAAAGTTACAATTTCCGCATGTCCCTCTTCCTCTGAGTAATAGGCATCCAGGGTATGAAAATCCTCTATTTGCTGTCTGGGCGCATTACGCAGTGCTAGGGCTTCCTTTCGTTCGTATTTACTTCGTAAATGCTCAGGTTGTGCTTCGTTATTCTTATCAAAAATTGTAGTTTCGAAAAATCAGACCTCAGAGTAGATGCCAATGAAATTGTCACTGATTTTTGCTTCAAAAATGTTACATAAGAAGACGGGTACAAACGGTAAACCATTTTATCCCATCCTGTTCGGGACCTAATATCCCTATAACGGCTTTCTTGCCAATTCGCACTATTAAACCAAGCGAGGTATTGCAATGAAAATGTTAATGTACATTCATAGGTAGTCTTTTCCATAAAAGTCGGCCAGTCAATGAGTCCTGAAAAAAGTTGCAATCTTACATCCCATGTACGACATTGGGATAGATGCAACTCACGCCCACGTTCTTGGTCTTCCATTATTGGTGTTCTATAAGTATTCATCTTTTTTCTTGTTTGAATGAGAAAATAGAACATATTTCTCCTAACTTGAAAATTCTACTGTAATTAGACACTAAGCGTTCCTTATATATTGTTGCGAGCGTGGCCTTTGGTTCGTTATTTAAAACAGAATATTTAATATTTAATACACAAGTTCTTTATTTTAGCTCTAATCATATAAAATTCATAAACCTTCAAACTCTAATTATCACTAATACTGTACTTTCAATTATCGCAATCCAATTACAACACTTTCGCACGTTTATTACTTTCGCTTGTTAACGATTTTTCGTTTGCCTCTTGTACCACGTTGAATCCTGTATACTACGTGATTTATTCTAGTTACTACTGAATACGGTCCCTCCCAGTGTTGTTGTGAATTTGGAGAACGTCTCTTACGTTGGTTCGGTTTGTACAGCCAAACAGGATCACCTTCATTGAATCCTGCTGAATTCGCAAGTAAGTCATAGCGGGTCCTCATTCGGTTGGCATTTACTCCTAATTTTGCCCTCGTGCCTTCTTGTACATCAGCTTTCCTTTCCAATGGGGCTCTGACGTTACACTTATACATTTCCTTTCTGCTGCTATGTGGCGGCCCTTTGTAAGAAGCGCACACAGTGCATCTGCGACACCACTTCTCCACATCCTCCCGCATATGTAGCTAATAAAACTTTTCTCGTATTCTAGAAATCGTTTTATTCACTCTCAAATGTTCTCCAGATGTTCCACGATGCATTTTACCTAGAACATCGTTGACCTTTGATGCAGGCACGATTATCTGCATTCGGAATGATTTACTGTTAGGTGCTTCCCACTTGCGTTTTAATATACCGCATTCAACATGAAGAGAGTTCCATTGAGCCCAGTAGCTTTTCAGCTTCTAGCTCCTCTCCGAAATATCGTTCCATTCTGGTCTTTCCATGTCTTCTTTCCAAGCCAGAATGGGTGATATGTCTGGGTCTTCTCGTTGTGCTGTTCGCAAACTCTCGTTGTCCCAACCTGTCGATGGGTCCACCGTTATCAAGCGTATAGTTGCCTTTGTTTCTTTTTCTTCCATCCGGACGCAATGTTTGCATTCAAGTTTGCATGGACGTCGTGAAAGGAGCAAACAACGTTACAAACAAATCACAAGCAAGCGTTTCTTCCTATCAGTGGAAATTGAATTATCAGTGGAAGTTGAATGGAAATGGATCACTTTCATATTGGAGCTCCTTTTTTAGTTAAAGAAAGTTACTCAGATAGAATATGTGGGTGGACGTGGAATAGAATGTAAGTTTAGGATATGAGGTTTCTCTTTCGCATCATTATACTTCATGTAATACCGTTGACCCCCTCACTTGTAAATTCCCCAAAATCTGCAACCCAGCACACTAATACATTTCGCCGAGTGGCTTAGGTTTTCACCCGATATGCCGTTTCCTTATTAGGTCGTTATTCAATGACGTAGATGTACAAATTTCCTTTGTTAAATTTTGGACTTAGAATAATTTTTTCACGGTTTGCGTCAGCATCGGCATTGCCTATCTACTTTATTAGAGACTCTGGTTGGGTCCTATGAACTTAGTTATGGGTCCCCCCCCCCCCCAGGGTGTTCTCAACCTCCTTTCAATCCATCCATCTACTATATTATTTCATTTATTTATTCTATTTTGTTTATTTAAATTTTCAAGTTTTAAGTTTTTTTAAGTTTTAAGTTTCAAACATGCCACGGATTTTGTAGTTTTTTCACAGTAGTCCACTGAGTCCATATTGAATATTTTCTGGCACAGTACTTAAGTGTTGATAGCATTCATGTATTCATGCATTATTTTAAATCATTTACTGCAATGTTTTCCTTCACCCGACATCTATTGATTCCAATTCTTCTTGGATTATCATTTTTCGTCATTGGACTAGTTCCACTTATCCCCAATGATGCCCTGCTTAGTTTAAAATATTTAGATTCTATTCTAATATCAAGTGGTTACTTTTATTTATGCGTATCTTCCTCTTTGTACGTGTCTCGTCCTTTGCATGGGTGCCGTTATGCTCCTCCCCTAGTAGACACGGTTTGATGACTTCATCGATGAGCTCATAACGAGCTCTTTTTAATTTATTTTAATTTGTTTAGAAGATCATGAAAGATCTGAACTGCATGAGAAGGCGTCGACGTGGAGAGCTCAAATTTTGTATACAGCGTTTTCATAAAAAATACAAATACAAGTTGAAACAAGTAAAAAAGCTAGAATTGGTCTAAGACCAATTCTTGAGATACCCTAGATCATGGGTGGCCAACCCGTGGCCCGCGGGCCACATGCGGCCCGCTGAGGGTCTACTTGTGGCCCGCGGAGCATATGCACAAATTTTTTTCATTAAGTGTACGACATAAAACCACCAAAACGATATTCCATCGTGCGTAGTTCGTATCATATCCCATATATGGGTATCTCAATACATTGATTCAACTATCGTGACAATTTCTTCTATACTACATATATTCGTGTTAACAAACAATCAAAACTTTAGTTGATTTAAAAAGCGCGCACGTCGATATTGCTTGGAGAGTCGTGTGAGTGAATGCGGGATACGACCGATAGTCTGTTGCAAGCTCGCAAAGCCGTAGGAAGAGTGGTCGCATCCATTGTGTTGTTATCGCCATTTGTCTCGTGAGATTCTGCGATCGACTTTTAAATACACATTGATAAGAATACAAGTTGCTATAACCGAGTATCCTGTCTAATACTATACCGAGTCCGAGTTTTTTTTTATTAATCTATGATATTTGACTTTAATTTAGTACCCACTTTTAAGTTTATTAGTACAAAAACATAAAAGGCGTTTCTTTAGTATTTTCCTTTATTTACTTACATACTTTACTTTTATTTTACTAATGAATTAGCCTGCATCAGATTCTTAATGGCATTACAATTTTTTTACAATTACAAGGAGAGTGTCGTTGAAATTCTGTGCCCAGAAAAGAAAACGGATTTCTCAAAAATAAACCTGACTCGTCAAGCTATTACTAGGCGTGTGGACGACGTTGGAAAACATATTGAAGATAATTTGAAAAATCAAGCATCCAAGTTCATATTTTATGCTCTAGCATTGGACCGAAACATAGACCTAACAGATACCGCCCAAGTGGCAATTTTTATCAGGGGCGTTAATGTCCATTTTAATAAACTAGAAGAATTAGCGTCACTGTATCCAATTAAGGACACCACTTGCTCACGAGATTTGTTGGGAGCTGTTACATCGACATTGAATCGATTTTCGTTACAACTCAACAACACGAAGGTTTAGTAAAATTGATTGAAAACGATACCTGGAAAGTTGGTAATACTTCGATGCTAAATTTTCATTGCATTATTCATCAGGAGAATTTATGTTCCAAGTCCCTTAAAATGGATCATGTCATGAAGGTGGTCATCAAAACAGTGAGCTTTATTAAGTCGAAGGGGTTGAATCACCGTCAATTCCAAGAATTTCTTAAGTCTTTGGATTCAGAGTATAATGATGTTAAATTTTATGCAGAAGTAAGATGGCTGATCCATGCCAAAATGTTGAAAAGAGTGTTTGATTTGAAGCAAGAAATACAATCATTCTTCGGAAGCAAGTCAAAAAGTATCCCAGAATTTGAAGACAAGTAGTGGGTTAGCGACTTTGCATTTCTGGTCGATATAGTTAGCCACCTAAATGTTGTTAATACTCGTCTATAAGGGAAAGATCAACTAATTAATAGCATGTATGATCTTATTTTCGCATTCCAAATGAAACTTGGGCTTTGGGAACAACAGTTAAGGACAAAAATTTTCTCTCACTTTCCTACATTTCTATTGCAGCCAGACGTCACACAAATAGCGGCGGATAAATACGCTTCGTTGATATCCGACTTGAACCTGGAATTGTAAAACCGATTTAAAGATTTTAAAAAGCATCGTGTCCTTTCTGCTGCATTTGCAACGCCATTCTCCGTAGACGTGAATTTATTGCCAGGAATTTTACAAATGGAACATTGTGAAATATGTTGTGATGTACAGTTAAAGGAGAAATTCAATCAGGTTGGTTTTCAAGAGTTTTAAAAAACGTATTTGGACAAGGAGAAATATCCTGCATTTTACAAACATGCTCTATCGATGATTTCGCTATTTGGAAACACTTACACTTTTGAACAAATTTTTAGTTGAATGAAGCCTATTAAATCTCAAATAAGAACACGAATTACTGATGAGCACTGGAAAATTATCTGCGTGTAGCAATAACATCAATCGTTATCAACTTTGATGTACTTAGTTCTCACAAACAATATCAGACGCCTCACTAAAATTTATTATATTTTGCTTATTTTTTATTGTTATTTTTTGTATTACCTAACTTTAATCTAATAAATACGTTTGATTCTCATTTTTGTTATATCTTCTTAAAAAAAGCACTATATTTCTTGTTTGCTTTGAATAATAAACGAAATTTTGTTGTACGGCCCGGTAGGAAATCTCATTTCTAAAATCTGGCCCAGCTACTGAAAAGGTTGGCCACCCATGCCCTAGATGAATGCCCGTATGAAATTTCGTATTGTCACCCTTCTGTGCAAGTTTGATTTTTGAAGTGGTTTTTCGCATATATTTCTAGAACGGTTTGTCGGACAGAAAAAATGATTATAACCAATTTTATAGGATTTCGTATTCTGAAGAAGTTTTTAGTACAATAAAAATGTATTGGACTGATCGTTTTCAAAGTATACGTAAAAAACCTAAATTTTTATATGGCAACACCAAGAAGGAGTTGCCTGATTTAGTCCATTTTTTCAACTTTATTTGTTAGTACAATGAAAACACCCTATAGTAAATTTCAGTTCTCTATATTGATGTGTTCTCAGGCAGTGTTCAAATATATAGTGGAAAACGAAAGTTTTGTATGGCAACCCCACGAAGGAGTTGCCCGATTTGTCTCATTTTCGAACTTAATTTTACGTTTTTTTTAAAGTCCGTGTATAAAATTTCAGCCCTCTAAGTATACGCGTTCTCGAGTTATCGTGCGCACAGACGGACGGACGGATGGACATGCAAAAATCAAAATAACTTTTAATATTATGCGTGGGTGTCCAATCCATTTTGCTCTCCCATCATTATTTCGAGGTGTTATAAACGGAATGACAAACTTAGTATATCCTATAGATTTCATCTAGGGTATAAAAATGTACTAAACCAGGTAACTTTTTCTTGGCGTTGCCATAGTGAACCTTGGGTTTTCACTTTATTTAACTTTTATATATTTCTAGGGTATAATATTATTGGTCTCAGACCAATTGTAGCTTTTTCTCTTGTTTCTTAATCAATACAGCACACCATTCGTTCATGATAAGACATGTAGTGAAATTTAATGGAAATCCAAATGAATTTTCAGTGCAAAAACGGTCATTGAAAGGGTTACCGAAAGGTTCATCGATACTTATCAAAAAAATTTACCCACACATTTAAAGTAGAGAAAATTAACACATGTATGTACAATTTTCAGATGCAAAAGTTCTATAGCTTATAATTCTCCCCAGTCGGGAAGAGGGTTTTCGAAACCGAAGCGTATCTACAGCTGTGTTGTAGAACTGAAGGAGAGGCTATTGCGTGTATATGCGATATATATTTTTACGTACCGAATGTGGTGACTTTTCGCAAAATATTACATACAAAAATTCAAAACCAAATACTTCCAGTAAATTTGTAAGAAAAAATTCGTGCGAGACATTGCTGGCTTACCCTTTGGTTACATCAGCAAGTCGAGGCATCATCAAGGCATTGCCCATTTTATATTCGAGCGAGGCATTACAGATTTTTTTTCTACTTGCCCAGTCTATGCTCTATTATTTATAACTGTAACATCTTATCATCTACATTGGGAAGAGTATTAGCTACCTTGCGTGGTCTTAAGCCAATTCTACTATTACGTTTTCTTAACTTGTAAGCCAAGGTTATGCCAGATATTGTGTTATAAGGTAAAATAGTAAAATATCTTCTGTTTAAATTACTTTAATTAATGTATTAATATTACACGTCAACATACCCAGCAAACAATTTGGCGAGGTTTTGCCAAAAGTAAGGAAAGAGCAATAGTTATGAAACAGGAACAACATTATGGCAATAAAGTGTGTATATGATTGCTTCTCTTTCAACTATTGCTTATTTCTCGCTTTTTGCAAGCCTCGCGGAAAATCACTTTAATAAATGAAAAAAAATAAACGTGGAAAACATAAGCTTTATGCAAGTTTTGTTTCTGTTTGTTTATTTTACAGCTATGAAAGTGGAGTCCAAAAACACTATCGTAATTAAAAGAAAAATTATAATAACATATTGTGGAAATATATAAAAAAGCTTGACCTTACGTTTATGAATTACAAAATATCAATCCAAACACATTAAAAATAAGTTGAAATTGGTAAATTAAAAGTAATTTACTCCACCCTCGTAGTTGGCAAGTATATAAAATATATATACTTGCTTTTGGTAAGGAAAAGGCGAATTACTTATAAATTACATTTTTTAGCTTGCTTTCTTATATCCATTTAGTCCGCCGCCTAAATTAGAAACGAGCATTTGGCAATATCGATTTCGAGGGTTATGCTTGCCCATGGCAAGTTATTTTCGTATTATTTTCGATTCATTTTGTTTGCTATTTTTCTATTTGTTCTCCCACATGGTGCACGTTTTTCTACTCACAGCTCTGACTATCAGAGGTCAGGACAATCACTTACGAGCGGCATGCCATGTTTACACATGAGCCTAGCCCTGCGGCTACCGTGCCCACATGCAACCATAACAATATTAGAACAAAAATGTTTCCTACCAAGTTTTTTTTTTTTATCCGTGCAACAATTATCTCAAAAATTTAGTACCACCATATCCCCTAGATCCTTTTTATACCCTAGATGAAATCTAAAGGGTGTACTAAATTTGTCTTTTTAATTGTAACAGGTCCAAATAATGATGGTAGAGACAAAATGGATTGGATACCCACGCATAATATTAAAAGTTATTTTGATTTTGGCATGTCCGTCCATCCGTCTGTGCGCACGATAGCTCGAGAGCGCGTTCACTTAGAAAACTGAAATTTTGTACACGGACTTTAAAAAAAAAAGTAAAATTAAGTTCGAAAATGAGACAAATCGGGCAACTCCTTCGTGGGATAACCATAAAAAAATTTCGTTTTCCACTATATATGTGGATACTGCCTGAGAACGCGACAACATAGAGAGCTGGAATAGAATAGTAATAAAAAAAAAATCCAAAATGAGCTAAATCGGGCAACCCGTTTTACCCGGTTTACAGAGACTAGAATCTCCGAAATATTTACACGGCAAGAGACTTTTGTCTCTGGGAGACCGAAAAATTAGGTCTCTGGAGATCATAATAAAAGAGTCTCTAGAGACACGTCACCGAGATGTAAACAAGAAATTTGAAGTTTGGTCTCTAGAGATTTCCAGAGATCTTTGTTAATTGTCAAGCAAGAGATTGTTAGAAAGAATTCTCCCAAAAGTTATTAATATTTTTATGTTATGGGAAAAGTGAAAAGCTTGAAAAAATATATTCCTTGATGTACAAATTTTACGGGATGAACACAACAAAATTGTGATATTTTTTTTTTTTCAAAAATACCCAGAATTCTATTAACGAAAAAAAACTTTTTTTTTTCTGCCGTAAATCCATTATATTAATTATTAATTTTTTTATTAATTTCTTTGTAACAATTTGTCAAACTTATTCCACTCTATTCCTTTTCCTTTCCGAGAGACCTACACTTCACTGACCTGGACACACAAATAGTTCCCGGAGACTTGGAGACGACAATGAACAAACTTCGGGGACCGCAAACCAAACGTGAAGACCTGTTTGTTTTAAAATAAACAATGGGAAAAAGTCTCTAGAGATTTGGTCTCTTTACGAGATTTTGCGTGTCTCTGAAGTGCATACACAGATATCTGGGTCTCCAGAGGTCTCAGGAGGACAAGGTCTCTAGCCGTGTAGCTTAACCTTTAGATTTAATAATAGAAAAACATAAAAATAAACACAAATTTAAAATACATATATAGAAAATCGAAAAATACTGATATGGTCATATACAAAAACTCTTTTACATATTCCAAATATAAACAGTCATATTTTGAGAGCATGATTCGCCGGGAAGTATATACCCCCATAGATAGGGTCGTTACTAGAGAAGAAATCTAAACTATAAAAAAATAGCACGCAATACTGGTTTTGAAGATAGCTTAGTTGATAGAATTTTAATTCGAAAGCTAAGAGAAAAAGCCATAAAAGAAGCAGCTGGGTTTTTAAAAATATTAGACCCGACGACCATATCTGGGCTAGCCTGCCATACATATGTACGTGTGCAAAATTTCGACAACTTTGGCTAACAAGTTAAAAAAACGTAATAGTAGAATTGGCTTTAAGACCACGCAAGGTAGGTAATATTCTTCCCAATGTAGAAGATAAGATGTTATAGAGTTACAAATAATAGGGCATAGACAAACTAATAGCATACAAAGACTGGGCAAGTAGAAAAAAAATCTGTAACGCCTCGCTCGAATATAAAATGGGCAATGCCTTGATGATGCCTCGACTTGCTGATGTAAACAAATGGTAAGCCAGCAATGCCTCGCACGAATTTTTTCTTACAAATTTACTGGAAATATTTTGTTTAGAATTTTTATGCAAAATGTAGATTCACCTACGGATTTTCTGCTAGGGTACGTTTCCTTACCGGACTAAAACAAAATTGACACCTAGGGTACATATTGACAGATATGCAACTATATGTAAGAAATTGCGAAAAGTCACCACATTCGGTACGCAAAAATATATCGCATATACACGCAAGGATATGCTACCTTTAGTTCTTACTTGGAATATAGGCAACTACAAGGCCCATTGTTCACCCTCAGGACTCATAAGTAAGTTCATAGGTCCCAACCAGAGGCTCTACTAAAGTAGATAGGCTATGCCGATGCTGACGCAAACCGTGAAAAAATTATTCTAAGTCCAAAATTTGACAAAGGAAATTTGTACGTCTACGTCATTGAATAACGACCTAATAAGGAAACAGCATATCGGGTGAAAATCTAAGCCACTCGGCGAAATGTATTAGTGTGCTGGGTTGCAGATTTTGGGGAATTTATGAGTGAGGTATTACACGAAGTATAATGATGCGAAATAGAAAGCTCATATCCTAAACTTACATTCTATTCCACCCACATATTCTATCTGAGTAACTTTCTTTAACTAAAAAAGGAGCTCCAATATGAAAGTGATCCATTTCCATTCAACTTCCACTGATAATTCAATTTCCACTGATAGGAAGAAACGCTTGCTTGTGATTTGTTTGTAACGTTGTTTGCTCGGTCGGAGGATTATCCCGGGCGCCAATACCTTCGGGCGAAATTTGTCGCTCGGTAGCTTTAGTGAAGTAAACTGCAATTGGTTGCTATTTTTTCACGATACTGTGGTTATAGTCTATGGGAACTATACGACGTCGTACGACATATACATTCATAACTCGATCGGACCTAAAATAGAAAAGAACGCTGATCTACAGGTTCATTTTAAGGCGAGTATAGTAGTAGTTCATATTTTATCTATAGTTCCCATAGACTATAACCACAATACCGTGAAAAATAGCAACCAATTGCAGTTTCCTTTCAAGACAATCAGTAGTCTCCATTTTAACTACATAGTTCCAATAAACTCAAACCGCAGTATCCTGAAAAAAAATTTTCGATAGCAAGACTGCTCAACCGTAATTTATTTGGGAAGGACTCAGTAAAGGCCATATTTCAAGGAGAAGGAACTTTAATAATGAACAAAATGTATATAAATATATAAACGCCATTAAACGTTTTTATTCATTTATTTTTTTAAATATAAACTTTTTGCTTAAATAACAATAATTGTCTATTTTATAAAAATCCTTAAGCTTTAAAGTTACAATTTCCGCATGTCCCTCTTCCTCTGAGTAATAGGCATCCAGGGTATGAAAATCCTCTATTTGCTGTCTGGGCGCATTACGCAGTGCTAGGGCTTCCTTTCGTTCGTATTTACTTCGTAAATGCTCAGGTTGTGCTTCGTTATTCTTATCAAAAATTGTAGTTTCGAAAAATCAGACCTCAGAGTAGATGCCAATGAAATTGTCACTGATTTTTGCTTCAAAAATGTTACATAAGAAGACGGGTACAAACGGTAAACCATTTTATCCCATCCTGTTCGGGACCTAATATCCCTATAACGGCTTTCTTGCCAATTCGCACTATTAAACCAAGCGAGGTATTGCAATGAAAATGTTAATGTACATTCATAGGTAGTCTTTTCCATAAAAGTCGGCCAGTCAATGAGTCCTGAAAAAAGTTGCAATCTTACATCCCATGTACGACATTGGGATAGATGCAACTCACGCCCACGTTCTTGGTCTTCCATTATTGGTGTTCTATAAGTATTCATCTTTTTTCTTGTTTGAATGAGAAAATAGAACATATTTCTCCTAACTTGAAAATTCTACTGTAATTAGACACTAAGCGTTCCTTATATATTGTTGCGAGCGTGGCCTTTGGTTCGTTATTTAAAACAGAATATTTAATATTTAATACACAAGTTCTTTATTTTAGCTCTAATCATATAAAATTCATAAACCTTCAAACTCTAATTATCACTAATACTGTACTTTCAATTATCGCAATCCAATTACAACACTTTCGCACGTTTATTACTTTCGCTTGTTAACGATTTTTCGTTTGCCTCTTGTACCACGTTGAATCCTGTATACTACGTGATTTATTCTAGTTACTACTGAATACGGTCCCTCCCAGTGTTGTTGTGAATTTGGAGAACGTCTCTTACGTTGGTTCGGTTTGTACAGCCAAACAGGATCACCTTCATTGAATCCTGCTGAATTCGCAAGTAAGTCATAGCGGGTCCTCATTCGGTTGGCATTTACTCCTAATTTTGCCCTCGTGCCTTCTTGTACATCAGCTTTCCTTTCCAATGGGGCTCTGACGTTACACTTATACATTTCCTTTCTGCTGCTATGTGGCGGCCCTTTGTAAGAAGCGCACACAGTGCATCTGCGACACCACTTCTCCACATCCTCCCGCATATGTAGCTAATAAAACTTTTCTCGTATTCTAGAAATCGTTTTATTCACTCTCAAATGTTCTCCAGATGTTCCACGATGCATTTTACCTAGAACATCGTTGACCTTTGATGCAGGCACGATTATCTGCATTCGGAATGATTTACTGTTAGGTGCTTCCCACTTGCGTTTTAATATACCGCATTCAACATGAAGAGAGTTCCATTGAGCCCAGTAGCTTTTCAGCTTCTAGCTCCTCTCCGAAATATCGTTCCATTCTGGTCTTTCCATGTCTTCTTTCCAAGCCAGAATGGGTGATATGTCTGGGTCTTCTCGTTGTGCTGTTCGCAAACTCTCGTGGTCCCAACCTGTCGATGGGTCCACCGTTATCAAGCGTATAGTTGCCTTTGTTTCTTTTTCTTCCATCCGGACGCAATGTTTGCATTCAAGTTTGCATGGACGTCGTGAAAGGAGCAAACAACGTTACAAACAAATCACAAGCAAGCGTTTCTTCCTATCAGTGGAAATTGAATTATCAGTGGAAGTTGAATGGAAATGGATCACTTTCATATTGGAGCTCCTTTTTTAGTTAAAGAAAGTTACTCAGATGGAATATGTGGGTGGACGTGGAATAGAATGTAAGTTTAGGATATGAGGTTTCTCTTTCGCATCATTATACTTCATGTAATACCGTTGACCCCCTCACTTGTAAATTCCCCAAAATCTGCAACCCAGCACACTAATACATTTCGCCGAGTGGCTTAGGTTTTCACCCGATATGCCGTTTCCTTATTAGGTCGTTATTCAATGACGTAGATGTACAAATTTCCTTTGTTAAATTTTGGACTTAGAATAATTTTTTCACGGTTTGCGTCAGCATCGGCATTGCCTATCTACTTTATTAGAGACTCTGGTTGGGTCCTATGAACTTACTTATGGGTCCCCCCCCCCCCCCAGGGTGTTCTCAACCTCCTTTCAATCCATCCATCTACTATATTATTTCATTTATTTATTCTATTTTGTTTATTTAAATTTTCAAGTTTTAAGTTTTTTTAAGTTTTAAGTTTCAAACATGCCACGGATTTTGTAGTTTTTTCACAGTAGTCCACTGAGTCCATATTGAATATTTTCTGGCACAGTACTTAAGTGTTGATAGCATTCATGTATTCATGCATTATTTTAAATCATTTACTGCAATGTTTTCCTTCACCCGACATCTATTGATTCCAATTCTTCTTGGATTATCATTTTTCGTCATTGGACTAGTTCCACTTATCCCCAATGATGCCCTGCTTAGTTTAAAATATTTAGATTCTATTCTAATATCAAGTGGTTACTTTTATTTATGCGTATCTTCCTCTTTGTGCGTGTCTCGTCCTTTGCATGGGTGCCGTTATGCTCCTCCCCTAGTAGACACGGTTTGATGACTTCATCGATGAGCTCATAACGAGCTCTTTTTAATTTATTTTAATTTGTTTAGAAGTTCATGAAAGATCTGAACTGCATGAGAAGGCGTCGACGTGGAGAGCTCAAATTTTGTACACAGCGTTTTCATAAAAAATACCAATACAAGTTGAAACAAGTAAAAAAGCTAGAATTGGTCTAAGACCAATTCTTGTGATACCCTAGACTAGATGAATGCCCGTATGAAATTTCGTATTGTCACCCTTCTGTGCAAGTTTGATTTTTGAAGTGGTTTTTCGCATATATTTCTAGAACGGTTTGTCGGACAGAAAAAATGATTATAACCAATTTTATAGGATTTCGTATTCTGAAGAAGTTTTTAGTACAATAAAAATGTATTGGACTGATCGTTTTCACAGTATACGTAAAAAACCTAAATTTTTATATGGCAACACCAAGAAGGAGTTGCCTGATTTAGTCCATTTTTTAAACTTTATTTGTTAGTACAATGAAAACACCATATACTAAATTTCAGTTCTCTATATTGATGTGTTCTCAGGCAGTGTTCAAATATATAGTGGAAAACGAAAGTTTTGTATGGCAACCCCACGAAGGAGTTACCCGATTTGTCTCATTTTCGAACTTAATTTTACGTTTTTTTTAAAGTCCGTGTATAAAATTTCAGCCCTCTAAGTATACGCGTTCTCGAGTTATCGTGCGCACAGACGGACGGACGGATGGACATGCAAAAATCAAAATAACTTTTAATATTATGCGTGGGTGTCCAATCCATTTTGCTCTCCCATCATTATTTCGAGGTGTTATAAACGGAATGACAAACTTAGTATATCCTATAGATTTCATCTAGGGTATAAAAATGTACTAAACCAGGTACCTTTTTCTTGGCGTTGCCATAGTGAACCTTGGGTTTTCACTTTATTTAACTTTTATATATTTCTAGGGTATAATATTATTGGTCTCAGACCAATTGTAGCTTTTTCTCTTGTTTCTTAATCAATACAGCACACCATTCGTTCATGATAAGACATGTAGTGAAATTTAATGGAAATCCAAATGAATTTTCAGTGCAAAAACGGTCATTGAAAGGGTTACCGAAAGGTTCATCGATACTTATCAAAAAAATTTACCCACACATTTAAAGTAGAGAAAATTAACACATGTATGTACAATTTTCAGATGCAAAAGTTCTATAGCTTATAATTCTCCCCAGTCGGGAAGAGGGTTTTCGAAACCGAAGCGTATCTACAGCTGTGTTGTAGAACTGAAGGAGAGGCTATTGCGTGTATATGCGATATATATTTTTACGTACCGAATGTGGTGACTTTTCGCAAAATATTACATACAAAAATTCAAAACCAAATATTTCCAGTAAATTTGTAAGAAAAAATTCGTGCGAGACATTGCTGGCTTACCCTTTGGTTACATCAGCAAGTCGAGGCATCATCAAGGCATTGCCCATTTTATATTCGAGCGAGGCATTACAGATTTTTTTTCTACTTGCCCAGTCTATGCTCTATTATTTATAACTGTAACATCTTATCATCTACATTGGGAAGAGTATTAGCTACCTTGCGTGGTCTTAAGCCAATTCTACTATTACGTTTTCTTAACTTGTAAGCCAAGGTTATGCCAGATATTGTGTTATAAGGTAAAATAGTAAAATATCTTCTGTTTAAATTACTTTAATTAATGTATTAATATTACACGTCAACATACCCAGCAAACAATTTGGCGAGGTTTTGCCAAAAGTAAGGAAAGAGCAATAGTTATGAAACAGGAACAACATTATGGCAATAAAGTGTGTATATGATTGCTTCTCTTTCAACTATTGCTTATTTCTCGCTTTTTGCAAGCCTCGCGGAAAATCACTTTAATAAATGAAAAAAAATAAACGTGGAAAACATAACTTTATGCAAGTTTTGTTTCTGTTTGTTTATTTTACAGCTATGAAAGTGGAGTCCAAAAACACTATCGAAATTAAAAGAAAAATTATAATAACATATTGTGGAAATATATAAAAAAGATTGACCTTACGTTTATGAATTACGAAATATCAATCCAGACACATTAAAAATAAGTTGAAATTGGTAAATTAAAAGTAATTTACTCCACCCTCGTAGTTGGCAAGTATATAAAATATATATACTTGCTTTTGGTAAGGAAAAGGCGAATTACTTATAAATTACATTTTTTAGCTTGCTTTCTTATATCCATTTAGTCCGCCGCCTAAATTAGAAACGAGCATTTGGCAATATCGATTTCGAGGGTTATGCTTGCCCATGGCAAGTTATTTTCGTATTATTTTCGATTCATTTTGTTTGCTATTTTTCTATTTGTTCTCCCACATGGTGCACGTTTTTCTACTCACAGCTCTGACTATCAGAGGTCAGGACAATCACTTACGAGCGGCATGCCATGTTTACACATGAGCCTAGCCCTGCGGCTACCGTGCCCACATGCAACCATAACAATATTAGAACAAAAATGTTTCCTACCAAGTTTTTTTTTTATCCGTGCAACAATTATCTCAAAAATTTAGTACCACCATATCCCCTAGATCCTTTTTATACCCTAGATGAAATCTAAAGGGTGTACTAAATTTGTCTTTTTAATTGTAACAGGTCCAAATAATGATGGTAGAGACAAAATGGATTGGATACCCACGCATAATATTAAAAGTTATTTTGATTTTGGCATTTCGTTTTCCACTATATATGTGGATACTGCCTGAGAACGCGACAACATAGAGAGCTGAAATAGAATAGTAACAAAAAAAAAATCCAAAATGAGCTAAATCGGGCAACCCGTTTTACCCGGTTTACAGAGACTAGAATCTCCGAAATATTTACACGGCAAGAGACTTTTGTCTCTGGGAGACCGAAAAATTAGGTCTCTGGAGATCATAATAAAAGAGTCTCTAGAGACACGTCACCGAGATGTAAACAAGAAATTTGAAGTTTGGTCTCTAGAGATTTCCAGAGATCTTTGTTAATTGTCAAGCAAGAGATTGTTAGAAAGAATTCTCCCAAAAGTTATTAATATTTTTATGTTATGGGAAAAGTGAAAAGCTTGAAAAAATATATTCCTTGATGTACAAATTTTACGGGATGAACACAACAAAATTGTGATATATTTTTTTTTTCAAAAATACCCAGAATTCTATTAACGAAAAAAAACTTTTTTTTTCTGCCGTAAATCCATTATATTAATTATTAATTTTTTTATTAATTTCTTTGTAACAATTTGTCAAACTTATTCCACTCTATTCCTTTTCCTTTCCGAGTAGACCTACACTTCACTGACCTGGACACACAAATAGTTCCCGGAGACTTGGAGACGACAATGAACAAACTTCGGGGACCGCAAACCAAACGTGAAGACCTGTTTGTTTTAAAATAAACAATGGGAAAAAGTCTCTAGAGATTTGGTCTCTTTACGAGATTTTGCGTGTCTCTGAAGTGCATACACAGATATCTGGGTCTCCAGAGGTCTCAGGAGGACAAGGTCTCTAGCCGTGTAGCTTAACCTTTAGATTTAATAATAGAAAAACATAAAAATAAACACAAATTTAAAATACATATATAGAAAATCGAAAAATACTGATATGGTCATATACAAAAACTCTTTTACATATTCCAAATATAAACAGTCATATTTTGAGAGCATGATTCGCCGGGAAGTATATACCCCCATAGATAGGGTCGATACTAGAGAAGAAATCTAAACTATAAAAAAATAGCACGCAATACTGGTTTTGAAGATAGCTTAGTTGATAGAATTTTAATTCGAAAGCTAAGAGAAAAAGCCATAAAAGAAGCAGCTGGGTTTTTAAAAATATTAGACCCGACGACCATATCTGGGCTAGCCTGCCATACATACGTGTGCAAAATTTCGATAACTTTGGCTAACAAGTTAAAAAAACGTAATAGTAGAATTGGCTTTAAGACCACGCAAGGTAGGTAATATTCTTCCCAATGTAGAAGATAAGACGTTATAGAGTTACAAATAATAGGGCATAGACAAACTAATAGCATACAAAGACTGGGCAAGTAGAAAAAAAATCTGTAACGCCTCGCTCGAATATAAAATGGGCAATGCCTTGATGATGCCTCGACTTGCTGATGTAAACAAATGGTAAGCCAGCAATGCCTCGCACGAATTTTTTCTTACAAATTTACTGGAAATATTTTGTTTAGAATTTTTATGCAAAATGTAGATTCACCTACGGATTTTCTGCTAGGGTACGTTTCCTTACCGGACTAAAACAAAATTGACACCTAGGGTACATATTGACAGATATGCAACTATATGTAAGAAATTGCGAAAAGTCACCACATTCGGTACGCAAAAATATATCGCATATACACGCAAGGATATGCTACCTTTAGTTCTTACTTGGAATATAGGCAACTACAAGGCCCATTGTTCACCCTCAGGACTCATAAGTAAGTTCATAGGTCCCAACCAGAGGCTCTACTAAAGTAGATAGGCTATGCCGATGCTGACGCAAACCGTGAAAAAATTATTCTAAGTCCAAAATTTAACAAAGGAAATTTGGACGTCTACGTCATTGAATAACGACCTAATAAGGAAACAGCATATCGGGTGAAAATCTAAGCCACTCGGCGAAATGTATTAGTGTGCTGGGTTGCAGATTTTGGGGAATTTATGAGTGAGGTATTACACGAAGTATAATGATGCGAAATAGAAAGCTCATATCCTAAACTTACATTCTATTCCACCCACATATTCTATCTGAGTAACTTTCTTTAACTAAAAAAGGAGCTCCAATATGAAAGTGATCCATTTCCATTCAACTTCCACTGATAATTCAATTTCCACTGATAGGAAGAAACGCTTGCTTGTGATTTGTTTGTAACGTTGTTTGCTCGGTCGGAGGATTATCCCGGGCGCCAATACCTTCGGACGAAATTTGTCGCTCGGTAGCTTTAGTGAAGTAAACTGCAATTGGTTGCTATTTTTTCACGATACTGTGGTTATAGTCTATGGGAACTATACGACGTCGTACGACATATACATTCATAACTCGATCGGACCTAAAATAGAAAAGAACGCTGATCTACAGGTTCATTTTAAGGCGAGTATAGTAGTAGTTCATATTTTATCTATAGTTCCCATAGACTATAACCACAATACCGTGAAAAATAGCAACCAATTGCAGTTTCCTTTCAAGACAATCAGTAGTCTCCATTTTAACTACATAGTTCCAATAAACTCAAACCGCAGTATCCTGAAAAAAAATTTTCGATAGCAAGACTGCTCAACCGTAATTTATTTGGGAAGGACTCAGTAAAGGCCATATTTCAAGGAGAAGGAACTTTAATAATGAACAAAATGTATATAAATATATAAACGCCATTAAACGTTTTTATTCATTTATTTTTTTAAATATAAACTTTTTGCTTAAATAACAATAATTGTCTATTTTATAAAAATCCTTAAGCTTTAAAGTTACAATTTCCGCATGTCCCTCTTCCTCTGAGTAATAGGCATCCAGGGTATGAAAATCCTCTATTTGCTGTCTGGGCGCATTACGCAGTGCTAGGGCTTCCTTTCGTTCGTATTTACTTCGTAAATGCTCAGGTTGTGCTTCGTTATTCTTATCAAAAATTGTAGTTTCGAAAAATCAGACCTCAGAGTAGATGCCAATGAAATTGTCACTGATTTTTGCTTCAAAAATGTTACATAAGAAGACGGGTACAAACGGTAAATCATTTTATCCCATCCTGTTCGGGACCTAATATCCCTATAACGGCTTTCTTGCCAATTCGCACTATTAAACCAAGCGAGGTATTGCAATGAAAATGTTAATGTACATTCATAGGTAGTCTTTTCCATAAAAGTCGGCCAGTCAATGAGTCCTGAAAAAAGTTGCAATCTTACATCCCATGTACGACATTGGGATAGATGCAACTCACGCCCACGTTCTTGGTCTTCCATTATTGGTGTTCTATAAGTATTCATCTTTTTTCTTGTTTGAATGAGAAAATAGAACATATTTCTCCTAACTTGAAAATTCTACTGTAATTAGACACTAAGCGTTCCTTATATATTGTTGCGAGCGTGGCCTTTGGTTCGTTATTTAAAACAGAATATTTAATATTTAATACACAAGTTCTTTATTTTAGCTCTAATCATATAAAATTCATAAACCTTCAAACTCTAATTATCACTAATACTGTACTTTCAATTATCGCAATCCAATTACAACACTTTCGCACGTTTATTACTTTCGCTTGTTAACGATTTTTCGTTTGCCTCTTGTACCACGTTGAATCCTGTATACTACGTGATTTATTCTAGTTACTACTGAATACGGTCCCTCCCAGTGTTGTTGTGAATTTGGAGAACGTCTCTTACGTTGGTTCGGTTTGTACAGCCAAACAGGATCACCTTCATTGAATCCTGCTGAATTCGCAAGTAAGTCATAGCGGGTCCTCATTCGGTTGGCATTTACTCCTAATTTTGCCCTCGTGCCTTCTTGTACATCAGCTTTCCTTTCCAATGGGGCTCTGACGTTACACTTATACATTTCCTTTCTGCTGCTATGTGGCGGCCCTTTGTAAGAAGCGCACACAGTGCATCTGCGACACCACTTCTCCACATCCTCCCGCATATGTAGCTAATAAAACTTTTCTCGTATTCTAGAAATCGTTTTATTCACTCTCAAATGTTCTCCAGATGTTCCACGATGCATTTTACCTAGAACATCGTTGACCTTTGATGCAGGCACGATTATCTGCATTCGGAATGATTTACTGTTAGGTGCTTCCCACTTGCGTTTTAATATACCGCATTCAACATGAAGAGAGTTCCATTGAGCCCAGTAGCTTTTCAGCTTCTAGCTCCTCTCCGAAATATCGTTCCATTCTGGTCTTTCCATGTCTTCTTTCCAAGCCAGAATGGGTGATATGTCTGGGTCTTCTCGTTGTGCTGTTCGCAAACTCTCGTGGTCCCAACCTGTCGATGGGTCCACCGTTATCAAGCGTATAGTTGCCTTTGTTTCTTTTTCTTCCATCCGGACGCAATGTTTGCATTCAAGTTTGCATGGACGTCGTGAAAGGAGCAAACAACGTTACAAACAAATCACAAGCAAGCGTTTCTTCCTATCAGTGGAAATTGAATTATCAGTGGAAGTTGAATGGAAATGGATCACTTTCATATTGGAGCTCCTTTTTTAGTTAAAGAAAGTTACTCAGATAGAATATGTGGGTGGACGTGGAATAGAATGTAAGTTTAGGATATGAGGTTTCTCTTTCGCATCATTATACTTCATGTAATACCGTTGACCCCCTCACTTGTAAATTCCCCAAAATCTGCAACCCAGCACACTAATACATTTCGCCGAGTGGCTTAGGTTTTCACCCGATATGCCGTTTCCTTATTAGGTCGTTATTCAATGACGTAGATGTACAAATTTCCTTTGTTAAATTTTGGACTTAGAATAATTTTTTCACGGTTTGCGTCAGCATCGGCATTGCCTATCTACTTTATTAGAGACTCTGGTTGGGTCCTATGAACTTACTTATGGGTCCCCCCCCCCCAGGGTGTTCTCAACCTCCTTTCAATCCATCCATCTACTATATTATTTCATTTATTTATTCTATTTTGTTTATTTAAATTTTCAAGTTTTAAGTTTTTTTAAGTTTTAAGTTTCAAACATGCCACGGATTTTGTAGTTTTTTCACAGTAGTCCACTGAGTCCATATTGAATATTTTCTGGCACAGTACTTAAGTGTTGATAGCATTCATGTATTCATGCATTATTTTAAATCATTTACTGCAATGTTTTCCTTCACCCGACATCTATTGATTCCAATTCTTCTTGGATTATCATTTTTCGTCATTGGACTAGTTCCACTTATCCCCAATGATGCCCTGCTTAGTTTAAAATATTTAGATTCTATTCTAATATGAAGTGGTTACTTTTATTTATGCGTATCTTCCTCTTTGTACGTGTCTCGTCCTTTGCATGGGTGCCGTTATGCTCCTCCCCTAGTAGACACGGTTTGATGACTTCATCGATGAGCTCATAACGAGCTCTTTTTAATTTATTTTAATTTGTTTAGAAGTTCATGAAAGATCTGAACTGCATGAGAAGGCGTCGACGTGGAGAGCTCAAATTTTGTACACAGCGTTTTCATAAAAATTACAAATACAAGTTCAAACAAGTAAAAAAGCTAGAATTGGTCTAAGACCAATTCTTGTGATACCCTAGATCAGGGGTCTCCAAACTTTCTAGCCTAAGGGCCACATTGATCCCTTCACTAAGTCGCAGGGGCCAAGACCTAGCTAGCTTATCATACCAAAATACTGTAGTTTTGAACTACACGCAAATTTTCGTTTTACCACATGTCGACGACTGGCATGTATACAATGCCATCTTTAGCGAGTAGCAGAGCTACAGCATGTGATGGAAAAGTTCTGCGCTGCGCGATTGCTTGTCAGGATAATTCGACCAGATTCGAGCATTTAGGAGATGTATAAATTCGAAAGACAACCTAGAGTTGGACAGCTCTAAAGTTTGAATTTGGATCGACAAGTGCTATCTGAAAAGCGAACTAATACGATGTTTTCTAATTTAGTTTTCTAGTATTAATGAAAATACACATTATTTTGATTTGAAGTTACGCGCTCTTTTGTGGATTTGTAAAAATATGGAAGACAAACGAAAGATACAATAATGAGTACAGAACATTCAAAGAGCAATGGGGGCATCAATATTTCGTGATTCAGTCAAACAATAAGGTAATGTGTATAATTTGCAACGAAACAATAACAGTCTACAATGAATACTAGAGATTAAACATTTTCAGAATTACTCCAAATTTACAAGGAGCCTATGGTTTGAAAATGTGAATCTTTGAAACTCGGGTTGAAATCTTCGCAAATGTTTAAGAAAGTAAATGCTGAACAAGATACAGCAGTTCATGCTAGTTTCCATATATGTAGCTTATTTAATAGCTAAACATGGAAAACCATTTACTGACAGCGAATGAATCAAGGACTGCATGATTGCAGCAGAAGAAGAAATGTGTTCAGAAAAAGCTAATTTATTTCAAAACATTACTTTTTTAGCAAACACTATGACTCAAAGGGTAGGTAATATTGCAGAACATATATTAACTGAATTGTCTGACAAAAATCGAGAGTGTTTCTGTCTGGCTCTGGATGAGTCAATAACTGTTTCAGATTCTGCTCAGGTGTTACTTTATATTCGATGGATAGGTACAAAATTATGAAGTGAATGAAGAGCATCTTGACGCTCATAGCCTTCACGGCACGACCACTGGAGCAGATATTTTTAAAGGAGTTGAAAATCCTGTTGAAAAAAACAATATTCAATGGTAAGATTTGAAGTGTATCACTACTGGTGGTGGCAAAGACATGTGTGGACAAAATTATAGTGTCGCTGCTCTCATATCAAATGTCGTAGAAGATGACGATGGATCAAACCATTAATCGTACACTGTATCATTCATAAATAGTATTTGTGCGGAAAATGCATGGATATGTCATAAGCTTCAAAGCGAGTCATGTTACCTGTAAATTATATCAGATCACTTGAGTTCAATCATCATCAATTCCGAGAGTTTATTGAACGGATTGGAGAAAATGACCTGCCGTATTCGTTCTAACGCGATAATAATAATCGAAATTTTCCTGAATGAAAAGAAGGCTGAACTACGAAATAATGAGTGGCTATGAATGACCGAATAACCAGCTTCTGCCTGATTTATACACTCATATTAAGTCCTTTCGACAAAGAATTATTTTATTTTAATCTTAATTAAATATAAAATGTTTCATGCATTTCAATACGTGCAAACATTTAGTCAGCAAACTGAGACTCCATTTACGGTAGATTTCGCAATTGAAACTTTGGTTGCAGGAAATAAATTTCGAGTCTCGCTTTTCAGATTTTAATGAAATTGCAAACGATATCGAGATTTTTCAAAATCAAAGTCATCATTGCTAGAATTGATCAGTTGATCAGTTGCACAAATTGGCTCGAAGCTTTTTCTTCCGCTTTCGGCACTACTTATCTGTGTGAAAAATATACAAAAACTATTTCCAGATCCAAATTGACTGATGAACTTTTGAAGTCGGTTACCGATGTCGACTACTATGTACGTAACTTCTTGTAAGTTATTAGAATAGATTTCATATCATTAATTACAACTAAAGTGTCCGATTTCATTATATGTATAAGTATGTCAGTTAATACGTTTCTTAGTTGCTCGATAAATAAAAACATTCATTTTTATTTCGTAGGATTACTTACATTGTAAAATTTATCAAAATGAACTACGACGGGCCGGCTATCGGGCATGTCCGGCTTGTTGCCGTGGGCCGGATAATTGGCGCTCGCGGGCCGATGTTGGCCCGCGGACCGTAGTTTGGAGACCCCTGCCCTAGATGAATGCCCGTATGAAATTTCGTATTGTCACCCTTCTGTGCAAGTTTGATTTTTGAAGTGGTTTTTCGCATATATTTCTAGAACGGTTTGTCGGACAGAAAAAATGATTATAACCAATTTTATAGGATTTCGTATTCTGAAGAAGTTTTTAGTACAATAAAAATGTATTGGACTGATCGTTTTCAAAGTATACGTAAAACCCTAAATTTTTATATGGCAACACCAAGAAGGAGTTGCCTGATTTAGTCCATTTTTTAAACTTTATTTGTTAGTACAATGAAAACACCATATACTAAATTTCAGTTCTCTATATTGATGTGTTCTCAGGCAGTGTTCAAATATATAGTGGAAAACGAAAGTTTTGTATGGCAACCCCACGAAGGAGTTGCCCGATTTGTCTCATTTTCGAACTTAATTTTACGTCTTTTTTAAAGTCCGTGTATAAAATTTCAGCCCTCTAAGTATACGCGTTCTCGAGTTATCGTGCGCACAGACGGACGGACGGATGGACATGCAAAAATCAAAATAACTTTTAATATTATGCGTGGGTGTCCAATCCATTTTGCTCTCCCATCATTATTTCGAGGTGTTATAAACGGAATGACAAACTTAGTATATCCTATAGATTTCATCTAGGGTATAAAAATGTACTAAACCAGGTAACTTTTTCTTGGCGTTGCCATAGTGAACCTTGGGTTTTCACTTTATTTAACTTTTATATATTTCTAGGGTATAATATTATTGGTCTCAGACCAATTGTAGCTTTTTCTCTTGTTTCTTAATCAATACAGCACACCATTCGTTCATGATAAGACATGTAGTGAAATTTAATGGAAATCCAAATGAATTTTCAGTGCAAAAACGGTCATTGAAAGGGTTACCGAAAGGTTCATCGATACTTATCAAAAAAATTTACCCACACATTTAAAGTAGAGAAAATTAACACATGTATGTACAATTTTCAGATGCAAAAGTTCTATAGCTTATAATTCTCCCCAGTCGGGAAGAGGGTTTTCGAAACCGAAGCGTATCTACAGCTGTGTTGTAGAACTGAAGGAGAGGCTATTGCGTGTATATGCGATATATATTTTTACGTACCGAATGTGGTGACTTTTCGCAAAATATTACATACAAAAATTCAAAACCAAATATTTCCAGTAAATTTGTAAGAAAAAATTCGTGCGAGACATTGCTGGCTTACCCTTTGGTTACATCAGCAAGTCGAGGCATCATCAAGGCATTGCCCATTTTATATTCGAGCGAGGCATTACAGATTTTTTTTCTACTTGCCCAGTCTATGCTCTATTATTTATAACTGTAACATCTTATCATCTACATTGGGAAGAGTATTAGCTACCTTGCGTGGTCTTAACCCTTGTGTGCACACGAGAAAAATCTTCGCAATGGGCACACCCATGGTACCTGGGTACCTGATACATTTTCTTTGGAAAAGTTATTATTATTGCGTTCACATAATTTTTTTTTCATATCTATTGATTTTAAACTTGTTTCTTGCTAATAATAAACAGGTATATGTGTTTATAATCCAAAAAGGCAAATATATTGTTAATTGTTTCTGTCTTTTATGGAGGACAGATAAAGGATGAGTAGGATTCTATGACCTGTAAGAAAGGATATGCACCGCGTGGTTGACAATATTCTCTGAGTCACTGTATTTCGTGTCTTTTTCATTCTAAGGAATGGGCTACGAACAGCCGCAAAACCGCAGTCGTCATATTCAGATAATAAAATGCCGTGAATGTGTTTTTGTTGTGTTAGTCTGGCGTAATACGTGAAAAAGTTTAAATTTTACCTGGAAATTTCCTTCTACAGTACATCATAATTGTGGAAATTCCTATTTACTCTTTTACCTCTTCCATATAAAACTGATTTTCATACCTACTGCATGAAGAACACTCATTTGAAAGAGCCCTTTAGAACATCTAGCTAACCTCTTATTTACTATGCCTCCCACCTCAAGCAGGGAATATACTATATATAGTGTAATACTGGACTACGCACAACATAATATTTTCAGAGTTCGACGTATAAGAATCTAGGAAATTTAATTGTGAATAAATCTTTGAATTGTTGTTTTAATTTTCGGTAAGTATTTTTGTTTTTAACTTATGGAGTTATCTTAGCGCACAAAATAAAATTCTAATTATTTTTCACAGTGCAAAATGGATATTTCAAAGGCTACATTCAATGCAATGTCGTACGAAGAACAGCAAGAGTACATTAGAAATGCCTTGAAAGATGCTAAAGAAGACGAAGTTGGAGAAACTTCAACGGCTTTTCGTGAACTTGATAGTGATGAGACAAGTGATGAAGACTGGCTTCCTCCCTCGACCATGATCCGAGATCGCAATCCTGAAGAATCAGATATTGACGATGTATACTCAAATGATGTACGAATTGAATGCAGTGAGGAAACCGATGAAGATGATGAAATATATACTGAATCCGGAGAGGAAGCTGCAGATGACGTTGCCAATTTTTTGTATGGTAAAGATAAAACTAGATGGAAGTGCAGTCCTCCCCAAAATGTCAGAATTCCGAGGCATAATATCCTCCGTCATAGACACGGTCCAGCCCGATCAAATCAAACATTATCAATACGTGATACTTTCAAGTGTTTTCTTGACAGTAACATGTGTGATATAATTATTCGGGAAACAAATCGCAAAGCCAGATCTGTCCATGCTGCTCAAAATGTTGGAAATCCTGAAAATCAAAAATCTTGGAAAGAATTGACGGTAGAAGAATTTGACGCGTACTTGGGAGTATTAATTACGGCTGGAGTTCATCATTCGAACAGTGAACACACAAGGGAGCTGTGGAAGTCCGATGCGTATCCAATCTACAGAGCAGCCATGGGTATAAATCGGTTCAAAGCTATTTCCAGATTTATTCGCTTCGACAATCCGTACTCGAGGCCAGAACGAATAAAGGACGATAAAGCAGCCGCAATTTCGGATTTATTTATAATGTTGAACGCCAATTTGGCTTCTCAATACGTACCCACTGACTGCATAACAATTGATGAACAGTTGTTTCCATTCCGGGGTCGCACTAAGTTTACACAATATATGCCGTCCAAACCTTCAAAATATGGCATAAAAATTTGGTGGGCTTGTGATGCCAAAAACTCATTTCCATTGCAAGGCCAAATCTATACAGGAAAGACGGGTGCGACACGTGAAATGAATCAAGGAGAACGTGTGGTGAGAGATTTGTGTTTGCGGTACAAGGGTACTGGTCGAAACATTGTTACTGACAATTTCTTCACATCTCTCCCACTCGCACGTTTTCTAATGGCATGGGATTTATCTTTAGTGGGTACACTGAAGAAAAACAAAAGTTATATTCCACCGCAGATGCTGCCATCTAAAACACGTGAAGTACATTCCACCATTTTTGGATTTAATGACAACATAACTATATGTTCCTACGTTCCAAAAAAAAACAAAGCGGTCGTTATGTTGTCCACGCTGCACCGCACTGATGAAGTATCAGGTGTACTCAAAAAACCTGAAGTCATAGCATACTACAATAGGACGAAAGGTGGAGTGGATACAATGGACAAGATGCTGGCCGCTTATTCTACTAAACGAAGAACCCTGCGGTGGCCATTAGCTTTCTTCTACAATATGCTGGATGTTGCAGCGCTGGCTGCATACATTGTCTTTATGGAAAATAATCCAGGATGTAACAAACCAACTGATTCCCGCCGATCTTTTTTGAAAGATTTGGGGAAGCAACTGGCATTGCCGGCTATCAACATGCGCTCAGAGACACCAAATGTGTATCGAAATTTCAGCACGAGAAATGGGATCGAGAGTGTTCTGGGTCATCCTATAAACATCCCAATTTCGACAACAACAGGAGCGGTAATTCCTGCACGGGATGCTTCAGGCCGTCTGGCAGTAGTTGGCAACTGCCATGTATGCATGTCGTCACTAAAAAAGAGGTATCGCAAATCGCGAAAGTCTTGCATAATATGCAACCGTCCAATTTGCAACGTCCATGCAGTAACATTGAGTAAATGTAGCGGATGCAACTGAAAAGTAATTTTTGCCAAATATTTTAGTAAAATTATCAATAGACTAATAGATATTTTATAATTACAGATCTATCACCACCAAGTCAATCGAGTCCCAAATTAATCTTAAATTCATAATTATGTGCGATATATCAATAAATACAATATTTACAAAATAATTTCATTTTGTTTTTAGTAAATCTTGCCCTAGTTATGTACAATTTTCGCTCAACACGTGCTATTTGATACCAAATATTTATAAAGGTACCCGGGTACCATGGGTGTGCCTTTGAGGAGAAAATTTATTACTAGCAATTTTCGTCCACCTGACTTTACATTTTTAGTAGGAAAACGGGTTAATTGTCTTAGAATTACATGATTTAGGATTAACTAGAAGATCAACTTAGAAAAATTATTTTTTCATAATGAATTCGCAGAAGAAAGTTCAAATAGTTACCCGGGTACCTGGGTGTGCCCACAAGCAAGCCTTTCTTCCTATCAGTGGAAATTGAATTATCAGTGGAAGTTGAATGGAAATGGATCACTTTCATATTGGAGCTCCTTTTTTAGTTAAAGAAAGTTACTCAGATAGAATATGTGGGTGGACGTGGAATAGAATGTAAGTTTAGGATATGAGGTTTCTCTTTCGCATCATTATACTTCATGTAATACCGTTGACCCCCTCACTTGTAAATTCCCCAAAATCTGCAACCCAGCACACTAATACATTTCGCCGAGTGGCTTAGGTTTTCACCCGATATGCCGTTTCCTTATTAGGTCGTTATTCAATGACGTAGATGTACAAATTTCCTTTGTTAAATTTTGGACTTAGAATAATTTTTTCACGGTTTGCGTCAGCATCGGCATTGCCTATCTACTTTATTAGAGACTCTGGTTGGGTCCTATGAACTTACTTATGGGTCCTGAAGGTGAACAATGGGCCTTGTAGTGGCCTACGTTCCAGCCCCCCCCCCCCCCAGGGTGTTCTCAACCTCCTTTCAATCCATCCATCTACTATATTATTTCATTTATTTATTCTATTTTGTTTATTTAAATTTTCAAGTTTTAAGTTTTTTTAAGTTTCAAACATGCCACGGATTTTGTAGTTTTTTCACAGTAGTCCACTGAGTCCATATTGAATATTTTCTGGCACAGTACTTAAGTGTTGATAGCATTCATGTATTCATGCATTATTTTAAATCATTTACTGCAATGTTTTCCTTCACCCGACATCTATTGATTCCAATTCTTCTTGGATTATCATTTTTCGTCATTGGACTAGTTCCACTTATCCCCAATGATGCCCTGCTTAGTTTAAAATATTTAGATTCTATTCTAATATCAAGTGGTTACTTTTATTTATGCGTATCTTCCTCTTTGTACGTGTCTCGTCCTTTGCATGGGTGCCGTTATGCTCCTCCCCTAGTAGACACGGTTTGATGATTTCATCGATGAGCTCATAACGAGCTCTTTTTAATTTATTTTAATTTGTTTAGAAGTTCATGAAAGATCTGAACTGCATGAGAAGGCGTCGACGTGGAGAGCTCAAATTTTGTACACAGCGTTTTCATAAAAATTACAAATACAAGTTCAAACAAGTAAAAAAGCTAGAATTGGTCTAAGACCAATTCTTGTGATACCCTAGATGAATGCCCGTATGAAATTTCGTATTGTCACCCTTCTGTGCAAGTTTGATTTTTGAAGTGGTTTTTCGCATATATTTCTAGAACGGTTTGTCGGACAGAAAAAATGATTATAACCAATTTTATAGGATTTCGTATTCTGAAGAAGTTTTTAGTACAATAAAAATGTATTGGACTGATCGTTTTCACAGTATACGTAAAAAACCTAAATTTTTATATGGCAACACCAAGAAGGAGTTGCCTGATTTAGTCCATTTTTTAAACTTTATTTGTTAGTACAATGAAAACACCATATACTAAATTTCAGTTCTCTATATTGATGTGTTCTCAGGCAGTGTTCAAATATATAGTGGAAAACGAAAGTTTTGTATGGCAACCCCACGAAGGGGTTGCCCGATTTGTCCCATTTTCGAACTTAATTTTACGTTTTTTTTTAAGTCCGTGTATAAAATTTCAGCCCTCTAAGTATACGCGTTCTCGAGTTATCGTGCGCACAGACGGACGGACGGATGGACATGCAAAAATCAAAATAACTTTTAATATTATGCGTGGGTGTCCAATCCATTTTGCTCTCCCATCATTATTTCGAGGTGTTATAAACGGAATGACAAACTTAGTAATGCTATAGATTTCATCTAGGGTATAAAAATGTACTAAACCAGGTAACTTTTTCTTGGCGTTGCCATAGTGAACCTTGGGTTTTCACTTTATTTAACTTTTATATATTTCTAGGGTATAATATTATTGGTCTCAGACCAATTGTAGCTTTTTCTCTTGTTTCTTAATCAATACAGCACACCATTCGTTCATGATAAGACATGTAGTGAAATTTAATGGAAATCCAAATGAATTTTCAGTGCAAAAACGGTCATTGAAAGGGTTACCGAAAGGTTCATCGATACTTATCAAAAAAATTTACCCACACATTTAAAGTAGAGAAAATTAACACATGTATGTACAATTTTCAGATGCAAAAGTTCTATAGCTTATAATTCTCCCCAGTCGGGAAGAGGGTTTTCGAAACCGAAGCGTATCTACAGCTGTGTTGTAGAACTGAAGGAGAGGCTATTGCGTGTATATGCGATATATATTTTTACGTACCGAATGTGGTGACTTTTCGCAAAATATTACATACAAAAATTCAAAACCAAATATTTCCAGTAAATTTGTAAGAAAAAATTCGTGCGAGACATTGCTGGCTTACCCTTTGGTTACATCAGCAAGTCGAGGCATTACAGATTTTTTTTCTACTTGCCCAGTCCATGCTCTATTATTTATAACTGTAACATCTTATCATCTACATTGGGAAGAGTATTAGCTACCTTGCGTGGTCTTAAGCCAATTCTACTATTACGTTTTCTTAACTTGTAAGCCAAGGTTATGCCAGATATTGTGTTATAAGGTAAAATAGTAAAATATCTTCTGTTTAAATTACTTTAATTAATGTATTAATATTACACGTCAACATACCCAGCAAACAATTTGGCGAGGTTTTGCCAAAAGTAAGGAAAGAGCAATAGTTATGAAACAGGAACAACATTATGGCAATAAAGTGTGTATATGATTGCTTCTCTTTCAACTATTGCTTATTTCTCGCTTTTTGCAAGCCTCGCGGAAAATCACTTTAATAAATGAAAAAAAATAAACGTGGAAAACATAAGCTTTATGCAAGTTTTGTTTCTGTTTGTTTATTTTACAGCTATGAAAGCGGAGTCCAAAAACACTATCGAAATTAAAAGAAAAATTATAATAACATATTGTGGAAATATATAAAAAAGATTGACCTTACGTTTATGAATTACGAAATATCAATCCAGACACATTAAAAATAAGTTGAAATTGGTAAATTAAAAGTAATTTACTCCACCCTCGTAGTTGGCAAGTATATAAAATATATATACTTGCTTTTGGTAAGGAAAAGGCGAATTACTTATAAATTACATTTTTTAGCTTGCTTTCTTATATCCATTTAGTCCGCCGCCTAAATTAGAAACGATTCATTTTGTTTGCTATTTTTCTATTTGTTCTCCCACATGGTGCACGTTTTTCTACTCACAGCTCTGACTATCAGAGGTCAGGACAATCACTTACGAGCGGCATGCCATGTTTACACATGAGCCGAGCCCTGCGGCTACCGTGCCCACATGCAACCATAACAATATTAGAACAAAAATGTTTCCTACCAAGTTTTTTTTTTTATCCGTGCAACAATTATCTCAAAAATTTAGTACCACCATATCCCCTAGATCCTTTTTATACCCTAGATGAAATCTAAAGGGTGTACTAAATTTGTCTTTTTAATTGTAACAGGTCCAAATAATGATGGTAGAGACAAAATGGATTGGATACCCACGCATAATATTAAAAGTTATTTTGATTTTGGCATGTGCGTCCATCCGTCTGTGCGCACGATAGCTCGAGAGCGCGTTCACTTAGAAAACTGAAATTTTGTACACGGACTTTAAAAAAAAAAAGTAAAATTAAGTTCGAAAATGAGACAAATCGGGCAACTCCTTCGTGGGATTGCCATAAAAAAATTTCGTTTTCCACTATATATGTGGATACTGCCTGAGAACGCGACAACATAGAGAGCTGAAATAGAATAGTAATAAAAAAAAAAATCCAAAATGAGCTAAATCGGGCAACCCGTTTTTGGTGTTGCCATATAAAAATTTAGATAATGTTTTAAGTATCTATGAAAACGTGCAGTTCTAGACATTTTTATTATACTAAAAACTTGTTTAGAATAAGAAATCTTATAAAATTGCTTATAATCATTTTTTCTGTCCGACGAACCGTCCTAGAAATATATGCGAAAAACCATTTCAAAAATCAAAATTGCACAGATGGGTGGCCATAGGAAAGTTCATACGCTCATTCATCTAGGGTATCATAAGAATTGGTCTTAAACCAATTCTAGCTTTTTTACCGTTCTAGTTGATGGCCTTGGTTTAGCTCCCCCACAACTTTTTTATGGGAAACCTCTTGGTTTACTAGGAGAATTAGTTAACGGTGAACATCCCTCAGCAGAATTGAGAATTACTACCGCAATAGCAAAAGAATTACAATGAGTCTATGGCAAAGATAAGATCCCAAGATACAATGATATGAAAACAAAATAATATTTTCGAGCATCAAAGGTAGCACAGTTGCTCGCTCACATGTAATTTCTAAATGCTCATGAATGGAAAAATTCAAATAATCAGTAATATAGATAGATCGACTGAAACCAGTTTTTATTTTAAATCCAAATATAGATAGAATAACTAGATCTAATACAAAACATAAAGTCATGTTTTCAATATAAAATTTACTGTAAGTCAAATCTTATACTCTGAAGTAATATCTTATATATAATAAAACGAAATTATCTAGTTAAAAGTGATACCACAAAGCAGAACATACATGTAATGTATTTTACATATTAAACCTTTTATTACTATGTAACATTTAGAATTCAATATTAAAATCATAGCTATAGAATTTGTTTTTCTTCCGAGGGGCCAGGGGGAGTTCTGTACCGGCAGTATACATAGTTGTAATTATAGTGATAAAATAAACCTTAAAATAAATTCCGTGCAGTTTCATGCATCATCATTTGGTGACAGGTTTATTACATTCATTCTTGTGATTCTTTAACGCATTTCCCTGACTGTAAAAATGCTGGAAACATAGCAAAGAATGATACGATTCCTGTTACCGCTGTGTATTTTACTGACGAATTAATCTGTTTAAATAAAAACAAAAATTAGTTATTAGATAATATTTTATAAAATAAAATATACCATACCTAATATATATTTTTATCCAAACATAATGACAGCTCCTTCTATTTTGATATGGGTTGACTTTTCCTCCGTGGTGCCATCGTTTGTGATGTTCTAAGTTTTAACTTTTTTGTGCTGATAGCGGTTTTATAGTACGATAATGCCCCCATGGTAAAGTATCCACTCCTCCATCCATTAAAAATCGCTTATCATCATGAGGGCTGAGTGCTATTTTTTCCTGCTCTATACTGTAAACCTTATGATTTAATGATCTAATCGAACGCTGTGATCTACTAATTTCTATAGAGTTTTTTAGACAATTTAAGTAATCATCAAAAGTAATTGTGTTTATGGCAGAGCTTTTTACTCCTTTCGCTTTTTTAATGTCATTCTCGTTATTAATACGGTAACTATACATTTTGGCTCTTAAACCAACGAATTCACTCATTACCTTACCATTTAATTCGTCTTTCATTAATCCTGGAATCTTCTTGTTGCATAAAGGTATATCATAGGTGTTATTCTCAGGATAGTCGCTTGTATCAAATCTGTCAATATCAAGCTTAATCATTTCGTATGGATCAATTTTCGTAAATTCATATATTAATGAGTCCGTATCTGTATACAAACATTTGACACTATCTTCGAATAATCGTTTTATATATCCATAATGGAATTTATACATACATGTTTTAGATATATCCAAGATTGCTTGTCCAATATAAATTGGTTTATTCATAACGATCTGCAATTTATTTGATTGAACAGCTGTTAAATCCTCTTCAAAAATACTAACGTTATTGAAATTTGATTTAGATATCATCGCCTCTGCTCCATATCGGCCATCCCATTTGCTTATTAATTTGACGTCCACTCGTGCACGTACGTTTTCCATCGTTTTTCCAAAAACTGCATTATTCATTAATTTGAAATAATTCTTTTCAAATTTATTTTTTGCGTTGGTTCGAAGTGTAGTGTTCATATCAATATATCTTTTCAACCATGGTGATTGGTCAAACTGTAATATTCGATGTATTTTCTTCAATATCATTCCATACTTTAAGTATTGTTTTAAATTTTGATAATGAATAATATAACGTTCGCGATCATCTACGGTTAGTAAAAGTTTTGGATGTTTACCATTAGGTGGTGTCTCTTTTGTTGGAGCTAACGGTAGATCCTTATGTAAATCATGTATACATTGTGGATATTCTAAGTCAACTTCAAATAAATATCCAACATCAGAGTCATTCTTACATTTGTCTATATTAATATTATTAATATCTTCATTTTGAACCCATTTGAAATTTCCAGTAGGTAAATACTGACACATTGCCCAACCATATAAATTATTAGCATCAAAATACATCAAATATTTATCGTCTTCTTCATTATTATATTTACCTAGGTATTTATTATTAGCTTTACTATATCGTCCGCTACATTGTGCAACTCCTCCTCTTATCCCTCTTTCTATAAATACCATCATGTCATAGTCGGTGATCAATTCAAGTTCTATTTTGGTATGAAGTAACATTGCATCCCATGTTAAGCCTGGAGTTGTAAAGTAATGAGCTGGATCCAAACGGTGACTTTTTAGACTGCTATTCCGAAATGTTTCAAAAATTTCTGCTAGCAATAAAACATCCGTCTTTAAATACAGCTCTGAATATTGTCCTAAAGTTTCTATTTTGAACGTTGACCATACATTTTTAGCATGTTGGTAGTCATCATCACTAATATGACTATCATTCAATTTATTATAAAATTTTTCTTTTGATGGAAGTTGACTTTCATTTAATTTTTCCCAAGAGTCAATATAATCATATGGGAATATACCTTTTTTGTAAAGTAAATTATATTCTCCAGAAAATTCTTTTTTCAGCAACTCAAAACTATTACAATATGATGCAAGTTCATTCAAGGATGATGGTAAAAATCGAAATGAATCGATAAAACGTAACTTTACATTACATCCAACAATATGCTTAGTAAACGATATATATTTTTCCTTATTAAGTGGTAGTAAATCGATTGTTCCATTTATTAATAAAGCAATATGTTTAATTATAAAATGTGAATCATACCCAGTCAAATTATGAAATACGATAGGAATAACTTTGCTAATTTTATAGTTTAAATTACAGTTCTTATGGGCCATACCTCGAACTTTTCCTGTAAGATGACAATGGTCAAACACGCGGATATCCTCCGTTTTAAATTCGTCATCACATATATGACATCTGGTTTGAAAATGTAATCTCGCATCTAACTCTTCATCAATTTCATCCATTTTTACTTTTTTCATTATAATAGCATCAACTTCTTTTGCTAAGCTCTGTAATTCTTTAGCAAACCATGACTGACAATCCGGACCTATATATGATTTGTAATAATTCAATTCCGAATTATATGAACATAGGAAATAATATCCTATGCTATATACCTGATGTTTTTGATATTTTTTCAAAGTACTATTTAAAGTATTACTTTCATGAATTGTATGTAGGATACTCTCTATGTCAGCGTACACAATAAAAGGGCATTTTTCTTTATAATTGAAATTTCGAAAAGATATCCACTTTTTATCTTCTGATGGTAAAATTACTTTGCATGGGTTCATTTCTTTACAGTCAACTTTATGCTCTTCGAGTTTTTCTTCATTTTCAGAGTAATGTAAGCAACGTTTACATATTGAAAGTTTATGACCATGTTTTGATAGTTGATTTGAAACTAATTTGGATAAATCTTTTATCCAACAAAAATGATAATTACCTTCACTTTCACAATCAAACTGTGTGCTGTCATTATTAAACATTAATAAATCAATTGTTTCATCGTAAGAATTATTACTCAATCGAACTGGAATTACTTCATAATCTTCTATTTTTTTTATTAATGTAAAAACATGTATACCAATTTTATTATTCACTTCAAATATAGATATGTCTTTCAATTTTAAAGGGAATTTAATACCATCCAAATTAAGAACTTCAGAATAGTGTGGGTATGAATTAACACGATCAGAACTTTGTTTAGCTGGGTAACGCGCACTTACTACACTCCAAGCGAAGCATGCATCATCTTCATTTTTTACATTTATGCAAGCCTTCTTATTAAGAATTTGTGAAGGTAACTTTATATAAGAGGATCCCAACATTGGTGAATATTTATTAATATTCACTCCAAGTTTAATTATTTTTTTCAAAGTCCACCCACTATCTCGTTCTTGAAATTCTTCTAATTTAGTCAGTAGCTCACAATTAATATTTTCACTTAATTCTGTAATATCAGTACCATGATCCACTATTTCATTTCGAGTATTTAGATATATAAATTCTATAACTTCTTTGTTATCATCACCATGATTAATCTTTTTAAATTCACAACATAAAGCTGTATTAATTTTAATCATAAAAAATGTTTTCAAAATTATCTTCAAACGTACTGTTATCATCTTAGTGGTGTTTGCTAAAAATGATTTTGGATCTTTATATCCATAATTTTCTATAGCTGAAGTTCTTATACGTTCTTTATACGCTGACTTAATATCTTTCCACACCAGTTTTGTTCTTCCACTACTAACACCACCTGAATGCAAGAGTTTTTTCAATAATCCATCAACATAATTCAAAGGTTTAATATTTTTCTCATAATGACTCCTTTTACTATTTATCTTAGCTTTCCTTAAAGCTACCTTCAACAAACGCAAGCTTCTTATACAATAACGAATCCTGTTCTTTAAAGCATTTCTATTATGACACTTTGTCAATAATATGCGGTACACTTTATCAATCGTTTTCCTTGATTTATCCATTAAGTTGCTTATTTTTCCTTTTTTACCCACTCAATAGTCTGAAGTTATACGTGTACTAAGAAATAGTTCTAAAAATTTTTTTTCATATAATCACAATACAACAAAATTAAGTGCACAAATTCTAATTACACAACATTAATTACTTTGTGTATTACCAAGTTCTCATAGATTCGGCGCCGGCTACTTTTGTACACTCACCCGCACAAACAATTTTCACAAAATTCCCACAATTCAAGGGCGGCGGCCACTTTAGATAACTGTTCTGTCGCAGATTTCCTTTTTCTTTCGAAACAAAGACTGCGGTATACTTTCTTCAATTGGAGAAGGTCGCTGGACCTGTAGGATATTAGATCACGAAACTGAGTCAAACACTTAGTGAAATTACTATTCACTTCTTTTTTATATAAAAAAAAAAAAATGCACACTTGATACCTAGACCCGTAATTATTTTTTTTTTCTACTTATCAATTCTACTGTCTGCTTCTATCTACCGATTGATACTAATTTTTCTTGGTCAGAATTTAGTTTATATAGTTAGATTCTTACTTTATTACATAAAAATTACTATGGAGACAGTCATTTCTCCTGAGATAAGAAGAACCTTATCAACCTTTTGTAATTGCATTGTGTCGATAGTTTGTATGCATTTGAAAATGGTAGCGAAGATTTATGACTCATGTCATTGATTTTACCGTCGAAGATTAGGATATTTTAATTGTAATGCAACTGCATTTTCATAGGTGGGTAAAGGTTTTTAAGCGAAACCAATGAAGTAAATATTTATAAGATTGGTGGATGGTGAGATATATTTAAAATGTCTAGAGTTTAACTACCACATTTTTGGGGCGAAACACACATTTTCTATTTTCACACTTGTTTTGCAGGTAACACGAAACGCTTCTTCTTTCTATTTTCTTTTTTCAGCCCACTGTGGGCGTACACAGGTTCGATTCGTTTGAATGAAACTGGTTTTTTAAATTTTTATAAATTTTTTTAATAAAAGTTGTTTTTTCTATTTTTCTCAATTTTTCTGATTTTTTTCATTTGTTCATTTCTTTTTCTCTGTTATATTTTTTCATTTGTTTTTCAAGTCACTCAATTTCGCCATTTGGGACCTGTTGATGCGTCAAAACCAAGACTTGCAACTTGTCACCAAAAATAAAATGAGTTGTGATATAACAAATAAAAAAAAAAATTTTTTTTAGTTTTTGCTATAAACCGGAGAATCCAAATAAATTCTTTCTTGAACAAATATAAGTTTGCCTCGGTAAAAAATCCTAGAGAGTAATATCTATTTTTATTTAAACTTAAGGAAAATTTGTCCTAAATTTAACAAAAAGCTAGCATCTCTGACTTGAAAGCGTCAGTATCTGTCTTACTCACACTTCTTGGTTCGGCAAAATGTGACATTTTCTTCCAAGTTGGAGCAGTTGGCTTAGAATTTAAAGCAACAGGTTACATAAGTAACTATTCGGGATTACATAAGAAAAATAAAATTGAAAAAAAAAAAACAAACAAAAGATTTGTAGCAACAGGAGCTAAAAAACATTTTACATTTTCTCGAAAACAAAAGAAATGTCAATAATTTAAAAAAGACATGACTTAGAGTTTTTTTTATATTTTTCTGGTAATTATTATGATTTGGTCTATAACCCGATTCTGGCTTAACGTCGATTTACGGGACCCCTATATATATTGTCAGTGATTACACCACACCATTTTTCCACTTATTGGGCCATCCCAGACGAGTATTCAAACCGGTTTTTTAGGGAAGAGGTGAAAAGACGCAGAGAGATATCTTTTTGCATCTTTTTTCGCCTCTTCCCTAAAAAACCGGTTTGCTTACTGCATCAAGAATATTCGTCTGGAATGGCCCATTCACAGCAATGATTTATGCATGTGCATCGCAACCATAATTGAATGAATTCCTACCACGATCAAAAAAGACCCCGGTCTTGGCTTAACCAAAATCACACTATCATCTCCATTTTGGCCGGACCCGGAGGACACTTTCAAAGAATCGTATTCGACTCCACCCCCTATCATACAACCACACAAACGTCCACCTCCAACATCCCCTTTAGATATCATCGCAAACATAAAATCCAGCAGCCATCTTGAAATACCCAAGGTAAAATTGTGTCCTACAAGAGCATTGTAGAATGGAGAACGTTCTAGAATATACAAAGATCAAACAATTTCCTTTGTTGTTGCGCACGTGGACCTATGCAGTGCACGCATCGCGGTTCAGAGAACACAAGGTACTCTCTGTACGAACGACATTCCACAATTATTGGTCGAATTGTCGTGTATCTATAGAAAAGCGCAGCACGGTACAGAGAATACAATACTCTCTTTTCTCTCTCTGTTTTTCTACACATTAGTGGACGAAATTACGTCACAGCCTTATCACAGCACATGTCTGAAAATTTAATGAGAATACCTTGATTCTCTGTACCGTGGGCTTACAACGGCTGTCACATCTCAAAGTCAAATATCCACGTAGATGTAGACGTACAATTTCTTAAGTTTATTTTGGGCTTATACATAGCAAGATGTTGTGGTTCGAGTCGATATGACAAGTTACATCGCCAATGATTTTGAAGGCTCTCTTTTGGACAATATCTAATGATGGCTGTGCGACAAGGACAGGCCCCGATGTAGGAATTGCATTCTATTCTAGGTCTGACTTAGAAGTGGTAAAGGAGCATTAGATTTGACCGGTTGAAATATTTTTTACACCTTTTCAGAAATTCAAGATATTTTGATGCTTCTTTGGCAACAGAGAAAATGTGATCTGTTTAGCTTAGCTGGAAAAATGAATGCCAAGAATGGTTAATGAATCGCAAATTAATGCTCCATCAAAAGAAACGGGAGTGCTTAAATGTTTTGAAGATTACAATTAACGCTTTCATAAACTTCTGCTTTTAGGACAGACATTCCAAACATTTTCTATAGGATTAAGGTAAGGTGAAGGTGAAGGAAGTGTGTGAATATTTTTAGAGGAAATAAATTTTTTTACGGAGTTCACATTGTGACAAACGGCATTCATTATCTTATACATAAAGGTCATATCATTCCTATTATTCTATAAAGAATCTTTCTATGTCAAAACAACATCATTTCGTCGTACTTTCAGGTACTAATACCGTTTTATCATATCCTCCACAACATAAAGGGGGGCCATAACCTCCAAAGAATGACTAAAGGTGGGGCGTTTAACGTATCTCTTGTACACAAGAGGGTTGTCATTTTTCATTCGGACACCTTCACATGAACCTTATGCTAATTCCGTAAGGACTTGGAGGTAGTTCGATTTATCGCTGAAGAGAATCATTCAAATATTTACCACTGCGAATTACACAAAAAAAAAAGACGCAAATTGCATTTATTCTTCTGCCAATTATTAACGATAGAACTTTGTTTTCATAAATACTGTTTATTTTGGCTTTTTTTATGGGCCGACTGCATTTTAAGTTCTGCCTTTATAGATCGTCGCTTAAAAGCTCTCCTTGAAAAATTGAATACAACCTGTGTGCTAGAAAACATGGCTAAGATTAAAGCCTGAAAGTCAATGAATGCGACACGAAATTGTTGACGCCAATTGACGTCGTCGTTTGTCACAGACATAATAAATACGACATTGTTGTCGTCATTTCAAGACACTTGAGTTGAGTTTTGCTTTTTTGTGATGTCTACGGAATTGTTTTTATAATTTTTAAGAGCAACTATAAGTTGCATTAAAGCTTATATGCAGTTATGTCAGAATTAGAAGAAGAGTACGTGAAATGTACCAACACGAACTGTCAAACTCAAATGTCGCACTGCGCAACCACAATTTTAGAAATTTGCTCTACTTTCTGACGACATATTATCGCGTCACAGAATTTGCTATGTCCTAATGGCGTCACATGTATTCGAAAATTATTTTGGCGCCGACAAATACGTGTCGCATTCATTGTATTTCACTCTTATGCGATCTTGACTTGCTTCTATCCGTAATTTTCCATCTAGAACTGGTGTCGTTATTGCCTTCCTTAAATTTTCGTGCCAATCGCACAACCCCAGTGCAGTTAGTAACTCCTCAATTCTACCTGTTTTATAGGCATCCCATATCTGTGTCTATTTTTTTCAAGGCTACAATAGCTGATTTTTTTCGGGTAAGGTTTTTTTATTTTGCTCATGCGCAAAAGAGCTAAAATATGTATTCTTTGACATAAAATTGTATCAAAATGATGTAAAATTAAAAAAAAAATCATCAAACTTATATTTTGTCAATTTAAGTTAGTTTACTAAAAAAAACAAAATCCAACTGAATTCACAAATTTAAGAAGAAAATACCACTTAACCTGGATGCTCACTTGTAAGATACAAAATTCAAAATGACAAGTTGCGAACAATCACTACAAATTTCCGAGCAAGTAACCAACAATTTTTGCTTTCATAATCTAAACCATTATATTTAAGTATACTCACATAAATTAAATTCTCTTGAAATCGTTTTCTTAAATTATCAATAAATGCAGTTTCACTTTGATAATCTTCAAGAAGAACAAAATCTTGTAGACCAACACGGTCACGTTCGTGAAGTCCTTTCTCCATATCCGGCCGAGCTAATGAGCTGTAAGAAAAAAATAAAAAATAAAAATTAAATTAAATAAGAAAATTGTGCAGTTCAAAAAAATATAACAAATTCAAGACGATGCACAAAAGTAAAGAAAAAAAAAAAAACATCCATCAATTCAGTGAAAGTTATATGCTAGGTATGATGTTCATCACCCGCCTAATTGACGAAATCTCATTAGATTGAAAATTGAACTTGACGTTGGCTAGCATGCAGATATGAATCAATCATGACTCGTCATAATTTAGTCTTGTTGAATTCGTGTACAGACTTAATTATCATTAGGTCTTTACTGTACTAGAGTTGTGCAATCCACCAGTTTTATAAATTATTAAAGAAAAATAGAAAGGTTATAAGAAATGTATTACTTGCGCATTATAAACGACTCGATGAGAAGAAGACCTCTTTGGAAAATTTTAAAATCGTGCGCGCAAACAATATGCTTTGCTGCGCGCTCAAGGAAAAATAAAAGGGCATCGGACTCGGTTTAATTTTAATTTTTTGATTTTTTTTTTGTCAAATACATATGTAAAATATCTAGGTAATGTTTTTCTTAATCTTGACTTTCTGCCTATAGGCTATAGCCCATGTTTTTTTGCGAAATTTTGACTGAAAATTAAATGTCACCGATTTTCACCAATGAGCACTCGTTCGACGCGTACTGAAGAGAGGAATATCCCTACAAAGTTTCGCTGAAAAAAATAACTGGTTCTCGAGATATGTCCAAAACACCGCTTCGCCGTGGTGCGACGCATATATTCCTAGTTTTATTGGTCTAATTTTCACCTAGTGACTTCTATCGAAAAATTCTTTTGCACATCTATTTCTCATCTTATTCCCCGTCGAATGAGCCATCCCTTATCAAAATCGGTGAGATTTCATTTTTTTGACGAATACACCCCTGGAATGACACATTTAGAATCTATTGACATGGAAAAATTGCGTAAAATCGCTAATATCTCGAAAACCGTTAGCCGTAGATGATTTCGGATGAAATATTTGTCATCCCTTATCGGAACACACCCCTGAAATGACACCTTTAGAGTCTATTGGCATGGAAAAATTAGCGTAAAATCGCTAATATCTCGAAAACCGTTAGCCGTAGACGATTTCTGATGAAATTTTTGTCACCCCCGATCGGAATACACCCCTGAAATGGCACCTTTAGAATCTATTGACAAATTGCGAAAATCGCTAATATCTCGAAAACCGATCGCCGTAGACGATTTCGGATGAAATTTTTGTCACCCCCTATCGGAACACACCCCCTGAAATCACACCTTTAGAATCTATTGACAAAAAATTGCTTAAAATCGCTAATATCTCGAAAACCGTTAGCCGTAGACGATTTCGGATGAAATTTTTGTCACCCCCTATCGGAACACACCCCCTGAAATGACACCTTTAGGATCTTTTGACATGAAAAAAATTTCTCAAAATCGCTAATATCACGAAAACCATTGCCCCCTATCAACATACACGACCTGAAATAACACCTTTAGAATCAACATATATAATGCTTTAATAAAACCACATTTTGAGCATTTCTCTTCAATATTATTTCTGTGCACAAAGTCAAAGTTAGAAAAGCTTCAAAATAGATCTATGCGCATAATACTAAGGTAATAAATTCACGCCAATAAGAATGATGCTAGAAGCCTTAAAATAGATGAGTTGTAGCCAAAGAATACATCTGAATGCACCTAATTGTTTTCATTTTTAAAATTAGGAAGGGATGTCTACCGATATATCTAGAGGAGAGAATTAGGATGGTATCAGATGTTAACTTGATGTATATAACTTGTATATAACATGTAAATATTCGAATAGGCTTATTTAATAGAAGTAGGACACAAAATTCACTAATTATAAAGGATTTCAAAAATTTAACGAATTAAAATTAGAAATAAAAAGAGAAAGTAATTTTAAGATTTTTGATAGAAAATGCCTAGAGGTATTTCACATCAAAAATAACTTTTGTCACCGATTCTGAGGAGGGAGAGGTAATTTGTCAAAATCGGGGTTTTCACATCAATAGTTTTAAAATTGGACCAAAAAAGCTACTGGTTATTTGTTATTTTAGTATACGCAAAATAGATTTTTGGACGTAACTCGAAAGCTAGCGTGTTTCCAGTGGAGTTTTCGTTAAAAGTTTCTTGTTTTTTTGTTTTGGTAAATAAGCACAATCCAAATTTTCTGCGTTCAATCAATTAAGGGTAAATAAAACTCAAATTCGTTGATTTATAAGTCATAATTTAATATAATACTCGCTCTTTGTCTCTCTTCTTAAGTAATAATACAATTCTATAACAATTTTATAAATTTTTAAATATGTAACACTAAAAAATTATCCTTTATTCCAAAAACATATGAAAAAATTCCTAACTTTTGTGACAATACTTGGTTTTTTTTAATTGAAAACATTTTTGGCATATTTTGTGCATTCTAGTCAAAGAAATAAAAATTTTCCTTTAAGGAATTTTGCTTGTTCACGTTTTAATGGCACTTTAATGAAGGCATTCTATAAAAAGTTCTGTAAATGTATATATATATATTTTTTAAATTTGTATAATCCAAGAAGAAGACACTTTTGTTACTTTTATACTAGTTTCTCATGTTATACAGCTGAACGCGACCAATTTATTGAATTTTAAGTACTTCCAAATAGAATTTCGTTTACAGAAGAAAATATTATTTACACAATTTTACAAGTTTCTCTCTTAGACAAAAGTTTGATAAAGTTGTAAGTTTATTTATGTTGCGAAGTTTCTCAATTTACCCGTGATGGTAGCAGTCAATCGTCGCGTCGGTCTATTGTCCGGCAATCTAGAATAACAAGAAAATAATGAAAAATTGCATCTTTATTGCGTTTATTTTATAACAGTCATGATAAATAATGTAAATTTACATTCTTTTTTCGAGGCTTACTGATGAGCTCGATTGTTATTAAACCTAACATCCTAGTACCTAGTTCTCATTGGTTAACATTAATTCCATGTGAATTGAGCCTCTGAACAAATTTTGTAGGTCTGTTTACTTTAAAAAAAAATCATATTGCATTTGCAGAAAATTTGAGTACGCTGTTACAGTAATTTTTGGTGCCGTAACGGTATTCTCTCCTGTAAGAATTTTATAATATCTTTAGTTCTGTTCGAACGAGGTTAGTTCAGAGGACATCATAACAACAGCAGATGCTAGAACAATATCCAGGATTGTGATTAAGGACATTAATAGGTGCAGACAATACTGCCTTTATGCGCACCCATTGCCCATCAATGGAGTAGCCTGACTACAACGGGACACTTAAGAGAAAATAAAGAAACACTTGACAAGATTCAGACTAGGAAACACAGAGTCAGCACCGCTGACATATAAAAGCCAGGATACCTAGACCCCTTTGTTTTTCAATTCAACAGATCACGCAGTTATCCTAGATTCTTCTTCTCTTCTAGACTTAAGGTAGAAAATAAGGAAATTTATTTAAGATTTAAGTAGTCGAAGGTTTAAGAGTGACACACATCACAATCTGCGCAGCACGGCCACGCGGCACTGGTGGTTATGCTTGATTTATTGTCGCTAGATATCCACTGCAGGAGTGTCAGGTTTAGAGTGCGGAGTTGACGGATGGAGAGGGCTTTTGGGCATTTCAATATACTCTAGAAGATACACTGTAGTGATTACTGGGGACTATCAAATAAATTTTCCAGCTTTTGGTGGGTTATCCCATGAGGTCAAGAGGCACAGTGGACAAACTGGAGTTATAAGTGAAGCAGGCTAATCACTTCTAGCGGCGCCCTCTTACCTAACCTAACCTAATCTACATCAACACCTCTGTCACTATCCTCATATCCTCCTAATCATTTGCCAATATCCTGCCATGCTGTGCTTTAGATCATAAGGTATCCCCTGAGCTGGACTTAATAAAATAAAAAGAAAAACCCTCAGCGTTCATTGCTTCAATTTCACTGTACTCTAAATAGCTTTTCCATATTGCCTCACCCTCTACCTGCCAAGGTCGTACAAAGTAATTCCCTTGAAAAAGAAATATATATGTATATGTATAAAAAAAAAACGACAATATCAACACGGAGTTCAACCCAAACAAAATAATACTAATTTACTTACAACCAATAAATGCCCACTTTTTGCTCGTGTAATACCGGGCTGAGGGCCAGTCTGTATATCAATTATGCCTGCCTTCCCTCTGACTAGGTTATGTTGTATTCTATAAAAGAGACAAAAAACCTTAGTACTAGTTTTCTCCACTTTCAACATAAAACAAATACAAAAAAACAAAAACTTACGATGCTGTATCAACGATATTTAAAATTCCTGAAAGTCTTCTTGTGTCCAAAATATAAATACAAAATTCAATTATGTGAGGTATTTCCAAAATTAAATCGCCTTTATCCTTTTTAAGTTCTGGAGGGATTCTTACCAACATAAGATTATCACTGTGATTTGTTACACAAAAATCAATTTTATCCAGAGGTAAACGATGTTTTTGTTTATAGGTTTTTGCATCCAATACATATAGAGCGGTATCACTGAGCAAAGCAAACCTTTCTCTAGGTTTATACCCGCGACGATCATACTTAATGCATGGCGTTGAATATCGAAGTCTTTCAACGCCAAATGATGTTGTAACAAAATTATGAATTTGTGTTTCATGCTCTTTGGGCATGCGATCATCAGAAAACCATGGTCCAATGCTTTCTGGATAATTCTTCTTTTTGTCTATGTAAAAAAAAAAAATACACAATATTGAAACAACTAAAAAAAATAATACAAATTATTCACAAAAATTCACCTTTAAACATTTTCTCTGCCATCACTTTCAGTTCAAACTGTCGTTTATGCATTCTAGATAAGTTTAGTCTATACATTCTAGCTAAATGTAATCTATGAATTTTCTGCAAAATAATCGATGCTTCTTTACAATGAGCTGGTGATGAAGGCCATCGTCTGTCTAGTACAGTTTTCGGTAAATTTCTAGACAATCGCATCAACCACATTCGTTTAGAATTAGCAATAAAAGATTCATTGTAACCGTTGGGGGGATCGTTACGTGTAATGAATCCTTTAATAAATGCTCGCAATTTTTCAACAGCTTCCCGTCTATTTTTAGCTTCTTGTATTGCTAGATAACGTCGAATATTTTTTTGAACGACAATAGCAGCTTGACGTTGTTTCAGGTACACCCTTCGTTGTCTATAGCCCTTCCAGCGAGCTTGTATAATTGCAGCAAGTTCATTCTTTTTAACTTGGAATGCATCTTCAGTATCAAATAAAGTTTTTGGAAAACGTATGAAAATTTTCGTTTTTCCCATTCGATACTCTTCAGGACTGTAACTCAATTCGTTAACAAGAATTTGAACACCATCTTTACTTGATCCCATATAGTGTGGCCAAGTTAGTTTACTTAAACATTTATAACGTTGCAAAAACATTTCATATGTTCTGTAGACAAAAAACAAAAACAAAAAATTATTGATCGTATTTTATTACTTATTGTGACAATCATTTCTAAAACTTACCTTCTATAGGCAAATCCAGCTCTTCTAACTCTCAAATTCTCCATTAAACCTAAATACTTGACTTGATGTAATACCAAGTCATCTTTGAATATGCTGGCAGCTTGAAGGTCATTAGGTTTAATACAACGAATATATGATGGTTCCTTGCACATCAGAATTTCCATTAGATTATTGAGTGAAACTCGAAATTGTGTAATTGCAGTTTCCGGTCGTTTTTTACTCTTATACTCATCCTCCGGGAAGCAATGTTTTATGATACTATTTTGTGCCAATGACATTGTTTCCTTAAGATCACGGAACAGTAAATCATTGTTTTTATCTAGGAAACCAGAAACATTATATGTTACATCACCAGCATAGTGTATCAATCTAAAATCATCACGGCCCATTGTCTTTTGAATAGCAGTCGGAGCTTTATTATGGCAAACATAGTGCGGATGTTCACCAAGTTGATCATTTAATTTAGACAAAAATGTAAGATCAGTTGGATCACCAGGACGAAGACATTCTTCATCTAGAATAGATATGACACCTTTGTATTTCTCTTCAATCAAATTCACAATTGGTTTATTATCAAAATATTTCACTGGAATCCATTCAATTCCTTCCCTCATATATTCATCTTGTTCAGATTTCAGTGTTAGCTCAATGAAGAGTTGTTGAAGTTTTTCATTACAAAAATTTATACAAAACTGTTCAAAGCTGTTCTTTTTGAAAATTTCAAAACCATATATATCTAGGATGCCCATTACATTGGAGCCACGTTTCATATCTTTATAATGAAGAGATTTATTTAATCTTGTAACAAGCCAAGAAAAGAGTCGATCATAGACTGCTTTTGCTAATGCATCACGAGCATAAATTGCCATATCTCTGCTAAGAGGTGAAGTTACTACATCACCTCGTGCATCAATAGTTCGGTGTGTTAAAGCAGATGATAGACGAGGATTTTTACAACCCAATAACTGTTATACAATATACAGAAGGAAAAAAATACAAATAATTATATAAATGGATGAAAGAAAAAGCAAACCTTTGAAACTGCAGATACTGATTCCGGTTTTAAGATTTTCGCTTTTCCATCTTCTTCAGTGAAACCAACATTTCCCATATGAAGGACACTTGCAACAATATCGAAAATTTCTTTCTGTTCGCTATCGGAAAGTTCAATAACGCTCATCGCATGTTGTATAGTTCGAAAGTTTTGAGCATCATTTATACGTGGTACATGACCCTTTTCCTGTACATACAAATATACACATCAAAAGTTAATCTTATTTCTAACAATTTCATTTATACTTACACCATCCGACAAGTAATAGTATGTGTCTAAGTTTTTCTTCAATTGTAGATCTTTTAGCATTGTATCACTTGCACCAGCCAACAACTGATAGAATATATGAAAATTTCTTTCTCCACCACTTTGATGTACAACTCGAGATTTTTCGAGGAGATAATTCAAAATGTTTCCTCCTTGTGGTACACCAGTAAAATCAAATTGAACATCCATATATTTTCCGAATCGAGATGAATTGTCATTTCGATTTGTTTTAGCATTTCCGAATGCTTCTAGAACTGGATTACTTTGAAGTAATTTATCTTTGACTCCTTCTACTGTTGATATATGACCTGATGCAGCAGCAATATATTGTAATACCTTTTTTGATGCTTCTGTTTTTCCGGAACCACTTTCACCTGAAATTATTAAGAAGTTTTACTGATTTTTTTTATATTGTTGGTAGGTACAAAGTTATTAAGACAACTTACTTGTGGTACTATTTACCTTGACTAATTTTGGAGTAAATACTCTACTATTAGAAACTATAAAACGGAGACCTCTCCTTTAAGTAATCAGAATTCATAGTACAAGCGACTTATAACAAAATGGTATTAAATTTTCATGCTATTGCATGGGACAATAACATTTGGGATATGGTTTCGTAACAAATTTATTGACTATAAAAAAAATTTCTTACTCTACCAGACTTTAGTCCCCAGGCTCAACAAATGAGTCAATGAGTCAAAAAAATTGTACGTATATCTTCTTCTTGAATGTCATGACTGCCCCCTATAACGATTTTTTACTGAAGAAATAAATTCTCTCCTTGAATTCCATGTTCTTGGCACTTTTATTTATTTTAATTAAACTATTCAAAAAGATAAAATTTTTATGGGACCTATGGCAGTTTAGGAATAATATCTATAGAGGGAGTCTGGGACTTGGGATGTATATAAAGAACTGATTTAGAAAAAACTGACCACCACCGACCCCTCCCATTACTCATCAGCAGGTAAACAAAATTACGGAAAGCTAGTAAGATTACATCTGTAAAAAGGTGTGTACTTATAATTGCAAGCCTTTAAGGACAAAGTTCTTATGCAGTGAAAATGGAAGCCAGCCAAGACTTCCATACATATGGAAAATTTGAATATGTCTCAAAGAGGCTTAGCTAAAAAGTTGAATATCCCGAAGACGACCATTCAAAAGGTTCTCAGTAAATTTCGGAAATCTTGTAGTGTCGAGAGAAAGTCGCGGTCAGGAAGCAAATTAAGCTCAGTCAGTAAACCAAAAATTGATTGGCCAAAGAAGTGGTAGACAGCTTTAAGCGAAGTCCCAATATGTCATTGATATGGCGGTTGATAAGGCTGGAACATAATCTGCTACAGTCCATCGAAGTTAACTGTGTATGACGAAATATTTCGTCATAACTGGAACACTGCTTCAAAGGGCATGACAACATTTTTCGTCATGGAAAATAACTGTAATTACGCTTTTAGTTCTTATCTAGCGTGCTTATATGGCATCATATTTTTGATGGGTCATGTACATTCACGTTTTTGCAATCTGTGACTTGAGCGCTATTTGTTCCTCGGTTAACAAGTTAAAAGATGAGAAGGCCTGAGAAGTTTCCATATTCAGAAAAAACCGAATAAAACACCAGAAAATAACCAAGTTGCAAGATTCAGGAGCCGGATTATGTATGTATGTAATGACATTCGACTACTGCATTATAGATTGTGAAACTTAGGTGAAAGAAGACTTCAACCAGCTTCCAGGGTGAGATTTTTTTTGTTCCAAAAAAGAGCGGTGATGGTTACTTCTCTAGTATATTTATTGCATGCTTAGTGATTAATACTGAACTGAAAATACGGTCCTAAAAGACGTTACCTAGTTTTTGTTTTTTTAGATTTTTTTTATACAAATTTCATCATCATCATCTAACATTAATTCGCGTGTTCGATAATTGTTATCAGATTGTGATAACTGATAATAATGTACCTAATTAAAAAAAGCTCCATTGATTAGATGAACACTGTTTTTTTATTTCCTTTCGCCTTTGTGATTGATAAGGAAAGAAATACTTATTATTGTTTCCTGCACTTTTATCGATATGTATTTTGATAAAACCATAACCATGTAGTTGTACGTACATATATGTCGGTACTATGTACACACACACACACTATCTGCGCATTTTGCGAGCATCAAAAAAAATTCTTTTTATCACCTATTCTTATCAATCAGAAATATTACAGTCGTTACCTGTTAATTGTAGCTTTTTCAGGGGTTTTTAACAATTTTTTTTTTTCGGGCAACAAATAAAATCACAATTTTCTGAAATAATCAAAATTCAGATTTTATTCAGGCACGTGCTAAAGATAAAGAATACCTTCAATAAAAAAATAAATAAATAAATATATACAAAACATGACTATAATTAAATAAATATATGTAGATCGAAAATTTATAAATTTTGGAACATTTTTCATGCAGATTTAAAGATAAGAATGAATGCTCGCTCAGTCGGAGAGAAACTTTCTAAAAGTTTTTTTTTCTAATGCATAACTTTGAAATTGGTAGGTAGGTACATGTGCTATTTTTTTCATCTACCATATTCTTTTTAAATGATTTAAAGACTTTTTATGAGTGCAATACTTATAGATTTTATTTTATAATAAAATAAAGTGACAGACGACAACATTTATAGCATGAACCATGAACCATCACCAACTAGAATGAAATAAAAGTACGAAAGTCAAGAGCGTTTATTGTCGTATAACATTTGGTTGATTAGTGTCAGCATTCCTTCTTATCTTTCTGCCATGATCTGAATTATTATCAACATAAGGCGATTTTTTATGGACACACTTAACTTTGTCGATCGTTACATTATATGAATCACGCTAGTTTTTTTTTCTTGTTCGTATATGATAATTTGTTTGTAGTTTGTATGCATGTAAGTACAATTGAAACGAGTTGGCGAAAAAACTTTTTATTGGTGTTTTTGAGATATTGATTAGTCTACCACACCAAACCTTATAGGAGCATTATGCAAACAGTTTCCATCCGAACAAAAATCTTAGGAACAGTTTGGCGCAACCAATGAATTTGCCAGATTGAGATGCGATTCACTGCAAAAAGTGCAGCTACACTACCCTACCTACCAATCAGAGCCCTGGACATAGAATTTATATGGTCTTATCAAAATGACCTGTCAGGTCAGTAATATCTCAGCTACCAAATCGCCAAATACCGTTTCTTGTGATTTGGCGGAGGAGCTCGAATATAAACGATTACGCAATAACAAATCAGAGATATTTTACAAATCAAATTCATGCTGATAATACAATAATTATATTCTTTTTCAATTCCTTTAAAACCCAGTTCGGAAACGGATAGGATGCTTTAATTTTTCTGACAAAAGCATAACAATTATCGCAGACATCAGAAATTACATAATTGAACCAACAACTTAGGCAAGTGCCACACCTGACACCAGACCACTGATATGTTGATGTACTGATGAGCTGATATGCTGATTATTAGGCATGCTACATTATAATAGTGATGTACTGATGTGATACTGATCTGCTGATAATAAGCAAGTGATTTGCATGTTACTGATTTTTACTGACATCAGTCGATATTTTATTTTCAGACTAATTAAGTCGGGTTAGTATAAAATATTAAAAATGAGTGAAAGAAATTTTGTTTCAAAATTAATGCAAAGTGTTGAAAAACGAAGATGTATGTGGGAATCAACGTGTGTAGATTACTGCAAAAGGGATAAATTTTAAAAAGCTTGGAGAGAAATTTCGTGGTTAATTGGAAAAGATGGTATGTTTTCTTGTGGATTTTTTTTTTAATTATACTCCATACTGACGAGTTTTAGGGTTCTGCCAATACGAAACGCTCTTCCAATCAATTTTTGAAGTTCAAATTTGCAATTGACAATCGTTATTAATATGGGTTCCTTCCTCCATACACGGAATATAATTCACCTTCTAGGAGGCGTTGGGCTTCCTGATATCGCTTATTATGAATGATGGCTCAATTTTATTATTGACATGATTGATAGTTAGATATTGTCCTTTGTCGGTCATCATAAATTATAGTTAGTTTTCCTTCAGATGTAAATGCTATCAAAAAATTCCAACTATATTAATAAGTGTATATTATATATAGCCCATCATATACAATATTTGCATTTATTTTGCTTTTTTCTTCCATTTTTTAATGATAAAAGCAGCAAAAGCTCTTCCTCCTCGCTGAATTCCATTTTAAGTGCTTGCGATTTTGACATAAAAATCAGATCACTTTAAGTGGATGTAGCATTATCTACTGATGTGATGTCTCCGCAATATATCAGCTGCTGATTATTTTAAAACTTCACCAACACCACATCAGCACATTAGTAGTCTGGTATGGCACTTGCCTTAGGAGGACGCAAGTCGACATAACATTAAAATACGTTTCTACATATGTACAGGGTGTGCGTCATATACTTGAGATTAATCATTAGCGAGTCTTTTAACTATCTTAGTTTAATTACATATTCATATTAAATAAAACTGATTGATCGAACATAGCAGCTCCCAAATCAAATTAACGAAAGATGTAATAAGGTATGCCGTTCACGTCGCCTTTGTCACCAGCCATAGCGATTCATATATAAGGCTAGGAAGGAGCGGATATGTCATGTAATATGTGACGAAGAGAAAAAAGTACTCTAAACGTTCAGATGTTGTCAGAATGACTAAGTTTATAAAGCAAGCGCACGACATCATCAATAACAGCCCCAGTAAATCGATGAGGGACGTTGCCAAAGAGCTCCAAGCGGAAAAATGTACAATCAGCATACGTTGGAGGAAGCTATAAGATATAAATACTACGTAAGGAGGATAGGGTATTGTATGTCCAATAGGATCCGAGAGAACCGTGTGATCCGGTCGAAGCAATTGCTGAATAACCTCAGGCATACTGACATTTTTTTTATGTGAGAAAAATTTCGACCAATATCAAAAGGTGAACAGGATTAATGGCAAATGTATCTGCGGAAAGCCCCAACGAGGCCTTCAGAGTTATGCATACGAAACTAACATCGTCTGTAAAGATCCTGGGTGTCGCAAATAGCGAAGGGCAACGCCATCATACCTCTTTCGCCAGGACCTTAGGTAAAGATAACCTAATAAGAAGATAAGAATCAGCCGAACAATATTGAAAAGTAATGTCATATCCTTTCGTCTTTTGCATGAATGGGAGAAAAGAACTTAGCTACGCATTATTGTAGTGCGATTGAGACAACGAGTTAAAAACAAAAATTCGGAGAACATAGGATTACCCAAACGACAAATTCTTATTGAATCCCTCAAAACCTTATCGAACTATTTATAATAGTGTACTTCGGGTCACACTACCTCACTTTTTTAAGAAAAATATAAATTTCGCTTTGACCAAGGTCCTGAAAGGAGATGTAAAATTTCTACCTAATAAAATTGTCATTTTTCCTGACTAACAGACTATTTTCATGATTATGTGACCACTCAACGGTGGCCACCTAACTTTTTCGATTTAAATCTCCTGAAATACTACGTATGTGGCGTAGTTGGCAGTGAAAGAGCAATAAACGACGAAAGAATACAAAGGACTCGTTGAAGGTTGCCATCGTGGACGCTATGACCAATATAAATGAGGACTACCTGTTGAGGATGCGGTCGATTTCGAAACATATCGAAGCTGTTATCGAGACTCAAGATAGTTTTATTGAATAAATTTTACTAATAGGAATGTAGAAATACGTGTACCAAAGTTCAAGGAAATATATTCGTTTTTCTATTAAATATATTCGTTTTACGTCAATTATAATTTTGTTCTCAAATACCTGACGCGTCCTGTAGGTATCAAAAAGCAAAGTCTCAATCACTGAGCCTTGAGATATGCCTTTTCCAATCTGATCAAGTGCGTCTGCATAGGCCTATATCTAACAAATATGTTACAAGTACTGTTTTTTTCAAATTTAGCCTTCAGCTTAAACATTATCTAGGTTAAAATATTGTTAAATTTATTTAATCTGAAATACTCTGTATGTGTACATGCAACCTCTATTTGAATGTAAATTTAAGCTATTAAGGCAATTATCTTTTCAAAAAGGCAATACTTTTATAAGGATAAAAGATAGACTGCTCGTAGAAATCTACTAACACCTTCGACAGGAGCTAAGACTAGGTTATCTAAGTAGAGGCCTTTATCACAATTCTATTGTTCTAGCATACGTGACTTTGGGCGAATACGACTTGATAATCGACAAGGCAGGAGGACAGGGTTGTACAACTGCAAACTATGCCTCAAATATTTGATGCAATGGTACCAGAGCAACGTTTGGAGCGTTGCTTCTCTGTGGGTTTTCTTGAAAGGGAATTGTGGGTCGAGCGAAGTGCCTTATAGACCCTTCCCCGGTCCGCTCTAAAAATTTTCACCGACGGTTCTCTCACTAATGAGGGAGCCGGTGCTGATGTTCCTGTTTCCTGAACCTGATATTGGGTTGAAGTATTCACTTGAAAGACACACCACTGTCCTTCACCCTGAAGTTTGCGACTTCGCAATGACAGCAAAGATGTAGTCCTTATTATGACGATCAAGTGAAAGGCCATTGCTATCCTCTTGGGTAGTCAGGCAGTGTTGATGGCTCTGAGAGGTCCTCGAATAACATTTAAATTACTGGGGGACTGCAGATCGTCTGTGGTAAGATGTGTATCCATAACAAGGTGTCCCTTCAGTCGTCTCCTGGTTACATGAGGATCATGAGGAATGAAAAGGCTGGCCTTCTAGCCAGGTCTGGCCCTGTTTATGGGGTCTCTCATCAAAGCGGATGTTCGCAAGAAGCATAAGCAGAGATGAGCGAACCTGAGCACTTGCAGGTGCACAAAATTATTTCTTAATGGGCCCAATAGGAATTTCTCTGATTTTCTCTTGTTGCTCGGAAAGAAACAATGTAGAACTGCGGTTGGCATCATCACCGGCCATAGTTCGCTTCACGCTCATCTAACAAGAATGGAAGTTAGCACAATGGGCCGCCTTGATCTCCATCTCCCTGCATTTGAATTAAGAAAAAAAGAATGCCTCAAATACAAAAGGATAATGATGAAAATATTATATTGTCTCAGAAGAATGCAGAATTTGGGAACGTTAATATGACTGTATATAGGTCCATTCGTTTGTTTCGGTGCAAGTGTAACTAAGAACTGTCAAGTGTATTTCTACACCAGCACCAGAAATCAGCTGTTTTTCAGTGCTGTCCTCGCAACCGAATGAAGTCGTGGTCAAAAGTGTAGATATAAATATTTTGGTTCGGAAAGCTGTCCACTGGGTCAACTAATGACACTGTATTCATTTTTTATTGTTTAAAAACACTTGATTATATTTATCAAAATTCAATTTAATTTTTTGGGATGCAGTTATTTGGTTGTTTTACCACAAATCAATTTTCTTATTTATATTTCTGAACGCACTTGTTTTTACTCAAATCAATTTAATTATCTAGATTACTGAGCGCACTTATTTTTTACTCAAATCAATTTATTGATTTCAGTTATTACACAGTTGCTTAAGACGTATTCAACAAATGATCTTATAGTCTAAACTAATGACAATTGTCAAATCATCTTTTCTACACTGCTTACACCTATAACTTCGATGGTGCAGAAAAATTACACTCAGTGTACACTACACCACATTTTGACAAGCAAACGAATGGCTTGGTGTAATTCAATTTAGTGTACACCTTGCAAACGAATGATTTGGTGTAGTTGAGTGTAGCTCCGGACTACACCAAGCATGCAAACGAATGGACCTTATGTATGTAAAAGGTACAACGAAATGGGAACAAGGAAAAAATCCGGATTAAAATAGATCAAAACATTTTTTCAATCTGTTCGTTATTGCTTCGGTTGCGCAAATTTGATAATTTCATAACAGTAGCATAAATAAGAAAACGTAATTAGTGAATAGGCGAAATAAAGCGATTAAATACTAGCTGAAATTTAAAAAACAAAAAAAAAAAAAAACAATTCTCAAATATTAGTTAAACACTAATTTCATTAAAGAAATGGCTGAAAAATACAAGTAAAGTCAATGTATGGTATAGATATATTGATAATTGCCACACTAATTTCGACCCGCATAGGTTATAGGGGAAGGTTATACAATTTGATCTACTTTCTAAATTCTTATCAATTGCCTCAAGAATTTCATGTTTAGGGCAGCTATACATATATGTAGCTGTTAACGACTTACCAGAAATTAGAACACATTGTGGCCTATTTTCTTCAACCAAAGATCTGTACGCATTATCACTTATAGCGAATCTGAAATAAAAACAATAAAAAAATTATGAAATCAGCAAAATTTAATTATTAATCTGTGTTCGCTTACATATGCGGTGGAGCTTCAAAGAAATGCCTTCTTTGATATTCTCGGACTTCATCTTCTGAATATATTGGCAGCTCCTTGTATGGATTAACTGAGATCAGCACCTGACCAATGTAGGTCTGTAAAAAAATTATGGTTTCAGAAAATTAATTGATTTGTATTTTTTATTTTTTTTATTTTTTTATTTTAATTATCGATGATTATCGATTGCAAGAATTGAATTTATAGCAGCCGAAAAGATAGTATTTGTTGTTTGGAGTACTATTTATATAATTTTTGTTTTAATCTTTGTTTTTTTTTATCTTAATCTATCCACTTTGATAACTAACCTTTTAAGAAAAGAAAGTTCTTTAAGATAGGCACGGAATATATGTATATATGAAGGTGGTCAAATATCATATTTGTATGGCAGTACAAATCGCAGAAACTAAGTCGATCTGTGTAGAGCTCCCTGTCTCGAAGAGAAAAAATAGAAGCTCTCAGCAAGCTCAAGTGTAATAAAGATGGCCTTGAATACCACTCGATTTCAAGGCCAATGACAATACAATAGCAATTCTACAGTTATTCTATTTTTGACCTAAAATGGGTAAGCAAAATCTATAATAACTTCCTGGAGATCTAAGAGAATGTATGAATTGATGTTGTATCACACTATTGAACTCAGTAAACAAAGATTTGATAATTTCCATCTAGAATGGAAGAAAACTTGAGGATAAAACATGAAAAGAATGAGCTGGTTTCAAACAAGGTAGACTATAGTTCAGAAAAGAATACCCAGAGAATATGATATATATGGTTGATCAAAGCACTTTTATAACGATGTTATTGAAACAGCAATCAATATCACACAATGGGAGACTTAGGAAGTAATCCATTAAGACTGGAGAGGGTAGAATCCAACTGTCATCATCCTTGAAAGTATAATTACTACAAATAGAAAAGCGAAAAGAAGCATAAGCGATATATTAAAATATGTAAGAAAGACTCTGGATAGTTTTAAAGTGGCCACACTCCAGCGTGAAGTCAATCCAAGATGTGTAAAAACTTTTCAGATTAGTTACACATGACCGATCAGAAATAAAACAATTTCGTTCTACAGCCTAGTACTAAGGTCCGCGCTAAGCTAAATTTTATATTAAAATTTAGCGCGCTAAGAGTTATTGGGAAAGTTTATCCTGAATCTTAGGAGACCAGCACGTAACACGCTAAATTTTGCTTCTAGTTCTTAAAAAAAAAACAGATGGGCCCAACTGTAAGTCTCCAAACAATTTAGCTTGCATTTATCCGCCCGGGCCGTTTTTTAGCGCACTAAAAATAGATGTCACTTTTGGAGCTGTCATTTTTTGACACTTGACAAATAGAAACTACGCCATTAAAAAAAAATGGAACGATACACGATTCAACAACGCATTGAAATTATTAAAATGCACTATAAAAATGGTGAAAATGTGGCAGAGACGGTTCGGACCGCAATACAGAAATTGGTAGAAAAATTCGAGCTGTCGGGACAAGTTAGTGATGTGAAGAATAAAACCCGTGCACGTCACTCAAGAACAGCCGAGAATATTGCTACTGTAGCCGAAAGTGTTGAAGAAAACCCAGGTTTGTCCATTCCTCGTCGTTCTTTGGAATTAGGCATTCCACAAACGTCATTACACCGTATTTTCCATAAAGATTTGGGTCTTAAGGATTATAAAGTTCAGTTAACGCAAGAACTCAAGCCGGCCGATCATCAACAACGTCGAGTCTTTGCTGATTGGGTCCTTGAAATGCATGAAAATGATCCGGACTTCCATCGAAAACTCATCTTGAGTGATGAGGCCCATTTCCACCTCGATGGCTTCGTCAACAAGCAAAATTGTCGCATCTGGGGCTCGGAAAATCCAAGAGTTATTGTTGAAAAGCCTCTCTATCCTCAACGTGTGACTGTTTGGTGCGGTTTATGGTCCCGCGGGGTCATTGGACCTTACTTTTTCGAAAATGAGGCTGGAGCAACAGTTACGGTGAATGGATTGCGCTATCGACAGATGATTAATGATTTTTTATGGCCAGAATTGGATGGTATTGATCTGGACAACGTTTACTTTCAACAAGATGGCACTACGTGCCATAGAAGCAACGAAACCATTGATCTTTTACGGGAAAAGTTTCCGGACCGTGTTATCTCTCGAAGAGGTGATCACAATTGGCCACCGAGATCTTGTGACTTAACACCTTGCGACTTCTTCCTTTGGGGCCACGTGAAAGAGAAGGTCTACGCCAAGAGCCCAGCGTCGATTCAAGACGTCAAAGATGGAATTCGTGAGGCTATCGAGGACATAGGGCAGCCACTTTGCGATTTGGTTATGGAAAATTTCATGAAAAGGATATAGTCCTGTAGGCGTGGTCGTGGTGGTCATTTGGCTGATGTTTTTTCCATTATTAACGGCATACTTTCCTCTTTATAACGAAATAAAGATCCGATCATTTATCTAAAAAAATGGCATTTTTCTTTGAATATCAAAATAACACCTCTTATTGGAAAACCCTTTATTATAAATAATGGAAACATCTGTTTTTATTATTTAGATAGGTATTTTATTGTGATTCCATTCTATTAGTACCTACTATTATAAAATCAACAAGTAAAAAAGCTAGAAAAGCTAGAATTGGTGTCAGACCACTTCTTATGATACCGTAGATGAATGCCCGTATGTAATTTCGTATGGTCACCCATCTGTGAAAATTTGATTTGGGAAGTCGTTTTTTCGTATATATTTCTAAAACAGTTCGTCGCACAGTAAAAATGATTATAACCAATTTCATAGAATTTCATATTGTTACGTGCCACAAAGTGATACAAGCGACATATATTTGAAAGGGAAACAACTTTAGGTTAGTGACATCCTAGTAAACTTTGGGTTCGAAAAACGAAATATTCAGGAAGGTTCTAAGATAATTTGTAGAGTATAAATACGGCGATACTCACATCCAGGGAGGAGGCTTATTTCAGACAGTGAAGTGAACGAAGTAAACTATTTAGACTGCGATAATTAGACGTACAGTACTAAAGAGTTGATTTGATAATTTTTTTCTGAATGTTATAAGAGTAAACAGTAAAGTTAAATAAAAGAAGAACTTTTAATTATATCTGAAATATTGTGTCTTAAATAATGAACTAATGTACGCTCGTAACAATATTCTGAAGAGCTTTTCAGTATAATAAAAACGTCTAGGAGACTGATCTTTTTTACAGCATACATAAAAAAAAAAATTTTATAAGGCAACACCAAGAAGGGGTTTCCCGATTTAGTCGATTTTTGAAGGTTTATTTAATATTACTATGAAAGCATAGTGTAGAAAATTTAAGCCTTTTCTGTCCAAATATATAGGTAAAAACGAAATTTTTGTATGACAACCCTACGAAGGAGTTACCCGAGTTGTCCCATTCTCTAACTTAAATTTACTTTTTTTTTTAAGAAGCCCGTGTGCAAAATTTCAGCTTCTTAAGTGAACACATTCTCGGGTTATCGTGAGAACGAACAGACAGATGGCCTTTGGTTCGTTATTTAAAACACAATATTAAATATTTAATATACAAGTTCTTTATTTCACTCTAATCATATAAAATTCACAAACCTTCAATTAATCAACTCAACTTTAATTATCGCTAATACTGTACTTTCAATTATCGCAATTAAATTACAAACCCTTTCGCTTGTTAATACTGCATCGTCTAAGACAAGACTCTTTCTTTGGCGGTAACAACTGTTATATTTATACCTTAGAAACTCTCCAGATTATTCTGAAATGTTCTATTCCAGAATATTCTTGACTATTCTATTCCTGAACCTTCCCGAAGATCCCATCATCGATTCTCCGAACCTGAAGTTGTTTACTCTCCATTTCCAGTAGATGTCACCAGTTGACTCTTTCTGTTGCACGTAATAATAACTTTTAATATTATGCGAGGGTGTTCAACCCAGTTTTCTCTACTAGCATTATTTCTAGGTGTTATAAACAGAATGACAAACTTAGTATACCCTTTAGATTTCATCTAGGGTATAAAAATGGGCCCTATTGATATAAGCCTATGAAAATGAGCAGACAGTTTTTCGCCTCCCCTCTAAAATTAGTATTTTTACATATAGGAGCTCTTGCAGATACAACAACGATATTGGAAAAAAGTGAGTAAAACAGTAAAAATGGTTCTTCTTCTTCTTCCTTTTTTATTATATTTCTTCTAGGTAGAGTTAGATTGAAATTTTGGACGCGAGGCTAGCGTTGGAAAAAAATATGGTATCAGATTAAACGCGCTGACATTTGAGATTTGTCAAATTTGCTTTTAATTTTTTGTTATAAATTAGTTTACATTTATCCATTTCCTCAATAAACTTGTCATCTACTTCATTTTTGCCTATGCGTGTTACGCGTTTAAGATTTTCCATTTTGATATTGGAGACTCGCTAAAATTTTGTTTAGCGCGGACCTTAGTACTAGGCTTTAAGAACGGCCCAATAATGGAGACTGCTAAAATTTAGTTTAACGTGGACCTTAGAGCTAGGTTTATCGAAATAAATTCCTTAGTCAAAAACACATCATTTTTAATCAAGAACTTTCGGAATTGTATTCATATTAGATATGCCCCTGTAATTATTATTGAACATTTTTAGACCTAGATTTAAATATAGGCATAATGTAAGAAATATCTTCCAGTCGTCATCTAGGAACACTCGAGTGAGCAATAAAACAAATTGAAAAACACCGCCAAGGGATGACATTTTGTTACGTTGCCCTTCATAACGTATATTACTAGCCTGTTAGATAGCTCGGTGAGAAGGAGGGTTACTTTCCTTTAGATTGGTTTTTGTATATTTAGTATGGGCGCCACATGGTTTTTTTTTCGTTTCTAATTAGGATGGAAACCATGAAACTCAATAAATATTCTTTAACTTTATTTGAATAAAATAAAAATTAGACACAGTCCAACCAACAAATATCTTTCAAAAAATGTAAAATGCACGAACACATTGGGGGAAGCTGTACCGTCAATCACGCTCAAAATCGAATATATATATGTATGTATGTATATCATAGAACCACAATTTGACTATCGAAAAAAATGATAATAACACATCACCTGTTTTCTTTTATTCCAGCTCTTAATCCGTCTCACGATGGTAGACTTTCCCAAAACAACCGAAACTCTTGTTAATCTTCGATGTCGTTGACTTTAAAAGATAAAGTACGCCGAAAATAAAGTTTCTGAACCACACTATCTGCTACCGATGTGCTCTGGTCTCAAACTTGAAAACCAAGGGCGCTCTAAAACGAAACACTTCCTCATAGATCACAAGGCTGTCCAAAACTGATCGAAGTTTATTCGGCTTTCGTCAAGTTTCGAACTATCGAAAGGGGCATTTATGTATAGTGCTTCCCAATTCAGACAGCGCTTACGAATACTTCACACATATATTGGCGAGCTACCATCATCAGGCTCAACTACAATTGAAGTAAAGAACTTACGATTTTGAACGAGACTGAGCTTTACTTATGAAAAATTGATATTTTTAGCCTAAGCAGATATTACATTCTGTAATGGTTATTATCTTGATATTTAAGTTTCAATTTAAAAAAAAAAAATGTTTCAAATTAAAAAAAAAAAAAAGTTGATTTAATTGATAATTTGACCTTCTATTAATTCGCAGGTCCGTAATGGCATTTTACGTGTTCAATTTTAAAAAGTGGTAAAAGTGAAAAAATTATCAAATGGAAGTTGATCTAATCGAAGATTTTTGCTTTCTATTAATTCGCAGTACCATTTTTACTCCATTTTAATTTTTACATTGCACTTTTAATCATTTGGTATTAATTTAATTGTTTGGCACATCGCTTTCTTACGGAATGATCGATTCTTACCGAACCTTTACTGACTGCAATATGGCATTTAAACTTAACGAAAATTCCCCTCCGGCAAGTTACAGTTAAAAGCTGAACTACAATAGAAGTATACGTAAATACATTTACTTACCTAAAGCAAAAGCGCCCTTTAATTTAACAGGCATACACAAATTAACTTTAACTCGTGCGAGGGGAACTTTCGTTAAGTTTAAATATCCAATTTTCCGTAAGTATAGTGCGCAAAGAATCGCTCATTCCGTAAGAACGCGATGTGTCCAAACAATTAAATTATTACGAAATGATTAAAAGTGCAATGTAAAAATTAAAATGGAGTAAAAATGGTACTGCGAATTAATAGAAAGTAAAAATCTTCGATTAAATCAACTTCCATTTGTTAATTTTTTCACTTTTACCACTTTTTAAAATTGAACACGTAAAATGCCATTACGGAACTGCAAATTAATAGAAGGTCAAATTTTCAATTAAATCAACTTTTTTTTTTTGTTTTATAATTTGAAACATTTTTTTTTAAATTGAAACTTAAATATCAATAACTCTTACGGAATGTGATATATATTTAGGCTACAAATATTAATTTTTCGTAAGTAAACCTCAGTCTCGTTTAATTTCGTAAAGTTATTTACTTCTATTGTAGTTCGGCCTTAATTTGTGAACGTTTATTAAATTTCAAGGGCGCGTTCGCTTTACGTAAATAACATTACTTACGTATACGTAAATTGTAGTTGAGCCTATAATTCTCTCTGAACTTTTTTTTTTTGCAAAACAGAAGTTGGTTATGTTCGGAAAAACTTTAAAGAGAATCGGTGCAGAGCAAAAATCTTTATATACCTATTATTGTTGAGCTCATCCGAATTCGTTGAGAGGCGTAATAATTTTTACGCACTACTGCTTTGATTTCTGAGCGTAATCGCTATCCCGGCTAGAAATGGAGAATGGTCGTGAACGTGAACACCTTTTAGGGAGCCACATGATTTTAGAGTTCACAAACTCAAAGGGGACAGATTTCACTTGTAAAATCAAAATTATTTAAAGAAAAAACTTATATTATAGCATTAATAACCGAACCGAACTTAACAACCTTTATGAAAATTTGACCAATACTCAATCAATAATTAATAAAATTCTGAAATAAATCATTTGAACAAAAAACAGTTGAGTTAGACTCGCGCAATCAGGGTTCCGTACCAGAAGTGATAGTGACTCTGATAATTTTTGTGAATTGAATTGCGATAAAAGCTTTAATAGTCGTAGGTATCCGAAAGATACTTGACAATAGTAAGAACTTTTTAACTAATTTTAAGACATTCCGACTGAGAACCAAACCCTTAAAATTGTCAGGCTATCCAAAGTTACATAAAGTAAACATATTCATTAAATCTCTCTCAGTCTCAAGTATAAACTTCCCAGGCTATAATGTGTCCAAGGAGTTAAACAATATTTTTAAAGCCATCATTCCAAGTTTTAGATACATCATCAAAAACTCGATAAATTTAATAGACAAAATTAAAGACTTAGAGATACCAAAAAATACCAAACTAATCTCATTTTATGTCACTAATCTGTTTACAAACATATCCTGTGTAGAATGTAAAGAGATTAGTAAGAACATTATTAATCAGTCTGACTTAAGGGCTATTAAAAAATATGAACTTTTAAACCTCCTAGACTCCAAAATTATTTCAATTTTAATAACCAATTTTACAAACAGAACGATGGCTTAGGTATGTGTTCCACGATATCTCCGTTTCAGGTGGATTTATTCATGAACTTGAAAAATAAAATATTTAACTCGAATTCTCTGCTTTTATGTATTGGTATAGATATGTGGATTATGTGTTATGTCGCTGGACAAGTAATACCAAAAGACAATTAGACAACTTCCTTAAATGAGAGACTATTGGTCTTCAGTCTCCGGTTTACAGAGACTAGAATCTCCGAAATATTTACACGGCAAGAGACTTTTGTCTCTGGGAGACCGAAAAATTAGGTCTCTAGAGATCATAATAAAAGAGTCTCTAGAGACACATCACCGAGATGTATACACGAAATTTGAAGTTTGGTCTCTAGAGATTTCCAAAGATCTTTGTTAATTGTCAAGCAAGAGATTGTTAGAAAGAATTCTCTCAAAAGTTATTAATATTTTTATGTTATGGGAAAAGTGAAAAGCTTGAAAAAATATATTCCTTGATGTACAAATTTTACGGGATGAACACAACAAAATTGTGATATATTTTTTTTTTCAAAAATACCCAGAATTCTATTGACGAAAAAAAAAATTTTTTTTCTGCCGTAAATCCATTATATTAATTATTAATTTTTTTCATTAATTTCTTTGTAACAATTTGTCAAACTTATTCCACTCTATTCCTTTTCCTTTCCGAGTAGACCTACACTTCACTGGCCAGGACACACAAATACTTCCCGGAGACCCGGAGACGACAATGAACAAACTTCCGGGACCGCAAACAGGAAGTGTGTGAATATTTTTAGAGGAAATACATTTTTTTACGGAGTTCGCATTGTAACAAACCGCATTCATTATCTTATACATAAAGATCATATCATTCCTATTATTCTATAAAGAATCTTTGTATGTCAAAACAACATCATTTCGTCGTACTTTCAGGTACTAATACCGTTTTATCATATCCTCCACAACATAAAGGGGGGCCATGACCTCCAAAGAATGATTAAAGGTGGGGCGGTTAACGTACATATCTCTTGTACACAAGAGGGATGTCATTTTTCATTCGGACACCTTCACATGAACCTTATGCTAATTCCGTAAGGGCTTGGAGGTAGGTCGATTTATCGCTGAAGAGAATCATTCAAATATTTACCACTGCGAATTACACAAAAAAATAAGAACGCAAATTGTATTTATTCTTCTGCCAATTATTAACGATAGAACTTTGTTTTCATAAATACTGTTTATTTTGGCTTTTTTTATGGGCAGACTGCATTTTAAGTTCTGCCTTTACAGATCGTCGCTTAAGAGCTCTCCTTGCAAAATTGAATACAACCTGTGTGCTAGAAAACATGGCTAAGATTAAAGCCTGAAAGTCAATGAATGCGACACGAAATTGTTGACGCCAATTGGCGTCGTCGTTTGTCGCAGACATAAAACAATGAATACGACATTGTTGTCGTCATTTCAAGACAGTTGAGTTGAGTTTTGCTTTTTTGTGATGTCTACGGAATTGTTTTTATATTTTTTAAGAACAACTATAAGTTGCATTAAAGCTTATATGCAGTTATGTCAGAATTAGAAGAAGAGTACGTGAAATGTACCAACACGAACTGTCAAACTCAAATGTCGCACTGCGCAACCACAATTTTAGAAATTTGCTCTACTTTCTGACGACATATTATCGCGTCACAGAATTTGCTATGTCCTAATGGCGTCACATGTATTCGAAAATTATTTTGGCGCCGACAAATACGTGTCGCATTCATTGTATTTCACTCTTATGCGATCTTGACTTGCTTCTATACGTAATTTTCCGTCTAGAACTGGTGTCGTTATTGCCTTCCTTAAATTTTCGTGCCAATCGCACAACCCCAGTGCAGTTAGTAACTCCTCAATTCTACCTATTTTATAGGCATCCCATAACTGTGTCTATTTTTATCAAGGCCACAATAGCTGATTTTTTTCGGGTAAGGTCTTTTTATTTTGCTCATGCGCAAAAGAGCTAAAATATGTGTTCTTTGACATAAAATTGCATCAAAATGATGTAAAATTAAGAAAAAATCATCAAACTTATATTTTGTCAATTTAAGTTAGTTTACTATAAAAAAAAAAAAAAAAATCCAACTGAATTCACAAATTTAAGAAGAAAATACCACTTAACCTGGATGCTCACTTGTAAGATACAAAATTCAAAATGACAAGTTGCGAACAATCACTACAAATTTCCGAGAGTAAGTAACCAACAATTTTTGTTTTCATAATATATAATTTAAGTATACTCACATAAATTAAATTCTCTTGAAATCGTTTTCTTAAATTATCAATAAATGCAGTTTCACTTTGATAATCTTCAAGAAGAACAAAATCTTGTAGACCAACACGGTCACGTTCGTGAAGTCCCTTCTCCATATCCGGCCGAGCTAATGAGCTGTAAGAAAAAAATAAAAAATTAAAATTAAATTAAATAAGAAAATTGTGCAGTACAAAAAAATATAACGAATTCAAGATGATGCACAAAATTAAAGAAAATAATAAAAAAACATCAATTCAGTGAAAGTTATATGCTAGGTATGATGTTCATCACCCGCCTAATTGACGAAATCTCATTAGATTGAAAATTGAACTTGACGTTGGCTAGCATGCAGATATAAATCAATCATGACTCGTCATAATTTAGTCTTGTTGAATTCGTGTACAGACTTAATTATGATTAGGTCTTTACTGTACTAGAGTTGTGCAATCCACCAGTTTTATAAATTATTAAAGAAAAATAGAAAGGTTTTAAGAAATGTATTACTTGCGCATTATAAACGACTCGATGAGAAGAAGACCTCTTTGGAAAATTTTAAAATCGTGCGCGCAAACAATATGCTTTGCTGCGCGCTCAAGGAAAAATAAAAGGGCATCGGACTCGGTTTAATCGTTTTAAGAAACTTTTTCTTCATATCGACAATAATTTAGTCTACTAATTACTCGTTTGTAATAAATAAATTAAGACACCACACAACAATTCTTTGAGATAACAAAAAATTACTAACTTACCGGTGGGAGAGACTAATTAACGGAATCTTTGTCAACCCGAACTCTACTAATTTGGAACTATATATACTTATAATTAATTTTTTGATTTTTTTTTTTGTCAAATACATATGTAAAATATCTAGGTACTGTTTTTCTTAATCTTGACTTTCTGCCTCTTTGAATTATTACTTTTAATTTTGATAACTCTAATTTTAGATCTACGTATATAGAAAGCGTCATGAGAAGTACTTTTTTTTATATGTTTTGTAGAATATCTATGTGTAATGAGGGAATTCTATATGAGGTCTTTGAGTTTGTTTGTTCTATTTTTCAATTTTTGTGTTCCACCCACTGACTTGTCATAAAAATGGACTGAGCGTATTGTCATTTTCCTATAAGAAAAAATTGCACAAGTTTTATAGTTTTCTCTTTCGCGCTATGACAGAGTTGGACCTATCAAAATCATTTGATGTTTCAATGTTCACTGCAAATGCAATCACCGCAGGAAGAATAAAGTAAAGATAGTGTTTACCATGCTCCGGCTCTCTTACCCATACGCAGGATTCAGGTAAAAATAACATTTTGAAAATTAAAGTCGGAATGAGTTTAATTCCTTATAAGCGATTAAAATATCACTTGCAGACAAGAAAATCTATTTTTTTAATTTTTCGATTTTCGGGTGTAAAATTTCATCTGACTGGTTGATTTTTAAATGTTTTTTGTTTTTTTTTTATGTAGTAAACGTTTTAAAGGGTGCTCAAACCCTGATATGTAGAAACACAAAATGTGTGGCACTTGAAATAGCAAATTCATTATAATAAATTCAGAGCTGGATAAGTCCGATATTCGTAAAGACTTCAATAAAAATCACATGAACAGTTCCGACACTACCTATATACTGGATTTATTAAAATCCTTTGACAGCGTCAAACATTCTATGCTTCTTACCGTTATATTCGACAAGTTTAGATTTTTATTGTTTCCTTGGTGGCACTGACCATTTGCAGCAAGTCAAAGTCTTGACTTACATTCGAAGATTTGCATTTTTTTTAAGGCAGGTGGATGAGAGATCCCAAGCACGAAGGCCAGACCGACCCATTGTGCTATCCTACTAGAAACCTCATCATCACCAAAAATTTCCAGTCCTCATAATGAAACGCATCAGATCTTGGTGAGGAAGATTTCTCAGTTCATCTGCAAAAAGGAAGGCAGACCCTAGAATATCCAGCCTGATCCGAGCAAAGGCTGGACAAGCACACAGAAAATTTTCGGTTGTCTCTGGCAAGCCAGACACTCAGGGCTGTGAACAATTCACATCCTTCTTAGATGAGTGTGAAGTGAACTGTGGCCGATGATGTTGCCAACCACAGTTCTACATTGTTTCCTTCCGAAACCCATGAGAAAATTAGAGATATTCCTATTGGGCAATTCAAGTAAAAATTTTGTGCAACTGCAAGTACTCTGCTGATGATTTCTATACTTATTAAAAGTTATTTTGATTTTTGCATGTTCGTACGGGAAAAGTTTCCGGACTGTGTTATCTCTCGAAGAAGTGATCACAATTGCGACTTCTTCCTTTGGGACCACGTGAAAGAGAAGGTCTACGCCAACAGCCCAGCGTCGATTCAAGACCTCAAAGATGGAATTCGTGAGGCTATCGAGGACATAGGGCAGCCACTTTGCGATTTGGTTATGGAAAATTTCATGAAAAGGATATGGTCCTGTAGGCGTGGTCGTGGTGGTCATTTGGCTGATGTTATTTTCCATTATTAACGGCATACCTTCCTCTTTATAATGAAATAAAGATCCGATCATTTATCTCAAAAAAAGGCATTTTTCTTTGAATATCAAAATAACACCTCTTATTGGAAAACCATTTATTATATTTTTTTAAGTTTTAATGTTTATATGAGCCAATCAATTAAAAGAGTCTATTTACATAAAAAAAAAAAATATTATTATTTTTACCTCTATTTGAAATTCACTGGCCTTTTAAGTTTAGCTCAAAAGCAAATAAGTTTAACGCAAGTGACAGATAAGAAATTTTATATTTGATTTATTGACGAAGGGTAACTTAAGGTCGATGATTTTAAATTCTAACCTACGATCATCCTCAATAAGTTTATTTTCCATACTAGAACTTTTGAAGTCGAAGCCCTTATTTAGGGCCAAATATTAGTTTAAAATTTGCAACGAAACAAAGTTTTGTAGATATATTTAAATTTAACCGAAAGTTCTGAAATATATCTGCACACCATTAAGTAAAAGTCTTTTGAAAAGCTGAAGAGTTGCAATTGCACTGACGCAATTAATTTTTTTATTCTCAATTTCTTTATTTCTTTATGTATTTACCAAACAAGTGCGTCAATTAAATAAGACATTTCAAAATTATTCAATTTTGTAGCTCATATATGTATATGAGGATGATTGGCAGATTGCTTGCGTCAGCTGGTAATTATAATCGAAAAGTATTCAATTGATTAAGAAATTTTTTCAATAATCTTATCAATTTCGTCGAAACTAAATGATTATTTCAAAATGCATAGACAAGATTGAAAAGCAGCACAAAACTGATTACATGTACTTCGTCTGGCTTTATGATCTTATGGTTTTATGGATTACGCGTTCTTTGTGTTTTGAAGCTAAAGATAAATTCATATAAACAGGGTGACTCGCGACTGATGTTACACCAGGTGAAAGAAATCGTATTAAACGAGAGGGAGTGGGTTCTTTCAAAGTTAGAGAGAATTTGTGATTTCGGGTACTTTTTCTCGAACACCCCGTACCTTACTTATTATACACCCAAAAATACGGTGATTACGCATTTTGGGGGGGGGGGGGGGGGGGACTTTAAAATTAAAATCTATGATAATTCGGTGTGAGAAAATTTTTAATTCGACATTTTATGTTTATTTTTTAAAGATTTCATTTTCAAATAATTTTACCACCATCGTTATTATAAAATTGGACCCAAATCTAGAAAATTTCCCTTCCATATGACTTATAAATTTGGATAATAAACAACTACTTTCAATCACTTAGAGAATTTAGCTAACTGTACTGTATTGACAAAATTAAATTAAAATGTAGGTATACCTACTCATTGAAAAAAAAACTATGTACTTTCAGCATTTTCAACTAGAGTTCATTAGAAAAAAACACATAAATGAAGAGATTTTCTATGAAAAATCTTTAATATCGAAATTGAATTCACAATAATAAGCAAGTTTTCATATACAAAAACTCTTCACGCTCTTCAGAGTAATCTCATCAGCAGACACACAAGGTAAAGTGACCAAAATATTTTCTTAATTTTTTTTTCCGCTGAACTTTTGAAAAGTACTAACATAATTGCTGAAACTCGACAATTTTTTTTCTATGACCTAAAGTCTTATTTACACTGAATGAAAACTAACAAAAAAAGTCGGCAAAAAGAAAAGAAACCTTGTGCGGTATTGTCATAAAATATGTGTTTGTACTGTCTAGGTATACATAAGATTGACAGAAAACATTAAGATATTTTTCCAAAAGCCGGAACATATAACGAACGAAATTTTCCTCGACATAACTACTTGTAGCAAATATACAATGACTTGGACATAAAGGAGGATTTATATTATGATGGCAATGCATTTTTCCAGAAATTATGAATATCCTTTACGGAAATTTATTTATGAGTGACAAGAGAAGCAAGCGCCTTCTGCAAATTTTGCAATCCTCGTTTTTTCAATGTTGGCGTACTGGAAAATTTGACTCACATAAAAAGCTCTCAAGCATAATAAGTTTACATGGATGTGTGGCTGGTCTGGGAGTAATATATTGCTACTGACAGCCCTAATCTATAAGTTTTGACTACTGGCAGCAAGTTCTACTATAATTTTATGTCAAAATGGAATTGAAAATTGCGAAATAAATAATAGATATTATGTCAATAAGCAAAATATCTTCTTCGTCCATATTTATTTTTCAATTATTCTTCCTAGCGATTTAAAAATTTTCAATTGACAATTTGACAGTTTGCAATTTTTGCCATAAAATCTAGTGGGAGTGTACGTATGAGCTATTGCAGTGTTTTCTATGATAGTATTTAAATTTCCAAAAGCTATATCCCCCACAATTTCTGGTGAAAAAAATGCATGCCATCATTATGTACATAAATCCTCCTTAATTAGGGTAAGAGAAAAGTTGAAAATATCCTAAAGAAGTACATTAGGTACATTATGATGGCATGCATGTTTCCAGATATTGTGAGGGAGATAGCTTATTGAAATTTAAATGTTACCAAAGCAATCACTGCAGTATCTCACACGTACACTCTCCACTAGATTTTATAGCGAAAATCGCAAACTTTCAAACAGTCAAATTGTCAAAATGGAATAACTATGTATTTCTAAATCAACTTAAATGAGTTTCAAAAACGACCACTGTAACGAATTTGTGGATGTGTTGCTTCCTGTTTATAGATGAGGGACTATTGCCGAAATAACTTCAATCCTTTCCATAAAAAAATATTTATAACTTTCAATTTCACAATATTTAAATATAAAGTAAAAACGTATTTTTATTTTCTTTAATTTTGACAGATAATTTAATAAATATTTGCTATAAAATTACAATAAAACGTGTTTCCAGCAGTAAAAGTTGACAGATTAGTGTTGTCAGTAAAAATGTTTTAATTCCAGCGCCCATAAAAATGTTGTGTGCTTTAGAACTTTTTATGGGAATAAGGTTTTCCGGATACACAGCCATTGACACAACAAGGTCTGGAAAAAATACAGAAGGCGTTCGCTTCTCTCATCACTCCTTCATAATATCTGGAAAAATTGCATGCGCCATCATAATGTAAATCCTCCTTAAAACCTAATTGAAATGGATAGTGAATCCACGAAATACAAAACACAACTTTATTTTGTTCATATTATGTACTACAATTATTTTGTGCAATATTTTCAAAAACGGTTCGTTGCACGACAAAATTTGTAATAAAAAATTATGCGAATTTTTGCATTTTGAACCATTTTCGTATATATCTATTTAGGTACTTCCCATTTACCTAGTAGACTATAAAATAGTTATAAATACCTGAAAGGTTTTCCAAAAGAATTGTGTAGGAATAGCAAAAAATATGAAAATTTAGTTTATTAACAGGTTAGAGTGGGGGAAAATTTTTCATGTGAACTTCCTCCAGCACATGGAGTGCCTCAGGGGTCAATATTGACCCCAAAGTTGAATTTAAGCAGGCCTATTGAACTCGTTGTGATATGAATAAAATTCTTGAAAAGTCAGTGTCAAATAGATTGTTGTTACTAAGCTCTTTAAAATCAAATTGTACATATATGTATATTTTTATGAGAGAGACCAGTATTGTTAAATAATCTTCTAGTATCTGTGTGCAGTAATATTACCTCTCTAGGAATAATATTGCGTCATAATATGAAGTGCTGTGATAATGTTACCAGAATAATTAGTAAAGTTTACTATGTGCCTTGTAGGCTGTGATTTTCAACTGGTATTATCTCAAGTGAGATTCGAGTGAAGTTTGCAAAAATATTGATTTTTTTTTCCCTCTGATTTTTCTCAGACTTGATAGGTACAATCTGCGCATGAAAAGTGGAAGTAGTAGCGTTCAACGATTACGTCTGTTTTATTTTTGATTTTCGAAAGTTTAACCATATTTTATCCTATAAATTAAAAATACTTGGTTATAGGTACTATGAATTCGTATCTGAAGCTGAGGATATTGATATTTTTATGCAAGCTAATAAATAGAGAAATATCTAGGTTGTCATATCACCAGGAATATATCCATTTAATTACATCTCATAGCAATTACTTCTTGATTTTGTAAGTCTGTATTGGAGAATTTATACGATCTGTAATGATCTTCCTACTAATATATTTACAGATCATTAAAATCGGCTTAGTATAATCGGAGATATAAATTTTTGAAGTTATGTCGAAAGGACAAAAATTGGTATTTTTTGTGTTTTTTAAAGAGTTGTAGCTCCAGAAACTTCAGAAAGTTAGTCGAATCATCGTGGATGGCGTACGGCGAATGGGGCGTATACCTTCCTTCAAGCCAATAAAATCCCATAAATTAAAAGATAAACAGTGGTCATAGATTAAAAGATCATATGCCAATAATATTCATAACTACGTTGTTTATTTGCATTACAGTTAGAATGACAATAATTAGTAATTTAATTTTAAGTAGTGTCTCAAACTACTAGAGTAAAATAAAAAGACAATTTGTATTAAGTTTGTATTGGTGAATATGGTTTCCCGTAGAATATAAATATATTTCGCGATTTTAATAATAACAGAAGCACTCAAAAAAATGTTATCTTATCATCAATAAATAACGATAAATAATTTTATATAGGTTGCTATAATATTATATTGTGTGTAATCTATAAATTTTATCACTTAGTAGCCTTTTCAATTGAAACGAATATTAATTATAAGAAATAAATTAAAAACAAAAAACATATTTAAAATGATTTTGGCATTGGCAATTTTTTTCTTATCTTATTTTTCGAGAGTTTCTAGGAAATTTTATTTTACGGCAATAAATACTTATCAGATGAAATCGTTTTTTTTGTTTTTTTTTTATAATTATTTTCAATAAAGCAAATCCATCCAGGCATAATTCACGATATACAAATAAACAAAATCCCCTAAAAATGAAATTCAGAAGAAATAACAAAAAATTCTGCTACAAAACATGTCGAATTTAAAGTTTTTCAAAAAACAATTTGAATTTCATGTGCAGATTTTAAATTTTCAAAATTTTTTCTGTACGAATTACTAATCACAATTATTCAATTCAATTTTTAATCGGTAATCTTAATTACTGGAAAATAAATCGATAACGTTTTTAGTTGGACAAACGACTAATAGATATAAAATACGAATAAAATGTCAATCGATTAGTTTTTACATTGAAAGCTTAACGATTATAAATGTAATCGATTAATATTTCATTCGATTAAGAAATTAATTGTTTCTTCCCAATGAAATTTAATTGAATTCAATCGATTGAAAAGCTAATTGTCTTCCCGATGTAATATGAATGTAATCAGATTGAAAAAATTAAAATCTCACCAAGATTACGGGCTCAATATTCATATTTTGGCATGGGAAAATCGCCAACTGAAATGATAGGAAGTGTTAAGGCCAAAACCGGCACTGACATTAGCATTACAGATTGCAGCTGTCAAAATCAGAAACTGTACATGGCAATAATGTTAACCCCAATCACGACATCGACATCAGCATCAATGCTGATGCCGACGCTTGAGTCAGTTGATATTTGACATTCAAAGCGGAGTCGAGTGAATGCAACACAAGTGACGAGCTGAAGATTTTTCGCATATTAGATCAGCCAAAACTAGGTAGGATAAGTCCGATCGACTAATGGTTTTCACTGTTCAGCTCAGCTATTTTCCGGATACAATTCGTAGAAGAATGTTTTTTTTTACTATGGGTACTTTTAGGGTGGTGGTCGGACCCCCAGCAAGAGGGAGGTGATTCCAATACGGCATATTGTATATCAAATTAAAGATCTCGCCAAATACAATCCACTGATATAATATTTTTTTTTTATTCAGAAACGTTATAGCGACCTTTTTTCCGCCAAAAAACTATTTGTCTTGCACTTGGATCACGTACACCCCAGTTCTTATATTTTGGATATATTTCTTCCGTTCTTCTTTTCAAATGATTAATACTCTGTTGCGAACATTTCTCTCATGGGAAGTGAATATCGTCGACAGATTGGGGACTAAATTGTTTAGCCCGAGAAAAAGAACGATATGGATTGAAACAGATACATCCTGAACGAGAAAAGGAACGTAGAAATAAACTAAAAAGTAAAGAGCCCAGAATGGAACCCTGTGGGACTCAGCAAGATAGACATATTGTCGAGGTCGATGATATGGAATTTAATACAGAATATAGCCTTTAACACTTATGCACGGAATACATCGTGAAAGTGATCCAGGTCAAGACATTTAATCTTTTCGAGGGGGACTGATTGAAGGGTTGCAAAACAAAAAGTTGGTTGCAGTTAAGTGTGTTGTTTCCATATACGGACGCATTTCGTGGCTTACCCCAGAATGCTTTCGCATAAGTTAAAAAGTTAAAAACTCTTGCGCTTATTTTATAGTTTAAGTACGACTACCAACATACTACATACATAAATATAGTTTATAGTCTCCACCAAACATTCGATTATTACAGATTTTATGAATTTTCAAATATGGCTTTGACAACCTGCATAATTAACCTATCTAAAGTGACTCATATCTATGATGGAACAGATGAATGAGCCGAGAATACACGATAAATTTAATGAATTTTAGTATCTTGAAGTTTAAAGTTTTCAAATAAGAAAAAAGTGAAGATATGTATGTTTCAGTTTTGAAAAGCAATTCAAAAACGCAAGTGTTTTATATCATGTAAACAACAGTTTTTAGATTAAAAAAAAAAACCAAGACAAAAATAACTGAGTTTTATATTAATAAAACAAAAATTAAAGTAACAGTACACTTGACTCAAATGAGATTTTTTTACATTAAAAAAGTTCAGTTATACAAATACCAAGTGAAAACATGAGTTATTACCTTTCAATTTTTACATCCATGATTGAATGAAATGAATAATCCTTTTGATATAGACAAATCTCTTCTTTTTTTTTGCACAATTGACAAGAATTTGTTATCAAAACCTATTCACAAAATTCTATAAAAAACTACACCAATTTTAACATCCACAACAAGTTAGCAATAATAATAATAATAATCACACTTATGATTCAAATATGTTTTGAAGGTAGTGTGGCAAAATTAGCAACTACAATTTACTTTAGAATTTTAATTATCACTCAAGCATATCACGAACACGGGGATCACGTAAGAAAAGTGAAAACAACTAGAAACATTATTACTGCTATAGAAAGAAAGCCGATAACAAAATAACCGATCTGTCAAAACATCAGAAGTTGCGACTTGATCCAGACAGCCGCAAAGTACGATTGAGATTTTCAGCAGAGAGCTTTTTTGGTGCTTCTCTGCTGTACTACAAATCTTATCTGCAGGTCGGTTTCCAGTCCCAGACGCGTGAGACTTATTTTCTGATAAAGTGAAAAAAAAAATCAAAGCTTTGACCATGAAGAAAGGGTTTGATGAAAACATACCTTTGTACTCCTACTAGCATTGGCATTGTTATTAGATTGGATGTAAACTTCTTTATCATAGTTCGCCAATAAGATCAGGTCAACATTTCCTTAAGTTGAGATCGAGAGTACGATCAACTTGCCATATACATGCATACATACATCTATGCCTGTATGTAGTATATAGTTGACTCATAATAAATAATTGTTCATGGGGAATACTAGATTTTTGTGGATCGAATACAATCTGCTGGTGGTGTGCTGGTTGGTTTGTTATAATGATAAGAAAATGTTTCCCATGGAAGTGAAGTTTTTTTTTCTTTTTTATTCATGCTCATTATGCTCCAAATAAGATCGCAGTCTCAGCGGTGTGGTGTAGATAATTTTTAGTTGTTGGGCAACTGATAAGTAACAAAGCATATGCACGAAAATTCCTGAGATTATATACAAATACAAAAGGGTATTGTTTACAAAATTGTAAAAAAAAAAAAATCGAGTCGTTATTTGTATATACATAATTGCGGTGAGAAAAATGCATGACTGATAAGACTAACAATAGATTATATAGTACATTATAATTCAGTGGGATTTTTTATGCCACTACTTTGTGGTAAGTAGGTAATCAAATATGCTCAAAAGAATAGTAAAAATCAACAACATTTTAAAGCTTACCCATATGGTCGGTCTTCTTATCCAGTCTTATTCTATATAAATTTTAAAATTTCTAAAGAGGTAGAAAATGGTGTCACTTTTGAGAGGAAGAAATATTATATTGACAATTTTTAACTCTGCGATCGATTCTAAAATTCCTCGTATTTTACAGAAATCCTCTTCTTCATAATCATGCCTTATTTGAGTCCTATAAAATGGAGTACCACAGGGAACAGTTATGAGCCACTGAATTACAAAAGATCTATCTACTGGTTAAAAGTAAACAAATTGGTACTCAATGCAAGGAAAATCTAATTTATTATGTTTGGAAAGCAAGGCTATTATGATTTCCCTTCCAGTACAATGAAATTTAAATTCAAATTAATTTAATGCTGGTTAAAGCACATCCAAGATTTACAAACTTTTTTAAGCACAATATTATATATTGGTTCTAGAGATAATTGAAACGAAGAAAACAAGAAATAAAATATAAAATGAAATAACCTAAATGAATTTAATAAGTTTCTAATTAATACATATAATCGTGCAGTTTCAACGCAAAGATAAATTTATTCTACAAATTATACATGTTTAATGACAAGGACTAACAATTTAAATACACCGACAATACCTGCTGTTTGGATAGCTATGGGTACGCTATTCCATAAGCGGATGCTCTGAATAAGGTACGAATTTTCTATGATTAGCTTTTGAAATCGTGGCATCACTATATTCCTATTCCGTTGGGATGTTGTAAACAAGAAAAACTCTCTAGTATACTCCCGCTTATTTGACTGCAGTATGTTATACAGCAAGATAAGCGATCTGCGTTATAGAAAATGCTTCAACAAACATCCTAGTAAACGTATTCGAAAATGGTCAAATCTATGTAATCTAAAAATGAATCGAATACAATCATTAAATGTAATCTCTAATTTACGTCCACATATGTATACTATCCAGCTTGGGAAAAACAATACTAACTGAAGTGAAATGAAGCAAAATTAATGATTTCACTAGTAGTCCAGTCAAATAAGCCGAAAAAATGCTAAAGATCGCATTTAATTTGTTTCAGGCTGCAATTTTGAGGGTTGGTGTAGGGTAGTCCTGGGAGTATTGTGGCAAAAAATGCAGCCTAGCAGGGACAAAAAAAAGGGGTGACAGACAATAAAAACACCCCCGAACGCGTGACAATCTATTTGCCGTGCGTGCGGTTTGGAAGAGGTAAAATTTTTGAAAAAATTAAAAATGCTATATTATTCAGAATATGATTCTAAATAAAAAAGTCTATAGTGGCCAACCCGTATCTCGTAAGGGTGCGGCAGGAAAACCGAAAGAAGCTAAGGGTGGACACATCGCTATATCCACTAACATGTGTCCGATTACTTCAAAAACAAACAACAAATGCACACAATCACATAACATTATTTTCTTCCCACGCTTACGCAATCGCAGTCACCTAAAACCCTAAAAACCATCGGAATGCGCAAAACTGCAGCCATATTGAACTAAAAAGAAAAAATTCTAAGGCAAATATCTCGTCTCGCTTTGCACAACCAGCCAAAATTCTAAGAAAAATTCAAAAATGTTCCAAGTACCTACGTCACCACAACAAAACATGAGCGCAAATATTGCTCAATATATAGTCCGATAACTTTCTTCACTCCCCGCGTTTTTCCATTCAATCATCGAAAAATTCACGCTTCTTTTGGTTGCTAGCTCTTGAACGAAAATGTTGCAGAATTGAAGTAATCGGACACCATGTTAGTGGATATAGCGATGTGTCCACCCTTAGCTTCTTTCGGTTTTCCTGCCGCACCCTTACGAGATACGGGTTGGCCACTGTAGACTTTTTTATTTAGAATCATATTCTGAATAATATAGCATTTTTAATTTTTTCAAAAATTTTACCTCTTCCAAACCGCACGCACGGCAAATAGATTGTCACGCGTGCGGGGGTGTTTTTATTGTCTGTCACCCCTTTTTTTGGCCCTGCGAGGCTGCATTTTTGCCACAATACTCCCAGGACTACCCTACACCAACCCTCAAAATTGCAGCCTGAAACAAATTAAATGCGATCTTTAGCATTTTTTCGGCTTATTTGACTGGACTATATCATTAAATGAACACTACAAGGTAAAATACTAGCAGAAAGCCAAAGCCTTCGCAAACCAGAATATATTTTCTTCAATTACATATTGACATTATCGCAACACTTCATACTATTGTTCAAGGTTATGCCTAAATTGATGACCTTACTAAGCATAGGTAAGTGGGAGCTATTTAACATTACTGGTGGAAAATCAAGCAAATCACTGCGAATTACTAGGGTTTAATTGTAACTTATTATATTTAGACCAAGCGTGAATTCTGTCTACATCAGAGTTAATGCGTGCTATACAATTTTCAATAAGCCCAATATGACGGCTCAAGTACAATTGTACGTAATCTACATAGAGGTGAATGCAGACATCATGAACCATTAATGGCAAGTCATTAATGAATAGACTGGAGAGCAACGGGCCCATGATAGAACCTTGAAGCACTCTTCGCATTAGATGTAGCGGAGTGGAGATCTTATCATTGAGTTTTACTTGTTTACTGCGATCTAATAAAAAACCTACTGATCATCGATACTGCTGTATTACTAAATTTAAAAGAAACATAAAACTTCTCCAAGAGAATGCTATGATCAACAGTGTCAAAGGCTTTTGAAAAATCTAGAAGCACAAAGGTGATGAATTTGTCCTGATCCATAGCACTTCTTATGTCAGTGGATATCTTTAAAATAACAGTTTCACGACTGCGATGCGTTTTGAATCCGGATTGCCAGTAGGTCAGTATAGGTTATATTTGTCTACATGTTCAAAAAATTGCCGATACATAGTATGCTAATTGGTCGAAAATCAGCTGGGGATTCACCAGAAGATTTCTTCAGAATTAGAACAATATTAGCAACTTTCCAATTGGAGAGAAAGGAGGATGATGACATGCATGAATTAACTACATGCAGAATAAATGTACAGATGATTGGTGATAGTCACATCAGAGCCAGTCGCATCAGATTTGATTGAATTAAGGGCCGAAAGAAGTTCATCCATGTTAATGTATCGGAAAGAAAACTGGACTGGATAATAAACTAACCTGATTTGGAGCAGGTATTTCAGCAGAAGAGCTACCGTTCGAGGTATAAATCACATTCAATTCATCAGGTTAGAAACTGCAAATTGAATGAACAACACTAACAGAAAGATAACTAGATTAAGTACTAAGAAATGATATTAGATAATGCACTAAATTTGGGTAGGTACATAAGTAAACTGTGTTATAAGTTTACTTATGGCGCTTTTTATAAAATAAGATTCCAGCGAAACATAATTAACAATAGACTTATGAAATTTAGTATTGTGTTCTGTTTATCCTGCAATTGTTTCACCCCTAATAACCTACAATGCAAACTGATTAAAGCCTTTTAAAAAATCGAAGTATTTTTCAATCAAACCAGAAATCAACTAAGCTGTTCTCTTGGTGTAGATAGAATTAAGCCATACTTAAATAGATGTGAATTTGCCTAGGACTATCAAAACTTCATTATTTCTTTGCCGAGCAGATTGAAATATGCAGTAAATGATTATATAATTATGAAACCATGTTAAAAATATTTGTATATGATAATTCAAATATCTTAAATGTAGCTTTATGATAATCTTTATAATAAAGATGTATAGGAAACATATAATAAATTTGTAAGTAAATTAGAATCGAGTTGAATTGCATCTTACGTGTTTACTTCAAATGACTGGAGCAATTAATTGTAATTAACTTGATATCTTAGGGTGAATTCTATATTAGAGCTAGATTAGATTTTTACCTACTGTAATGACTAGATAGGTTAGTAATACTGTCACACTGTGTTAACTATTGTACAATCCGCTATAGGTCATATTAAATAAATAAACAAATAATTATAATAAATAAAATATGGGATGTGTACCATTTTTCCTGTCACAAGATCTTCTTTTCTAAAACCCATTTTTAAAAATCCCAAAAGTGAAAGCTCTTTTATAGTAAGGACAGTTAAAATGAATTCCTTTATTTTTGTTTGAATTTTTTAAATACTAAATCGCCCTAAATGCTGAACTTTTAAATTTTCATACTCCTTGATTACAAAAAAAAACAAATACTTCAAAAAGTCATTTCCAAAAAACATTCCTTGTATCAAAAATTTCTTATTTTAAAAATCCCTCGATTCTAAAATTTTTTAGTACCATAATCCTAAGTCACAATTTGCTTAAGACAAGCTCGCTGCATGGATACGTTTAATAAATAAACGGTCAATAATACATGCCTTTCATCACTTAGTCGGTGTTGGTATTAGTATGTTAAACTAAACATAAACCAAATACCGGATGAAATGATATGCAATGTGACATACAAACAGAGAACTAAATATTATGTAGACGTTTTTTTTAGAACATGCTTAGAAACGACAAAATGCTCGGCCATATTATTAATAGTAATGCACATGCGATTAATAGGTTCGTACTGCTAAGGTTAGTAAAAATGGATGGTAAGTTTTCTGGTCTATTATCACTGTATAGAGGTGTTCCACAAGGTTCTATTATTGGACCTCTTCTGTTCTCTCTATTTATAAGTGATCTGCTACAGAAAATCCAATTCGCTTAGCTTCACTTGTATGCGTATGACGTGCTAATTCACCATAGCAGTTCTATCAGCATTATGGAGAATTGTTTGGGGTGGGTGCATTAACGAGGATCTATCAAACTTATCTGAGTGGGCTCGTGATAATGATATAAGGTTAAACCCTGCGAAATGCTCTGCTATCCCAATACACAACCGAGGCTTTGAACCCGAGCAGCTTCCACCAGTTTGTATCGACTCTGTTACCCTTCCGTATGTACATAGATAAGGTTAAGAGCCTTGGAGTTATGATGAATTCTAATTTAAAGTGCACAGATTATATCAGCGCACAATTGAGGAAAATTTATTCTGGTCTGTGGATGTTGTGGTTGTGTGCTGATATACTATCACTCCACACTCGTGAAAGACTTGTCAGTGCTCCTTTTGCCTCACTTTTGCTTTGGAAACTTTGTTTACCTTAAACTAGATACTACAAGTGAACGTAAAATGGATGTAGCCTTTAATGTCTATCTTCGGTTTATCCATGAACTGCGACGTTTTGATCACATCACACCCTATAGAGCATCCTTGTTACGCTGTACTTCATTATTCCTTTGTTTGTTTATTTTTTTTTTATTTTTATTTTTTTTTTTTATTTAAATATTTCCCTGTTTTCGTTTGCTAAATTTTCTTTTCTCTTTTTTTTCTCTATCTTTGCTTATATGATTTTTTCTTTTAAATTGTATTAAATTTATTAATTTAGTCTGTCGTATAAGTTTAATAATAATTAATTTTAAAATTATTTTTTGGTTTATTAATTTATAAGAAAGTACCTACTGTATAAGATAAATATCTTGTGTACAATTTCTTTTTTAAATAAATATGAAATATGAAATAATACCAATGGAGAACAGTTTCTAGAAATATTAGATTCTATACTATCGAAATATAAAAATTGTATGCTAATATCAGATACTAGCATAAATCTGATTAATGTTAATGAAGATAGTTTCTCAATAAAATTGATCACGTAGTCATTACTGTTAATATGGAAATGGAATTGGAACTCAAAGACCGTGATAACTACGCTTAGAAAGGCTCTAATGGAGGAGAGCAAAAATGTACAAAAGGAAAATAGTACGACTAAATACTGAAATATTAAAAACAAAGGTAAGATCTGCTGTTGATGATTGCGATAATCTAAACTTTGATAAGCTTATCGGCATAATTAAGAAAGCGAAATAGGAAGCAACTTATACCAAACTTATCAGAGCTCGAGAAAATAATTGGATCACATTAAAGATAATAAACAAAATAAGACAAAGGAATAAATTATATAAGAAAATAAAAGGGGGTTTAAGTAATTTGCAACTAATACAAAACTATAAGAGGATTAAAAATGATATCACCTGGAAATAAGTAGAGCAAAGTGGGTTATGTCGAAAAAAAGCAAAAGGCGGGAAGCGACTCTAAACAGATGTGAAAAACAATCACCGAGACAATACAAAATTGTAATTCAGAAGGCAGAAAAGAACTAAGAGTTGAGGATAATAACTTCAGAGATAAACAACAAATTGCTAACTACAATAAGATTTGTGAAGTAAAAAAATTGGAGGACAAGTGCAGTTATCCTTGTGAACCAACGAAAAATATGACAAAGTTAAACTGTTTATTTATCATGCCGGCAAACAATGCTAATGTAAATGTAGAAGGGGTATTATCTCAGGTTGAAGAGGACACAGCACCAGGATTAGATGAAATAAGAGTAGAAGACGTGAAGGATAACAAAAATATACCTAATCATTGAACTCGGAGAATAATAAATAATTATATCGAAAAGCAGGACTTTGCAGCCTGTTTGAAATCTACATGCTAAACTTCAAAGAAGGGGAAAGAAGAGATGATGATTTGATAAAAAACAACATGGATTCCAAAAGTAAAGCAACACAGCAGCTATTATGACTGCTGTAGTGGAGTTCATTAATAAAGAAATCGATGCTGGTAACATAATTGCCTATTTTACTATTTGTTGATTTGAAGAAGGTGCTTGATACTGTAGATCATAATTTAATAATAGAAATATTAAGCGAATTGAGAATTAGAGGAAAGGTAAACCAGTTAATAAGTAATTATCGGCAAACAAAACATAACGTTGTACGAAAGTGGAAAACAGCTATAATAAGAATAAAAAAATGAGAACTGGAGTCCCGCAGGGATCAATTTTAGGTATGCTATTATTCTACTACAACCAAAATTTAATAGAAGCTAGGTTAGCTGCGGAATATTATATATATGCTAACGATACCCTGCTTTTGTACAATGGAAAGAATGGAGATGATATACAGAGGGGAAAAATTGAACTCTATATATGATATATGGAAATTATAATAATAATCAAAAATAAATAAATAAATATTCGAACACAAGCTACATGGATTTCAACAGAGAAGCAAGCAGGGACATTTGACTGCAACTGGAAGGAGAATTCATTAAAGGAATTGACTCAATAAAACATTTGGGATTGATAAAATGTATGATAAAATAACTTGGAAACAATATACTTACTACACACATATAAAGGAAAAAATTGGCACCACTTATAGGTATCATGGGGGGAAGAAGAGAGTTCTTTAATCTCCAGACGAGAATTAATCCTAATGTACAATGCAGCATATACTATTTACTGGTCACAATGTACCAATAACTTGCTAAACTGCATGCATAGAGTATTAAACAAAGCAATTAAATTCATATTTAATATACATAGGCTTACATGAACGAATGAGCTTCCTTTGGTTAAAACAATTAATTTATGTGGAAAAACTTAAAATGACATATAAGATAAGGAATAAGATGACAAAGTCGAACATAAACTTAATACAGCATGGTAAAACACATAAATATGGCACACGATTACGCCAACATATACGTTTACCTTACGCTAGAACAGACAGAAAATTAAAGCGGTACATTGGATTACCAGAAGAAATAAAAAATACAGAGCAAGGGTACAAGTTCAAGAAACTAATAAAGAATTTTTCACATAAAAATGTTGCAATGTGTAAACTGATTACTATGTAACAAAGATAACTAGTGACTAAAAAAAGAGGAAAAATTGCAAAATAGGAGAAGTCCTCTTCAGTAATACCAGCTCTGTGAAGATGTCCAATTAATTCATATAAGAAAAATTTAATAGTTAGACTAGAGAGATGAAAAGAGTGGTAGAAAGGAGGATAGCTCTATAATAATAAAAAAAAATCAAGCGGGATTTACTTATTTGTTATATGTAAGAAATTGCAAATATTTTATTAAGTTGAAATTATTTTTATTTGTCAGTCGGAGTATCTATTTGTTATCAATTCATTAACAAGTTCAGAATTAACAAATATTTTATTAAGTTGAAATTATTTTTATTTGTCAGTCGGAGTATCTATTTGTTATCAATTCATTAACAAGTTCAGAAATAACATATTTCTCGTTTTATTTTCTGATGTATTGAATTTGGAAAACTGGGGATTTAAAAAAATACAATTTCGAGTTTGACAAGGAGGCCTTACGAATAAAGCTATTTCTAAGAAATTCGTGCGATTTTGTATTTAGGTATTCTTGCACAATGTTTAATCTAAAAACAAACAGACTCTTTTAAATATAAGAAAGAAGAATTTTGTGAAGGCATAAATATTGTACACATTCACATTTATAATAAAAAAAAAAAACACATTTTAAATGTAGGGGATTTTGATAAAAAAGTGATATCCAAAAAACCATGATTTAGTTTTGCGAATGACACTTTTTATAGGCAATTTGTTTGTTGCTGCACCGAAAACTTTGTGTCTTAAACAAGCAAGCAAAAAAAAACTCAACAAATCAAAACAAACTACAAAAGACCTTTTTTTTTGTGCAAAACTCCAAACCTAAAAGCCATATAATCATCCATTGACTGATCGCAAGCTAACAAATCTGAAAACATATTGGTGTAACATAAATTTCTACAAATTTTTAGCAGTTGCGTTTCACCCGAGCCATCGGGATCTTCAGGAGTGTTTCTTTAGTGGGTGTTATTATTAATATATTAATACGTTTTTGATTTCACAGAAAAATTGCTATATAAAGGGTTTTCCAATAAAGAGTATCCGTTATCAATTTTAAATGTGAACACACCTTCATTGTTTATCTGTTAACTGTCATAGCTGTTTTGCTTGTCAATGTCTACCGTTTAATTACTATGAAGTACACATATGAGCAACGTTTACAAATAATCAAAATTTATTACCAAAATTCGGAGTCGGTGGTCACAACTTTAAGAGCGTTAACACACCAATTTTTGATTGTTATAATTGCTCTACCCGAAACTCAATTCGTAAGTTGGTGCTAAAGTTCCATATTTTCGCTGCTTAATGTTCCGGTGCCCGTGAGACAAAGAAACGCAAGGAGTCTTGAGAATATTGCGGCCGCAAGAGCATCTGTTGACAATGATTTAAATCAAGCGATTCCTTCTCTAAAACATGACTGTGGCGAATTTTTCGAAAGGATCTCGATATACACGCGTACATTTGCAGATTAGTGCCTGGAAAAGTTTGACACCGATCCAGATTTTGATCGTAAAATCATGTTCAGGGATGAAGTTCATTTCTGGCTCAACGGCCTTGCCGAATAGCAAAACATGCGGTATTGGACTGCAATAAACCCACATGTGCTGTATAAGGCACCAATGCACCTACAAAAAGTGAGTGCTTGGTGCTGTTTTCCTGCTGTACTCTTTTCATTCGTTGATAATGATGGCCTGCACGTTACAGTCAATGGGGATCGCTATAGAGCGATTATAAACGTTTTTTTTTTTTTTGTTCCCAAATTTGCATCGCATGAATGTGAAAGAGATGTGGTTTCAACAGGACAGCGCTACGTGCCATACATCGAATGCAAACATAAACTTAATGAAGACAAAATTCGGAAATCGCGTTATCTCGAGAAGAGAACCCGTCAAATGTCCACCGAGATCGTGCAATCTAATACCACTGGACCTTTTTCTTTGGGGTTATGTGAAGTCGTTGGTCTATGCCAACAAGCCAAGGACGTTAGACGAGCTCAGAGCTAATATTGACCTCAAAATTTTCGGAATATCGGCCGAAATGTATGGTAGAGTGGTCGAGAATTGGGTCAAATAAATCGATCGCTACAAGCGCGTCCGTGGTGATCATATGCCTGATACCGAATTTCACTCTTATTTGCAATAAAGAAATTGGCGATATCACAAATACTTTGGATTTTATTTAATAATTAAAATTGATACTCCTTCGAAACCCCTTTACTACAACGTCTATTTGTCAACTACTTTTACAGCCAAAACTAGAAGGGCTATAGACTGAATGAGGTGTCATTCAATTTAGAATAAAGAAATTGTCGATGCTAACAAAAATACAATCAGAAATAACCACCGGAAGAATGTATACCAATACCGGAAGAGTCACCTAAGTTATTCTAAACATCGACGCGGTGCGTAGAGCTTAGTAAATAGTATCGGTCAAATCAATTCAATTCAATTGAAAAATAAGTAAAAAGTAATAAGAAAATAAATACAAAATAGTTAGGTATAATAATTAAAAGTATTTTTTTTATTCAGAATATTAAACTATTGCAAAAAAAAACATTCAGTTGTTATTGTTTTGTTCAAAAGTTGCAATGTAAAACAAAACCTCATTAAAAATAAATTTCCCTCATTTGTTGCCAGGATCTACTTTTTAAATAGAAAAAAAAAAAAACAGATTATCACGAGTTTTTATAAACTTGAAGAATTTTTTTTAATTCTTGGTAATTAGGTTAATCTACATACATACATATGTAGATATGTATGTAAAAGTAAAAAAAGAAAATCATTTTCAATCGTGCTCATAGGTCAAGCACTTTATTGATCAGCCAATGGATTAACAAGTGGCATTCGGGGTCGAAAGAGGATTTATAGCTTTTCAGCAATTTTATTAAATCGATTCTGTTTACAAAAGAAAATCACTGACTCGATTTATCTTGACTTTTATAGATTCCTTTAGATTAAATTAAACAAAGCATTTATTACAATCAAATAAATGCATATGCCACATGAGAAAATATATTATTGAAAGTGGGTCTAATCTTTTAACTAAGGAATTTATAGTAAGTTTTAGAATCCTGTTCCAGTACTCATTCTGAGAGGTATTTTTCCTTATAAATATCATAACTTCTCATCCTGAAGGAAATTTCAGAATTTCATAGTAGCTCATTGGCAATTGTATCCCAACCCCACTAGATAATGAAAATTCATATAGGTAGAGGCGCGTCTTAAGTCTTCTTGTCGGTCGATAACATTTACCTCAAAATTATTTTTCAGTAGAGTTATTAAGCCAAGCTCAGGGGATACCCTATGATGCAAAGAATAGCATGCCAGGAAGGAGATAAGGAAAGGATTAGACGATATGAAGTGGCGTGGGTGTCGATGTATGACGCCATTAAACTTCCGCAGATTGTATGCCGGAGGAAAGACAGAAGATGGTGGACTGTTTCATATTCGCATAGTTCAGGATAAAAGAGCTTCACGGAATTTTATTATACGATCGAAAGTAAATTTAAGGTAAAAGGATGTGCGCGGTTTTCAGCGCGAGTATTACGTACAGCAATTATTCTACAAGGGATTAGACTAGATATTTCATCAGAACATTGACCATGAATGTAGCGATAAAGGAGTGAAAGGCATTCAATATTACAGTGATGCTCGATCAAGTCGATATGATAAGTTATTGCCTAAGGCTGTGCGATCAGCCTCAGCCCATATATGGGAATTTTATTCCATTCTAGGTCAAATGTAGGACTTGTAGAGGAGCGCTAGATTTGACGTGCTGAAATATTTCTTATACCTTTGCAGAAATCCCAGGCATTTCGATGCTTCTTTGGCAACAGAGAAGATGTAATCTGTCCAGTTTAACTTATTGGAGATATTAATGGTAAGAAGTTGTCGCAAACATGAAAAAAATTGTTGTGAAATAATAGTGAAAACTAAATTGAAGCGCATACAATTTCTACGCTATAGAAAACGCTATTAGAAGATATTAAAAGCATGAAAAATGCCATTAGACGGTATTTAAGCTTGTCGACTTCAAAAACTATTCTTCCCCATCTTTATATGCATCCACCGATGTTAGCGTTTCTTTAATTTATAGTAAGCTTCTTTCGGATCCAAAATTCGGTGGGCAGGGGCGAATTGTTGAAATAATCGATCGAGTCAATCAATCCAATGACAATTTTAGTTCGAGGAATAAAGGAAAAAGTCCTCTGGTACAAAGTCAACCGGAGTAAGCAGGATGTGTTATGATAAAGCATTTATCGGTTTCCCCTCAAAAGGAGCAGCCATTTTTTCTTAGCCTCACAAAGATGTTGCATTACCTGAAGATAATAAATACTATTTATTCGGAATATGTTGTTACAGCTGTGGGTGATTTCCACACCACTTACGAAGATTAAATCCGCCAGAGTTGTTGTTTGAGTTGGTGCGGTGTCTCAAGAAGCTCAGTTAAACTATCAGACCGTGTCATTACATCATCTACATAAAAGTCTCGTTTCAGGACCTTCGACACCAGTGAATGAGTCAGAAAGAACGCCTTCATTGGCAAGATATTCCAAGCACTTGGTAGCGAGGAATGGTTCTGGTGCTAGTCCATAGGTAACGGTACATAATGTGAAGTACTGTAATGGCTGGTGAGGATTTTCTCTCCAGGTGATTAATTGATACTGCTGATCTTCTTCAGCGACTTCAACCTGCCGATACATCTTTTCTATATCGGCGGTGAAAACAAATTTTAGAAATCTGAACCGTAACAGGATTGAGAGTAGCTCGTCCTGGATAGATGAGCCCTTGCACAGAATCTCATTTAGCGACACGTTCGACGTCGTTTTGGCTGAGCGTCGAACACAACCCTTAGCTTTATAGTAGTACTATCCACTTTTGAGATGCAGTGATGCGGCAAAAGGTAATGTGGGCCGTTTATTTCTGTTAATTTTGTCCTTCTCATGTGTCCTGAAGCTTCGTATTCCCGCATAAATTCTCTGATGTTCGGTTGGCGCAAAAATCTCTTTCCAAGGGAGTAGAATCTCTTGATTCTCCGAGAGCCCTTGGATCTTGGAAAAATGGTAGCTTAACTATAAGTCTGCCTTGATCTTTTCTTTTAACAGTCTGATCGAAGTGCTCTACACATCATTGCTCAGTTTTTTTAAGGCTGCTGGTTTTATCCGTTGAATCGATTTCCTCCAATTTCCAAAAGCGTTTGAGTTGCTCCTCAATTCTCTGATCTTCACTGCAGATGCCACATAACGCAACAGAGACCTTTTCATCTTGCACTGGTCCGGACACGGTCCATCCGAACATAGTGTTCTAAAGTGTTGGCAACTTTTACCGAGGTTGATTTGTCCAACTGTTAGTAAGTCAAAGTACAGTTCGGCTCCTATTAAAAGGTCAATTGTGCCACGTTTATTGAAGTTTGGATTGACCAACGGAATGTTTTGTGGGATAGGCCATGATTTACTCTCAATTACTTGATATGGTAGATTAGACACAACCATGTTAAACACAAACGCGTCCAGTTGGGTGGAGTAGTTGTTTATTCTTGAATGTAGATACAACTGTACTCTATGATGAGTCTTTCAGAGTCCCTTGCCTATCCCTTGGACGTACATTGTTTCTAGAATATGGAGCAGATTTAATCACCTTGATAACTTTGACGTGATGAAGTTGAGCTGCAATCCTGAATCAAAAATGGCTAGACATTTTATCCTTTCTCCCTTGCTGCTGCTCACTTTTAATGCTAGTGTGCTGAGCATAACGTAATTTCGCCTTGACCTTTTGGTATGAGCTATTAGGGCCGTTCAACTTTGAACGCTAATGCTTATGCGAGCAGCAACAGTTATAAGTACTATTGTTCTTTTCTTGTAGTAAGTATTAAAATTTAATGTTGGAAATAATAGTGTTTTATTTATTTGTTGTGAAACAATTCAGTTTCGTAGTACCTCGTGGTTTCACAAAAAGAAGGAAAAAACAACCAAAACTTATAAATCGACCAAGTTGACTCATCTCCACTGAGCTACCAACCTTTACGGGCAGCATAACATTTTTGCTGCCAGAGACATTATTAGTGACAGCAAAAAAAAACATCGGAGTAGAAAAATTTAGACAACAAATTTTGTCGCAGGCAATTTGTTCTTGTGGCGTCCCCGAAACAGCTCATACATACTTACATAAATGAAGAAAACGGCTTTACCACTAATACAAGAAGTAGGTACAAATGAAACCATCCACCCCTATACAACACAAATATGAAGGAATATTCTGATAGCAATTTGAATATAAAAATATGGGGAGAAATATCCATGAAAGCGTTAATAGACCTTAGAGTTACAGCAAATCTCTATTCGGGTTCAATTGATGATCGCATATTGGTAGATAAGTTATAGCAGGTTTCAAAACCTGTAGTAGTAAAATCAAATCCTTAAACGCTCATACCGAAATATCAAAGGAATTTTTCAGGATAGGATCGTAGTTCATCAAACATTAAGTGAAACTTTCCTTTAAGCAGCCTTTCGCTCTAATTTGGAAGAACATAATAGCGTTTCTTTCGTTGATAGTTTCTATATCAAATACACATATTACAGCTGAGTCCTCGAAATTTATATAGAAGAATGGTGATATAAAACATGAATTTTTGGGGTGACATTTATTCACTGAGTGCTTATTAAACTCGTCCACGCGGACAGTGATCAGAAAGTTGCGTGACAAAAAATCTAAAATGCGCGTTAGAGCCTAACATGATTTAACAGTATAAAACTTTTCGCTTATTACCAAATAGGTACATTGTGTTTGACTACTGAAAGTATACCATGCAAAAATGTCGGAAATTTAAAAAATACTGGGTCTGCAAACACGGTCACTACATATTTTGTATGAAAATTTGTTGCCATGTATACAAGTTCGAATAAATTCCACCGTCTACTTTTAGTAGGCAAACTCTAACAGCTAAACTAACTTGTAATAGGTTGTCTTACTGGTTAGTTATACTACATCAAACTATCAAACTATTGGCAGCTTTGTAAAAAAATTGATTAGTACATAATGACTTTTGAATTTTCAAATGCTTAGCAGTACCGTACGGTACCACCCTCTAACTACGTAAATACATATATTTGGGAAAAACAGAATACTAATAATAATATACAAAGCAGACTAAACTGAACACATATTAAAAAAATAAATGAGATTGTTAATAGTTAGGAAAACCAAGTAGATCCCAATAATTTATCAACTTCCCCTTCTCATATATAGATTTCATCCTATATACATAAATCTAAAAACACTTATCTACACACTTCCATACACAAAGCTATTTGAAATACTTATTTAGATCAAAAGATTTTAAAAAAAATTCCTAAATATCATTCAACATAACTCAGCAGAAAATTTTTATTGAAAATTCATTGTCACGCCTTTTTAATTTCACATACATAATATTGGCATGGCATAAAAATACCTTCATTGAATATAAAAAACAAAAACAAAAAAAACATGACGAATTCCAAAGATTGAAATCTTGCATAAATTCAATTAGTTTTTCTTGCAACACTGATTAATGTTTTTTTTTTCTATTTTCGTATAAGAAAAGTGAAGGTTTTTATGGTCTATTCATTATCAGTGAACAAAAAAAAACAAAAACAATTTCAAAAATCAATTAAACTTTACCTGAGGTATCATAAAGGTATCATCAAAGAGTGAACACTCCTAGACATATGTATGCAAATTAATATCTTCTCTTGAAAATTAACTATAATATACAGTAAGAGAGCATTTTACCGTCTATTCTTTCGTATCCATTATAAAAAAAAAAAAGAAGTGGCATATTTGGCATTCACAATTAAGTAACTTCCCATAGTTAAAGAAAAAAAAAATGTCTTACATTATGCGCTTCCTCTCTCTATTAAACTCTACCTCCATCTACCTCCGTTGAATAGAAGACCTTTTTCAGACAATCGACGAACGGTTGGATTTCTACTTAAGGTTTGAAAATTTTTAATAAGAAAACACCGTTAACACGTTTTTATAATATCTGATATTATATGAAGAGGCCTTAGGTTGTTAGTTTTAACAACAAATACTATAACAATAAGTAATATGTAAAGCTGTATATGAAGACAAAATAAAAACATAACAACTGACGACCGCAATTGATGTTTACACTTAAAATTATTCTCACGCATAATTAATTGCGATATCACGGTATGAAGTGAATATCCAATTAGCATACCTATATATGTATGTAGTTGCAATTGTGGACTCTGTATATTTTGTTGCAAGATATTATGTCGGTCGGTGGTAATTTCCTTCTACTCCTCCTTAAGCAAGCGTAAACATATTATTCATATAAATCGGAATTACTCAAAGGAGGCGCACAAGTTCTTATCGGTTCAATGAAATGCCGAAAGGCTGTTAGTGTTGGCCTACTTTGCTTTTTTCCTTAGGTCATATAATTATTACTGATCAATCTCGACAGCGCATAGTGACAAAATGTTAACGAACGTATTTTTTTTTTTATTTATTATTACTTTTGAGTTTGACTCATCAGAGACGGACTGATGGCGTGAGGTAAATTTAAATACGAATTTTGTTTGGTTCGAGGGGTTTTTTTTTTAATTTTGTTTTGAATGAAACAAAACTGTTAGATCAATTTCAATGGAAATTTTATTTGAAATATTTTTTCCTTGTCTATTTTTTTTATAATATTAGAATTTCTTAAATTAGCATAATTTAAGATTAATATTGTTTTTAGGAAATATAAAAATTTACATAAAAGAACAAAATTAATTGTGTTTACCTTATGAAAGTAGGAAGTGAATTAAGTGATTACTTTTCGTGTAGGCATCAAAGTCTTCTCTATCATTTGAAGAAATAATAGACATAAATTATGTGTATGACTGTGTGTGTGTGGTAATGGTTGACTTTAATAGACACTCCTTGATTATCATTTCTCTTGATTTCTCGTAGATGTTTGATATTAAAATTATGTAGTTTGTATGTAGCATGTACGGTACACATTAACGTTTACATAATACTGAAAATTTACGTAAGTGCCAAAGAATTGAAAATTTTGTTATATTTTCATTTTAGATAAAATGGGAAAACATGTTCGTTGACGATAAGGCACCTGCAGAAATATTTATGTACAGCTATCAATTAATCCTACCTCTTGTTACCAATTTTGTGAATTAAATTTTATCAAAATGTACACTGTATGTATGTAGTAGCCAGGTGTAAAGTGAAAGAACTGTTTTACTGTTTTATCATTATATAAAGGCCGGAAATGCATAGAATGGAATTGATAACTTTCATATTTTATAGTACCATATATGGGAATTGCAAGCAATGTACACCTGTTTTTATCTCTACTCTTGTTAATTTCTACAGAAATAACGACTTTATTTTTACTTGATGTTTTTTCTTTGTCTTTAATACAAGTCTAATGTTTTGATCGGATTTTCATTATTAATTGTAAATATAATGACAAAATTAATCCCGACTCTCTTGAGGAGTCAAAAAAAAGAGCATAGTACAAGAAATTGCAGGGATTAGGGAAACAATTTTCAAGGCGGATATTAATGACTACATTTCTATATTTTTTGTTTTAAGTACTTCATATAAAATAAAATAAAATTACCATTGCAAAAAGACCCAATTTGAATCTTTGATTGCATACTACTAAAGTATTCAATCATATTATTGTCTTATAATGCCCGCAGCTGTGGTGATAACCACAACCACACAAGACTACTCAATAGAGCGGTTTCCCTAGTTTGTTAAATTGCTAGAAAAATACGGTTATATTAAATTGGATGGCGAACAGATTGTATTTTAAGTGCATATATGTACACGATTATATTTTCTTCAATTTATTGAATTTTCTTCATTTCATTTACAAAATATTTCGTATCATAACCTCTGGTATAAATTTGTTGCCCTCTTGCTCAGAAAAGTATGTGTGTACAATATTGCCAAAATGTTTATAGCGAGAAGAGAAATTTCACATTTTTTTTTAAGCGCAAAAATTTAAATAAAGGAACCTGCCTGTAAATTTGCGTTCATAAAATCATAATACTGCCAATTTCTAAATATAAAAATTTTGAAATGAGATTTTATTCTGAAAAGCCTAACATGAAAATTTCTGGACTAGGTATATAGAAATTTGCATAGACTTGTGTAATGATAAAGGTATCTTTAGTCCACTTGTGCTGATCTAGAGGTAGCTTTCTGCAACTGACCAGTTCCAGAAAACTGAGTATTCGGTGTGGGAGGACAGTCCTGGAGGAAGGAAACATGAAAAAATCCAGAAGGAACAAGCCAGAAAAATTGAAAAATTGAAATTGTTCATGACTCATGACAAATTAAACGTTCATGGCTGAAAGAGATATTTTTTTATTTTATACTCAGTTCAAAAAATTAAAAAAAAAAACATATTAATTGAATTTTTAAAATGTCAGTTAATTTTTCGTTTTTTCCAAACTTGTACCTATTTTACTGGTCGTGTAAGATTTTTCTCCCAGAGCCATGCCTGATTTTTGAACAGCCAAGAGCCTATACTGAATTATTCGCCTATCAGTGTCAATTAATAGTCTCTCTTTTTGACGAGTTTTGATCATATTTTGGCGACTTGTAGTGACTATTTTCTGATAATTTAGTAATAAAAGCTTAAATTTGGCTACACTGGATATAAAATCAGTGAAAATAGCACTATTTGGCGATAAAGTCTATCAAAATTAATAAACCAAAATAAATCCTGCGCCATGTTTTCTTTGAATCCTGCAAGCTTTTCATGCCTGGCCCTCTTAACAAACTTTTTGAGCCTAGAGTTTTATGTTTGATTCACAAAGGAAGATGGAACCTGGTTCCAAGATACATCTGTGAGTTATTCTCATGGAGCAATCTGAATACCTCCAGGCTGGTATCACAATGCACACTTACTATCCTTGGATCTAATGATCTAATTGGTCATGGAATCTCCCTTTCGAACTCCTTGCCTGAATCTATTAGAAATACGCACTCTCCGTAAAACAGTTTAAGGAATTGGCGTTAATGCATCTTCTAGACAGCACCTAAGTCCTGTTCCTATCTTATCCCGATAAATTCAAATTCAAATTAAAAAAAAAAGAAATAAAGAAAAAAAATTGTACTCGACTATTTTAGTTATTTTAGTCTAGTCGATTTTATTCTGGTCACTACATTATGTTACGTTATTTTATTTTAATTTATTTTATTTTATTTTATGTTATGTAATTTTATTTTAGTCTTTTTTACTCATCTATGTTCATTTTATTTGTTATTTTACTTGTTGCATTCTGTTCATTCCATTTATTTAGTCATTTATAAATATATTCAGTTAATTTTATATGTTAACTTATTCCATTCTCTTTGTGTTTTGTTTTTCTTTACTTTGTTTTAATCTTAATGTCAACTTCAATTTCATTTCAATTCAATTTTAATCAATTTTAATTTCATTTTAAAAATTATTATAAGTCCTCTAATTGTTTATAATTCTATTACTTGATAATTTCTGTTGCAGCGAGTTTGCCCGTTGTGTTTTAGTTGTTTTTCTTGTACTCAACTTATAATACTATTATCTATTTTATACTCGATGTACCTAACGTTGTAACATAGCTTAGGCTGAGGCTCTTTAATAAATGATTTTTCTATTCTAAGTTTGTCGAAAATATTCGGAAAGAGATAGGCCAAGCCAAATTTTACCTTCGCCCACTCGTGATTCTTGGCAGTTTTTTGTTCAGGTTTGCTAAGCTAAGCGGAACTTTACAATACACAACTTCTCCGAAAAGAGCACATTTTGCTAAGCAAAAACAAAATGACTTGTGATTTGTCGATTAGAATAGACGAAATTCGAAAATGCATGGCAAGCTTTTATTTTTAGACTATGTACATTAAGCCCACGAAACCTAAAGTGAAAAAGGAAATATAAGTTATCGCAACCTCTTCAAAATCAACATACATACATACATACATCTATTTAGATCTCCAATCCATTACATGATGAACTGAAACAACCTGAATTGGATTGTCACATTAAAAAAAACAACTCGTAAAAATCGTGTTTCATTTTCATTTCCTTTAAATAACTCACGCCCTAGCAGTTCCAGCAATTCTTTCACTTTATGTCATTCCGACAACATTGAACATTTCAAATTCCAACAAAATAAGACTCGCGATGGAAAGGACATTTCACGATTTATGTGTTCAATGGGATAGCGAATGTTGTCAATAAAGAAAAACATTGTACAATAACTAAAACTCAGTAAATATGTATAAGTAAATGCAGCACATTATGTTTGGTTAAAGACAGGTGAACAGGAAATCTAATTTGCATACAAAAATAAATTTCTTACATTTAATTAATTATTCACGGTCTCCATGAGTCACAAGAAAACATCATCACCTCAGAAACTTATCATTTCGATTTTCAAGATCAACTCCGCCAGCAGTTTGTTGTTTTTTTTTTTTTTTTCATTGCTGCCAGTGACCGATTTTCAAAACAGGTTCACGTTTATCTACTTTTTGCTAACTAAGTATGTGGGTGGATTTGGACAATTTTTGAAAATTAGTTTTTTAAAGTTCATGGGATTGGTAACTGGTTGTGCGAATCATATGATACACACTAATGATTACCATAAAATAAATGGTTATACACTTTCGGTCCATGGACGATGAATCAATCGAGAAAAGGGGTTAAACCACTTTCAGACGTTGCTGAGCGAACGTATCAGTTGTAAAAAAAAAAATAAAAACTTATATTTTTCTGGGGTCGAAAGGTATACTTCGAGGGAATCAGGTTTTCTTATCACTTTCTCTCAAAAATATCAACTTTCAAGTTGATTGTTTTATGCACAAGTCTTTCAGTGCCATAGGAATATTTTCTTGAAATTTCTTGACACATTTTATGATCGATAATAAAATACGTTTTTTTTATTCGATTCGGGCGGGATGATATCAATCATTAAAGTTTTTTACAAACGATACTTTCATGTGTGACTTTGAGAACATTTTTGGAATGCCTCTAAATTTTATAACTATAAGGTTTTACGGGCAAATATAAAAATGGTATACTAAGTATACGTTTCCGGACTACAGAAACAGATGTTAAAAATCGATGGAATTCATGCATTGTTTGACAAATCCATCTATCTTCAAACTGAGACTCTACGAGGACATAAATAAATGGAATTTTTTTTTTTTCAAGCTCATGATATTTCTTCTTCTTTATTTTGAAGGCAAAACTTTGACACTTTGTTTATGACGACTAGTATGAACAAAAGTTTTTGATTGTCACAAGCAAGTTTATGAGTGCAGTGAATCAGTGAGAAACGAACAGTGCATTTTGAAACACTCTAAAACGATTAAAAAATATATTTGGTTTCATTGCTGATGATAACTAAATTCCAACTAGCACCGAAAAAAAAAGAAGGTTCACGATCAGTTTTTGTGCCACATATTTTGAGAGATCATAATAAATTTAATCGTTCGTTGACATGAATCCAATTTTTTTGAAAGTTATCATTGCAGAAACCGTCGAAAAAATTATTTCAATCACTTTTTAAACCTTCCTGGTTACACATCTGAATATGTAGTTTTGTTACGGTGCTCATACTGGGTCAAATTTACACCATTGCTTTTTAAACATGGTTGTTGTATAAAACGTTAATATAATATATAAAAACTGTGTTTACGTAAAAAATAAAATTTCGTAATTATTAGCACCATCTTTGGTAGGGTGATTCATGAAAATATGTATAAAGCAAAAAATCTTTAACTCCTCCCAAATTCCTCGACACCAATTTTAGGTTGACTTTGAGGGTTTTTGTTTTTGCTTCCGAAACGTGACTCCTGGGTCATTCGGGGACATGTCAGAACCATGTCAAAAAGCTGTTAGCTCCGAAGTGCCAGGTTCGTGTTTTTGCGCAAAGGAAGCAATAAACGTCAAAAGTACCAATCACAAGCTTTTTCCTAACCTCTTCTTCTTTCTTTGACATTGCATAACAAGAACCGCGGTGCTCCTAGTCAAGAGCAGGAGCAGCTAGGCTTAACCCGGGGTTAACCCAAGTAGCAAACAAAAACAGAAAGTGACAGCTTCGAGAGTCAAGAGTGCCATGACTCTGGCAAATCGAACACCAAATGTCTTGAGGGTTAACACCGAAGCAAAAACAAAAACACCCAAGGATCCCTTTACAAAAAACTTTGACTAGGATACACCATAGAAACAATTGTTATATGTTGGAACACAACTTGTCGAATCACACTGTAAACATAAAGAATAAAAAATTACCACTATTTACAAATGAAGAGCGCCCATCTATTGGTCACAATCTTACATAAGCTGATTTTGCAAACAAAAATTATATGATACCCCAATTTACGGTTTTGTTTAAAGTAATAAATTTGACGTTTTCCGATTTGTTGCGTTATTTTTATCTAAAGCAGGTATAAAGATGTGTGTTACATTTTAAGTTCATAAATACACAAGAATCTTGTAATTTTTAGACGCTTAAAGATTTTAATTGAAATTTCGCTTTCATTAATTAAGAGAGGAGGAACTGAGAGGTTTTTTTTTAGTACGTTAACGCAATAGGCTGTTTTAGCATCTGTGCTTGGAATCTATAGTCCTCTTGGCCTTCCAAAAATAAAAATTATTTTGGCAAATAGACTTTAAATTGCTTTATATTGCTCGGCGATAACTTGGCTAATGTACTGTACTGCCTTGCGCTTAATATCCAAGTAACATTTATAGGATCAGATCTAAGCACACAACTAAAAAAAAAAAAGTTCGCAGAAATCCAAAGTATAAGACTATATCGCATAAACATGCAGGAAATCATACATCTAAAAACACATCTGACTGAAGACATAAAAGATCAAAAATATATCGCTTTGGATTAATCGATCAATAACGCAACATCACAGAAGAAAAAAAATAAAAGCAACACAGTAACAAACCTATTTAGTTGCACATCTTTTTTTCACTAAATTTCATGCTTACATTCATACAAACAAAACATGAACAAAAATAATCAAAAGCAATTTACTCGAAGATCTTTTAACGCATGTGGTCTGGATCATTTGATAAGTTGCGAAAATAAAAGCGAATGAAAGACAACGATGCGATGTGATGCAGTGGTTCACTAAACTTGGGTACATTTGGCCTCCTCATGATCTCGTATCAGAATCAGACTCTTCTCCTTTATCTTGGCGTGTGTTATGCTACTAGAAAGAAGGCAATAAAGTGCGTGTGATTTTGATGAATATACGAAGAGGAAGAAGATAATTAAATCTCATACCATACGCGATCACAACACCAACAAAACAAGCAATCCCACCACCTCGATAAAATTATTTTTAGGTGAAGAGTGAAGTCAAACGCGCCTGTCTGTTTTTTTTTTGTTGATAGATACGCAACGACTAATTCGAATGCAATCCATATTTAAAATGCGCGCGCACTTATTTTGTTCAGAAAACTATTCTTGTTCGTCGTTGACATTTTCTGTATGGGCACGCGACAAATTTATTTTAGGGAAGGCAAAAACGATTAGGCAGAAATTAAAAATAAATAAATTTTTAAAGAATTTTGATTAATTGTTTATTTTGATTTTGAATGATAGGCGGCTATAGACTGGGGCTACCTCAATCAATTTAGACTGTTAGATTCATTATCAAATTGATCGTTGTCTGTTTGATGATGATATTTAATACCATGATTGAAAATCTAACTAGAAAAAATACATTTATGTATGTAACATAACAAAAGTTCTTTTTTCCACAGCCTATTAATTTCAAATTTCTTTTGCTTATGTATGAATATAACCTGAAGCAATTGCTTGTTTATAGTTTCCGCAAAAGTTGCCAAGTAGCAGCAATGGCAATTTTATTGTGGAAGTAGATTACACATCGCATATTCACATTAATCTTAACACCAATGACAGTATATTTGAAGTATTACGACTCTATATAGAATCTAGATTATATACATATATAACTATAGAAACCGTAAACACCTATCTACCTAGTACCAATTACCTACAATGATAGTTTGACCTGACAAGTTTCATAGAGGATGTTGCAAATCACCATTAAACGTGATGTAGTTCATTGTCCAGTCAGAAGAAAGATCATTAATCTACATGAAATGTGCTACTCTTAGGGAAGAACCTGTCAGTTTATATGTAGACGGTTTATTAGCTCATTTCTGACGATTTAGAATAGAATTTCTTGAGAGTTTTTTGTTTTACACGATCGCTACGATGAAGTTCTAAATTTATGTATAGACTTTCTTTAATATAAGAAACAACACCATCAGCAGGTTATTTTTAGGAGTTTTGTTGAAATACGACTCGCTCGTATTCTGGTTTTGTTCTTATGAATTACGATCTCAGCTTAAGAGCTCTAGATTTGAATGAGAAAAATCATTTTCAAACAGACAGACAAACATAAAGATGCATATGTACATACATATGAATACATTGTCGAGTTTATGATAAAAAACGAAGCGAAAGCTCTGTTTAATGTGAATATTTTCAGGGATAGCACATTACATTTTTTTTTAGTATAGTATCCCCCCTCCGTCTGTCGTTGTTATAGGAAACATAAAAATTCTTAAAGTCATAAATTAGAATTTTTAGAATTTGGAACTTATAGCTGAGATAACTTTCTATTAAATATTCTACTATGGATTGTTGAAAGTTTTTTTTTTAGATAGCATTTTTTAGCTTCTTATAACTATAGAAGACAAATACTACTCACTCACTGACTGATCACAATGTCAATTACCTTAGACAGGCAAGAAATTGTATGGAAGGGGGGGGGGGGAGTGTATTCCTGTTTCGGTGATAACAGGACTTAAAGATATTTAGGTATGTTTTTATAAATCACTCTGAACGTTACACACTAAGAAGATAATTTAAGACTCGTTAGATTGATAATCACTGAACTTTTCTAACGGTCTATAAACTTCTTTTCTCCTCAACCCCTCCGTTTTTAAGTTATGGCTCAAAAAATTTATTTATATAATATACATATTTCAGAATTCCAACTCGATTTTTTTATTTAACTACCATTTTTATCAATAAATATGTAGTCAACACCACTATTTCATATTGGATTTAAGAAACCCAAGAACTTGGCTTTAAAATGAGTTATCATCACACTTTGTACCCCTTTCTGGGTTTTTGTACTTTTTTTTAAGCAAATCGAGCAAATTCAGCGAAAGAGTTCAATTAGTGCCAGAAACTGTAATAGATCATTTTAAATGAAGCTTTTGGACTTCGTAAATCATAAATCAAAAATTGACGTTTTTTGATTTTGACAAAGATAGTAAATAATTAAATAAAAAATAAAAAGTTAAAATTCCGCAGTTTTAACTTTAACTTCAAAATGGAGGGTAGGGGGACCAGTGTAAAGGTCCAACGATTATAAATCTAACACATTTTAAATCATGATCATAAAGTTAACGTTCAGAAGTTACAGGGTGATCTATAAAAACATACTCAAATATCTTTAAGTCCTGTTATATCCGAAACAGGACTTACCCCCCTCCCCCAATGTTTTGCTTATCTAGGCATGACCTATCCATAGCCTTCAGAAGCCAGCCCACTTACGGGACATCCTGTATATACGGTGCCAATAATTTTTGAAAAATTCGATTCCTAAGAGGTCTCTAAATCGAGTTATCAATGTTTATTTCCAGAATAAAATGCCATATAAAGCGCTGAAATTTCGCATTACGCTATGTCTGTGCATGCTTCTTTGAGAAAGGCTTTCCAAAAATTCAGATTCTAAGAGATCTAAAAACTGGCCTAAGGTTAAAATACGTTTACACTCCCTAACTCCACATTGTGATCTTCTACATTCGTTTTGCACCGTAATTCATCTGTAAATTCCCCTCTACAGAAGAATTACAACGTTTAGAATGATGTATAGAACCATTTTTGAAAAATTCCACTTCTAAGCGGCCTAAGACTGACTTCAGGCCTAAACCCATTTATTAATTTTTCTTAACCCGTATAGGGCAATTATGTTTTTAACAGTTTTATGGGCTCTGTTAAAATCTTTTTTTCCTTAGCGACCGGCATTTGTTATGTATTTCTGTTTCCGACTCCGTTTTATCTTTGGATTTTCGACTATTGTAATTTTACACTATTTTTTTATTTCTTTATAAACTTTGCACTACCTTCGACTGTTTTGAAATGAGAATTGTTTTTAATTGTTAGAATAAACTTTTAACTCCCAGGTCACCAGCAAAAGTACCTATAATACATAGAACTTTTCGAAACTTTGATAGCATCATCCGGCATTTAAAATCCTCACCAGTTGTGCGATAAATGCAAAGATACTATATCAGAGGACATTTTACGTAGTTTGCAACCGACACTTATGGACATGCCATTTAACAATTTTATCTATAACGAGGCTCTGGCAAAAGCAGACAATAAAGGCGATTTTGGAATGACTAGCCCGCAACATTCACAAGTAATTACCAGCGCAGCAGGGAATGTTTAGAGTATTTTATACTAAAGCTCCCGTTGAATCTCGTAAAGAAAGAATCCGCCATTTGTAATTACAGTAAAAACAGCACTCGGTAGAATATGTTGGGCCAGTTTAAGGTATCAGTCTGGGACGAGTATACCATGTCGCACAAAAGATTTGTCGAAGCATTTAATCGAAGTATACAAGATATAGGGATAACAAAACTTTCCGCTAGCTGATAACTTTCGAGAAACTGCACCAGTGATAGGGAGGGGCACACCCCTAGATGAAATTAATGCCTATTTAAAGTAGTCAATGTTGTGGGTATATGCCCAGAAATATAGTTTAACCACAAATATGAGGGCACACCCGAGCCGTAAATAGGGGACATTGCCTACTATTTACGGCTCTGGTACAACCTTAGAACGAGGTAGAGACCGGAAATCACGAAGAAATACTTTTATGACGCCCACCTAAAATGCTCACCAAACGATGATTGTTTGGTGGATGCATTTGATTCTCATAATCACTCAAGTATTCTCTACAGATCAAATTTTGTTTGTTCACGAATCCATTCAGTTGAATGAAAATTCGATTCATCGCTGAAGATGTTTTCGTAACATCCAATTCACAAATGTATAGAGCTGATTTTGCTTCCGCCTCATTGTGCTTCTCGACATGATGAATTACGAAAGATGGCGAATCGATATTCCTCGACTTGACAACACTTTCCGTCATTTCAAGAATATTTTCAATAAATCGGCCGGTATGCTTGTTTCGAATTGTTCAATATGACAGCTGTCAAAATTTAAAGGGAATAAAAGAGGTGCTGATGTATTTACGCAAGGGAGCAGCAACAACATATGGTACACTAATTTATATTACGTTAGTTCACAATAAGGCGGAAATCCGTTTGGAAGGGTGATTTGCAGGCAGAAGTATTTCACGCTGAACTGCCTACAGGTAAATACAGCAGTATAGAGAGATAGTATCCACATGATAATAGCTGAAGAAGACTGAAAGACATTCCACATTACTACGGTCGATGCTCAAAGGTATTAATAGTAAAAGTTTACGTCGCATTGCCTATGAGTCATTCTGAAAGACTTCTTTTAAACATTGCCTAGAATTGAGAATTATAGATTGCTTTTCTTTGCAAAATCTTGGATAATTTTGTATACTTTCAAAGAAAGTCATTAATGAATATAGACATCAACAAAATAATAGAACCTTGAGGCACACCGGTAATTTTATTATGGGGATCAGAGGTAATGCCATCAAAAGCTATAGAAATTATTTGATTGGTTAAAAAAAATCATAGCAAGTTCAAGTGACTCAGTTTGTAAACGCGCTAGCTACCGTTCAAGCAGTCGTATATTCGCATTTCACCTTGACATGGTCCTGCACTTTCCTTCCCAGTTAGTTTCCCTTCGACTTATCTAGCTTGTGCTGTCCCATGTTATCTATCAAACTAATCATCAAAAAATTCCCTCACCTCTCTCCCTCTCTCTTAAACAGCAGCACCGTAGTAATATCTACTCAAGGGAAACGGAGAAACATTTGAAACCAACCCAAAAGAACATCTATGGTAACAAAAAAAACAAAAGCTTCTGCGAATACGATGTATTTTTATTAATAAGTGAACGATTCAAGAAATTGAATCAGAACCTCGGATACGAATTTATTAATTAGTGGCAAATGGGAGAGACTATGTGGAAGCCATAAAAAAGAGTCTAAACTAAAGGTTTTGAAAAGTCGTCTATGCCAAAAGGCTTTTTGAAAATTGCTAGAGCAAACGATCTAAGATCACTTGCTGATCGGCTAGAGCTAAAATCGTATTGCCGATCGCTAATGATGTTGCTAATTTTTACAATAACTATTATTTTATTATTATTATTTTATTTATATTAGCTGTTAACAAATATTTTAAGTTTTTTTTTTTTTTTTTCATTTAAATATTTGTGGCAGGATCAAATTGAGAGCTACTGGTGTTATCAGTGTATTGAGTTCAGAAACCTGTCTTTTATTTAATAACTGGCTGGCATACCAAAAATTAAGGGTTGATTTAATTAAAATTGTAGAGGGAAAACAAGTAACTTGTAAGCTTAACTCAAATACATTCAAAATACCTACGAAAGAATTGGTGTACAAAATCGACATCAAAATTGTAAATAAAAACAATAAATTCTACTAATTATTGTAAAGAAAAGCGAAGAACTATATTTCAAAATCGCCTCTACATACATATATGCGAAACTCTCGTAAACAGATCATCTTGAACAGGAAGCTGAGGGACCAACATCCACTAAAGGTAGATGAAATACTCCTAATACAGATTTTTTCTTGTTTTTTTTTTCGGTTAAAAGCCAAACTTCTGGTGTAGAAAATATCATAAAACCAAAGACAACAGTATAAATAACTTCTTGATGAGAATTCTTTACTTACAAAAGAACACATAACTTTTATCACTTTATCTTAAAACCGCTGAGCACGCATACTGCGGCACCGTGACAAATGTATCATTGTTGAAATTTTATTTGTTGGGAAATTTCTCACATTCCCCATACAATTTACGTTTGGCTCTCTCTTTAAAATGCACAAAACTTCATTGATAACATCTCTTGAAGTATAAATATTATTTGACGTCGTCGTCGTTGTCGTCGGAGTCGGACGCCGTCAAATATCAATCTCAATCTCAAGAAAACGGGAAAAGTATCTATTTTTACTTTATAATTCGATTATTTCGACGCCTCTTCTTAGCATGCGCGAGTGATTATTATAGTGACTCTATGGTGGCGGTGACAGTGAGTGACCGAATAAGTTTCGCCTTTCATCTGTGAGTTCAGTGATAGATAAATGGGGACAAGCATATAAAAACCGTTATATATAAGTGCTACATCAGCCCAAGTGGAAACTTGACCTCAAGTTCAGCATCGTCGTAGTACATCATCCACCTACTACAAGTTTTTTGGTTTGTATACAACATAAAGACGCAACGCATGGCAGAATATTAATATGTCTTCTTTACGTTTTCATATAGTGGCACACCGTCATGTCACCGTAATTATTCTTAATTCATAAGTGAAAGAAAGTTTTCGAGAATATATAGGCGAAGAAAATAAAGCAAAGTAAAATAGAATGCTGGTGAAGGTAGTCGGGTCGGAAAAAGAGAGAGAGATGCAACAAAGTTTATTATTACAGCGCTGAAAATTGTAGCAAAAAACGACAGCTGGCAACTTTTAGATGTCATTGGCATTAAACGGGGGACGACTTACATGTCTTTTTTACATATGCACTCAACTTAGAGTAAGGCTAAGTGCAGTTAACATGGACATCACCTTCTTTTTTTTTTTACTTAAGAAAATTCGCTATCGAATTTCAAATGTGTGCCTTTTCTTAAGCTTTACTGGACTTTTTATAATCCAATAAAGCCCTGAGTGAATTTGTGGAAATGGAATTTTTGTCAATGCATAAAATTTGCTATAGGAATTATTTTTTTCACAGACTATTGAAGGGAAATAGATCAAGATAATCATCATCATCATTATAGGCTATAAATACCCTCATAGGGTCTTATTTCGTTTTTTTTTTATTGACTTGGCGCCCAATATTAAATGAGAGGAGAAGAGTGTACTTTTACTGCAATTTCTATATATGTAATACCATTTCAGCTAGAATTCTACTAGAATTCTATGTATTTACAAGGTCCAAAGTGTCAGCGTATTCGAGCACCTGTTTACATTTATTGTTTGTACAGGGTGATTCTAAAATCTATACACAAAGTTCTATGGCGTGTGTTGGTGTAGGTGGATTAAAGGGGAAGTTTGTATAATTGGTATATAATATATACATATATAATTGGTCTAAGACTAATCATATTATATCCTACATAGATGAGAATAAAAGTTAAATAAAGTGAAAAAAGTTTTGTATGGCAACACCAAGAAGGGGTTGCCCGATTTAGTCCATTTTTGAAAAATTTTTTACTATTTTTATGAAAACGCTGTGTACAAAATTTCAACTCTCTACGTCGACGCAATCTCAGGCAGTGTTCAAATATATAATGAAAAACGAAATTTTTGTATGGCAACACTACGGAGGAGTTGCCCAATTAGCCCAAATTTCGAATATACATTTACTTTTTTTTAAGAAGTCCGTGTGCAAAATTTCAGAAGTGAACGCGTTCTTGAATTATCGTGGAGACGGATGGACAGACAGACAGACAAACGGACATGCAAAAATCAAAATAACATTATGCGTTGGTGTTCAACCTATTTTTCTCTAATAGCATTATTTCTGTGCATAACAAATGGAATGAAAAACTTAGTATACCCTGTGATATCATCTAGGGTATAAAAATAACATAAATTTCTCAAACCATTGGTCGGTCAGACGGAACATCACATTAAAGATTCCACACATTTCGTGTCGCTTTTAGGTGACTTAAGGCTTGAAGAAGATGAAGTAATGATAAGTTTTGATGTAGAATGACTGTTTACTAATGTGCCTGTACAGGAGGTGCTAAGTGTCATTCAACAGCTCATTTCATCCTTCGACATTAGCACTTCACATATACCTCTTTTGGAATTCTGCTTAACATCTGGATATTTCAGTTTCTGCAAGCATTGCTACCTACAAAAAGATGGTGTGGCTATGGGCCTACCTTTAGCGCCTATATTTGCTAAGTTGTGGATGGAGCATTTTGAGAAAACAGCTCTAAGCAGTTCACAACAAAAACCTAAAGTCTGGCTCAGGTATGTGGATGACACTTTCTGTATTTTAAAAAGATCTGAAATCGAGAGTTTCTTACAACACCTAAACTCTCAACACTCCAAGACCAAGTTTACGTTTGAGCAAGAACAGAACGGATCCCTTGCGTTCTTGGACGTTAAAGTCATACGGAAGGATGATGGCACGTTAGGACACAGTTTATCGCAAAATAACGCACACTAATCGTTACCTACATGCTAACTCACACCACCACCCAGCAAATTTAAGATCCGTCGTCTCCACACTAGTTCACCGTGCCCATAGAATCTGTGATGATAACAATTTGGCGGCAGAACTCAAGTATGTGGATAATGTTCTGAAATTCAATGGCTACACAAGAAAACAACGGACTTTGAAGCCTATTTTCTCAAGGGAAAGGAACAGAAATCAGGAGCAGTCAAACCAGAAGAGAGCCTTCCTGCCCTATGTTAGAGGTGTCACGGATAGAATTGGAAAAGTTTTGAAGTGATACGGTGTGAAATCCTTCTTTTTACCACCTAAGAAGGTGATAAACCACCTGCAATCACCAAAAGATCGCTTTCCACTCCAAACACCAGGCGTATACGCAGTTTCTTGTAGCTGTGGGTCATATTATATTGGGCAAACACAAAGAAGTATTGCTACCCGCCTGAAAGAACATATAAATGCTGTAAGCAAGAACCAGCGAGAAAAATCAGTAATTTGCGAGCATATTCTGGACCATCCAACAGAACATCATTGGATTCATTTTGAAAAGGCAGAAGTCCTGGCTCGCGAGCCTCATTATACTCCTCGTCTTGTTCGTGAGGCGATTGAAATAAAACGTCGACTTAATTTCAATCGCGACAACAGTTTCCAGCTTTCACGAACATGGGATCCCATCCTTAAAACATCTTCAGGGTTAATCCGAAATAAGCTTCGCTTGAAAAGTGACGTTGTGAGTTATGTTTGTTCACAAAACTCTGCACAACAGCAACTACAAATGCACCAACCACAGCAACAACATACGCACCGGTACAATCTGCGTAGCTCCAATCGTATGTAACAATTCAGGCAGTTACCCGGTGACCACGCTCAATGTAACTTGAAGCGAATAATTTATTTATAACGCGGCTAATCCGGAAAACGTATAAATATGTCAGTAAGCAACCGCGAAAGCCTTAAAAGTTATAATTTCTCAATCGTCTTAAAATTACAGGGTGATCAAAAATTTTAGAGTTCCTGCACATACAGATAATAAAATTTCCTGTCGAAAGAATTTTGTTTATTAAATGGTTTTTTTGCTGAAAACTTTCTCATTATTAATGTGCAAATTTAATTGGCTGTCTAAGGACACATCAACATTGAGCCTAAAACCAGGACCATGTATTATATTTACATTGATGTCACAAGATCCATAACAACATATGGAACGATTACATAATAGCAAGATTCTTGCTGAAATTGGTACATAGTAGTAAATCATATCACGATGTTACTCTCATTGATCCCACCTCCTAATATACAATATATGTAGTTGTGAAGAAGCAGAAGGCTTGGAATTTACCGAGTATTTTTCCTCTACTGGAGATAGTTAGCAAATTTAGGGTTGGCTTTAAATCTGGGACGGGCATCGGAGCTTAAGTTTGGGACAACAGTCAATAATTCGGAGCGTCAATGAGCATTTAAAAACATGCTACAGTCTTTCAGAGCTTGATTAATGTCATACTAAGCTGTGGTTATACAAGAATCTATAGAGAGCATTCAAAACACCGCAACTGCAACTGTATCTTCACAGACCGTCAGGCTATTGCATCTTAAGCAACTAATTTAAGCTTCTGTGCGGGAGTGCCAACGAGCTATTGACGAACTTGGTAGATTCAAATCTACATACCTATATATAGTGGTCGGCTCAAAGATGCCTCTGTACACAGTTCAATCATTTGTTTGAGGGCAAAGTATGTACTGGGTCAGACCCATCCCAAGTCTTTCATGGATGATTCCTTTGATAAGGATGAGGTACACTTTTTTTTTAATTTTATTGCGTCGAGGGTTGATCAATTTGGTGCATTTTATACGAAAGTAAATTTAAACAAATAAAAAAAGCTAGAATTAGTCTACGACCAATTCTTATGATACCGTAGATGAATGCCCGTATAAAATTTCGTATGATCACCGATCTATGCAAGTTTGATTTTTGAAGTGGTTTTTCGCATATACATATTTCTAGAACAGTTCGTCGGACAGAAAAAATGATTATCAGAAATTTAATAGGATTTCGTATTTTGAAGAAGTTTTTAGTACAATAAAAATGTCTAGGACTGATCGTTTTCACAGTATATGTAAAAACCCTACATTTTTATACGGCAACACCAAGGGGTTGCCCGATTTAGTCCATTTTTGAAATATTATTTGCTATTATTATGAAAACACCACGTACCAAATTTCAGCTCTCTATATCGATGCATTCTCAAGTAGTGTCCAAATACATAGTGGAAAATGAAAATTTTTGTATGGCAACCCCACAAAGGAGTTGCCCGATTTATCTCATTTTCGAACTTAATTTTACTTTTTTTTTAAGTCTGTGTACAAAATTTCAGCTCTCTAAGTATACGCGTTCTCGAGTTATCGTGCGCACAGACGGACGGACAGACAGACGGACAGACGGAAATAACTTTTATTATGCGTGGGTGTCCAATCCATTTTGCTCTACGATCATTATTTCGAGGTATTGCAAACGGAATGACAAACTTAGTATACCCTATAGATTTCATCTAGGGTATAAAAATGCTTAATCGCTTAAATCATCATTAAAGCAAATCTTATATCCGTCACTCTGTATTTCTGTAACCTCGTGAAATTATTAATTAATTTTTTAATTAATAATTAATTGCTAATTATTATTACATCACTTCGCCTTGATGCGCAATATAAACCATCTCTCTTTAACAGCAGAAAATCTTATGATGAAATCCGTATCAATGCCGAATTAATGTGGTGGCTACTACTGCAGGAACAATTGACGAATAAATTTGTTTTTAAGTCCTGTAACTGGATGCAGCTGTATACCATTTTCCAGGCTCCAAAATAAAAATCAACTATAGTTTCGTCACTACATGGAATTTTCGATGCTCAAAATGTATAGCAGTAAAATCTGATATAAACTGAGAGCACTTCAAATTTTTTCCAGAATGTACTACTTACATATGCAGAATCCCTATAGCCTAGTCTATAAGCAAAATGTCCACCGTTAATAAAAAAAAACAGAAGATTTCTAGGAAAGGATAGGAATTTCTTATATGAAATGTAAGAAGTGATGTGATGTGTGAACTGATGAGTATTCCTCTATAGTAAATTTGAGATCTCAACATTGATTTTTTTCTTTCTAATAATAATAAAAACGCTAATATGATGGCTCAAAATAGACATAGCATGCCAACAAAAAAAACAGATTTTTTATAACATCAATTTATGACTACTCGCCTACAAAGTGTAACTCCTCGCGCGTATAGAGAAGAATGGTACGGCAAGAAAGTAAATACCACTAATGCCCTTGAGACTAAGTAAATAAATGCACGCAGCATAGACTAAACAAAAATAATGGCACGTACCTCTCTACCTACTTAGTATTTACCAGCTGACTTCCTTATTTTTTGCATTTTTTTTTATGACTCTTAGGCAACAAATGCTAAATAAAACATAACTGCCGATCCGCAGTAAATTTGCATGTAATCTACGCGTCCGAACATGGAATTTTTTTTTATTCTTTCGAAAATTCAATGATAGTGTTGGTGGTGTCAGGTATCCAGTCATTAATAGCGTATATAATAACTCCAATCTTCTATTTCTTCCTTTGACAAAACATGGCCCAGAAAAAGAAGCTATTAAAGCTATCACACACCTCTTTCAAATTGAATTTCCATTAACGCCTCGTTATCTACCTTCCCCTTTCTGATTCCTTATCAGTGTTCACCATAGTCTTTGGTTGAAATACGTAATCTCATGCAGGGAGAAGAGTTGCTTGTTATTAGTAGGATGATGATGGATATCTATAAAAATCGATAAAACAAATATTTTGCAAACTACCCAAATACACACCAGAAGCTCCTAACTAATAGGAGGGGAGCACATGGTGGAGAGTGAAGTGCCTGGAGATAAATAGAAAATTTAGGGGATCATTTGTATTTACTACATCAATTTTCGTGCTGCATGGACGTTTATTGGAAGGTCGAGGGTTTCACAATCTAACAACAGGAAATATATAGTTCGGCGGGATTGAGGTTAAGCCCTTATAAAGAGCAAAATCGACGTAAAAGAGGAACCGTGCTATCAGAGATTAATATAACTAAGATATCCTGAAATGAATTAATGAATATCATACAAAATATAGTCAATTGAAGGTAGCAACTGTTTACAGCCTTATGTCGCATGTGGGATTAATAGTAAAAATTTATACTTTCTCTATAAAATCACATAAAAAATATTTATCGTAATTAATTTTTCCTTAAAGCCTCTAGAGATATATAATTCCAATTCTATTTTTCTTTTTCTATTTTATGAATTTTACTCAGTAAGTAATTTTCTGTATTTGAAGCCCATTCATTTTCTGCGTTGTACCTCAGGGCTCAAGTTTAGTACCACTTCTATTTTGATTTTACATTGATGAATTGCTTTTTGTAGAACGATACTGGTATATGCATTCCACATATACGCCTTGAGGATTATTAGTTATACATTTACATACATACATATATTAGCAGCTTGCTTTATTCATTTAGATGTAAAAAGATGGCAAAGGAGGCTATTCGCAAACATGTATCATAGACCCATTAAAGGAGCATCATGGGACAAAATCATGCCAAGCATTTTATGTCAATTCCGTCTATGGAAAGAGCGAGGGAGTTTCTGAGATACAGTAGGACGGACGTTAGACTATTAGACTTATTAAACTTAGCAAACAGTCGCTCATACTGTTTGCTTTTTTAAGAAGAGGGGTAAATCCGACAATGAACTGTATCGACTATGCGAAGAGGAAGATGAAACCCCGATGCATTTTATTATATGCGAGTGCCCAGCGCTTGGCGGTCTAAGGTTGTTGCAAGTCACTGGAGGAACATTAATTTCTCCAAATAAAGATTGCAATCTAACCCCAAGAGCAATAATCGAGCTCGTGAAATGACTCGATTTTCCCTAACCAATTTAGGGGAAGGCACAAATGGTCACGGTGTCCACAAGTTCCTGCAGGCCTAGTCGCCCCTATTCTTAACATTAGTCTTGACTGGTCTAATTATAGACCACTGTTAACTGAAGGAACGCCTTGTCACTATTGGTGTGGGCTCTAATCTTTCTGTTTCTGGAGGATGATGAGACCGATTTACATAACTTGTATGCCCGACGATAGATAAATGCAGAATGGCAACCTTTGGTAAACCACAGCTGGACCCTAAAGAGTGGAGGACAGATATCTCTGTGGGTTCTCAAGCTCAGGGAAACTGGCCTGTTTTAAGGAAGGGTGAGAAACTTCTTTAAACTAACCAACTAGATGTAAAAAAAAAAAACTTAAAACGACATGCATCGCTGTCTTGTAGTTTTCAATTAGGAGCACATGTAAATCCATCTAATATACTATCTGATTTCAATCCAAAAAATCATATGAGGATCAAAGCAAAATACTTCGACTTTGACTATAAAAGGGCAATATATCAGACTCTATTCCAGATTAGTTCGACACGCCATTTCTATGGAGGTGTATATCATTAAGTTCAATAACCGAAATAGAGAGAAATATTTATTAAAGTCTTGAAACCCATTCCTAATAAATAACACCGACCTTTAACCTTATGTTAACCACAAAAGTCTGTAGGTCTCCTTTGCCGAAATTTTCAAACCTTGGCCAAAACAGAGAATATGAAGAGGTAAAAAAGGACACACTGTATCAAATATCGCAATATTATTATTATTATTGCCTCTAATCTTTCTACTGTTGAGTCCCAAGTGTGACATCACCATACCGGTGTTCGACTGTTTATTTCTAGTTTTCTCCATAGCCAGTACTCTGATCACTCCTTTACAGTGTTTATTGGGAAGAAACAACGAAGTACCTTACACGCTGAAGATGAAAAAATAAATCGTACACTCGTTAACTTCAATTCTGGGGGTCTAAGTGACCAAATGTATCATTTCTGAGCCAAAAAGCACCCAGCACCGTCTCGTTATTTAGAGCAAATAGAAATGAGCGGAAGGAATTTATAAAGCTTTACCACATTTACATACAAATTGCATTAAGAAATTCTATGGATCTTTCCACAACTACACAGAGATGCTTCTGAAGTCCTGAAACGGACAATCTCACTAATAATACATGATAGCTCCAACGTAATCTTAAGTCACAGTATATAACGTGACTCTGAGGTAAGGATGAGACAAAATGAAAGTTATTATAACCACCCAGACGGACCACAATCTCTGCCTTTTTGTAACAATGTTGAAGCAGACATGGAAGAGCAAGTATAGGTTTTGCATTTATATTAAGTTGCATAATTCGCTGACATCTAAAAAATAGACGGTACAAAAGAAAATATTGGATGCATCCTTTAACTAGTATCCATCTCTTAAAAGGACTATTTTGCATACCCCTTTTAGGGATCTAAAAGAAAACCCTGAACACTTTTTTAGTTATTATCGTATATCTTTAACAATTTGTGACGAACTACTCTTTCATATACGAGAAGACATTACATTACATCAGAAAAAAATATTGCATTGTACATTCTATTAAAGAACAGACCGACAACGGAACCTGCTGTACGCAATAACGGATTTCTAAGAGTGGTACTACAATGTGACAGAGCATCAGATGATCTGACTGCTATTTCCAACAGGGCAAGAACTCCCACAGTGGGGAACGATTGAGTTCAAACTGCTTTTCCGTACAAAAGGTTTCTGTTTCTCTTGCTGTAATACAACATGTGATTGTTATCCATCGGTGGTACCTTTATAGTGCCCCACTTTAGTTCAAGTGAAAAAGGCCTAAACCTTTTTGAAATCATTATAACACTTTTATATATAAGGCTTTACTATACACAATGGTATAAAGCAAAACTTAGTTATAATTTTCGACTCATCTTAATATAACAGTTAAATAATATAACACCTAGGCAAATTCTATAACAGTTATACATTTATGAAATGTTACTTATATCAAAAATCAGGTAAATTAAAATAATATTTGCTTGTTTTTATAAAAGCTGTAATATTACTAATTCAAGCTGACCAACTCCGGCTATGAAAATCAGGGCTATGTAAATGACCTGATCATTACAATCAGGGGAAAACATGATCGGGTAATCTCTGATCTAATGCAGAATGTCCTAAACATAGTTCGCGACTGATGCCAAACAATGCGACTTCACGCAAATCCCGGCAAAACAATAATTGTTTATTTCACGATAAAAGGAAGCTTTATTTACAAGCACCATCTCTTGAGGGAACAGTAATGGAATTCTCGAAAGAGGTCAAATATCTATAGACATTACCCTAGATAGCAGACTAACATGGAATTCCCTCTTATAAAGAGGGCTGGAGAAGGTCACAGTGGCAATAACATGCCGCAGGCTTTTTGATAGAACTTGGGGTCTTAAACCAAAAATGACTCTATGGTTGCATATATCTATCATAACACCCATGGTCACATACGCTTCACACGTTTAGTGGCCAAAAGGTAACAAAAGACAGTTCAACCTAGTTTACAAAAACTACAACGGCTTGCATGTCTAAGAATAACTGGCGCCATGTGGACCTGCCCAACCTTAGAGGATTTACATTTGCATGTTAGGAAGGAGGCCATCCTCAGTGCAATTAGACTGGAGAGGGCAAATCTTCTTAGTATAAAAATTGATGTTAGCCAACTGAAAGTCCTCCAAGAATTCCTAGAGGACCCGAAGGCCAACCCAGTTTCAGACGTTATGCCGAAACGTTATAACTTTGAAACACCACTCAAGGTTATTTTAGGGGACCGTCAACAGTGGCATATATGGGTCGAACTGCCATCTCACAAATGCACTGGGGTCCTCACCAACCATTTTCCATGCAGAAATACACGTCATAGAACTCTGCAATCGCGAAATGAATGTTCGGGACGTCCAAAAACTGGAACTACTGACGATAATATCACTCAACTTCACCAAATTGTGCTAGACAGCCGTCGAATTACAATTGGAGAGATAACAGAAGCTATGAACATTTTTGTCACGTATTGCATCAAGATTTTAAAGAGGGTTTACAATGACAAAGTAGAGTGGAGTGAACTTTTATCAGAGTAGCATGTATGCACAATAGAAAGCGAGCTTTATTCGGATTTTTCGATATTATATGAAAATGATGTGACAGATTATCATGTGTTTATATTTGAGAAGGCAAAGTGTATTGAAATCTATTACAGTATTATTGTTTTTAATAAGTATATACAAATAAAAATGGACAATTCAACATTTGCACCTAATTAAATGCGTCTCTGAATGCCTTGGTATATTGTTCGTACAGTTGAGAAGGTCATAAACCCTTGACTACATCTTATCCTCATATATGTAATACCGTCGCCAGGTGGGATTTGTAAGGCAACGATAATTACAGAGCCCAAATTCCTTTTGTTTATTTATCGGTCTCGTCTTAACATTTCCTGCGAGGATGTTGACAGAAATTTTTAATGGCCTCGAGCCTTTACAATTTATATTTTTCAAATTTCCACTTTAACCTGTTTGACTCTTGAAAATACAAACTTAAATTTATTGCGGAACTTTCGAAATGAGTGAGTGGCATCTATTTGACATTGTAAGGGCCAAGCTACACGAGAAAATTTTAGACAAGGAAGGATTTTCCTCTCTTTGTACTTAGACGTACCAGCCAAATATTGTTGCTACGCGTAGTTCCTTATATGATTACCGAAATTATTTGTATGCTTGTTCAATTAAGTTACAGTTTTTTATATAAACAATAACTGTATCACAAATTCACAGCACGTAATGATAATTAAATTATTAATTATCACCTCAAATGTACAGCCGACTGATTAGAAATATCGCAGTTCTAAAATGGCCAAATCAATTTCGTTTTCAGTAGTATTGGTATGCTGGCCGTCCTCCCGATTGGCATTTAGGAATTTTTCCTACCCCCGGATACTTCTCACCCGTAAAAACTGCCTATAATCTGCCGTGCGGTGGATTTTTATTTTGTTAAAATTGAATCATAGAAATACTAAAAAAAAATTTAATTTCTTATAAAAATTGATTTGTTTTGTTGCGGTCGAATTAAAACGAGCTAATGGCCCTCTAATAGAAAGCTCTATACATTCTCTCTCTCTCTCTCTCTCTCTTGCTATATTATGCCACATAAATTCTTCTCAATGATAGCTTTCTTTAGTGGAATAAAAAGCTAAAGAGCTTTCAAAAAGTGATCCGGGCTTACAAGAAGTTTTGCACTTCTATTCTACACCGTAAAAAATCATGAACTAACTTTGTGGAAAATTACTATGGTTAAAATAGTCACTACAGCTTAAAATGTATGTATATACACATAATCATTAAGAAATTAAATACTTTTTACGTAATCTGTAAACTTCCTATTTTTAATTGGAAAAATAAGTAAAGTAAGTAATTTTTTTGATTATTTATGTAATTTTACATTTGATTACACAAACATTTTGTATCGTACTGTCAGTTTGTGTAAAATTAAATACAGTACTGTGATTTGCATTGAATTCCCCATATTTAAAAAGGAATTTTTCAATAAAACAAAAGTAATGATGTTTGCAGGATGCGTTGCTATGAATCATTATACGGGAAATTGTATCAGAATGTGGTCGCCGGTCAGTATATAGTTTGATTTTGTGGAGTGCAGTTGGGGATGGATTAATAATCATAAAACATGTAAAGAAATGTTACTAGTTTCGATCCTAACAGTTACCTTAAAAACCTTTTAAAAATCAAAAAATATTTTTAGGTACGCAGTATTTTTATAATTGAATTTCGCTCAAAAAAACTCAATCATGGAAATACTGCATACCTACAAATATTTATTGATTTTTAAAAGGTTTTTAAGGTAATTGTTAGGATCGAAACTAGTATTACTTCTTTTACGTGTTGATTATTAATCTATACTTATTAGTGCCATGGTCATAAGAATTGGTCTTAGACCAATTCTAGCTTTTTCACTTGTTTATGTATGTAATTTATTAATCTCCGGACGAAACATAAATTACATATATTTTGGTAAATTCACATGTTGTGTACTTCACATACGGAATTGAAGAAATCATAAATAATGTCAAATCACATTAAACTTATGTAATTTAGTTCCACAGCATGATGTAACTTTACATATCCCATTTTACATCGGAAATTGAAAAATGGGTAAACAATGTAAAATTACATACAACTCATGTAACTTAATTCCACAGCATGATGTAACTTTACATATCCCATTTTACATCGGAAATTGAAAAATGCGTAAACAATGTAAAATTACATACAACTTATGTAACTTAGTTCCACAGCATGATGTAATTTTACATATGGCATTTTACATCGGAAATTTAAAAATACATAAACAATGTAAAATTACATACAGTGCGAAATTGCTTTACATAAGGTTATGCAGTGCGCATAAAGTTGTGTAAATTTCCGCTACCATTGTTGGCAATTTGTTGCCTATTATAGTAGCGGAATTTTCAATAGATATTTTTTACGGTGTAGTTGTAAGTGGTCTCAGATTAAAGTTTGCAAATATCAGTGCGACATTTGTTAGAAACTAGTGTTTCGAAACAAAAGTTAAAAGCTTTCTAAACTACCAAGGTGAGATTAGCAATTGTTCAAATCTGAAGACCGAAACACAGTGCAAGCGTAAGCGCAGCCGGCGCTTGACAGTTCCTGTAGAATACAAGCTGGACAAGTTTTAATGGGAAAGTCGGCTGCGCCCCTGCGCTGAGCAAACGCTGAGGTAGCTTTAGTTTGTAGTCCAACGCAATTTTTGACATTTGGTAACCCGATTATCATTGTTTACAGCCAGCAGCTGATCTGGTTTTAGTGAATTCGGAAGTGTCTTCTCAAGAAAAGTTTATTAGTTTGGTGCGAGATGTATAGAGTTAATTTATAACTTAAAATGACGGGTTTATAGAAATCTAGGAAAAAGAAATAAAAGTTGTCAACACTCACACTATGTTAAACTAAAGTTCGCTATGCCGAAGTTATCAAACGTCGGCTGAGTTGAAGTCGTGTACACTCGCATTGTATTTCGGCCTAGACGCTACTCTGTGAAATCCACTCTGGTGGGAAGCGCGAAGAACTTATATTAGAGTGCAAACTTGACAAAAGGAGAAAAAAATCAATCTGATGTGATGACTCCACTCTACTCTGCCATTGTAAACGCTCCTATACCGCTGGAACAGAATACAACGCAGAGCTTACGCAGTACTAACGTGACCGCGTTTAATGATAAAACAATGCAATTATCATATTTTCAATATTGTGCTTGTGGATTTTTTTATATTGTTTAAACTTGTGCGAATAATAAGAGTAACATTTGGAATATCCGGCACCTCAATAAATTAATTTTTACATTACAAATTTCATTCAAAACAAACGTTTCCTTCAACTGTCAAAAATCTTCTCTGCAGTACTTGCGTAAAAGTTGGAAGTTGACCAATGTTCTTGCGGCAAATGCGTTCACTGTGTGCAAACTAATGTATTTCAAATGCATTAAGCTTTTGCATGACATTTCCTAAACGTTTACTCCGACATTGATCCGTTCATTCTGTTCCAGTAGTTAAGTATGAAAAAGCTGTCCGCGGGTTGAGTGCCGGGTTTGCTCACTTTGGTCCAAAAACACTGTCTCACTCCTCAGCGGTTGCCATAGCGAAAATCCACGAATTACGGTTTGAACTGCTTGACCACCCTCCTTACTCACCAGGTTTAGCCCAAGCGACTTTTGTTTTTTTTTTTGTTCCCTAAGCAAAAAGTTGTTGTGCTCGAAAAACAGAGATTTTTATCGAATGAGGAGACTATCACTTTCGTAAACAACTATTTTGCGGAGAAACACGTTAAGTACTATTTGGACGGGTTAAAGATATACAAGGAGACTACGTAGAAAAATAAAAATTAATTTAAAGAAAAATGTCTTGTACCTATCTTTGTTAAGTCGGAAACTATTCAGACAACCCCCGTTTGAACCAAAACTGAAACATTGCATAAATTTGTTTCATAATCATAATTAAAAACGAGCAACTAAGCAAATATGTACATAAATACTATATATGTAGTACATATGTAATATGAATGAGTAGCATAGCAAATTTTGTATAATAAACTGCTTATTGCATCAAAAATCGATTGTGTATGGTGCAGCATAGCACTTGGACTTAGCAGCAGCATCTGGAATAGTTCCAAAAGTAAAAAATTGTTCACTTCTTATTTTCTACTACAAATTTTTACATAATTCACAGTACCTATATACAACTAGATAAATCTCTCAACCAAAAAATCACAAGATTATTTCTATAGGACCATTATAATTCATGTAAGAGATTAACTTGATTAGATGGTATAACAGTATGTGATCTGATCTGATATATAGACCATCTATAAAGTTATATATAGTCCACAGTCCTAAAAAAAAAAAAAAACATTTACTTCCTATAGACTTGATTAATGATAATTTGATCTACTTTCAATTTTTAACGTGTGAATCAAGGTTACAACTCTTTTGTTAAACAGAGCAATGCCCTTGTTCTTAAAAGTCTTTCAAATTTTAAGTGAACAGTAAAGAAACGCACTCATATAACACAAAGCCTATCAATCTACATAAATTACATAGCCTAAGTGATTGATAGGATGATTTTATCCAATTCAGATAGGTATTATTTTGATCCATTTTTTTAATTGCAATTGAAAAATCTCTTTAAAAAGTAAAATTAAATATTTTCCAAGCATACACACAGTCATCATTTCCTCAAGGTAGTTAACTTATCATCATCAATAAATAACATCATTTTCAAATATATGTACCTACTTATATGCAAAAATGTCTGACGCATGCTCATACAATATCAGCCAGGCAGGCAGGCAGGCCTCTATTCTATTCCATATTGAGCTGTGATTCATCCATTCAATTACCTCATAAGATGCGAACCGCCAGACGAAGAAAAAATAGAAAAGGTCAAATCAAAAAAACCACAGAAAATCCCATCCCGATTACCTGTGCATTATTTGTATTGTATGATGAGGTTCCTAGCAGTAGAGGACCATATTGCTATAATATTTTTTAATTAAACATAACAAATTCAGAATAATAGGGTGCCGCGCACCGTGCTGCCGTTCAAATTCTGCATTTTTTTTTTTTAATTTAACACCCATATTAAGTTCCTCAAGAGTTAACTTAAAAATAAAACAAACAAAAAACGAAATATTGGCAAAAAGAATAAAAAGAAGAAGAAGAAGAATAAACCGGTTTCATTATAAAATTCATCATTTTGAACTATATAGGTAGGTAATCGACTCTTATGTATACTATATGTATGTAGAGGTAGGGGGGTACTAGGTACTTACCACCTTTATTTGTTTGATCCAATCCCAAGCTAACAATAAGAATTGTGCAGAAATTTCACTAGTGTTACTCTAGTGGATAACCGCGTCCGCTCTTTTAGGTGCTCTTTAATAATAATCACTTGCACACACCACAATTAAACGTAAATCAAAAATTCGGCAAGTCTAATCCACTTTAGCATGCGCAAAATTGAATTGACTTAACACAAAAAATGCACTCCACCAGAGAAAAAAATCACTGGGACTTTGATGGCGGTGGTTTAACTGGTGACCTTTCACTTTTCGATAAAAATAAATAAATAAAAATTTATATTCAAAAATATTATTCACTTCACTTCACTTGATGCGTTTTTTATTTTAAATTTTAAACTCGTTTACACTTATGGAAGGAAGTATTTATGACGATGATGCTGATGATGATGATGATGAGAATAGTAGTAAAAGTTTTCTTTGCTTTTTTTTCTTATTCAATTTTATATGACAAGAAAGTACCGGATCTACTACCAACTAAAATAACCCGATCGATGATGATACATAGTTCATAGAGAGAAGAGATCCCTCGACGACGATATTGTCACGGGCATAAAACTTTTAAAACCGGACTGAAAAGACAAGTTTTTTTTTTTTACACTTTAATCGGCCGTTTGAATTGAAAGAAGAAGAAGAAGAAATTGTTTCCTTTTAGGAAGCGAAAGGTTTTTAATTTCACCTTGTTGTTTTTTTTTTTAAGTAAATATTAAACACAAAAAAAAACTTAATTTAATTAATTAAAACTATCAGGAATATTGTAAAAATGCGATTAATTAATTAGAAAATTTAAATTTTACTATCGTTTTTTAATAACTGTTAATACCTCGTTTACTACGAGAACCACACTTACTGCCCAAAAGTCAACTAAAATTTGATAGTAGTTAGTACGACGATGGAGTTGCGAGACTTGGAAAGGCACACGAAAATTTTATAGAGGAGAAACTCTGCTTGGCTGGTGCTTCGCCTTCTTCTTGAAGTCAAACTGAAACTAAAATTGCTTAATAAAATATTGTGAACCCAAGAAGACAAGCGGCAGCAAAGCTAAGCAACCAAGAACTACTACGTACGGCACGGCTACGGCTGGTGCTGGGGTTGCGGAGATTGCCTGGCGCTGCTGAAGTGCTACTCTACTAGAGTGGCTAGCCTGGCCTGACTCTATAACTGCATGACGATAACATGGCAAAAGAGCGGCACATGGATGTCGCACGAACTGAATATAATTTGGCGAGTGTTATTTTTTTTTTTTTTTTGTGTTGCTTTGTCTTTTGTTGTGTATATTTGGTACGGTTCTAGCTATATTAGTTCGGTGTTTTTTGTGTTGTATAAAATTTTATATCAAAACCAAAAAACAAAAATGCTTACTCGACTCGTCACGACATACATACAGCCGACAGCCGAACCAAATGAGCTGCTCCAATAGATTTTTGTTTTTAAAAGGCGGCTGCACTGCAAGCTGTATAAAAGCGACAATGATACAAACATGCATATATACAGCATAAGGAGGACTGAAGGAAGAATTTTTGATATCAATATATAGTTCAAGCAAGCAAAGACCGGGTAAGTACATGTAGAGGGGACCTAGTCACTCACACATTTTATATCTAAGCTTTTTTCATATATACATACATACCTAACTGCTTTACATACTTATTACTATACAGAAGCCATTGTTCAAGTTTTATATTCTCTGGGGGAATTTTTCCTTATATCCTTTTCAACAACATAAAGATTCACCTTGAAAGAAGAAGACGATCAGGAATTTTGATGTCCTTTATATCCTGGTGTGTAGCTAGGTATCTAGTCCAGTTTTTTATGTGTTTTTTTTTTTAATTGTGTAATCTTCTGATGTTGTTTGGTCCTTGTAGGTAGGTACTCTTGAAATACATTTGACAAATTTAACAAGTAAAAAAGCTAGAATTGCTCGTAAGACTAAATGAATGCCCTTATGTAATTTCGTATAGTCACTCATCTATGAATGTTTTATTTTTGAAGTGGTTTTTCGCGGATTTCATATTCTGAAGAGCATTTCAGTACAATAAAAACATCTAGGACTGATCGTTTTCACAGTATATGTAAAAAACCAAAATTTTTATATGGCAACATTAAGAAGGTGTTACCCGATTTAGTCAATTTTTGAAATTATATTTACTATTACTATGAAAGCCAAAGCACAGTGTGTAAAATTTCAGCTCTCTGCATCGACGCATTGTCAGACATAATCCAAATATATAGTAAACAACAAAATTTTTGTATGGCAACTCTACGAAGGAGTTACCCGGTTTGTCCCATTTTTGCGCACTTGAATTAACTTTTTTTTAAAGCCCATGTGCAAAATTTCAGCTGTCCAAATACTTGCGTTCTCGAGTTATCGTGCGGACGGACATGAAAAAATCATAATAATTTTTACTATTATTAATATTTCATATAGCGTACATATAAAAAGACATATAATTTTTTTTTATATTACTAAGTCAAGCTCGTATGCGGATGACATCCCTCTGCTCATTTCCAGGCACAGCATGACTGCTGCATGTGCCTTCATGTAACGAGGCCTCAATATTGTTGACGACTGGTGCTTGGGTACTTTGTTCTTCAAAAGCATTTTGGACACACTCTGCCACTCTCTCCTAATGTCAAGCACCTCGGAGTCTTCCTCGACTCGAAGCTGACATGGGATGTACGTAGAGGAAAAATTTAATGCGGTTGTCTTCCAGGCTGAAGTCTTCGCCATATCAATGGCAGCGAAGTTAGCCCTTGATATACAAATCAAGTGGAAGGACATTGCTATCCTTTCGGATAGTCAGGCAACCTTGATGGGTCTGAGTAGCCCTCGGATAACATCTCAGTTATTGGGGGATTGCAGGTCGTCTGTGGATAAGTTATGTATCCACAACAAGGTGTCCCTTCTGTGGGTTCCTGGTCACATTGAGATCACGGGGAGTGAACGGGCTGACCTTTTAGCTAGGGCTCGCTCTGATTCCCCGTTCCTCAGACCGGAACCCGCCGTAGACGTTGCCACCTCGAGTATCGGGTCTCTTATCAAAGCGGATGTTCATAGAAAACATCAGCAGAGTTGGCGAACCTGAGTACTTGCAGCTGTACAAAACTGTTTCTTGATAGACCCAATGGGAATATCTCAGATTTTTTCATGGGCCTCGGAAGGAAACAATGTAGAACTATAATTGGCATCATCACCGGCCACAGCTCACTTCACGCTCATCTAACAAGGATGGGAGTTGTTGACAGCCCTGAGTATCTATCCTACCTGGAGGTAGAGCCCGAGACAACCGAACACTTTTTGTGTGCGTATCCGGCCTTCGCCCGGAATAGACTGGATATTCTAGGGTCTGCCCTTCTATCTGTGGATGAGCTGAAAAACCATCCTCACCAAGACCTGATGCGCTTCATTAAGAGGACAACATGGTTTTGGCGAATGCGCTTCTGGCAGGATAACACAATGGGCCGCTATGGCCTCCGTGCTTTGGATGGGGTCTCCTGTCCCCTGCCTCAAAAAAAAATCAAGCTCGAGGGTTTTGCGTTTAATTGCATTGATGATACTGATGCTCTCTTTGCAATGTTTGCTGTGTAATATCTACTGCACTTGGACATGATCTGCTCCACTCCGAGATTCATCAAGATGATTACTCCCACTACTTCTGGCATTCTATTACCTACATATCTCTAATTATTGTCTTGCAACTTCTCAATTCCCGTCATTATGGAAAAAAAGCCCTCATTGTCCCTGTTCCCAAAAAGCCTTGTCCTAGTGAAACAATGATTAGTCTTCGAAAAAGTCATGTAAAATCAGACCAAAAAATATCTTAGCTTCTATCATCTTACCAATTAGGTTTTCGAAGTGGACATAGCAGCGAAACTGCCCTTCTGAAGATTTCAACAGATATTATCGATTCCTTAGATCTAGACAATTTAACTATGTAGACAACAAGCAGTTAAAGTTAAAGACTCTATGTGGAACTTTCGAAACTCCATCTGTGGAATACCCCAAGAATCAATCCTAGATCCCCTCTTATTCAGTCTCTATATCAATGATTTCCCTGAGGTAATTAAGGATGTGAATATTCATCTATATGCTGATGACTCTCAAATTTACTTGAACAGACCAATCGGGTTGCTCGCGTAAATGAAGATTTAACGAGGATTTATGACTATTCAATAGCTAATAAACTGCTACTGAATCCTAACAAGTCTATGGGTATACCGATATATAGAAATAACCTTGAGTCGTCAGACCAGCCCTTCTCTGGCTCTGTAACAAATTTAAATGTAGTCCTGAACAGACAATTTACTTGCTGCAGTCATGTTACCAATATCTTAGGCAAAGTATATGGCTCCTTAGTTGGATTCTACCAAACTTTGTGTATAAGTTAGACTCACTTTGCCGTCGTAAAGTGACAGTTAAATCAATGATTGTACTAGATATATTTTCAATTTAACATGTAGTGCCCTCATCTCAATGCAAGTTAATTCAGCCCTTGGATACACTCTTGATACCCAATTTGCTCATCGTGACCTGTATTTTTTACATAAATTAATTCATAACAAGTAAAAAAACTGTTATTCGTCTAAGGCCAATTCTTATGATACCCAAGATGAATGCCCGTATATAATTTCGTATGTGCGGTCACCCATCTGTGCAAGTTTGATTTTCGAAGTAGTTTTTTTGCATATACATATTTCTAGAACGGTTCGTCGGACAGTAAAAATGATTACATATATCAAATTTCATAGGACTTCATGTTCTGAAGAACTTTTCCGTATAATAAAAACGTCTAGGACTAATAATTTTCACAGTATACGTACAAAATTTTAATTTTTGTATGGCAGCATCAAAAATGGATTGCCCGATTTAGTCCATTTTTAAATCAAAATTAGTATCGTGAGAACGGACGGACAGACAAACGTGCAAAAAGCAAAATAACTTTTAATATTATGCGTGAGTGTCTGTTACATTTTGCTTTTCCAGCATTGTTTCTACAATACTATATGATTTCATCTATGATGTATAAACAGAAAGAAATGCAGCCATCTACATTTGTATTTCTTGGTAAAAGCTGTAATTGAACCTACAATTTATGGTGAGCTTCGAGCGACCAAGTGTAATACAACTCCAACTTTACAACATCCCAATGGTATGTTTTTAAGGGGGACTCTCTTTTGTCAGGAGAATGACCATTCGTTGGCAACCACCTGTCGGTGGGTTTTCGAACCAACCCATCAATAGAATCAAAATACCACCAACAACTATCTTTTTTTTTTGTATGCATTTAAGAATGAAGGCAAGGTGGCACCTTCCCTTTCTTTCCCACATGACCCGGGAAAACGAAATATGAGAAAAAGATGTCCTAATTACGAGTATATTCCAAACTGAAAAATTTTGTGCTCAAAAATTTAATAGTTTTTTAAATATGCAAAATGCGGGGTGCAGGACGACACCAAGCTTCATACCACCCTAGTATTGACTCTGTCAACAAAGTTTTGATTCATACAGGATTTATGTGCTAATAAGTGCCAACTGTTCGCCAAATCTAAAAACTTTTGACTCAAAAATTTAATTGAAAAATTTTATACTCGAAAATTTAATAGGGTTTTTAAGAAACCAAAATGGGAATATAGGACGACTTCGTCCGCCACGTTGACCTAATAAGAATGCTATTAAAAAAATTTTGATTCACTCAGGACTTATGTCCTAATTACTTAGTTGCTAATCCTTTGCGAAATCTAATTTTATACTCGAAAGTTTAATGGAGTTTTTAATTAATCGAAATGCGGACGACGTTATCTTCCACCCCGCTTAAGTAAAAAAATCTACCAAAAAAGGTTTTGATTCACTCAGGATTTATGTGCTGCATGTTTATCAAATCTAGAAATTTTGTTTTCAAAAATTCACCCACGTGCCCTAATACCTAAGCGAGAGCTGTCAAATATTCATTATGTAATGGTTTAAATACCTGTTAATTATCAATGCCAAGTATTTAAAAATTGACAATTTTCATTATCAATACTCTTGTATTGGAATTAAAGTTTTACCGAAAAGTATTACTGTATAATTCACGTTCACTGAATAGACAGCTGTAAGCAATTTTTCGTATGTGGTATCACAACGAACCCTCTAAAGGTTTATGTGAATGAGGCTGGCAGTTTCTTTGACCACCCTTATCTAAGCTATAACCTAACGAGTGCATCCAAAGCGGAAATATGTCAGATATGATAAAATACCAATGTTATAAAGCTTGGAATTCACGTCATGTCTCAATAACGAAGACGAGTTGTAATCTTCGAAACAATAGTCAATAAATCCAATAAAAAAGACCTTTTTTTTAATCCCTTCCGAAATTGTTTGTGATCTAGAGATGACCTCGCGAAGAATACAGTTGTTGGTCAGGACAAATAACCGCTATAAAAAAGACTTTCAAGGATTCTTTGAATTGACAATAACAAGAACACATATAGTCGTTGTAGACAATTCACGCTGAGGAGAGTCAAAGGACTTAATGTAATTATTTTTAGTCGAATTCCAATATGATCTCGCGATTGATGTTTGTGGTAACATGGAATTTTGCGACGTGGTTGAATTGACTCGAGGGGAATCAGATGGCAAAAAGGTAACAGGAAAATCCGCACTCGCAGCAAGGATATAAGATTTGAAATTTGGAAAAAATTTAAATTCGAAATAGTCATATATACAATAGATCATCAATGAAAATTAAGAAAAGAGTCGGAGAGAAGACAGAGCTCTGTGTGACACCGTCTTCAATGGTCTGGTGGTCAGATAGGAATCAACCGAGTACAATACGTTTAATGCTGCAGCCAGATAAAAGAATTTTAATACATAATAGGAAATGATGTACGAGGTGATTGTGCAAAAATGATCGAATTTGTGTTGTAAGCTTTTGTCTCTAGAGAACAAGAGCATTTAAAAATTCTCAGCAACGCCTCTAAAATTTAATTTACAAATGGTCCTGTATGAATATTTTATAAAAAAGACACAGCTAAATTTATCAAATTATAATTTTAAATATTGAAACATTATTGCTAGCTAAGTTAGCGAACAGTTAGTAATATACTACTAAAACTCGGTAATAATTAAATTGCTTCTTATTAAATTTTTAACTTATCATTTAATTTCTTTCAATTGCCACTTCTGGACAATCTATATCTCGCTGAAGTCTAAAAACAATGAAAGAAAATTTCAGCATTGCAAAATAGCTGAACATAAGCCAATATAAATTATCAGGAAATTCAAGGAAATATTTAAAACTATTTTACGTGATGCAATCAATTTTATTGTTATCAAACTAAAATTGCAATTAATCAAGTGAATTACATTGTTATCAGAAGTGGCCGGCCTTTTTAATCATTTTTTCTGTCAATTTTATTTTATCGTTATCTAATCTCCCTCTTTGCGTTGAATTTAAAAAAAGCTCAGATATTTCCGGGATTTTTTTTTTTTTGTTTATGGATTGTTAGAGTAATGAGAAAAATAATGTGGTGTATTCTAAAAATGGTAACTAATAAAAGTAAGCACATTCATCATATGCCAATCCTATAATCTCTGATTCAGTCATGAAATATTTTTACCCTTGCGAACGAACAAACCAAATTTATTTTTGAAACATTGTATAAAAAAGCAAGATTAGCTTGCGGGACTGCTACAAGACGAACGAGTTCGTCTGCCTAGTTGAAGTACAGAGTGTGATTCCCATTCAGACCTAAATGGGATTTTCGACTCGAAGTTGGCTTTTAGCATAGTCTGAAGGAGGTAATCGTTGGTAAATGTTGATGTCAGCCATATGCACGACCGACAGCAGTATTAATCAGTTTTCAATGTGATTATTTTTGTGCTTAAAATCATAAATAATTACATATCCTTCTTAATTAAACATAAACATAAATATTTATTTATATTAGTACCCGTGCCAACGGCACGTAAAGCGTTGGGCACATCATAGGAAGTTGCATAGTATGTAGATTTATTAAATTAATAATAAAAGAATGGAAGTAATGGGAACCTAATAACTTCATAATATAGTATATTAAAGTATGATAAACATTATAGCAAACAATTAAAAAGAAGTAGTGAGAACTTAATATATACATAGTAAAGTGTACAAGTAAGATATGTATTATAATAACAATAACTTATTAACTTAACAAAGTCACTTTTACAACAATAATTTACATTTTCTCTCTTACATATGATGATACTCGTATAATATTCTTTCTGAAATTTCTAAAATTTATTTCGTACTTTAGTCTATCTGGCAGGTCATTAAACATACATAATCCTCTAAACATTATGCTGTTCTGAGTTCCTGAACTCCGAAAAGATGGCAGTGCGAAGTCGTTTGCAGATCTCAGTTCATACGGCTGGATATCAAGTATGTAATTTACCTGTCCAGTTAAATACTCTGGTAGCATGTTGTCTTATTTTGAATATGAATACAAAAACGTTCGCAGCTATTCTTTGCCTTACACTTAGCCATTTCAGTGCCTCCCACATTAATGTAATAGTTGTATGTCTGCTACATCTGAGAATAATTCGCATTGCTTTATTCTGTAAGGTCTGCAGTTTTTGCAACATTTGCTGGCCGCCCATGAAAAGAATGGTGGCATAATATTTGAAGTGGGGTCTCACAATAGTGTTACACCCCGTATAAGTTGATAGATTACCTCTAATTCTCCTTAGAAAGTCAATTTTTTTTCGCTATTTTTTTAGTGATATATTCAATATGCTTCGAAAATTTTATATCCTTATCAATAACAATCCCAAAATATTATTTCTTTGACAGCTTCTATTACTATAGGAATAGCAGAATAACAGATAGTTGAAGGCTGTCGACCAATTGGCTAAATAGACTGAGCATCAGCAGGCACATTTTTAAACGGCAAGATTGAAAATTGATAATTGTAGGACAACATGATGTTTGTATTAAGATACCAACTTATTTTAAAATATATGCGGATGGAGAGAGGAAACTATAAAGTAAATGGTTAATTGTAGGATAAAATGAAGGTTGCCTTTGAGACATCAATAACATAAATTACATAGCAGAAGGCAATTCACATAACTTCATTCAAGAAGTCCTGAGGCTCTGATCTAAACGAATTCATCTAAGCGCTGTGCCTAGCGTCATCGGACATCTGATTCCAAATAGTCGCCCCACATAGGAAAGTGTTTTTCCCGCCGTACTGCGAATGGACCCTAGTGAGGGCAATCCTAAATCTGTTCAAGACGCTCCAATTGAAACGACTAACAATGTAACAGTGCATTAGGTCATGTCTAGCATTTTAAATCAACTTCAGAGTGCTCAGTTCATACATATTGACCAGCGGACAGGGGAGGGTGCACTTGTGATCCGCGTCTAAGACCAAAACATATCTGGTGCAGGCCTTAAATGCATGAAACAATTTAGTGCAGTTATCGCAGGAAATGGGAAACAGTTCAACATTCGCATAGAAGAAATGTGGTAGGATCAGGGCTGAGAAAAGTCTTGTGCGAGTGACCACATCAATATTCTGAGATAAGAGGCAGCGTAAAGCGAGCGCAAGCCATAATATACTCTTAAGCAGATCCTATTTACCGAGGCTCCCATCTCAAGTGACACCAGGATCCATGAGAAGATCAAGATTCAAGACCGTCTTAGCTGAAAGCGTTATATTATGACCCAAAAATGGTAGATTACTTATCTCGTCATTTACAGTTTAATAGTGATGTTCAACCCTTGTAACTTAGCAAGTGTGGATCAGAAATTAATATATTGTGAGAAAATCTACAAGTCTATTTAAGTCTGATCAAAGCCCTTAATTATACTTACTTATTCAGCTGAAGCAGCGACCCATAAGTTTCGTCTGAATAATTTTAGAAGTAAAAGGACGCAGAATATGCTAATGTATAAAGGTTAATGAACTACCTTAGGATACAAAAAGTGAAGTGCATATTTTTAGTTTTAATCAGAGCTTAATTGATAAATTTGTGAAATTCTGTACAATATTGTAATCAAAATAGCTCACGGCTAAATAAAGGACTAATTTTTTATATCGCTGTTATAACTACATTGATGTCAGATTTACGCACCTTAACTTGATATAAAAATTATTGCTTCAGTATAAAATTTTAGCGTTCAATATACCTATGTATTTCCTTATCAAAACATTATGCATGTATACATATTAGAATTTCAACAAATTCATATGCAACATAGTTATATACAATAAAAATAATGAAAATAATGAAATTTCCTCAAGCAAATTATACTACCTACCAAATGTTGAATAAATCTATATAACAAATTTAATATAAATAGTACTAGATAATTTTGTGCACAAGAAACAAATATCAAATACATAATATATACAAATTTATAAATAAATTTTTAATTTCCAAACAATCAGAAATCTTTTCTTTCCATCAATTTTATTCAAATTAAAAATGAACTATATAATATCACTTACCCTTCATCATCTTCATCGGTAAGTAGAAAATTTGCTCGTAGAAACAGCTGCTGACGATGGTGAAATAAAACGAAACAGCTGACTGTCATTTCTGAAATCATCTGTTGTTCACCTCTTCAGTAAATTTCTTTCTAAATTCACGTCCGCAAAATTTATAATATAATCTATCTCATTTCCACTTATATCACCAATTGTGGAATATTTCTTCTTTTCCTTTCCATCTTTAATATCAAAAATTTAGAAGGAGGCAAACAGTCCGTTCGTTCGTTGGTTCTATTCAGGGTTGCCAGAAAATATAATTTTAAATCGGCAGCTGCATTTAAAAAAATCGTCAAATGAGAGTGAAAATCGTCATTACATATTAAATGAAATGCATCCTATGTATTATGCACTTTATTAAGGGAACGAAACAAATAAGAATAATAAAAGAATAACAACAGAATATATAATGAAAAACTAAGCACAACAGTTGCTTCAGTAATATTTTTAGGAATAAAATTGACAAAAAAATAATATCACCAAATATAATACCAATAGATTTTTTTTATGAATACAGAATCTGTATGAAGTCGATTGCGAGTTTTACTTTTATTATTTTATTAATTATTCAAAATATATGCTCGTCATTTGCTGAGGAGTTTGGAAGAGTTAATAGAGCAAACACAAATTTTTCAAGTTTTGGAAATATGTAATTTACAGCCGCCATTCCGTTTTAAATTGGAAATAGATATCCAAAAATTATATGATATGTTATCACTTGCATCTAGCAAAACATTTCGTCGAGTAATTTTTATGACCCATCGTTTCAAATCAGGATCATCTTCCCCAAATTGAGAAACCTAACCTAACATTTTTCTATTCCCTTCGACATAGTGTTGGTACTGCTGTTTCTCACAAAATGGTAAATTAAATCGTAATTATAAATTCTATGCAGATGCAGTTACAGTTAAGTCGAAATTTTTCTTATTTCGGAATGTATTTCCAGATCAAAAATTTTACATTTTGGCATGTATGTACGGTAACTTCAGGTCAAAGATTTTTTGTTTCGGTATATACTTAGGTCAAAAAATTGTTTTGTACAAAAATGACCAAAACATACATACAATTGTCATAAAATCGTCATTTGGAGAAGTAAAATCGGCATTAAAATTTTCGATGCAGAAATCGTCAAAATGACGATAAAATCGTCAATCTGACAACGCTGGTTCTATTTGTAGAAAAAAACTGTCGCACTTCTCACACACTGATTTTCAAGTCCGTCGGTGTCGGTGGTGGTGTTATTTCACAGTTTTCTTATAATAAAAGTTTTCTCCTCCTTTGTATTGTGCCAAAAAAAGAAAACCTCGTAGTCTTACTAATAATTTTCGTTTAAGTAAATCCCTTTATCACACTTTTATCAGTTTAAAGTTTTCCTAAAAATAAATTTCTTACTGTTTTCCGGTTGAGTTTTTTTTTTGTATCTTGTAAATTGTGCTGCAATATAATTTCCGTTCAAAAATTTTGTTGTTTTGATAAATAAATACGAAGGAGACAATTACTTGACGTGTCATACGAGTAAAAAGGTACGACTGATTTTTGTTTAAAAAGTGTCCCAGAAAACAAAGAAAAAGGGAGTTTTTTTTTTATTATTATTAATTTGCCGTTTTTGATTGACATTTCGCGCGAGTGGCGATTTAAAGTTTGGGTGGCTGTTGTCTGTCGTGTTCGCTCTTGTTAACTTGCAGAAAAAGTTTTCATGTCGCTTTTTTGCATAAATTGATTTTATTTTTGTAAATTTTCTGGGATAAATTTCTACCAGACACTCAAACGTGTGCTACTTGTTTAGAAGGAAAAGGTAAACGAAAAGAAAAAAGAAATTTAAATTACGTAGCAATGATACCGTTGTTAAAAGGAAATCATCACATCATTAAAGATGGATAGAATAAATTGAACTACCCAGTGGCTATAATGAAGAAATATTCGTGATTTTCTAGCATTGTTTTTTTTTTTGTTCTGTGCGTATCAGATTATCGTGCCTGCCTGAGTCATTGCTAGGTTAATCGTGTTTCCGTATAATATTACTCATTCTTACCGTTGTTGTTAGTGTCGCCGGTGATTTAAAATTTGTTGCTGATAAAAATATTGAAAAAGGTTAGAAAGATTATCGTCGCCTTTGAAAGTTATTTGGCAGCTGCGTTTATTTTTGAACAGGGAAGAAGCCGTAAGAGTGTTTTTTTCTTCTTTCTTTTCAATTATACCTTACGACCTGTGCTGTGCCTTATCTATCGGTTATAGCAGCAGCACCATCACTAGATTAAATGACACTTTTTGTGGTTTTAGGCGTGGACACAATACATTTGATCAATTGAAATCTTTAATGTTTTGGAATCTGGATAATACCTAATGTCTTGAATATAGGATTGATAATAATGTTTTAAAACCAGTGTGTTGGAAAGCTAAACTTAAAAGTTTTCGTAAGGAAAATTTCTAATTTTTTCTAGGATTGCCAAAGTTTATGCCATTTATCAATTATTTTCTGTTTTTTAGTTGCGCATATAGAATATAATAGAAAAACGTTTATTAAAGAACCCCACCTTAAACTACGTTACAACGTTAGGTACCTACATTGAGTAGATAATAGTAATTTATATTGATCGAGTAGTACATATATTTATTTGAATACCCGTGCCAAAGGCATGAATAGCGCTAGACACATTTTAGAAAGTTACATAGTAGATTTACATTGTAGCAAAACAAATCATAAAAGATAAAAGAGAATATAAGTAACATTAGCCTAATATATAGAAGAAAGCAAAAATGAAATAGGATACAACTAGGAGCCTAATATATAGCGTAAAAAAACGAAAAAATATATAGCATGATCAAGTGCACAGTGCACTAGTTAGATTTAAAAGCAAAATGTAGAAAGTCCTTAGAATTAGAAGAGAATATGATAGTCAGAAATGTAGTACAACAAATTTAGAATTAGATTAGTTTGAATAATTTGATTAGTATGGGGTTGAGTGTAGATGTTTAAACCAAAAAATAAAAAGCTCTATATAGATAATCAAAGCTTCTGAATGATGGATAACAGAAAACATTCAATCCCATAACAGCTGTGAAGCAACTGGCGTGAGAAATGTAAAGAATGTTAAAAATGTACAGAACAGCATGTCGGATGACCCTCATATAGCTGTCGTCAGGAAGTCCCGAGCTTCGGACTTGAATGAATTCAGTGTCGCAGCGCATCTAGCCTCCTCAGACATACGGTTCTATAGAACGGCCCCATTAAGAAATACAGTTTCTCCGCCGTACTGCGTGCGAACCCTAGGGAGGAAAATTCTGTGGTTGTTCAGAGCGCTCCAACTAAAACATCTAGTAACATAGTTGGACAATAGTCCATGTCTAGTCTTAAAAATAAGCTTGAGAGCACCAAATTCATACATGTTCGCAAGTGTACACGGAATAACCATTTCAAGGAGCTGCACGGGCACACGTGAGCCTTGTTTGAAACCAAAAGCGTATCGGCGTAGAAAAAAACTGGAAGAATCAGGGCTGAGAGCAGCCTTGTACGGGTGATCAGATCAATATGCTGGGAAGCAGCATAAAGGGAGCGTAAACCATAATACACACTGGTGCAAATCTTATTTATTTGCGGTTCCCAAGTGAGACCTGAGTCCATGAGAAGACCGAGATTCAGGATCGGCTTAGTTGAGAGCCTAATAGAGTTACCAAGAAGATGAATGTTGGGAAGATCTGAAGATAGGCTGGTGATATTTCTGAGACGAATGGAATAGACGATGGCCTGAGTCTTGGAGGAATTGAGGGACAGACCATTGTTAGCAGACCAATCTGCAATCTTGGCAAGAGTTGTATTTATAGTTGCCGCGGAGTTACTGAGATTGTCCCCAGGAATACTAAAGAATATCTGCAGATCGTCTGCGTATATATGAAGATGTACATTATTCAAAGCTGTAGTGACATCGTCAATGAAAAGCCTGAACAAGAGTGGGGCCAACACGTCGCCCTGTGGTACTCATTAATCATGAATCACACAGTTGCCCATGTAGCAGATTGCGAATATCTGTGGCAACTTCCAGCAAGGCCGTGCAGGTTGAATGATATCTCCTGAATCCAGACTGTCGGTCTGATAATAGGTTGTTAGTGCCAACATGAGTGGAAATTTGATCAGCTATCAAGATCTCAAGGACTTTTGATATAGTTGGTAATGTAGTAATTGGTCTCCATTCCGAGATATCGGCAGGGGAATTATTTTTGGGGATAGGAGTAATTAGACCCACTTTCCAATGGTCTGGAAATTGTGATGAAGACAACAGTCTGTTCATCAAATGTGTGATGATCGGCAGAATGAATGGTAAAATAATCCTGTAGAATTTAAGAGGTACGTCTTTATATCCAGTAGCATTTGATTTGATCTTCTGGAACGCATTCAGAGTTGGATGTACTAGTGTCAATAGGAACCGAGACATCAGGAGTGTCCACGGGAAGAGGAGAAGAGGGAATATGCTGTACATCCGCGAAGCTGTCTCTAAAATCATCAGGCAGCAAGGCAGTGCTGGGACAGATGTTCAGCATACTCATCCGAATCAAAGTCAGGCTGAACCCTTGCTTTAGAGTCCAAGCCAAGGTACAAAAATTGTTTAGAAAACTAAAAAAAGAAAGTGCAATGAACAGACTCATTGCAGTAGAGTGCTAAATTAGAATTAGGTATACTAGTGAAATGAACATACATCAAAGTGCGTAAAGCTAGGTGATCTGAAACATTAAAAGAAACTAAATAGAATGAGGCACGATTAAGTATAATAAAGGAATGAACATTATTAGAGCATTGAATAAGGTAGCATTAACCTGAGCCCAGGACGAAATGCGATCAGTACTATTGAGTGAGTAGTGTTGGAGCACGAAGAGGCAGGATAAACTCAGGGCTGGCGAGGTACACCAACGCGAGCTCTTTGAACTGTACCATCTAGTGTGTTCTCCTAATCGGCTCTGGCAGCGTGTTCCAGAGAGAGGATCCCCGATATTTTACTCCATCGGACCAAAATCGAGCACGAGTTCGAAACAGGACAATTCTGGAGTTGTTGAGATCACTCCAAGCGAACATTTCATTGAGTCGGGAGTGGATTCTCGATTCCATCTAGCCTTATATATGAAGCATAAGATTCGGTGTTCAAAGAGCTTAACGATGAGACATGGGGTGAATAGTGACAGTTATGTTTTTTCTATTTTAGACATTATTTCTCCTGCTGTGTGTTTTTGTAAAGTCTCAGAAGGGTTCGGCTCCGGTAAATGGAGATTCTACTCTCTATTGGAGTTTAATGTCCTGTATACAGTAAACCTTAAGCACTGAACTGATGTTGTTGAAAAATTAGGTACAAACAGCCCTCTCGTCGCATGTATCGGAACTAAAAGCAGTGTTAATTTCACGTGCTGCGGCACTTAAAACATTTTTTGAATTGAAATAAAAAATGGCAAGTAAATCCATTATCTACAAAATTTATCTAAACAAGAAAGCCAAATATGTGTGGGAACCTGATAATAAATATAACCCACGACAAAATATAACAAAAACAGAAGCATTAAGAAAATTTTCTACATAAAAAAGGATGCAAATCAGGTCATAGGTACTCATCCACTGCCACCAATGGGCCATAATTATCTACAGTGACTTCCTATGGTAAAGAAAAAAAAAACAACTAGAAGAGTGCAAGTAAAGCAAAGCTTGAGAGTTTGCCATACTTCAGCCGTAGAAATTATTTTTTCACCTTCTCATAAAATGAATGCTGCTTTTAGGGTAGTCAATAACTAGTTGCAGTTTCCAGGAAATCAGAAGTCTTAGCTTCAGTGTTTCCAAAAGATTAGATATAGTCACTAAACTCTCAGGCACAATGCTCTAGAGTACACTAAAATTTGAAGTGGTCATCGAAGCTGTTTGAACAGTATGCCAAATTTCCAAAGGAGGGTACTTGGTGGAAGTGTTAATCTATGAGCCAATATCTTAGGGATCCCAACTCTTTTTTTGGGCTTAAAATAATGGATTTATAGCAAGAGAGATTAGATTTAGGGAGGGATGTGCAGGCGTTAGCCCCGCAATCACTGCAACCTGAAAGATCTATTGTAGTCCCCGATCAATTTACTCCGTTTCTAGGTTTAGACTGTTAATAAACGAAGTCCTAGTAGCATTTCCCTATAAAGGGAAATACGTTTGCGCTGGATTACGGCGCAATTACGCTTAGTGTGATTTCCTACAATTGCATTCATTCTATGCTTCGTCTCCTTAAGTGTTCTTTCCTACGAATTATGTTCCAATCATAAAACACTCATCGTAAAAAATATAATAGCATAGTTGAAACTAACAAAGGCCGTAAGCCTGAGCGCAAATGCGCAATTGCGCTGCCGTATTCTTCTGGAAACCATAGCTTTAAGTGAACAGTTAGAAAAAAACCTTATTTCTTTAATACAAAACGAAATTGTTTTTTATTGTTAAATAAGTGTGCAGCAATAAAAAAAAAACAGAATAAGGTCTTAGGAGTGAATACAATGTTCAAATTTAAAATGATCCAGCTCCACATTTTACCCCAAGTAGAGAAAGGTATTAATTCTTTTCAAATTCATTATTTCCAGATAGCAACATAGAAAATGTCGCGAGGACTTGGTAACAATCCCAACAATCACAGGGACTATGGGGCAACATCAAGTAGCAGTGCAAGCGCCATTACTACAATACCCAACGTAAATTTTTCGGGTTTTAGTCCATCAGAATTTATGTCCTTAAGTGAAAATATTGCACACAATATAAATTCTGTAAAATCAAGTTGGCAACAATTGGAGCGAGCACTAAAAGTGATTGGCACAAATCGTGATACACAAGCAACAAGGGATAAAGTACATCACATTCAAGCCCAGACAAATATTAAAATTCAAGCAACTAGCAAGGATCTACAGAGGCTAACATCAGTTGTACGATGTGGTGATAAACAGCATAAATTACAACTTGAAAAACTCACTTCCGATTTCCGAACGGTTGTTGAAAAATACTCAGTAAGTCAGCAACAAATTGCTACAAAAATGAAGCAGATTTTCCTAAAATCTGTTCATGCACAACAACAAGATGAAGCTGCTGCTGCTGCAGCAGCTGCATCGGATAATATGACAGCTTTAGAGAAGGAACAATTAATGCAACGACAAAAGCAACTTCAAAGTAATTTACAATTCGAGCAGGATATGCTTATGGATCGGGAAGCTCGAATTAGAGAAATCGAAGCGGACGTCTTAGACGTTAATGAAATTATGCGTGAGTTAAGCAGCATGGTACATCAGCAAGGCGAAGAAATTGGTAATTTTTAACTGTTTTTTTTTATCTTCTGTAGAGTTTTAATTAGTTTTTTATAAAATTTTTAGATACAATTGAGAGCAGTATTGATCACAGTTGTGCTGAAGTTGAAGCTGGTACAGCTGAGCTCATTAAGGCAGCAGAATATAGAAATCGCTATCGTAGAAAGATTCTAATTCTGTTAGTCATTGCTGTGATAATAGGCTTAATCGTTACCGGAATAATTGTTTCACAATTGAAGAGCTAAGCACTCCAACAACATACACCCAAACACACTCACAAAAGGAATGGACCTTGCTGTTAAGGGATTGGAATTAAGAACTGGGAAATGATGAAACATTATATGTAGATGTGTTTTTTTTTTGTATGCGCGCGTATTAGAGAATGCTAGGGGATATTTCTTAAGTGAAAATAATAATAAAAGGGTTCTTATTGAACCGCGCCTCCCCGCCCCCCTATCTTCCCCACAGCATTAAAAATATCCACTTAAGAGTATATCTAATGCAAAAGTGTTAAAGTATAAATAATATTATCAATTAATTATTTGCGATAACAATATGTTTAAGTATGTTATATTGGAAAATATTATTTTACAAAGGAATTTGTGAGTTTTAGTTTTCTATTATTATAAAAATTGTAATCTCTACCTGGAAACTTTTTTGCCTTGACGAGGTCCTTGTAGTTTTTCTCCATAAAGGATTTTTTTTTGTTCTCCCAGCTATTTAGAGTGGCTCTGAGGACACACTGAAGTGGCACAAAGTGGGTCTGGTCCGACAAGAGAGTTTCTGCTCCTATTTTGGCTAGGCCGTCAGCAATTTTATTGCCTTTATCGCCCTCATGTCCCGGTACCCACATGAGGATGACTTTATTTCTCCTCGATAAATTTTTAAGAAATCCTGTAGGCAGTCGACATAGGGTCAACTTTGTACCAGCACTCTTCAGTTCTTAACGGAATACCACTCGTTCAGGTTGTCATAGGGACAGCCAGGACTAAAGAATTGTAGCGATCTTCCAGATCGGCGTCACTGCAGCCCCCTTGTATATACGTCGAGTCGTCATTAAGATGACTCTATATTTTCAAACAAAAGTTATTTCAAGCTGGTTGCTTAAAGCGCGAGTATTTGACAAGTAGCCAGGTCAAGCCATCACCGCAGCTTCCTGTTTCAAGCATGCACTCAAACTGCTTCAAGCAGGCATCCAACTAGTCGCAACCTCCTGTTTCAAGCAGTTTTACAGACTAGCTGTCTACCAAAGAAGTCACAACATCTCCCCAACAAGACTTGGCCTTACGCCAAAAATCAATGCAGAGTGGGAACTTTCCTGAGGATGGAATTTATTGTTGTGCCAGTTAAAATGGTTCCAAAATGTAGGAAAGACCTGTGAATATGTTGCACACATGTGAAAAATGATTGGAAAAAGCACTTCACATTAATTTTGGCTGACTATATGGTCGAACAAACTACTTCTAGTCAAGTATCAGTCAAAATTTAGAGGGAAGCATTCAAATTTGTTGGTGATGTTTTTCTGTATTTAAAAAGAGCCTTTAAGATGGTGGATTGTTTAATATTATACCTAATAAGCTTGTAAAATATGGAGTGAGAGATAATAAGCTATTGTGGCTCTAATCACTCTTGTCTGGCAGACCTCAACAGACGAAGCTAAATTGAATATTGTCTTAATAGGGAGAGACAACATTGGGTGCTCGGCAAGGGACTGTTCTGGTAATTTTACTATTCCTATTGTATATCAATAATACGGACAAAGTTTTTAAAAACACTGAATTAAGGCTATTTGCGGACGATGCCTTAATATATATGTATAGCAGGAGTGAACTTGATGAATTGTGCTAGACAATTAAATGTGGAATTAGTGTGAATGACTAAAAATTCATAAGATGAAGTTAAAATGTAAGTAAAACTAAGTGCATGCGTAGTTTTGACAAACTTAATCCTCATTTTATTAAGCTGATATTTCCATACATTCTGTACATTATGATTTAATGTCTTCCAAACATTTGGAAAGTGGCTAAAGTTCTACCTATACAGAAAAAAGCATACCCGATTGATTTGATCAACTATTGATCAATTAGCATTCTTAGCTTTCTTGGGTAAAGTGTTGGAAAAATTTATAAAAATTCAGATTATTGAATAAATAACTTTTAATAATCTCTTGGCGAAAGTTCAGAGAAACACAGCTGCGAAACTGCTCAACTCAAGGTTTCTTCAGATTTGCGGTCTACTTTTGATATTGGTATATCAGTACTTTTGGATTTCTCTAAAGCATTTGACAGTGTTGTGCATTCTAAACTGCTCCGTAAATTATTTTCCAATTTTTTATATTCTCCGTCTGCCGTTTAGTTAGCTTATATTTCATTTCCTCTCGAACAGATCTCAACGGGTGATTGTTGATGGGATTGCATCTTTGTCCTGTGTGTTCCACAGGGCTCAATATTAGGACCTCTGATATTAAGCATATTTATTATTATTGATCTTAGTGATATAGTCCATGACAATAACTTACATCTCTATGCAGACCATGTTCAGGTGTACCTGAGAAGACTTCTTGGACTAATTGAGAACTGTATTAGCAGAATAAATGATAACCTATATGAAATTTGGTGATGGTCTAGAGATAATCAGCTCTTCCCCAATGCCAGTAAAGCTCAATGTATAGACTTGTATAGCTCAGACCTTGATATTGATAATCTTTCTCCTATTATCCTCAATAATGTGAGATTACTTTTTGTTCATTACGTGTCAAATCTGGGAGTGATATTCAACATTGCTGAAATGCTGTGATCACATTAAAATCACAGTTGGAAAATCTAAGGTGGTTTAAGAAGATTGCGACTCTCCGCCAATATTGTGCCTTTGAATCTCAAGCTGAGACTGGTTAGGATGCTTCTAATACTCTCTTTACTTACGAAGCCACTTCCGTAAACTCGACTCGGTTTGCAAACGAAACCTTGAAGATACCTTCAATGATTGAATACGCTTTGCTTCGATTTACATAGGTCTACACATATCACGCCTTATAGATCATCGATTTTGGGCTATTTCCTGGACACATATCTGAAGAAAAGGCCTTCATATTTCTCATTCACACGTGTGTATAATTCTTTCAATCTCAGAGAGGACAGCATCGTAGTTCCGCATTTCTATTCATCCATTTTTGAAGGATCTTACTTTATCCAGATTGCTTGCCATTGGAACTCACTTCTTCGTAATATACATACGTCGCGTAACCTCTGGCAACGAATTTAAAATGTTCATTTGTAATTTGCAGCTTTGATTGTGTTAAATTTCTGTTTAAACTATTACTGTTTACTTTTTACTTAGTTGATGTCTTTTTCTTTCTTTAATTTAGATTTTCTCGTTATTTTAAATTAGTGTACGTAGATTACTGTTAATAATTGTACTTAAATATAAGATTGTGAATCTTTTCTACAATTTCATGAATAAATGAAATGGTACTCAAAATATTATAATGTATAAAGGATTACAAACAGTTGATGAACTTCCGCAATATTTAAAAAATGAAAATGAAGTAAGGCTGCTTAAAAAGCCTATAATATAATGTACATATGAGATAACGTCCCTAAAAATGTAAAGAAATTTTGTGACTTACAAAGCATATATGATTGCTAAAAAATGAACTATTACTACACTACTACTACTACTACTACTAAAGAGCAGTTCAGAAAGTCTAGCTCAATCCGTGAACAAGTTTGGTATGTGTTATGTCACTTGCATCGGGAAATTACATAAATTTTATTTGATTCCCATTTTTCATGCACAATAGACTTTAATACCCTCTTGATGGTTGTAGACTAGCGCCCATTTATTGACGGGTGGATTAATGTAGTGTTAAATTTATGAGCAATACCATTTGATTTTACGAAATCTTCAAAATCTTTCATTTATAGGAATATCAGAAATAATGAAGAAAAAAATCTGCAAAGTAGTCAGCAATATGATCAATATGTAATCTCTGCCAAAGCTGTATGAAGTTTCCAATGATGTAGCGAAAAATTACTTCTGATTTGAAGACTACTGGGTAAGAAAAAATTCAATATTATGGTTAACCCTTTTAGTGCCGGAGGCCGATATATCGGCTCTTGCTGCACTGGCGAGAAGTGCCAGAGCCGATATATCGGCCCGCACCTTGTAGCGCTTTACCAGTACAGAAGAGATGCTACAAAAATTTTAAATATGCACGTAAAATCTTGTATGTAGGATGAAATCGCATCCACATTTTGTCCCCTAATTAGATATGTAATTAACTCCGGAATCCAATAAGTGGTTTTGGAGATAACTGTAAAAGAAGTGCATTAGTCCTTTTTAAGGTGAAAAAATGGCCGTTTTTTGGTACAAAAATGGACATATTTTCAACTCATCATTGCGAAGAACCGGTAAGTTGTGGAAATTTACTTCCCATGAGAAAAATGTTCGCAACAGCGTACTAATGGATGTGAAACAAAGAAACAAAGAAATATATGGAAAATATAGGAACTGGGGTGTATATGACCCAAGTGCAAAAAATCCGTTTTTAGGCGGTAAAAATTCAGTTATGACGTTAAAACGATCAAAAACAAAGTACACCACTCGATTACCCTCTCCTCCCTCTTTAATTTGATAGCAAATATGACGTGTTTGGAAAACCCCCTATTGGGGGTGGTACCACCCCCCACCCCCTAAGCCCCCTCCCTGCAAAATTGTTCGCCTATCTTTTTGCACTCTAAACCCTCAATCCATCGAAAAAAACCCCAATGCTCTACGGCCCTCCCAGAAAAACTAGTGTCATTGTTTTGTTCTCTATTTCGTCCTTAATATACTGCTTTTTGAATCATGTAAATATTGTTTCTGGTTTGGTTTTTATGAGCATTTTCCCAAACCCTAGTAAAACTGTGAAATTCGGCCGGTTATTCTCGCATAGGCACCTCTTTTTCGCTCGGCACTAAAAGGGTTAATGTCTCATCATACGCCGCTCTTGGAGTACGAGAATACTATTTGTATGTAATTCTTTCTAAATTCTCTGTTGTTAGTTGTTTTATTTTTATTTAATATTGGGATGTAGAGAGAAATTCCGCCTCTCATCTAGTAGCTGCGACCTCTTGCGATATTTTGTGTTATTACCTATTAGTGCCTTAAGGCGCCCATTCCAAATTAATGTCTATCTGTTTTTGGGGGCTATTTTTATAACATCCTTTGGCGATATGAATATCTATTCTATGCTTTTAACTGTATGCCCTCCCCCCCCAAACTTCACAGTTGCAGAGAGCATACTAATCATTTTCAACATCCTCCATACAAAATCGACGGGTCTCGCTACAAACCTTTCCCATTTTCTTAAAATTGTATCTAAGCTGGCAATGTCCAGTAAGTTTGTCAGTTCTAAGCGAATACGTTATGAATTTCTTTACTTTTCTCAGCCATGGAGTGTATGTCCAGTGTACCAATTTAATTCCCAAAACCTGACTTATTCGGAAAGGTGGACATAAGTTAGATATCATTACCAGTATGCTGCAAAATATGCAAATATAATGTGACAAAAATTGCTGTGCTGTGGGACGTAAACTTCGGACATATAAGCTATGTTCTTTTGTGTCCGCAGAACAGGGCGGACCAAAGATACACAAAAGAACGCTTCATACATTTTCAATAAGAGATTTATAAATGAAGCGAGCAATACAAATAGTTCGCTTCAATCGATAGAACAATTTGTTCTCTCAAGTATATGGAAGATCTAGAACAAGGTACACAAAAGAACACAGCTAATATTTACATGGATTCTATTCCTGATGTAAGATCATAGCATAAAGAAGCAATAATAGAGTCGAAAAATGTATGGAAGCAATATTCCCTCGATTTTGGAAGCTCTCTTTAAAAGAATTGACTATGATATTGCCCTTTACTCTGCTCGGCTCGTATGCATTTCACACACACTGCAGTGTGCGTGCATACATCCCAATAAGGCCGACTTTACGCTTTTCGATGTAGTCCGGTCGATGACCACTGCACCGCAAGCAGATACTCTCAGTAGGTATTATATTGTGTATGTACTGACTACTGATCGCTTAACACCATCGAATGAGCTCTGTATATGTATCCTTTAGGCTAGACATGTGCTATTAGAAGTAGGTTAGGGGCCCTTGAGCAAAAGCTCTGCGGCAACATTCTCAACATACAGTTTTCTACTCTGATACTATTTTCTCTATGATCATAGCTAAATACAACCCATAGCCGAATTGAAAACACCTGTTGTGGGTCATTCCTCATACGTGACTTCTTATATTTTCGAATAATTGAATTCTGATTTTCTAACCGAAAAAGGTATAAATGCAAAATTATAACGCAAAACCTAGTAGATGACGCGTTAAATTCAGTGTATACAGCATAAGATTCTCGATTTGTTATATCTTTTGGTTCTTGGAATATATTTTCGTTCTTCCTGGTCCAGTTGAAACGAAAACTCTTTTCTTAAAATATCATTCAGTTGTCATCTTCTGGTTAAATTCAAGAAAAATTTCTAATAGAAATTAACGAGACCTAGGATTTCAATATCTTCGAGAAAACTCAAATTCCGTCCGTATACTGCAATATTTGACATCTACCATAAGATGCAACCTTTTACCCAAACATAGATGTCTACTAATCAACTACATCATCGGATTACTACTTCTATATCACTTTATCAATGCAATTGTTGCAGATTAAGTGAATAAACAAAACTATTTTCCTCTTCCACCTTCAGAAAAATATTCTCAACTGTGGGAATCGAGTATTTATTGTGAATTTTAGGTTACCACAAAGCCAAAAGGTGTACTCTACGTTTTCAATGATACAGTTCTATTCAAGACGGTAAAATTTTGTATACAAATTCCTACTCCACCAAAATAGTCCTCCTATGGTCGATATCATAATTACCACCAACCTTTAAAAAGAATTACTACGCAAAACATCTAAACACAATCTTGGATTAATAGAAATTTTAAATAAAACCTGAAATAGAAATTGAAGAACTCCACTGCAACAGTATTAACATTTTAATACAAAACATCGTAATTGCATATTTATAGCTATTTCTTAAAAACTATGCATTAAACAAATAAAAAATTACACATTACTTGCAGCATCACTGGTTGCTACTATGTTGTTTGCTACATTTCACTAGATTATACTATATTCTAAGTGCCTATATCTGTACTTTTTTAATTTGTTTTGCTACAATGCTAATCTACCATGTAACTATCTATGATGTGCCCAGCGCTATGCGTGCCTCTGGCACGGGTACTCAAATAAATTGATGTTTATGTTTATGTTTGATGATGTTTTGATACAGCCTCTTGTGCCTTACTCATTTTAATTTTGCTTTCTGCAACTCCTCTAAGTTCATCTTCAGCAGATTTATTCACCATTTTAGATATAGCCTGCTTAATTTTTTGTTGTTCTGCTAATTTATTCTTTTTGGGTTTCATTGGAGCATCTAAAAGCAAAGCGTATTAGTAATGTGTTGTTTTTTGGATATTACATACGCGGCTAACATGCTGGATTGGATTTATGAATAAGTTGATAACTTACTTGATCTTCGTGTAAAGGCTTGCTTTGTAGCTTTTTGTTTTCGTTTTATTGAATCTGGAAGTTTAGCTTTCTGCTTAAATTTTCCTTGAGCCATGATGTCGGAGATCTTTTTTTATTTCAAAGAGTTTGAATATCCCTTTGAAGAAATTAATATGATTTTAATGAAATATGATATAATATAATAAATTAACAATCTTTTAACTGATTTTTAGATTTTATTATTAATAAATAATACAATAACAAGATTTACCAAGTTTTTCTATGAAGAAAACAGAACTGTCACTAGCACGTTGTTTAATCTCAAATTCCTAGCTTAAAAGCTCCATTTCCAACAATTTTTTCAATGAAGAACAAGAAAATTTGAAACATGTATAAAACCTTATAAATGTGAAATAATAAACTGCGTCGTCTGCCCGGGCGTAGTATGAACTAATTTTACTGGTCTTAATTTGAAAAGTCTGAACTATTATTAAATTTAAGAAAAATCCGATCAAGGATTAAATTAAGCCAAAGTTAACTTCAAGATCCAGGGTTAAGCTTAGGATGACAGTTTTGCTTTAATCTTTTAAGTTGAGCTGCTTTTGAATATGTACACCTATGTAAAAGGAAGAATTTTTCGACCGAATTATAAATTTTCGCACTTTCTAAGTAATTTAACCTACGAAAATAATGTTTCTAAATTTTGGAACGAATTTGGAATATTATAAAGTAGATTGAAAGAGTTTATTTATGAGAACTTATGCGCATTTTGTGTATAGAATTTTACATAAGCCATATATCTCCGATATTTTTTTTCTCAATTAAATTTAATTAAGACTAATAATAAGTAATATGCTGACAAGTAATACTTGTGGTGCTATCATATATATAAAAAAAAATATCCCAGAATATATTGTAAAACATATTGTAAAATATATTATTAAAGTAATAGTGCAAAAATTTGCATGAGAGTATTCGCAAATAAGGAAATTCGCCTTTTGATGGGATTAGAGGTCTGACAGGACGCTGTCGTGGTATTACTCTTGGTGTAAGTCTACTATAAGAAAAGGTGTTGTCAGTTGGATGAACGTGAATTGTTGGTACTGGTATCAGATGAAATAATTGGTCTGATTTCAAACAATATCCTTGTATTCATCACCCGAACGAATACTGTCATTAGTCGATATAAACTTAGGATGCCATTTTGCCTATTTCCGGTGGAACATGCGAAGTATATTTTCCCGAATGAGGTGCATCTAAGCATGTAGGTTTGTTAAAGCATCCACTATGCTCTTTTGATGAATTCGCTTGTAATAATAGATCACAATCATGGCGTTAGATTGGATTATATTTGTGGAGGATGTGCAGTTATTCCTAGACAGGCAAGCCGCTGGGTTTTTTGTAGAGCATCGGGTTATTTTTTATTAGCTTTTGGCCACCATACGCGGGCTGCATAAGTGACCATGGGTCTAATAACCGTGGTGTCCATCCAGTACATCATTTTTAGCTTCAGACCCCATGTTCTGCAAATAAAGCGAGGGCACGTATATAGTGACCTTAATGCTCTTGCTATCACTCTGGACAGATGCGAATTTTAGGTGAGTTTCTAATCGAGAGTGACCCCAGAAATTTGACTTCATCCGAAAATATCAATTCCGTGTTATCAAGAAGTGGAGCTCCATTAGTAAAGGCTTTGATCTTCTCATGAACGGAACGATAACCGTTTTGTTAAGATTTATACTAGAGCCTTTGTTGTGCGGATTTTGGAAAAGGTTTTATCGTAGTATTGTACATTAAATCCCAAACTGGTTAGTTTCACTAGGAGATCATCAATTACAATCGACCACAGGAGTGGAAAAAGGGCTTCTCCTTGTGGGCAACCTTAAGCTGCGGTGATCGTGACTAAACTGTTACCTAGACTTATGGTTATCCTCCTGCTTCTAAGCATGGAATCTATTCAGTTAACAGTGTAGGACTCAAAGCCATTATCCTCAGCGACTAATTTAATTGCATCGAAGGAATTGTTATCACAGGCTTGTGCGAATAGCAGTATCAGTAGACTTCCAGCTTAATAAGCAAACTGCTTAGAATGAAGTGGTTATTTAATCAAACCTTTGATTCGGTCTTGAATAATTTGAAAATTATTTCCAATTGTCTCGTTGCATCAACTAAAGGTGTTTAGTTTCTTATTAACAGGTGGAGATGATTCTCATTTTCATTTATGTTATTTTGCTTATCATTTAATTCCTTGGGATTATGTATCTAAAATGCCAAATAAATAATTCGCAGCTCTGCCAACGAAGCCAAAGAGAGATCCTCGTTTCCTGTCCTTGTCCGGTATATAGAGCCCTTATTTGTGGATGAGAGTATTAGCTTCCTCAAGATAGTATAGTTGCCGCTCGAACTATTCGTGAATTGTGTTGCAGTAGTGCTATCTTATTATTGTAATGCTGCCAGAGGCTGTATATTTCTGAAATACAGTTGCTTAGTGACGTTGATGTATGTCTTGTAAGACCTATCGAGAGCTGGAGCTAACAATAATGCAAGGTTCCCTATAGTCTTCTGTCAGTGAGTTGATCGGTTTTGATTAAGTCAAATGTAGACATCTTCTAGTCTACTAGATAGAGGTAACCTGTCATTCTGTTTATCCTTACATTTTGACAGATTTTCTTTGCCTTGACGACATCCTCTGCTTCCAGAGTTTGTTCTTATTTGTCATGCTTCCAGTTTGCTTTGCGGGTAAGATACAAATCTTCGTTAGCTTGTTTCGAGTCCGAATTGTCACAACCCTTATAAGGTTGTCATTGCCTGGATGGATCCCTTCAATCCTTCCAATTGACTATTGTATTGGGGAGAGTGTTTCGTCTTTCATCAGGGTTGAATTATTTACCCTTGAATCATTATTTGAGGAAGGTCACTTTAGTCTACATTGTAGGCGGTGGACTACTATAGTCGGGTGGACCACTTTTTACAGAAGTGTTGACTAAGAAGTTCCAGTAATTCCACCTTGACCTGATGTCAATATTCATAGCACTGGTGGCTGTTCTTGGAGGGGGCCAGGAGGGAACCGATTCAGAGTGCTAATAGGATGGTTGGATCACAAGTTATGGGGCACACATACGGAATGATGTGGCCTTTACCGTCCTTAGAAATATTCCTTCCGTGAATCCAAAGTTTTGTGCGGCTAACCCCTTGCCAGACGAAGTTAAAGTATAAACACATGAAATTCGCCTCAGAAACAGAGCTAATATCATTGGCATCCAGCCCTTATAGCCAAAGTTTGCACTTTCCCTTCCTCTTCTATTATGGATTGAAAGTTTTTTTTATTCAGTCGTCTAATACGGGTTGTACTAAATGGCGTTTCATCAGAATCTCACCCTATAAATTCCGGTGTGCCTCTGTGGGCTCTGTTATCTCTCCATATCTTCTCTTAATTTTCATTGGTGATCTGCTTTTACTTACTTTTAATAACATCCAGTTTTGGCGGTGACAGTACTCTTCATTTCGATTACTCCTTTGAATTGCGGACTATAGAGGGAATGCCACGACCTGGACAATATCCTGGCTTGGGACAAAGCGAATTGCGTCGAATGTCACTAAAATCCGTGGCTGTCTCATCTCTTTAAAACAAGATTATCACTTAACCACCCGCGTTTCTTTTGATGGAGCATAATTTTCATAATATTTTCAGTAAGTTCAGCTGAACAGATATCATCTTCTCTGTTACCAAAGAAGCATCGAAAATTGTTGATTTCTGAAAAGTTGTAAGGAATATTTCAGCCAATCGAATCTAGCGCTCCTATACAAGCCTTTATTAAACCTAGAATGGAACACAATTCTCATATCTGAGCCGAATCACTCAAGTACCGCCGCAAAGTTGGATGCCGCTACATACATAGTCAATGTTCTGATATATATCAGAGTGACTACATATAGTCTGATCCCTTGTAGAATTATTCGTGAGCGCAATACTCACGCTGCAAACCGCGCATATCCGTTTACCCTTCAAATTACTTTCGGCCGTACAGTAAAATTTTGTTATCCCGAACTGTGCAAATGTGTGACATACATCAGCACCTCCGTCACTCTCCTTTCGTAATTCTTCCCACAGTCGGCTCTGATATTGTTCTTTTGAATTCTGTAGTATATTTAGATTTACATCAGACAAAAGAAATTTATTCTTGTACACTCAAACCTGTTTTTTTGCGGGGGATAAGGACCGCATAAAACAAAACTCAAAAAATGATATTTCGAAACTCATAAGTAGCTATAGAAAAAATTGTTTTAAAAAATAGGTAAATAGGGACCACATAGAAAATAACTCAAAATCTAACGATGCAAATAAAAAATGCTTTTCCAAACAAGATAAAAAATTAGCTAAATGTTACCTGTGTTCTTTTATGTCCGCAGAACAGGGCAGAACAAAACATACACAAAAAAAGGCTTTATACATTTTCATAGAAGATTTATAAAAGAATCGAACAGTACAAATAGTTCGCTTCAATCGACAGAACAATTTGTTCTCTCCAGTATATGGGAGTTCCAGAACAAGGTACACAAAATAACACAGCTATTATTCAACAGATTTTATTTTCTTGAAAATTAGCTGTAAAGTATGGTTGAGACCAATCAGTTGGCAGGCAGTGTATGTATGTAATATGACAATGAAATATAGGATGGACCATTTGTTGGTTTCTTTTTTAATTACATGTTATCTCCGTGGTACGAAATGAATCGAAAAACGTTGGGAAATTTTTTATTCCAATCGGAACTCGATTTGCTGAAAAATCATCTTTTCAGATAAGGCGCATTTACATCTCGGCGGCTATATTAACAAACAGAACTGTCATAATTGGAGCTCGTAGTCGTAGAGAAGCCAATGCATCCTCAGTGTCAGACTGTTTGGTGCGGTTCTTGGACATGCGACATTATTGGCTCATTTTCTGTTCAAATATGAAGATAGCAACAACGTTACGGCCAATGGCGAGCGCTACATAACCGATGCTTTTGGCCAGTAATTGAGGAGTTGGACTAGGACAAGCTCTGGTTCTAGCAGGATGGCGCTACGTGCTATACAAGCTGTCCATCAATCGATTCGAACAAGCCACTTCGATGGACTTTTTTTTTATATAGAGTATAACAAAATATCGCACATAAAATAACTAAAAATTAAAATTAACTTAAAACATAGCTACTTGACGGTAGGGAGGAGTAGATAGCAGGTACGCAGAAAAAAATTGTTTAAGCAATAAATCTTTATTCTTTGGCTTTTTAATATATATATTTTTTTAAACATCAGGAGATGCAGTTACAAACTATTCTTACTGGTAATAGTAATAGTAGTAATAATGTGTACAAAAATAACAAGTCCATTGCTGATGTAAAAATGTTCTATCTCGTCGCTGTAAAGAATAAAAAATTTTGGAATTTGTTTGTTTGTTTCTGTTTGGTTGGCTGGTTGCTTTGCTTGAAGATTGGTTGGTAGACGTTTATTAATATCTCAAAGAATGATGCCTCCTTACTACAATACTATGGTACCTTCATATTTTTCATTCATTCCATTCATCTGTATTGTGGTAACCACAAAGTAAAAGTAGTAAGTAAATCATGTTGGGATATTATTATTATTTTTTCTTTCGTTATAAAGACCCGTTATAAATTACCTCCGTAATAATAATAATTTTATATACCAATATGAATGTGTAATGTTCAAGGAAAGAACTCTGTTATGTATAATATTTTATTTTTGTTGCTGTTTTCTTTTTTATTATTTTATTATTAACTAAAAAAAAAAAAACACTGTTCTTTGTGTATGTAGTTCTTCAATTTTTTTTCTTGCATTCTCATTGTGGTCATTTTTGTTTTTTTTATATCATATTTAAATAAAAGTAAAAATATCCATTTTAATTTTAATAATTATAAAGAGAAGACGGGGAGTGGGGGAAAGGGGATATAGATTTATAATTGAGTTCTCAAATTTTTAACATTATCCCGTCGTCTGTACTTTTTTCTCTCTTTCTCGATGTGACGAGCGTGTGGTTTTTTATTTACCCAGTGCACACTTCTGAATGATCATCCCATGCTGCAACCTAAAAGAGTTCAAATATGTAACTAGTTATTAGAATATTTATAAATTTGTGTTACAGTCTATCTAGATTATTTACATGTATCTACATCATAAGCTGTTTGTGCTATAGTAAAAAAAAAAAGATTTTTCTTGATATCCGAAGGAATCTATCGGCTGAGATGAAATTACACAAGGTTCTGTGATCCAAACTGTTTTTCAAGAAGAAATCCACGCCATAGAAATGTGTATCAGAATCAATCTAGAAAGAGGCTTATTACATTTAAATAAACTGCAACTAAACTCTGGGTTGGAACTGTAGGGATGTTCTTGATCTACAATCATCAAAGGCAGATAAAGTAATCCTTAGATGGATACCAGTATAAAAAGGGCTTGAAGATAATGACTACCTGGCGAGAAAGCTGAAATTTTTGAACTATGCGTAGCGGAGGACTCGTCTGGTATACAGATGGATCAAAAGAAGGATATCGTGACCGCCGTTAGAGCATGGCACATCGGCTTGAGCATGGGTAGCCACGCTACAGTGTTCGAGGCTTAGATTTATGCCATATTGACCTGTGCTTACGATAATCTAAAGAGAGCTCTTAGCAACAAAAATATCTTTATCTACTCCGACAGTCAGGCAGCAATTAGCATTGCATAAATAACGGGAGAAAGCGGTTTTATCTGTGAATACAGAGTATGTGAAGCCATTCGGATTGAACATAATTTGTCCTATTTTTTCGTTTCTGAAAGTAAACATTTCAGTTTTTCTTATATGAAAGGCAGGGAACGAAAGATCCCAAGGCGGCCCATTGTGCTAACCTGCTAAAAGTACCACGAACTCTCACCAAAATCAACCAGTCCTCCTAATGAAGCGCATCAGATTCTAGGTGAGGTAAGTTTTTCATTTCATCCACAGATAGGAGGGTAGACCCTAGCGTAGCCAGCCTACTGCAGACAAAGCCCGCCCAAGATCACAGAAAGTGTTCGGTTATCTCAGGCTCTCCTTCCAGACGAGTATTGCTTCCTGCTGATACGAAAAGCCTTATTTATTGCTATCTTCGCCAGCTGCAGGCTTTGCAGCAAATTAGTTATCAATTTTTTAAATTGATAACATTTTCGTAAAAGTCTTGTGAATGCTCGATGATAGCCAAAAGTAGAATGGCGACCTTTGGTAATCTACAGCTTGACCTTGTTAAGTTGGTGAGCAGACCGTTTCGCGGGTTCTTAAACCTATTCAAGGGGACTGGCCTGATTTAAGAAAATGGTAGGGTAAGTACAGAAAGTCCTTGTGGTTTTACATGAGCCCCTGCCAAGTATGACTTAATCTCAAGGCATTCTTCATGCTCGGATTGTTATCGAAAATCAACGTCCTCATGTGCGTAACAACGAGTCCCAGTATGCCAATAGAGCATGACATGACATCAACTTACTGGTTGATCTATGGTCAGTCACGGCACCCTTCACCACAGCCAGAGGTGAATAATTCCAATTATTCAGGGCCCTCAACCCCTTGGTACCAAGTTAGCTAAAGAGGGGCTGGTATTGCTCCATTCGGGCCAAACATCTTATTCGAAACCCTTCTAAAAAAGATTGTACCTCTCTTATACAGGCAGGAACAACCTTTAATAGGCGCAGTTAGCACGGACCACGAGAAGGTTAAGATACGCCCGATTCAAGTCTGGAGAGGCTCTATAGCATGCATACTTACCATACAACGTTTATCATGCATACTCGCCATATAAGAACTAAGTTTGAGATCTTTTTACTATTGTCATTACAATGTGTACATAACTTCTGTGTACATGACCTGGGAGGGTAAGAACAGTAGGCTCTCTTAGTGGCCGCTGTACCTGAAAGCTTCTCATTTCTCTTTATCTGTCTCTTTATTGGATTCGAAGCCTTCGGCAGCCTTAGAAAGAGGTAACTAGCAGTAGAAAAAATATCCAAAATAGAAAAGGCTCACCAATTACAATGGCAGAGCTTTTCTGAACTAAAACACACGAAAGAATTGATCAATTTTCCATACAAAGACTTTAAAGCACATACTCTGCGGAAAACTGACCATAATGAGGAAAAAACCTTCATAAAAGCACGAGTACTGGACCTAATACAGTAATGGCAAAGCACAAAAGATCTTTTAGGATCGCAATGTTTTAGGCCGGATCTCCGGTTTCCACCATTACCCATGTTGTGGGACCTATAATAATAATTGATGCCTGAGACGAATGCCCGTAAAGATAACCGTTACTCTGTTTAATAAATGTGCTCGGCAGGTCATTAAAATTTTTTTTTTCCTTGAACGGCATTTTTATAGTGCAATCCGACTAGAAGATTGTCCGATTTGATCACTTTATAAACATTTAGGTCTACAATTGTTTAGAAAAAGAGAGATGTAAAACATTTGCTCTACTTAAGTCAACGCGTTCGTCAGTTATTGTGCAGTGTGTTTCTTCCTCAGGCCCTCTAATTATTTGCTTACTTTCTTCTTCCCATGCTGCTTGAAAGCATAAGGTATCTCTTGAGCTTACTTAATAATATCAAGAGATACCTATGGAAAACCGAAAACGCATGGATGGTGTTCAGCGCATCATTTTACCGTTCTATCATTATTTCTATACGATATAAACGGAATGACTAGCTCACATAGATTTTAGGAGAGGCTTCACATTTACCGTACCGTGCAAAACTTTAACAATGCATGAAAAAGATCAAAAAACCCAACAAGAGACGAAATTATAGATAACGATATTGCTTTAAAGATTAACCCCGTAGAAAATAATTTGCCAATCTCTTCCTATATTCCTTAATCCCTTATTATATTTCTACAATGCCCTAACCTCTGTTTTTTTTTATCAGGTAGGTAATTTATAAAAAAATTTTAAACTTACCTGACATTCTCTACTACAATACCACTGATTTCCACAACCAGCGCAAACAAACTGTGCTTCTTGCTTTTTACATCCTTGACAAGCTGGAACTTCATTTTCATGGAACTCTTGACCAATTGCATGTGGGGCGATTCGATGATGTTCATCTATACCAGCAGAATCACCGCCTTCATCGATTACAAGTCTATCAACACTGTCATCAGCTTCGTCATCCTTCTCGGAAAAAAAAAACAAAACAAAATTTATTTCGTTAAAATAAAATAAATTCTGTATGGAGAGATGGATTAAATAGGGAGGAGGAAAAATATGGAAACAATATAATTATATAAAATTAGTCCTAACTCACTAGATTCAATAAATTCTCACTCTTCACTCTATCCCTGATTGCATCTTTCAAATGCTGTTGCTGTTGCTGTAATTGTTGCTGTAAAAGAGTCTGTTGAAGGGGCTGAGATGTTATCACTGGCGTAATAGTGATTTCACTATTATGGCCAACAACTTTAGAAAGATTTAAGCCGCTTCCTGCAACGGCTGACTGTACTGCTTGTAAATTTGCTTGATAAGAATTCGAAGATGTTTGCGTATTATGTCCACCACCACCAGTATTTATCCTTTCCGGTGCAGTTAGTAACCTTGCAAGTGTTGGTGAAAATGTGCTACTGAAATTTTGTGAAGCGGCAGCAGTTTGACTTGTACTTGTAGGCGCAACTGAAGGAGTTGATGTGACATTTGGTCGCGTGTACTACAACCAATGAAAAATATAATAATAAAAAATTAAGATTAAATAATAGCAAATAATACTTTTGTCAAAATTCCATGTAGTAATGATCCTGTTTGGTCTATATTGGATTGAGATGTTGATACTGGATGTAATGTGACTTCAGGATATGGAGGAGGAGGTGCAGATTGTGTACCACCACCACCGCCACCGCTACTAGTGGTTGTTGTAGAATTACCCATAAGTTTATTTCCAATTGTTGTACCAGTACCAAAACGATCAGTTTGACCACTCATTTTAGCAAATTGAACAAGAACATCTTTAAAGGAAACATTCCCTAAATTCGTATTATTTCCGCTAGCACCAATTAAATTTGTCATGCTATGCGAAGAATCATTGCTTGATGGTCGAGAGTTCTAGACAAAAGAAAAATGATGGTTGTGATCTAATTGTAAACAATAATCGAAATACAAACTTACTCCATCGAATTTTTGTAACAATGCTCCTAAATCTGTTGTATTTGATAATTTTCCATCATTTTTCAAAACATTACTCAAAATCGAACTGGAATCAGTTGCTGAAGGATTACTTTTTACTCGTCTACCTCTTCTAGGAACCTGTTCAGGATGCCGTTGTCTATAGTCTGCAATTATACTCTTTACATCTTTGAAGACACCTTGTCTTCCAACCATAAGTGTTTGGCTACCATTTGTATTATTTTGTTGATTCAATAAAGGATTGTGATGACCATTGAGCATTTCACCGAGCTGCTGTTGAACTGTTGCAGCTGCTGTCAAATAGCTATTTAGAATAGGCTGCTGACTGCTAAGTGCTCCATTACTAGTAAGGCCAAATGATGCAGCAGTTCCAGATGATAATGCATGAAGTGGAATATGCATCATATTATTTCCACCACCTCCACCTCCTGCTAAAGATGTTGTAGCTGCTGTTGTCGCTAATATTGCAGATGTTGAAGAAATTTTTGGAATTGAAACCTGTGTTGAAGCACCAAATCCTGCTACTGCAGTTGAGGTTGAGGAAGATGGTTTTGGCAAAATATTTCTAGAAACAAGAAGGCTGTTTAAAAAAGAGAGGCGACCGGTTAATTTACATTAATGGCGGTGTTAGAAAATAATAATAAAAATAATAAAATAAAAATAAAAAACAAATATTAAAAATAAATGAATTGTGAAATTAATTAGTAAAATTAATATAATAAAAATGTTGAGGATAAGGGCGCAGCATTTACTGCATTCAGGCTTTAGTTACAAGTCAAAGCAAAACTAGTGATGCACTTCTGCTATAAAAGTGGTACCATCGAAAATTTTCTGTGCAACACTGTAATTTTTCACTGAGGTAAGTCGAATTTAAGCTTACATAGTTTCTTGAGTTAAATCTGTCGCTTTCGTTCTCAGTCTAAGAATATTCAATGTTGTTTATGCATATTTAAACATTTTTACCCAAGAATCAAAAACGACTTCGCTCAATATTTAAGAAGTATGTAAATGGACCCATTATTGAAAGTGTTTTTTCGACTACAAGGTTTGTGGCGACGCGTAAATTTCCGAACATTTGACCAACCATTTTGTAAACCTAGCAAAAACAATTTCGAAATTAGCATCTAGTAATACTTTCCTGAACGTAGAAAGAAGTCTATTGTGAAAAAATAATAAAAATAATTTAAATACAGCGCCAGTGAGAGCATACTTTCTGAAATCAAAACTGGTGTCATATGAAACATGAGATCAGTCAGTCCATTTATATACATGTTAGTGGGTTAACTGTATAAAAACTGTCAAACAAATTAAAATTTGAAATCAAGAATTATCAGAAGTTGAAATTGTCAAGGGAAAAATGGAAAATGCGGCAGAATTTGAAAAAACTACATATGTTATGTTTGGCATTTTATTTTCAAATTAAATTTGGTAGCTTGATATTTTGTAGTTATCACTTTTGCTTTCTGCCCAAGAACAGACAAAGTTGTTCATGTACTGTTTCCAAATTTGCCAGCTTCCCCTCTTGGACATCTTCACACAAACACGCCCAAGAAGGAAAACAACAGAGAACCCTAAAACTCAGATAGGTGGGCTTTTGTTTTTGTGAAAATAGAAAAAAAAATGTAAATAGTCAAGTGTCATCTCTCGAGCAGGATAAATAAAAAAAGTAGGGTTTATCAATACTTACTGCCAGAACGACAAATCAGCATGGGATATTTTCTTTTTATGACAAATAATACTAGTTTTTCTTGCAGAGACCACACTCCAATTTAGCCCGCTTTCAATCGGACTGGTAAGCAAGTGATATTGGAAAAGACCGAATTACCTCGATCCTGCTGGTTCAGGCCATCCAGACGAACTGGTGTTTAAGCCATCCACACAAACATCCGCCTCCAAGCAATTCTGCTGGCTCAATATTTTCGCATATATTTTAATAGGGACAGTCTGGATTCATCCTCTTGAAGAACGAACTTCAAGACAACAAGACACAGATTGCAGTTGAGACAGCTATGCACATACGTGCAGCTTGGTACAGTATACCATCAGTATTACGAACCGTAAGACAAACTAACTGGGCAGGTTGTCATTGGAACAAGCTGACATCTATCCTTTTGAGTGCTTGACACAAGAGTGCACCAATCGAACTACTTTTCAGGCCAGAGACCACTACGTTAATTTGAGCTGACTATTTCCACTTGGGACTGTTTTCGAAAATAAAAGAGACGTCGCTACCGTCGATAGTGGTTATAATTTAGCAGAAAAGCGCTGACTGTTTAACAGCAGTCAGACACATCAAAATAGTCTCCATTTAATAGCAATGAAGTAAAAAGTACTGGCTACGTTCCTGGAATTCTCCAGCGGTACATTCATTTCTATCGCTCCTGTGGAAGCAGATATTTTAACATTTTTGTTTCATCAGAACTACGGTTTATAATAACATTGGTGCAATCCATCCGTAAATGGTCTATATACCAAAAATTAGCACCTCTTAGAAGGTTCTAAAAAAACTCAGTCAAGGCGACCTATTTTGTTTAATCTAGAATTAGACTTGCATTGCAAAAATGATAGGAGGTTGTCACGTCAGGTTCTAATACCTATAAAAAAAAAGAAACAAGTGCTGATATACTGACGATTTTAACCTACCGGGAAGAAAACATATTATAAATAAAAATGCTAGTAATGCTAGACTACGAAGTGCCTCACGACTTCAATTAGACAGAAAACCAGGAAACAATTACAGTAAATGATTGAACTTCTTTCGAATACGTGGATTCGTTCTAATATCACGGAACACATCTTATAAGATTGAGTTTTCTTGCTTGAAATTTAAGGAGAACAATTATAATATCCTGATTGTGCTATATGTATATAGCTCGGGAGTTTGGGTCCTAACTATGGATGGCACTAGAAAAAAAAAATGCAAGACGATGTGCCTGGAGGCTTCGAATGTGAAACAAAAAGTTCCCAGACTGCTCTTGTTTATTCTGGATTAACTTTCAGTACATATTAAAGTGTCCTTGAAGCAGAGTTTGAAAGCAATAGCAGACAGCAATCACAGTACACAACATCATACTATACTTTTGGACTACTATGGCTTTCTGTTGATATTTGAAGTTTCACTGCTGGCTGTCTGTGATATTGGAAATTCATTTGGCCATTGCTGTTGCTATAGCATTCTTTTGAAAGCAGTGCTAGCACTGTCGATTGCTGCAATACAACAAAACTCAAGCACCAGTAAACTCTTTATGGATTTGCGTTGAGATAGCTGCATGCGCTAGGGATTTTTAAGACCGAAGTGCTGTGATAGGCTAACTGCAATGTTGAAATGTAAAACTACAAATCAATATCATTATATTATTCTACATCTTTGTTTTCATGATATAATTTACATTCAAGGCAACGTTCGTCAGTAGATTAAACCTTTCAATAGCATACTACAGCAATATCAATAGCACAACAAACTTTCATGTGCTCAACAATGCAGTTAGCTCAGCACATCAGTTTGATCTTCAGCCCATGCACACACGCCAATTACAGCACAAATCCATAAGAATTTACTGGGCTGCCTTCATATTTTGTTTCGCTGTATTACAGCAATGGATAGTACTAGTACTGCCTTCCAAAGCAGCTTCAGAGTGATTAGAAGTAATCTGCTGAACTTCTTGTTATAAAGTGAGAATAAAATTGAGAATATTGGCTTATTTAATCAATTTAATTTTAATACCACCAATAATCATGTGCAAGCGCAAGTACCTCACTAATGTTCTCAGGAAGCAGTCTGGAAGTCCTCTTATGAGGTTAGCAAGGAGCACTGCAATGATTATTTAAAAAGCTCGTTAAAGCTTTTGAAAAGAAACCTTCGAAAAAATTCTTCGCTAGAGCGCTTCTTAAGTACAGCATTGAAGCGCTTGTCTCTGTGGACATGCCTATGTTTAACAAGCAATAGACTGGCATAGGGAAATGAAGCGCTGCAAGCTTCTAGGAAAGCGTTTCAGGAGGTTTCTTAGACTGTTCTTTTTCCCATTGGGATGCTAAAGCAACAACAGTGAACTTTCAATAGAACAGCAAGACCAGCAGTGGAATTTCAAATGGCAGCAGCACATAGCAGTTCCAAAAATAATTTTTGCGATAGCATAGCATATAGAGCCCAAGCACTTGGACATTTACTGGCGCTATTAACCCTGCTTTGAAGTAGTTCACCAATTCTGTGCAATATATGTTATCATAGTATTAGTATTTCTTGTGTATTAAGTGTTACTACCAGTTTTCTGTGCCAATATCTTATAATATAATAGAAAATTTGAAATTAGAATTCTGTGGGAATATTAACTTTCTGATTAAATTAAACTGGAATAGTAAGCCAATTATGGATACTTTACAAACAGTTTGTCAGTAACAACATACATTTAATAATGGTAGAGAGACCATTGTAGATTAGCCTACCTGTAAACGACCGACGACATCAATCAACAATGAAATGAAAGCTAGTGTTCAAGAAATTGTGAAAAAATTATCGGAAAGCGTATATTGAAGAAATAGCGGAGAAATCTAGAATCATCTTGCAATCAGAGCTCAGGAAATTCTCACCAATTCATCTAAGCCGATAATGCATCAGCACATTTTTCAGAGGAATTTGGAGGAAGTTTCGTTCATAAATTTTAGTTTAAACATCCTATACTATAGTACAAATCTTGGCCGTTGTTTTATTTTTTATTTTCCATAAATTAAACGAAAATATAAGGAAGCTCACTAGAGCTCCTTTCATTAACTGAAGTCAGGTAAAAGGATTCTGTTTTCCAATAGAGAAGATTTGGAAAGATGGCAACATGGCATTCAAAAGTATTTCGATGTAAAATGTGTTTTAAAGCAATTTGATTTTTGTTTTATATATTTTTTTATTTTTGTGGCATATATTTAAAATAAACAAGTAAAAAAGTTAGAATTAGTCTAAGACCAATTCTTATGAATACTCGTATGTCATGTTATTTCTCTGCAAGTTTGGGCTTTAAAGTGGTTTTTCGCATAGATATACATACATATTTCTGTTAGGTCAATGATAATGATATTTTGTGGAAAAGTTGAGAACGGCGATCAAATAATTTAAAAGTGTGACAACTCGAGCAGTATCAATTTAAAGTGAATGTGATTGAAAAGAGAACAAAGAAAAAAGCTTTTATAACTTATGGTCCGTTAGCCAAAAATGTTGACAACATTTTTTAGAATAACAATTTGTCATCTAGGTGGTCTGTGGTGTATAAAAGAATAAAGAGATTGAGATCAGTATAAAACCTGCACTTAAGGAAAAAATCCGACCACCTCTTCCTTTCTCTTATGCACACAAACATATGTTAAAGTTGTAAATTGCTTTGTTTACACATGCATAATAGAGTCTAGTTGAGTCATTAGGTATTCAGTCATGGCATCAAAGCAAGATGAAAAGAGAAAATTATAAATTTTCAAACACTTTGAAAATCCGTAGCTGTCACAAAGAAAGTTGGCTAAAATCCTTGAGATTCCGAAAGCACCCATTCAAAAATAAATTTACTGATTTTCGTCACCAATAAGGTCAAGAATTTTATGTTCCTGGAAATCGGGCGATGTAGACCCAAGTTCACAATTCTTCAGTGTACCAAATTTCCGAATAAATATGAGTTTGGCTGGCCATATGCTCTTGTGGTTTGAAATCTAAGGATTTTGTAACAACAGGGACCATAAATACAGAAATTTACCTGAATGAGTGTATGAAAAAACGATTGCTTCCTTTTATTAGATCACACAATTATCCCGTATTATTTTGGCTACTTGCCATTCTAGTAAACGGCTTTTAGAATTTTATACGGAAAACTCCATCAACGTGGTGCCGAAGCAAGCAAATCCACCAAACTGTCCAGAGCTTCGACCTATCGAAAAATATTGGGCCCATATTAAACAACAACTTAGGAAGGCACGCCGCTACATCATGATTTCAAAACAAAATATAAGATGGCTTTCCATATAATCACAAATGATCTTGCACAAAAGCTAATGTCGCAAAAATGTGTATATTCCATGAAATTATATTAAATACTGTATAAACTCACAACAATAAATTTTTGTTAAAAATAAATGTGTTTCCTTTATTTATTTTCTACAATTTTTTGTGGTCGGGTTTTTTCTGGAACAGCCCTTATATTCGATTATCTCGAAATAACCTTTGTGAATGATGTAAAAAAAACAATATTGGCTAGGGGTAAGTGAAGATTAGCAATGTTTTAGTTCTAGTTGCTATCAAAATTGTGAATGAAATTCAATTCACTCTCAAACCGTTTACGTTTGAACATCCAGGTTCGCTCTGGGGGCAACCCCGTTCAATCGAACGGTTTCAGAGTGCACCTGAAAAAGTTCGCGTGTGTATGTACACTAACGTCAAAGTACACTATGAATTTTGTGCGGAAAGTGGTTGGTAATTTGTTTTCGAAATAATTTTGAGGATAATATAATATAATAATAGTGGAGTGGTCTTAATAATAATTGAATGGTTTAGAATTGAAATGGCATATGTCCAAAGACCAAAAGTCCACGACTAAGTTGACATTAATATCAAATGACAACTAGCTTTTATTTGTGTGAGTGAAACACTGACATGCATATATAAATGGACTGCTCGTTGAACCAAAAATATATGAAAGAAAATGGCACCACTTTCATATTCCTGTCTCTTTCCATGAGAGCATACCTTCCCACTGAACTGTAACGATTCGGAACGCGAAATCGTTCGAGGTTCAACAGTATTTCCAACCAAAACAGCCTTGTAAAAAACACTTCGTTCGACTCATAATTACAATTTAACAATACAAATAGTCCCAAATACTTTTGTGGTAAATTCGTGGCATGCATATACGTAAATTCCCAAATAATTTAAATATAATGCCAGTTTACGACAGTTGATAGCATGCATTGACAATGAGAGCATACTTTCTGAAATCAAAATTGGTGCCACATGACACAAGAGAGCAAGCAGTCCATTTATATATATGTTAGTGGAGTGAACTGGATAGTATATCCGAGAACATTTTCAGAGCAAACCTGATGCTTTTTGGGTTGCCTCCGGGAACAACCCATGATGGCATATTTGCTTCAAGCGAACGTTTTGACAGCAATTGGGTTGCCTCCAGAGCGAACATGATGTTCAAACGAATACGACATTTTTTTGGAATTTAAGTAAATTTTAATTATTTACAATAATTGTAATAATAACAAAAAAAGTAAACAAATGGAAAATTGAAAATTTCGTTAAGAATTTTACCCAAAAAAAAAGAGCAAATAAAATTATTAAAAAACGACAAAAAAATAAAGATGTTTATTGGTCGCCAATTTTCAATTTAGTACGGAATTCATAAGAAAAAAAAAATCCAAAAACTTCTTATAAATAGTAAAAAAAAATTACAATTACAATAATTAAAAAGAAAACTTTACTCACCGATGCAGTCTCTGGGTGTTAGCCTTTTCTTTAGCTAAATCAGAACTCTTCATATTGGCACGATTATGTAAAATACTTTGAGCAGTACTGCCACATGAGGAAGAGGTATTGTTTATAGCCGCCGACATATTATTATTACCGGATATTATGGCCGCATTGCTTAAATTATTTAAAATCGAAGAACTAAAATTGGCAGTCACTGCTGAAACATTTGGCGTTGATGCATAGAGCTTAGTAGGTTTAACGGAAGAATTTTGTAAAATTGCTTCATTGATAGCAACATCATCATTGATAGGTAAATTCGCTTCACCAATTTTCGTCGATACGATTTCCATCATTTGTCTTTTTCGAGATAGCCGAAAACAAATTTCCTCTTTGACTTTTTTCAAATGCAACATATTATTCCATTCGATCTCTTTGGCTTTGATCATATCGTTTATTGTTTGTATTTCAATAATCAATTGATTTATATGTTTCTGGATTTCATCGACGGAATTATTTGATGTCTTCTCTATATATTCAGAGAGAATTTTATCATGTGTAGGAAAATTTGATTCAAGTTCAGCTCGAAGTTTTTTTGTTGGATGAATATTTTCTTGCTTTGTAGTTTCTTCTAGGGAGGCAGAACGTACACGTTTTGTAGGTGGTGATTTTTTGAGATCAGTTTCTTGTGAATCCTAGAATTATATTTAAAAAAAAAAAAATTAATATTTTGTAAAGGTAAAGGAAAAGCAAGTGTTGTAAATATTTAAAGTGGGATAGTTTTAGTTTTTTTTTTAATTTAAGTCAGTTAAAATTGCGAAATTGGATGCTATTTCAAGGAAATCCAGCATGAAAATGGATTCAAGGACCTTGGAGTGAGTTTAGGAACCAGGATATTGGACTTTATTACTGATAGCTACACAGATCAGTGACCCTCATTATGGAAGATGAGACAAATATAACCAATAAGATTCAAAAAATTCCCATTTAGCAATAACATCTTAGAAATGCTATTAAAGGGTGATAACTAAAAATTTGCACTGAGTTTGATTTGAAATACGAGAAAGAACCTAAACAAATAAAATCATGAAGACAGAACTAGTTAGTTCTTTTTAAAATGGCGTCAAAACAAGAAGTACATATTGCGTAAAAGTAAAGAGGTAGTGCAATTTTTGAAAAAAACGAAGAGTGCGGGAAAAAGTTTACAATTGATCATTTTGTGACGGAAGGTGAAAGTAAACGAACTATTTATAATATTTTAAAAGAAAGGCGAGTGCACAGATAACAGGGTATGATGAGATGATCTCTGTAGACTGAACTACATAAATAAATAAATAAATAAATATGATAGGAGGATAAGAAAACTGCTAAATGGCAGCAGAACATATAACAGGAATCTAGTATGGGCTCATTACGGGTCATTGTTCCATACGAGACCATGCTAGAAGACTGGGTATAACGGCGAACGATTTCTGGAGGAGCTGTAAGGATCCAGAGGAAATCGAGTAAGTTCAACACGTACTTTGTAAGTGCCCCGCTCTGATGAAAAAAAAGGGTAGATTATTAGGTGGCTACTTCTTTTCTAGTCTGTAGGAGCTACAAAGAAAAGAGTTCAGATGCATCCTGAGTTTTCTAAAGGAAGCAGGATGGACTTAGAGTGAATTTTAAGGTTATCTCATAAGAAAAAGGGGCACAATGAACCCACTGGTGGTCTAAGTGAAGGCTACGCACGTCTAGGAGTCTTACCTCACCTAACCAAGCAGTTTCCAAGAAAGGCGTTTTAAAATCTGTTCCGATTGATTCTGGGCTAACTGTCAACCAAGACGTGTATAAAAAAAAAGTGATTCCTTTCATAAAGCACACCATGGTCAAGATGATTATTTCTCCTGGCCCTGTAAGGCATCTTCATATTATGCCAAAAAGATAACCAATTTCTGAGAAACATTTTTTTTTGTGAACGGAGTGGTGTACAACGAGCCTGCGAGACTATTAAAACTAGTGGCGAATAAAGTGTAATATATAGCAAACCATTGAAATATATTAATGATAACCCTCTATACAACCATTAATAAAGGCAGATTGGTCTCAACGAACTGTATTTTACTTCTAACAAATATGTCATTATTGTGCAGATTTTTAATTATCATCCGTTGCATAGTCTTGTCATAATTTTTATCGTTGTTGTCTGCTTATCAAACGGAACTACAACAGTTTACATTGGAACTTGAGTGTAGCTTCCCAACTATTTCATTTCGATAAATTGTACAGCAAACGTGAAATGGGGTGTGTTAAAGAAAACCGTGTAGGTGCCCAGCGGAAAATATTGCGAGCTCTCCCTGCGAGAGGCATACAGGTTGTAATATTTTTGAATGAAAATCTGCAGCGCTCGGTTTATACTTATCTGAAGATGACTAGAAAAGCAATAGAATATTCCAGTAAAATTTTTATTCATCCATCCAAACAAGGAGTACGGCAGGTCAAGGCCGAAAATGAAGCAATTCGACGAAATTCTGTTTGAAAGCAAAGAAAATAGCTAGAGACAGGAACTAGAACCATGTCGCGCATTATCAAAGTATACTTGAGACTTGCAACTTATACGAGAACCACGGCACAACGCTTAACAGAATATCTCTCCGTCACATCAGAGCCATTAGACCGAAGGAACTGTTAAGACGACACATCTGCATTTCTGCAAGCAAAAAGTAAAAATAAACACGCACAGCCAATTATCGAAGTGACGTTTTGGAGAAAGTTATGAAGCCTTTAAAAGATACCTTGTTTGCCGGAAAGTACTGAATATTCCAGCAGGACTCAGCGCCACCACATAAAGCGAAGACGACGCAGTGCTGATTATATGTGAATTTTTCCAGATTTTAATGCTGTAAAAATTTGGCCCTCACGGAGTTCAGACCATCGATTGGACTACCGTGTTAGAAGAGAAGCCCTTCTCTAAGCAACATTGCGACTCGCCTTTCAAAATTTATCCTTTAGATTCAATTCAAACGTTTATCGCATTCAATTTGCCACATATAAGATTACAAATGGTCAACGAAAACGTAACAAAATTTAAGGAAACAAACGTCTATGCGAATCATTTTTGTAAAGTTTCTTAGGACTGAAACTTTCTGAAAGCTTACCGTTCACATTCATTGGTCTCGTCTTCCATGATAAAACTCAAGACGTTGTTCAGTTTTTCTATGTATGTCATTTAAATAAATAAAAAATGCTCGGCCCTGAATTGTCAAGCTCTGAATGAATGAGCTCTTTTAAAACTTCTTTATATTTCTTGCAGTTTCCTGCAAAAATTGAGCAATTACATCGAAGGTCTCACATTAGCATTGATTTATCAAAATAATTTATGATAATATCTATCTTATCTTATCACTGCACTTAACTATCCTGGCTAAGAAAATTCATATGTTTTTATTCTTTACAAGTTCTTGTAACCCTCATTGTGAACCTTCCTCGTGAAGAATTGTACCGGATGAGTAAGTAAAATAACCCTTTTAACATTTCTATGTTTGGTAAACACAAATCAGCATCGACTTGATATTGCAATTGAAAAATTTTATTTTAATTTTTGCAGAAAGTGCTTCCCGCATTTCCAAACCGATTTCTTAGAATCTAAATCTTCTCAGATCTTAGCACCTCATTTCCTGAGATTTCAGTCGCAATGCTACTAAGGTGGCAGTATTTGTTTAGTGTATCTTGATCTGATGCTCATAAATCAACACACTCCCTTTTCTAGCAGCTTTCAGGTCTATAGTCTTCGACGCGTACAACAGCTACAGAGCTTTGTCTAACATAGACTCTCAAAAGATGGGATCTAATTTTCTTTGGCAAAGGAGATATGCTACCCACATAATAAATATTTCGGAAGTATGTTATGTACTGACCGAGACTCCAACTGCCTTCAAAAAAATTTCCTTTGCGAAGTATGCCATAGAGGCGACTGGAACACTATCGGTATTAAGTACACGAGAATTATTTTCACCGTATACATGTTAATGATATTGGAGTGACTGCCCCTTACGACTGCCTGAATTTGTCTTAGCGTTCATTCTGCCAAACACTTATTTTTCAAGATGGTAACAGAAGGCGTGACGATAATATATCTAAAAAATCTACCAAAATTTTTGTTTTCTCACTACAACGACTCATTGTATTTTGTAGGTTTTTGTAATCACATATCGTCAAATTCTGTTTCATTTGAACAAGTCGTTTTTTTTGCGAAATCGTATTGGTACTGAGAAACAGATACATATCCTGTTCTATCTGCTTTCCTCTTTCGTGTTAGTGCAATAAGATTTATAGCTCTAGAGTCAAACAATTTCTGTCGGAAGCAGTAAAATTCCAGAAGAAATCAAATCAGTTCGACATGTGCTCTGCGAGTGTCCTGCTCTAGTGTACAAAGAGGGGTGATATTTGGTAGCCATTTCTTCTTGGAGCTGGGAGAGTTGCAAAGTACAGAGCTTAAACAGGATGGGTCTAGAGTGTTATCCTTAAAAAGATGAATTTATGGTGCACATGAAAGAATTCTTCGCCCCCCCCCCCCTCTCCACCTCTCCAGACGAGCAAATTAATTGGTTTTAGCAAGCAATTGCTAAGGCTGTTTATTATTAATACAGTTCGTTATTTTCTGAAGGAAATAGGCAAGTCCAATAGCGAACTGTCTTGACTATGCGAAAAGGACGATGAAACCTCCAATCATATCATATGCGAATGCCAGACGCTTACAGCTTTAAGGTTGCAAATCACAGCAGAAGCATTTATTACTCCGTCCAAGTAAGGTTTGCAAGCTAACTCCAATCTAAGGCAAAAATCGAGCTCATAAAGAGGCTAGATTTAACCTAACCACTTAAACTTATGGAGCACAATCGACCTGACAGTGATCTAAGTGAAGCAAGCAAAAAAAAATCATCTTACTGACACCCCTCTAACCTAATCTAATATTACATTGGCAAATATGAACACTCTTACTTGTTTCTAGAGTTTCGGTAGAAGATACGGATGGGATTAATCAGTAATTATTGCCTGATTGCTCTGGATTAACTAGAAGGAATCAGAATCTAGCTCTGATAGCAATTGCAAGCATTGAGAATAATAAACTTGACATTTTCATAAACAATTATGGTTTGATTTAAATTTGATCCTCACTAATAGTACATCATTCTTTAAGGCGGCTATTTTGATAACTTCAATTAAAATAACACGGATGTGGTATCACAACGGATTACTATATCTCATTGTTGGACGGGAAGCCACAAAATTTAGCTTATCTCAACAGATTCTATCAGATCTTCGATAATATTTAGATAATTGGATGAGAGTTTTAGATTTCATTGGCTAAATGAACAAGGCGTCCTTTCTTTTTTTCTCTAAAGAACTCATATTTCGAGCAGAAGTTCAAGTTCTCTAGGAAATGTTTATGAAATTCTCATCACAAAAATTTAATAATTTTTTAAAGAACGCCAAGTTGAATAAAATTCAAAGTCAAATTCGAATCCAGGGGATTGAAATGGGAGCTACACATTAAAATTAGTCACAAAATATCATAAAATCTGGGATAAAAACGAAAATAATCTAAAAAAAAAAAAATAATGCAAACTCATTTACCTTACAGATATTTTTGTCTTGTGCCATCTCAATATTTTCACAGACATTCATTTCACTTTTCACAGCCTCATTAGTTATAGAAACTTTGTTAATCTCATTTCTCTTTTTCTTATCCTTTTCAGCGTTCTCTCTTGATTTTTCACATTTATTTTCGTTATCTTTAGGCTGTGCATTCTTCTTCTTCACCTCTTCTTCGGTCAACTTTTTCACAATATTTTGTTCTAAAGTCTTATCTTCATCTTCTGTTGAAATATCCATAATTATTTCGACCTTATCATTACATTCTTCATCATCATCATTATCATCATTATCATCATCATCATCTTCATCATCGTCGTCGTCGTCATCGTCGTCGTCTTCATCATCGTCGTCGTTCTTTTCTTTTGTTTTTTCTTTATCAGTTCGTGAGGTGCCAACACTTCCGTTTAGTTTTAGTGATTTGCTTAATAATTTATCATTATTCTCGACATTTTCTTTGTTTTGTTCATCTTTTATAGACTTAACATGTTGCTGTTGTTTTAGATCTTCAGCGTTTTGTATTGAATCACGAATTTTATCGACTTGTTGCATATCGGAAATTAATTTTTGTCTTACTCTTGTCGGTGTTGATGTTGATGATGATGACGATGACGACGGAGATGATTCTTTTAATTGTTTACTCAACGTATGACCTGATTGTGTAGGTTGTAATTTTTCTGGAGAATCGTCTAAATCAATTGAGATCAGTTCTACTTCTTCATTAAATGATTGACTTGATTTGACTGGTGTATATTGAGTTTTTGATGATGATCCTTTATTAACTATATTTGGTCCCGATCCTGATTGATAAACATATTGTACACCAGTCACTGTTTCCTTACGAATTTTGTTAATTAACCTAAAAATGGAAGAAAAATTGTAATTTTAATAATATTTTAAATGTGAAGGGGGGGGGGGGAATATTTGTGTGGATAGGTATAGAACATATTTAGGATAATTTTGAAGAAGCATAATGCAAACAAATGTGCAAGTCATAATAATAAGTCATGATAAGTAAAATATTGGGTGATTTCATATGAAATATGAGTGGTTGCTTTTCAAAGATGTGCTTAAGGATTAGAATAGGGGTGACTACTAGAAGCCACTAGGATCATACAGTGCCTTCAACCAGAGTTCAACTATTGTGTCCTCCCTTAAAATGGTTAGGCTAAATCTAGTCTCTTTATGAGATCAGTTATTGCCTTAGGGGTTAGCTTGCAAACCTCTCTCGCATATGATATGCTTGGGAGTTTCGTTTTCCTCTGCTGTTGGATTTATCTTCTTCAGAAAATAACGGAAGGGAAGATGTCCAATGACTGTATTAATAAACAACCTCAGCGATTGTCTGCTACGACCTGTTAGTTTGCGCATCTGGAGAGGAAAGGGGTGAAGAATTCCTTTGCTTGCCTCATTCCACGTGCGTTACGGCAGAGGAGATCCAGTTACCTTTCTTCTTATTTTTGTAGTTCTGCCCTAAAGTGGCTTTTTGGCAGGCCAAATGTTGAGTAGGGTGGTTTCAGTGAGATCATCCGATTTTTCATTTCCCTCCACTCCTTCGTGACAGAAAAACAGTGTTACTTTTTGTCCCTAGACAGCAGGTAGAGTTTCGTGTGGCAGCTTGAGACTAGTTTCGACTCAAATTTTTGAGCGGCTAGGAGCCATGAGCGTAGCTCGGCTGTCAGCAAATATAGATGTTGGAGGCACTGGCTTCTCTCGTTAGGTTACCTAGTAGCCTCTTTTAAAGGAAAATCTTTTAGCCATAACATCCGTTGGAACTTCTGGGCCTTTAATGTACATCTGCTCGAGGGTGGTAAGATATCAAAAAGAGATGTGTTTGCTAACGGTGAGAATTTTTTTTGTGTTGTATATTTTACCTTAATTTAAGAAAGAAAAAAAAGTAAGTTTAGTGGAGGCAGCAATGTTCGGAAAGTACATGTGTATCAATGATTTAGAATTTCAATGGAGGGAGATTTGCAAAATGAGGTTTTTAAACAATCGACTAGACGCATACAGACCGATGGTGAACGTGCCTGACAACGTGAAAAATCATGATATATGGGTGTCACATTAATTGATCAATAAATTCTCACGGCTTCAGGTAGACACTTTTTTGAAACCCCGAAAAGGAGAGTAACCGTTTTTGAGTAATATTGTAACGATGATTGATGGACAAAATTAAATCTGTACAATAACCTAAGACGATCAGAACAGCAGCTGGGACGTTCCCAAGGCAAAACTTCACCTGAAGAAATCATGGTGACCATATATGGGACTACTGAAGGTGGTTATTTATTATTGGTTTCTGCAAAACCTAACTTGAAGCACTTACAGCATTCAACCATGGACTTTATTTGCTTATCGATTTTAATTTCTTCCAAAACTTAATCTGAGTACAATTGGTAAATGTGCAGTTTCAAAAATTTCTATCATTACCGCAGCCACGGGCTTAATCCGGGGCAATGCAAACAGTGGTTAATATAGTTTTCTTTAAAATACTCAAAGTTATTTCGCGATGTGGTTGTAGCGTCTAGCCTAGTAGGCTGTTGGTGAGTTTAAACCAGGGAGGGACCCAAAATAACAGTCATAATGTATAATCAAATTTCTATCTAAAGGTTCTTGTTGGCTATTTCTCAAATAGCTTTAATATTTCCGCTGACGAAATACTAAAGTTCGTCAGATTTCAAACCCAAGCCCTTAATGTCGCAAAGATTTCCGCCTCTCAAATCAATATCTAAGTTGACTACTGCTTAGTTGAACCGCTAAGAGGTATTTTAAGTTAACTATAAGAATTTTGTCAGATACTGTGGAGGTGTCTATCACAGGAGATCATACTTCAAAGGTTCTACATAGGCCAACTGGTCCAGCAGTTGCAGTTCGGAAACTTTAGGAACAAAGCCCTCAACGTTCGACTATACTTCCGGGAAGATAGTACTGACCGACCATTTAAGGTAGCCATCAATTTCAAGCTATCTGACAATAAAATGGCGGTGCAAGGTGTGCTCTAGAAAGGGCCGAAAAATATATCAAACAGTGCGCTAGTGCTGAAAAATACAGTTAAAAGTTCATGGGAATAAACATGAGTTTTAAAAAAGAGGGTCCGCTAAAAATATGATCTTTACAAGCAATATAAAGTTAATCTCGATGATAAGTCTCCATTAAGCAAAAGAAGCTTGGAAAGTGGTCAGTACGAGATTTACTGAGGATAATATCGACATAGCGGAAGAGCCTTGACCGCTTAGAATCCAAATAATAATAACAGCAAAATGTAAGTTAACTATAATCAACTTTCGGACTTTTAAAGATAGCCATTATGGTTTCAATGGAATTTTTTGGTGTAGTAAGGTTTCTTCCCATTTTTCTAGGAAAAATCCCTGGGACGGTAGCCAGGGTGCTTACCAATTAAACTATACCAAGACCACTAATGTCGAAAAATTGCTGAGTGAATATTTCTCTACTAAGGTCCTTTCCATAAGTTGTGGTTACTTAAAAATTTACAAGTTTTGTGGAAAGATCTATAGAGAAGTTTTCCTTTAATGGACTTCGGTCATTCTTTTCCTAGCTTTTATTATGGCAGTCACGTATTATTTGGAAAGAGTTTCTTATACTTTAACAGTATGCGTCGGGGAAGTCCGACATTCTTGCCATAATTTCGGGATTTCTATTGTGGTAGCAGTGTCGTCTAGTGACTATTTCCGCCCCGTTATTTAAAAGCTCTTTTTTGAAATAACCAGCTATTTACACCTGTTTTTATAGAAAAAAACAACAAATAGATTCTGGGTATATAGAGTGAGTATGCACATCAAAACAGTCAATGCAATGTACAGTATTACCACGTCTACGTGCCAAATTGTACATTGGTTCGAACATAGAAGAGTAGAGTCATTCTACTTCATTATTTGTAGGATTTTACTGAATGAATCCACTTTATATCCACTCCTAGTTTGTATGCAGTTTTAATCAATTCAATTTCATTTTACATCATTTTCAATCTTGCATGAAAACGTGCGGGAGATGTAGACGGGAAGAATAATAAAGACTGAACTGAAGCCTGTAGGGTATATATATAATTGCAAGGCTCCTCAAGCTTATTGCAATGCTACATTGCATTCTGTAATACTATATTCGAGAATAAACTTTTTGTTTTGTTTTAAATCCCTATGTACATGTTAGCCTGACGAGTACATCCTTTTCATTGTACTACTCTGAAGTCATTCAGGTCATACAGATTATTTTAATTATAGCATATTCACATTTATACAGGGTGGATGGATGTAAGGTGAAAGATTTGTTTCGACTACTCATTCCGTTTATTAAAGAAGTATTTGTAATTCATGGTATTTTGAAAGATAGGCCGGTGGTGCTACATTTTTTGTTATTTTTTTATCACCCAAAAAGTTAAATATGGGGTTAAGAATTATCCATTATGTTTTATGTAAAGCTAATAGATCACTTTCGTTTGTTTATGGCTCCAAAGTATATCCAACTATATAGCGTATCCATCATCATCATTAATTTTTTTTGTTATTATGAGTCAACTTTGATGAATCTTTCTGCGAAACATGAAGATGATTCAAAAAGTTCTCGAAAAGAAGTATAGGTGGCGATAGTAGAATTGAGAGCCTAGAGAGAAGAATACAATGGATTTGAGCACACAGATTAAATTTGGATTGATTGCTGCTATATAGGTAAAGGCAGCGCAAAGGGATTATCCCAATAGATTACATCTTAAAATTTAAAATGGTAACTAGAGAATACTAAGCTAACCTCTTTTGGATGAAATCGACAATTACGCTAACCAATTGAATAAATGACGAAGTCTGAAATACGAAATTTCTGACAGGTGGCTTAAAGAAAAAAATTTAAAAGGAAAAGGAACGATTTTTGGGAGGGTCAGTAGTTTGCAGTACAGATATGCGGTGTAAGCAGTTGAGTGCACGAGATGGACAACATGGAAAAGCAATTGATTGGGATTGGGTGAGAAGTAGCAGAATACTATTTTTTAGCTGTTGCATATTTGGGTGTTGCAACAATTTCTTTAACTATTTTTTTTTCATTTGCTTGAAATTACGAAGTGGTTTGAAGTAGGAGTTAGTGAAGAAAAAGAAACAACATTCACATTAGATTAAATAAGTAAATTGGTGTTTAGTTATTATGCTCACATTCACTGCGACTTGAAACATCTTTTTTGTTAATGCTGCCGCAGTTTATAATTTACTCCCAACCAAGGTTTAAACTTTTGATAAAACTTAGAACCTTTCTTGGGATTAAGTTTTCAAACAAATTTGGCGACAAAATGATTATTCTAGTTAAGTAATCTGTGTCCAGTTGATTCAAATCTATTGCTTCGAGTTTTAAGCAAATTTGTAGATGTGATAAGATGTGGTCTTAGTTTTGTCAAATATTTTTAGGGTGGTACCATAATGAATATTGAGTTGATATTTACAATTTAATGGTTTTTAACTTTTAAGAAAAGTAATTTTTGTGCGCTTTCGTTAAAGGTAATGGATGAATTTCTTTATCTGTCGTAGTCCTAGCATCTTGTTCCTAGAATGCTGTTTTTTATAAGAACTTTAGTATAAACAAGTAAAAAAGCTAGAATTGGTCTAAGACCAATTCTTATTATACCCTAGGATGACGCATGATTTTTTTTTTACTATATTCTTTTCAAGTCCGTGTACAAAATTTCGTGGGTGTCCATTATGCTCAACGAGGTAAGAACTATTACTTATTCCTCGTTGATTTTGTTCTACACCATCATTATTTCTAGATGTTACAAACGGAATGACAAACTTAGAAACTAGATTTCATCTAGGGTATAAAAATTAGCCTTTTTTCTGCACCATCTCAAAAACACAGAAAGGAAAAGTCGTTGCCACTGAGCCACCCCCAATTTGAGATACTTTAAATTATCAGGATTAAGAGACAGATAATTAATTTCTTATTAAATCCTCATTGACTTGGATTAAGAAATCTTGAAACTACATAGGCTAATTTGTCCGCTATTGTACATATAAGCATCATCAGCGCAGCGTATAGATAAATATTGATTTCGTGAGTGACACTATAGGTCAGTTATTGATATATGTATAAACTGACCTAGAATAGACCCCTAAGAAACTCCATAAAATATGAGCAAGAAATTCGAATCGTAATCGCTATATCGTATCTTTTGGGAGCTTCCTATGTAGAAACTCTTGATCAAATAAAAAAACTGAGAGGTTTAAACGGAAATTTTCTGCATAGGTGAAAAAGTAACTTTGCAGGATTAACTTTGTCAAAATCAAGAAATTGAAGAATGCTAAGATTGCCCTTATCCAAGCTCCTTTTTCAGATCCGTCGTAATCTTTAATATAGCTGTCTCGCTATTACAAAACCTGACTGTTATTATGTCAATATGTTTTCAACTAAGGTTGAAATTTGCTTATACGTTATACGTTTTCTAGAAGTTTTGCTAAGAAACACGGTAAGTTAATGGAGTGAAGATCGTATAGTGATAACTTTGTTTTGAATGGACAGAGAATCATGGCCAATGTCTAGTGGATAGGAAAAATTGATAACTCTGGGCAATGATTCAGTAAATGGAGGATATATTGGCCCTATACAGAGTTATATGATATTCAAGTAAATTGTTACTCATTACTTATACTGAAAATAAATTTACCAGTAAAAGTCAGTATTTTCTACTTGTATTTAAAATGTTTTGAGTACGAAAACTGGTACTGATGTGTACCAGTAGTTGACAGTACTTTCCAGAACTCGCCAGTACAACACTTCATTTATAGCGCGTATTTATCAATTAATCATATATATTTTATTTAGCCGCACTTATTTTGGCAAGAAATGTGCTCTGCACTTTTATATGTAATGCAAGCAGAACTGTAAAAATTTCTTTTCTACATTCCTCATTGTGAATAAGTTTTAAGAACGAGTAGCAGCCGTTGCTATTATAAGGTCTTAGTTTGAAAAATAAAATTTTATTTCGGCAAAATTGGCAGCGCTTAGAGTGGAATGTGGAAATCTCTAAAGTTAAGAATGGTAATAAGTTTTTGAAATGGAGTTCATAACTTCATCAAAATTATAGTATTATTATTCGAAAGTGCCTAACGATATACTTGCTACAAAACTGGCAAAATTATTAGGATAACAAAGTAACGAAAATTACTTATGGGAGACATAGACTTGATGCTTATTATGAGGGTTTTTTCAACAAAGTATTTATTATTAGAGTATATGGAAGAAAATAAAGAAGAATATGATATATGAGACGGACTTGAAAGACTGCTATATAGGTTAAATATGATTATGTCCAATTGAATTCATCTTAATAAAAAATGTTTGTGTACACCATTTATGATTATAGTAAACTAGAAAATACTTAAAGGGTCAAAATTTACTGGTACTTAATTGTAATTACTAGTTTTTATAAATGGGTACTACAAGTACTGGAAAGTACTAGAAAAGTACTGACACTGGACATTACCAATATTTTTACTGGTACTGGCAAATTATCGAGTAAAAGTAAAAAAAAATTTACCTTAGACTAAATATTTTTTTATTACTACTGGTACTTGATTGGTACTGGTACTTGACTGGTACTGGTACTTAAAATCAAACAACTCTGGCCGAATCAATATTTTTTTTATCTACTGCTTCCGATTTGACAGAATAAAGCGCTAAAATATCTTGGTAGTCCATGCAAAGAAAAGCAAATCATTATGATGTTGTAACTCTTTCGAATGATACGCACATAAAGAGTTTTTTTTAATACAGCTTGCTTAAATTGTTGAATAATTAATAATAAATCTATTGAAGGATAGTTGAAATTATGAATAAACAGAAAATTAAGCTCGGAAGCTATATATACAAAATGCTTCAATAGCATTTGCTACTGCAGTGTACAAGTTTTTTGATGCAGCTATCCATTAACGAATTAATTTTCGAAGAACGTAGGATTGTATCGGAAAGTTCATGTGAATCTTAACACTATTTGACATTTTTCTCTCGAGGAATTTTGAAAAACATCACCATTCAGAATATATTTCTCTCAGAGTACAGTTATTCATTTTCGATATTTCATAGATTCAAACCCGATTACATATTTTATCTTTCTACAATATTGCTAATTAAACTCTTAGTCAAGTATCTACACCTAATTATGTTCACCATTTTATTTAGAAAAAGAAAAATCAATTTCTCATATTTAAAACGAGCTAATTTTGTGAAAGTATGAGATAACCCAAAATTTATTATTATTAAAGTAAGTCAGATCAACAAGACAAGATAAAAAATATTAAATAATCACGGAAAAAAAGGCGATGCTGTAATCATAAACAAAACGTCGTCGTTGTAGTAAAAGCTTCAATTTAATTTATCAAGAGTTTTTTAAGGTACATATATCTATAGGCACACATTTTTTTTTTTTGTATAGTCAACGTCCGCATTTTCCATGTTCTCTTTTGAAAAATGAGTTGTGCAGCCGCACAAGATTCAGAAGTCTCACTTTCAGACGATAAGTGGTGAAAATGAAAGCAGCACGCAAAATACTTATAAATATTATGTGCGCGGATAAATGAAGAAGAAGAAGAAGAAAAACAAAAAAGAAGCATTTAAGCACGCTTGACCTCATTAAATAGGCCAAAGACCTCACAATGAAAATTTTGTATATATTACAGCGCGAGCAGCAACGACCAATGAGATTTGCCGAAAATCCTCCAAAAAGTTTAGCTTTTTGACTTTACAGAAGAGACAGATTTCAGTGGGTATATTTAAAAGAGCTAACATTTTTGCAGCAGTTACATAGCTGTTGGGATTCAATACCCGCAGGGGCTCTGTAAAAATTAATTTATCTGTTTATAGGTAGGTATAATGAAATATGGAGAAGGGTAACATAATGTTCCCGCCCTTTCTCTTTTTCATATATTGACTTTGCTTGAGGAGATTGACAAAACGAAGGAAAAAAAATCATAAGACTTTGCATATATGTAACGTTGTAAGTATGAGAGTAGAGTCTACTCACTTCCAAGTCGAAGTTCCATGAATGTGCTTATCTCCTTGAAAGTTGCATAATCATCGAGAAATTGCACCGGCTTTCAATGTTGTTGCAGCAGCAGCTGCTGCCTGGTGCTTTGATGGCTGGTTAGTACTATATTCCAAGGAAAGATACTTAGGTGATCCGTTGTAGTATATATTTATATGTATGTATATATGTACATATAACCAGTACCGGGGTCGTGCGGCGACGATCAACGCCCGTATTTCTCACACAATTAAAAATTTCGAAAAACTTTCGATTTTCGTTGTAGGCGCGATGAGATGTAGAACAAGAAACCTTCAAGGTAAACTCAGCCGTTTGACATTACTTTGAAGTGATTCAACCTTGCGCGCACACAGACACGTACACAGAAACCCATATATTATACAATATTATCCGTTGTGTCGTCTTCACATAAATTATATAGAAGCAAAACACCAATAACACAAGGGTGTTAGTTTTTAGATCAGGAAATATATTAGACCGGCTATGGATAGTCTTTTTTTCTTATCAAAATTCACTTCAATTTTGAAATCCAATAATTTCACATAAAATTCTTCCTTTACTTCTTCTTAACTTTTTTTTTTTTTTGTAATCAAATATAAAAAAAATCACGACAACAAAATTCTTCCTTCAATCAACAACTCTAAAGTAGGAAGGACTTCAGTATAAATTTATATCACACCGAGATTTAAAACAATGAAAAAATCTGCACGTTCGAGATACGATTTCAATGCCGTCTACTTATGGACTGCAAGCGAAAAACCAAGGCAAGGTGAGCCAAAGCTCAGAGCTCAGCAGACAATCAAGTTGACGGAGCTGTGCTAGGGCTAAACGCGGGAGCAAGACCCCAACTCGGACTTTGTCTGGGCGCCAACATATCTATCTGTGGTGTCTGGTCTGTGCTGTGCTGGTCTACTCTCTAATGATGTTCTGTAGTAGATATTAGAGATGGAAAACTGTGTCTATCTATCTAACTAAGCTTACTAGTACTACTCTCTTCAGGTTTTGTATAGTTAGTGAGGATGAAAAGATACCCGCGCATTAGCTCCATCTACATAATTCTGTTAATTTTGCTTGTTGATTTTCTGTAACAATTGAGTACTAAAGCAGTATTACAACATGAGATTTATGATGGTGATGTGATATATGTATGTATGTAAATATGTACAGATAATTATACTACCCAACCTGGAGATTTTTGCAGCTATGGGGAATGGAAGCTTTCGGGATCAGGTGAGTGAGTATGAGATAGAGGATATATTTTCATTGAAAAAAAAAATCGAAAAGCTTTTTTCCCTCTATATGATGAGAGCTTTTGAGTCTGAGAATTTGCAAAGGAAATCGATGAAATTCTTAAGATAAAAAAAAATACAAATATTTTATCGCGTTGTTAAATTTTCTTACAGCTTGCGTAATGGAATCGTGCTTTATAAAAGATAGAAATTTGAGAAATTTACATACACTAATAATGATAATATTTCCAAAATATCCAAGGTGTGCATATCTATGTAAGAAATTGTGGGTGTTAGAAAAAAAAAATGTTCAAGGTCTGTTAAATTTGTAGCTATAAATTTGTACTTTATATACAGGGTGTTTCCCGATGATAGGTCCAAAGGGAAGGAGGTGATAGTAGTCACCTAGGCAACAATTGTATACCACGGGAGGAGGCTATCTCAATCAATCGTTTCGAAGTTACAGGGTGCTAACGACGAAGCATCCTGTATCTTAATAATGCGGGGTATAGGGGCACCTGTAAGACCTCATTGTAATCTTACCTTGTAAATCCGAAAAGCATCAGCCCCCCTCCTTTGCCATACAATTAAGCATTAATTAAAGCAGTAAATTTGAATTTTTTTTAGCTCGTTTTTAAGTGTATTTTGTTGATTTTTTTTTTCATTTTATTGAATTCCTCATGGAATTGTAACTAGCTTGCTTATTAGGTTCGATTTTAACACATTTAGTATAATATGGTTGCCTTACAGTAAAGATATGATGTGTTACAAAGTTCTCAAAAGCAGGAATGGCGAACGAATGAATTTTTGAACTCTCTTGTGAAATTCATGTTTTAAGAATGCGATCGTAACATAGTTTTCGAATTACCATTCTTTAATCAGCTAACATACATAATAAAATATTTTCAGCAATATCAAAATGGGCATTCCGTTGTATGAACACGATGATTACTTTTTTCAAATCATAACTAAGCTAATGAATGTAAATTTTCATACACTGTGAAGGCCACGTCACGGTTTTTCGGGCGGATATCAAGGGCATCCTTGAAGAGGGAGGGTATCTCATTAACTCAGACAATAAGAACAAAAAGATTGCAATCTGTTCGGACAACCAAGCAGTTGTCAAGGCCTTGTCAAAACACTTTGCAACCTACAAACTTGTATTGGAGTTAAAACCATCCTGAGTGAGTTCAGATATAACAGTGTACTAGTTCTTTGGGGCCAGGTCAGAGGCACTCTCCTCCACAATTGGGATCGCATCAAAACACTTTACACCTATAGTATTTCGGCTTGGGCCGACTGCCAACACAATCGCCTTTGATTAAATGACCCTTCTATTGAGACTAAACAAGCCAACCCTGAGAACTCTAGAGTCAATTCTTACTGCACTATCTTTTCTTAGGGGTCACCTAAACAGGATGAGACTTGTTGCAGAGGATGCGAATAGGAATCCGAAACGGTGACTCATTTTCTCAAGAAAACGTTACAGATTCACACAACTTGGAAGAACTGCATAAATCTGGTAGGAAGGTTGGTACTTCATGCCCAGTAGTGTCCACAAGATGGTTATGCATGGTGAGAATATCATTTTTTATTTCGAATTACTTATTGCGAAATTGTCCGAGGAAAGTTTAAAGAAAAAGTAATTTTTGACATCTTTTCCTGCAGCGTTATTAAAAATGGAATGTTACACGGAAGAAAAACGCGTTTTCATTGTTGAGCAATATTTTAAAAATAATGAAGTTTTGGCAGGTACAGTTCGCAATTTTCGTACAAAATATGATCGGAAAAGTGATTTAATTTCATCAACTGTCAAGAGATTAATTAAAAAATATAGGGAGACTGGATCAAGTAGTGATCACACTCTGATCGTCATTAAATAAATTGTTCAACAAAGAACATCGGAGTAGTTCGTAAGAGTGTCGCTGAGAGTCCATGAACTTCAATTCGGTACCGCGGTCAAGAATTGGACAGTTCAAGAAGCTGTCTATAGCGTATTCTGAAGATTTGCATTCTCATGCTTACTAAATTCAATACGCACAGTGAAGAGAGTTCGTTGAATTGATTATGGAACAACAACAAGTAGATGCTGATTTGTCGAACAAAATTAACATCAGCGATGAGGCTCACTTTCATATTGATGTCTTGGTTAATCGACAAAATTTTCGCATTTGGGATTCAGAAAATCTACAACTAATTGTTGAGAAGCAGCTGTGGATGCATTAACAGCGTGTCACTGTTTGGTGCGGATCTTGAGCTGTAGGCATCATCGGACCATTCTTCTTCGGAAACGCGGCTGGTCAGGCAATAACAGTTAATGGTGCTCGCTATCGCGAAATTATAATTCAGTTTTTTGTGCCTAAATTGCAAGATATGTATGTGGACGACATGTGGTTTTAATAAGACGGTGCCACATACCATACAGCCCGAGAGAAACAATTAAAATACTGCATGAGTCATTTCCTGGTGGTGTAATTTCCCGTTTGGTGATCAGAATTGGCCGCCCAGATTATGCGATTTAACGCCGTTGGAATTTTATCTTTTGGGTTTTATATGTATGCCAACCAGCCCACGACCACTATAACTTCAAGAATGAAATTAAGCTCTGTATCAACGAAATTCAGCCACATTGTAAAATTGTAACATGTAAAATTTCAACAAAAGAGTGCAAAGCCGTGGAGGTCATTTACCCGATATGCTATTCCACACATAACCCTATACTTGTATACCTGTATACTTTATGAATCAATAAAACATTTACAATTATTAATTATAAACCTGTGTTTTTTTTTTATCAAAATTACATCTTGTGTGAATTTTAGGACACAATAGTTTTATCATTTAAGCATTTAAAGATCCTAGTAGTAATATTTACAGCTTATGCAAAATCACAGGTTACATGTTCGAGATAAATATGACGCCCTGATTCTTGTATAAGAGTTAAGTGTCCTTCTGTAGACCAACACATGCCACAGAGGGTTAAATATTTCCTTAAAAAAGTCATCAATCCTTAGACTTTGATTAACCTTGCTTAAAATATTTTTAAGGTAGTCAAAACACCTAGAGTATAATTTTTTTTTGTAATTTTTATTACAACTGTGCATGAAACCATGTAAACTCTTGACCAATTTTAGAATTTTTGAGGGTTACGTCTTAAATATTCCAACCCCACTAATATATGCCCTTAATGAGCATATTTTCTTTAATGTCAATTTGAAAATATTTCCATAGCAAAGCAATATAATCCGCTTATAGAATATTTACTTGAATGACTTGAACTTTGAAGTAGGTATAATTGGCATTTACTCGAATATATATGTATGTGACTAAAACAACTAATTAGTAAGATAATTTTCTAAAGGTCATTAAAACTGTTGCGGGGGTAGAGTTTTGTTTATGGTTATTTTGTATGAAAACTTTCTTCTCGTTTGTCTGTTCATCATATACGCACACATACAATTCTCAACCAAATTTGCTTGTTTGGGAGTTGTGTGAATAAAACATGATACATGGCCAAATGCCAAATTTTGTAAAGAAATTTTCTGATATCAAAAACAAGTGATGAAATATTTTAGTTTAATTTACAATAATTAAATTGAATTTTTTTATGTTTAATTTTAGAATTTGTAAAATATTTTCATTGTTTGCTATTTTGAAACTTTGGCAGGATGTTTAGATGTATTTATATATATATTTTATTAATTTTCATTTTATTATATGTAGCAATATTATTGTGCGCGCGTGAGTTGTAACAATTAAATTATTTTGTTGACGACATGCAACGCGTTCAGGTCGTAGATAGATAGAAAGAAATTCATGATGTAATATATTGTAGTAAGATGGCAAAGATAAAACTATCTTGTAATGATTCGTGTTTTAGTTTTTATAATAATTTATTTTTTAATTATTTTCCATCAAATTTGTCTTGATAATAGTCCTGAGGAAGGACTTAGCAAAAGATGATCTATGAGATTTATGTTGAAGTTTATAAATGTGATGTACAACATCATTGAATAACTATGTTATCTGAAAGACTAAGATAAGTTTGTAAAACCTACTGCTATAAGAGAAGTGAAGAAGATATAAAGGAAAGCTCACCGGAAAACAGCCCGAGCTAATTTACAAATTGATTGATTAATAAATGGTTAGCAAACCTCCAATCACAAATGTGGTACAGATCCTCACAGTCCTAGAGGTCTGTTCAAGTTACTTGAACGTTCTATCAGTTATTTACCACATTCGAAAGTTATTCTCATATAGAAAGATTGAAAACATTAGAGCTCAAGACAAGAGCCCTGTGGGATGCACTAAACTAAAACAAAATCCTACACTGCTAAGATATTCTCAGTCAAAAAATATTACCATTTGTTATTTGTACATACACTCTGCGATTAAAAGATATGACACCTCTGAAATTTTTCCGATTCTCTGAACTGATGAAGCTTCTGGTAAGATTTGTTTGCCTGTTGTAAAGATCATGTACTAAGAAATCTATATGAATGATATTTTTATCAATTCATTAATTTTTCCATGATTTTTTCTACATTTATTGAAAAACTGATGCGACAAAAATATACAACAGGGGAAGCAGCTGGTGCAATTAGCTTCTAGTGTTCAAATATATAGTCAACAGACTTACAAGTGTTATCAGTATTTCTTCTGGGAATTACATCTTTGTGCAGTGTTTTCAGTACTAAGCCATACATCACAATTCCGCTATGCTGGGTATGGTCACAGCACAATATCTATTATGCATCTCTATTGGGCCCATTTGGTGGAGAAGAAAAAAAAATCTCTTCAACCACGAAAATGCATCAATTGACATGGACAAAATTGTCGAATTGTTATTTTGGTGGAATTCAGTAAATCGAACTATACGTTGTTTTGCGCAAGTCGATTTTCTTCCCTGGCATTATTATAATGTCCCAACTACTTTTTTCTTTATTTATCATTTCATTCTCATTCAATGATGAAATAAACATAAAAATCATTAACTTAAAATTTGATATATTTTTGAAATCAAGAGCTTCGTCTCAAAATAGTTATTGGAATTTGTGAAGAAAAATAATCATGTTTATGGAGATGTGCAGCATATTTAACAATTTTTTTCGGTTCACTGACCTCTGCGAAACAAAATTTTCTACCATGAATGCAATTAAAACAAAACATCGCTCCCGTTTGATAGATGACCATTTGGAAGCATGTTTACGAATAACTATAAGTACATATGAAAAGATTTCCGAAAATATGCAATGTCCTGTTTCCAGCACATCTGATACGACATAAAAACAATGAAAAAATTTCCGAAAATATGCAATGTCCTGTTTCCAGTACATCTGATACGACATAAAAAATAATAACATTGTTCGCATGAATAATAAGAAAATAAAAGAACATTTTGTTTATATATAAACTAATTAGCTTGTTAGAAGAAATCATTATTTTCTCTTAATAAAATAACTTGATATTGAATATGTATTAATATTATCTATGGTTGTTTTAAATTAAAGTTATTTTTGGCTTTAAATTACTATACTTTTCTTATGATCACTTAACACATACGCTGTTGGTAGACCGCCACCTATAATTTAAGAAAACAGGTCGCCCGTAGTGACGTATGGTGAATGATGGGATATGATATGATGGGATATGTTGAAGAAAACCCAGGTTTGTCCATTCCTCGTCGTTCTTTGGAATTAGGCATTCCACAAACGTCATTACACCGTATTTTGCATAAAGATTTGGGTCTTAAGGCTTATAAAGTTCAGTTAACACAAGAACTCAAGCCGGCCGATCATCAACAACGTCGAGTCTTTGCTGATTGGGTCCTTGAAATGCATGAAAATGATCCGGAATTCCATCGAAAACTCATCTTGAGTGATGAGGCCCACTTCCACCTCGATGGCTTCGTCAACAAGCAAAATTGTCGCATCTGGGGCTCGGAAAACCCAAGAGTTATTGTTGAAAAGCCTCTCTATCCTCAACGTGTAACTGTTTGGTGCGGTTTATGGTCCCGCGGGGTCATTGGACCTTACTTTTTCGAAAATGAGGCTGGAGCAACAGTTACGGTGAATGGATTGCGCTATCGACAGATGATTAATGATTTTTTATGGCCGGAATTGGATGGTATTGATCTGGACAACGTTTACTCTCAACAAGACGGCGCTACGTGCCATACAAGCAACGAAACCATTGATCTTTTACGGGAAAAGTTTCCGGACCGTGTTATCTCTCGAAGAGGTGATCACAATTGGCCACCGAGATCTTGTGACTTAACACCTTGCGACTTCTTCCTTTGGGGCCACGTGAAAGAGAAGACCTCAAAGATGGAATTCGTGAGGCTATCGAGGACATAGGGCAGCCACTTTGCGATTTGGTTATGGAAAATTTCATGCAAAGGATATGGTCCTGTAGGCGTGGTCGTGGTGGTCATTTGGCTGATGTTACTTTCCATTATTAACGGCATACCTTCCTCTTTATAATTAAATAAAGATCCGATCATTTATCTCAAAAAATGGCATTTTTCTTTGAATATCAAAATAACACCTCTTATTGGAAAACCCTTTACATAGTTCCAAGTATAAATAACTATTGGGCCATATTATCCCAAGCGATTTTCCAAGAACCAAAAATATAAAAAATTTGAAAAAATAAATAAATAAATGTAAAATATCAAGTATTAACCTACACAAACAAATTAAAGCATGCTAGAGAATATCAAAAAGTGTAGTTCGAAAATCCTTCATAGGACTGCCATACAAAAATTTCGAAATTTCACGTCAGTTGAGATAAAGCTGACGTCAGTTAGGTGAATTTTTTTTATGTATTATAAATGAAAAATCTATGAAATTGCCCGATCATTGTGAAAACCGTACAGTCTTGGAGCAATTATGACTGTTTTGCCTTCCCTTTAGCTTCAATCCACATTCACAAAGTAAAAGTGAAAATTCGATAAATCCACTTAAATAAAAGAACATCAGTTTCATTTTTAACTTTGACCTTTTTCAAAGTATAGTTAAAATTCTTCGCAGGTATACTGACTGGCATGCAATGCATTACATTGCATGCACATAAAAGGAAAATCCAAATTCAATGACATATTGCAACAGTATGAACCCGTGTACAACAAACGATACAGTATTATGCCCCGTAAATTGTTGTTTTCACTTTCAAATGACCGTCAAAGGGTTGACTTTCATTCAGCACCCAGCCGGCGGCGGTGGGTGGGCGTAGCATTGTTTCGTTGCACGCATCTGGCCGTTTACTTTTATGTATTCGTCGCGTACAAATGATGTGGGTTTAAGGATGGGAGGATAATATGGGAGGACAGAAATGTTGGTACGTTTTAATTTCAGTACAATGACTTTTGTTTGTGTATGGATTTAAAAACATCCAAATAACATTGTTCTCGCTTAGTTCTCCCCAATTTGAGATTTTTGCTTTCTTATACATATATATATATGTACATACCTACATATATCATTGCAGCAAAACATGACATGGACAAAAGTTGTAAAAGTTGACTGAACTTTGAACGAATTTTTGGGGAGCAGAGTTCCAAACATGGAGGCCATGACAGTCGATTGTACTTTCCAAAATTAGGGTTGCTGCGCTTTACAGAAATTTTCTGATTATTTTTGTAAATGTATTATAGCCAGACAGATTAAAAGGATTGTCAATACATAGATTCGAAATAGGATAAAGATACTTATGCATTTAGCTGACATGACTATTCTTAAGCGTACAATCGAGTATCCTGGACAAATGGATTTATGATAGTTTTGGGCACTATGAGTGAATGAATTTACTTTGTGACAGAATTATTTGATTTTACAAGCCTTTTGTTTAGCTTGGCTTTCATGTATATGCAAAAAAAAACAAAAAACGTGTAACTCAATTTTAACCAACTTCTGCATATCTGGAACGCGTTCATGAAGTAGGCTGCAGCCGGCTGTAGATATGGCTATTGTCGTTCAGAGATGCAATAGCCAAATTCTTGGCTTGGCTAAATAACAATTGCTAGCGTTCAAAAAAAATCCTAGTAGCTGGCTTTGTAGCCGATGTTGTGGCTGGTACATACATACTTGAGAGTGCTACCCAGATGAAGAAGCTTATTGTTATGTATTTACAGGAAATGTAACTCATACTCTAATGATGACATTTCTGAAATTGGAAACGGATAAATACGTTCATAAAGTCAAGAGCATCTACATGCAGCTATGTCTGGCTACGAGATAGCTACGATTGGCTGCGGCTGAGGCTGCAGTCTACTTTGTAAACGCGCTCTTGATCAACTAAAAAATTGGCATACGTACATGGTTCCTGTGTGACAATAAATTTTAACATTTTTATAATAATAAAAATTTAAGATGGCTCCTTCAAGATTAAAAACGAATTTTATCATCTATGATTCGATTCGGCTCAAAATCGATATCTGAAGATTTTCCGGATCGCAGATTATGAATTTTTGGTAAAAATTTAGAAATTCAAAATGGCAACTTTGAGATGGCTGACGAATTTTGTCATTATTATTCGATTTGACTCAAAATCGGCAACTGGAGATTTTTGGTGTCCCAGATTACGATATTTTGGTAAAAAATTTTGAAATACAAGATGACTGACGCATTAAATAGAAAACACGCTTAAAAAATGTAATATAATGTAATATGTAATATATGTCTAAAAATTCGTCAAGTTAGCTTTGACAGATATTAAAAATATTTTTTAGGCTGAACGGCAGAAATTAAAGCTCGCGATAGCGACCTTCCAAAAGTTAACTATGTATAGTAGTAGCTTGGGCTTTAGCTCTAATCAAATTAGCAATACCTACCAATAATATTTATAAAGTATGTACTATTCAAAATTATGCATATACATATATACAAAATCTAGTATTGGCTTGGACTACTGGATTCTGTCGTCACCATGAAAACTTTTGAAAATTAAAATGAACAAATCATTTGCTTTTAATCAAGATATACATAGGTTTATAAATTGATTTTTATTTTTACTTACTGGATTTACCCCGCTTTTGGGCTACTGAATAAAATTACCTCAATCACTCAATTTTAATGGGTTATAAACGTAATTATAACATGAAAAATATTAACAAATTTGGAAAAACAGATCGGATAGAATTTACTGATATGTTTAGAAAGCCTATGTATGAAAAATAATAATAATTGGTGTGTACACAAAAAGTAAAAAAAAAAAAACTGCTGCATTTGAACTAAAGAGCTTCTAATATTTTGCCGAGGTTTTCAAATCAATGTCATAAAAATTGTTGAAAATAAAAAGGTCTTGCAAATTTCTTTAATAAAATTAAAAATAGAAACAGCGATCGTAGGTATGGGATTATTAGAAATTTTTTTAAAATAGTTCAAATTTTAGTATTTGTTTTGTATAGTCATAACTGTTACCAAAGACTTTTTTTTATTTATTTTAAATCTTATGATAAAAATTCCAAAAGACTCTCATAATAACAGTCTTAGTAGAACTTTATACTTTTAATTCAGTGCTAGGAGCTATAACAGACAGACTTTTATTAATTAAAGCCTCTTCATAAAATATAAAACTTTTAATTTTTTAGTCTCAAGATAACTGGCTTAGAAGACAATGAATGTAGTTGTGATGTAGAGCTGAAAGTATCTGGGATCCGATTCCTGAAATAAGTATCGGGATCCTAATTTTATCAGAAGATTTAAATAAACTAAAATCGTCGCTAACAGTTATGACAGTATAAAGCAAATACATTTAATAAATAACTATTATTGAATAATCTAAAATTTTAAGTCTTTTATAACAATTATATACATATATTTATATAAAAAAAAATAAAAATACATTCGAGTAGCAATTTCCCCCGAAGAACTACTTGCGATTACATTAAAGTAATTTTCTAAAAATTCAATTGCGGTGGATTTTATTTAGATATCTGGGAAATGAAGGTTCTATACCGGAGGCAGTTTAATTCTGTGTGCATTTCTAGTTTTTTAACTGGTGATCTTGTATATATATTTTTTTAAGTGGTATATTACATTACACCTTTATATATGTCGATTTACTAATCTACTTTCACGACTGTTAAATCGTAATTTAAATGATAAATTTCCATTTTCTGACTGCTCCTTTATTATTATATAGAACTAACAACTATGATTGGATTCTACAAGAGTGATAATGATCCCAAATATTGAAGTCGTATCTGCAGGAATTTGAAACCAAAAATCATGGGGGGATCATAGTTTCAGAGTGGCTTTCACAGAGTCCAGATCAGATGCAAATACCATTGAAAATGTCTGGTATCTAATGATCTAAAAAAAATAAATCTTTTATGCAGGGCCTGACTTATTTGAGTTTTAAAGCAGATTTGGAGCGGTCTAAGTATGTAGTAGATGGCACAAGAACTAGATATCAATAATATACCAGAGCAGAGTATACAGTTTGTGAAATGGGTGATGCATTCCGGAATGGACCACATCGCATCCATCATTTCAAATGGATCATTCCGTAATATCCATCAATTTTCTATACTATACTTTGGTATTGCATGCGACATCTAGTTCTTGTACCATCATCTATGCTACGACTCAATACCTACTAACCCTGATAAATAATAATATCAAAATTTTAGCTTTAGAAAACGAGAAGATCAGGCGCTATGGAGACGGTGTTTATTCCGCACAATTCGGGCTATATCTTCAAAGTCATCAAAAGACTATTTTTTTTTAATTCTTGAAAGGTTACTTTCAAACTATACAAAAAATCGCCTACTCACCCCCATAAAAAAAATAATATTTCATAATCTTTGACTATCGATAGATACATATGTACAATGGCGGTTGAAAAGGAGACTGTGACGCGCATATACATATAAGAGGAAATCATGCATGCACAACAACACAACAAAAATTTGTTGAACTGAAGGAACTTTATTGTACTAAAGATCGTGTTTGGATCTCCCACTGTTAGTACTGTACTAGGGTACGACCCGCGGATTATAGGCGTACAAAAAAATTATGTGCTCATATGCGCCATACCATTGCGAAATAAATATGAGAGTTCTTGATTCTATGGGTACCTACAGTAGTAATGTACAGTGATGACATTATCATAGATCATCACAAAGAATTTATGTGCATATGTAATGTCAATAGCAAAAAAAAAAATCGCAAACATTAGCCCTTGGGCAGGGGCGAAGGCGTTGGAAATTGATGGATTGAGTAGTTAAGTATGCATGATAGCAGTTCTTATATGTCAAGTCTGTATGTCAGCTAGAAGATAACTGGCTGTAATCTCTAGCCTCTCTATATACGAACGGCATCTTTTAAACTTCACGTGATCCCCACTGACACCTCGGTGCCAAAAAAAAAATGTAAACCCCGAATGGATTCACCAGTCCCGTTTCATAAAAGGATATCTGCATGAAGATACCAATGGGAGTAGTCATAGTCTTATGATCATGGAGGACTACGTAGCCATACCAACTTGATAGCCTACATTACTAACTTGGTAAAACGATGGGGTTGAGGAGCCCTCCTAGATAGTTTTTACTATTTACCTCAACACGATTGTAGGCCCATATGCAGGCAGAGAGAGAGTATCAGAGTCTAGCTTGCATAGACCCATATACTCTAAATATTGGAAGAAGTATGTCGCTTGTATAAAATGCGTACTGCAACCTAGGTTTTGAAGGATGGTCGCTTGCTTATACATTGCATGCTCAGATATTTGGCTATTGGTGGGGTTTTGCATTAAAACAGCCGAGTGCCGTGACTCACAAATCGGTAGAGATTTTAAATATGTCTCGGTTCTACCAGTAATTCAGCCAAGCATGCACTGGCCAACTCGGGCTCATAGGGACAGGATATACTCGTGTCTCATGAGGGCGCTGATTGTCGCATTGTAGCTAATCTATGCATTTAGTGTGCTATGGGATGAAAATTAATAGTCACGTAAAACAACTGGACTATCTGTCAATATATGTGCGCATTACAAAGACCTAACATTCTGCCAAATTTCAAATTCCTATAGACAGATAGACAGATGGACGCAAGAGCGATTTTATAACGGCTCCATTTTCCGGAACCGTAAAAATATTAAAATCTAATTTTTTTTTATTTTTAGATATTACCCATTTTTAACAACAATTATTTTTCATATCACTAATCTAATTAAAGAATTTAACATAAATTAAAAAAATTGCAAAAAAAACAAATCGTGAAAATTCATAAATTATTGTATTTCCTTATATTTGCCTCCATCAAAATGTGAAATAGTTCAACGAACAAAACCCCACCCACAACTTTTCATTTTCATTATATATTTTGTTTTTTCTTCTCTCTTATTAACTCTCTCTCTCAATCATGCTCGTCCGCTGCGAAAAGTTCACTGAACGAAAAATGTTTTTAAACGAAGAAAAGCAAAGAACGAAAAATTGAGAAATTGTACACGTAAAGAAAAGTAGCTTTGTTTTAATATGTCCTATATAGCGAGACATGGTGTGATAACACTCTATAGAGCGGTTTTATTGTAAATATACATACACAACAGCGATTATATATATATATATATATAGTTCTCACTTTTAGCGTCTTACACTATAAGATTTACTCGCAGAATATACATATATGTATGTAAATGAGGCATTTGAAAAACTAACGCCGTACCACACACAAATATTGAATTCAATGAAAAAGCAAAGTGATGCCATGATGCAAATTTTTTATTGTTATTATATATATAAGGCAGCACACCCATATGTGTACATATATACATGCTCATATACAGAGCCATTTTGCAAGTGTATTATACTAACAAAAATATCAACGTTTGGCTAGAGCTGGCTGGCTTGCTGACTAACTAACTGACTGAAGCTGCTGCATGTTCATTATTATAAAGTCGGAAAAGTCCATTGAACTTTGCAGTAAATGAACTTTTCAAATGAGTAAGCTTGCTAGACTCACAGACAATCTCCTTCTTTCTCACTCTCTCACAATATATATTGCAAGCTTTACAAATGCGCAGGTGGAGAATTAGAAAGCTTTAGAGGGAGGTTTTATTTATAGCTTTTGTGTAGTAGCGTCGCTTACAATTACAGTGGAAAAAAATGTTTCTATAATTTTTATTCAACACAAAAACAGACAAAAAAAAACAAGTCTCATTACTCTTGGTCTCTTTGATTTTTTTTTTTTTTTTTTTTTTTTTTTTTTTTTTTTGTAATGATAAATAAACAATTTGAAAGTTTTTGTTTTGTTTAATGATGTTTACATGCAAGGGCGGCCTGGTCCAGTTGAACATCATTAGATAGAAAATTTTTAGGTCAATTTTTTCTATTGCTAGTCTGTTAATTGACTATAAATTTTCATGTTGTTTGTTTAAATTTTTTTTTATATGGTACGTGAAGCCTTTCCTAAAAGTCGTTGAACTTTTGCGCACGCAATGCAATAAGGAATACAACACTGTTGCTGAAATGACCTGATTTTTTTTTTACTGTATGACATTTAAATATTTTTGCCTAACACGGAAACAACTGTATCTTGTGAATTACTGCAAAAATGCAAAGTGAAAGTGAAATTGACGTCCAAGTCGAAGGAAGTTGAAGGGAAAAACAAACACGAAGCCCATTTCATAAGCGAAAAAATATTTTTTTGGACTTTTGTTTTTGTATCTACTCTAGATTATTTAGATGCTTTTTTTATTATTAAGCTTTTTAGATTTTTATGTGTATACACTACTTACTACATATACGAATTTTTATAGTAATTGTTTTTTGTTTCGACGCGATTGCATTAGGGAAATTTCTAGCTGAAGCTTATTAAGAGCGACTTAATTTATAATTGCACAAAACAAAATATTGTCATGAGAGCAGATAAGTTTAAGCAGTTGTGGAGTTGTTGTGACTTGATGGCACTTTTGTATGAATATGCACTTTATCTATTTCGGCAGCTGTATTGACTTGACTAATAAAGGACGCTTCCAAATTCCGTAAATTCTCAAACTTCTAGTATATTTTGTGCAGTGTGAGCGCATTTTTTATTTAGTATTAGCATAGATGTCACAAGAACTAGATGTCGCATTGCATACTAGAGCACAGTATACAGATTATGAAATGGGAACTGCATTCCGGAATGGACCCTAACAGAACATGCCGAAAGCAATTTTTTTTTGAATAGCAGTTTTGTATACATTTGATGGATTTCCCTAAGACTTCAGATACGAAAAAATATAAATCACTCGGCGTATATATCATTTCAAATGTTGTGGTCCGTTCCGGAATGGACCACCCAGCCATATAAATTTTGTATACTTTTTTGGTACTGCATGCGACATCTAATTCTTGTGCCATCTATGATATTAGTCAGTGGTCATAAAAAATAAAAAAATCTAAATGATATTAGTTTTTAGTCAGTCTGCTCTTACTCTAGTTTGATGTAGAGGTAGGAAGCAAATACTCAGCACAGCACATTGTATCAATTGTCAACAGTCGACGACTTTATTAACATTTCAATAAATATTATATGAACGATATAACATATTTCATTCCTTTTTTATAAACATTTTTCTTAAAATCATCAAGGTTGCAAGAAAACCTTGACCCCATAGGAGATTAGTCTCAGCTTCGCATCCGAACGTTTCTGGAGCAGCAAGCAAGTGAAATGCCGCAAAAAAGTGGATACTAGACATATCCATCTATTTACAGAAAATCGAAAAATATTCTGAACCGACCTACTTCGATTTTGATGAAATTTTACAGGTAGGTTGGTTATGTTAAGTCTGTATGTTTACTCGAAAGTTTCCATCCAGGCTTCAAAGTTTTTACACAGACTCGAAAGTTTTTTACCCATAATGTGTATGTTAACGTCCCGGACTAGAAAAATATGGCAGTTTAATGCATTTCCTCTCCTGAACAAAAGTTAACATTTTTATACACGGTAAAGTGGATGAGTAAGTTCATTCTTTTCTTTCATTTGTCATTTGAAATAATTCATTGCGATTTTTTTTAAAATAATAAATAAATAAAATAAAATAATTGCGATTTGTTTCAAAAGGTTTTTATTTATTATTTATTATAAAATACAGCCGGACAGTTCACCGCAGTTCGCATAATAAAAATTATTGCTGATTTTTGACAGCTGAAAAAATTACGTCGGTTTACCCAGGTCTTACTCATAAGTTGTCTGTTAACTTTTTTCATTATCATCTAGTATTATCCCTTCTATCAAAAGAAAGTTTTTACTTGAATTTTACTCAGACATTTTTATACAGAAGTAAACATACAGACCTATTGTTAATAGTACCTTGCTAAAATAGTTTTTGTTTTTGTCCATTTTTGAGAGATACGATATTTTGAAATTTGAAAAAAAAGTTGCAAATTTTGCTTGGTAGGAGTAATTTCAAAATTTATTTTTATCCATTTATCGATATTTATTTAAGCTTCGATAAGGAAGGTTTCGTTAAGTTTAAATGTCAAACTATCCGTAAGTAAATTGCAGTAAAAGTAGCTCATTACTTACGGACGCGTGTGTTATTCAACGATATTAATGAAATAGGTAACATTTTATTATAGAAGAAGAATGTGAAAAGAGGTGGTCCCTTTAGAGAAAAGTTTGAGAAGGAGCTAAAAAAACGAAATATTGCTCTGGAAGTGTTGCTATTTTTCTTCAGATTCTTCTTATATTTTTTATATAAAAGGCACAAATCTTGAATTAAATCAACTTTTTGCTTTTACCACTTTTTAAAATTGAAAACGTTAAATGTCAAGATAATAACCCTTGCGGAGTGTGACGTCAGTTTAGGACAAAAATGTCAAAAAATCGTAAGTAAACCCTTAGAATATAGAGAGTACAGGAAGTGTGATAAGCTAAATTTAGCGTAGTCAAATTCTGGTTGTGTTCAATCTGTTGCCGCTGTAGTGAGCGTTCAATACTAATGTTCCGGTTTGTACCCAGGTTCAAGTGGAATCGAGTACCCACTCGTTTCGAAGATTTTTGATTCCAAGTTTACTCGGGTACCCGGCTATCCGGATATAATTGATTCTCGATTCAGAGTATATGGGTATCTGGTATCGGTTCTAAATTATTTAGTACTCCGGTAAGTGATTGAATTCGTGAATTCAGCCATAATAAAATAATATAATTCTGGTTGTTTTAAATCTGTTACCGCTGTAGTGAGCGTTCAATACTAATGTTCCGGTTTGTACCCAGGTTCAAGTGGAATCGAGTACCCACTCGTTTCGAAGATTTTTGATTCCAAGTTTACTTGGGTACCCGGCTATCCGGATATAATTGATTCTCGATTCAGAGTATATGGGTATCTGGTATCGGTTCTAAATTATTTAGTACTTACTCCGGTAAGTGATTGAATTCGTGAATTCAGCCATAATAAAATAATATAATTCTGCTACCCGAATCGAATTAATTTTTCAATATACGATTCCAAGGAATCGAATCCTCTCTACCCGATTCAAAAGAATCGCTTCCTAACTACTCGATTTCACAGAATCGGGTACCCGGGTTGCTCGACTCTTCACTGTGAAACCCGCGTATCTGTATAAGAGCCGGGTACTCGAAATAGTTTAAGGAACATTACTCAGTATAGGCGTGTAGTATAATCAACATAGAGAGCGGGGCAACAAGATATATGGTTGAAAATACTGCAGTTGCTCTCACCGAAAATGCTCTTAGTCGCTGTCACTGCGCCAAGATAGCCAGGGAGTTTCTCAGCTATTTCAAATGTAGGCAGCTGAACATACATTTCTCCAATTTCCTCTATTCAAAAACCCCAAAGAAAAACAATGCTCATGTCACGAATTTTATAGGTATCAACGCTTCCTGTTCTATCTACATTCTAACAGTAAACCTCAGCCTCGCTGAAATTCGTAAAGAAAGTTCTTTACGGTCATTTTGGTCCAACCTATAGCCGGAGAATATTGAATATGATAGCTTTGAGGCTAAAGGCAAATACCAAGATGATTTCCATTGACGTGAGTTTCTGCTGGCTTTTAAAAAAATATGAAAATGTGAATAGCTCCTGTAGGTTTCACCTAACAGATATTTCTTTCTCGAAAAATGCAAATACGATGATGCCACAAAGTTTTCTAGAATTTTCTAAAAATTTCTAAAGGTAACAAAATATGATTCTGGATTGAAAAATAATGGAAAAAGGCTGTCTACGCGATACTAGATGGAAATGCAACTGTAACGGCAGAGTGTACTGAGAGCTATAAGAATGCTAAAAAGGAGAATCTTGACTGATGTTTCCCTACGTATCAACAATTTTTATACTCGTCTTATTCAAGTTTGTTGAAATCACAAAAAATATCAAACTTACACGTAGAAAAAATATTATTTGAAGTAAACTCGAATTATAAAAACTCCCTCAAAACTTTTTAAAAGTGAACCCCTTTTTAATTTGAAAACTTTAGTGCTAAAAACAAAACAAAAAGAAGCAAATTCAAATTGTCTTCAATTTGAAATGACTCGGCTAAATTCAGAGGCCCTCTGTACACACATGATTAAGCAAGTAAATATACAAACTAAACGAGCTAATAAGCTTAAATTGATTAATATTCCCACGGGTAGATGAATTTTATCAAGACTAAGCTGTAATTGTTGCTTGCTACAACAGTGTAGCTTTATCGCCATTTTATTAAAAAAAAAAAAAATGTCAATGAACTTTTAACCGCAATGCTAAAAGTTAAAACTCTTCCAATCAAATTTGTAATGAAATTTTCAATAGTCAGCTCAAACAGAGTAGAGAGAGTTGATGAACCATTGAGCGTTGCGGTGCGGTGCGACTTAGAGTGTAAAATATATACATATGTACATACGTTTCCATCGCCATAATAAATATGTAGCTAAAAGATAAGGACACACGTGATACACATACAAAAATTCTGACTTTAGTTCAAAACCTTTGGCAAGTAAAATAAAATGAAGAGGTTCGTTGACCTTAAAAAGTCGTTGACCATAAAAAATAAGAAAGAGATTCATCTATTCGAAATGAAAAGAGAACAAGGACCCGGGGAGACAGACATCGAAAGGGTTGGACGGAGGAGATACTGAGGAAGGTAGGAGACCAAGGGGAGAAATAGAAAACTTAAAGAGAATAATAATGAAAGAAAACTTCGTTAAAAAACTGAAGCTTTCATTTTATGTTTTTTCTTTCCAATTTTCTACGTGGGTTGATTTTCCCAAAAAATAAAAATCCCATTTACCTTTAGGATAATAAGGTTTAGTGCTCCTCCAAAAGGATGGTAGAGAATCACGAGGATATTATTTTAAAAGAGATAAAAAACAAAATTTTCCCACTTAGAAAGAGTATGGGAGAGAGAGAGAGAGAGAGAGAGAAAGCACATTAATCCTCCCTGTAAGTTTAGTTGCTATGCACACAATTCATTTGTAATTTGCAGATGATGGTTGGAATGTGGGGGCGGTGGGATGAGAAGTAGTATATGTTCTATGGAAGAAAAAAGTATAGAAAACATTTTTTTCTCTGATGATGGCTTAGCTTCTCTACTCCTATTGCAACTACTATGTAGTATGTCGTGTATTGAATTTTGTGCAGTCTGCACACATTTAAAATTTAACAAAGAATTATCACATTTATTCACTTGCAACAGCAGCGGCAGCAATAGCAGCAGCAAAAGCGCAGTAATAGCAGCAACTTTGCACAGTACTACACACAAAAAGCATAAATAAATCGCAGTGAAATAAATGCACGAAAATGCAATTCCATGATGTAGCGCGCACATTATGTTTGTTTGTATGTATATATATATATATGCACATACATATATATCACGTTTGCAACTACATAGTGCGCATAAAATTGTAATTGTAAAGTGGCGAGTATAATATAGGTACGGAAAGATCTATCGAACGAGGAGACCATAACAGCCACAAGAGGCGATAAGTCATTGCACGTTCTATTTATTTACTGAACTCTAGCTGTGTCCGGGTCACTGAACTTAAATTTCTTTTTTAGAGAAATATTCATCATTTTCTGAGCACTCACCACACGCTGTGAACTTTGAAACAAACAATAGCTAACCATATAAAGATGACGGAAAATGAGTGAGGATTTGATGATAAGAGACTGACTGGACTTACAAGAGCTATTTCGAAAACGGTGAATGGACTTTAGTACCTATATTTGTTATACAGCCAGTAGAACGTGAGAAGGTCATACATTCATAGCATGTAATATGTGCATAAACTATTATAATATAGTGTAGAAAAGCCACGTGCAAAGTGCATGTTATTCAGCAATAACATAAGTCATTGGCTGCTATTCTTATCGGATGGATTTTTCAATGCACTCTCCGGGTTATTTCAAGGACAAAAATGGACGATATAATTTTGTTAAGTTGTCATATTTTGGTTTTATAGGAATACAAGTTAAGGTTCCCCTGCCTCCAGAGTGAGAAATTAAGTAAATTGGGATTGAAAGAAATTAAAATTTATTTTATTGGAGGAAACTGATCATGTTATCGGAACTCACTCATAGCTTTTTTCACAATTTATATTCCTTATTAAGAATTCAGTAAAGAACCAACAACAACAACAATATTTCTATAAAGATATTTCCGCATGCTTTTAACTAAATAATAATAAAAAAAAACAGTCACTTTTTTAGTGAAGAATTTTATGCTACACATAAATTAAATGAATTTTATAAGCAAATCTGAAATTTGAATTTGATAATAAAGTTCTTCGAATTTCGAAATTCGATTTTTTTTTGTCGAAATTGTGTCGTATAATCTTTACGTTTTAGATGTTCAATGAAAGGAGATTTTATAAAGACATGTATTTGAAAGTATGGAAAATCGTTAGGAGCGGCGAAGAAAAGTACAAATACGTTTTAACCCTTTTCCTATTTTTCTGTAACTTTGAGGATTATAAAAAATAATTTAATAAAATCTTTAACCTTAATAAATTTTCGACTATCTTGTTTGATCGGTAATATCTTGATTTTATTTGAAATTCGAAATTCATATGAATTTAATTTTTCGATTTTTATACCGTAGATGAAATCTAGTATACTAAGTTTGTCATTCCGTTTGTAACGCACAGAAATAATTATGGTAGAGCAAAATGGATTGGACACCCACGCATAATATTAGAAGTTATTTTGATTTTTGCATGTCCGTCTGTCCGTCCGACCGTTCGCACGATAACTCGATAACGCGTGTACTTAGAGAGCTGAAATTTTGTACGCGGAAAAATAAAAGTTAAATTAAGTTCGAAAATGAATAATAAAAATATTTCGTTTTACACTATATATTTGGCCACTGTCTAAGATGGAGTTGACATTAGAGAGCTGAAATTTAGTACATGGTGTTTTCATAGTAATAGCAAATAAAATTTGCAAAAATGGTCTAAATCGGGCAACCCCTTCTCGGTGTTGCCATATAAAAATTTAGGTTTTTTACATATACTATGAAAACGATCAGTCCTAGAAATTTTGAATGTACTAAAAACTTCTGCAAGATACGAAATCTTATAAAATTGGTTATAATTATTTTTTCTGTCCGACGAACCGTTCTAGAAATATGTATATACGAAAACCCACTCAAATGGGTGACCATACGAAATTTCATACGGTCATTCATCTAGGGTGTCATAAGAATTGGTCTTAGACCAATTCTAGCTTTTTTATTTGTTTTTTCTAAGATAGTTATGAACAGTATTATTGGAAATGCCATGAAGAGTTCTATTTGAGTGTGCAGGAAAATTGACCAAAATTTGTTAAGAATAGAACAAAGTTAAATATTTTACAATTAATCTCTCTCTGCGTTCTATGTTTATATGGGCTAGTTTAGACGGTGTAGTTTTTGCGGGCCCCGCACGAAAATGGTGGGAGAGGAAGATGAGCGGAGAAGCGGGAGGTCACACATAGAAGAGCGACTGAGCATCGCGGACGAACATGAAATTTTTATCAATTCTTCTTTTACTTGCTTTCTATGAGTTCGGGGGAGTTCAGAAACATTTTTATTTTTATCAATTTCGTTTCCACTAGCTTTTGCATTCGGGGTAGTTCAGAAAAAATTGTTAACATCAGGTGATTTATGCAGTTTTAAGGGGACTAGCCAGTCGTAAAACGATTTGTTTTTTATTACATTTTTCGAAAATACTACCGTAAAACGGCGTGACTTTGGCAGCTAGTGCCGGTGATCGGTTGGTAAAGAGACACGGAGTACTGAATAGTTCAATGTGTTACACGATTCGGTAGCGGGTGCACGTGTGTCACTTTAAAATGCCCCAAAATTATATTAGCCCACTAAGAACGCGTAGGTATCGAAACTATATTGATGATGACATCATAGGAACACTAGAAGGTATTAAAAACTGCATGCTATAAGTCAGTGAGAGTAAAAAGTGTCTCATGAAACAATCCAGAATAGACTAATTGGTGCACACAAGGAGAAAATTGTTGGTTCGCTTGCTTTAAGTCCTGAGGAAGAGACATTGATTGTGGATACTTTGTATCAGGTGGCTATGTGGTAGAAAATGATGATAATGATGTCCTGTACTCATTACGTAAAATAAAATGGAGCTGTTATATGGGCTTACAGTATGTCACTTGTCATGGTTAGCTACGCGAATATTGCCACGAAGACAGCAAGGATCCGTTTTAAGAATGTGCAAAATGTGAAGATGACGGTTAATTTTTTGTTCATAAGTCATCTTTAATTTTTTGCTAACTTATTTCTCTAATAAATCTTCCCAAATTACTTTGAATTATGCTTTCTCGTAGTTTCACCTGCTTTTATGTTTAATAATTATGGAAACATCTTAAGTTATACACCTGCTAAAGTCACCCTAGACCCGGCGTGACTTTGGCAGGCCCTTTAAGGATATTTTACTCTAAAATTTTAAGCGATATGTTTTCTTCATTTACTAGTTTACAGGAACAAGATATCAAATGCTATGATGATACCAAAATATATTAAGTTTTTTGAAAGTTTATGCGAAAAAAATCAATGAAACCTTCAAAATATGCCAATGTCACCCCGTTTTACGGTACCTCTTCTGAACAAAATTCTGTTTGGTTTATAGAGAAATTAGTAAATTTGTTGATTTGGCAACAAGAGCGGTAGAGCGGCACATGGACTTTGAATTTGCTTGACCGCAGGTTGTAGAAAACCCGCAGTTTGATTTTTGCCCACAAGGAGCAAAGAGCTGGTGTTCTTGGCAGAAGGCAAAAGCTGAGAATAAATTAAACATCTATAAACACATGCCTGCGCTTCCTATTGAAGTAAAAGAAGCCGTATTGCCCATTTATAAAAATCTTTCTAACGAAGAAGTTCTAACAACTTCAAACCATTGAATAAATAACTAATAAGGAAGCGGGGTATCGTGCGAATACAGTGTACGTGTTTAAGCATTTCAATGACAGTGCGACCTATGGTTGGGGGGGCAGAAATGACAAGAGGGCCTAGTGGCTATTTTGCGTCAGTTCAATATTTCTGACATTTCATAATTTTGAATTGTCATTTGTGGCTAAATTATGCCAGTCATACAAAGGCAACGCCAAGAAATATTATCTGAAAATAAGGGGAAGCTAAAAATTTGTTTATTTTACATAGCAATTTGGATTATGAAAAATGTGCCCTTTCAGAATGTCAGAATTTAATTACTGCCATGACGAAACGAATACAAACAGAGCACACTAATACATTTCGCCGAGATGCTTACGTTTTCACCCGATATGCCGTTTCCTTATTAGTTATTTATTCAATGCTTCAAACGCGGTTTTCTCAATTTTTTATTTTCTGTTCGTTTTTCCTTCATAACTTTGTAACGGAGGTTCAGATCAACTTGAAAAAAAAAAATTTAAAATTGTTAAAAGGTTGGCACTTTCCGCGAAACGTCTCCAACAAGTTCTAAAAACTCACGTTAAAAAAAAACGCGCTTTTTTTGTGTTATATTTAAAAGTACTCTTTTTTATAATTCACCGTTTATTGGTCACCAATTTAATAATTTTGTTTCAATTACTTTTTTAACTGGTTCTGCGGGAAAGTAAAAGTCTGCTGAAGGCAATGCCGAAAAAAAAATAATTTATTTTATTTATGCCGTTTTAAATTAAGACAAAATCAAAAAAATTCCGCGCAAAATTGATGAATATATTTAGTCTATTTACATACATATGTATATGTCTGTATAAATTTCTTTTACGCGTTTATGATACTAATTAACATTAGTTAAAAGGACGCAACTTTATTTGTTTGTAAATAAATTTATTTGTAAAGTAAATGTTTGTAAATATTTCTTTTTTACTTGATCTACGATTGGCTAATGCCCTTAAACCATTGACGGTGAAAAATATTAAGTGTATTTAAATTGATATTTTAATTTAAAAGTTTTGCGTAGGAAAAGAATAAAATGAGCTTAACTAATTGGCAGTTCCAAATTAGTTGAAAAACTTGTGCAATACAAATAATAAAGACTACAATAAAAAGATAAAAGAGAGAAAAATTTCTTAAAAGTACTTTGTAGTTAACTACAAAAAAGTAATAGCGCAATTACTGTGCAGCACATATGTAATAAAATTCAAGTATTCCGTGGATAATATGCGAATGAAATTAGATTAATTACAGCATCTCAGAAAAGTGGTTGTCTGCTCTTAATTCGCGAGTTAAAAATTTAAATGAACCAATGATATTTCTTCGCTTTTTCCACGGTTGCATCCAACACTTCCTTCTTCTTTTTGTATCTGAAAGTTGAAGAAGGGCTTAGTAAGCCCGTAATAATTCAATTATCTTCAATATCGCTGCTTGAGTAAGCATTTAAAGCAAGCTCGGCATTTTCTAAACTCAAAGCCATTTCCATATCAGGTAGAACACATATTAATGTCCAAAATAGAAATGATATTTTCATAATTTGAGTTTTGGAAGCTATTATTATATGCTAATAAACATACTTTTTAAAATGCGCAAGATATTCAATAAAAATATGAACAATTCAAATAATTTCCAGTTAATGTGAACGCGAGTAGAGAGTCCTAGACAACAAAATAAGCGATTATTTTCGTGCGCGCCGTGGAAAAACTATACAGTGTCCACACACAGCAAGTATTTCCCTCCTTGCAATCACGCAACGCAAAAACTACACCGTCTAAACCAGCACTATGTATTTTAATAAGTTTTGTATATGAGGAGGTTTGTCAAGACCTATAATTCCTAAATTTCGAATTTTTCGAAAATAGAGTTGACGTTATTCAAAATTGAAGCGTTCAACCGAGGTTATTCCGGAGGAGTGACGCGAGCAGAGAACACAATGTAACATTTGGAAAAGTTACAGGATGTGTATAACATTGTAGATGTTTTCAAATTTTTATGATGTTGGAATGTTTCTGATTCTCTCTGTGGAGAAAATATAGAGGAACATCGTCAGGGTTGGCCTTTCATCTAGATCGGCCCACTGCAAATTTTTAGTTTTGACCACCAGCTTTGAAACTTCTTTCAGTGACAGAGAACTTTTCGTGACATTACAGATTTCGAGCGTAAAAAAAGCAAAACATTTGTTGTGCACTCAGTGGCTTGCAAATTACAAGAGGAAAATTTAATCCTGTAACATGTTTGGTTGTGGTGTGACGCGATTTCCAGATGCGGCAAAGTTTGAACTATTTGTGTAGTCAGGGTTGGCCCACCGTGATTGTGTGCGTTGTTGACAAAGCTGCATCAATTTACGATGCTTCATCTATCCAGAAGCAATGCCTCATCGGTTAAACCGCAACAACTCCATTGCATGCATTTGAAGAGCGGCAATATAACGACGAGCTATTACATTTGCTGGAACTGTGATTTCGAATAATTTTCCATTTAAATTTTGCTAAATCGAATAAAAATAAAAAAATTAATTTTTCGAGATGATTTTCAATAATTTCCGTGATGGGCCAATTTAGTAAAAAATGAGCGTATTTTTCTAGTCACCCTGTAACTCGGTAGGGTGACATTTTGCCTCCCCTCCCCCTGCCATACAATTTTTTACTTGTCTGGAAGAGATAATTTGGCAAAATATTGCCATATTAGTCTGAGACACCCTGTATAGGGAAATTTGTATGGCAACGCTACGAAGGAAGGAGTTGCCAGATTTTACACATTTACCAACTTAAACTTACTTTTCTTTTCGTAAGATTACTGTATACCAAATTTCGGCTCGCTAGGTTAACAGAAGTCTGTCCTGATTTCTCGGTATCATGTTGCCTGGTCCGGTACCTTACCCAACAGATTTATATACACCGTGTCCAGAAATTGTTGTCGGCAAGAAAGAAATAATTCTGGATACTTCTCTAGAGAACTTTTTTGAGTTCTTGGAAATGCACATTTACTCAATGTTATAATATGATAAATTTTTGCCTTATTTAAATCAGACAGTCAATGATAAATCATCATGGAAGCTAAACGCCAGCTAAGTTTACAGCTACATAAACATGGTAAAAGAAACTGTGAGATATTTCGGGCTTTAAAAAGTTAAATGTGTACAAAAAATTGGTGGAGCGAGTAGTTTCAAGATTCAGGGAGTCGGGTACTATAGAAAAAAATAAAAGATCCTGGTAGAAAAAGATTCGTTAGGACAGCGATTAACAAGAAAAAAATACGGGAAAGAATTCGAAGAAATCAATATCAATCAATGAGAAGACTTTCTGCAGACTTGACAATTTCAAAGTCTTCAGTCTCCAACATTATACATAAGGATTTAAACATGAAGGCCTACAAGAAAAAGAAAATTCGTCGTCTAACGTAAAAGCAGAGAGTTGCCAGAATGAAAAAGTCTCGGTACCTCCTTCAATGACACGCAGATTCTGAGGTAATTTTTTCTGATGAAAAGTTGTTCATTCTTCATCAACAACATAACGTCCAGAATGATCGTTTGTATGCAGTTAGTATGAATGATATCCCTACCAACGTAAGAGCAATTAAAAGATATCAGAACGCCTCCCCTGTTATGGTGTGGGGTGCTGTTTCAAAACGTGGAAAGTTACCCCGATAAAGAGATAAAAATAACAAAGGAATACTACATGGAAAAAATTTTGAAAAATCATTTGATTCCTAATGCTACTGAAATATTTGGAGTGATTATTTTTGTTTTCAACAAAGTTCAGCACGATCGCATGCCACCAACAGTGTTCAGGAGTGGATGAGACAATACTTGCTTGATTTCATATCTAAATAAAAGTGGCCTTCATCATCATCAGACCTAAACCATCTTGATTTCTGGATATGGGAATACATGCTCAGTAAACTACGAATGTTAGAAAAATGAGTTTGGAAAATTCTAAGAAACTCTTAGTTAAAATTTGGAATGAAATTCCTGATGAGGTCGTCCGTACCTCCTGTGGGGCTGTCACCAAACATTTGAAGCCGTTGTTTAAGCTAAAGGTGAAAGATTTGAACTATATTAGTAGTAGTGGATACATGAATTAAATGAAATTAAAATTTATTCACAATTAATCTTCATTTGAATATAATTTAATGCCGACAATAATTCATGGACTCGGTGTATATTGTAAAGGGATCAACATTTATCTGAACTAGTAACGATTTAATCATATTAGAGTATAGCACTTAAATTGTCTTGTCTGACTGTCGATACAGTAGCACCGGACAGTTGCGATATTAATGACTTTTAAAATTTCTGCTTAAAACATATCTAGTACACGATATACATCAGAGAATACGTCAACCTCCGTGCCCTCATTACAATCAACTACTCCTATTCCACACTTTTAAAACTTAAACTATTCAGTTGATATAGAAAAGCTTAGAAATAATTCTGAAAGAAGATATTTGCGTTAGAGTCAAAATCAGCGAAGAGATGTACTCAAATGTTAAGTGTGTAGATTTCTTCAAAGCATCGAAATCTATGGTAAATGCTCTTGATAACATATAACGCCTGATAAACAAGTGTCATTTAATGAAAAATAATATAATTGGACACGTAACATTATGCAACTTACAAGTTTAGATCAATCGCAGTCATTATTGGTCTAAACTGATCTATTCGTTGCTTTGTTGGGTACTTTTCGAAAATAACGTTTCCTTTCATGTCGAATTAAAATATATACCTAAATTGACCATTCGGAGATATATGAGATGGTGCGAATCAGAGTGACGTAAATCAAGTTTCCATAGTTTAGAGTAAATTGATGTTTCGCACCTTGGTCCATAAAAAGTATGGACAGTTTTTATTGATAATGACAATGACTCAATGCCATTTTGATTTACTTCACGCTGGTGCTCAGCAGGGTGATGGTTAAAAAGTAAGAATATGGTCTTGGAAATTATTGACTTCCGCCACTATGGTTCTCACCAGCTCATACATATGTAGGTCATAACAAAAGCAATTAAGTTGAATGATGTTATATGAGAGATCTTTCCAATTTTATAAACTATTTAAATTTTAGCAGACGTTTTAAGGATGATATTTGTTCGATATCAAAAATAATCCACTAGCTAGCGAAAATCCGAAGGTAGCTGGAAATCTACAAATACCGAAATTAGGTTGAAGTACAAGATTAAATAAAAGGGGTCTTTGGATAACTCAATTTACTAATTGACAAGAATAAAGAAAGCTCTAAACAAAATTAACAATGTGAACTAGAATTATCCATGTGGGGTAAAAAATTGCCTCGAAAATGTTCCTCTACATCCCATGAAATACTATTTTCTGTGTCTTCAATCATCACGTCAAAAAAGCTCTTCTCAAATAAGAACTGCAACAAAAAGGCAATTTATTTTTTATTAATAGCATTGAAAGCAAAAACTCTTCTACATACATATCTGACCGACCGGCCACGGCCTTATCAAATTGAATAACGTGGAAACAATAAAAAAAATCTAATTTTGCACAAACATGGAAAAGTACTTTATTTTTGCAATATCTTTACATCTCACGTCGTAATAAGCCTAAGTCCAGTAATGCCATTTTTGTTGCAATTTACACCAAGAGAAAACCTTGTCAATTCTAGATTCTTTGGTGACTAGCATTAGAGCAATACGCGCTAATGTACAATGTAGAAAAAAAAATAAAACTTAGTACGGCAGTAGAATGCAATAATCTGAAGCGATTAACTTCTGGCTAATTGCGACGCTCGACGTCACCAATGTAAACAGCGACGATTTAATGTGTGCATAAAGTTTAAAAAATTATGGCAGTAGTGAAAACAAGTATGCTTTTGTGGCATTGTCATGGATGCAATTTTTTTTTTTTTTAATTCTACCTGAGGGTCATATTGATAATATTGTTTTGTATGTTAGCCATGAGAGTGTGTAAATATTCAACTTTTTCAGATATCTATTCAACAGATTAGACCAATAATGTAAGGCGATTCGTCTAACTTCCAGGGATTTTTAGACGTTTCAAAAATTATTTTATTAACGATTGTTGGATCGTTTATTTTCTTCAACACAAGTGCCTTAAAAATTTATATCTACTGAATTTTTTTTTGTGACATTCAGCACTTCTGGGGAAATTACAAAAATAACAGTTTTTTTTTTTCAAATACACAAATGAAACTTGATTAACATAAAATTAGGCATATCTCTACTTTTGTTGGTCGAAGGAAAGGATTGGCAGATGACCGCTCTAGTCTTCTTTTATCAGACTATCTAAATCTAAAGGCACTGCCCAGGAATTGACTAAGCTAAGCCTTTACAAGAAGACATACAATATGTACATACTCCAGGGAAGTAGAGAAACATTTGCGAGGTTTTAAAAACATTTATACAAGGCTTAAACTTTATCAAAGGCATTAACCCAAAGAACATCTAAGATCTACAACCAAAAGCATTCCCGAACACGGTGCGTTTTTCCTAATAATACGCAACAGATGGCAGTCCATTCCATTCGTTGTGATGATAGGTATTGCAGATCCTCGAACACGGGCTGATGAATATCCAAAATAGAGTCCGATGGAGAGGCTATGTGGAAGCCTCATACCTCAAAAGAAAGGGGACAAGGAAAAAATTTACCAAGAATAGGAAAATTATCGGATTAATAAAGAGGCTAGAGGCTAACTAAAATTTATGTTGCAAGAATGATGTCTATGGGCGTAATGCATATAACATCTACAAGGTCGCATTCACAACAGGATTTATTGGAAAGAACATTACTAAAGACAGGTAAAAAAAAAAAAAAAAACAAAAAAAAAAAAAAAGATTCACGAAAGAGCTTCAGAACTCCAAAATTAATAAATTCCTAATCATTTCTCGTTAAGGACTTGTCTAATTTACAGAAGTATTCAAAATGCAGGCAGAATTGGTGTTGCGGTCTAAATCGAGGTGCCTTATATTTGTCGTCCAGCACATAATTCTATGGATCTCTGTATCTACAACCTCAAAACTTGTTTCGGAGTGTAAAGAGCTACCTTTAATTCCCTGAATACCCTTTCTCGAAGTAACAGGATATTCGTTCTTAAAGTTCCATGACACAACGCTATCAGACGGAACGAAAAGGAGGACAAACTTGTTCGTCTCGATGCAGAGTCTCGGAGGGATCCCCCTCCTCAATCGGGATCACAAGAAAATACCTTTGCCTCTAATATTTCGGCTTAGGATGACTGCCAACACAATCGTTGTTGGTTAGATGACCCTTCGGGTAGAACTACAAACGAACTCTGGGGTAAGCCTAGCCCAAACTTAATGAAAAAGCAATTGGGACTAAACAAGTAATCCGTGAGAGCTGTATCGTCCTCAGGGGGTCACCTACACAGAATGAGACTTGTTGATGATCCTGTATGCAGGGGATACGAAGAGAAGCCCGAAACGGTCTCTCACTTTCTTTGCCACCGTCCGGCTCTCTCGAAAGCGTTAAATATTCCTTTGCTCACACCTCCTGAAATAGCTGCATGAATCCGGTAAGAAGGTTTGGGCGGCCCATATTGAACTTTGTAAGGGCGTGCGGTTGGGACCTATGAGCAATTGCTCAAAGTCTCGAGGATGAACCCGCCTGGGCATCCTCTCTTGAGTCCATCCATCGAAGAAAGAGGAATACGATAAAAGTCTGAAAAACATTTGGAATGTACATTTGTTTTCCATTTCAAATGGAAAGCATAAAAGCTGCGAGCATCCAGCACTTTAGTAACTTTTTTATGTCTACACCTAGCATATATGCGTCCAAGTAGATTATAGGCATCACATTAGCTTCTTTGCTCCCGCGCTGAGAAGCAACAACATGCTCGGTGGATACACTTCCAATGCTAACCGAACGAGCCGCACGATTGTTGCGTCCTTAGTTTAGTTAGGCAGCTAGAGAAGCGTACTTTTTTTTTTTGTAGACAGACGCTCTAGCATCTTGCTCGTCAGACAATTTCCGGTGGATATATGTCTTTACAATTACCAATTTGAAATTGATTTCAATAATATTGTGCTCACATTAATTCTCATTTAACTGTACAGATTAGCCTATATCTCTTCTACGGTCGACAGTAGTAGTATACACATGGCGCACAATAATAATAATAAAGATAGAAGAAGTAATGCACAAAATCGATTACTAGATTTACATGATTCTATGCATGCTACAAAGCTATGCCTTCTGTTTAATACTAATCTCACAATTAAAACATAAAACGCAGCGCACTAGCAATTTGTCTTTCCCTTGAAGTATATTTATAATTTGTTCTTATAATTTTATTAATTAGTCGTTAAAATCAATTAAAATGAATCGATTTTTACGAGAAACAAATGAGAACAACCACTTTGCATAACAATATTCAAAGTAGCCATCCATCGTGGGCGGTTGGTTGTCATTGAAATCGAATAGTCATCATTTGTCTGGCCCCCATATCAGTGTCATGCATCTCGGATAAGAAAAAAATAATAAAAATCCGCCAAGTATCAAGGGAAAGTGTTTTGTCGAGATTCAAAGTAAATCCATCAACAACGTAACACCTCACCGATGAAAAGCAACTGACAAGGAAAAAGAATAAGAAACAGAAGAAGTAAACAAGGACATATTGAGGTCAAGACAGTTCGGTGTTTACACAATATCTATATTGCTTGATGGAAGGTTCACATAACCAACTAAATACCATTACTAACATTTTCATCATCTTCTATCTTTGCAAGCGGTAGTTAGGGGTAAGGTGATGCATTCCCTCCCAATCATGTGTATGAATATAGAGCAGAGGTATATCGAAGAATTTTATTAAGATCTCTAAAGCGTATGTAGGTACTACATACATATAATAATGCAAAATAATTTCTCAAAACAATGTGAGTCAACTTTGTTGTCACAGCACGATCTTAAGCCACTAACACGGCATGGAAAAATGTTATCTATGTTAGGTACCTATATATGTGAATAGAGTTAAACACACCAAGCCTGCTTTTGACTGACAGGCAAGGCAAGTTTAGTACATGAGAGCGCTTTAATACTCAGCCAATAAGAAAGCTTCACTGAGGGACAGACTGATTGAAGCTGACTATATAGTTACAGTGTATGGCTCGCAGAAACCTCTAGTACTGGTTAGGAGGTTAGTAACAACGACCCTTCCTTGACCCATTTCGAGGCTTTTGTTGTAGTTATATACTGACAGAAGGTGGTGGCATAGCGAGGTTAAGAAGCGGCCAGGCAGGCGATGTTTTTTTTTCCATTATTTTTTATATATTAAGCGCTACAAACTGTAGACTTTTTTACCTTGAACAGTGCTTTGACGTGCTTCTATACGCATCAATAACGTAATAGTAGAGTTGGATTTGTTGTTTGTTTTTACATACGTCAACAAATTAATTATGAAGGATTAGATAAAATGCATTTTGTTATGTAACTTCCAACAAAAATTGTATAATAAAAAACGAAATTAAAACGTGGATGGTATCAGTTTTCTTCATCGCAAAATTCTTCTTGTTGTGTGAGAATAGGGAAATTTGAGAAAACTTTTATGGATTTTGATTTATAAATGATTGCACATTACTCAATGAAATTGATGTTCTCTTATGAACATACATTTGTATGTACATATGTATTGTATGTTCGATTCATTTTTTCATTACTAAGCCAAGATAAGGGGGATGATGCCTATGATGCAAAGCAGGCATGAATGAGATAGGTAAGGAACGTCAGGAGAGTGACGGAGGTATTGATGTACATATATCACTCTTAAACTTTCGCAGATGGAAAGCCCGAAGAAAGTAGACTGTTCCACATTCGCACAGTTCGGGATAAAAAAGAAAAAAAGAAAAAACAGAATTTTACTGTACGGCCGAAAATAATTTGAAAGGTAAAAGGATGTACACGATTTGCAGCGCAAGTATTGCGTGCAGGAATAATTGTAAAACGAATCAGATAATTTATCAGATCATTGATCAAGTATTTAGCGATAAAAGAGCGAAAGGCATCTAACATTGCGACGGTGCTTGAATGAGTCGATATGAAAAGTTATTCGTCAATAAGCTTGAAGGCTCTCTTTTGGACAATATTCAATGAAGCTAAGGTTCTCTGGAGTCCGCAAGAGAGTCGAAGGAGTAAGCAAAATCAATGGTACTGTCATCGGCAAGACTATGAATGGGATTAAAAGTAAGGGAAAGTAGATTATTAATGAAAATTAAGAAGATGGATGGAAAGATAACGGAGCCCTGGGGCATACCAGCATTTATAGTGTGAGATTCATCTAGTATAATCCATATTACACGACTTTTTGCTGTTGGCATGTCGCCAAAACAGACCAAAAAAGAACAGGCTAACTGTGCATCCTTATTAAGGGAAGAAGCCTTTTTGGAGATAATCTTTCCGCATTGTAAAACTCTTGTTAAGCTAGTTGAGCATGAAAATTTCGTTAAGAAATTTTCATACAGTTTCTTACTCCTCGATTTTGTACGTTTTCTTTCTCTGTCATATTTCTCATATTTTCTCATATTTTTTATTTTTTTTATCCCTTGTACAGTTGAAGTAGTGCCAGTTTTAATAGCCATATTTCTGGCTGACATGTTGGTACGAGGAAGATTCCTCATCTAACGGACTGAAATTTATTGAAAATAATTTCAATAAATCTACAAAATTCATTTAAGTACAAAAAAAATGATTGAACTTTTCGACTTGTCTCTGATCGCTGGGATATATCCCAAACATTTTTTTTTTGCCAACTGTTCCGGGTTTTCAGACTGACATTCTTCCGAAACTGACCAAGTACGTTAATCTTTGCACTTTTTTTTGCATTCAATTTTATGGCTTTGGGAAAGTCCGAAATTTTCCACATAACTGGACACTATTATTTTTCTTCTTTCTTCTAGACTTTTTGACGACTGAGTGATACCTCGAAAGATTGTGCTAGTGTATTGCATCTTTTGTATCCTATCATTTCTTCCTTGATGAACAGATCTTCATATTCGTGTCTTCTGCGCCTTCTTCGTTGGATGTTGTTCTCTTGATTTGGCAACTTTTCGTTTCGTTGGCTTCTATTTTATGTCTTTTGCACCCATAGTCAGCTATGGCTTTGACCTCACTCAGTTAGTTGGGGAGGGAATGGGAACTGAGAATAAGAAGTTTGGGTATATGGGATAGGTTAGAATTAGCAGTTCCTAAGTAGTGATTTCAGACTGTTAGAAACCGAATTGAGACTGGGTTACTATTACCCTCGGTAATAGTTCCATTTGTTGTTGTAGAATATAATTATTCCATTTTGGAAATAAATATTTTATGTATCACATACAAGTGCGATGATAGGTGGGGAATGATTAGATCTGGCAATATATTAATGACGGGGTTAGGGTGATCTAGAATTTAGCAGCTTGGTTGAAGAGTTATTCTAGTATAGGCATTACGTTAGTGGCTTTAAAAACCACTTTATTGACGAAAACCTGAATGATACAAAGCTGTCCAAATGATCTACCTAATTTCGGACCTGTTTACAGGAAAAATAACTGTTGGTTGTCCATTGTCAACGATGGCTCATTTTAAATAACATAAAAAATATTGTCCAATCATACTAAGAAGTAAGGACCTTTTAGTACTTCGTCCTTTAATTCCAAAAATGTGTATTTTCAATTTTTATTATTTTTTAATATGAAACACCTACAAAGTTTCAAGTTGCGATCTGGTCATTGTTAAAATCTTATTGTTAAAATTTTAAAAGTGAAAACTGCCTGGAAAATGTTCATAGGTACATTGTTGGTTAAATGATTTATTAGATATAAAGCATTACAACCAATTCATATTCAAAAATTGTGGGACAGGTCATAGAAATTAATAAGGTCAGATAGGATAATTAAATTATTTATAATTACTACCTTATACTCAGAATTGTAAAATGTTCAGTATTTAATGGTTTTGATGCCTGTTAATTATCAGTACTAAGTATTTAAGGATTGACAATTCCCATTACATTGCATTGGAATTATTCCAGGAATTGAAAATAGTACTTTAAAATACCGAAAAGTAATTGAGTTTGCAAAAATTTGGATTCCATTACAAAAATACTTATAAATACTTAAAATTTGTAGTATTTGTATTTGAGCATTACTTTATAATTTTTGTCAATCCTTTACCAATACTTACAATTACTTTTAATTAATTCAGTCCAGACAAATTTAACAATTGGTGATGAAGGATGCCAGATATTAGTTTTCTAGGTGGCATATAAAATTTTATGCAGCCCGCCGAATTATATGAATAAATTCTGTTAAATTGAGTTTTTAGATAACAATTCAAAAATGATAAATAAACAACTGTTTTTTCAGCAGAAAAAGCTAGTCCTGACTCGGCTATTTATCCTATTAAAGAGCAAACAACCGAACAAGAAGGAATCTTATTTGTCCTATTGTAATAAAATGGAAATAGACTACTTCTTAGACATTCCTTCAAAAACAGTTTCTGAAGCTCTGGAATCTGCATTGATATAGAAGATAATCAAGCCTCAATAGAAGGGTGGAGATTTAATCCTAACGCAGTATTAAGTAGCTAAGATACTTAACAGACCATCTAAAAGAGTGAAGTGCTTTTGCAGATATGTTCTCAAATCAAATTTTTCGAAACATTCAAATTTTATGCAACCCATTTTGAAATAGATAAAAGCTGTGTTCTTTTGTGTCCGTAGAACAGGGCAGAACAAAAGATACAGCAAAAGAACGTCTCATAAATTTTCATAGAAAATTTATAATTGAAGCGAACAGTACAAATTTTTCGCTTCAATCGACAGAAGAATTTGTTCTCTCCAGTATATGGGAGTTCTAGAACAAGTTACACAAAGCACGCAGCTATTGATGCCATATGTCTGGTAAAGATACGGAACATAGAAAACGGCATAAAGGAAGGATATAAGCGTATGTGCTTCTTAAGAGTTCAGAGCTATTACAATAATAATATAAAGAATAAATATATCAAAAATATGGTTTCAATAAATAAATTAAATTAAAAGACAATCACTCACCATTTAACCGATCTCTTCTTAAGTTGAGTCCTATAATCCCATCGAACTTTTTTCTTAAATTGTTCAGGTTCCTTCTTCCTTGGAATTTCACATTTGTTATTCACCTTAACTTTTTCTGGTTTTTTCTGTTCTATCTTTTTTGAAGACATAACAACATCATCCATTAAATCATCATCATCATACTCATCATCACCATCGTCGTCATCGTCTTCTATTTCATAGTCATCAGTAGTAACAGGAATATTATGATGTCGACTACTAGATACATTTTGTTGAACAACATTATTATCATCTTCATCAGATGAGTCTGGAACCAATTCAATAACATCATCTTCATCATTATCATCGCCATCCTCTTCACTAAATTCATCACTTTCAGAATCATCCTCATCATCATCATCATCTTCATCCAGATCTGAAGAGCTTTTAGTTGGATTAACAGGTCTATTATTATCTAAATTACTTGTTAGAGATGATGTATCATTTTCATAGTCTTCCTCCTCTCCAATAATCTCTCCTTCACCATTGCCATCAATATTATCTTCTTCTTCATTATAATCATCTATATCTGAAATCAATTCTACATCATTTCCACCACCGGAACCTTTCAAAGGTGATGATGATATTAAAAATGATTTTTCGCATTCTTCCTCTTCAACATCTTGTGATTCTACACTCGTGATAGTCATTGGGACAAGAAGAATTTCTTCACAAATTTGTTTTTCCTCCATTTCTGTTGAACTACCACTGGCGGAATCCTTTTGAGATTTGTGTTCCTCTTTAGATTTATCAATTTTATTGTTATCACAGTCTTCACTGTCATCGACTTTTGTTACAAATTCAACTTCTGTATCACTACCACCTCCGCCGCCGCTGTCGACGCCATCAGCATCTTCCGTGACCGTTGCTGTTGTTGATTCAGCTGGAGTACTAGTAGCAGCATCTTCACTAGAAGCTACATCATCTGTCAATTCCTCTGTTTTTGTCACCACAGTATTGCAGTCTTGCGTATTTGCAACCATATCTAATTTTTGTTTCTTATCAACAATTTCACAACACTTTTCAATATTTTTATCACCTACATCTATTAATATTTCTTTGGCCAATATTTTTTCATTCTTATCGATTTTGTCATTACAGTCAATTTCCATTCTTTATTTTATGCAATTATAATTCCTCAAGCTACCATACGAAACAAAGTCAACCAAAATTTTTTACACGTAAATTAATTATGCATGAAGGAAGCTGATTTTCTCCATTTTCTGGTAAGAATATTACAAATAACTACATTTTTACAATCTGCTCACAGTCTAGAGAGACTAAATTTAACGATGTTCAGTACACACAATTATAATATTACACAAAAAAGCCAATACAGGAACATACTTATTTGCCTTTATATATATTTAATAAAAAATCGAAAGTTCCTAATTTAAAATCTATACATAATATGCTGAAGAAAGATATAAAATTAAGAAATGTATTTGGATGAAGGGAGATAAGTTTATACAAAAGGAATGAAAAAAAAAATTACAAATTTGCTGCTGCTAAATTGTTCATATGGATGGATGTCATTTAAACGTCAATCTTTTGACAAAACAAAAATTGATGATGCCGGCGGTAGAATTTCGATGAGTTTTTTCATAAATTCTTTAACATTTCCGAAAATAGTCGCTGCGATAAGATTCATTAAACACCATTAATCAAAATATTTGTATTTTTCTTCACTTTGTACTGCTTACTTTATAATAAAAAGCATAAAATATTAAACACTTCAGAAGAACTACCACTTACTGCCATATTGATTTACAATAAAATGGCTACCACAAAATCCCACCAGAAGAATAGGAACCATAAATTTTGCTATGGTGGTACTTAATATGGGCTCGTTCGTTCGCTTATTTGAGTGAAATTCATGTGGAACAAAATATTAAAAAAAGTTAAAAGATAGAATATATAAATAATAAAAAAAAATATTCTAATTAATTTTTAAAATGATTGTTTTTTGATGTAAGTAAAATTTTATTAGTATAGTTCACTACTTATCTCTATATGTAAATCATGAATGAAGTTTAGTTGTTGAAAATCGCTCGGATATATGTATAATAAATTCCAAGGGTTGCATAGAATTAATTATTTTATATTTTTTGTTTGTTTTACTCTTCTTAAGATTATTTTATTCTATCTACACATATATATATGTATAAAATGTAAAATTGAAGTGTTTCATATTTTTAACAACAGATGGCTCCCAATTGAACACAACGCCGATGAAAACTTTCCAGTTGCCACACCTGAAAATATAAATTCATTACATTTCCCGCCAAAAATCGCTTCACTAGCTTACTCTTGATAATTTAATAATTATTTTTGCTTTTTATTTATATTTATTTCTTGGTGAAATTATGTCAATGCAACTGTACATGATCTCGTTGTGTTTTTGCCTTCTTATTTATTAGCTAAATAAGTACCTACCCATAGATATAGTACCAAAAAAACAAGGTTTGTAATTATATTCTTTTTTTTCGGCTTGACCTGAGACAACTTACGGCTAGTAGATAAGAAAATCTCCATATAAACCCATTACTTTTCCAAAGCTCTTTAACTTTTTATTCAACCATAGGTTATTGCGAAGAATTTATGAGGCATAATACAGCAAGGGAGAAATGCCTTCAATTAAGAGTGCCATTAGCTCGTTTTAATTCGACCGCTTTTATACGAGTTTTTCACATCTAGATGTAAGTTGTTTCAGGGGCTTCATTCAAATGGACAATTAATATTTTTTGTAAAAAAATAAAAATTCATTATGTTCTGGCAAAAATACTATAGCGACTTTTTACTTATATTATTTTTTGTAATTAAAATTTTATTATTGTTTGAATTTCCTTTTAGAATGTAAGATTTATTCTCTTGTCGTTAAGTATTAGAAATATTCGAGATTTTGTCGATTATTTACAAATAGAGGTTTGTTTATAATTATGTTGTATGAGTGCAATCTAGGGGCAACACATTTTGTACGACCGTGTGGCCTAATGGATAAGGCGTCGGACTTCGGATCCGAAGATTGCAGGTTCGAGTCCTGTCACGGTCGCTCAAACTTTTTTACGTCTAAAGGATTTTATTTTCGATTAATTAAGTTTTTTTTTCTTCTTAGAACAATTGAACGTATTTTGCCAACAAACTCATTTTTTTTACTGATTGGTAAAAACTTCATTAATTATTTTTTTGTATACTGAGCTCTACATTTTTGCTCAGTTAATGGAAATGCAAAAGTCATGAAGAAACAAACCGCATTTAATTCATAAATTATGGCAGCCATTTCATCCAAAATATCAGAACAATTTTCTTTGTTTGGCTCATACTTCATCACTTGGTGAACATAATTTGTTGTATTAATTTCATCCATTTTCCTAAGTGTAAATTAATTCAGAAAAGGTGGATTAGTGCTTGTGGAAAAACAAAGAAATTTTCATCTGATTCAGATAGAATAATAAATTATGCTCTTTGCATTTTGGTGAGATCAATTGAAACTGAAACGAGCGAAATGCCCACCAATTGAAAGACATACTTCCATTTGACAGTTTTCAGAAATATTGGCGTGCTCGTATCAGATATTATGCGATTTGAATTTAAAATGGTGTATGCGCAAACAATAAAAGAAATACTAAATACCTACATTGAACTAAAATGGTGATAGAAAATAGAGAGCTGGTAGTCGTAATTATAAAATTACTAGATACTACTATTCATTGTCTACAGGTGAATTCCTGACGCGACGTGCTGAAAGAATTCCTTATTAATCCCGGTTCAAAAGATGAAAATTCTAAGATATGCGAGGAGTATAGGCCAATTATCAATCCTACCATTGCTATGGAGAAAATACAGAAAATATACAGTCCAATCGCAAGTCAAGGAGGACTTGAAGGACAACCAATTACTTTTGAAAGCCCTATTAGAATTCTGTAAAACATATATTCTTGCGAGACGGCATTAAATCTTTATCTTTAAATCGCTTTAAAAAAGAACTTGACGAGAAAATGTACGTCTTTGCAGTGATTTTATATCTAAAACGGGCATTTGAAACTGTTGAACTCAAGATTTTGTTAAAAAAAATTGTCGTATGGAATCAAAGATAACGCACTAAAATGGTTTGAAGATCATCTAGGTGAATGCTGCTAAAGAACGAGGAATAATGGAATCCGTTTTCTGCTTGAATACAATGTAGACTTGGAGTACCTACCTCAAGGCTCAGTTCTTGGAACTTTATTGTTTCTTATTACGTCATAAATGATGTAAATGACCCCATAAGTTTCTACGAGATAAATTTATTTGCAGATGACGCACATGTGTATATTGAAGGTAAAAATTTACAAGAGTGTAAAATTATTAAGCCGTCAAGGGTGAAATTTGTAGAAAAAGATAGGACTTAATCTGTTGGCCAATCTAGGCTGTTTTTCTTTAAGTTTTTGCATCATTTCGTCCACTTGATTGCAGTATATTTCTGTTGTGATCGATGAGACGGGTTTCATGAAATCATAATGGATCACACCTGCGCTAGTCCATCAAACACTCATCATCAGCTTCTTTTGATGAATATTGCACCTTGGAGTATGTTTTGGTGATTCATCCTTGTCCAATATTGTGCTGAATGCTTGCGATTGTCATATTCGATCCATTTCTCATCACAAGTAACAATTCGATTCAAAAATGGATCAGGTTTTTGACGAGAAAGTAGCATCAAGCAAGCTCCCAAACGATTATGTTTCAGTTTTTCATTCAGTTCAGTTATCCAACTTTTACATTTTAACGATTCGAGCTAAATGAGTTAATATTTGCTAACACAAAACTTCAACGATAATTCATAGGTACTCTGACATGGGTCAGACTATCGATTTCCATTGATGTTTTAAGAAATGTGCACGTCAATCAATGGAACAACTTTTAAAGCGATGAGAATTATAATAGTAGAAGTCCCGATATTGGTACTTAAAATTTTTCAAGTATAAGTTCCGATACTGGTACTGGTCCCACATATCAGCTTTTAAGTACCTTATAAGTACCTAAGTATGTACGTAATACCGCCATGCCGCCAAGTACATACTTAAGTTCTTATTAATTATTTAAGTAATAGAGGTTCAAGAGCTAAATGATGGATGAGATTTCCACCTACGAAATATTATAAAATATGTTGCAAAAAGATAGGAAATGAAACAGAATCGTATTAGCTTTTGCTGTTTTAATTTCTAATTTTGGAAGTTGTATATACAGTATTAAAGTTTGCCATTAGAAAAACAAGCTTTTCAAGCATTTACAAGATCTGCAAATGAAAATATATGCTCCACAGGTGTGGAGGAAGAGAGCGGGGTCTTGCACTTGATTGCCAACCTTCTCAACAAAGGATATCGATTCAGCATATTAATTTCTGTCCTACTGTCACTCATATATTCCGCGAAGTGTCTTTCAATTTTACTGAAGATGGTAATGTTTCTTGAGGTACTGTCGAGATCCACATAATCAGAGCTGAAACAATAGAGAGTAAAAGGTGGCAAAAAATTATAATGATAATTTGTAAACATTTGATTTTTCACTAACCCGTAGTCATAGTCAATAGATGTTGCTTGCAACTCCGAGCTTTCTAAAATACAGTCACCATCAAGATATGAATCAGATAAGCCCTTGTTACGGTTAAAGCTTTAGCATAACGTATAGTACCCTTGTGTATAGAACTATTAGGTTCTATACATAAGGGTAGTATAAAATTTTCTACTTCCTCTTTAGTACGGCTTTGCTGTGTGTTATTGTACCATTTCAAAATCACTTCACAACGACTGTAATTTAATTTTTTTTTTGGAAAAAATCATGACCGTTACTGTTCCTGCTCCTAAACCTATATTATTAGAAGTCGTATTTAAATAATTTACAAGAGCTGAAGTACTTCGCTTTATGACGGTATTTATAGTAAGTGCGTAGATTCGACTCTGAATATCATTAAAAGGGACGAAGACCACATTAACAAATAACTAAGAGTATTCGAAAGGTGCTTAAATAAATTACTGGAAAACTAGCAAATAACAAACGAAATTATAAGCGGAGAACCGATCTGACAAACCTTCAACGCCCTAGCCATTCATGTTTATTTGATAGTGTCCAATTATCATAAAACGTAAACAGCCCTTATTGACGTACTAACTGATATACATAACGGGAAACTCAACCCACTCAAGAATTGCACAACAGTTTGAAAAACTTGCCGCCCAACAATATAGTAGGTACCTCAGCAGTATGACGAGAGGAAACTGCTACAGCTTTACTATCTCATGACTGTTAAAGGAAGATGACAATGATGAATATGGTGTTCAACATACAGCTCCCTCTTCTAAATAGTGAAGAGTACGAAATTTATCACATTGTTCCCGTTCCAATGTTACAACTTACAAGCAAGCACAAATATATCTGAATATCTTGTTGTAAGTCTCCACAAGGACAGTTACTATTTTCTAACTGATAAAGACTTATCCAGCTGCATTACGTTAGATAATCCTCAGTACCCTTGCCATCAGAAACAAGCAATATTCAATAAGGATTCAGAAATGTACCAGTGTGAAATATCGCTTTTTAACAGCGGGGGACAGTTGTCAGACACTTGACGGACAATAAGAACACACTGGGCTCTAAGAGCCCTCCTGAAGCGATTTTCCTATCCCGGTTCATTGCTTTTTAACATAGGCATGTCCGCAGAGGCAAGCGCTACAATGGTGCTTTAAGAAGCGCTCTAGGAGCGCTCGAAATGATGACCGAAGGAGTTTTTTGAATGTGTCTTTTCGAAAGCTTTAAAGAACTTTTTGGATAATCATCGCAGTATTTCTTCCTTAATCTCATAAGAACACTTCAAGACAGAGAACAGTAGTAAGGAGCTTGCGTTTGCTCATGATTATTTGTGGTATTAAATTTTATGAAGCTGATCAAATAAGCCAATATTCTCCCTTTTATTCTCACTTATATTAACCAAAACTTCAGATTACATACTTCTAACCACTGTGCACATCACATTGAAAATAAGAGATGCGTCACTTCGTCAATAGTGGAAAAATCCACAGTTTAGATTAGTGGAAAATTAGATGAGATCATCCCTTGTTACACTTCAATCTGCTGGTGCTCATCAAATAATCTTCTATAGAGATTCCAAGCGATGGCTCTAGAAGCACTTGAGTTACTTACTTGCGCCTTTGCTTATTTTTCATGATAAATCAGTGGATATGCTTCTAAAGAGCGGCCAAATGAAGCTGCTAAAGAAGCGCTTAAATTGTGCTACTTTCAGAAGCGCTGTATTTTCGTCCCAATGGGAACAAAGGCATCTCCTTGGAGGTCGCCATACATAATCCAAATCACTGCTGTATTCTATGCCAAATAAAACAACTATCAACACAGTTTGTGATTCTAAGGTATATCAAAGCACTCTTCGTCGAGCAGGGATATTAAGGCTGAAGTCAGCGTGCAGGATACGTTAAAGGGAACTTACAATCAACTCACACAAGGCATACTCGTCAGAACATAACTCCTCCTTTGTGCCTTCTTTCAATTTAAATGAAACTTCCTTGAATATATCACGACATGAAGATACGAACAATTACATCAATAATACGGATATTATCAGATTGAAGGAAGACGTTAATTACATGATGGGTCGAGAATCACTTCTCAGGGCAATCAGCGCTCATGATATTCATCATTAGGTACACCGTTGGACACCTGGCATTAATACCATAGCTGCAATGGTCGGTATTATTATCTGGTCCATGTTAAAATTCAAGACAAGATGTTCGTTTTGGAAACCTAAGTCTACCCATTAGACCCCAACCCAACCGAATTAGGTGACTTCAATATATCCCTCTAAATTGGACTAAATTGAGAGCTACAAGTCTTCAAGTGGGGGAGTATGTGTAAGCCATCTAATTATGTTATTTGCTTGCATTCCATAAAAATGCAAGCCTCTCAAATTTAATTTCGTCATCTAAATTTTTTTCTCGTTGTTCATATTGTAAAATCATAGAAGACGATCCAACGATTAGTATTCGATGCATTTCCTTCATAACTGAATTTCCCAGGTCATCTGTCGCTCGCATAATTAAAAATGAATGTTTGCATCCTTACCATTATCGACTATTCCAGGAGTTCTTATCGGGTAGGACTACAGCAAGCGATTGGAGTTTTGAGTACTTTTTAAAAACCGAAGAATCATCGGCTTTATCAAGAAGACACTCCAATGGACAGGCAAACCGAACTTCACCAGAGTAAGCTTATTTAATCAGCAAAACCGTCACATTTAGAGTGCCGAAAATCCTATAGAAATTACTAGAATCAAGCAGCGTTCCAATACGATTTCAGGATAAATATGTGGGCAAGAAATCGTTGAGCCTTATATCTTCACACTACGGTTCTTTACTTAGATTTTCTCCAAAATTAACTATCGGCTGTTCTATTTTTGGAAGAAGTTCCTTTAAGTACCTAGACCTACTCGGATCACTATGTGGCTTTAATATGATGGTTTTCTTTCACTTTCTGGATGAAACGTAACGAATATCTGAACCAGATATTCCTCACAGATAGATTAGATACTTGGGATCACTTTCATGATCACCCAGATCTTCAGATTTGAATCATCTGGACTTATATTTCTGGGGTTCTTTAAAATAGAATGTTTGCTCCACGCCGTTGTCCACATCGTTAGAGGTTCAGCAAAAATTATTAGACATTTCCTATAACATAAAAAGTGAAACTTCAATATAAAATTTAGTTCACCGATCGTTTTTATCATGTAGATGTCTCTTCGAGCGAATGGGGGACATTTGGAGCGTTTGTTGTTGGAAGAACCTGTCACGTATAAAAGAGTCTCTTAGATGACTTGCATGATGAAATATTTATCGAGATTAAGCCAGAGAAAAAAAATACAAGAAACCTGGTCATAAAAAAATCATCAATGAAAACACACTATGAGAAAACGCGCTGCTGCGAAGAAAAATTAATTAAAAGAAAAAAACAATTTCCGGGTATTAAATTTGTCATAGGTAAAGAAGGGTATGGGGGTTCTTATAAGCAAGCAGACGAAAATGTGGATTCTATCGACTTTTATAAATTATTTACCTAAGAGAAAATAATGAGGAACTTTAATTTCTGCAGCTATAGCTTGGTAGGTATATAGACATAGCCCCCCAATTCTCATATGCAGCATCGTATACATTATGTATACATAAAATTCTTTTCTAACTTTCCAACAACAGTCAGAAAAGGGCCTGAGGTAATAAGAACAAAAAAAAAAAAAGAAAAAAACAAAAAAAAAAGAAAAAGAATTCACGCTTCAAGTGTTTTCTTAATTGATTTTTTTTTCGTTTCTTCCCCTCGTTCTTGCAGAGTCTAGAGAGATCTTGAAATTCGTCTTTGTCTTTCTTTCCGGTGGGGGTTAGAAAGAAGAATTCAAAGTAGAACTTCACTTAAGCTTCTTCAGCAACGTCGTCGAACGACTGCTCGATGACGACGTGTTTTTAGTACGTTACACACGTCAGACAATATGGGAATGTCGTAAAAATTCCTTGATAAATAATAAAAGCCGGGCCCCAAAATTAAATCGATTATGAATGGAAGGTAACTTCCTTTCAACGCTTTATGATTTGCTGTGCTTTAAAAAAAAAAAAAAAAAACTTTATTTAATTACGCAGAAGAATTTTATGATTGTAGGTATTTACCTTTACGGTGTCATAATAATACGTAGTTAGTCAAGAGTAAGTTTTAAACTATTCTTAGATTCCTAATAAAAAAAAAAGAAGAAGAAATAAACAAACACATTTAATAAGGGTTTGAAAAAGGGTCAAAATATACCTACTAACCTAATGTTGATCTTCCCTTATCTGATAGCAGGCTATATGTATGCTCAGCAATCCTATACCACCCTTATCTATCTTAACTACCTACAAAGAATGTACTATATTAAAGTTGGGCGCTGTCATTAAAGCCAAAAGAAAAATAAATTGATTCTAATTAAATCTAATTATCCAAGTTTTTCCTTAACTTTTCCTTTTAAGTCAATATCATCTTTGTGCCAGTGGGGTGCTAATGGTCTTAATGCTTAGGGGTTTCTGTTTCCTGGTGCCTTAATTGGTTTTAATTATATACAGGGTGGTGTTGTAATAGAATTTTTCCTAAAATTCTGTTTTATTATAGTAAGTAAATAAAACTACTCTATTTACAATTTATATACCTACAACTCAAGAAAATTGGGGCTATACTTATATACATTACATGTATGCATGTATACGGGTTCTAACTTTTGGTTGTGTGTGTTTTGTTGGTATATACATATATAAAAATGTGAATGGAAAATCAATTTGATTGAAGATGATGAATCATTTTCATTTCTTGAACGTTATTGGCAGTGAACTTTATGATTTTCAGATCAATAATTTCATATTGAATAAAATAAAGTATGGCGTCAGAAACGGGATAAAGTTTTGAGAATAAAAGAGTACGGGTGGGATGTCGAAGTCGAACATGTTGTTGTTTTTTAATCTCCCAAGCGCTTTGTAACTGCAACACAATCACCCGAGTCAGATAACTAACATCACTAACATCTTTTCAATAAGTATATGACTGGAAACATTACATGTATGTTAAGCCGAAAGAAAATGCGTGTTCTAAAGGGTTTTCCAATAAGAGGTGTTATTTTGATATTCAAAGAACAATGCCATTTTTTGAGATAAATGATCGGATCTTTATTTCATTATAAAGAGGAAGGTATGCCGTTAATAATGGAAAATAACATCAGCCAAATGACCACCACGACCACGCCTACAGGACCATATCCTTTTCATGAAATTTTCCATAACCAAATCGCAAAGTGGCTGCCCTATGTCCTCGATAGCCTCACGTATTCCATCTTTGAGGTCTTGAATCGACGCTGGGCTGTTGGCGTAGACCTTCTCTTTCACGTGGCCCCAAAGGAAGAAGTCGCAAGGTGTTAAGTCACAAGATCTCGGTGGCCAATTGTGATCACCTCTTCGAGAGATAACACGGTCCGGAAACTTTTCCCGTAATGGTTTCGTTGCTTGTATGGCACGTAGCGCCGTCTTGTTGAAAGTAAACGTTGTCCAGATCAATACCATCCAATTCCGGCCATAAAAAATCATTAATCATCTGTCGATAGCGCAATCCATTCACCGTAACTGTTGCTCCAGCCTCATTTTCGAAAAAGTAAGGTCCAATGACCCCGCGGGACCATTAACCGCACCAAACAGTCACACGTTGAGGATAGAGAGGCTTTTCAACAATAACTCTTGGGTTTTCCGAGCCCCAGATGCGACAATTTTGCTTGTTGACGAAGCCATCGAGGTGGAAATGGGCCTCATCACTCAAGATGAGTTTTCGATGGAATTCCGGATCATTTTCATGCATTTCAAGGACCCAATCAGCAAAGACTCGACGTTGTTGATGATCGGTCGGCTTGAGTTCTTGTGTTAACTGAACTTTATAAGCCTTAAGACCCAAATGGAATGGACAAACCTGGGTTTTCTTCAACACTTTCGGCTACAGCAGCAATATTCTCGGCTGTTCTTGAGCGACGTGCACGGGTTTTATTCTTCACATCACTAACTTGTTCCGACAGCTCGAATTTTTCTCCCAATTTCTGTATTGCGGTCCGACAAGGTGCTTCACGACGACCCAAAAATGTTCGAGTTTTACGAACCGTCTCTGCCACATTTTCACCATTTTTATAGTGAATTTTAATAATTTCAATGCGTTGTTGAATCGTGTATCGTTCCATTTTTATTAATGGCGTAGTTTCTACTTGTCAAATGTCAAAAAATGACAGCTCCAAAAGTGACATCTACCGAAATAGCGTGCTAATTAAAATAACACCTCTTATTGGAGAACCCTTTATATATGTTTAAATTTATGAAGCAGCGCAAGTCCCCCGGATTAGGTATGGTTTTCGCAATTGTTGCCCACACAATTGTATACTTAATGTTCTTCCCTAAAACTGTAATACTTTCCAGGAATGTGGAAAATGACAAACACGATTCCTATTCTATGAAACTGGGAAAACTGGCAGGAAATCTAACAAGCTATAAGTCTATCAACCTCTCATTAGAAAAGTTATTGAGAAACTTCTTAAAAGCTAGGATTATAAATTTCATTGATTTAGTTTTGCATGACCGCCTAATATACAAAATGATAAAATTTGAATTTCAACAGCATTTAACGCAACTTTCTAAGGAAAGATATTTTCAAGTGCATACGGTAGCACGCAGGAATACAGTGTGCTTGAGCAAATCATGTATGTATAGCATATTTACAGCTGAATTTCCTATATTACTCAACTGAAATGCTTTGTTATTTTGATGATAAAGCTATTACAAGTAAAAAAGCTAGAATTGGACTAAGACCAATTCTTATGATATCCTTGCGGGTATGAAATTTCGTATGGTAACCCTTCTGTGCAATTTGGATTTCTGAAGCGGTTTTTCGCATATATTTCTAGAACGGTTCGTCGGACAGAAGAAATGATTATAACCAAATTTATAGGAATTGATATTCTCAAGAACTTTTTAGTACATTAAAACCATATAGGACTAATCGTTTTCACAGCATACGTACAAAACCTAAATTTTTATATGCCAACACCAAGAGGATGTGGCTCGATTTAGTCCATTTTTGAATGTTTTTTTGCTATTACTATAAAAACACAATGTACAAAATTTCAGCTTTCTATGTTGTTGCGTTCTCAGGCAGTATCTAAATATATAGTGGAAAACGAAATTTTTGTATGGCAACCTCACGAGGGAGTTGCCCGATTTGTCTCATTTTCGAACATAATTTTACTTTTTTTTTAAAAAATCCGTGTACAAAATTTCAGCTTTCTAAGTGAACGTATTCTCTAGTTATTTTGCGCACAGGCGGACGGACGGACAGACGGACAATCAAAATGTCCAATCCATTTTGAGGTGTTATAAACGGAATGACAAACTTAATATACCTTTAGATTTCATCTAGGGTTAGGGTATAAAAATTGAGTTCTATAGACAGGCTATACCATATGCCTGCAGCATCTTTGTACTATGGCTGTTAATCGTTGTGGAATTTCGTGTGTCAATTGCCTTTTCCGATGAAGTGTTGATATCGGAAGATCTCATGGATCTTACGTTGGTGTGTTAGTTTTTCATGGTCTTATAAATTTGTCTTGAAAGGTGGGTCTGTTCTAACAGAGCTGATATGCTAGGCCTAGCTCCTCAAATAAATAAACATAAAAAAAGGATTGCCAACTGCTTGAAATAAAACTTAATTCTCATGAGGCGTTCGTTTTTGTTCTTTTTGTTCTGGTCCATGTTGGACAAAATGTGTAAAAGAAAACATTTTCCTACGTTATGCAGTGATAATTTCAAGTCGCAGCTAAAATAAAAAAAAGTAGGAAGTTATCGTTCGCTCTAATCTGTAACTAAATTAATTACACATTTTCGGGAATTTTCCCGCCATTAAATTGTCTCAACTGATTTGTGAATTTGACATTTCTTTTTCGGAAAATTTTCTCAACTTTTAATTTGCTTGGAAGTGAGGTTAGATTCGAGAGGTTACGTAATTACATTTTTTTTAATTTATATTCTTTTTTTCTAGTTTTCGGGTAGAACTGTTAAAAGTGATTAAGTTAAACAGGCATTCAACAAGGAGATCTCTGGATACACATGTCTGTAAGTCTATTTAAAATTATTTTATATATATTATCAAAAATACTATAAGCTTTCTGATTGTACGCTATGGATCGTAACAATTTTGAAGTAAATTTTTATTATATTACGAATGTCAATGTCTTTTCGAATGTATCTAGTTTATTTCATGAATATAATCACAAATTTAATTTCCGAAACAATATAAACTATAAAATATAATAAAAATAAATTAAATATTTGAGTTTTGGCGACATTCATATCAAGCCAAAATTGGACATTTTAAGACTGTGAGGTTATAAAGTGTACTCGCATGGTAATAATGGCGAATTGCTTTTATTTTGTGTTTTTAAATCCCCAAACTTATGTAGGTATACTATTTTTGGTACATACATCAATATTAGTAGGCATAATAGGTACAATCCGGTTTAATCGGTCTCAAATTAAAATAACCGCTAGTATTGTCGGTTCATGTAATTCTTGAAAAATCCACTTCTTTCAGGGTCAAAAATGTCATTGTGAATCGTTAATGGATAAATAAAAAAAAAATAAAAAAATAAAAAATAAAATTACATTTTTTATACGATAGAACAGTTCAACGATATTTAATAGGGGATATATAATGTATAGAAAACCTGAAATAATTTGAAATAAAACGAAAAAAGGTCAGCACGTAAATGCCATCACGAAATCAAATCTGCTCAACTGCCATGAAACAACTAAGAAAACCAAGCCAAAGTAGGTAGAGTGGAGCTTAAAAAAAAAAAAAAGATACAGAATGATACAAAACTGGAGAAAATGCACAAAAAAAAACAACAAAGAAAAGTTCACTTTCAAGCGATAAAAATTTGATTCCAGCGAATTTTTACGTGATTAAAGATAAATACTTGATTGACTTTTTAAAAATGCACGTCACGTCATTTTGATATTTCATTGATAATAATAATAAAAAAAAAATGAACTTAGAAAGCTCCGCTGATTAAGGAAATTAAAGGGAGATCAATTTTCATTTGATATGATTTTTTTCTATTTTATACCTACTCGGATAAAAATAATTGTTATTCGTTATTGTGATTTCGATAAACTATCTTTGGCCTCCTGGATCATTTGATATGATTTTTTTCTATTTTATACCTACTCGGATAAAAATAATTGTTATTCGTTATTGTGATTTCGATAAACTATCTTTGGCCTCCTGGAGCGAAATCGGTTCCCTTGAGGATTCTAATACAGAGATTACTTGGAAATATTGTTTCCTTCACGTCGTCGTAGATTCTGACCAATTCAATTCCATTTTCTTGTACTGATTTCGTCATCACTATAGTTCTACGTTTGAAAATCGATTTGAGGAGTCATTTTTTAGGTAGTAGGGCCTCTCACCTTTACTACGTAATTGTAGTCTTTTTAGGCATTGACATGACACTGTCCTAATTCTATTGGAATGAGATGGAATCAAAGTGAATTTCTTGTGTCATCATCACTTGAAAATATCATAGGTGAAAAATTATCCGGTATCAACCTGCGGTACGTTCAATCTCGTTATACCTTCAATTGAATGCTTAGCTTAGACTGCAACCTCATTCAGTGCACCTAAGAGAGTTGAGTGCATTGAAAAGGACATCTTGGGGCTTCTTACGCTTAGAAAACAACGTTTAGGATATATTGGGCACGGAACCTTGTATTATAACACTAGATCCATAGCCATAGATAGCCCAACTCTGGACATCCTGAAATTGAAAGAGTCAAATCATTGGAATCTCTTTGATTGTGGACATATTATGGTACATATACTGATATTGTACCTAGGAAGCGGTTAGCGTACATATGAGTTAGCTCCCAGTTCTTATGGGGTTTAAAATATATATAAGAATTTTGGTGATGCAGTGCTTTCAGAATGCCATAAGATGGTAGTCAAATATGTAAATACTTTGCTATGTTACGGCTCATAACAAGCATATGATATCGGAAAACATGGCGACTAATTTATTTGCCAGAGAGGAATCGAGTATGGCTAGTGTTCTGCGCGTAGTCAGAGCTAACATGCAATTAATGAATAAATGATGGAATTTAGAATGCTGGTTTAAAGTCACTAATTCTGTGATTTTATTTTTCTGTTTATCAATGTCTACACTTCATTCTCAAACTAAACTTTCGAATTCAACTAATACGATGACTTAGTAAATATAAAATGTATTTAATAATACAAAAATATTAAACCACAATTCAATAAACGATAAAAAGTAATATTGAAAGTAAATTAAAATTAAGGAAAAAATCTTGTTGCAACTGACGTTTTACTTACCAGTTCAATGTTTAGCAGTTGCTTCACTTGGCTTTCTATTTTATTGAGGGTTGTGATTAGGATATTCTTTATTCTAGTCGATACCCGGAATAAAGTATTTTTGTTAGTAAATTTCTTATTACATTCGATACCCGAAATAAGAATCTTTATTATAGTCGATACCCGTAATAAAGTGTTTTATGTTAGCAATAAAGTCCTTATTGCAGGCGATATCCACAATGAGAACCTCTATTTTAGTCGGTTTTCGAAATAAAATCTTTAACCCAGAATAAAAATATTTATTTTAATTGTCAACCAAATAAAGTCTATGCTTTATTAATAACAATAGAACACTAGGAAACAGATTACCACGTTAATTCCTGCACTGCCAAACAAAAAAAGGATGCGAGTCAAGGCTCGACCGGTTTGATTCATTTTGTTTGTGTTCGTAATTGCCCGATTAAGGTTTGTAGGGAAAGAAAATGGGAATCGGCAACCTCTTCTTGGTATTGCGATACAAAACTTTTTGGAAACTGCCTGAGAAATGGGTTGAAGTGGCGAGGAAAAATTTAGTACACAGCGTTTTTAAAAAAATTTAAATATAAGTTCAACAAGTAAAAAAGCTAGAATTGGCCTAAGACCGTATGGTCACGGATCTATGCAAGTTTGATTCTTGAAGTGGTTTTTAGCATATATTTCGTTGGACAGAAAAAATGATTATAGCCAATTTTATAGGATTTCGTATTCTGACGAAGTTTTTAGTACAATAAAAATGTCTAGGACTGATCGTTTTCACAGTATATGTAAAAAACCTAAATTTTTATATGGCAACACCAAGAAAGGGTTGCCCGATTTGTCGCATTTTCGAACATAATTTTTTCTTTTTTTTTAAAGTCCATGTACAAAATTGCAGCCTTCTAAGTGAACGCGTTCTCGAGTTATCTTGCGCACAGACGGATGGACGGACGGACATGCAGAAAACGAAATATATTTTAATATTATGCGTGGGTGTCCAATCCATTTTGTTCTACCATCATTATTTCTGTGCGTTGCAAATGGAATGACAAACTTAGTATACCATATAGATTTCATCTAGGGTATAAAAATGGAACTAATCGGGCAGTTCCTTCGTGGGGTTGCCATCGTTTTTAACTAAATATTTGGGCACTACCTGAGAATGCGTGGAAGTAGAGCGTTAAAATTTGGTGCATGATGTTTTCATAGCAATAGTAAATATCAGTTCAGAAATGGACCTAATTTGGCAGCCTGTTCCTGGTATTGCCATATAAAAATTTGGTTTTCACTATACATTTCGACACTACCTGAGAGCGCGTCAACGTGGAGAAATAAAATTTTGTACACTGCATTTTCATATAAATTGGCAATACAAATTCAAAAATGGACTAAATCGGGTTACCTCTTCTTGGTGTTGCCATACAAAAGCTTAGTTTTTCACTATATATGTACTTGGAAGCTGCTTGCCTGAAAAGGCGTCTAGGTGAAGAGCTCATATTTTGTACACGGCGTTTTCACAAAAATTGGAAATACAGGTCAAAAGTGGAACAAAGCGGGCAACCTTTTCTTGGTGTTGCCATACAAAACTTTAGTTTTTCACTATATATTTGGACACTGCCTCACGCGTCGATGCAGAGAGCTGAAATTTCGTACACGGATCTTTCTAAAAAAGGAGAAATTTAAGTTCAAAAATGGAACGAATCGGGCTACTCCTTCGCAGGGTTGCCATGCAAAAACTTCTTTTTTTTTTTATTATATTATATGAACGTATGCACGCACAAGCATACTCACACACAGAGTGAAACTCTAGAGTAGGGAATCGCGCGATCAAGCCACATGATAGCTTAGATATTATGCATCTCTAATCACCCCACCCTTTCAACGCCCAGCCCCAGCTATTTAGGTATTTATATTATCGATCCCCTAATTTATTATAAATGCTAATTTTCAAATATTTTAAGCATGTTAATAATTTTTCAGCTTAAAAGTAATTATTATGTGCGAATGTAATGTATTGCCCATGTGCAGTTGTTTCTGGGGCTGACGAGTTTCACTACGGAGTTGTACAATTTAGACCTTTAGTACATTTTTTTAGGTTGGTATATACATGTGTTGACATGCAAGCTTTGGTTGGTTTTACTAAAATTCAGGATTTTTATGAATCCTGAACAGATAGATAATACATAAGAATACCTACGAATTCAGTTAAGATGGAAATGGAAAAGGTAGAGCTATTGGTATACCATCTTCTCTTATTGTTAAATATGTACTATTCGCTCCTATTATTTTTATAGGTCTTTTGCCAAGTAATTCAAATATGCCTATATGGACAACTGCTTGCCTTGAATTTATATAATATCGTTCTAAATTCAATATGGCGCACGCCTCAGGATGGCGGATTACATTTTCTTTCACACCCCCTTGATACGGGTATCAAATGAAAGGGCTTTACGAGTAGAATAAAATTACAGATTTTGGTAGAGATGACATTCATAAGATTAATCAAATATCAAAGCAAGTCTCTGCTAAGTTTAGCAATGCCACGGTTGAACAAAGAATGCTACCAATAATTTTATCATAAGGGCATCTATTTTACACAAAATTCAAGGTAATTCAGACCACACTGTTGTATACTTGGGATCAAAGCTATTAGCAGAAGGCCAGGCCTAGCCCAGGAATAAGTCGCTTTTAGCAGACGGATTACGAATTGAAGAACTCGATAGCACAAAAATCACTGGAAAGAAGTCATGTAATAATGACGGTCTGGCAGAAATGGGTCGTACGTAACAATATCAACTGAACTAAAAAAATTGTGCGTCGTAGAAACATCTGAAATTTTTTCATTCACATGTCTTAATATTTTTTGAATTCATACATCTGGAAACAAAAAGCTTTAGGGGCGGTCTTATAAAACTATTGCCCAGTTAATTTTATTCCTGATTTTTAAATTACGTTGAAAAAACTTCTGACCTTCGTGGGGGGAACAGTCCCAATCGGCCCCGTTCCAGCGTCCGTGCGCTCCTGCTTTTGGTCTATTATAAAAATCTATTGACAGTGAAATCATCTTTTCATTTATACTTGTATACCTACATATGTATATGGGTTAGTGGAATCACACAAGCCTTTAAGAATTTCCGTATCCATCCTATCACTAATTTTATTGTACGGTGAAGTTTGTTTTTGTTTATATTAGGTAATTTGTCTATTCGTATCTTTATGATCTTGAACGTGCCACTTGTAGCATTTTTTTGTCTTGTGTAGAGCTTCTTTCAAAACACTCATCACAAGTAAAAATTGCACCTAAAGAATGAAATAGGCCATAAAATGGGTAACAAAATTTCCTACTCCTTCCTCCTAATTGCAATAAACTTCTAAGAACCATTCTAGACAGGTACTGTGATCTGATCACCCAACAGAACCCAAGCACAGAAGCTATTTTCAATAGTGCATAGGAAATATTTCTTATAAATTCCTAAATGCCGTTTTGAGCTGTTTTTGTAATATTGAAGCTTGGCTTCCAAAAGCACCTAAGAATTCTAAAGATTTCTAAGAAAAACTGAAATGCTTGTTTACGCTAGAGGTCAATAAAAGGAACCAACATTTTTCAATCAATCCTTTGAGCTGTTGTAGACTTCTAATAAAAGTAAAAAATTCTTAAAAAAAAATTTCACAAAAATTTCTTAGAAAAAAATGTAGACTTGACTAGGTTGAAGTTATTTTTAGCGATCCAGCCAACCGAATTAATCTCCTTTGAACTGTAGCTGTCGGCCTATATCTAATATTGGAATAAATTAAAAAAAAACATTTTCAAGTAAAATTTTTAGAAAAATTTTTAGGCTGTGCCTGAGTTCATAAATTTCTTACGTCGTCAATACACCCGAGTCACTCCACCTCTTTGGCCAGACTGTAAATAGCACAGACAAGAAATATACAGATATCGACGGTAGTACTAAGAAAGTGATGTATGGAACTCATCCAGCAAGACGGTAGACAGAATTTGTTCGGAATGTCTATAACCACCAATAAACCATACGAATTCTGAAGAAATATGGTCGATTTCAATTCTAAGAAATAAATCAATTCTTTCCTCCATTGAAAACAATTTATGCAGGCCTGAGACAAAAATCCGCACTGATGTACCTAGATCTATGCTCATAAATATTTTTAGCTAACAAGCCCCAGCAACTAAATCAATGCAACTTCCACGAAGCCGAGACTGCCCAGACAGAACTCACAACTTATTCGAATTGTCTTTAGCATTAGCAGCCACCAATAATGCACACGAATTCTGAAGAAATATGGTCGATTTAAATTCTAAAAATTTTTGCCTATATTGAAAAACATTTTTGGTTCGTACCCATGATATATTTAGCCGAGATCAGTGAGTTATTGAGGTTTGCTATGAGCTCTTCCATACATCACTTTTGTAGTACTACCGTCGATATCTGGGTATTTCTTGTCTGTGCTAATAATGCAATAAATTCTAAAGAAAAATTGTCAAGTAAATTTCATTGTGAAAAATCTAGCTTTTCTACGCTCAGTAGGCCTTTAATGCCCTAGAGCTAGACACGCAGCGCTCTTAATGAAGAAATGACTAACCACTCATTAGTCTATAATGATTCATTATAAACAGACACACAGCCATTTCTTTAATTAAATTGTACTGTCAAACTGGTTTTGATTTACTTATGACATTTGAAGTAGCGATTGGATGGAATCAACGCGATAAACTTTGTTTTTATTAATTTTAATTTTTATTTATTTTTATTTTAATTCATTTAACGATTGAGAAATGAAAAAAACATTTTATTAAAAAATATTTTAACACAATTACTTTGTGCTTTGCATTTCTTCTTCTTATTTTTCAAATCAGCAGATGCACAGCGGAGCTCCATACTTAAATTATATGCTAAATCTAGCACATTTTTCCTCATTATAGCTATAATGAAGGAAGAAAACACTTCATTAGTGTACTTCATTATCATCTGCTTTTCGAGCCATAATGACGTATACTATGTGACACACGGCATTTTAATGAATAGTTAGTACTAATGATTCATTAGATCGTGCTGTTTGTCTAGGGAATTATAGTGAAGATAAAAATGTAAAGGTTATGCAACCGAATTGACATAAATTTTTTGAATTTTGTTTTTGAGACATTTTACCATCTTTTACTTCCCCGTCTTTCTTTTCTCCCTTTTTAGTGCTTTTAATGGGTTTCATAATGAAAACCGCGATAACAGCTAATCTGAAAGTAATAAAACTTCTCCGTTTAAAATTTAAAAGTTTATTATTTATTAAATGATACATTCCAAAGAACGTTTCATCCATTTCCATATTAAGGAGTTTTTAATCATGTCTCTACCCGTCTCCTCTATCCAGTAAGAAATTATGAAGTATGAAAGTTCAAAAATTGGTAAAAATTTTAGTGTTTCTCGCCAATATATCCCAAAAAAATTGAATTTTTTATTCAAGATTTGAATTCCCTGGAATTTCACCTTTCATTTGATAAATGAACATAAGTTTACTATCGGCACCTTTTACGAGATAAACGTGTTTCCTTAGTGCTCTCTAAAATTTTTGGGTGGAAAATCATTAAAATTTGAAAATATTACGGAAAAGTTAAATCTTTTTTACTTTGATGTCACATAACTTCTGAAAAGAGGGGGACAGAGAAAAGGTTTGATTTTTTTTTTCGCAGACAGTTTGCAATCATCTAGTCAACGTCATAGAATGTATAACAAAAAAGTCACAGGGTGTTCAGAGAAGAATTAGGTGCCCATAATCAGAAAATTCCATTACAGCTCACACCATGCATAAGAGGTTCTGTTTCACATTTAAATAGCTTACCCTCTAGATGTGTTCGTTTGTGATCACGAGCTCGAGAAAATTGTGTAATGGTGTAGTTACAATTGTAGGGATAAACTATATGGATGGTTATGACTGGTACTTGAAAACTATTAACTATTATGTGGCTGCCAACTTGTTTTTGTTCCAAAGTAATAGCAAGTCAATTATTTATCACAACGACTCCATTGTTTGGACGGTGAAAAGAATTTTTGACCACGCAACTCAACAGTGAGAAAACTCAGTGATTTGTTTGTACCGTCAACATTAGAATTGTTGAGGTTTCGAGGATAGAAAATTATTTCCTAAAATTCCGTCATAAGAACCTCAAACTCACAGACAATACCCTCAAAGAGTTTGGGGATACACGACAACTTAGCAACTGGTCGATAATTTGTGATATTCTCCTACAGTTCCTACAGTTACGCAAGCATTTAAGTTCAGCATCATTCCAAGGAGGACGAGTAGAGTTACTCCCTAATATTGTGGCTATGCTAGAGAATTTTTGAATACGTGACCAAAATATTTCCAATAATTTTTATTTATTTTACTTCTGTGGCAGTGTAACTGTAACTGATAGGGATTTGAAAGTTCCTTACATTTCTGGGCTCATTTATGTTATATAGTTAATAAAAAAAATTTAAGTGGGAGTTCGATTATATGCTTACGGTTATGTTGACTTTGGATTCTGAATCGTATCTAGGGGGAGCAGAAGGATTACCGAAAGCTGGCGCCATAAAAACAATGAAATTCAGATCACTGACATATATAATATGGACTGCTTAACTTTCTAATTCATGTAGGCTCAATTGCTGAAAAAAAATCATTGGCGGGAAGTTTAAAAAATGAGCGCGCAGCTCGAAAAACGACGTTTCGAATTTGGTAAAATAATTTTAAAATAATTATTTTAATTAATTTAAAACATTTATTTCGACGGACCCACTTATTTATTTGTTGCTTACAGTTCTCCTCAGTTTGAATTTGGTGCTTTGACCGAAAGAGTTAGCAATATAGAAGTGATCCCACTTTTTGCAGTGCAATTCTATGAACGTAGTCAGTCCATATTATATATGTCAGTGAATCAGACATGAGCGCCGGCAGTATGGTGTTGGTTGTTTGATGAAAATGATCATCTATTTATTTAGTGACGAATTAAAAAAAAACATTTTTTTTATTTGTCTATATTTATATTAAATAATAATTGTAATCTACGTGACTTCTTTGCGAACTTAGACACTACTTCGCTTACAAAATCTTCATTATCAACAGTTTGACAAGTCCGACAATCGTTGTTTGCACATAGTTGATCTTGTCCAAGTCTTTCAATGTGCTAAATGAGCCTTCCATCGTACATATTGTTATTGGAAGTATGAGGCCAATTGTAATATAGTTTGCAAAACCGTTGGATAAAAACCTTTGACGCTTTCCAATAAATTAATATATTTTGTGACATATCTAAGTTGTTTTGGGCCCAATTTTCTATCATGTTGTTACGTCAACAATAAAGTTTTCCAATAAAGATGTTCCTTAGAAGTCCTCTATTTTTGAAAAAAAATTTATAAACTCTTGGTTTGTTAACAATTTCGTTTCGCGAGAGTGAAGCTGCAGGAACGTAAAAGGTTTCATTATAATTTACAGAAAAAACGTTCATTCAATTATATAATTATAAAATCTAAATAAGGAATTAATATTTATCTTCTATAATATTCTTGCACAGAATATGCTGGTTGATTTGACTTGTATGTCATTTGCTTCCCTAAGCGGGGCAACACCAGGTCTATATTTAATAAGTTGAAACAAGTTGAAATTTGCTGAAGAATTAATTAAAATTCTTCTACTGACTTTACTCGATAGCAATTTAAAATTTTTACTAAATTTCCAATTTATATATCCTAAATGAAATCTATAGGGTATACTAAGTTTGTCATTCCGTTTGTAATGCATAGTTGTAATGATAATGGAAGAGCAAAATGGATTGGACACTCACGCATAATATTAAAAGGTATTTTGATTTTTGTATGTCCGTCTGTCCGTCCGTCTGTCTGTCTGTGCGCACGATAACTCGAGAATACGTATACTACGAGAGCTGCCTGAGAATGCGTCAACATAGAACGCTGGAATTTGGTACATGTTATTTTCATAGTAATAGCAAATAAAATTTCAAAAATGGATTAAATTGGGCAATCCTTTCTTGGTTTTGCCATATAAAAATTTGGGATTTTTACGTATACTGTGAAAACGATGAGTCCTACACGGTTTTAATGTACTGAAAAGTTGTTCAGAATGTAAAATCCTATGAAATTGGTTATAACAATTTTTACTGTCCGACGAGCCGTTCATATGCGGAAAACCACCTTAAAAATCATACTTACACAGAGAAGTGACCATACAAAATTATATACGGGCATTCATCTACATAGAAGAGTATCATAAGAATTGATTATAGACCAATTCTAGCTTTTCTACTTGTTTTATTTAGAGATTGCAGATTAATTTGAGTTCCTTGCAACTGTTTAGTGACGGGTTCTAGTATGATGAATATATAACAATTATGTCAAGAGATATAACAAAATTACTACTAGCTGTTGTTATTGAGTTGGTTAAAGACCTAGAGAAATATCTTAAATGGAAATCTTTATAATTTTCTCAAGAACAAATTTTTAATCAGTATGTTTCATCAATAAAATCCCAAAAGGTTTTGGCTTAGAATAGAAAATAAAGTTTCATAAGGGATTTTTTTGTAATTAAAGACCAGACCAAGAAATATCTGTAGCATGCTTCCAGATGCACAGTAAGAATATCGGCATATAACTGATTAGAATAAGAAAATCTATTTGTAAATGAATAAGTAACACAACATAAAAGAAGTTTGCGCGGATGAAATTTATCTGACCTTGTAGAAAATCTATGAAATAATTTAATTTAAATTGAAAAATTACAAAATTTTGCTCCGGTTAAATTGGTAAAGCGGCAATCCCAAAATAAAATTTACCTGATCTTGAGAGCACATTTTTCGTGGCTAAAAATTTAAATTTGATGTGAATACAAACTTAATGAAAAGTAAAAGATGATTTTAAATAATACTGAGGTAAATTTTTTTGTGAATTTTTAATATTTGCAGAAAATTTCAATTATTTTCTTCTCTAATAATTTCTTTAGAAAAAGGGCTTAATAAATTATTATTTATTTCAGTTAGTGATGTACTAAATTTGTAAGTATATTTTAATTTATTAAAAAAAAAATATTTTTAAATCCGTAGATATACAAATTCTACGAAATTATGGATTTAAAATTAAAAAGAAGTTACGCATACAATTAGCATGTTTTTACTTTGGTATAATTTTTTATTATCAATTGATGTAATTAGTTTTTGCAAAAAAATTTCCAAAAGACACATAATCTTGTTGAACTGATTTTAAAATTTGTAAACACACAATGTACAATTGTTTCTGGTGGAATATGTTTTGAAATTATCTATTATGGTATTTTCATATGTTTCTGCTGATACTTAATAATATATGTTATTGATTATTTGCATATTACCGAAAAATTTAAGGTTAAGAAATCACGTTTATGTTAGAATTAAAAGATTTAACAGTCAATTTTATATTAGCGGCTAATTTTAAAAGGTTAATTTGTTGTTCAGAACAAAATTGTCAATGATTAGGGTTCCACGATAAGCAGATAAGACAAGATCTGGAAATAAATGTTGCGAGCAGTCATGTAAGATTTGTAAAAGGAATGGTTTTCAAGATGATGATTGATGATCGTCTATTCTCATTCCCAAAAAAAGAAAAACGAAACTGTGAAAATTTTTAAGGAATATTTGGTGAAATAAAGAATTAGTTTCACATGCACCATCTTACATAAAATTCTCGCGGCGCCCATGGATTCAGATGATATGAATTTAAGCATAAATGTATTGAATTCCCGGTTTTCGTGTGAAGTAGTTTATTTCTAACACTTAGGTGTGGCTAATGCCACATGAGTCTGAATTAACCACAGACTTCAATATATAGACTGATGACAGCTCGCAAAAAGTGAAGCCAGCATAAAATATGCTTTTTATGTTGCGAGCGATTTGTGCTGCCAAAAAAGCAAGCAAGAAAAATATTTCCAGAAGGGAAATTGTTGCGCATAAAAGGAAATTATTTATTGCAATAAATATATTATTAGCTTGATACATTTATTTTTAACACGAATATAGAAGATTAAATGCATTACACCCACGAAAAATAAATAAATAAAAAAATGAATATTAAAAATGTATACGAGTTTCTCTACCACCTTGGAGGTATCGCAATTGGCACGTTAATAATTTATTTAATGTTTTTTTTTTCATTTTAAAATCATTGTATGCACAAACTTGAGAAAAATTTATTTATTTCATTAATATACACTGCTGTAATAATCACTCTTTCTGCTAAAGTCACCAGCACCAATAGTCGGCCAAAAATGCAAGGCTAGAACTTTGAAGTAGCTGTAAGATGACAGTCCCAAACCTGTTGTTATAAAAACATTTTGTACTAAGAATTTAACATATGTTTAGCATAACAATACTACTGATATACACCCACATTTTTAATAAAAAAAAAGTTTCAAAATGTACACTTTTACCCTATAGTCAGCCAACAAAGTCCTAACTCCGGCCATAATGTTACGTAATGTCGACCAAGGAAAAAGAAAACAGTTTTAAGTGAAGCTCAGACTTTTATTTTATTACAAATATATTATTATTCACAACAAATATAATAATAATGAGTAACAAAACGTCTTTTCAATATAATAAACGTATATATTTGGACACTGGCTGACAACGAGTACACGTAGAGAGCTGAAATTTGGAACGTGGTGTTAATAAAATTTTAAAAATGGGCTAAATCGGCCAATCCTTTCTTGGTATTGCCATACAAAAATTTCGTTTTTAATTATATACATATTTGGCATCGCCTGAGAGCCCGTCGACGTGGAGAACTGAAATATGGTAAATGGTGTTTTTATAGCAATATTAAATAAATTACAAAAATGGTCTGAATCCAACCCCTTCTTGATGTTTCCATACAAAACTTTGGTTTTTCACTATATATTTGGAAACTGTCTGAGAACGCGGCGCCGTGGAGAGGTAAAATTTTGTAAACGACGTTTTCATGAAAATTGCAAATATAAGTTCAAGAATGGACCAAATCGGGAGACCCCATTTTGGTGTTACCATAAAAATCTTTAGGTTTTCACTATATATTTGGACACTGTCTTACGATTGGACGTATAGTAGAGAGCTGAAATTTTGTACACGGACCTTTTTTAAAACAAATATAAATTAAGGTCAAAAATGGGACCAATTAGGCAACTCCTTCGTAGGGTTGCCATACAAAACTTTGGTACGTGGTGTTTTCAAAAATGGACTAAATCAGGTTACCCCCTTCTTTTTTTGTTTTTTACTGTATACTTGGTAGCTGCCTGAGAAGACGTCGAGGTGGAGAGCTCATATTTTGTATTCTGCGTTTCCATAAAAATTGCAAATACTGTGCGAAAATGGGATCAATTGTGCAACTCCTTCGTGAGGTTGACATACAAAAATTTCGTGTTTTACTATATATTTTGGCACTGCGGGAACGCGTTGTCATAGGCAGCTATACTCTTCCCCACACAGAGTGAAACCCTATAGTACGGAATCGCACGATCGAGTGATATTATGCATCTCTCAACACCCCATTCCCACCCATCTAGGTATCTATATTATCGCCGGGCAACGCCGATGGGCTCCGTCTAGTCTAGTGTACTATATATTTGGAAACTGCCTGAGAGCGCGTAGACCTGGAGAGCTTAAGTCGCGGCCTAAGAACACGTGGATGTAGAGAGCTTGGTGCTGCCATATAAAACTTTGGGCTTTCGCTTTATTTAACTTTTATTTTCATCTAGGGTGTAAGATGTTAGACCAATTAAAACTTTTTCTTTTGTTAGGATTACATTTTTGACTGACTTAAAAGAGAGATATCTTTAAATGGTTATACCCACTTAAGATTTGAAATCAGCCTTAGGTCGGCTATTTGTGGCCCCAAACCCCTCTCCATCCACCAAACCGCCCGCCCTAAGCCTGACAACGCTAATTGTCGCTAAACCTCTGCAATAAAGGTCCAGCGCCGTAGGCGTTGTGCGCAGACACCCAGTTATTCCCATACAGACGGTTCTCTGGATTTTAAACAGAACATCTAGGTTACATTTCCTCGTTAGTACCATCCACCAGACCATGGAGCCGTAGCAGAGGATGGGCCGAACTATGCCTGTGTACATCCAACGTACCACCCTAGGTTTTAGTCCCCAGTTTTCGCCAAACATTCTGTTAACGTGTAGAAGGCCACACTCGCCTTCTTCTAGATTAACCTTCCAGCTCAGCTTGGAGGACGATTCCCAAATACTTTGCTTCGTTGGAGAGAGTAAGCTCCTCTCCACCCAGTCGGAAGTCTGAAACTTTGCACCCGCCTCCTTCTTGTAAAAAGAACCAGCTTCATCTTCGAGGAGTTTACCCTCAATCCACTCTTACTGGCCCAGTTATCCAACTTAAGCAGCGTAAACTGAAGCCTTTCACTAATAGTAGACAGAAATTTCCCAGTTACCAGGATGCATATATTATCCGCGCAGGCAACTGCCTTAAAGCCCTCTCTCTAACTTGATGAGGATTGTATCTATTATCAGTACCCACAGGAGTAGTGATAGCACCCGCCCCTTTGCGGTGCGGTGTACCTCTATAAATTGCTCTTCTCACAGTAGCGCCACCTAAGTACGAGCTAATCTTTCTACTGGCATTGAGTTGATCCAGTCACATGGACAATTATCAACTCCCACCCTTCTCACACGATTATATATAACCTCCATCTTCACGTTGTTGAAAATCCAACAACGGAAACCACTACATGTAGTGCCGACTCTACCGATTTCCTTTTGTATAGGCATGATGGTTTGCACTGCTGCTCTGTCATACACTTCTTATATTTACCTCTATTAGTCTCTCCAAGATCTTCAGCATGATGAAGGAGGAGAGACTTATAGGTTTAAAGTTCTTTGCCTCGATGTGGCCTGTTTTGCCTGCCTTCGGAATGAAGATTATCTTTACTTCCTGCCAGGCCCTGGGCAAGAAATAGAGCCTCAGGCAGCTCCTATAAATCGTTACTAGTTATGGTATTAAAAAAAAGCTACGGAAAGATTTCGAGTGGCAACATTTGAAATAAAATCCTTAAAATAATCAAACAGAATGTTGTGAAATATTGGAATAAGATCATCTACTATATTATTAAAATTTACTAAAAAGGACCAATCGATATTTGATAAATTAGCATTAAGTAAATTGAAATAAGCTTTTCTAAAGTTAACAAGTAAAAAAGCTAGAATTGGTCTAAGACCAATTCTTAGGATACCCTAGATGAATGCCCGTATTAAATTTCGTATGGTCACCGATCTATTCAAGTATTGATTTTGAAGTTGTTTTTCACGTATATTTCTAGAACGGTTTATCGCACAGACAAAATGATTATAACCAATTTGATAGGATTTCGTATTCTGCAGAAGTTTTTAGTACCATAAAAATGTCTTGGACTGATCGTTTTCAAAGTATACGTAAAAAACCGAAATTTTTATATGGCAACACCAAGAAGGAGTTGCCCGATTTAGTCCATTTTTGACATTTTATTTGCTAATGTAGTAAAAACATCATGTGCGAAATTTCAGCTCTCTACGTCGACGCGTTCTCAGGCAGTGTCCAAATATATAGCGGAAAACGAAATTTTTATATGGCAACCCCACGAAGGAGTTGCCCGATTTGGCTCATTTTCGAACTTAATTTTACTTTTTTTTTTTAAAGTCTGTGTACAAAATTTCAGCTCTCTAAGTGTTCGCGTTCTCGAGTTATCGTGCGCACAGACGGACGGACGGACGGACATGCAAAAATCGAAATAACTTTTAATATTATGAATGGGTGTCCAATCCATTTTGCTCTACCATCATTATTTCGAGGTGTTACAAACGGAATGACAAACTTAGTATACCCCTATGATTTCATCTAGGGTATAAAAATAGGCGCATATTCGACTGTTGACATTGGGCGTGTTGTTACACTAAGAATCTTTAAGATCTTCAAGGCAAAAGTGTTGTAAAAGTCAGAATTTTTAAATGTCACGTGATCCTAAATTAAGCTTTAAGTAATTTTCTTTAAAGACAATTCAGGGCGATCTGATCGCACTTGAAATTATCTTGATTTATATATGTGTGCATGAACGTGATTTATTTCGGCGATATGTTTCAAAGGATGATGCAAATTTTGTTACCCCACTTCAATAGCCATGTATAATATATCCTTGGATAGCTCTTTTCGAGCTGAATAGAAGTTAGTATTGCACCTAATTTCAAAACGCTGTCCGTTTTGTTAGTTCATAATCCACTGCCATTTCGTGCACTGACTAATGAATATCAGTTTTGGACCGGACGCAATGGCGATCAAAACGATTCCATGTTGGAGCAAACTCTCTCACTAAGCCAGAGGTGTAAAATCCACTAAACTGCGAACTGGTGATTCCAATGAGAGCGACATTGTTTCATATGTTAAGACAAAACCTTGACCGGTTGAATGCCTTATTAATGACTACGTTGATATTCATGTAGAGGCAGGGGCGGATTTGATAGCTTGGCCGCCCTAGGCCTATGGAAGATGCCGCCCCTCTATTCTCTGTAAAACACGAAAATGGCAGCGAAAATACCAAATAACCCAGTACTAATATATGTAGTCTGTAGTGGAGCAAAATTAAAATGATGCGCTTGAACTTGGAGTAAACTAGTAAGCAAAGATCCAGTTCGATGATCCAAAATTTTCATATTTGTAATCTCCAAACGTCTAAATTTGGTTTTCGGGGTGCTATAGACACATTTTTGAATTTTTAAACGTTGATGTGTGGATTCACAGAGGGCGCGACTACAGAAAAAAAATCTCTACAAGTTCTGCTGCCCCTAAAACAGAAATGATATTATTGATTGAAGCCTGACTATATAAAGCTATACATATATGGAGACGATGAAAACATGAATACCTATTAGGTTAATATTATATAAAAAATATAACGAAATATGAATTTAACGGTATTAGTAAATGGAGTAAGTCATGCTGCCGAAATTGAATACACTAAGTATGATATGCTGCAAGCTATTTAATAGGCGGAAATTCGTTGGTAAATTCCTGTAGCAATCTGTTCGGGGTTACAGAAGAACTGCCCAATTTACAGGAAAGCTCAAAAGATATTGTTGAGTAGTCTCCAGGCGAAGAACTGGAACGAAAAGCTATTCTTTCTGTATATGTACATTTTTACAAATTAATTATGTATTTTATTTATTTTATTTATGAAGATAAAAAGTGCCTTTATTTATATTAAAAAAAAAATACCAGAAATATTTTATAATATTGTTTATTTAATTATGCACGAGGTATGGAAAGTTTCAACATTCTCAACAAAATATTTGATTCTTTGTTTTTTGAACCGTAATACAATCTCTCCGTCAAAATCTGAAGAGCTACTTTCATCAACAGTAGTGTTTTCATTTCTTCTATAATATTGGACTCATCGAAAATAACTTCATACAGTTCAGAACTGCTAATAATCTGGTTCATTTGAAAAATTTATACAGACAGATGCATAGTTGTCCAAACGATATGAGCTGTCAAGTATTGTAAAACTCAGTCTCAATGGGTGCGTTCATCGACAGAAAAATAGTAACATAATGTCACTACCGAGTAACTACACAACGCTATCGTGCGTTCACTGTACACAGCAAATGACAGATAGTCACTTTCTTTTACTTTCTCACGCGTTTACTGAGACGGTCAAGAGTAAAAGGTAGCGCACATTATTTCACTACCCGTATTTAGGATAGTAAAGTGCGATAATAAATTTGTGTTGTCAAAGTGACATTGATATGGAAATGGAGGCAGAAAATATATCAATTTTGGTTGATGAGAACAATTTGGACTGTGTGTGATGGACTAAAAAGTTTTTTTTTATTATAAATTAATTTCAATGCATTACTTTATTTCCTTGTAAATAATTTCGAGAGAAGTTCATCTGTAAACGATAACGTTATTTGCAATTTGACGTTTATGTTTACTTTCAATTTACTTATTCTTTGCAAACGTCAAAAATATTTAATTTGCTACGTTATTTTCTTTTGTGTTTACTGCAATTTTGTTACACAAGAGTCACCACTGTAGTGACTAACTGTCAAAGTAATTTTTTTAACATTTGCTGACAACATAACGCTATTACAACGCTACAGGACGCTATCGTGTCAGTGAATGCACCATTCAGATGGTTTAGTTGACAGCTTTCTGACATGCAAAAAAATTCTTAGTTTAACAACACGTTCATGCAATTATACGCTATACCTAGATATATGTATGTAGTAAGTCTTTCCATTTCCTAATGTATTCTTTCTTTAAGAACTATACCTATTTTAAAAGTGCAATTAAAATTTGTCCGCCATTTAAAAGCAACTACGCTTCTAGGTTTAAATTTTAGGTGCTCTATTTGGATTAGTAGAGTTCATTTCATATTACCTATAACTACGGTCAGTTACCTGGAACTTTTAAAATGCGATGCATAGATTTCATTTTTCTTTTCCATTTCTTCGAAAATATCTACGATTTTTAAGATTATATCCAAGACTGGAAATTTTTTTTATTTAATTTTTTCCCCATTTCAGCATAGTTTTTTATGAATTAAATCCTAGCATATCAAACATATATAATGCTGCTTCCCTCTATCTCCATCTCTATCTAATAAAATTGATTTTTTTTTTACTACATATTCGACCTCTTGGTGATCAAAGTGCTTTTGTTGACTCGACTCGCACTCCAATAATAAAAATTGAACTCCCAATTATTCCTGAAGGTTATTGAATTATGCACACGCACACTATAATCAACTATTCCTTCCAACTATAGAGCACGAAAAATTATATTGGTTTGGCCTATGAATGAACATGCAGAGAAATGAAAATTCATCGACCTCCATTTCATTTACTGATTACGAAAATTGTTTGAAGAAAAAAAAATAAAAAAAAAAAATACAAAAAAAAAAAGAGAACAACCTTAGAAATGGGCAGAAATGAAAAAAAAAAGCTTTCAGAAAAGTAAATTTAATCGAGGTCAAGTAAAGTTAACATGGAAACAAGAATGGAGAAATGAATTCTAATGTTGTTTTTTTTTCTTCGTTTTGTTTTAATTTTTTTTAATTAAATTTTATTGTGATGAAGTTGTATTTGTGTGCTACTTTACGAGGTCATTTTTCCAAACAAAGAGTCCAATATTGCCATTTTCAATGAACGAAGATAAAAAAAATTAAAGGTGATACCTACCGAGCAAGTTACCTGTAAGTTGATATTTTTAATATATTTATTTATTTATTTATTATGGAATAAATATTTTAACTTGTTTAATACATTCATATGTATGTATGTATTTATGCAAGAATTATTTCATGAATAATATTATGCGCAATCGGTTTTAAAATTAATTTTAATGTTAATTTTATATTGCTTGCTTCCATTTATCCTAATTAATCCCATGATACTGGACCTGACTGTCTGTCGCCACGTTTTATTAAGATTCTGTTTCCAATGATCGACACATATAGTCTTCACATCCTGAATTTTTGTTTATTGCCATCTTCTCTTCCTAAATCTTAGAAAGCTCTTATGGTCTTGCTAATCCTCAAAAATTCTTCTCCGGAATCTCCTTGAGATTTTAGACCAAACAGTATCTAAAGTTCTGGAAAAGCTAATTTGTTTTCAGATTTTTCGTTACTTGGAATATAACTGTAAATGTCATGCTGGCAGTCTGGTTTCCGTCGCTATCACAGCTGCGAAACTGCCATATTTAAAGTGACTAGTGATATAAGAGCAGCTTTAGACCTGAATAATCTTACCATTTTAGTACTGATTGATTTCTGAAAGGCATTCGATAGTTAATAACAACTTGCTATACTGCATAAGCTATCCTATTTTTTTTTTGGCTTAACGGTTTCCGCTTCTGCTTTTATAGGGAGTTTCTTATCAGCAGATCACCGACAGGTTTAAGTGGAAGATTAGTTATCTGATTCACTTTATCTCCCGACTGGTGTACCTGAAAGATCAATCTTGGGGCCGCTGCTATTTAGTTTATTTATCAATGACCTTCATCTAGTTGCGGTTGCAATGCTAGGATTCACTTATACGCAGATAATGTTCTGCTATATCTGATCAAACCACCTATTGTCCTGTTAGAAGATGGCATCAAATTCAAATGATTTATTCAATGTATACAAAAGTAGAGAATGGTGAGAATTAAATTAAAAAAGAAAAAAATTAAGGCATCTTACAACTATGTCCTTTCAATAATCATAATAATATCAGCGGAAAAAAAAATAAGAGAAAGAAAAGGAGCAGAAAGACTATAATATAAATTCAACAAATATACCTAACAATTGTTGTCAGGAGCGGACCCCCCTCATGCATTCGCGATCTCAATTCATCTCAGTGAAAATCCTCGTTCAGCCAATCAGTCTAATATCATTGGGTAGAGAGTTCCATTTACGTGTAATTTGGATGCTCTTAGCCCTGCCCAACTAGTGAGCGGAATCATAGTATAAGTAGGATGAAGTGGCGGTACAAGTACAAAACACCAAGGTATTCGAATAAATTCATTGGTCAACGTCTATTTTTTAGACGATGTAAGAAACTTAGGGCATTGATATCACGCTAAGTATTTAATGACTATCCTAGAACTAAGGGAATGTAGAAATATGATTAAAATGACGTAGGCCGCAAACAAACCGCACGAAATCGTTGTATGCTACATTTAGATTACAATTTTAAGTTGCGTCGAGGGAAGAGAAGGTAGTGTTGCAGTAAACTGAATAAGGGATAAGCAGAGCCTTGACTAAATTGAGCCGCAGACCGACTGACAATAACCTCCCTGAGAGCCATAACCTGCGAGGGCCACAATATATTTTGCTGACTATACTACAAACTTGAGCGTAGTAGGTTAGTTTGCTGGTAAGGGCAACTCCAAGTCTAATAACCTTTTCGGAAGAAGGTAATACGTCATTATTCAGCAGCATGTTAGGCAGTTCCCTCGTGTCTATACCCCCACTATAAAAGGCTAAGCAAGTCAACTTCTTCGGGTTTAGCAAGAGCGGATATTCGATTTAGATCGCTATTAATGTGAGCAGTGCTCCTGTAATCTAATAGGTCTAGACATATAGAGCTGCACGTCATCAGTGTATATATATGTAAATTTGCATCCATTACAACATGCGGAAGATCATTAATAAACAAAGTGAAGAGTAAGGGACACATAGTAGAGCCTTGTAAAGCTCCAGAATCCATTGGAAGGAAGTTAGATTTAACTCCATCAACTAAGACTTGTTGGAAGCGATTAGATAGAAATTTGCTGATCTTTTTAATTGTAGCTCGGGAGAAAAACAATTTCTTATATAATTTGTGTAGAAGAAGTCGCTGTCGAAAGCTTTGGAAAAATCAAGCAGGACTTAGATGGATATATGATAATTATCTAGCGCGCCAGTGACTTTAAATAGAGTAGTCTCACAACAAAGTCCAGGATGAAGTCCAGACTGCAATCTGAAGAGCATGTCATTGCGCTCGACAAAATTAAATATTTACGAAGCCATCAACTTGCCCAATACTTTCCCTAGGAAGAATAGCATAATTATAGGACGAAATACGCTTGAATGGTTAGGAGCAGAGTCTTTTGATAGCGGTAACACACTAGAATTTTTCTACTTAATATATATATATTACAGGGAACTATGTATAACTGGAAGGAGAAATTTTATAAATCTGTGTGGGATACTATCTCACCGGTGGCATCTAATTTGATATTATCGATGACTTCTAATATCTCGGAAATTGTTACACATCGGAAGCTGAAGTTCACTGATTGGTCTATAAAGTTTAAAGGAGCTGCGTGAGGATCTATTGGAGAGGACAGCGCAGAGCTTGCGAAAAAATTGTTAAGAACGTTTGGATCTATATGCAACACATTGATTTATCACTATCATCAATATCCCATTTACGCAGATTAGAATATAGTTTCTTTGGGGTTAGAGAGGCGTCGAGTATTCTGCTAAAATAAGCTTTTTCGACCTTCTAATTTTTGTATTTAGTAGATTTCTTAGCAATTTATATGTAATACGACTTTGGAGAGTTTTGAGTAACTTGTAGCGCAGGCAAAGATATTCTCTTTCGGCAATCATGTTTTCAATTTTGGAGGAGTACCATGGGCAACCGTTAGCTTGCTTTTAAGCGCTTAGTCCATTCATGAGCGAATTTATCATGTAAAAAACTTACCAATGCATAAAATGTTAATTGGCATCACACGTATTAATGACGATTTGCACTGAAATTGAATCACATTAAATATCAATATATTATTTTTCACAACAGTCCACTACATCTGTCTGATATTCCACCCATAATTGTGGATTGTAAAGCATTATCTATGGTTAGTAATGTGAAAAATCTGAGTATCGTATTGAACTAATATATGAACTGCTGTGACCACTGACTTATAACAATGGACTGAGCATATTGTCATTTTTCTATAGGAAAGAATGGCACAAATTGTATAGTTTTCTCTTTTGCGCTATGACAGAGTTGGAGCTACAAACACAAAATATCGCTTACTGAACATTTTCTTATGCCATTTGATGATTTTATGTTGGCTGCAGATGTAATCACCGCAGGAACAATAAGGTAAAGATAAGTGTTTACCCAAAGTATATAGAATACAAGGTATTCCAATTATGAACCACGATCCGCCAATAGTGACGAATTATCGTGAAAATTTATAGGAAAGCACGGTACAGAGAATATAGTACTCTCTCTCCTCTCTCTGTCTTTCCTATAAAAACGTAAATACGTTAGTCACAGAATTACGTCACAGGCTATTAGCTGCAATGTATCAACATTTTAATGGGAATAACTTGTCGGATGTAAAATTTCATTTGATTGGTTAAGTTTTACATGTTTTTTTATATAGTAAACGTTTTAAAGGGTACTCAAACTCTGATATACACAAACACAAAATGTGTGCCACATGAAACAGCAAATCGCTCAGTCCATTGTTATAAGTCAGTAGCTGTGACAATATAAAATCAAAAATTAATAAAATTTACTGCAGACTCCATAGGCTCTGGCTCTCAGTCAGTCTTTTACCAAAAGCAACCCACTTAAATTTGGTTAAAACATTAATCCTGCCTTACTTCACCTACGGAAGTTTAATTTACCCCCAATTTGATAGAATGTAGGTCGCGTTTAACAATTGCTTACGTGTAATTTTCGAATTTCTTAGATATGACCATGTCTCGCCTTAATACGATCAGCTGGTAGCCTGACCGCTTACTACATACCTTAACAAAAGAGCCTTAGTATAATCTTCTTCAACTTGCAAAAATAATGAACCATATTACCTTAAAGAAATGTTTAATTTAATTAATTTGTATTGAAACATGAACGTTATTTTTCTTCGTTTTGCAAGGCTAGTAATGGAAGAATTTTATCTTGTCCAAATTGACGAGGTTTTGGGATGCTCTCCTATCAAATATCCAGCATGCATGTACTGTCGATTATTTTGTGAACTTTGTTGATGCCCATTTTTTAATCAGACGCACGTAATTTATTTGATTTGCTTGTCAGGGTCACTTCTCAGGACGCAGTAGCATTGTTAATTATTGAAACTTTCTATTTTCTATTCTAATTTAGTAACTTGTTCAAGTATTAGTTTTGTTTTGTTATTGATTTGATATTATTCTTTTATGGACTTACTCCTCGTTTTGGATATAATAAAAGGTTGTAATCAATGCTGTAGATAAGAATTCAGGGTCCCACCCGCGAAATTTTTAAGGGAATTTTTTAAATATACATTTGGAATTGGAAATGGAAGTCATAATTTGTAACTTCTCAGGTATAGTCGATACTGTACTTCAGAAATCGCAAAAAATTCATAATTGATAGCAAAAAGTTGTGGAATATATACATATTTCCAGTTAATTTATTTATACAGGGTGATTCAGATCAAAATACCTCCCGGTATACCAAGCGATTCCTTGCAGCAAGCTGATCAAAAAATTGTTCCACATACTCAAATATTTCCAAAATTTTGATTTTTTTTACACACAAATTTCATAAATATCGTTTTTTATTTCAAAAACTTTCTTCCATGTAACCTAAATTAATTGCTTCTTATTTGAGAATAATTTAAAGATGCTTAATTAAAAAATGCAGAGTAATACACTTTTCGACAGCTACTATTCTTGGCTATTTAATAAGCCAACAATAACCAAAATCTATAGGATGGTTCAAAAGTTATACTGATTTATTTCCATCAGGGTTCACGAATTTGGCGAAATCTTCGACTTCTCAAAGGAAAGCTTCTAGGGGGGGGGGGGGGGTATGTGGAAGAATATTTTGATTAGCTTACCTCTAGAAATCGCGTGGTATACCGGAAGGTATCTTGATCTGAATCACCTTGTATATATAAATCCTCTTTAGTAAAAAAATAATTAAGATGTAAAATTTGGTATTTATTATAATATTAATTATCCAAAACTTACAAATTTTTCTTATACATATCTGATAGATAATGTTATAAAGAATATTTGGTTTCAGTTTTATCACAACCAGTTAAACAGATCTTGAGATATCTTGTACACCAGTTTATCGTTTCGGGAAAAAAACCAAAAGAAAAAACAACTACTCCGTACAGCGCTCACCTGTAATTACTATAACTACCGGAGATATTTTGAAATGGTTAAACGTTTAATATATTCTTCAAAGTATGAACAATTTATCGCAAAAAATTTAGATCAAGGTGGTGCAACACCTTAAGCAATAAGCATTAATTTTTTTTTTTAGAAATTGAAAGAAAATGTTTCGGCACAGTTTTTATTCACTCTTAGTGGCCGGCAGGAGTTATTTTCAGATTCTGCATCGGTCTCCAATAAAATGAATAAAAATTTCCAGTAAATTTCTAAGCAAAAATTGAAGGCTTCGTTACATCAGGGGCCGGATTCACTGAGAGTTTGGCCACTTAACTCTCCACTCGGAATTCTGTAACTCGTGGAATTTGTATTGAGATTTACCAAACTCTATGCACTCGGCAAAACTCTCGGCTGTGTTAGTTGTGGAGAAGTAAGAAAACTATTTCTCAACTGACAGTATTGTCTGCTTTTATTGTCCATTGTGAAGGTACCAAAGTACCTAGGATTTTCAAATTGAATTATGGATTCACTGCATATCCTGGCTATGTTTATAAAGACAAATTATGGACATCCTTGCAATACTTACAGGGAAATAAGGATTTTGGTGTCGCAAGGTACCCGCTACAAATTGTTATTCACGCGAAAAGGGTCAATTTGGTCGTCTTCAAGTACAGAAGAGATTCTATAAAAATTTTAAATATGCACGTTAAGTCTTGTATGTTGAAATCGCATCCACATTTTATCCCCTAATTAGATATGAAACTATTTTTTGAGTCCGGTAAATAGTTTTGGAGATAACTGCAAAAGAAGTGAATCAGTCCTTTTTAAGAAGAAAAAATTGCCGTTTTTTGGTACAAAAATGGACATATATTCAACTCATCATTATGAAGAACTGGTAAATCGTGGAAATTCACTTTCCATGAGAAAAATGTTCATAACAGAGTACTAATGGATGTGAAACAAACAACGGAAGAAATGTATGCAAAATATAGGAACTGGGGTGTATATGACTGAAGTGAAAAAATCCGTCTTTCGGCGGTAAACAGTCAGTTATGAAGTTAAAATGATCAAAAAAACTACACCACTCGATTACCGGCTTTTCCCTCTTTAATTTTATACCAAACATGACGTATTTTGCACAACCCCCAATTGGGGGTGCCACGACCCCATCCCCAAAAGACCCTCCCCCAAAAATCGTTCACTTATATTTTTGTACTTGACCCTAAATCCATAGAAAAAACCCCAATGCTCTACGACCCTACCACACAGAGTTAGCCGCCTTTCAATATTTCGATACTTCTCACGTTTTCTTTAACTCCCCAAGTATGTTAGAGAATCTCGAATGGAGAGTTAGGGAGTTTTAATCGGGGAAAACGAAAATTCTCATCTCCCAAACTCTCCGAGAAGAATCCGGCCCCAGGTCGAGGCACCGTTAATTTTATATTGGAATTGGAGCATATACATACCTACTTCATTCACCTATATAGCATTTTCAGATTTAATTAAACTCTTTCCAGAAAGAATTAAACCTTTTCCACAAAGAATTAAACCTTCTCCGCAAAGAATTAAACATTTTCCACAAAGAATTAAACCTTTTCTTAGAAGAATTAAACAAAATTCATAAACAATTAAACAAATTGTTTTTATTTTTTTTTTTTTTTTATATATATACAACTCAGATTCATTGATAGTAATACCTAAACTGTATTTCTGTATCAAAAACAAACCTATAAAGAAACAAGCTTGTTTTTTAGGTACATAAAGCAAATCTAATGGAAATCATCTTCTGAAAAATTTGTTGTATTACGTAAATCTAGTGAATAAAGGGATGCGTGAATTAAAAATAACTTTAAAAAAGGCCAGACTTGAGGTGGATCATATGAATTCAGCTACTACGATTCAACAGAGAAAAGAATATGCTGTGGAGTTTTCAAGAAACGCTCCAAGTAATACAGAAAAACTCATTTTTATCGATGAATCTGGGTTCAATTTTCATTTAAGGCGCCAACAAGTTCGTTCGCGAGTGAACACAAGAGCTCGTGTTGTTATTCCCACAGTCCGTGGGCATAATACTACCTTATTAGCAGGAATGAACAATGATGGAATTCTACATTACAAAATTATTTCGAATTCAACAAGCAACTCCGATAAATTTTGTTCATTCCTTAGAGAGCTTATAGATAAAATTTCACACATAGGAGATGCATGGTTAATCTTGGATAAAGCCGCCATACACAAGACAAATGCTGTTCAAGAGGTTGTTCCACCGGTAATAATCTACGACTTCAATTTCTTCCACAATATTAACCTATGCTCAATCCTATAGAGCACGCGTTTTCAAAGATTAAAGGAGCTGCGAGGAGAATTGTCGCAGATACATCCGTTGAGCACACGTTAGACAGATAAATTCTACAGATGCTGTAAATTTGATAATGGACATGATGATGAAAATTGCTCCTGCATCGCTTGGCGAACCACTTTATTGACCTCAAAATATTTACAAATGTAAAAAAGAAATAAAAATCTCATTATTTCCAAGTTTAATTGTTTATGAATTTTGTTTAATTCTTTTTGGAAAAGGTTTAATTCTTTATGGAAAATGTTTAGTTCTTTGGGGAGAAGGTTTAGTTCTTTGTGGAAAAGGTTTAATTCTTTCTGGAAAAGGTTTAATTAAATCTGAAAATGCTATACTACATACATATTGTAACACCCACGAAAACCATAAAACGTAACGAATGCAAGCAAACTCTTATTACAGATGTGATTTAATTACGCATAAAAAAAACACGAATGATTAACAAATCAATTAAAAATGCAAGAATGCACATTCAGCATTCTTGCAATAATCAATTGAACCGAAATCAATTCTTAATTAAATATCACAATAAATGTGGCACAATAATGTTAATGGATTATAAGCAAGACGTGCACCCAAATGCATGTCACACTCGAACAGCATGCGACTGCATTTGTTTACATATCTTGCAACATGGTGGTTAACACGGGTCAAGCGAGTTGCATCACATCAAAATAAACGTTAGGCACAAAAGTGCAAGTAAGTAACTTTGTTTATCTCTAAATCACGGGCATGTGTACACATTACAATTGTGTAAATCATAATTAAGATTAGGTTAACAAATTCAGTTGTATATAAATAAGCTAGGAATAGTTCAATAAAAAGAAGTCGTTATTTAGTTTTTAGATAGTGGAGACTTTTATTTTAGTGTCTACTAGCCTTAGCTGCACTCCCCTTTTCCTAGGCATCTGCTAGTTCTAGCTGCGTCAACAAAGAGACCTACTCTCTGAGCTTCTCTTAGGAGATTTGCTTTTATAGCTTCTCCACCTTCTCCATAGGAGCACTGCCTAATGGCTGACTCCGATCATCGATATCTGTAAACGTGACAAGGCAGCACAGTGTAGCATTTAATTAATTAATGAATTCATATTACATAGCTACCTGCGACTTTGAATATTACATGGCGATTATATATTTACATATTACATGGCGATCCTGCCTCATCACGTAATTATTATATTACCAGAACTGTACAGCTGGCGGAAAGATGAATAAGAAATACAAATCCCATCTTTCTATTACACAAGATATTTTAAAGAAAATAAAATAAAATCCTCAGAGAAATTGTAAACAGAGAGCAATGTGTACAATGGCGTTGATAATGTCTGAGAAGGGATCGTACGGGCTCTGCTAACAAATCCCAGGAAGCAATTCAATACAACCCAAGCATGATCATGCGATATACTTATGTTATATATTTTTTGTAAAATGCTGGACTTTTTTGCAAATTTTAGTTACCAAAAGGGGAATGCTCATTTTAGGTCCGACAACTTTAGGCATGAGAAATGTCTTAAATGATGCATTATGATACTCTGAACATATTTTATTAACAATATTTATTTCAATTAAGCAGGGCAGAGTAAAAGTTTGATCTAGTACATTTTGTTAAATCTAGTACAGAGAAGTATTCTTTCGGTCCTGAGAAGAAGTTTGAGAACCCGCGCTCCTATACTCGGAGGCTTAAATACCCATACCCATACTCACTTTTTTAGTATTTCGCTCTGTTTTATTCGAACTGAGGTATTATATTTATTGCTCCTTAGATCGGCTCTAATTCAGTAGGGTTATGTCCGATCTGCAAACGGGTTTCACTGTTCGCCTCAGGTCATTACAAGCTATAATTCTTTTGCATACCTTTATGGTGGCGGGTAAGAACCAGTGGCGGGGGGGGGGGGGGTGGCTCCAATACCGCATGTTGCATATCGAATTAAAGGTCTCGCCAAGTATGGGAAGGTGCTGTACCTTGGTACCTTTTTTGAAATAGTATTTTTTTTTTTTTGATAAAACTAATGAGACAATATGCAGTTAAAAATTTATATTTTAGGATGTATGTATGGAAGTAAATATATGAAGGTTCTGCTTTCGGTCCAGGGTACAACATGCAGGTGTACCATGGACAGTGGGGTATTGTACTTTGGTAATTTACTAAGAAGAAATGATGGTATATCAACTGAATTAAATTAAATAACATTCCTTATTCAACCAAGAATAACAATATTCGTTACTAAACAAAAAATTTGTATACCTATACATTTTTAAGTGGGGAAATAGTTATAGACGCTTAAAAGAATCCTTTTTTTTTTTTACATATAAATCACTTGTAAAACTATTCAAAAATATACTCCTAAAATTAGCGATTAAATGACCGTCCCTCGTTCAAGTGTCGGACCGCGCGGCATGTAATACCTTTTCTCACATTTTTTTTTCAAACGCGTTTTTCTCGAAACGACTTTTTTCGAATTTGCGTACACTCTAGCTTAAAAAGTGTTCAACCGATCATTTGAAATTTTGAATATAGTTTCTTTACATAAATAAATAAATAAATGTATAAACTCTTTATCTATTAAAAATTTTCATGAAAATCACTGCAAAAACGCTATCCTACATCTATTTCCCACCTTAATTTATTACTTATGTAAAGGTCGGTCTATGGGTTTTTTTTACATGTCCGCGGTACAAATGTTTGAAGTGTCCTTGCAAAAGCAACAACACAGTCTGTGAAATATTTTAAGACGACCAATTCGCCACATGATGCACGATTTATAACACCAAATATAAACAAATTTTATTTGAGCTGGAATCAAAAGATATAGGGAGCTCCAACACTTTCAATTCTTTATCACTGGAAAATATTTATTTTTTTCACGACTTTTCTTTAAAGCCCAATAACTACACATTTGTCCGACAAACTAGTTCCCAGAATAACTTAATTGTCATCTGTTTTTAATAAAATCGAATAAAAGTGTGTTTATGTAGATGGTAACTAAAGTCCGTGTGGAAAATGAAATGACCAAGGTACACACATCCAATGTACAGCATCTACCCCTACTATTGAATGGTGTTCTTTCTTCCCGATTCAGAAAATTTTCTCGGGACGTTTTTGGCGCCGAGAAACCTATTTTCATGCACTTGGGTTAAATACACCTCAGCTACTACATTTCGCATATATTTTTGCAGTTCTATCTTCCATTGTCATTAGTGCTCTATTGTAAACATTTTGTTTTCCATAGGAAGTTATTTTCCATCACGCACCAATTTCGCCCACTTTTTCTCCCAAGAAAGTCGCTCAAGCTGCATCCGATCGCCAAAGTTTTCCCCACTTAATTAAAATAAATATTGTTAATAAAATAAATTCCGAGTATCATAATGCATCGTTTAAGATATCTCTCATGTATGGAGGGTAGGGTCTAAAGTTGTACGAAAAGTGGGCATTCCCCTTTTAGTTACTAAATTTCGGAGAGTCCCCCGCCTGGCGGGATCTGTGGGTTTCTTATCTACGCCACTCGTTGTAATCTTTTATACTACCGTCCCTAATAAATGTTATGTTACTATTTATTAAATACAACTATAATTTAAGTGATATTTCGTCCTACTCAGGTTTTATAATTGTTTTGTTAAGGGTTTTAGTTTGATAAATGGTTTTATAGTGGTTGTAAGTCCTGCCAATTGGTCTTCTAGAGTAATTGCTTTTTTTAAGATGTTTTAAAAACCGCCTAGAGAGAAATAATAGGATTATTTATCATTTAAGTCTATTTAAACTTTTAGAAGTTTTATCATTATCATCAATTCAGCTAGCATAAAACCATTAAGCTTCAAAATAGTAATTAAATACCGCTTGATTCAATTATGGTTTTATAGCATCGTCCAAAACTATTGTATAAGACTTTGATAAAACTAAAAAAATAGACTAAATAAAGGTTTTATTAAGAAGCCTGCAGAGAGCACTTTAAATCTAATTTAAGAGACAATTTGGTCTAGAGAGCTACTGGGCTATGTATACCAGGTGCGTATACAGGGGGTCATGACCCACCGTAACCCACCCCTGTATTCGCGTCATGGAGAATTTCCTTGGGTTTTTATATAGTATCGAAAAGTCATCTATCACACCTATCACAGGATAGTAAGTAATTTTGTTTAGAAAATGTCACGCAATGGTTAGTAGCCCAGTTATGAAGATGATTTTATAATTTTTGTTGCGTCGATTATTCATATATATGAAAAAGCACAAAATGTCGAGTTTAAAAAGTGTTATTGTTTCTAAGAAATTGTTCAGCGATTTGTATGAAAATTTAGCAAGCAAAAAAATATTGGCGAAAATTTATCCTGAATTTTAGCGAGAGCAGGTCAACGCGCTAAATTTGGCTTTTGGATTTTGATTAGAGATCGCACCACCAGTAAGTCTTCAAAAAATTTAGCTTGAATTTATCCGCCCGGGCTGTTCTTTAGCGCGCTAAAAATATTTATTGCCAGAGTTCTGAGATTTGATAAATTTATTGACCGGATTTTTGTAGTTACGTCTTTGGTGTAAGTACGGATGAATTGGATTTCTTCTCGTGGCCGTATTTTCAATATCATTATTTTTTTTTATTATTGTAATACATTTATACATATTATTTTCATATTTTTAATAATTCCAAATAATTTTAACTACCTGTTTTTAGAAATATTATGACCGCGACTTACGTTCTCGGTTCACGAATCGAGGAAAAAAAAAATAAAGAAAAAGGAATGTATTTCTATTAAATTAAAACACTGGTTCAATATTTTAACACAATTGCTTTTATTTGTTCAAGACTTCGTTCTTTCGCCGGTTAAACTACAACTGCCCGGTTCTTTTACCTTTTCAATTATGCCTCGTATGCTGACGAGGCATTTACAATTTCCTTTTATTGAAAAACGAAACTGTCTGCACGTTTTTACTTAAATTTGGAGTGTGTTTCGTAATTAGCATTAAATTGATTAGGGTGCAATCTTGATATGTGCAGTTTGATGACTTATTACTTTTGAAAATGAATGAATATTAATATTTATAAGTAAAAGTATATACATATACATATATAGGTAAGTATGTGCAGCGCGTTGTATATCTTTTCTCTAAGTCTCCACTGTCATATTTTAGCTGTTAAAGAACGGCCCGATATTGGAGACCCGCTAAAAGTTAGTTTAGCGCGGACCTTAGTACTAAACTTATCTTATTTTCCGACGGTAGACGGCAGCGGGAAATTCACTGTCAAAACAGGTAATCGAAAAATTTAGAGTACAATTGCAACGACAGGCAATGAGCTCCGATTGTGAAAGAACAAGATACTGAAATTTCATTTGTTATTAGTTTTGAGCGTTTTGAAACAGATTTTTATCGAAAAGATTTTATATAATTTTGAAAGAATTGCAATGGACCAAAGTGTGGAAAGGAAAAAAAATTAACTAAATTAAAATCAAACTAAATGCCAAAAAATATTTAAGCGCCTCGAAATATCCATTCAAACCAAACCATGTCTTTTTTGTCAACTCGTCTATACTGGTTGTCTTGTATATAATAAATTATTTTGTGATTTCGCATTTCCCCAACCAATTTTTCATCAAAATCCATTGTTTTGAAATTGACGTGACGTCTTACAACCTTGACAAAAATAAATTCCACAGCGATTTCATTCGTTTGATTTTGTTGGTAGTACTGCAGAAATGATGACAAAATCAGAAATTGATCAATCACGACGGCAACTTCGTCCACCGCTGACCGTCACCCGTGATAATTTACGCATTTGCATAAGATACTGTGCTTTTAAAAGTTTGACAGCGGAATTTTTTTGTCGTTTGGCGTTGCCCGTCGCAATTGTATTTAAGCTTTGACTAAACAAATTTTGTTTTACGGTTCTTCCAGTAGAATCCTAGTTCCATGCAATCAACGTCTAACCACCCGATTTTTCATAGCGATACTGATTCAAGCCTGAGTTGTTCAAAATTTTTACGTTCGTAAGGAAGCATTAAATTTTTCTTAGAAATTACACTTGAAAATTGTTCTTAAGAATTTCACCGACAACGGTCCAAACAAATTGGTGGATTGATTCTGGTGGTTCACTCTTTCCGGATGGGCAAGGATTCAGTTTTCTTAGAAAGATCTGAAAATTTTTCTTTAGATTTTTCATGTACTATTGGTGGCGGACAATGGTTCCAAAGAGTTATATTGATTCAAGTGCCTTGGCTGATCTGGGTCGCTGAAGATATTTATGAGCGTTGGCAAGCATACATTTTGTTCTTAGAAATTTACTTGACCATTTTTCTATCGAATTTTTATACACTATTATTGTTGCTGAAAACGATCAGTTGGATTGATGCCACTAAAATTGATTCTACAATTTTTCTTTACAATTTTTACAGCAAGACTATAAAAATAAAAACCGCGTTAGTTGCCGTTGCTTTGCTTTAATTTAACTTCACGTTTACTTTTAATTTATAGTTAGCGATGGAGGTAGAAATAGTAGCGAAAGTGAAAAGCAGAAGACCAGAAGGCCATTGATAACTTTTTTCAGAAGAAAGCAAGATTAGTTAAGTTCCCATCAAAAGAAATAGTCAGTGACATATCATGCACTTCTACTCCTATCGCTCTGAATGTGAATCAAGGTATAAGCTTTCACTCTCAGTCAGTTACTTCAAACGTGACAGAATCGGTTGCATCACATTTATTTCTACAATCTTTGCACGAGAAAGAGTATCTGGATATGAGTCCTTAATGTCTGTCCACTCTGAGATAATATTATCGACAGGTTTTCCAAATCAAACCGAAAATTGGGTTTTGTGATATCTAACTTAAATATATATAAAAAAAAAAAATTAAAAGCGACTACTTCCGACTTGTAAAATGTAAAACGAAGTGTCTTTAATCGAAAAGTTTAAAATAATTATTTTGAAATCGCGAATACTCAAGCTCTACTTACTTAATACAAATATAAATTATATAATTAATATATGTACTTAATTCAAAACGAAAATTTGATATCACCGGTTCCATCGAGTTTTGTAATAGCAAGAGCAGGTATCTGTATTTGAGTTTAAATAGCATTAAAATGCTTTTAACTGAGATCAAATAGATTTAAATAGGAGCGAATGGTCTTATTAGCAACTAAATTAAAGTCAAACAAACTTGTTTTGCCTTTATAAGAAACCAATTGGCTGTAATGAAAAGTTGAGATATTGATGTTAAAAATACTATTTCTAATTTAAATATTCTCATAAATGTATGAATTGAAATTAGTAAAAGATATACCTACATTCCTTACCTTGCAAATATGTAGTATAAAGCACGATAAAGGTCACAAACAAGTTTTATTTTCGATTAGAAATACTACATATATGCATATACATATACAAGTGTCACTGTTAAGTGCAATAAGTTTTATAGTGCGTATTTAAAATTAAATGGATTTAAAATAAGATGAAATGCTTTAATCGCAGCCAATTTTTGATATTTGTGTTTGAATTTTTAAATCTTAGCCTACACAAACTCGTGTGTCTCTATTTTTTTAAAAATAATTTTTATCGGACGACAGTATCTTGTTGATGAAGTCGATGAATTTTGCCATAAAATAATTTCTTCAAGGCCATTTTTTGCCACTAATCTTAAAAGAATCAGAGATATTGAAAAAAAAAAAATTAATCATCACCACTCTCACTGGCAAATCTCTGTTTGTACTGGCATTGTCCTGTGCCATCATGACAAAACCATTGAAAATAATCTTCAACTCAGTACAGTTAATTTGAGCTAGGACATCATTTTGACCTATAGTTTAAGTTTTTTTTATAGTATGATCAACTAGCGATTGCAGTTTGATCTCTGCCGATATTTCTGTTACTGTAATATTAGGCGGGTAACTAATAGGACGCATGAATATTAGCTCCATGATCTTTCGCATTATCTCGAATAGCTATATATTGCCGCTTTATCATCTTGGTATCAAAAATTGTTGTAAAAAAGCCCATATCGTTTCTTATCTTGGTATCAATGTACAAGACCAAAGCTTCTTCTCGTTCTCAAGCGTTTATTAATTTGATGGTTTGTCTTGTCACAAATCACGTGACTTCCTTTACAATAGTAGAAGCATCTCTTTTTCCTCGCGATCTTAAGATTATTCTATTCGCAAAGCTCAGTTCCTCGGACCTTGCCTGTATGTAAAATAAGCTGACTTACCTTTCTTCCTTTTACGCTACTTTCAGGGAATGCTTTTTCTGGTTGTCCAAGTCTGTGTGTTGAGTTGATGACCGTGATGGGAACACGAGAAATGTGATCTACATATCTATTCATCCTTTCCGTTTTTTTTTTTTAATATTTTTTCGTAGCGTCAATATTTCACCCACTTTTGATGTAACTGTCCACAAAAGTTTATCAACGTTGTTTTTACTATGTACACTTTGTGAGCTCTCAACGATTAATTTAAAGTCACTAACATTCAAAACAGCTTAATTTTTCTTCGAAACTCTTGCTCACTCAGCCCTACTCGAAACATTTCATTTCTTGGAATTCTGTGATCTTAAAAAAAAAGAAAAAACAATGAAATTTCTTAGTATTGACAAGTATTGACACTCAATTTTATCATGACTGTAACGAAGGGACTGTCTAACAGTTACTGATGTCTTCATGTCCAATTTGAGAAATGCGTTCACAGCACGAGCTAACGATAGATTTTCAAAACGGCGTTTTAGATTTGCTATAATAGTAGTAAGTAATGCCCCTAATCTACAATGCATGGTAAAACCACGTCGTCAAAACGATATCGTTTCGTTTGCTAAAGAATGCATATAAATACACGAAATATGTAAGTAGTGGTAAGCTGCCAAATTAAACAGCTGTTGACCTATCAATTATCATAAATGTTATGCTTCCTCGATTTCATTGCAGAATTACATCAAAGGAAGTATTTGGTCTCAATAATTTATACTATAATACAGGGTGTTTCCCACTAGGAGGTCAGTAGAGCGGTAGGTGATAGTACTCAGCTAGATGAATAAAAAATTGTATGGCAGGGAGGAACATATCAACCGTTTACGATTTACAGGGTGATTAAGAAAAAAAGCTAGTTTTTCATAAAACACTCTGTATCTGAAACACTACAGGTTGCATGATCACAGTTAGGAGCTTATTGCATGCAGAACTCCATGGCCTTTCGAAAGATGGGATTGGGATGTGGACTCTGTATAAAAGTTCTTTTGTCGACGCCTTCTTTTTGAGACTCTAACAGGTTCTACCGAAATCTCGTGCTTTTCAGCAAACCGCTCGATGTCTGTCCAAATTTTGAACTGATTGCTGCATACTTTGAAAATACCTATATAGTACTTGATATTTATTTATTTTATTTTCATTTATTTATTCATTTTTTAAAAGCACAGTTGAGATACGAAGTTCATAGATGTGTGCATACTCTTGGTAAAAAAAATTACATGATAAATAAAAGTATTATGGCAAAGCAAAAATAAACTATCTAGTAGAAGAGTTTAGTACTAAATTATAAAAGATATGAAACAAAAATTGATAAAGAGAAAAGATAACAGATATGTGATCATACCTCCGTAGACCAAATATATACCGAGCACAAGCATTAAATGCGACATTGAGCTTTCTCCTACATGAGGAATCCAAATTGCAATATACACAGTCACCATAAGTGATTATTGGAACAAGCAACACTCGGACCAGACGTTGACGGAGTTGGCGTGGTGTATACCTTGCATGAAGCCAAAGTGTTCTTAATCCTTGGTAAACTTTTGAAACCGTAATAACAATATGCTTATGCCAGGATAACCCAGAGTTAACATGCATCTCCAAGTTTTTCACTACTTCCGTATATTCGATGGGGATGTTATCTAAAAACAACAATGGCGAAGAGGACGTGTCGACGTATCGATTATAAAGAACAATACTCTGGGACTTAGAAGGGTTTAACAAAAATTTGTTTTCAGCCGCCAAGGCACTGATTCGAGCTAAGTCTTGATTAAATTTAAAAATATTGTTAGCCATGCTATCAGCGTGAGAGGAGAGAAAAAGTTGCACATCATCAACATAAAGTAAAATAGAACAATGTGTAGGGATCAGAACTATATCATTGATGTATAGCACGAACAACAAAGGACCTAATATTGATCCTTGTGGTACTTCTTCTGAATCAGTTCTTAATACTTCTCAGTACGATCTTTAAATACAAAATTATGAGATTAGTTGCAGAGCTACCACAATTAAACTGATTTATTAATTTCTGGGTTAGAATATAATGATCGACTAAATCAATGGGGGGGGGGGGGGGTACCGGCAGTGCTGCCAGGTAAAAAAAATTTATGAAGAAAAGAAAAAAGAAAAAGAATACAATCTATTGACCGCAATGGTTATTATCTTTGTACATATTATGAGAATTAACCTTTTTGCTTAAATCCTCATCAATTTATGAATTGAAGCGATATTTTTATATCTCATATAATTTTTTGTGCTTAAGTAATGACTCTATTTGTTCTATAGTTAAATTTGAGCTAAGGCTATTGAGGTTTATATTTACATCCGCTCCTAAATAAATGTCACTCAATAATAAGTTCTATTTTCAAAATCCATTTTTTCAAGATTAAGTCCATCTACTTATATATTGTTTTTGGATCTAATTATCTAAAATAGTCCTGACAAGTCGTTTTGTTTCAGAATGCAATTTATAAATTTTCGGGTTTTCGCTTTCAAACAGTTTATTTTAATTGTTTATTATTCGTAATACGTAAATTGCAATTAGAGTTTATTCAGGATATTTTCTAAACCTTTAATTATATCCCGAGCTTTATTTATTTTATCAATGTTTGCAGCGAAGGCAAAATATATTTTTAAACATTTATATCTATCTAGAAGTCGAGTAACTACCGCTTTTAAATAGCGTTGGCGGGATGTAACATCTTATAAGGCTTATAGTCAAGAAGACATTTTATTTCATTAAACTTATTTATCCTCTTAGGGGGGGGGGGGGGTATTTTCAAGATAGGAATATATGTCACGCGCGAGACTTTCTACACTACTAGGTAACTTGGCGCAGGCATAAGATGCGCATAAGTTGAAGAAATGAAAGACGCACTTTAAATCGAAGAGATTAGAGAATTCTTCTTTTAAGAATTTTGCAACGGAATGATGCTGCCCGGTCATCACATTTGCACCATCCCCAGCAAAGTCACTGTGATATTATCTGCTTTCGGTACGAAAACTAAAGTAAGAAAAAAATCATACCTACCGTAAAGTCTACGCTAACTCGTGCAACTACTCTTAAATTCTCCTGCGTACAAAATTTAGGGCCGTTGTTGAATTTGAAGTAAGGCACTTTTATACTCATTTTTCATCCTAAGGCCCAAAATACATTCACGGCCTCAGACCACGGGCCACAAGCCACTTGAAGCTTGTGGCCGACTGCTGATGCCAAGTAAGGTACATTCACGGCCACTGGCCACAAGAAGCCATGCTTCTTATTATGGATAAATGTATGTGTTTTCAAGTAATTAATAATTTTTTCTTCCATTTTATTTTTTGCAGAATTATTACAACCCAGTATGAAATGGTTCTTACAGGTAAACAACTTTCTGACTGATAAACAAAATTCTGATTAATTACAAACCTTCCGCCATATTGAATAACCTACCATTTTTATACTTCAATGGTGGGAGGTAGTACTGGGGCCACAGGCCACAAAATTTGAGATTTGATCAAACTTTGCCACGTCCACAGCGTGGCTTGTGGCCTGTGGCCGCTAATTTAACTTTGACAATACATTTACACTGGTTCAGAGGTTTGCATCCAGTGGCCTGTGGCTTGTGGTCGTGAATGTATTTTGGGCCTAACAGTTGGCAGTGGATGTATAAGTCTGGAAATATTGACCGAAATCCTGGAAGTCTGTAGGTTTATTGAAAAATCTGGAGTTTTCCAGACAAAACTGGGTGTCTGGCAACTCTGGGTACCGGCCTTATAGGGGAGGGGGCATGCCCACTCATACCCCTTCCTGACTACGCCCTTGGTACCCTTAAAAAAAAAGAAAAGAAAAACATCCATGTTGCTTCTAGAGTTGACTCTTTTCGAATTACCAGAGATTTTAATTAACCAGACCATCCCTTCTCGATCTGTAATAAATATATCCATATAATGATCTGTAAATAATCTGATAATAATCTAATAAAAAAAAAACGAACAAAATAAATATTTTACCTATAACACAAAAACATTATCAAAACAATCTCAGTCAGTGCAGTGTGGATCTAATTGGATCAAATTGTAAATTATACACTATTTATGCCATAAATATACTCGTTATGATTCATGTTGAATAAATTTTAAGTGCATGTCGTTTTTTTTTTTCACACACATCCGGACGTTAAATACCTAAATGATGCCAGTACAGCAGCTGGGTAGATTATTATTATTATGTCACACATTAAGACACCAAAGTAAATGAGGTCATTCCTTTGTTTTTCAAATTGAATTGATGCTATCGTCACTCATCACTGGAACTGAAGTATAATTTTCAAAAGACGAATGAATGAATGAATGAATGCAATTTCATCATCATCATCATTTTTTGTTTGTTTATTTTTTGTGTAAGCAAGTCAAGTTATTTCATACTTCATATGTTGTGTTGCCATATTTCATGTAATTACATATACACACACATATGTCTAGCATTAAAGATAAAAAATTTTGGCACAATTTTGAAAAAAAAAAATACTAATATGTAAAAAAAAAAGTAATGTTGGGCAAAAAAATAGGATTTTTATCATTTCCCTTGGCTTGTAATAAATTACGTAAGTAAGTAAGACTAGGTATGCCTACCTACCCCAGATTCTTTCTATATTTATAACGTTTCTATAAGTACTAAAAAGGGTATACCTATTACTACCTCTCCTCAGATGATCTCAACCAGCATGGGGTAAAGGTAAAGCATAAAGGTACATAATCTCACCTTGAGGGATTTCTTCATACCCATATGTCTGAGAAAAAAGAAAAACACGAGAGAAAATCATTGGAAATATTACCTTCATTTCATCGTATCGACCCCAAATTGAAAATCCTCCCTAGTATATTAAAAGCGGAAAAGGGAAATTGCATTTCCTTCGCTCTATTGGTTTATCTCCAACGTATACGCCAGTCGCTACCGCCATTTTCATTTATTGTTAACTCAATTTTTTTTCGATTTTCTGCACTCTTGAGTTATATGCACGTTACCATATCAATACAATACTACATGTATATGTCCGTTGAACTTTAATTTCTGCTATGTGCAATGTGACATGTTGTTATATAACCAAAATTCAGAACAGTAAATTCATCATAGATCATAGGCTCCCCCGCCAAAGTTTCAAAACCCCTCGGGTCTCGTAAAGATGTGAACATATGAAAATTATGTGTCTCTCTTGATGTCTCTGGGTATGATATGGACATTTTTTGCAGCTTATAGTATAGTAGATATACATATGTAGGTTAGATAGGTACTTAGATATGGAAATATATTTTATAGGCGTGTGTATATGCTAAGCTTAGATACGCAAAAATATTATATCTACATCTATTTATATAATGAATAAAAAAAAAAGTGAGAAAAAAAAAACAAGTAAAAAAGTTGCTAATAATGGCCATGATAGTGTTGTACATGTGCATAAATAGCACATGTCTACCAAAGTTGATTTTGTATTTTATGCTGTTTAGCGCCTTAATACCGGACGCATTAAAAGGTCATTCTTCAAGGTAAAGCCACATTACTTTGTTACGTTATGAAATGAAGAAAACAAAAAAAAAAACAAGCAAAAAATGAAAAAAAAATACGAGAAAAAATTGCGAAATAATTTATGTTGGCAATTTTTGATGAATTTTTTTTTCTTTCTTCTACTTTAAAAATTTTCTGTTACACAAGAAAACAGCTTTGCGGTTTCTTTGAACTTTTTATTATTACTTATAAATATTATATGTATCATATAAAGTATACAGTAATTATACATATCAATGTATATAGTATGAATTGTGACAAACACAATAATTCCATTAATTATACTACAATAATATTTTGAAATGAAATATCGTTTTGCCTTTGTTTTGCTTTTAACTTAAATTTCTCTGAAATATGGCGTGCAATTTTCCTGATTTCTGTGTCATATCTCCAACTTACATAAAGTGGAGTGATGCACGCATGCATTTCATGGAGCTTCCTTCTTATACTTGTTTTATTATTTTCTTGATGTGGTCTGTGGTCTGGACTGGATGAGAAAAACAATTTTGTTTTTCATAGCAATAGCCTTCGTGTTTTTTTCATAAACATATTTTCGTTTTTAATAATTTTATAATTTCTTTTACGATAAGAAAAGTTTTTTTTTTTTATTCATTGTAATGGATTTTGGCGAATTCAGAACAATGCATCAATAAGTTCATTGAATTCTGGCATGATTGGCAAGAGAGGTTGGTCAATGGTGGGATGTTGGTAAGCTCCAAATTTAAACTTTTATCGAAAAGAATTTCAACCGAAGTTGGTATCAAGCTTGTAGGCCGAATGAAGCCGAGTAGAATCTCTTCTCCCAATTCATCCGGAGTTGTTTCTTTATTTTAATAGAATAAAAGAACACTTGGCAGCACAAATATACAAAAACAGCTTGGATTTTGTGCTACTATGCAGCCAATCATGATGGCTGAGGGAAGGCGAATCTCTAACCGAGTACTTCTATCAGGAAACTAGACGACCGACGTACTACCTCACTGCGAGAAAAGATCTAAGGTGACACACTTAGCCTGGACATGACTCCAGAATTCTTCATACGTTTCATGAATTTTGGAGGTCTTATATTCGGCGGGTGTGATACATTCAGACTTTCCTTCTAACTGAAGGAGGTCTGTTATGTGCTTGAATCCAAAGAATGGATATTCACAGAGGATGGGGAACTAGAGACCATAAACTCTATATAATATGGATTACAAAATCGTCTGCAAAGCATTAGGGGCGATACTCCGCTCAGTGATTGTTTCGGTAATACACCCGGAACAATCCTGTTGTGTACCTGCTTGTAGCAGCTGTCTTTTAATAGAATGGTTGACAACATAAATTTGTAAGTCTTCTTTTTCATTATTAATTTAGCTATGATAATATCGCTATGGCCAAAAATTCATTAGACCTCATTGAACCAAAAACAGGCTCTTGATACCGTCTCGTACGTCTTTTGACTGCTCTCAAGGCATTTGGATATCCGTCCAGGTGTTTCGACGTCTTCGGCAAACTATATAGAGATTCAGTGATTTTGATTAAGCATCAAAGACAAGCTCTAGCTACTATCACATTTCATCGAGTTAGCAGACAGGCATGTCCATTGTCAAGAATGCTTTATGATCTTTCATTGGAGTTGCTATACTGATGAAACTTCGTCGATGCTCGTCAGTTCATCTGCCATATACCAATGTGAGTCCTCTTTTATTGGTAGTATATGCGGATGACCATTCTATTTTCGTGACAGGAGATGATGGTCGCTCGTGCTGTTTTCTAACAGTACGAATGTATAGCAGGCGCTGAAATTATCCATAGTAAGAGTCAAGGCTTGTGGTGTGGAAAGTTGAAAGATCGTTCATGTACAGATAATCCACTGAGCATCCAATGGACTAATACTTGCCGGAAGTATTTATAATCAGACGCGAGAGAAATCAAATAATAGAGCAGCATTGCTCTGGAGGTACTCTCTAGAGTTGTAAACTCATGGCTCATCGTTCATCTGCCAAAGTCCGAGACATTTGATGAAGGCGATAGATGCCTTTTGGTGCGGAGGTCGATTGGTTGCTGAAAGCATGCTCTATCTGTAGTCAAGATAGGTGGATTATTAGGTTTCACTATCTTGGTTGTAAAATCAAGGTGTCTAGAAGTACGTGCATTCCAAAGAGTGTTTTGCCAAAGAGACACCTTGATTTCTCAACTGTGGGTGTACTATGTACTTGGGGGCACGGTATAATAACATTAAGAAAATCTTAAATATAGAATTTACATAGGGCTGATATTAATTTTAATTTTACTCATATCTAAATATATTAATAATTAAACATATTATATTATTATAAAAGCTTTTCGTTTAATCTTTTTATGATAATTTAATGATGCCAGGATATAGCCCTAGCTACATTATGTAGATATATTATATTAAATCTGACAATTCAGCACAACTTCGTTCCAAACTGTAAGGACGTCAGTTTTATCTTTTTTACAGTTTTCTTAAATAAATAGCGTTCGTTTAATGGGCTTGCGATGTGCACATCCTGAGATATAAATTTGTGAAGTTACACCTATCAAACAAAATTTGCCACTTTTTAAATAACTTTTATTTATTTATTTAAAAACATTAAAAGGTTTAACATAGCTTAGAACTTACACTACTAGACTAGCTGGGCAGCCTCAGTGAGTGTTAATAAAGCTTAGGTTTTTTATAGGTTTTTTCTTAAATTTACTTTTATCCACTCACTAACCCATGACTAACTAACTTTACGCGTAAGGGCGACGTTCGAGACGAAAATGTGAAATTTTTGGAATAGTTTTACACTTTAGTAAACGTGGATGGATTTATGTACGTAGGGGTTTTTTGAATTAGGAGTTAATGGGGAACTTTGCGATGGGCTAGAACAAATTTACGTTTTTCGGGATTTTGTAGGGGGGGGGGGGGAGTGGTTACTACCCCCACCCTGGGGTTATCTAGTTTGGGTTGTGTGTGATATTAAATTAAAGCTCTTGCTGATTGCTATACAATGGCGTATTTTCTTTTCTTCTGTAAGAGACTATATAACAAATTTTTAGGTAGGTTGGTGCGGCGGAGCTGATTTTTCTTGTAAACACTTGAGCAGTGCCGGATCTAGGAAAGTTTTGAAGGGGGACAAAGGCATTAGTTACCGCCCCCCTCTAACAACGATCTTTATTTGGGGCAAATTTTATTACAGCTCCAGGGTATACTAGGCATCATATGTATATGATAGATGACCTATTTATACTGCATCCCTTGGAACTAGAACTAGAATTGATGAAAACAATTTGAATTTGAAACAAATGATTGTTAAATAAAAAGAATTTGAAATTCAAACATAAATTAAGATCCATTATAGATTTTAAATGTCGTTTGAAGTTCAAACTGTTTCAAAATAAATGGAAAGTAAAAAAATCATATCATTACAAATAGAATTTATTTTATACCAGAGACAGACTTGCAATTTCAATATTAATATATTGATAATGCAATTATTTCAATTGCAATATAAAAATTCAGAGACACACTTGCGGTTTACGATACTAAGAATTCAATTAAAGAACTTACATTTGATTTATCATTTGACTTAAGAAAACGAATTAGACACTTCAATTTGACAAGTGTCAAATATTAAATGTCGAGAGTCAAAGTTGTATCCAACATTTCAGTATTAAATTCGGTTCGTGTATTAAGTGATTATGGTTTATAACTAGGGTCATATTGCAATAACCTCGTATACCGCGTACGTTTTTCGCAATTTCAATATTGAGCTCCAATGTACTACATACTGAGTGGACACCGAGCGTATACTGAGCTGTATCTCAGTATATAGAGACAAACTTTTGGTTGAGTGTAAAATGTAATATTGAACTTGCAAGTCTGTCTCCGGTATTATTAACAAAAGGATAACAAATTACAAAATTTTAATTATGTTAGAGATTAGTTTTTTTTTATTTTTGCCGCTTTTCAATATGAATCTTCTCGGCTAAAGCTACTAAAATTTGAGACGGTTTCAAAAAAACTGTGGGTAGGAATTCTGGCAAACTGCCGCTCAGGTTAAAAGGATTTATCTGATTTTTTACTCAGATTCAAAGGCTAAAATGGCTAAATTTAGCTGGCATAAAAATAATTTTCTGGTAACTATTTGCTTGTACCTACTGTTTTATATTCTGTCTACATACGAGTTAGGATTGATGGATGATGGAGAACATAGGGTTGCCAGCCACATTTGTACAATTTTTGAATGCATTTCATATGATACAAAGGTATAATTTGAGAATTTAGCGGAATTTTTAGTTTGATTAGCTTACAGAGGCCTACAGACTTAAATTTAATAGACAATAAACTGATTGACTGTATAAGTATAAGCACAATTGACAGTATGATATCAGCAAGGGAGCTTTCAGATTCCGGAAAGAAGACTGAAGTGTTAAGTATGATCTGAAAATTTTTTCCAATTCTTGTAATTAGATTTTTTCTAGTTTAGTTATGGGTTCAGAAATCCGTCGTATTGCCACCCCCTTAAATCTAGCGCCCGAGGCAAGTGCTCCGCGTGCACCCGATAGATCTTGCTCTACGCTTGAGCATACTCTTTTAAATATTTCATGGGAACATTTCAATTTTCTATATGTTTAACCGTTATACAGATTTTGATGTGAAATAAATTTTTCAGTTTTTTCATGTATTTTTTTTTTACATGGAAGTACTTCATTAAAGTGCGAGAATCTTCTAAGCTACTTACCGTATAGAAAAGAAAATTACACCATTCCATTCGCAAGAGAACATAGATGGGAATCAATATGCATATGTGAGATAGATTATGTACCGTAATATGAGTTTTTAACGAAAATGTAATGACTAAATAATAGAAAAAAAATATATTAAAAAAACTTTTAAAATAAATAAATTGCACTAAAAAGTAAAAAAATATTTTTTTCTTTCTCAGTGATATATACAAGAAAAGTTTCATTGCAAAATAAGAAATGCTAGAACTCAGATTAAAATGTATTAGCAATATTTTAAAATTATATTATCTGTTTTAACTGTAAATATTTGAACCCTTCGCAATGAAACCTTTTTGTGTATATTTTTGGCAAAATTCTAGATTTGATATTCGTTATCCCTAACTTAGTACTAGACATTAGTAATATTAAAAGTCCATTGACGTAAGTTAATTTTCATCATAATGCCATTAGCTTTAATATCTCTCTTCATGATTTTGCTCCTTTACCGAATTCCACCGATAAAATTGAATTTAATTTTAACAAAGTTAATTATCTAGGTTTTAACGCCTATTTTTTCCTTCATAAATTGGTCTTTTTTGGAATATTGTTATCTGCTGAGAGCATACAACAAGTTTCTTGACGTTGTCCATGAAGACTTACATAAATTTGTCACTAAAAAATCTAAGTGTTGTAATAAACACCCAGGAGGTTTTGTAAACGGCCTTTTAAAATTGAAAAATGTTAAGACAAAGACACACAAGCAATATCGGGCTACAGGAAACAGCGCTAATGAGGCATGGTTTCATAAATTTAGAAAATAATACGAGGTCATCCATAGGTATCTGTATGGTCAATACGTCTGTTCAACTGAAAACAGCATTAGCTCTAATAGTAAGGCCTTTTGGTTCTTTATAAAATCCAAACTTGCGACTTCTTCTTTTCCTAAGGTTTTAAATTACGGCACTAATAAGTCGTTCGATTTGCACAATAGTTGCAATATTTTTGCCTACTACCTCAAATATGTATATAGTAACGAATATTTTGATGAATCGGACCAAGATTATCCCGTTAACATAAGAGACATCCCCTTTGGATGTTGATCATTTATTGATTAATGTTGATGATGTCTTGAAGGGCCTCAATGTCATTCGCTACTGAAAAATTGCACCGATCTTTTATGTACCGGTACTTTTCTTGATGAGTGGAAAATATCATTTATCACTCCTATATTTATATCAGGCTCCAAAAGTACTGTAGAGAATTACAGGCCAATCTGTGTAATGAAAGTCGTACCAAAATTACTTGATTATAAACTTAGTTCTCTACTTAAGGAATATATAGTATCTGAGCAACATGGCTTTATTATAGTATTTTCGATCTATACTATAAGTGATTTTGAAGATCCGTGTTCAAATTGATACTATTTATACAGATTTCTCGAAGGCATTTAATAAGATCAGCAATCCTCTTCTCATTCATAAGTTCAAAATTTTTAGTTTCATATTTTTTAAACTGAATTGTGGCCTATTTATATAACAGCAAACAATATTAAGGGATTGGCAATATTAAATCTGATAATAATGGTCACCTCAGGTGTTCCTTAGGGCAGCCACTTAGGTCCTCTATTGTTTCTGCTTTTCATTAATGATACAGCAACTTGCTTTGTTTTGTCAAATACCCAATATTTGTGGATGATTTAAAACTATTTGTTAGAATAAACTCTCTAAACGACTGCTTACTATTGCAGAATGATGTCAATATACTTTTTAATTGATGTGCTAAAAATAATTTACATCTTAACATATCAAAATGTAAAATTGTTACTTTTTATCGAATCTCTTGTCCTATCTTGTTTTATTATATAATTAATTACACTATAGTGTCTCGAACAAATGATATTAAGGATTTAGATATTATTTTTGATACTAAATTGGCATTTACCTCACACATTAACACTGTTATCAGTAAATCGAGAGACATAGTTTAGGTTTCCTAAAGCGGAGCTCTATCAAAGGCTTTCAAAACATCCAGACCTTCAAGATAATATATTTTTCGGTGGTGAGCGATCTCCATTCTTGAATATGCATTCATTGTCTGGTATTGATCGTATTGAATCAATTCAAAAAGCATTTACAAGATTTGTTTTATGGAAAATAAATTACCAAAATGACAACTTACCATCATACATTGTGAGATGTAAATTGCTTGGTCTGTCAAGTCTGTTTGTTTAAAACTAAAATCATTAGAATTGCTTTTATTAATTATTATTTATGTTCGTCAAAGACCGATACGTTCAAGGCATCTGTTGTACGCTCCTAAACATAGAACTAATTGTGGCTAGTATGCAGGGGTGGATGGGGTGACGTAAACTAGCCTGGGAAATTAGAAGAATCGGCCTAAAGAAAATGTCGCCGCAGGAGAAAATTTTTAGAAGTAATAATAATAACTCTTTTTCATCAATAATAGTGGCCAAAAAGTTTAAAAATATTGTTACACCGGTGAAAATTTCGAATTAAAAAAAAAATACAGCTACTTCTGGAATATCTGATTTTATTCAGGTAAGGACATCAATCAAACAAAAAATAAACTAACAGAAAATAAACTCAAAAAAATGACTCATTAAATTAAAGATCTAAAACATTAACAACTTTCTTATCAGTGGAGATGTTTCAGTGAAAGTATTAATGACATTTTCATTGTCTACTGTACTCAAATTCGCTTTTTCTGTGCTCATCAACATGAAAGCTTCCAAATTTTCATTGGACAATCTATTCCGCAGTTTATTTTTGATAAATTTTAACAAAGAGAAGGAACGCTCACATTCCACTTGAGAAATTGGTAACGTCAGAAGAAACTGGTGTGCTATTGCCAATGCAGGATAAGCCTCTTGGTATAAATTATATTTAATAATAGTTTTATAGCAACAGGTCGCACAATTTCGGCAATTTTTGCAGATAATATGATTTTCTTCAGAATCATCCAAATTCGCGAAAGATTCATAAGATTCTTCCAACGTTGATTTTAATGTTTCCCAGTTGTTTGCAAGGGTGAAAATCTCTTCTTGCAATTGCTCAGGTGTTGCTGAATCATTGAACGGCATAATTTTTTGTGAAAGACTTTCCAGAAAATTGTTTGGGATGCTATTCTTTTTTATGTCTTCAAAGTTTTTAGGATCCAAAAATGAGAGGTTCATGCACAAATTTGTGTTATTTGTAAAGCGTTGTTTCATAGACTCAATCACTACATCTAACAGAAAATTATATGTTTCAATCCTGAAGCTATCGAAAGGATCAGTCGGCTTTCATCTGGTGTGTTTTCGTCATGCATTCTTTTCACGCGTGTTTTTCTGTGTATGGGCAAGGTTTCTTCAATGTCTAGTGTATTGCAGTCTTCGACTAGATCAAGTTGGCTATTTGCCCATTCAACAAATGTGTCCGTCATCTTTTTGGTGCTTTCTGCATCTCTCTGAATTTCAATTAGCTGAGTTAATGATGATTCTACCAGACTGTTGTATTTAAGTAAGTCAAGACCTTTTGTCTGCAGATATTTAGATAATGACCCAGTTATTTGAAATATTCTTAAAAAAAAAAAAAGACCGATCAGGAGATTTTCATATTTTAAAAGGCCATTTTTCAAGCTACTGGCTCTTGACCTGACATCGGGATTTATTTTGTGACTCGTTTCGATCATATGTAACGCCTCTAAAACCTTTATATATAAACAGGATTCTGGGTTGCCGTACCGATGATGTGAAGCTTTCTACGTTTAACGTCATTGGAAAAACAATTCCATATATCCATTCGCTGGTGAGATTCTTTAAAAAATACTGCAACTGAATTTAGAAAAGCAAAGAAAGATGCAGATTTAATATGTCCTTTCAAGACATTAGTGAGAATTAAATTCAATATGTGATTATAACACCAAATATGAACGTGATTGGGGTTTTTATTAATCATCTCATCACAACAAAGCATAAACTACTGGGGATCCAAGTTGTTTAATCAACTTCCGGAATCAATAAATATATAAAAAATCCTAAAGCTCTTTTAAAATCTGTGAAAAGTATTTTAATTAATAAGTGTGGTTATTCTGTAAATGAATTCTTTAATACTGATTTTGACTTGTGTTGTGATGATATTTATTTGTGTTGTTGTTATTTATATTTATTGCTTGCATATCGTTTTTTATGGCTGTTTTTTTGGGCTATTTTAACATTTTTTTTAAGTTTATACTGTACCTGATGTTTAAGGTTATGTTTATTACTTAATAAATTTATCTATCTATCTATCTATAAATATTAACTTTGTCTAGGTTACAGTTTTGACTTTACTGGCCCAAATCTATTTTGTTTTTTCAAAAATTTTGTTTTAAAATGAAAGTGTTGGTTTAATACTATCGGCCCAAATTTTATAAATCTCACCGGCCCAAGGGGAAAATTCCCTTTTTCCCCCTGGGCCCATCCACCCCTGCTAGTATGGACCAAAATCAAATTCTTTCTCGTCACTTGTAGATGTTTCTATGGCAGCTTGAGAAAAATTTAAAAGTACGATTTTCGAAAATCCTTTACGTAATTATTAGATCTTTTTATGACAATTACTTTTATTTGTTAAAAGTGGTTAAGGCAATAGTTAACAATTTTTGTTTACGTAATAATGCTATGCAAGTCTGTAAGATTCTTATATTCGGTAGACTGATTCAATAAATAAATAAAAAAATACCACTGAAAAAGAACTTTTCGGTTTTCGGTGTTCGATATGCTTGTGCTTTTAATTTGAAGGAAAATGTCCTTCAACTTTCAACGATTTGGTAACCCCAGCTTCTACTAAATATATATATATATATGTAGTAGTTTCTATCTCATCTACATATACATATATATATCTTTAACATAGAAGAGCATCCATGGAATCATCCATCTTTCTCGAGACACGATAAAAACAAAAAGCAATACACTTTTAAGACTTTACAGCCATCATGTCATCATCATCATCATGATGATGATGATGATGATATACTTGTGTGACATTTACTGTCATGCGCATTTAATTTTGAAATAGAAAATAGGATATGAAATATGGAAATAACCCGAGACATTAAATTTGAATTTCGTTCTCCTACTCATACTCATGCAAATATAAAAAAACCAAAAATTTCAATGAACTTCTTAAAGCGCGTGAAATCGTGCATTTTCGTCCTTGTAGCTAGATGAAATATTCAATATGTCATGTAAGGACATCTACTGGAAAAATATGTAACTATTTTCAATATTTATGACATATACGCATATAGATGTTTTGTATTATAGCATCGTTATTGAAACACCGTTAGTGTTAGTGAATTTAAGAAAATTTATTTTACTCGCGAGCGCACTGGAAAAATCAATAAATTTCATGCACATACAAAACGTGTATAGAAGAAGAAGGCTCATATATTTTGTTTACAATTTTCCAAGGAGTTTTCCTCTTTGATTTTCTTAATTTCACATAGTTTGGCGAATGTCCCAAATGGTTGGGGAGGAATTGATTCCTGTGGGAAATTCAAAGATGAGTGGGAGGAAATGAATTGGAAACAAGAAGTAGGATTTGTTTGAGTTTGGATATTTTTTTCAATTTGCTTTTCTTCTTCTTTGTTTTCTTTTTTTTTTTTCTTAGAATTTTCAGAAAGTCATTGGACTTGGTATTAAATTGTAGACATAAAGGATTTCCTGGATAGAGGGGGTGTTTTTTTTGGGGGTTTAAATAAAATTTTCTATGTACCTATGTATGTATGTACGTTGAGGAAAGGATGTTGATTGTATTATGAAAAAAGAAACCAAAAATAAAGGATTTTTTTTATGAGTTCCTTTGTATGACATGCTCGTCCAAATTTCTCGCATCTGTGGAATGCAATATTTTCTTATTTTTACATGGAGAGCACGTTCAAGCTATCAAAAAAGCAGTTCTGTCTGAGCGTTCTGGGTATATCTCTATTACTTAGTGGTTTATGGATTTTGAAAGAGATTTTGTTGTTGTTTATTTCATGATGGTGTAGCGTTCTTAACATTTTTCTGTATTTTTAATCTAAGAAAATTTCTTTTGATTTATTTAATAACTGAATACCAGACTAAGTACCTACCTACGATTCTCTTTTTTCAATGTGCCATTAATCAACGTAAATTTATTATGACTCCTCTCAGTGGTGTGGTGCTTTTCTTAGTATGTAGGTACCTACTTAGATTTATTATTATTATTAGCAGTGTTATTCTAGCTTGTAAAGCATGGGTGCCAGGCTGTTCAACTCTGGAAATAGATACAAATTTCATTATTGGAGCTTACATCGATTTTTGTTTTGTTGTATATGAAGGTTTTTATCTGAATAGGTCACCTAAACATGAACTTAATTTGTTTATTACAATAAGTCGAATAGCTTTATTCAGAACTTAGGAATAAAAGTGCTAAAAAATGTTTTTCATTCAAAGAACAGTGACAAACCGGAGTTAATTAAAATTGTTTTGCGCATGCGCTGCAGATTTTACTTACATTTTCTGGATTAATTCCTTTTCCAGTAAGTTTAAATATATAGTTTTGCTTGTTTTTGGGCATAGGTTAGCTATTCCTTTTTTATTTTAAATATTCCAGAAGGATTTTTGCCATTTATATATTTTTCCTCTTGAGAAGCATCCTTATTTGAATCTTTTTCTAAACTGTGGTCAGAAACCCAAAAGACCCTTACATTGCAAAGGGCACCTATGTTTCAGAGATTGTAGCAATATTCCTGAAATATCTGCGACTTGATATTTCTCACACGTCTCCTTTTAACAGTAGTGTGCGAATAGGTGTAATAAGCAGACAGAAATTGTTCAACCACATCCATTTTAAGATGAGAATGCAGCAAGCATAAATCGATAATAACGTCTTGTCTATACTATTAAGCCTTGAAAGATAGTTCGCGATATTTCGGCTATGATCTATATACATGCAAGCTTTTTGGTTCTTTCAACACTGTTGAAATTTTCTTTGAGTATTCTCTGTGGTTCGATGAGTATCCTCTATGGTCCAAGGAACATACTTGCTAGAGGTGAACATATCTAATGGGTCAGTTCTTCCATAGGAGAGATACTGCAGCCAATAAAATTCCTCCATGTAGGTACAAGCTCTATTCAAGAAGAACTATAAGAACTATAGTTTTAGCATTGTACATATTAGAAAATAACAATAACATAATATGTTATGTTAAAAAGTAGTGACGTACCATTCCAAGCAAATATGCAATCTTCATGCTCCAAGTTCCAAAAAGGAAAGCAAACACATTACAGGAAGGAGCACTGTAAAGCAGATTTGAAAACTAAATTTAAATTATTTTCCTATTTATCCGTTCCTTAGACTGTCTTTATTCGTACTTATCTGGGAGTAAGCATACTTTTATATTGCTGGAAGGTACTGGCACTTTTATTAGCTTTAGGGTGGTATTCCTCAAGGTTCAGTTCTTTGGCCCTTACTTTTTAGGATATACTTTGATGACTTAGGGATTTGTATACTTACTTGTTGTTTCACCTATTCAATTGTGCTTTATTTGAAGATACTCCATGTAAAAATTTTATTCATCACACTATTTGAAAGCTGCAGCAAAGTTAAATGTATATTCTTGACTGCCATACCTGTGATTTAATCAGGGAGTGCATATTATTAACGGATTTATGTAACGGTGTTGTATATTTTATCAAAAGCGAATCTAAAGATGTCCAGCTTATACAAATGGTTAAGGCTGTACAAACACTTAGAAGTAATCAATCGTTGCAGTTATATCTTACTTATATGCAGAAGGAACATTAAGACTCCTTTAAGACTCCGTTGCTGATGTCTAATGGGAACATTCTCTCTGATTAAAGTCCCAAAATGTGAGGTCAGGTCTTTAATTATGTATAATTTTTTGGTATTCATCCATCCATTGTAAAGGTTATCCCAGCGACCTAGCACCTTGACATCCTATTAGCAAACGGTTTCGCTGAGAGGTTATTATGGTAGTCTAGTAGCATATTAGAAACTAGCATTGCTCACATTGTAAACAAATAAATAGTGCTATGCATTTCATTTAAGTTCGATAAGTCAATGCTATGTTAAGAAAGAAAGCACCAACACTGGACACTATATGTATAGTGAAGGAGCTATCCATTTAGATTAGCAGCATTGCCTTCTCAAATTCTATCTGTATTGAAGGCTGATCTGTAATCGACGGCCAAATCACAGCTCAGATACCACAGCAGAGTATGACATGCAGCAGGTCACTTCATTCCGACGACTCTATGAAAGTATCCTTCAAATAGGAATTTTGAAATTTTCTATATGGCAAGAGTTCTACGGCAATACGTGAAATGACACAGAGAGATATGTAAATGATCAACTGTAATCAAACTGAGCAGAGAGCTTAAAATTGACAGTAAAAGATTTAACGGCAGACATTTTCACCACGATAATGTAGGGCGTTTAGACTATAATTTCATGTTCGAAGCGCTGTGCCATAGTCCTGATGTTTATTGAATAAGCTTGACAAACTATGCTAACCTTTAATTCGAGACTCGCAATTTAAGTTCTCTGTTTGCATTAGACATAAGGCAGCATGGGTTTTCCAAACAAGGCGTAAATTCAGTAAACCCAGTCCATTGGTATAGTTGAAAGAATTAAAGAGCCTTATAATAGGATCATTTACCTTTTCAACCAATATACATGAATAGAAAAGTGGCAGATATGTTTGCCCTTTTTGCTCTCTGTCATTCACTTAACTAAAATTCACAATCTTGCTAGTCTATTAGTATTGATTATTTCCGCGTGTTCCAAAAATATGTGTTTAAAAACCACCAGTTAACTACACAGACTTTTTTTTATATAATTTCAAAAACTCAAAAATCGCCATCTTCAACGTTGATCCGTAGTTTTGAGTCATCCATTATAATATTCCTTAATGTACTGGAGAAAGTTTGTCAATTTTCTTATACAGCGGATTTCTACCATTAGAAGTAAATTGGAGCGTATTCTATTCTTATGGATAAGCTCTGCTTGTAAATTGATTCAATATAAGAAACATTGATTCTTCTTTCTTCGACTGCATTAAGAGATCATCAAAATCTAGTCAGTACTTTAATTTAGTAGCCCTAAGAAACTTATTAAAATACCTAATAGAATTCCGTACATGTCTACATATTTTACTTATACAAATATCCTGAAAATAGATATCATTCGTCATTTCTCTTGGCATTCTTAAAATAGCCTTCGAAAAGTCCATAAAATTTTTTTAAGACCACCGGTTGCATCACGGCACCACTTTTCTTTCAAGATGGATATCTGACAGAATATGTAGCACACATATGCTGCTACATAAACTAATTCAGTTAATTGTACTTGGCTGAAGTTTAGTTCCATGTGGATTATTTTCCGTTCGTTTGACTTGGAACTTCTCTAAGGAATCAATTTTATTCGGTCAGACCAAATGCAGAACTCTATTAAGAAGTGATCTGAAAGTGACTACATATACTCTGGGGATATAATCTAGTCTTCTGAAAGTTCAATATCAATGACATCATGTCTTTAATACAAGTTTGTTCATTACGCTGATTAGTTTTGTTGAATTGATGAACTCTAAGAGTTGCACACTTTGGTGCTTGGTGGTAGACTTCCGGAGCATATCTACTAAACCGCCTGCCTCAGTCCAACAGAATAACTGAATCAGTGGTAGGTAGGATAGTGACATCTATCATCTATGACATCCATCATCTATGATATATCTTGTTACATATTTTCTTATTACCTATTTCCTTACTGCCTATGTATACTTTCCATCATAGCTTAATACAAAAACATAGAAAGAGATGGAGCCATTTATATATGTAATTCTTGGTAAAAGCTGTAGTTGAACCCAAAATTTATGGTGAACTTCGAACGTAATACACCTACATCTTTGCAGAATTTAAATCGGATTTTTTAAGTGGAAATCTTTTTTGTCAGAAGAATGAATGACAATTCGACACCTATCGGTGGGTTCTTGAACCTAGGTCATTAATAGAATTAAAATACCACTAACAACCTACTGAATACGTTCTCCTTAAAACCTGGAAAAGGAATCATAAATCTCAATTTCAAGGAGATCAGGATTATTATCCGGGATGGAGGGAAGGGGGAGGAGGTTCATGTCATCACAACACAATCAGTTAAAAATAAAAGATGCCACCAATTAAAACAAAAATATTTTTTCTAACTATTATTAAATTTGAAATTTAACAAAATTTTTCATCTTAATTTCATTTAAATTAAATTAATAGATTTCAATAATGATAATATAATAATAATAATAATAATTTTTATAATTTAATTTATAATTAATAAAATTTAATTTTTTGCTTTAATTTAATTTTATAATATTTTTTTCGTATGGTTCTGTGTAGCTTTTTATATATATATATATATGAATGTGTGTTTGTGTGTGTGTGTGTGTAGTTGTTGCTATGTTTTTATTTTTCTTTATATTTTTTTTACCTTAGTTTTTGCGTTTTTTACTTTTTTCATTTTTTTCATTTTTTTCATTTTTTTTTATATTTTATTTATTTTTTTATTTTTTATTTTTATGTATTATTTAACTCTACATGTAACCGCCGGCGGAACGATAATTATAATCATAGCCCACCGCAAACGGATGACTTCTCGAAGAGAGCATACTTTGGGACGTCTGTTGTTGACCGTCTTGTGGATTCTGCACCGCTTGATGATGGGGGTGGTGATGATGATGTGGTTGTTGTTGTTGTTGTTGAGTGTGATGATGATGATTTTGTTGTATCAAAGATGATGGTGATTGCGGTGATTGTGTTATATTGTATCCTCCAGCATTTGCTAAAACTTCAGCTGCTTGAGAATTTGTAAAGCTCGATAATGATGGAGTTGCAGATGCTATCCCTCCTCCTCCTGCTACTGCTGCTGCGGCTGCTGCAGCGGCTGCTGCTGTTGCTGCTGCTGTTCCACTCATTGGACTTATTGATGAATAATTATAATTGTGCCCAGATTGTTGCTGTTGTTGTTGTTGAATTTGTAAGTGCTCGTTCTGTGATTGATGAGAAGAAACAAGCTGATGTGTTTGTTGTTGTTGCTGCTGATGTTGGAGATGTGCTGAGGAATGTAAACGACTTCGTGTTGTTCCCGGAAATATCATGTTTGAATAGTTTCCAATTGATTCAGAATGCATTTGCTGCTGTTGCTGCTGTTGTAGATGCTGTTGCTGTTGTTGTACATCGAAAATGTTTCCATTGTTATTGCTGCTAGAACTATTATTATTTGTATTGAGGCCATTTCCATTCACTGTACCACTACTGCCACCACCACCACCACCATTAATTGCGGGCTCTTTTCGAGCCCCTATTTGTCATTCACCGGTTGCTGTTACTGTTGTCCATTGCCACGGACTAGTGTAACCAGTCTTTTGGGTGCTGAAAGTAAAAATGAAAAGAAAATTGTTTAGAATTAAAATTAAGAGTTTTATTGATGGGAATTTAATAGCAATAGAAAACTCCTAAGCAATGAACTAGATTATTTTATATTGATATTTTATATAGATTTTATAAATCTCAAAAGATCTGAAAAATTTGTAATGATACAGCCGATGAAATCCCGGTCGGCTTCTTTGATGTTAAGAATGTGCCCATTCTTCTCGGTTCCGAGGGTAATACGAAGAGGTTTAGATTTTATGAGTTTATGATAGGAACATCGCAAAAGGGAATGTATTTATTAGTCTGGTTAGAGATTCTTTCAAGGGAAGTACTTAGAATAGGACAAGGAGTACACGTACCTACATGAGTGCGCGCCTAGATGAATGTAATTACGTCTAGAAGATATTGTTAGAAAACACTAGGTAATTAGCTTGGCGCCGTAAATGTTAAAGTAGGTAGTGAGGATCAGTGATGAAGAGTAGCTTGATTTGAGATTCAGATTACCTATGGGCTCGGAACCGAGTTGATGTCGTGGCGATTTTTAAAGGCGAATTTATTTTTTTAAAATAAGCGTGTTATACATTTAATTTGTGGGGTTTGATAGCTACTAATACTTCTGTAAGCTCTCGTTATTCAAGTCCTAATCGATCTTGAATCGTATTCGATATGTTGTGACCCGATAGAGTCTGCGAACGATAAGAATAACTACCAAAGAGAATATATATTTACGTGCAATAATTATTCATATTGTTATGTGCAATAGAAAAGGATAAGTGACATCTATTGGTCCGGACATAAGCAACTTTAGGACAAGCGACATCTATTTGTTCGGATAGTAACCAATTTTGGGTTCGATGTTTCTAGAATATAATTTTCTGGAAAATTCGAGGACAATTTGTAAAGTATAAATACGGCACTTTTTACTGCCAGGGGGCAGTTTTATTTCAGAAAGCAATGTGAACGTAGTAAACTATTTGGACTGCGATAATTTGAAGTACATTACTAGCGATAATTAAAGTAGAGTTGTTTGTGATTTTGTAAAAGTAAACAGTATAGTTAAATCAAATAAGAGTTTGTAAGTTATATCTGAAATATTCTGTTCTAGATAACGAATCGAAAGCCACTCTCGTAATAATATATATAAATATAATATATACAAGGTGTTCAGTAAATATGTAGGATGGAATATGATAATGTGATAATGGATTCCTTGGAGAGCCCTGATAAAATGTCTGACCTGATTATGAAAAAAAAGCTATAGGGTTATTAACACAATTATGCTATGATTTGCCAATGTTTCATGCTATGATTTGCCAATGTTTCAAATCAAATTACACATTGAGGTAATGATTCTTCATATGTGCCTGTTAATATAATCGGTACTATATTTCCTGAAGAAAGTTTTTGATTTCTTTGCATTCGCCTGTACTTTACCCTTTTCAGAATTTATTAGGTTAGTATTTGATGATCTAGGCTCGCCTGCATCAAGAGTTACTTGAAAAATCGTTTTCTTATCAAAAGATCCTGTTTTCAACCATTTGTCCATCTTCAAAACTATACTAAACCACAACACAACCGTGTAGCGGTAGAACCAGAGGGGGAGCAGCGTTGCAAGAGTGTGCACCACCGCCACCTGTGTGACTGTATGTGTCATCTGGGAGGAATGTAGTGGTTCTGTTGTCTGCCCCAGATGCCAGAAATCAAGAACCAAGAAAATAATCAAAACACAATTCAATTTATTTTGATTTTTCTTATATTTTCTGATGGTTTCTGATAGTTTTAGGATCAAGTCGCGATCCACCTGTAACCCTTCCACGACCCAACAGTGGGTCGCAACCCACAGCTTGGGAATCGCTGCCCTAGATGAAAATAAAAGTGAAATAAAGTGAAAAACTAAAGTTTTGTATAGCAACATCAGTTTAGAGGTGAAGCTAAAAGTGCAGATCATGTTTTAGCTCAAAGTTTTCCATAATTTCCATGTTGGGAGACACCGATGAACTTAATAAGCCAACAATTCCAGACTTTTGGCGAAATTATAGTTTTTTGGATACGAACAGAAATGTCAAAACGACATGGAATGGTGCAAAAAAATACCATAGTTAATGCAGTATAGAAGAAAGTTTAGCAAGACTCTGTGATCAGAATAAGATCGGGACTTTATTCATTTATTTATTCACTTCGAGTTCAGCATAAATGTACTCTAAGATAGGTCTGATAAAGGCATAGTAAAGAGATTTAGCGATATAAAGATCGTCGAATTCCTTAGACGTTAGCGTTATTCATGATGAAGTCAATATGATCCTGGAAAGCGAGAGTTAAAAACGAGTCTCAAATATTTAGTTTTATCAAATCTAAACAATAAATTTCTTTATACAGAATAATCAAAATACAGGAAACACTTTTTTCTAGAAAAGGATATAGTAGTATACTTACTAATATTCAAAAAGGTAGAGGATTAGTAAAACATCAATCGTGAAAAATTGCTAAATCGAAATTTAGAAAAGTACAGTCATTTTCATCCGAAGTTATACGAACATTTTTGGCATACACAGCATAACAGAGTATGTGAGAATTGGTCGGGATTGAGCCCACATCATTAATATAAATAATGAATAGGAACGGACCGAGATGGCTACTTTGCGGAACGCCAGAGTTGTTTGTAAATGCAGTAGAAAGAACTTCTCAAAAGAGAATGCGCTGCATACGGTCAGATAAGTAATGCCATCTATACGGTCAGATAAGTATGACGTTAAACATGTAACGAAGAGAGGAGAGGGGAAGGCAAGAGCGGTTGGATGGTGAACGAGAGCACGATCTTCCATGTACTGGTTTGAATCACTAATGTTTATATAAAATAATTGAATCATGCTTTATGTGAATGATTATTTAATTTAATTTTTTTTTAATATTTGGATACAGAAATATAAATTTTTGTAGATTTTGATCAGTTTTCTATAATACTAATTGCTTAAGAGATATTGTACTGAATACATCTAAATCAAATATATATCACAAACAGGAAATACAAAATTCATTCACCTCAATTAATTATTTAGGTGGAATAATTTCCTACAAAGCTTTCTGTAAAATTTTAATTGCATCAGCGAAAATGCAATTGTCAGCATTTGATGCAATTCATTGAACTCATTGAAATAAGTATTGCTTACTGAAATTTCTTTGTTTGCTTTCCTGTTTTTTATATTGTTATTACTTTCGATAATTTGTTAATTTTGAATGTCAGCAATTTAGTGTTATAAATTTGAATTTACCAATTTTATATTTGTATTCAGTTAGTTATTGGAAGCCAAAATAGTCCTTAGAGCTCAAAATCATCAAAGGTCTACAAGTTGGAAACGCTATAACAACCCTGAAGAATTAAGTGCCCTCAGGTATACAAAGTGGTATATTGGTGTTATCCTCTGGAACAAAGTGATCTGACGCTCTGAGAAAAATATAAAACCGTTTGAGGATCAAGTATCTGTCCTCAATACTCTTTATTTCAGATCATCAGAACATCCTCAAAAAAACGGCAGTGAAAACTAAAGAATATTGCAATTTCCACTTACAGATCATTAACAATGCTTGCAACGAGATTAAAAAAATAAATGTACAAGTCGAAACATACAAGGATTAAAATCCACAATATAAATACTTTACATAGAAGATCCTCATGGAGGAATATTTGCCAGTCAATAGAGTCTAATACAGAAGCGTCCAGGATTCGGAAGGTGCTTGCTGAGGACTGTAGCACTTCGTCCTTGATGCAAAAGGAGAACTGAGTCTGGATAACTACAAATGAGCTGCTGCTAAATGCACTTTCCTGGCAGCGGGGAGATAATTCCAACGATGTCAAGTTCTGTAGAACGGCAACCGAATGAAGTGATGAGCTCATAATAACAATAATAACATGGCTAGTGCCGATCTATAAAAGCTGACTGAGGCTTGGTTTCATGCCCAGGGCCTGTCAGGAGGTGAGGGTAATCTTCATTCCTAAGGCAGTCAGAACAGGCCATTTAGAGGTAAAGGACTTTAGACCTATTAGCCTCTCCTCTTTAATGATTAAAGCTTTGGAGAGACTAATTGACTTGCATCTTAGAAGTGTATAACAGAGCAGCAGTGGTAGCCAGCATGCCTATAAGGAAATCAGTAGAGCCAGCAGTACATGGAGTGGTTTCCGTCGTTGAGAAATCCCTAGAATATATGGAGTACACTCTAGATGTGTTTTTGGATATTAAGGGGGCTTTCAACAACGTTACGATGTAGACTACATATATATAGCGGACTGAGAAGGGTGTGAGCTGGTAAGGGTGTATGTGAGTGGATCAACTCAATGCTTCTTAGCAGAAAGATTAGCTCAGGGAATGTGCATGTGGTTGTGCGAAGAGCAGTCTACAGAGGTACGCCGTAGGGTGGGGTGCTACCACCACTCCTGTGGCTACTGAAAATGGATAAAATCCTCATTAAGTTAAAGAGAGGGAGGGCTTAAATGCAGTTCACTATATGCGGATGACATATGCATCCTGACAACCGGTAAATTTGTCTCTACTATTAGTAAAAGTTTTGAGTATACGCTGTTTAAGCTGGATAACTGGGCCAATAATAGTAAATTGTAAACTTCTCGAAAACAAAGCTAGTGCTTTTTACTTTACAAGAAAAAGTCAAGAGCAAAGTTTCAGACTTCCTATGTTACGGGGGGGGGGGTATCTTACTATCCCCAGCGAAGCAAAGTATAGATCAGTGTGTCCTTCTACATGTGCTAGAGAATTTTTGGTGGCAACTGAAGATTAAAACCCAGAGTGGTACGGTCGATGTACACAGGCATGGCTTTAAAATAGGAGATCATCATGGGTGCCTATCTAAATTCAATTCAAGTCTCCGGTGTACCAAGACAGAAACTTGCCATATTTCGAGGGAATTATGGCTTACATATGACAGAAATAGAAAAAAAGAACTCTTTAATGGTAGTAGAACCTATGAATCTATAAGCACGGATCTTTGGGCCATAGGAGACTATGCTAGTAGACTGGGAATAGCGGCGAACGGTTTTGGCTGGAGCTGTAAGAATTCGGAACAAATTGAAACCGTCCAACAAGTGCTTTGAGAGTGCCTCGCTCTGATGAGTAAAAGAGTTAGTTTAGCTACTTCTTTTCAAGCCTGGAGGAGCTGTAAAGAAAAGACTTTAGATGCATCCTGAGTTTCCTAAGGAAAGCAGTCTTGATCTAGGGCGATTTTGTAGGTTATCCCATGAGGACAAGGGGTGCAATGGATCCGCTGGAGGTCAAAATGAATCAGACTAGGCACTCCTAGGAGCGACCCTCCATACCTAGTCTGACATAACCTTGCAGAGAATTGTTACGCGAAGATATTAGCACTATATGAAAATCAAGGGAACAAATAGAAGATATAATTCGAGACGGCAGTGAACGAAAAAAGAACTCTAAGACTATCGCAGAGAAATTACGATTAATGAAAAAGCAATCAGCTATTATCGATACAATAAAGCGATGCATCTTAACTGCATACCTTGTACAAAAAATTAACCTTCTAAATGACTATTGGGAACACACATCGTATTGAATCACGGAAACATAATGTCACTAGGCAAATTCAAAGAAAATTATTTTGATGAAAGCGTATTTCCTTAAATCAAAGACCGGTACCAAGCAACCTTCATAAAATTACAGGAAAAACTAGAAAAAATTTATTAAAAAACTTTTAAAATAAATAACTTTCGTAAATAAATTGCACTAAAAAGTAAAAAATAATTTTCTTACTCAGTGATATACACAAGAAAAGTTTCATTGCAAAATAAGAAATGCTAGAACTTAGATTAAATCTTTAAAGTTTGGGCATCCATAACTGTAATCACAATTGTCTAACTGCAACGCATGCCCAAACTTTTCTAGCATTTCTTATTTTGCAAGGAAACTTTTATTGTGTATATCATTGAGAAAGAAAAATTATTTTTTACTTTTTAGTGCAATTTATTTACGAAGGTTATTTATTTTAAAAGTTTTTTTAACATATGTATTTTATTTTCTACTTTTTAGTCATTACATTTTCGCTGAAAAATCATATAACGGTACATTATTTATCTGAAATATGCATACTAATTCGCATCTAGGTTCTCTTGCGAACGTTATTGGGTAATTTTCTTTTCTTTGGGATAAGTAGTTTAGAAGATTATCGCACTTTAATGTACGTACTTCCATGTGAAAAAACAAAGTTACATGAAAAATCTGGAAAAAAAACTTTTTCCCATCAAAACCCATATAACGGTTAAACATAGAAAATTGAAATGTTCCCATGAAATATGTAAAGAAAAATCAACCTTCCCGCACCAACCTGCACCCTCTCTGTACACAAATTCGGAAATATAACACTTTAACGATATTCGGGTGAGAAAAGTCTGTTATAAAGTTTCTTACAGAAGAAAAGTAAAATGCCATTTGACAGCACTCAGTAAGAGATTTAATGTGATATCATACACGGCCCAAATTAGACAATCCCAACCCAAACCCCGAAATCCCTAAAAACGGTAAATTTGTTTACCCCATCGGAAAGCTCCCCATTCACTTATTTTAAATCAAAAAACACCATGTAAATACATTAACGTTTACTATCTTAAAACTATTTTGTCGCGAACGACACCCGGGACACATAAAATTATTTAGTCAAGGATTAGTGTGAGTTGATAAAGTTGGCAATTATTCAGATATCTATTTTCTGAATTAATTCATAAAGATGAAACGATGGTCAATGCTGAAAAGTTTTTCTATCTAAGGGCAAATTTGATTGTAGAACGAAATGAACGGATACAACATTTAAGCATAACAAATAAGAACTACGAAACTGCTTGGGATATACTAAATAAAAAATATGACAATAAACGAACATTGGTGTCAATTCAACTACGAACATTACTAAACCAAACAATACTTTTAAAGAAATCTGAAGAGGGTCTCAAGAAATTCCATGTCACAACTACAGAATGCTTAGAAACAATTAAGGAATCAATATTGCAATCTGAGCCTCCTTAGTTATATATCTAACACGCAGAAATTAGACAAGGAATTACGACGAATCTACGAACCTAATAAACTAAATCAAGGTTCTAAACATTCGGAAATAAAGGGAATTAAAATGAAAATGTTGTATCGTGAGTAATTGGAAGACAAACCTGCGCCTTCAGTAAAGGAGCAGATAGAAGATATTAATTTTTCAAATTGAGCGGACCGGGCCGTAGTGTGAGAGTGCTCATAACAAATTAACTGATTTACATTATCTTATATTTTACTAATATGCTACGCATATTGGGGCCCATCTAGCTCCAGGGCCCTGTATCAGTGCTACAACTGCTATAGGGGTAACTACGCCCCTGTCATCAACGTTGCCAGATTTAATTTGATTAATTATATTTTGATAAAAATCTTTTGAGGAAATTCATGAATATTCAGGAAAAAATTAGGTTCCCAGAATAGAACCTTGTGATACTCCATGAATAACAGATATAGTAATATAAAATATAATGTAAGGATAAACTTTACTTCAGTAACGTACAAAAGTTTGAATTCTTTTTGAGTACAACATTTTTAGTGGTTCTGGAATGACATATATCAAAATTCAAAGAATAAAAAAAAAAAGCATAGCTAAATAAGAATTACATTTCAGAAGAAATAAAAACCAAAAAAAAACAAAATTATGAAAAAAAAGAAAAAAAAAGGGAAAAATATAATTATGTATACTATAAAAAATCAACTAACTAGTATTCCTTTGCTGAGAAGCAAAAAAGAATAGAAATAGAAGAGCTATATTACGTGCGGTTTATTGAGTTTTTTAAGTGCATTGATAGTCCCAACCGCCTATATACTCATAGGAAGATTATTGCACAGACGGATGCTTTGGACAAGGTAAGAGCCTTCCATTACAGTCTTATGAAAGCAATCCAACTCCTATTTCGTTGGGAGGTAGTGCAGTGGGAAAGTTCTCTAAAGTAGTCTGGCTTTTAAACAAATTATATAAAAAAACCAAGTTTCTTCGTTTAAGATGAAAGGCAAAAGAGAAATCAATCAAACAAACAAGACCCGAGATGTGAGACATGGTCAAATCTGCGCAACGCATAAATGAACCTCTCTTCGTGTGGGTACAGATACTATGCAGTTTGGGAAAGACCAAACATCCAAAAGTGAAATAAGGCAAGATTAATGTTTTTACTAGCTGTAGACGAGAATGACTAAATAATATACTCGCTGAAAGTGTTATTAATGTTATCACAACACTTTATATTGGGTTTAATATGATCGCAAGGTTCGTGAACTAATTTGACTTAGGCAGTGACACGCCGTTCAAAAGTATTGATGGTATATCCATTTCATTGAGTGTGCTTTATAAAATATAGTGCAAAGTCGATTATAGTTGCACCAGGCACAAATTCAGTCCAAATAAGAGTTTATTCGTGCAACGCAATCCTCAAGGAGACCAATAGGTCTACTTACATAAATACAGCTATACATCATCAGATATAGATCTCATCACTCTCGGTAAATCGTTGATAAATAAGTAAAAGAGCAAAGGATCAAGAATTGATCCTTGAGGAACCCTACGTACTAGCTGCCGCTCAAGGGTAATAGAATCTTTCCACTTTGACTTTTTGACGACGGTTAGATAAAACCGGTTAATCAGGGAAACTACTGGAATATTAAAATTATAGTAGGATGACAGCTTCTGGAGAAGAATGCGAAGTTCTACGTAATCAAAGGTTTTCGAAAAATCCAAAAAAGCCAGGACAGTGAACTTGTCTCGGTCCAAGGCCTTATATCTTATGTACGAAGATATTTTTAAGATTGAAGTTTTTCAGCTATGGGAAAAGCGGAAGCCCTATTGCCAACAGGTTAATAAATTGCTGGATTCCACATAATGCAGTATTTGCTTGTACGAGTACATAAACATTTTTAGTACTTTCGATAAAAATACAGTAAACTTATTGGCCTGTAATTAGCGTGTGATCGAGGAGAAGACTTCTTAGGCACTGGCAGTACAGTTGCTACTTTTCACTCATTAGGAAACGTAAATGACATTAAGCAAGTGTTAATGATATGTAAGATATATTTACCAATGTACGGGAATAACATTTTAATGAACCGCAGTGACAAACTATCTGGACCGATTGCATCAGACTTAATAGTACCTAAAGCCACGATAAGTTCATTTAAGGTAGTCCCACGGAAAGAGAGAAAGATTAGGGGTAACATATTCTTCTAATAGATCATCAGGAAAGTTGGGTTGGCTAGTTATCGTAGGTATGTTACCAGCGGAAATGAAAAATTCATTTAATTCATCAGGGTTTAGATCGCAGTCATCACTTCTGTTTTTGTCATATACAGGATGTTTCTGCCTAGAAGATTAATAGAACAGGAGGTAATAGTACTCACATAGACAAAAAAAAAATTGTATGCAGAGCTTAATGGCCTTTCCATCGACTGCTTAACCAGCCAGAGGAGAGGGGTACCTCTCAGGAGTTACGGGGTCTAAACAAAAAAAAAATCGTATTTTTTTTGTTTGACTTCTAATTTTTTTGCAAAACGGTCATTAACATAACTTTTTTTTATAAAAGAGAATAGAATAGAGAAGATAATAGATCCTAAGACCGAGCATTGTGGAACACCAGCGTAAACAGACAGTCAAACAGAGATAGAATTCTACACTTTTTCAACTTGTGTGCGATTCGAAAGGAAAGCGGAAATTAACCCAAAGGTGGATGATGAGATGCCATATTTAGTCCCAAGTGTGCAGATCTTCTTGAGATGACTCACCTAATCAAAAGTCTTACTGATATTGGGAAGCACCAGTACAGCGAAATGATCATTGTCAAGAGCCTTGTGGATATCAGATGTGACAGATACTAAGGTTTAGAGATAAGAAATCCTATTCGTTCGGAGGGGACATACTTTTCAAACAGATTGAAACTAGCAAGTTTAACGTAGACACTTGGTGGTTACTGAGACAGTAGAATCGAATATTGTATCCGAACCCAAGGATGTACATTCATCAATTAGAGAATTAGCGTCGAAGTTATTGTATAGTCGCGATAGGAGTAAAAATTGTAGTGGAGACTCGGATAGTAGATTCTAGATATATCTTCTTTTTTTTTTGATCTCTCTGAAATCCCTGTTAAGGGTACGTAGCTACTAACGAAACTATGTTGATCGAGGATTAGAAAAAAAAATATATATGAAAACAAGTTGAACCGAAAAGACTCACCCATCCTTCTTCATTAAAATGACATTTTTGATATTAAAATGAATAAGAGTTACCTAAATTTTCGTATCTATCTCATTATGGTTATTTTTGCAAATTAGTTAAAATACCTGAATATACGCACACAATACAAATTCATACTCATTCAGAAAGATATTGATAAAAATTTAAGAGACTAAAAGGGGATGCCCTCAAGTATTCCTCTGCGTACCCTTTCAACTCCATCCATCAGTGCCATTGTTTTATAGGCGGCGGCAGAATTCTGTGTTAGATTGAAGTGTTCTAAAGACTGTTTACTTCTGTGAAGGCTGTGTACTGAGCAAATATCTTTTGTTCTTGAACAAATAAATTAATTTACATTTGCCTGACGCGCAAGTATTTCTCTTCCCATATATTCTTACTGCTTCTATCTACGTATCAGTATAGAGTTCATTATGTTCTTTGCTTTTAAGAGATGAATCAAGTTTGTAATTTTCTGTTTTTCTTAATCATTTGTGCCATGTATATACATATGTATGTAGTTAGTTCTTCCAGTACATATACTTTTTTTTTTATTTATGCGCCCAATGATTCATTCATACCTAAGCAATCTTTATAGTTAGTAAACCGCACCAGAAAATAAATATTTTAAGTCCCTCGCAGCATACAAAAACTTATCTTTATACTTAAAGGCGCGTGTATAAACAAAGCACCAGAAACGAACATCATTAATTTCCTCGTCTTAACAAACTTTAATGTTCTGTGTTTGCTTTTAATCTTGAATCAACATTACTACATCTGCGCCGCCCTCTCCTATAGATATTCACTTCACACTTGTTACTTTATTTACACACAGTTCTACCAAAAATGGTTATTCTTGGGTCGGTCGTTGTCTTCTTCTTTCTCTAACAAATATCGGTAGAAAATACAGAAATATATCTACATGAAGTAGGAAAAATCAACAATTTTTATCAAAAAGAAAATATTCAGACAGCAAAAAAAAAAATACTTAAATAAAAAAATAAAAAACGATTTCACCTGCGGGCGAACACAGTATCATTTCGCATTTGTTCTCAAGGTGACAAGGTGCCCTGAAAATTTAATAATCTCGACGTCCTCGCATTTATTGAATATTTTCCAATATTATTTTTGTGCTTGTATTTGTTTTGGATGAGGCGAGGCAACGTGGCACATATAAAATACTTTTTTTTTTTTTTTAAATTGAAGATCGGGAAATTGGGACACACTACGACGAACTACAGAGATAACATAAAAATTTAATTCAAGGGTAAAATCTAAAATCTAAAAATATCCAGAGGTCGTCGGGTAGAGGTAAATACCTACTATGTAAACATAATGTTCATGTATTGGCTGTGTTTGGCAGTTATTCGTAAGCCACCATCCGTATCGTCCGTTAGATGCAGTTGGTATTATTGTTTTTTTTCCATGAGAATTGTTGTTAATCTCTGATAAGAAGGAGAATAAACATACATTATAATACTTGATACCGCTATGTAACAAAAAAAAAATTGGTATGTTGCCACATTTATGCCACATGACGTACCCTCCTAGGTAATAAGAATTGTTAAACCGGAAATCTCGGTGGAAAATCATCTCCGGAGAATTTACTTACAAAGAAATTTGTTATGGACACTGGAATTTTTCTCTACAAAAAAAAAAAAATAATATAAACAAAAACACAAATATTCATTCGTGGTAACCCGCTAAGCGGAATTCCGGTTTATGAATTATGGTATAGAGAAGAGATTGCATTCCAAAATTGAAAACTGATGAGGTAACCGTAATATATCGACGCTGAAAAGCGTAAACGTCGTAACCGACTAAAATTAAACTTTTCACTAGAGCCCAAAAATTTTTTCAAAATCAGAAAAAAAATTATAACTTTAAACTATTTGTGATAGAAGTGCTATTTTTGGCCAAATTTTTTTTTAAAAATTATATCCACAATTTGCAGTAAGTAGAATTACGCTAAAGTTAGTATAAGTATTAGCTTTGCCAGTTACAGCATTCCGTTTTTTGTTTTACGGACCTCAAGAATGCTGTATTTGAATAGCTGTAATGTATGGAACGAAATCAAAGTTAAAAAACTTATGGCAACTAAAATGCTGTATCAAATATACCCTTTGAGGAGAGAACTAAAGGAGACGACATCCCATAGTAAAATATATGTATGGCAGCGTAGCCACAAATTTTCGCCATCTTGATTTTGGCAGGATGTTTAACTGTCACTTTTTTGTAAACAAAGAGCCGCGAAGTGCGTTTGGCGCAGAGACGTAGTTACAAAAGGGATAATTTACTTTTTATAGGAAATGGTTAATGGCTATTTAACTAAGTGATAGTAATATAAAAAGGAGTTATATATTCTCGAAGATTTAGATACAACAAGCCGTGTTGAGGAAAATACTTTTACCCGGGGGTTACACATGCAAGTACAGCTTGCATGGAAGCTGCACTGCTATATTTCTTGCAGCGAACTACCATGATGAAACACCATGGCAGCTGAGGTGATAGTAATTTGACATTATACAGTTTTCAAGATGGCGGAAAAGAAATGTTTGAGAAAAATTGATAAATTTATACCGGGAAAATGAGATTTTCTGGAATCATTTGCATTAAATCATTTACCAACATCTTTCTCTTCATTTTTTCTTGGGTTTTTATCATTCTGCTACTTCCTTTATTGCTATAACTTTCCAATATACGCATGACTTTACGCCTCAATGCCATTTTTTAAATGAACTTGCATGCAAGCTGATAAGACATCAACCGAACTGCCTTCCGCTGTCAAGTTAAAAATCGTGTTGGAAGGGAGGCTTGCATGCAAGCTGTACTTGCAGGTATAACCCCCGGGTTAAAATACTTTTGTGGAAAATTCGGTAAATCACACTAACATGCATATATAAGTAAATTCGCAAATAATTTAAATATATCGTCTGTGAGAGCATACTTGCTGAAATCAAAACTGGTGCCACGTGAAACAGGAGATTATATACATGTCAGTGGGTGGTGCAGAAGATTGTGCGGAGTTTCTAAGAAATGTGTTTGAATTTTCGCGCCATTAATTTCTTGTGATATTTAAGGCATCAACAATTTTTAACGCCGCCTCTGGCACCTCGACAAAATAAGAAGAAGAACGATAGTTGCTATGCTTTTTTCATCACATGTCGCCTCCTTTAGTTCCCTCCTCGAAGAATATACCTTACGATATATGTGAGCTGTATCCAAGTTCTATGTTTAAAGTAAGATCTAACTTTTGATGTACAATAGCACATAACAAGATCGGTAGTTTAAATAAAAGGCTGTAGTTACTATTAAGTTTTTATTTAATACTCTTTTAACGTAGTAACACCGTTTTCTGCAATTTATAAGTTAAAAAGAATAGAGTAACTGCATCTTTAAGCAATAAAAAAATGCATTAGAAGCTATTAGTCATAGTCAATAAGTCATTGAAAATGTAGTAACTTCGAGAGTTAATAACAGAAGTCATCATTTTACGATCCGCAAAAATGATGTAAGTCTCTCCAGCCTTTAAACCTCGGATGCTGTATGTAACTCGCTTAAAAATTTGCAAACCTTCCTTTGCTTTAAGCGACATGTGCTTAAAAAAAATAAATATAAATTGAATGCAAAACAAGTAAAATCAATTAAACCCGCTTTGAGTGTACAAATACGCGACCGTGGTACCTGAAACGCCTAAAAGTTTTTTCTTTGTGTAAATTTCAAAATGATACCTACTAACTCTTCAAGAAGCCTACGCGGAAATTAAATCCTGAATAGATATCTAGATGAAATCAAGATTTTTCTAATGCTGACATCATTATCTTATCTCCAGAGGAATATGATGGGATTAGTGAGGAAGAAATTCCGAAAGAAAATATTGGTGAGGGAGTTTAGATGAGTATGAGTTCCTGCACGGAATCTTGAAATATTGGCAGATTATTTGGACTGAAATTCTACTTTCTCATTTGAAAATCTCTATACATCATCTACAATGCAACGAGATGCAAACTGAAAATGAACGAACTGCGGTATTGACGGTATACAACTATTCCAGCCAATAATGATTTTGCAGGAAAGAGAGAAACTCAAACTTGATCTTTTCGAGGAATTTTTCAACGAGGAGGTGTATATGTAGTATTTAAATTTAATTTTAATTTCGAATTTCGCGTTTAGTAACACTTTGCTGAAAGGAGATAGGGCTAGGTAGGCCTTTAATCTGGTAGATTACCCCATTCACATGAACCGGACTGGAGTGGATTAGTGTACTTCGGAATGAGATAATTCGCCATGTAAACACTAACCGGACTGGAATTATCTGCACCGGCGCGTTAGTTCGATAGTGGAGTGAAATTTATCACATGTAAACACTTGAGTGGATCGAAGTGGATTGATGTTTGGATATTTTTCGGGCTTTCATACAGTATATTTAAGAAATTGTAAAATTACACTTCTTTCCATGATCCGTCTGTCAATATCTAAAAAATATCTTCAAGTGACAGCTGACTTTAAATTGAGAACTGTTAATAGAAAGATGTCTCCCTCGACGATTTACTCAAGTCCATCGCATGTGAACACTTGGTACGATGCGACTTAAGACCATTCCAGTCCAGTCCGCTTCATATGAACGGGGTAAATAAAGGCAGAAAGCAGCGACAGAAGCATAAACAGAAATCTGACATTTCTGCATTGTCAACCACATTGAAAGCTAATAAAATATCAGCTAAAGGAAGATGTCCACCCAAAAAAACACAAAAAAAGCCCTCTTCGGACAATTCAAAAGAGAAGAGCATTTGAAGTGCGTCAATATAACGACATTTGCCGGAAATGCGATTCCGAATAGTATGCCATTAAAATTTTACAAAAAAAAGACACAAAAATGCAACAAATTCGGCTTTTTATTTCATTCAATTAATTATTTGCAGATCATTTTCAATTATTTCAGTACATTTTTCGTTGGCTGGCCGACGTAGACAGCACTGGCCGATCTTGACAGCATTTCACTTTTTTTTAAATGCCTATATTTTTTTCGTTTTTCACCCAATCAATCTCTGCAATGTTCAGCAAATGTTTCCCAAACCTTTCCAAAGATGTGCTTATTTTTACCAAACCCTTCCTTATACGGACGTTATGCGCTAAAGTCAAGAAGGTGGCCAACCCTGACGACATTCCCCTACACATGTCAGGTGTTATAATTTAAAAAAAATTATTGTTAATTCTTATTTAATTTGTTGTTTCTAATGAAATTCATTAATTTTTTCTCTATAGATATTTTGTTTTTCTCACATCAAACCTCTTTGACACGTGTAAAAGAAAAGACGCCAACAATGAAATAAAATTTTTAGCTATCTTTATATTGGCAGTACTGAGCAGAAAAGAAATTTTTGAAATTTGATCAACTTCCAAGTTCTGCTTCTGCTTCTATCGCTGTCTCTGCTTTTAATTTGTTAGTGCTCGAGCTGTTACATATTTTCAAAAAAAAAAAAAAAAATGCTGTTTCTTTCGCTGGTTTCTGCTTTTAATATGTCACGGCATTGAAAAACAAATTGTAATTGGTCTAATATCAATACTCGATATAATAGGGAGAAAAGAAGCGCGGCAGCCTTATATTCTGTCAAATTTTATATTCCTACGACATGTTAGGTCGTTTTTGAGAAAAACCTTTATGACAGACAGACGCACGAGCGATCTTATAACGGTTTCGTTTTTTCCTTTTGTTATACGGAACCCTAAAATTAGTTTTCGGGATAAACGCGTTTAACTATAACCGGTGTAATATTTTATGCGTTGATCTTCATTTATAGAAATCAGCAGTTACATAGAATCAGCTACTGTTAAAAAGAACAAACTGACCGGTAAACCCTTCTACATACATATAACCATATAAAATAGAGAGCCAATGAAACCGCAATCGCCTCTTTAGCGTCAGCTGATCCACTATCTACGCCCAGACCAAAGTGGTTTTACAAGCCCAGCCATATTTTCACTCCCATTAGGACCATCAACACTAAAAAGATGTGTGGTTCTGATAAAATTTTTAATGCAATTATTAGAAAACTTACTACCGCGGCCATTAAATTCCTAACTATAATATAAAATAATTGCAGAAACAATTAGCTATTTTCCTAAAATTGGAAAACATCCAAAATAGTACCAATACCAAAAAAGACGTCTTCAAAAAACGTAAAAGAATATTCAGACCAATCTCTCTCTTGTTTATAATCTATGGAAACTTCTTGAAAAAGTCATCCTAAAACATGTACTTTGCATTTATGAGGAAAAAATTATCCGTCAAGATTTACAATTTAACTTCAAGCCACCGCATTCAACCTTACACCTCTTACTGAAATTTTACACATACGTGACCAGGGGCTCTAAATAAAAGAGAATTCATGGTAGACTGCTTCCTAGACTATATAGAGAAAACATTTGGCTCAGTTTAGGAAAACGGCCCAACGTACAAATTAATCCAATTCGTATTTAAAACCCATATAACCACAAATAATCCAGAAATACAACTCGCATTCGAAACCTACTGCATTCAGGAGTCCCGGAAGGTTCTATCCTCGGCCCTATTCTCTTTAACAAGTACCAACCGTAGACCAACAGGCAAATGTAAGCTTCACAATCCTTCTCTATACGTACATAGATGATTCTCTAACTTACGCCAAATGTCTTATCTGCAGTCTCGAAAGTATTTAAACCACCAGCTAAAATTGGAACAGTTCACATCAATACCTTGTTTTTTTATGATGTTGCCAAAGCTCAGGGGATACCCTATTGCCATAGCACAGCCTTGGGCGGAAAAAATAAGGGGTAGGGAAGTGAGGATTATTGGGTTGAGACAAGTAGGCGACGTTGCGCATTACGCTTGAATATTTGTGGCTCATAGCTGGGAGGGAAAAAAGAGGATGGTAAACTGTTCTACATTCGTACTGTTTTGCTTATTTAGGATTCACGGAATTTCGCGGTACGACTGAATTTGACTTCAAGGGCGTGAGGATAAGCGTGTGATGCGTGTGATGCATATAGGAGGAATTCTATAACGGATCAGGCTAAAAATTTCGCCAGAGCAATGACCATAGAAGTAGCGACATGGGACATGGGAGTTATAATCTAATCTAGGCCTGATATGAGACATGTAAATTTGCGTCAAGAAGCCCAGACATTTATCGCGTTTTTGGCAATACCAAAAATGTGATCAGACCAACTAAGATTGTTGGATATTTCAATGACTAGGATGTTAACAGATGTTGAGTTCGAGATATCTTTTCCATTGACGAAAATGGATTGAGTGGCAGTTGGAGTACGTTTAAGTGATAACAGACAACATTGCGTTTTAAACAAGCAACGATTCGCTCTACCCTAAGCGAGTATTGTTGTGCGGTCATAGTTTAGTGAACTGAACATGTGGTTTCATTTGTTAGCAATAACATTCGCACGGGAATCAGCTATAGAGTCAAACGAGTACACGAAATCAAGGGAGCTGTCGTCTGAAAAACTATGAATAGGATTGAAAGTGAGAGCCAGCAGGTCATTAATAAAATTGAGGAAGAGAGTAGGAGAGAGCACAGAACCTTGCGGTACACCGGCATGAATTATAAGACGGTCAGAAGTAACTTCGTCCAATAGAACTTGAATTGAATGGCGGGAAAGAAAGCTATCAATTTATTTTTGGAAAAGACGGTCTAGACTTAATGCCTGAAGTTTGGCTAACATAGCAGGATTCCAGACTCTATCAAAGGCCTTCAAGATGTCTAATGCGATGATCTCAGATTCACCAAAATTATGGAGACATTGATGCCAACGCTCGGTACGGAATGTGAGTAAATCTCCAGTAGAGCGGCCAGCACGAATGCCGTATTCGCGATCGTTAATAAGGTGATTAGTTTCTAGATATTTCATCAATTGGGTGTTGATCAGTGTTTCGAAAACCTTCGAAAGAATAGAACTAAGGGCAATTGCTAAAGAAGAGGCGAATTAGGGCAATTAGCTAAAGAAGAGGCGAATCACTTAAGTACCAGGGGCAAAATACTATCAGGCGCAGCAGCCTTAGACACATTGAGACCTGCGAGCACTTTGATGACCTCCCTCGTCCGGAAATATAATGATCTTTGCCCGTAATTGCATATTGGTGGAGAAGGACGACTTTGCGAAGAAGGTGGCTAGAAAGAGTTCGCAGCTACACACAAAAGCAAAATTAGCGTAGTTTACGTAATTACAACTAAAATTAGTTTTAAACACTAGGAAATCAAAAATTTAATTTCTACTCAGTTTTCCATGCGGAAACAAACAATTTTACTTTATTTACAGGAGAACTGTAAATCTTGAGATATTTTTTATTGATAAGTATACCAGATGTCCTTGAAAATATCAAAAGAATTCTCCATATACCAACTAGGCAAACAAGTTCTAAAATAAAAACACAACTGTAAAAAAAATGTAAACAAAGCTCTTAATAATATCTGTAATAAGAAATTAAAAAAAAAAAGTCTTCATTTCCGCGAGTTCAGGGATAATTGGCGATACGAAAAGTTAATAACTGCAATTTAAGCTCCTTAATTGGAACGTTTAAGGCAATACTAATTGCAGGATTATTAGGGAAGACAGAGTAGTAGAGTAGTAGAGTAGTAGTAGTAAAATGGGGACTTATTTACTTGAAATATATACATATGTATCTTCTGTGCCAATTAGTTCTATTTTACCCTGCTTCAGATTATGTGTAAATAGTGTGAGTACTTCTTTCTTACACTAAGAAGATAATTGCGTGGAGTGTGGAGTATGGAGAAATTAAAGCAATCTTCGCCATGGGTGTTTTGAATGGCTGATGCTTATTATACATATATACACTAACAAACATACAATCTGAATTGAATGAGTGCTATAGTATTTGAAGCTAGAAATGCGTTGCCATGGTATAGTTGAAGATCTGACGCTAATTATGAAGGTACCTACATCCATTAGGGTTATAAGAAAATTGTAGATATATCTATATACAAATATATAAGTATTGATTTCGGCAAAGTAGTTCTCATCGCTAAGAAAGTTGAGGTAAAACACCATTTCTGGTGTGGGTGTGATTCCATTTTGCATAAGAGTGAATTCTATTAATATTGTGTTCATTTAGTGACCGAAGTTAATTCGTTACGAATCTGTAACTTTGAAGTTATATATAAAGCAGTATCGTATCCCATAAAATTATGCTATATTAAAATAAATTATTAATGAAAAACATTAAGAAACTAAGGATGGACCCCTGTGGTATACCAAAAATGACTGGAATAAATATGAATCAAAATTCTGACAATACTGCCAGGTTTTTTGTTTTTGTTTTTCTCTGTTAATCTTTTTAATACACAGACACACCAAGGTTTCTGTTTTTTCATACATACGTTTTGTTTTCTTAAATTTGTTAATATTTTTAATGCTATGATTATAACTTGTAACAAAGTTACATAGGCATGGCATGTTCGACACTGTTCGCACTCATAAGTCTTTAGATTTGCTCAGAGCAAAGTATACGGAGTTTTCGATATGTATGTACTTATAAATAATGTATTTTCTTTTCCAATAATAAGCACTCCCTTCATCTTTTTGTGATTATTGGGGTTCCACAGGGTTCGATTCTTGGACCACTGCAAGTTAAGCAAGTGGATATCTGAAAATTTCACATTCGTAACTTATTAAATTTTTGGTGTACACTTCTAGCTTCGTATCACATTAATCACTGTATGAAATGGATGGCCTTTTACCCGCTCCCCCCTGTTCGAACCTTCGATGTCTTGTTATTAGAGTGATTATAATTAAGAAATAATATGGCAGTATTTCTTTCTATGGGGTTGCTTCTGTTGGCTACAAAAATTACTTCGGTATAAATTTGGGTGGGATAGAAACTAATTATGGAACAGTACCTTTACGCCACTGATCCTTTGACTCCCTCACAACAAACTCAGGAAATCGAAAAAGTGAAAATTCCATTTATATCGGGAATTTCGAATATAAAGTTGGTGAATTTTTCTCTCTATTTTTTGCGGCTAAAGAAAAATGAACATGACCAACATTACAGGAGAGGAAAGGCATGTTGTGAAGATTCACTTGCTCTTTATCGACAAGATGAGACATTCATTGAAAGAATAATAACAGAGGATGAAACCTGAGTGCTTGGATATGAACCTAAGTCTAAGAGACAGAGCCTAGAGTGGCTTAGTGCGGGGTCATCTGCCAAGATGATTGCAAAAATGTCAAAGACCAAGATTAAGACCTTGCTAATTAATCACTTTGTTTTATGGCAGGGGTTTAGTCCATGATGAATTCTTTCCAGGAGGGTAAACTGTTAATCAGTATTTCTACAGAGATGTTCTGGAACGTTTATTCCAAAAGATGAGGAAGAAAATGTCAGATTTGTGGAAATTAAAAGAGCTCCTTCTTCTCCACGACAATGCGCGGCAACACACGGCAATATTGGTAAAGCAATTCCTGTCTAAAAAGGTGGTCACAGTGATGTCACACTCCCCCATAAATGGATCATGCAAGGTTACAGGTTCAATACACTAGGGGAAATCCATATGGCAACAATCATGAACTCAAATCTGTCCAAGCATCTGAATGTTTTCTCAACCTGACGAAAAGATGGGAAATGTGTGTAAAGGCTAATTATGAAAAAAAGTATTTCTAAAATTTAACCCTTTATGATATTTGTTATAAACAACCAATTTATTGATCCTGTGTTATAGATTATGACTATTATAATTTTTACTGACCGTATACTCTTAAGTATATGTAACTATATGGATTGTCCTATAAGTATGAAGAAAATTGTGCAAATAGGGCATACATCCCAAGGATTGGTTATTAAAACACGTTGAAAATATTTTATTTCAAGAATAAGCCGATAGATGGCACGACATCCGAAAATGTAGTTTCCTAGTTTCACAAATAACGAGTTTTCGCGCCAAATCGGCTGAAAGTGGGGTGAAAAACAAGTAACTAAGTTTTTGTTATGTATTCTTGTTTGTATTCTTTCTGAATGAGGAGTCTTTATTATCTCGCTGACAGTCAGGTTTCAGACCATGGCATAGCTGTGTAATGTGATGCGGATATTGATGACGCTCTTGACAAAGATCGGATAGCCATACTAGTCCTTTTGGACTACAGTTCTCTCTCTCTCTCTCTCTCTCTCTCTCTCTCTCTCTCTCTCTCTCTCTCTTATTAATAATTGTCTGCTCTGCCGTAGACAGTCGGTATTCGGTAAAAGTCACTCAGTCACTATTATCTCCCCTAAATCTCTATTGCGGTATACCTCAGGATTCTATTCTGTACATAAATGATCTTCCAAGACACTTCGGGCCACTTTTAAGCCAATTGGCTAAATTGAGGAGGAGAGGATCATGACACTATCCTATGCGCAATTACCTAATTCTAAATCCAAGCAAGTTGAATTGTCCACTAGGATGGATTATGACTTAATTGACATACCTATTTGATTATAGACTGTAATAGATGTCTCTAGAATCATTTCTGTGTTGTATAGGAGGACAAAAGAAAAAGACAAGTAGAGACATCTCCTATACAACACAGAAATGATTCTGGAGGCACCTACTACAGATTATAATCAAAGTAATACTAGTAGTTTGGATCAATGGCATTGTCATTTAAAAATTTGAGCATTTAGGTAAATACTACGTTTGGATAGGTTTGAAAAGTGTCCTATTCCCAGAAAATGTTATGAATGTCAGCGAATATGTTCTTACAATACATGCGCATTAAGCTTGTTACAGCTCTCTTCCTAGCCGACTTTAAAATGTGATTAGTTATTAACATTAGATTTTCTTATCTTGTTGTACGTAGGTACAGAGGTACATTAGAAATCAATACCGCCTTCGAAAAAATATTTTATCCCAATTTAAAAAAGGATTAGATACCTACGTCACTGGATAAGCGAGCCGATAGTTAAAAAAATTGAATATCAACTTTGACTACAAGAGTAATAAATTTTACCTATTTCAACAATTTGAGTCAGGTTTCCTGACATTATCATCATTCCATTTCATAGTGTAACACATACCTACACTTGGATCTAAAAACTTTAATTATTTATAAGGTTCCCAGATGGAAATCAAATAATAATATAAATAAAAATAATAAATACAAGAGATAAAGACATCTGTCTCGTTAGCTCAGTGGTAAGAGCAATCACCCGGAAAGCAGAAGGTTCCGGCTTCAAACCCCGGACGAGGCGGTTGTTTTTTCCCTCTTGTATTTATGATTTGATTTAGAAAGGTTAAAAAATTAAAGTTTTTAAAATTCTTCTATTTTACATAAGATAAATTTAGGATATATTCTGGAACGTAGAAAAATTACGTCGTCCTACAAGGATGACCATATTATAACCGCTTCAAACTAATTAGGTAAATGGCCTAAGTGTGTATTAACTTAATTTTGTTGCCCACTTTTTGCTTCCTCACTTTCTAATCTAAGCTGAAAAAGATATCTCCTACTTGTAAAATATTCCAGACTAAAATAAAACATCTATAATAAAAGTCTTTTTGTACAAATATCATATTTTTAATAAATCCACGACCTACTGCCATATTTTAATACCAACAATAAAATAATAAACTACACCCATTCCACGAATTTGTCAAAAATCCTCCCCTAATTTGTGTCTTCTCCTGAGAATTTTTAGACATTACATCTTTAAAAAAAAACACGAAAAAAATCAATAAATATACCTCCGTGTATAGCTCCATCGATTTTCTCACCCCCGCACCCTATTTCGAATGCGAAGTGGATACAAAAGAAAAAAACATTTAAAGAAAACAAGCACCTGAACACCTCCTATTTTTCACGCTTACCCTTTCTGATGGCAGCAAAAAGGTCACTGTGTCGACCTTGTCGATTCGAACATATTGAGTACCTCCTTATTATCGCAGTTCGTATAACTCAACTTAACACTTATAAAAAAAAAAAGATCGACAGTTTGGTTGTTTGGTCGTAATCGTAACTGCGTGAAAAGTGTCAAAACTCACGCGAATGCAGGAAAAAAAAGCGCATCGACGAACATGAAAAACGTGATAAATACCACCCCCGACAAAATGGCTATACATATATATACCCCAATGGTAAGGTAGGGTAGTGAGAAATTACGGCACACCACCGCCTGTTTACATTCAAGCAAAATCTTCTATTAAATAGGCACTTTGCAGTACATAACACCTCATTTCTCAACCTCTCTTCGGGAAATTCTGAAATTCACCCTTCCAATTTTTATAAGGGGGGAAACAACGATGAATGTTCATAGATTCCTGTCATCAAACCCTGAACAAGCCTATGCTGTGGGTGATGGTACGTTGGGATAGAAGGTGAGCCGTGCTAATTGTAAATTTTTCCGACTCTATAAAATTCTATTCCTCCTATACCCTCGTGAGTTTTTTTTTTGATGCTGTGTATCCTGTTATTTCTGCAGTCTGACTCACGTGCTGATGATGCTGATGAAAGTATTCGATCGTACCAGAACGAAAGATTTTAGTTTTAGTTGATTGAACTTGATACACAGAAACACACATACACACTCACGTACTCAGAAAACCGAATACGTATGCAAACACACACACACACGAATACGTAAATCCACACAACAAGCAGTCTATCCCTGGGATATTGCGTCTATTTCAGTTTTTGCCAGTCTGCATTTTGTATGGTGACCTTCCTTTTAATTCATTAAATTTTACCTTCCGGGATATATCTATCAAAATCCTTTTTCCTGTCTTCCCCACCCCTCTTCCCCCGCAAAATCTGTGGAACAAGAGGAAGATTTAATTCACATTTGTTAAATGCATCCATATCCAACATCCTTAAATACATAGACCAAAAAACAACCAAGATTCGGTGAAAAACCCGGCAGCACAAACCAAAGAAATTCCAAGGCAACAAACAGTAAAGAATGACAACAAGGAAACGACGACCTCACTCTGTCGTTTTACTTCGGCCCTGTATCCCAGAATTCTAGCAGCCAGCAGAGAATATATAGCACAAGACCTACGTATCTATCTACTACACGAGGACGAACGACTCCTTTTTGTGAACAACATAAGTCGTGTGTACGACAGTACGGATATGGACGGATTGACGAAGTGAAAGTGCCGCAACGCAACGCAAGTCGAATACGGGAATTTTGGTCTGGGACTAGGTCTGGCAACAAAGTACATATAAATTCATCGTCATCGTCATCTGTGGTTGTCTTTTTCCGTTTCATTTCCAAAAAGTGAGTAAGGAAATAGAAAGCTCGTACACCCATCCGTACCGCACCTACTGAAAACCCCCTTTCCGTTAAGTTTTCTTTTCATGGGCGCAAGGATGAAAAACGATCGATATAACCCGGACTCAAGTTGGTATAGTTGTTGGTTGGGAGTGGACGGACGGTTTTATATGCATAGAAGGGAATTAAATGGAATGGGAGGAGGGGGTTGGATGGGTGGTTAGGTTGAATAGGGTAGTTTTCAGAAAATTCCAATAAAAGTTAATCACACTTCGGCTTTAATCGGTTCCTTTGAAATAGTCCGAATGGTTTTTTTTTGGTTGGTTTTTTTTTTGACTTGGTAAAAAGAACATAAAAAAACACCGATTTTCGAGGCTTTGAGTTGAGTTGAATTTTTTAGTAACTGCGAACCCCTTCTTTTCCTACGCCTTTTATTTTTTACGATTTCCTTAATTCGTGGTATATTTTTGTATGCGTTCCACTTTAACACTATAATTGCGTTTATTAATGAAACAAAATGGATTTAAGTGTTTTTCTTTTTGAGCCGGACATGTTCAAATTATAGAAACTACTCGGGAAGGTGGGTGATCCGGGGGAGGGGGAGGGAGAAGATGGCACTTAGTAGAACGTCAACTATAATAATAAAAGAAATAAATCGAGTTTTGTAAGTCATTAAAGAATGCTTCTGAAAAACAAAATATCCAGGAAAATATATAATTAACGGGACATTTTCAATCTGACATGCAATCAGTAACTGACTTGATTGCATGCAACTTATATTTATTAACCGTTTAACTACTGTCATCCCATTATTATCCATGATGGCATACATTTATGAAATTCATACAGGCAAGGTAGGTAGACATCGATTTTTTTTTTTTTTTTTTTTTGTTATTGTAGCCCATAACATTTAACTTAATTTTGTCTACAGTTTACACAAGATACATGCAATGAACTTGTACAAAAGTATATCTGAAGTATCAAAAATATTGAAGGTATACAATGCCAATGATCAATATCAGAAAACGACAAACAGGTTCAAAACAAGGACGCTTATTATCCAGCCCCCTCCCGCCTCCCTGCTTTTCATTTGCAATACTAGATGAAGTGATGAGCAAAGCAAACTTAGTATATTTACAGGAATTATAGATGTACTCTAATAATTCGAATAAAAAGAGATTACTCTTTTGGACTTTTTACCGGGTTAAACTTAATTTTCTTCAAGAAAGAATTTTTTGGGATATCTCCGGTATATAGCAAAAGCTAAAAAATGTTCTAATTTGTTATTTCATCACACAACCCATTAATTTTTGGTGACAAGTTTCAAGTCTTGATTTGACTCATCAACAGGTCCCAAATAGCGAAATTGGGTGATTAGAAAAACAAATGAAAAAATGAAAAAAGAAGAAAGAAATGAAAAGTTTAAGAAAAATAGAAAAAAACAATTTTTTTATTTATTAAAAAAATTAAAAAATTTTAAAAAAACAGATTCATTCGAAGCGAATCGAACCTGTATACGCCACGCAGTGGGCTGAAAAATGAAGAAGAAAAAGGAAGAAGAAGAAGCGTTTCGTGTCAGCAGAAAACCTTCCACTCATCGGTGCAGCTTGGTTTTCTGCCTGCTGCAGACGCTTGAAAATAGATCAAACCGATCTCTTCTCATATAAACTCAGAATAAATTCTGGGTGTGAATTATATGAGGAAAAAAACACTCCTATACAATCCCAGGAGGAATAATGAATAAAAAGAGATTACTCTTTTGGACTTTTTACCGGGTTAAACTTAATTTTCTTCAAGAAAGAATTTTTTGGGATATCTCCGGTATATAGCAAAAGCTAAAAAATGTTCTAATTTGTTATTTCATCACACAACCCATTAATTTTTGGTGACAAGTTTCAAGTCTTGATTTGACTCATCAACAGGTCCCAAATAGCGAAATTGGGTGATTAGAAAAACAAATGAAAAAATGAAAAAAGAAGAAAGAAATGAAAAGTTTAAGAAAAATAGAAAAAAACAATTTTTTTATTTATTAAAAAAATTAAAAAATTTTAAAAAAACAGATTCATTCATTTAAAATTTTTTAATTTTTTTAATAAATAAAAAAATTGTTTTTTTCTATTTTTCTTAAACTTTTCATTTCTTTCTTCTTTTTTCATTTTTTCATTTGTTTTTCTAATCACCCAATTTCGCTATTTGGGACCTGTTGATGAGTCAAATCAAGACTTGAAACTTGTCACCAAAAATTAATGGGTTGTGTGATGAAATAACAAATTAGAACATTTTTTAGCTTTTGCTATATACCGGAGATATCCCAAAAAATTCTTTCTTGAAGAAAATCTAATAATTCGATTAGAAGACTTAGACTATGCCGTCTGACATCGCCTTAATAAACCACTCATTTACCGACATACAGATCAAGATCAATACTCTTAAAGACATGTGCACGGAAAGTTAGGAAATAAGTATGAAAACCAACACCACAAATACCTACCAGATGGATCGTTTCTAAACAACAGACATTCAGCCTTCTAGTTGAGCTACTCGGATCTGGTAGTTCATTAATGTAGATTAAGAATATTAGAAGTCCAAGTATAGTGCCTTGCAGTGCTCCAGAGAATTGGGTGAACGAGTCTCGATTTAAAATCATTTATTTACTACTCTTTAAGTAACGATTGGTTTATATAACCATAGATAGCACAAGAGATAGGTGTCGCATGTAATACCAAAGCAGACTATACAAATTTTATAGGGCTGGGTGGTTCATTCCTAAATAGACTACAATATTTCAAATGATGGATTTTCTGGCATATGTCTTGTTGAAGGCGTCAATCAAATGCATATACTATATGCTCCTGTTAAAGAAGCATTTGCTTTCATTGCACGCTCTCTGGTTCATTCCGGACTGCACTATCCTTCACAATCTGTGTACTCTGCTCAATGTCTAGTACTTGTGCCATCTATGGTATAGTTCAAATCATTTAACAGCATGGTGGTTACCAAAAACCATGCCAAACATCTTTTTAAGTAGAATGATTGATCTTGTCAAATTCTTACTCATATCAGCAGAAAGGGTATCAATTTTATTCTCCATCATCTAGTACTGCAGCAATAAGGACTGGAACGAAAAGTCTTGTCGTCATATAAACTCAAAAAACGCCATCGATTTTTAAGAAATTTTTTAATTCAATTTTAAATTTCAATAGTTTAACGTATTTAAGATTTACTAAATTTTATTATATACTTTGTTTTTAGAGATTCTGTAACTTTTCCGGAACTACGTTCCTTTAAGTTCATAATAACCTCTTTAGTCACCAATTTTAATTGTTTCAGTCACTCTTTTTTGAAATTGTCCATGGTTTTCGTTACTTTACCTGCTTTTCGCAGTTTGTTCTTCACTAGGACCAAATACCATTCGATTGGTAGCAGTTCGGGTAGATTTGTAGAACTCCCTACTTTCGGAACATATTGTTCTTATTGTACCACTTAACGGAGTGCTTTGCATAATGACAGCTGGCTAAATTAGGCCAAAATAATATAGAACATTTATGTTGTCTTAAAAATGGTAGTAACCACCTTTTGTGAAGATCGATCTCCATTGTAAAATAATAGAGCTCGCAAAATTGCTCTCTCCAATTGTTCCTTACCTCTTTTTGTCGATTTTTGCTTTTTTATACGACTTTAGCTTGTTTTCTTCACGCGTTAAATCCTTGTGTGATTCGTTTTCAATATATCAAGTGATATCGCGTATCGATGATGATTTGTTCAGATCAATCACCCTCAAGAAACTTGACTCCATTTTTTTTTTTTTGTCAACGATTGGGCATTTTGTCTTATCCTCTATAAAGCATGGGTTCCCAACCTTTTCCGGGTGGCGACCCCTTTTTGTAAAAGTATAACTAATAAGGTAATTAAAAAACAAACAACAAAAATAGTTTTTTAGTATAATTTAATTTTAAATTATATTTAATAATTATTTTAATGCGATAGTTGAAATTGCATGTTATTAATCAGCCTAAAAATTCGCGGGTAATTTTTTGTTAACACCAACCTCATGTCATTTTCAACATTTAATTTATTTATTTTTATATTTTTTTTTGAAACGAAGAAGAGTTGAAAACCCACTCTCACAGAGATATGTAGACACAAATGGAACTAAAAGTAGAAAGGAGAGCATCATCACATTTGTGTATGAATGATACATACGACCCCAGAATTGTGTGAGCAATTTATCATTAAACAAGTTATGTGCCGAGGAATCATTTCGATCATTCTGCTCTGATCATTCAAGAATTCATTTTGTAATTCATCGGGAATGTTGATTACATCAAGGGAAGCAGAGAATGGATTTCGTGTCAATCTAGTTCTTCTTTCAGCTCATTGAAAGTAACACTGAAGTTCGTTTTAAAGGGATTCGAGATTCCCAGTAATCTCCTCCTTCAAATTTTCATTTCAGATTCATTTACCACAGTTTCTCAAATATGGCAATATTCCCAAGATTTATTTTTCTTCGCCAATTTTGCAGGTTGGAAAAAATGCCCTTGATTATCATGAAATGCGATAATATTTGTTCCCTTTCCCTGAAATTTCAGGTTAAGCCTATTTTGCTAATATATCAGCTAGATATGCTATTCTTTTCAACGACTTGATTTCATCTTTCAATTCAAAGACACGACTCACAACACTTCCTTTCGACAACCACTGTACTGCAGTGTAGAAAAGAAGAACATCGTGATCAGAGTCTATGTCTTTGCAAGGTTTTTTAAGCAGACAAGTGTTAAGAGCTCCAGATTTGATGTAATTTACGATTTTTATCAGCGAATCAAGTACCTTTTGCAGAGGAGTTGGAAGAGTCTTTCTGGCAGTGGATTCCCTTCTATGGGAAACTAGTTCTTTTACTTTTTTTTTTTTGAAAGCACGATTTTGATCCAAGCAAAGATGATGCACCATCCATACAAACCCCACATACGTTTTTTAACTTTAGTACTCCAGTCTCAAAAAACGTATTTATCTTCTCCATAATATCTTCACTTTTTGTAATAGTTTCAAGTCCACTACCTATAAAATAGGAACTCTTCTTTGATATGATATATTTCACGCAGACAAGCAACTGAGCACACGAGCATTCGTCTGCTGATTCATCAACTTGAAGAGAAAAAAATAGTGAAATCTTGATTTTATTCAAAATCTGCTCTTTAACGTCTACGGACATGTCTGATATTGCATTATAGTGAATATTGTTTTTTTTTAGTAAACTATGTAAGTTGGCGACCCCACAGAAAACCCATTGCGACCCCACAGAAAACCCGTTGTGACCCTATTCGGGGTCGGGACGCATAGATTGGGAGCCCGTCTCTAAAGGTTGAACTGTTTTAACCGACACTCTTTTCGCTTTCACGATATTTAGCTTAGCTTTAGTTTTATTTGCTTTATAAATTCGTGCAACTTCTTTCTGCAATTTTTCTTGTAAACCGGCTGTCATAGTGATTTTCCAAGACTGAGCCATTACAACTGTTAAGGCCAATTCATAATCGGCGCAGTAAGCATCTACGCAGCAATCCAGCTGTGATGCTTGGTTTTATATAATGCGAGCATATGGTCCAAGACTATTTCGAAGCATTATAATGTTTGCTGCTCGGTTTGGAAAAGTTCAAATTTTAATGGTTGTTGTGACAGTTCTGCCAATATAATAGCGTAAAATAAATTTATGCACAACATAGCAAACAAAATAGCTCCCATACTTCCTCCGGATTTTTTGAAGAAACAAATCGAGTGAATTAAAATTTTAGACAAAATAAAAACTCGGTATTAAGGCGTTTTGTTTACGTAAACAAATGTCAACTATAAAAGAGGTTGGCATTGCAAAGTTTCTTATACTGCATTTGATTTAGTCTTGGAGTTTATCATGATGCTTGCTGCGAAGATGCTCGATGCCTCAGTTGCACACTACAGTAATGAATTTCGAAGTTCTTTTCATCGATTCATGCAAAAGGTAACATATATTGCTTTCTCTATGCAATTTGAATTTAAGATCCTCATTTATTCGACTTACGCAATTTTCCAATAAGCCAATTGGCCTACAAAAGTACATATTAGCACGTCATCAGCATACAGATGAACGAAGACGTCTACAATAACATCTGGGAGATTATTGATATAAAGACTGAAAACCACGGAACCAATTATGAATCCCTGGGGTACGCCATAAAAAAGAAATATATTCCCCAAGCTAAAGAAAGTTTTTACCAAAGATTGCCGATGAAGAAGAGGAATTTGTTGCCCTCATAGAGTCTATAGAGTTGAACGCCTTACTAAAATCAAGTATAGCGTAAGAATAGTCAAATTATCTCCATGAAGAGTCATCCGCTGTCATATTCAGCATAGAGGTTTCACAGCTCTGATAAGGGCTAACTATAGATTGCCAGGTTAACAGTAAACAATTTCTTTTTGTGTAGGTAGTTCATGATTTGCTGGTATATCAAATTTTTCAAATACTTTAGCCAATTAGCATAGAAGGCTAATTGGGTAGTAGTCACTTGGGACACATGCAGCGGACTTCTTTGGGATAGGCACCATCAATGCTTGTTTCTATTGTCTGTTGGAATTGAGATGTAGTGATGCAGATGTGTGTTACAACTGTCACTATTGTAGGCACAATAATTTAATTTGTGTTGCAGTCTATCAGGCTCTGCTGCTTCTAATTTAATAGCACATAGAGCCACCATAACCTCTCAATTTTATGAACGCAATGACCAGAAATATTAGGCCAAGGCGCCGTAGCAGGGAAAATTCTTTCTTTTAATATATAAATTAAATAATTTTGAAATCGGATAAGCTTTTGGTCTGGTAAGCCTTACCGTGGCAAATCTTCCTAATTAGTACGTCCTTGGGAGGTAGGTAGGAAGTAGCTACTCTAATCAAATCGCTTGAATGCATGAATAGTTAATCTGAAAAGCGAGGTTTAGGGCAACCTTTTGACTTAGGTTACCAACGAAAGTAATAAGATGAATTTTGTTTAGATTTGGCAACCTACGGAATTTAGTTTCACCAATCGTCTTAATAGTACTTGACTAAGAGTAAAGAAATATTTGCTCAATGAAATTCATGGGGAATGCGCAAATCTTCTGAGACGTCCCTACCTCAGCCAGTAAGATAAAGATGATTTTCTTTTTATGTTTGCTTTATTTTTATTTATTGTTTTTTTTTCATTACTTTCAAAAGGACATCAGACTAAATACAATCTGGTTTTTTCTTAAAACAGAAATACATCCAGGCCTCGAGGCATTGTCAAAATTTCCAACACGGGTTTTTAAATGAGGCAACACAAAACCAAGCCTAGCAGCTAGCCTCAAGACCTAGCCGCAAGGCGCGTTTTGCTCAATGTTGGAAATTTTTCTCCTTCATGGCCTATTTCTGTCCACAGATTTTTTTTTTTAGATAGATAGATATTTAGCAAATAAGAATTACTTGAAATTTATAATCAATAATAAATTATTTGCTATTATGATACTATCAAAATTACAATGACAGCACCGAGCCCGGTGGTGTTATTTTGTTTTCAATTCTTTGAGGCCAACTTTGAAGCGAGCTGCGAGGAAGCCTCAGAGATACCAAAGGGTGGATCTAATAAAATTAACATGACAAATGACAATGACAAAATGATTTGAAGGAAGAACAATGTCACTATAGCATAAATTTGAATTTAATTATAGGAGTGACAATTTGACAATTGCGGGGTAATTCATTATATTACTGAAAAGAAAGTAATGGCGCAAATTTTAATGCAAAGGTATTTATATGCAAATTTTGTAACAACTTATTGTACTATAGGGTCATATAAACTGTCAGTTGTTGCCATGTCACACACTTCAGTTTCTAGATGTGTAGAAGTTTGTGGGGTTATAACAATGTAATCGCACATATTTGATATTTGATAAGGAACTTACTTTTCGTAAACATTACGACTACATAGCTGCCAAAGCTAGTAGACCTTGGATTTCTACGTCGTAACTCTCAGGACTTTTTGGATCCATTTACCTTTAAATCTTTGTACATACATTGTTTTGGTGCATTCTGTGTTAGAAATGCATCCCCAGTCTGGAATTCTAATATGCACAATCTTATGACTTCAGGTTGGAGTCTATTCAAAGGAAGTTCACAAGATAAGTTTTTAACAAAATTCGTTGACAAGGACCTTGTCCACAATATCTAGTTAGCTAGGTGCCTATTTATGGGTCTCGAATCTCTCCAAACAAGAAGAGCAATAGCTGAAATTTTACTAATTAGGGATCTTTTATGCAATGAGGTGTAGTATTGCATGGATTTGTTGTATATGATTAATATGTACGCACCAGAAAGAAATATCTGTTCTCGGCATTTGCTTTATATCCCACAACATAGAAACAATTATAGCTTCAGAGAGCCGCTTACCAGGTCAATTATTAAATTCAACCAGTATAGAGATTCCTCTGTAGACCGTAATAATAATAAACGTGATTTTAAAAAATTTCCAATTTCCGAAAAAGATCGGATCCACATTAAACAGAAGTACATATGTAAAATAAAAATAAGTATGGAATTAAATTAGTTCAATATGATTGGTTTGAGATTTTTCCAGAAATTTGGCATACCATACATATGTATGTTTACTATTATTATACTTCCGGTATCGTTTGTAACTTTTGTAATGGAATATGACAAAAGTCACATCAACTTTGGCTGCAATAATTGTCAGGAAAAAAGTCATTTGCCATGTCACCCAGCTTTTTCGGAATCGACCTTTCGAAAATAAGTCACATTTTAACGCTAAATGTCACTTTTTATGGCTGAAGTTATAGTGTAAAGACCAGTATGGGTATTGGTATTTGTAAAATATAAAGCGGTCTAAAAAAAAATAAAAAAATAGCATTTTAACGCTGGTAAAAAGTTGACGTAAGTTTTGTGTGGAGAAAACGAAGTGACAGCTTTCAAAATCACAATTAATCGGAATAATTTTTAAAAATGTTATGTGATTATTATTTATAATGGATATATGTAAATCATCAAATCGACGACGAGACTGTTGCTGCGGTCTATGTGTGTATCGTCGTCAACGAAATCCGCGAGAAAATCTAAATAAACTCGCTTTGTCAACAATAAAAGAAATGTCAACATTTTACCAGCATTTTAATGTTCCGCACATTTAAAATGGTCAGTAAAATGAGTGGAGGCTAACAAAACGCCATCTATCTTATAATAGAGAAAATGGCACATTTTACCAGTGAACTGCGTACTGGACTAGTAAAGACCTCAGTAAAATTTTTGCTTTGAATTTTACCAGAGGTAAAATTTATATGGAAATGTTACTTTTTACTTTCTGCCTTTCGGCGTTTAGACGCGAATTTCGCAATTAATTTTGCTAAGTTCACAAAGTGGTTGATCAAGTGTTCGGAAAACGCGGAAGACGCGTCGCCACAACGCCAGGTGGTGTGATGAAAAATTTGTATAATATGTATTTGATATTTCATCTGAACCAGTACTCTTATTGATATGCAACTTCAATTTTAGGAAGGATTATACCTAGGTAAATGATTTATACGAGATCTCCCAGACATATATAATATGGACTGCTTAAGATAAGAGGAGTCAGTACTCAGCAAAAGTTTCAATTTAGATACCAGCCAGCCTGTAGGCAATAAAATTTACTATACTTAGGTTTGTGTCCTGAAAGTAAGAAAATTTATACATATAAAATTAGCCTAGATCTAAACCAAAGACCATATTAGCGACATCGAACGTAAAAAATAGAATCCGAACATGCGACAATTTAATATTTGCAGTTCAAATAAATTGAACATTTTTTTTTCCTATAATTGTTAAACATACTATTTTGCTTTGTATTTCAACAACTTTCAACGAAATATTGCAATTTCTCGGAGGTGAAATATCGGGAAAAAAACAAGTACTATTAGAGTCAAATTATTAAAAAAAGCGCAACTAAAAATCAAAAAACTCGACGTTATTTGCTGGCTTTAGGTTTTATCTTTCTAAAGTAGTCACAATCTAAAGAAATTAGAATACTTACTAACAGGAATTTGATTTAAAAAACTTCAATTTTTACCATTTTTTACAAGTTTCCGAGCTAATATCCAATACATCTTTTTTTAATTTTTGCAGACGTTATTTGCTAGACTTCTTCGTTATCTTTGATTTAAGGTTATTATTCTGCTACAAATAGTTTGCCAGAAATTCGCATTGAAAAATATATGAAACTTGCAAATCTTGGTACTGACTCCTCTTAATACCCTAGGCAGAAGACGGACAAAATCAATGATCATTCATTCGTAATTAGTTTTTTCAAAAATCAAGTTACCCAAGATTTTGCAAATTAAATGAAAGTTCTGTCAGTTTTTATATGTAATTGACAGCACATTTTCAATAATCAAAATCCAAATTCAAAGGTAAAGTGATTTTTGAAAAATTCAATTACGAACGAATGATCATTGATTCTGCTCATCTGACTTGGGTATAAATTTCTATTTCATGTGGACACAATTGCTTGTGTCAAAAAAACAAAAAAAAGGCTTATGTTGATGCCAACGTTGAAAAATTTTTAAAAAAATCATTGGCAGGAAGTTGAAAATGTTAGTGCGCTGCTAGAAAAGTGATTTTATTAAAACCTTTCAAAATCTCTCCTGCGTACTTTATGAATACAATTTATATCAGTAATAACCCTAAATAATTAAATTAGAAATATTTATTTCGACGAACCCACTTATTTATTTGTTGTTTACAGTTCTCTCTCAGTTGGTACTTGGGGCTTAGATCGAAAGAGTCAGCAATATAGAAGTAAGCCCATTTTCTGCAATGTATTCCTTATGAACATAGTCAGTCCATATTATCATAGATGGTACAAGAATTAGATGTCGCATGCAATACCAGAGCAGAGTATAAAAATTTTATTTGGCTGGGTGGTCCATTTCGGAATGGACCACAACATTTGAAATGGTGCATACATCGAGTGATTTATATCTTCTCGCATCTGCCGTGTTCAGGAGGTTGATCAAATGTATGCAAAATTCTTGTAAAAATAATATTTATTATCAATACGCTCTAAAACATGTTGTGAGCGATTCCGGAATGCACTACCCATCTCACAATCTGTATACTCTGCTTTTGTATAGCATGCGATATCTAGGTTTTGTGTTATCTATGATATTATGCATGTAACTGGAAGAGCTTCCAGAATGTTATAGTCAAAATGATTTGAAGGAATATATCATCTTAAATCGATGTGAAATATATGCAGCGAAGATATTATTAATTATTTGAACTTGTACTAATAATAAGATCCCGCATCTTCATTGTACAATGCCTTAATCAAATAAATTGAAATTGAAATTGAAATTTCATTTGGGTAGTTGGTTGCATTCTTATCTACGATAGGTATAAAGCATTGTTTCTAAGAGAATGCGGTGACGCAATTGCGCGACGAAAATACGTTTGCGCTGATCACGGTGCAATTACGACTAGTGTGGTTTCCTACAATTGGGTTCGTAAAAATTATATTCGCTTTATTGTATCGTTTCCCTAAGTGTTCTTTCCTACAAATTATGTTTCAATTGAAAAAAAATCCATTACTCATGGTAAAAAATTAACCGCGTACTTGAAACAAAAAAAAGTTAAACTATGATTTTGCGCCGGAATCAAAAACTGTTGGATCCCAGCCATTGCCGTCTTTATATGTTTCAGGCCATGACATCAAATTCTGGACTAGAGTATGTAGTACGATTTCGTATATTTTTGCAAAGCAAAATCGCTCTTTGAATGTATTAAAGTAGTACGATTTCGTACTTTTGCAAGTAAAAAAATAAAAGCAAAATCGCTTTGTCATGGCCTGGAACATAAAGACGGCAATGTCCTAGCGCAATTTCGTTACGCTCTTCCTTGGAAACCATTTCTACTAGTTTCTTTATTCCTGATTGCATGCAGCACAAAGTCGCTGCGCAATTGCGCCGCCACATTCTCTTGGAAATCAAGGCTTTAGAAAACCTTATTTAGTAAATAACAAAAATATTCCATAGTTTGATTTTTAACCATCTTCAGTTGTATTTATGACAAAATGTTTTGATCATTAACATAACTTTATTGCGTAAGCATGAGAAGCTTTTATAATATGCATTTACATGCCCTCTTTTTCAAAGAAAAAAAGTATACATACAAATAAGTAAAACTTTTTACTATAACCAAACCCTACGTTCCCATTTCTATTGCTCCAAATAGACAGTTCTTTGAACTTCCGTAGACAACACAACACACCACACAAAGCATAACTAATTATGATTTTCTGAAGTGTATTATTACTGGCGGCAGCTAAACAATTAAAAACAGTTTTTTTTTCTAGTAATGCTAGCAAATAAAGTTGCCATCTTTGTTCTATTTATTTTCTTTTCCATCTAGACCAGATCCAGCAATGTCGTGGCGTGGTAGTAAATAATTTATTGGTTCAGTTGGTGTCTTCGAGTATATAAATATTAAACTCGACGAGTGTGGTTAAGAATTGTTCAAATATTTATTAAGCTTTTTTTTTAGAACAATGACGTACCGTTACATAAACGAAAGTATGATTAGGAAAAATTATATTTTTAATATTTAAAAAAATAATAAATAAAATAAATTACAAAACTCGACCCTGCCAGGAGTCGAACCTGGAATCTTCTGATCCGTAGTCAGACGCGTTATCCATTGCGCCACAGGGCCACGCAACTTTGCCGATAAGTTCATCTTATTTTGTACTCCTTTGAATATTCTATTTTTGTTTTTTTTTTTCTAATTAGCACAGATTATTGAAATAAACTGAGACCAAAATTCTAAAAATAGATATAAAAAAAAATGTCACCTGACTAGATTAAATCTAATCAGATTCAATTTGCTAATTTTAATTTAACCCATAAACTAGAAATCCGTTAGAACTTTCTCTAGATGATTTTTATGGGGTTTTGTTGTTTTTATTAATAAAAATTTCTTGTCAGACCGGTGCGGTACGGCCGGCGGTGTGTACCTGAGCAAGGGAGATTCCAGTTTGGAAAAAATTTCATTAATTCAAAATAGACAACAACAAAAAATAGGCAAAAATCTTGTTGGTAGGTTTTTAAGGTTTAAGGGGTACCTATAGGTACTAATCCTAGGTGAATTTAGTTTTATAACAAGCACAGCGACTGTTACTGACTAGGACCAGGTATGTAGGCAACTAATTTGGTAATCCATTCTACCGTAAAACACATGAGGAGTAGAGAGAAGGTTAGTTGTCGCATGACCTGGACCATAGCAAACACAACTCAAATCCAACAAGGCAACTTGTCTCTCCTTCTTTTACTACAAGGTTGGTTTGGTATCGTACCAGCAGAGAGACAACAAAAGTCACATCACCACACACAACGAGTCAAGTTTGGTCCGTTCAAATCGCGAAATGCCAACGACAGCAAATTTGTGTGAGAACAAAATTTTTCTTGTCATGCAGTTGAGTCTGGTTTTGTTGTTTTTTTTTTTTGGTTTTGGTTTCTGCGCTTTGACTCTGCTGCTACTAGATTGACTTTCTGTTTGTAGTAATGTCTGTGAATTAGTTTCTTGTTGTTGGTTTTTTCATTCATTTTATATTTTTTGCTCTTGGTTACTGAACGAATTTTCTTGTAAGTTGTTTCAATTCCATGAGTTCTTTATTGGTAACGAAGCGCCCGCCGTCGTGGGAAAAAATCTATTTTAGTCTTCTGTTTTCATTACTGAGCTGGGTCATTTATTTTTTTATTTTTTCTTATTTATTATTATAATTCTAATTATCGATGGCATAAATAGATGGAGATGTAAGAGGATACCAATTTTATTGATTTTTATTCATTGTTCTTTTTTTTTTGGAAAATTATTTATATTAGTGAGAATTATGAATGTTTTGTATTTTTTATTCTAAAAATAGGGCCTCGTGTAAGAGAAAACAATTTATTTGTGATATCTTAGACAAAGTGAATGAATAACGACGACTGTTCATGTAAATGTAATTGAAGAAAAATAATTACATTTTTCTACTTAAAGATTACAATATTTTTGGATGATTATTGTAGAACGCAGTGGCAGATACGGCTAGGGTGCGGCAGCGGGGTATACATACACATTCCTGAAGACCACTGAAGAAAAATTGCAGTATAGATCTTCTGTATTTTTCCGAACAAAATGATTCACTGCATAGTAAATCTATTTTATTGCACTTTTCATATAAAAAATATAAAAATTTTTGAACCCCTTCAAAGCCATATTGATACTTTACCCGTTAATAACAGACGCACGGTTTCCTAGGTACCGCTAGAATTCTAATTAATCTTGTAGTGGCCTCTTACTTTTTAGTTCTCTACTGACTGCTGATGCGGTAAGTATGATTAATTCTTTTGTTATTCCGGGAATATCTATGCACAGTTTTAGTGAAATGCCAATACGGATCAGCTACTTAGTACAAGCCAATTTACGGAAAGAATAAACGGAAGTGATATAGATTTTAAGAAAATAGTGTCTAGCTAGAATTTTTGATAGCTATGCTGATGTCGTATCAGATTTTTGAAATCTACATTATAGAAATCTAAATAAATGTATGTCACAAAAGCGGTAAGAATACCTACACTTTTCAGGTTTCCTGTAGCCGACAATTTTTAAAGTCTTTCTGAATTTTAGTTGGAATGGATCCTTGCCCAATGCAATTAATGAATTTTTCCTATAATTTAACCCTAGATGGAGTCTAAAGGGTATACTAAGTTTGTCATTCCGTTTGTAACACTTAGAAATAATGCCGGTAGAGCAAAATGAATTAGACACCTATGCATAAAATTAAAAGTCATTTCGATTTTTGCATGTCCGTCCGTCCGTCCTCACGACAACTCTAAAACGCGTATACTTAGGGCCTGTCCGGATCGAAATCTTCGTCTTCGTCTTGTTATTACAGCTAGTGACGTACATTGAGACAAGCTCTATCCGAATCCATGTCTATGCCACCGAGCTTTGCTACTTTGTATAACAGTTTTGACATCTGGTTAGCTTGATCACCGAGTCAAGGTTCGAGTTGACTTATTTAAATAGACAACGTATTGTGAGGTTATGTTTATTCGTTGAGGTTATGTTTGTTTGCTGTCTGCGAAATCAAGCTGAGCAAATGAACGAATTCGGACAGGTTAGCTTCGTCTTCATCTAACTATTATAATAGCTGAGCTTGTTGTATTACGTCACTAGCTGTAATAATAAGACTGAGACGAAGACGAAGACTTGGATCTGGACAGGCCCTTTGAGAGTTGAAATTTTGCATATGGGCTTTAAAAAAATAGTAAAATTAAGTTCGAAAATGGGACAAATCGGGTGATTCCTTCGTAGTGTTGCCATATACAAATTTCATTTTTCACTACATATTTGGACACTACCTGAGAACGCGTCAACGTAGAGAGCCGAAATTTTATACATAGTATATTTTCATAAAAATAGTAAATATAATTTCAAAAATGGATTAAATCGTGCAACCTCTTCTTGATGTTGCCATATAAAAATTTATGATATTTACGAATACTGTGAAAAGGATCAATCCTATGCGATTTTAGTGTACTGAAAAGTTCTTCAGAATATGAAATCCTATAAAATTTATTTGTAATATTTTTTTTGTCCGGCGAACCGTTATAGAAATATATGCGAAAAACCACTTCAAAAATTCAAACTTGCACAGATGGGTGACTATTCGAAATGACATACGAGTATTGATCTAGCTAGGGTCTCATAAGAATCGGTCTTAGACCAATTCTAGCTTTTTTACTAGATTTTAAATAACTTTTATCAATTCACTAACTTTTGACTAAATAACTTTGTGTATCCAGGTCATCATTCGTGACGAAAAAGTTTTAAGGTAGTAAACGTGGATGGATTTACATGGAGTTTTTTTGGATTTCCGATAGGGTACAAAGCAATTACGTTTTTGGCGGGTCTTGGGGTGAAGGTGGTAACTACACCCCTTTGGGCCGTGTGTGATATCATATTAAAGCTTTTGCTTTTGCTTTTCTTCTGTAAGAAACTTTATAACAGACTTTTCTCACCTGAATATCGTTAAAATGTGATATTTCCGACTTTGTGTACAGAGGGGGTGCAGTTTGCTGCGGAGAGGTAGATTTTTCTTTTAAACGCTTTAGCATAATGTTTTGCATATTTCATGAGAACATTTCAATTTTCTATGTTTAACCGTTATATATGGGTTTTGATGTGAAAAAGTTTTTTCCAGATTTTTCATGTAAACTTGTTCTTTGACATGTAAGTACGTACATTAAAGTACGATAATCTTCTAAACTACTTACCACAGAGAAAAGAAAATTACCACATATCGTTTGCAAGAGAGCCTAGATGCGAATTAGTGTGCATATGTCAAATAGATAATGTACCGTTATATGAGTTTTTCAGCGAAAATGTAATGACTAAAAAGTAGAAAATAAAATATATTAAAAAATAATTAACTTTTATAAATAAATTGTACTACAAAAATATTTTTTTCTTTCTTAGTAATATATACACAAGAAAAGTTTCATTGCAAAATAAGAAATGCTAGAAAAGTTTGGACATGAGTTGCAGTTAGACAATTGTGATTATAGTTATGGATGCCCAAACTTTCAAGATTTAATGTAAGTTCTAGCATTTCTTATTTTACAATGAAACTTTTCTTATGTATATCACTGAGTGCAATTTATTTACGAATATTATTTATTTTAAAAATTTGTTTAATACATTTTATTATTATTTTATTTTCTTTATTCTACTTTATTTAAATCGTTATACTTTTAATGAACTTTTAACGTATAATAGTATTACTTATATGAAAAGTTCCTAAATTAAAAACGAAAAGTTACAGCAAGTGAATTAAACTCGAGATAGTGCTCATGGAAACAGGAATTAAGTTGAGTTGAGTTGAATTCATGTTGACTGCACGAAACTAATCGAATTGACTTGAATTTTGTGTATTTCTTTAAAATAATGCGGATGGCTTTACTACTTTATAATTATATATTTCAGCTGTTAACTCAGCTAACAAAACTTAATGCTAACACAATTCTAACTCAACTTTGGTTCATGAAAACATAGTAATAGAGAAAACAGAAAGTACTGATACTTATAAAATTGGTGTGCATGAATGTGGCCTTTATCGGGGGGTGCAGGACAAATCATATTCACGTAAAGACGATGGAAGGTTTCTTTCAATTAAAAACAGCTTCAAAAGGGGTCTTTGATGAGTCTTCAACGTAAAGACGGTTTGTTAGAATATTGTCGGGCAAAACAAATATTTAAAGAAGCAATTATAACTCGTAATTGGAGAGATTCAGTGAAACTCCACAACAGCAAACAAATCATTGTGTATTGTTGTATAGTGAGTTATATTATTATTAAAGCAAGAGATTAATTTTGAAATAAAAAGTTTTATTATTTTGTTAAATGCAATATAGTTTTACTATAATACTTAGTCCGAACGTTAAATATTTAAAAACAAAATAAAGTCAAATTTTTCAATAATTTCAAACTTTTCCATGAAAAACGTCTCTGTAGTAACATGCCTGTCTGCAGAGTATTTGTAATGAGACAATTATATACAGAATGCATATACGCAAGAAAGAGAAAATAAATTTGGCTTGTTGACCTCTATTAGTGAAATAAGTAAAAATAGTCCAGTATGTAAAATATTAAAATGCGTCTATATAGTTGGGTTTTGTTTACGTGAATTTTCTTTGTATATTAAGCGGTACTCCTACAGTTGTGATTTATTTTTAAATGTACAGAGTTTTTGGAATAAATGAAACGATTTTCGGATTGAACGAAACTATTTTTACATTAAAAGAAAGTTCTCGCATGAAATGAAACCATTTCCGTGTAGAATGAAATTTTTTTCAAATGAAATGAAACTCTTTTCGAACTAGAATGAAACTTCTTTCGAATAAAATGAAACCTTAAGAAATATAAATCGAAATTTATAATTTCGAATTTTCAACAGAGCGATTAATTTTACCCGCAGAGTTTTAAAATGTAATGAATTTTCTAGTGCGGTGGTACAGTTTTAGTCAAGTATTAAATTTGTAGATAGTGCAAAGTTGCTTTAGCACAGTTTTTCTTATTTCATTACCTAAAAAATGTTGAAAAAGAAACCGTTTTTCAATAAATTTCAAGAATAATGGACCAAAAAGGGCCGGTTTACCTTACTTTGCTAAGGGGATAGCGGGTTTTAAAAGATCATGACTCAGCGGAGAGCCAGAGCTTATGAGTATTGCATAAACCTTACCAATAATTAACTTTATGCTGTCGCAACATTTCATACGTTGTTGGTCCAAAATATGTAATACATAGATTTTTACCTTTAGATATCAAATCTAAAATAGTAGCATCCAAGACTAAAAGAGATGAATCATGTGGGTTGAATATGCCATTACGAAATACAATACTTTGGGACCATTGGATCAGATATTGATTCTTTCCAAATCATCATTAATGCGAGCAATACAGTCCTCAAACAAGCCAACAGGTCTGGTTAGGTAGACCTATAAATTGTTAGCTTAGATGTGTACGCTGATGTCTTGAACGAGCTCAGGGATATCGTTTATAAATAAACTAAATAGCAAAGAGCCCAATATTGAGCCCTGCGGAATACCAGACACTTTTACCATTTGCTTTCGATCAGACATTCCCGCATAAGAGCGACTGAAAGGGAGCAATTTGAGTTTCTGAAGACAGATCTTAAAATTAATGCTGTCAAACGCTTTCAGAAGAACTAATAGTACCAAGGGTTCTGGTTTAGATCAGCTCTGATATCATTGGACACTCAAAGTACAACAGTTTTATAGCTATAGTGACTATATTCGAGTTAAAATAAGGAATCCCGAGAACTTAAACTATATCGAGTACATTATTCTCAATCTTGTCTCCCTCTGTCGTTCTCTCTCTCTCTCTCTCTCTCTCTCTCTCACCCTCGTTCTTCTAATTAACTACGATGAGATGGGCAAGAACAGATATCGTCCATTCTCATAATATCGCCTTATCACATGCCAATCATTGGCTGGGGTCCTTGTCTTCTAGATAAAGATTCGTCATAAATGACGCCTGCATATATTGAGTACTGTATTTGGTCTGGTAGAGTAGCTGAGCAATATTTCATGCCAAAATTTGAATCAGTATTTTGTAGCTCCTCTATAGGATATTTTTGAACCGTACTTAATGAGTTAACATATACCATATTTCTCTATAAATCATCTGGGTAGCCAGAGCTAGAGGAGCGACCTCTAATCTTTCCTTTGATCAAGCATCTGAAATTCTGTTAACTGCTATACCTCTAGAGATCAGAAATTGAGTGAATTTTTCGACCTCCGAGTGTAGCCGGATTTTACAGTGCTCTGAGAGCAGTCTGACTACACACTACAAATACCAATCCAGTTTGCTGTTTAGTATGGAAAAAAATCTCAATTTAAAGAACTATGACTGCCTTATGATCTCGTCATCATAATATCAACTAAGGCCCGTATCATTAGAGGTTGATGCCAGGAATCTGGAAATGATCATTACATGTCATCGAACCATGCTAGTAGACTGGGAATAGTGACGAAGGATTTCTGCTGGATCTGTAAGCATTGGGAACGAATCCGTCCAATACGCAATTTCCGAATGCCCCTCAGATGAATAAAAGAGATAGGCTACTTGGTTGCAAATCTGAAGGAACTGCGAAGTAAAGAGCTTGACATTCCATTGGGAAGCAGGAATGATCTAGGGTGGTTTCAAAAAGTTTATCCCATGACGTCAAGGGGTACAATGAACACGCTTGTGGTCTAAGTGAAGCAGGCATTCCTCTTAATTGACCTAACCTATCACTAGCGGTTTCGTACGAATCATCTGTATTGAAGATATTTGTTAACTTTTTTTTAACCTCTGTCATATTTCAACAAAGTACCAAAGAATAACTGATAATGGCTTTTATAACAGCTGTACACATTCAGTGCACCACAGACTTCAAATCTTTCAAAAGCCTCTTCAACACTGCGAAAACTCATTTAGTGCTCCATAGACTTTGCCTTCAACATCAGCCTTCACCCTTAGTTTGCTATCTATCATTTCGCACAGATATTTTACAACTGTAAATAGCTTTCATTTTGGTAAGCACGAAATCATCATCAATGAGTAAAATTACAACGTATTGATAATAACCGTGTTGTTTTTCCTTCTTCACTTTCTTTGGGTGCATAGGACGCTCACATAGCCTCTGTGCCAGTTTATGCTGAGACTCTGCTTCAGTTATTAAATCGTCTTTGTTTACTACGCAAGGAGCGCCATTAATGGGGCAGCCATCTGTCGTTTATTAGGAAAAGCGCCTCTTCTTCGGTTTAGGCCTCTGCTCACAGTAAAACCTTTACGACAGGCTTAAGACCCCGAAAATGTTTCAAGGCTTTCTCTGGAGTATTTGTATAGTGCTGCTGGGAGGTAGGGGTGAGGGAGTTTGTAATAGCTAGGCTAGTAGGTAATATGGGAGTGGAGAAACTTACTTTAAAGGTGGAAATGAAACGAAAACAGAAAAACGGAGAACCAAGTCGGGGTGGGATTGAGTCCACAATTCCGGTGCACCCACGTTAGTCTTTTGGTTCTATGATATTCGGTTTGTAGAGTATTCTAAAAAAATAAGAAGACTTTTCATGCTTAGATTAACTGTCTAAATGAGAGTTTTATATTTGAAGTTATTCCTTCTAGTTCATTACTGGTTTTCACAACAACAAAAAATCAAACTATAACTAAATTATTTACGAATAATTTTAACGGTACCTACCTTCCAAACAACGGGTGCCAGAGGTGTGCATTTGGATCGTTCATGATGTCATCTACACCATTTGTAGTACTACCAACTTCTGGTATTTCATCGTAGTTTAAAAGACGCCGCTGCATGGCAGCAGGATCGAGAAGGTGAGGTGCAGGTTTTACTTTGAGTTTACCAACTGTTTGTCCACTAGAACTGCTGCTGCTGCTATTGCTATTGTTGCTGTTGCTACTGTTGTTATTTGTATTGCCACTTAGATTTGGAAGATTGCTGTGATTGGAATAGTGAGATTGATGAGATCCCTGGTTTTGGGATAAAAGATGCGCTGTGAGTGGATTTTGTTGTTGTTGCTGTTGTTGGTGGTGCTGCTGTTGTTGCTGTTGTTGTTGATGATGGCTATGAAGTTGGTTGAAATCAAACTGCGGCATTGCCATTAAATTAGACATTTTACTCTCTTGCATAAGTCTCTCAGGCTGAAGAAGATTTGTAAGTGATTTGCATGTAACACGCGGCTTCTGCTCATTCTGATGATGTGCAGATGAGGATTGCTTAGGCTTTCGAACAGGTGATATTTCCATTCCAGTATGTGGTGGATAGTAGGGATTCATTTGGCGTAAATTGTTACTCTTCTCGGTCGTCGAACATTGTCTCATTTGAGTACGATTTTGTTCTTGATGGCGGAAAGGATTTATACCAAATGTAGATCGTCCTTTTAATTGTGTCGCCGATGGTTGATTTTGTTGCTGTTGTTGCTGCTGTTGCTGTGACAGCCTTGCATTTTCAACGGTTTTTTGTGCGAATAATGGTCCCATACTATAATTATTTCTTCTACTCGTATCTGAAGGATTCTTTTTAATTGGATCCCTCTGGTTTCCAGCTGTATTCATTTTCATGGCACGTTGCATTTGAGCTTGAGTTAATGCCCCTTGCAACATGGCAATTTCGAGAGAATTTTGAAACGCCATTGGATTAGGAACAGTCGGCGAATTAAATTGTGATGCGAACTGCTGTCGCTGAGATTGTTGCTGCTGCTGCTGCTGTTGTTGTTGATGTTGTTGTTGGTGCTGCTGCTGTTGAGATTGTTGCTGTTGTTGTTGTTGTTGTGCTAAGTATGGAAGCATTTCTGCAAGATTGGCTGTATTTGGAAGTCCGGCCATAGCTTTAAATAATTCAGGAGCCATTTGTCCTAGATACGGTAACCACAGCATTTGATTGAAAGCAGCAAATGTTGCCGCATCAATTTCATTAGCAAGACCTGATGCCACCAGTGGTGTCATTGGATTGAGTAATGATTTTGTCGGAGTCTTTTTCATCGGAGACAATTCCGATTGCGGATGAGATGATTTTTCCATTCGTTTTTTAGTGACAGCTTCTATTGTCACATGAGGTATTGGTGAAGGCTTCGACGATTTACTTACTTCCAGCTGTTTTTGTAAAATAGTTTCTAACTGTTCTAAGGGTATTACAAGAATATCAGGATCTTGTAAGATCGATGGATATGCAAATGCATCTGGGAGCCGGAGCTCTGGTCTTGTTGTCAGCAAATGTGGAATTTCACGTGCTGGTGATGCTAGGACTGCACTTAAACGATCCTTTGGCACTAGTATTGGATCAGGTACTTTCCATTCAGGATTACTTATAAGCAATCGAAGCTGTATCAGGGGATCAGGATCTTTGCCAGAAGAGAATAGCTCTATAAAACTGTCAGTCATACCTTTTCCTACATCAACTTCTGGTTCTGTTTTGATTTTTTTATGCAACGGCTCATCGCTTATAATACTACCATCAACAGATGAGATTAGAGGCTGTGACCTTTTAGCTTCTTCTGAACAACTTACAGTTGGACTTGCTGATTTTCTATGTTTGCCTAAATCTAAAGGCTCTTTCTGTTGCTGTGAAGAGTTGCTGGTAACTTTGATGGGAGTAACTGTCACAGATGAACATATCTTTGGACTAGCTGAGCTGTTGTTTAGTAATTGATCGAGGAACATTGTTTTATTTTTGGAATGCATTAAATCAGGTGAGGGTGGTACAGCTGGTAGGCCGCTCGGTTGAGGTGATTGAATTGCGTCAGAGCTTCGGGAATGGGAACGTTCAGTATGCGATTGTGTCTGACATGGTTGAGATTTTAATAAATTTTCACCGGTTTTCTTACAGGTCAAATCTTTTGGTAGTTCATCGACACATGAATCTGGTGAAACAATTGTTGTCGTACTCTCGACAGTTCGCTGATTTGTGTCACACATCTGTGTCTTTTGCGGTTGTACAAAAGATTCTGATGATTTTTCAAGATCTTTGATTGTTATTGAAAGCTCTTCTAATGTCGTCCGATTAAATGGATCTGGTTGTGTTGTTGTTTGAAACAATTCACCATGCAGTCCTTCGATTTCGCCGACTTCATTAAATGAAAGGCATTTCGGCGAAGCAGCCAATGATTCACCCAAACGAGAGATTATATCTTCGACTGGTTCTGGTTGCATTAGTATATCATCATCCTCATTTTCAAAATCATTCGATAAGCACATTGAATTTTTTTGGTGTACATTAACATGACTCTGGGAATTATGATGTAAATGACTTTGATGCGGATGGTTTCCTTCATCTTCTGATATGTGATTATCTTCACATCCTCGTTGAACAAGTGAATCGATAAGTTCGGCACCATGTTGTAATAGGTCGGCATCATCGAGAAGAAGATCTTTCAAATGTTTGGTATCAACATCATGACAACCGACTTCCACTGGATCAAAACTACTCGAGAGAATAGGTTGATTGCCACCAGAACTAATTGTAGCCGATTGATTTTCTTGGTTAATCGCTTGAAAAACACCTGTCTGCGGACATAGGCTCATTATAGGACTATCATTGTGCAAATGATGCATAAATGGTATATCTAGTTCAATGTCATCACTTATTTGCGTTAGATTTTTCGTCAGTTCATCTGTCATTTCATTATTATTTTGCTCTGATGATAGTTCGATATCTTGAAGAGTTGCGGTATTATTATCATCATCTTGTTCATCTTCGTCTCGTTCATGATTTGTGCTTTCGTATACAATAACATCTTTAGGGGAAGGTGATAACAGTTTTCTAACATCCTCATGTAAATCATCTTCTTCTTCTTCATCATCTTCCTGATCGGATGTATGTTTTCGTTTCTTCTTCTTCTTTTTCTTTTTATTTTTCTTCATACGTCTTACGATATCTTCAACAACATCATTTTTACCATTGGCATTCTCTAACAAATCCGGTCGCACCTGCAATTCCTTTTTAACTCTCACCAATGGATTTGGTACTAATTTAACTACACGCGATGATGAAGTATCTGTTCGCGGTATTGAACGCCAACCATTCGGTGTTCTTGTCAATCGTATACGATTTCTTTTATCATAATCTTCACATCGAACTTCAACAATTCTTGTGTCATCTTGTTTAACCCATAGAAATATTGGATTAACACGTGGCGTAAGATTATCTGCAGTAGTTAGATTAACGGAAGGATTTGATACTTCTTTCTTAGCTAGTTTTACAGGAGGAATACGTTTTTTCACATGATTTGAAGTTGCAGTTGTTGTTGCTGTTGTTGTGAGATGAGAGTTGCTACTGGTACTGACTGAAGGTGGAGTTGGTTTTTTTTTACTATTACTACTATTACTTGTATCAATGAATCTTTTTCGTGGTCTACCAGGACCACGTTTTTGACCTTTTTGACATTTTTTCGCTCTTCGACGATTCGAAGGATGCTCTTCAAATAGAAAAAATATATCACGTTCAACACGTCGTCTATCAGATTTACGATGTTGAACAATTTCTTGTGTTTTTCGTTTTAGCGTACCTTTAGGTCGGCCACGTTTTTTTTGTATATTTTTTTGATGTTCCATATTTGCGGCCGACTGATTGTCTTGAGATATTATTGTTGTTGTTGCTGTTGCTGTTGCTTCTATTGCAGATGTTATTGATTCTGGTGCCATTATATCTTCAACAATATTTTCTATTCGACTTGTTTCACCAACTATATTTTCAATCAATTCAACACTTTCAGTCTGCTCTTTTTCGTGGTCGTCGTCGTCGACGTTGTTGTCGTTGTCGTCGTCTTCGTCGTCCTCGTCGTCGTCGTCGGCGTCGTCGTCGTCGTCGTCGTCTTCTTCTTCATTGATCGATTCAGTTTCTTGATCAATTGTATTGGAATGTTGTTGATATTCGTTTTCATCAATACTATCTTCATCAATATTTATTACTTGTCGTATTGGTGAAATAATTTTATTTATTGTAGAATTTGAATTATTCAAATTATGACTAGATAACGTTATTTTATCGCTATTTATTTCATCAATTTGTTGACTTTCAGTTGTATAAGATAAATCCAAAGATTTTCTTCTTAAATTATTTTTTGTAATTGTTGATAGCTTCTTGGCAATAGCTGATGCTGATGTTGTTGTTGATGCTGGTGTTGATGATGATGACGATGATGTTGTTTGGTTTGTTTGATGATTTATATTTGATTTACGAATTGGAATTAAATCTGGTAATGGTGGTAATGATGTTAATGAAGTTGTTGGTGAACGTGGTGTCATATATTGTTGTTCATCAAAACTATTAACACTGTTGATACTATCCACTTCACCAACTGTACTTTCAATATTTTCAATAGATGTATCATTATTATTATTATTGTTGTTGTTATTATTACTATTTTGTTTATTAATATTATTTTTATCAATTATTGCCGTTTGTTGATGTTGATCTTTTGATGATAGTGGTGGTGATGGTGTTGTTGTTGATGGTGTTGTGGTTGTTGTTGTTATTACTGTAGATGATACTGGCATTGATATATGATTTATTGATGCTGCTGCTGCTGTTGATGATATTGCTGCTTGTATTGTCGTCCATGATGGTAATACATCAACAGCGTCTGTGCTCATACTTTAATTGTTGGTGTATTACTGATATTTTTCGTTTTATTGTTGTATAATTTAAATTATATGTAGAAGAAAAAGAAAAGGAAAAGAAAACAACTACGAAAAATATTCAGAAAAATTTGTGAGCAAAATCCCTTATCCTTTTCTTTTATTCTTGTGTAGGTACAAGAATTTTATTTTATATCTGTATACATCCTTACAAGCGCATGTTTTAATTTCAACAAAAACCTCAAAGCCAATTTATAAATACAGCAACAACGATTTATTGATGAACTTTTATCCTCTTCTTCTGTTTCTCTTCTTCCACTGTTTCTGTTTTGTTTTTCTTATTAAATTTGTATTGATTCTAACGTCAATGTTTGTTTTTTTTTTTTTTGTAATTAATTAATGCCAGCGCTATATATACTGTTTTGATTTTTTGTTTTCACCAATTGTTTCACCAATTTGTATATATACCTTCTTGTTATTTTGGCAAATCTTATAAAAAAAAATTAATTTCTATGTGTCATGTGTGATCGCGTCTAAGGCGATATTGTCGATATAAACTTTCTAAGTTTATTTTGTGGCAAGGTTCACCAATATTTTTGTTGTTGTTTGTTTTATATTTAAATCACATAAGCCGACTAATGAATAAAAAAAATTGAATAAATTAAATACAATTCAGAATAAACTTTAACGAAAATTTTACACAGATATTTTCTATCTATAGATTTATGAACTTTTTACTTTTTTTTTTTTTTTGTAATAATATTATTAGTATTTTCTCAATTGCATAGGTACCACCTTGGAGAAATTTCCTTTTTTTATTTTTTCTCAATTCCTTTCTCTTTTTTTTTTACTTTTTCAATTACACTAAATCACCTTATTACAAAGCATATGTGGCAAGTAAAAGAGAGAAAATTTTTGTATTTTTATCACTTGTTTTTTTTTTTGTTTAATATCTCAATTTTACTTTTTCACTTTATTTATTTTTTTATTTTTCTACACATCACAACACATTAGAGTAAAAGAGACAGACAACACTGTAATAATTTATGTATTTATTATTATATTTCTTTCACATTACACATTACACATTATTGCATGCATTGTTGTTGACTGATTGGTATATATATACATATGAGAGCATGTAAGTGCAAAAGGAACGACACGATTGTTTTGATGTATCTGCGACGTACTCTGTATATTGGAATTTTTCTTCTTCTTCTTATCTTAACACGTTACAGGGGGTCTGAGCATAAGGGGGTCAGACACACGACAGCTATAAAGAGAGCGCAAGAAAGGCAATTGCACTTGTAGTTTTCACTTTATATATATTTAAAAACTTGACAAACACATACACGAACTTTGATTGTATTGGGTATTTTTTATTTATTTTTTGGACAGACAGATTATAAAAAAAAATGGTCTGTCACAATAATTTTTTTTTTTTATTTTAAATTTGTAACACTTATTTTAACAAAACTAATAGCCTTAAAGGATAATTTTCTAGGAACACATTTGATATTCTCTTATAAATTATTATTACTATTGCACTAAATCACCGTTACGATTTTTTTTTTTTATATATACTTATTCCAACACTGAATTCACACCACAACTAAATATATAATATATATTATTTATTTATTTATTTATTTATATATATAGCTAATATAGAGGAGTAGAAAGCCACTATATATATGCACATATATATATATAAAATTAATTAATTAATTTATATTCGTTTTCTTTTTTTTTTTCTTGTCTCCTTTTAGTTTAGTAAAAGTAGGGCAATATATGTATGCCAGATGAATCCATGTTTATATCGAAATAATCCAATTGGAGGAAATCCTTTTCTAATAAGATGTGGTGAAATTTTTTTATCCATTTTCATTTTGATATCCATATGTCATAAGGTATATAGGTAGTTAGGTAGGTGTTTTCTTTATTATGTGTGTTTTTCTTTTTCTTTTTTTATTTTAAAACAGACATCATAGAGTTACAATCACGAAAATTTTATCAAAAACCGAATCATAATTCACGATTGACCGCAATTCATCCGCCGAATATGCACTGAATGAAAAAAAAATATGGCCGAATCGAATCTCATTTCTTTCGGCAGTAAAGTTTCTTCTGTTTCTCGAACGAATGAAAAAAAAAAAGGAAAAAACTGTTTTTCTCGGGTCTCGTGTAAAACAATTATATTTTTCTTATTCACAGAAAGAGATAGAAATAGAGATTTAACACAACAACAACAATAAAAAACAGGAAAACTTTAAGATTTTCATAAATTATAAGAATTTTATGACTTTTTGGGTCTTCGTTTGACCAGTCAAGCGTTCAATTTTGTTTTTATTTTCTGAAGTTTTCCAACACAATATTGAAAACTGAAGTAATTCGTCATTTTCTCATCATAACTTCAAACAATAAAGGAGAAAAAAAACACAAATTATTTTTTATTTTTATTTTTTTTGTTTACACTCGTCTCTTTCTATCCCCGTATATAACTAAATGAGCATAAAAAAAAACAACAACAACAAAATACAAATTCACTCTGTTCCCTATTTTTTCCCTTTTTATTTTTATTTTGTGCCACTTGTGATTTTTTGATTGTTATATTCCCGTTCCCGTCCGTATGTTTTCTTTTATATACACATAATATATGTATATAGGTAAATGCACCTTAAAAAGTTTTCTTCTTCGCGTTTCTTCTATACAGTGTGTTCTGGGTCGTTTTGTATATGTATGTATGCAATGTAAGTAAACCCAGGCCTTGTATTACATATATATTGTATAAATGTTGTTTTTTTCTTCTTATTGTTTTATATCTTCTACCGTTTTATACGCGCGCTACACATTCCATTATTTGTGGAAGTTCATCGTTTCGCAGCCAGTTCAATACTACTTTTCGAAGTTTCTCTTTCCTGAAAACAGCTCGCTCGCTCATGTAAATTGGCCTTAGTCAATGTATTTTGTTGCTGGTGTTGCTATCATATATATGCCAAACACATATGCATAACAGCCTTATATCGTGATATATTATAAGTTTTGTAAATAAAAAGAGATTACTCTTTTGGACTTGAAGAAAAATAAGTTTTGTGTGCAAGTATTGTATATGCATACTGCACAGATGTTTTCATTAAGTGTGTGTGCGTGCGGATTTTAATAAGAATCAATATATGGATAGAGTATTTTGAAAGTGTTGAATTTATATTTTATCATTGTATTGCGCAAGGGCACTTCTTTTGTGGTGAATTTATATCAAATTTGATTTTTAGCTTTTATTTTAGGCAGGCAGCCCCAGAGCAAGTAAGTCTCTTCTCTCGTCGAAGATGAAAGAAATACACCACGCTCCAGTCCAGTGAGCTGTTATGAAAGCAATCAGTTCTAACATGTGCATGCGATGTCGGTGAACCTTAATATTTACGTTTTTTGGTGGTTTTTCTTTCAGTATAGTTTTAGCTTTATACTATATTTTACGATGGTATTTCGAGAAGAGAAGAGAAAAAAATCTTGTTGTGAGTAAACTTAGTATACTTTTTTAGAGTGGATGAGTTGTAAAATATGGTAATACCGTGATGATTGTATGTATGTAGGAATTATATGTAATGTGCAAGAGAAAAATTTGATTTAACCATTGACGGTACAAATTTTAGGGGTAAGAATTTATTCGTTATTATTTTTTTCTTCTTCAATTTAATTAATTATTTATTTTATTTTTATTTATTTCAGGATAAAACTAAATAGCCAGTACAATTCGAGAGTATATCGGTAAGAGTTAACCCAGATTTAAAATTCTAGTTGAGTCAACTCAGATTGCGATCTATTACTCTATTGAGGGATGTAAAGTAACAATAACAATTTTAGTGGAGGTTATTCAGATGTCGTAAGACGATAACAAGCTAATATTGGAAGAATAGTTCGATTTTAGAAGAGGACATTCCAATTCATCTGAGACTGTATTAAATATGGAATCGATAAAATGGAAGGAAGAATGATAAAGGACGATGCAAGGTATAATTTCGGAACTTTTGGTTTTGAAACGGGTTTTTGAGATTTTAGATCGCGATATCTTGCTAAGTAAATTAAAAAAAAAATATAAGGAAAGCAGGAAAAAATGAAGATGTTTCGATAGTTATATGACAGGATGAAGCCAATCAAAGAAAATTAATGGAGAGATGTTTAAAAACAAAAAAAAAACAAAAAAAAAAAAGGAATCGATCTGGGTGGACCACAGGGTTCTGTACTGGGAACTTTGTTGTTTTTTATTTACATAAATGATATGAAGTGTATGCTGAATGCTGGAAACATATTATTTGTTGTTAACATGTTGTGTGTGAAGTGAAACGTGTGCATTATTGTGAACAAGTTGAAGTTAAACATTACTAAGTGAAAATTGCAAATAATTGTGTAATAATTGTCGCCAAACAAATCCCATTTGATAACGATACTTATATGTAAGGTAATTAAAGGTGACGAAAATATGAGGTATTATGATCTTCTTCATTTCACTTAATTAAATTTTTCGCAGGACATGGTCTGGTAATAAATGCCATCTTCAGTATAAGCATTTTGCTAACTAAGGTAGTATACCTTAAGTAAATTTATTCTAAGCAGATAGTACAGATAGACGGATTAGTAATTCCAGATTTGAAGATACGGATATAAACACCAGGAAAAGAATGAAGATAATCAAGAATGTAAAAAAAGAAATATGGATATGATCGTTCCTTGTGCTTCGGAATTCATCAGATAAGGCGGTAATTTATCAAAGGATATGAAGTTGAGTTGGCCTTGAGACAATAAAACAGGTTGAATTGTAAAATGGATACTGAGGTTAGAGAATAAATGGAAAAGCTAAGTAATAATATTTCCATAAGAGATACTTACCAACGGGGTGATAATATACAGAACTTGATCAACGTATTATACTCAACATGATTTTTTATTCATAATTTGCATACCAATATGCAAATCAATAAACATTAAAGTATTTTATTTTTGCAAGACTTTCTGTTATAAAACCTGATGAGGGCGATCCGTATGTGACATCCTCCGATCTTTCTTCTGGTGTCTTCCGTCATCTTTTCTTTCCATGTTTACCACATCTCTAACTCGCACCATTTTTCGTTCTTTGTCTCTTCTTTTACAACCTAACCTTTGTATGTCCGTCTTTTCTTCGTTTTTCAACACCCTCTACCATCACACAGATCCCTAAACACCATATTTCCAGCACATCATTCAATTACCAATTCTCGTATTCATTTCCACCTTCATTGGCTCTCCCATATTCACTGCCAACCTTTACCCGTATTGCCGACCTCCTTTTAAACGTAGCTCAACGCACCCCCTTCCTCTCCGCTCGATCCCTACCCACAACCCCATGTATATTTTTCCAGTTTTCCGTTGATTAATTGATTAATTCGATGATCAAGTACTGCAGTTGACAATTAAGATGGACTAACTACTGCGGTGACATTGGAATGCTGAAGAAGATGACACATATTGAAGCAACAATTTCGATTTTAAGGCAAACAAATTTTAGTGTTGTTGTGTCTTGTGCTTAAAAGTACTTCAAATTGGATAAGACTGTCTCAAAACAATAATCTGCTCCTATAATTATAATTTATTACCAATCAGAATTCGATTAATAGAGTCGTCTAACAAAATTCTATTTCAAATGCTTGAAATCCCTACACCACTGAAAGCGGGGGCACTTTAATAAATAGTAAAATTTGTTTTTACACAAAAGTGAGTGCAGTCGAATGGATATGTACATGGTACGTTAACACTTTTAATACAATCTCATTCACACCACGCTACACAACCACCTAACTGAGCTCGAATTCCCATTGTTTATTTCTTTTATAACATACTATTGCATATTCGTATCTCTGTAGATATACATATGACTAAAAAAGTATACGAAGACCACAACCGCACGATCTTAGAGTAAAGATAAACGATATTTTATATGTGGTCACCCTCCCCAGTATAGTATATGGTTTGGTACTCTCAATTTTTCAAATATGTTCTCATTCTCAATTTTCATCTGTCTCTCACAATTTACGATGTCAGAATATACACGGATATGTGAGATGACCCTCCAGTTAAGTTTAAACGTCCACAGCACTAACACATTTCTTTAAAAATGTGTCAAACAGTGCACACAACGATACAGCACCACTTTGCGACCTATACGCTCTCTGTCATAAAAACTCACCACATTATAAGTTCTGCTACTTTTATATTCCGCTCCGCCGAACCAACTCTACCAAACGTTTCATACATTGGAAATAATAATGCATCATTTCTATACACATTCATACACACACATACTTACAGTGTATGAATTAAAATGAAAGGGAAAGCCATGTGTGAAACAGAGGTATGTCAACGCCCTTATATCTATCAATTATTTGCCAATCATCGATCTTAAGCCACGCCCTCTAGCCAATCAAAAGACATTTATTAGAAAAAAAGATGTTGTTTAGACGGCGCTACATGCGTCTGAAGCAAACTTGACAGTTAAGATACACGTGGGATACTCTTATCTGATGTTGTAAGATGCTATATAGATATGTAGTACATATTTACTGTAATCACCCAAAGGTACTAACCACTAGGTTCGGTAACTCATTGCTGCTGTGGGAAACACTTGACTTTTGCATATTAGGGAAAAAGTGTGTATTTTTTGGAGAAATTTTGTACTAGATTTTGTGACGTAAATCATAACACGTGACGTAACAATAAAGGCGTTGATTTAAGGGACACTTTTTCATCCTTGATATAAAGATATGTATATATATATGTATAACTATTGCTTGCAGATATGTTAAATGTGTTTGGGAAATGTTCTGCATTTTTTCCCTTCCAACGGAAAGTAAAGGGCGTTGGTCAGTTTTGTTTAGCACATCCGAGTCTACTTCACGATTATGGTGGAAAGGAAAGGATGGGGAGGGGGGGGGGGGGGGGGGAGAAGTGTGTTAAAGGTATTACTAAGCCCACGGATATTTACTTTGGAAGAGTGTTTTTTTTTTCTAAGGAAATAGATTTTGGTTTAAAGATGGGTTGACATTTTTTTATGGATAAGTTTTTCTAAGGATGCTTTTAGAAGCGGCCAGCGGGATTACAGAATAAGGAGCAGATTTTTGGTAAATAGAGAAAATTGGTTGTACGCATTCTGTAACTTGGATAGTATAATAATCGAATCGGGGGTACAGAAGTAGACATCAATGCATGTATCAACAAGTCACGTAAGTACCTCAAATATGGAAGCTCAATTAGATCCCAGTAAAACAAAAGCTGCGATATTCAATTCTAATAGGCAATGGGGAATTTTCCCTTCACCAAGTAGACCCACCTTTTCTAACAAGTTGAAGTTAACAACAATTTGTTATCTACAGTTTATTTCCATCTCACAAGGTGTTTCGCAAGGCTCAGCGTTAGGCCCACCACTATTCACAATTCACATTAATTGCGATTTATTGAAGGTATAATTTGAGGTAAATATTCATTTATGTATAGTATATTGAGATGACGTTGAATTATATACTAAACAGCATTTGTGGATTGAATTTGAATTTATTTAAATTCCTTATTTATTTATTATTAAGATTCATCAAGTTACTGATTAGGGGAATGTCGTCAGCGTTGGCCTATCGTCTAGGTCGGCCATCTGCAAGTTATTTAGTTTTGACCACTAGCGCTATCAATGTTCGAGCGTGGAAAAACTTCTCTCAGTGATAGCGAACTTTTCGTGACATTGCAGATTTGGAGCGTGAACGCAAAGCAAGTGTTGTGAACTCAGTGGTTTGAAATTCAAAATAAAATTTTTTTTAGCAGCAGTGAATACGGCCTGAAAATGAGGAGAGAATATGCAATCCTCAAGGTAAGCACTGTGAATGTGTTGTGTGACTCATGCTTGAAAATAAACCAAGAGAAAAATTCAATCCTGTAACATGTTTGGTTGTGGTGTCACGTGATGCGGCAATGGCGCTTGTCGTCAAGGTTGACCACTTTGTATAGTCAGAGTTGGCCCACTATGATTGTGTGCTTGGATGATGCCTAAAAAATGTCCAGCACCAGTCCCAACGAAGTTTGTCAATAAAACACCAGCTAAATGAAGATGCCCGCCAAAAAAGCCCTCTTAGGACAATGCAAGAGAGAAGTGCATTTGAAATGCGGCAATATAACGAAATATTTCGGAAATGCGATTCCGAATAATGTGCCCTTCAAATTTTTCTAAAAAACAAAAATGCAACAAATTCAGCTTTTTATTTTATTCAATTAATTTTTCCAGGTCATTTTCAATAATTTCAGCACATTTTTCGTCGACTGTCCAACTTTGACAGGTCTTCACTTTATTTTTAAATGCCTGTATTTTTTTCATTTGTCACCCAATCAATTTGCAATGTTCAGCAAAAGTGTTCGTTTTTCCAGATCTTTCCAAAAATATGCTTGGATTGACCAAATTATTTCTTAATTGGCGGTTATAGGCAAAATTCAAAAGGGTGCCCAACCCTAACGACGCTGCCCTACTACAAAAAAACTTACATACGAAGATTACAATAATTTCGAAAAGCTGAATCGTTAGGTGAGATTTAGATAGGCCTATGCAGTTAATGTGACTATTAATAAGACGAGGCATTGATGTATATGTAGGTTCATGCTTACCATATTCTATGTATATGGTGATAAGGAATGTGGAAAAGTCACGGTTCCGCAAAAGGCGAACCGGGACTGATAAACTCAAAGCCCCCCAACAATTGAGAGGAATTAATCACGCCTTGTAAGGTCAGAAGTAAAAAAAATTCTCGAGTTGTTTCGTATAATTTCGAGAGACTCCAAAGAAATAAGTTTAAGTCGATCAAGATATGGAGGTGGTGCAAGATGATCAGTACAGGATAGACTATGAAGGGCAAATTGGACAAATCTATGCTGGACAGCCTCGATGTGGTTAATATGAACTGCAAGGAAAGCAGATCAAACAGGACTAGAGTACTCTAGGTGGAACAAATGGATGATATTGTTACATGTAACAAACAGAGACAAGTTGCTTACTCTCCATTTCCAGTAGATGTCACCACTTATCTCTTTTTGTTGCACGTAACAATATAAAAGCTTCGTTATATGTTATATGGATCATTAAACTCATTCCATAATCGTTTAATGAAAACCAGAGACTAATTAGCTTTATCAACTTTTAACTGTATCATTTTGATCATCAAACAAAAACTGAGTATTGAGCATAGCCCCAAGTTTTTGGTTTTGTCAAGCCGAATTAATAAGCTACGGTAAATAGTGAAATTGAATTGCACAGGATTTGTTCGGTAAGAGAACGACATAATGGTACACTTTCTAATGTTCAAATGAAGTAGGTTTATCGAGCACCATTTATGGAAAGGGTCTAAGACAGAGTAGTTCAAGTGAACATAGTCATTCTCACTAGAAACGATACAGAAATTTTGTCGTCGGCTGCATAACAAAGAATTCTCGATTTAGACACAGTCATATAAATATATCATTGATGTAAATGATGAAAAGTAATGGTCCTGAGTGGTTTCCCTCCCTGAAGAACATCTGATACAGATAAGAACAAATGCAGTTAACAATAGAATTAAACCCAGAGACAGAGTTCTCTCTCCACTCCTGTGGTCGATCGTAATTGATGACGTGCTAGGGAAAGTTACTAGTTTAGGTTTTAATGTACGAGACTACGCGTATGACCTAGTAGTCACAATACGGTACAATTATGATCAAGTCATATCCGACCTCATGCAAAATGCCCTCTTCAAAATCCGCACGTGGTGTTTAAACAAAAGGCGTAGCATAAACCCCAATAAGACGGTTATCGTTCCGTTTACAAGAAGATCAAAGCTTTCACTAACGGCTCCTCCTCTTGACAATACAGAATTGATATTCTCAGACGAAATCAAATATCTGGGGGTAACTCTACATAAGAAACTTACCTGGAATTCGCATCTGTCCTGAGTAACGGATAGAGCAGTGCGATCGCTCTACACGTGTCGTCTCTTCATTGGCAGAACATGGAGTCTGAAGCCAAAAATAATGTACTGGATGTACACCACAGTTGTTAGGCCCATCTATTCGGCCCTCGCATGGTGGCCAAAAACAAATCAAAAAACGGCTGAGGCTCTGCTTAAAAAAACCCAGCGGCTTCCCTGTGTAGGAATAACTGGTGCCATGAGAACATGTCCTACAGCAGCCATGGAAGCCTTAATAAACCTTCCTCCCCTACATTTGCAGGTGAAAAAGGAAGCGATCTCCAGTGCTATTAGATAGCCAAAGGAGAAAAAGTTAAAGCCAGGCGATCTGGTTGGTCATTTAAGTATCTTAAAACGATATGCTTTGAGAAATGACAATAATATCTAATATAATCACACCCAGGGTGGATTTCGTAATACCATTCCAAGTGGTCCTGGGAGACCGACAGTAATAGCGTTCCACTAAACCGACCTTCCAACAAGGATCGATGGTGTGGTGTACAGACGGCTCAAAAACGAGCAATGGAGTCGGACTGGGCGTATACGTCCCCAAATGCCATATATCAAAGGCTCCTACCGTATTCCAAGCCGAGGTATTGACCATAATAGAATGTGCCAATATCTGCATTAAAAGAGCCATTAATGGCTTAACCATTAATATCCTCTCGGACAGTCAAGCTGCCCTCAACCCCTTAAAGTCCTACACTGTCAAATCAAACCTATCAAGGAGAAACAAAGTTATCCTCATGTGGGTGGTAATGGCCTAGCCAAAAGAGGAGCGGAAACTAAGTTTGTCGAACCAGACCCATTTTATGGCACTTCAGAGTGTTACCTCAGAGCTGCCCTAACCGACTGGGAGAATAAACAAAAATCCTTGTACTGGGAAGGCTACAAGGACTTCGTCAGGCAAAAAAACAAAAAAAAAAACAAAAGAACTCCTACTCCGTAGAAGAGCAGAGCTCAAAATGATTACAGAGCTCCTCTCAGGCCATTGCCCCTTAAGGTATCACCTAAACAAGCTGGGCTTGACTGAGGCTTTATCTTGCCGTTTCTGTCAGAATGCTCACGAAACCTCGGAGCACTTGTTCTGCAACTGCGAAGCATTGACTAGGCGGAGACTACTCCATTTCGAACATTCTTTTCCTCCACCAACCTACGTGTAGAATCTCAATCCCAGAATGGTTCTAGACGTTATTAACAGTCTGAAGCTTGCTGTTTGTATGAAGAAATTGTAATCGATGAATTAACTTTAAAAAATACCCATCCTGATATAACCTTGTCTAGAAACTCTATTCTATTCACACTGTGATTAGTCCATCCATAACTTAAAGCTGGTCTTCGGAATTACTTTTCTAAGGGGAGAAGCAAACGAAAAGTAGACATTTTGAGGAGTGTCTGCATCTCAAAAGGTATCTTGAGCTATGAAACAGAGTAATGTTGAACTTAAGACATTGAAATGTATTAGTAAGAATGAGCGTAATTGGCTTTGTCTAGTATGTATGGATTCCTATATTTGGGTAATAGATATGTATGAAATGCAAGAAATGGACAGATAAAAGGTATCCATTTTAAGACTTATCGTCCGATTGTTCCAACCACATTAAAGAGTATACAAAGTTGTGGCGACACTTTCGTTCTGAACTGTATAACCAATAGCTGCTGATTAGGATTACAAAAAGGGAGTTAGCTATAGGTAGGCTTTTGAATTTATAAAAATGAAAAAAAAAACAGTCTAATGACAACGTCCGTTAAAATCGCATAAAAAAAGTATCAGTTTTTTTGACTTAGGAGTCTATCTAACCCCAGAACGCTTACCGCCACCACCAGGCTTCATCTTGAGATCGAGCTAATTCAGGCTGACAGCTTGGGCTTACGAAAACTATCTAATATCAGAACGCTTACCGTTGGCTGCCAAGTCGTCAAAGGGAGGACTTGATTCTATAGTCCAGGTATTTTAGCAATAGAAGATCCCCAGTGCCATCCTGGTTATTTAGGTAGTCAGCAATTGGACCGTTACCATGTTAAACGGCCTGGGCTAATCAGCCACTGTAATTCTACTTTAAAGGCATCATTAATACAGGCGTCAAGCAATCTAGTTGAATCCGATCCACATATTCATATTTGTGAACTACTCCTTTAATGTGTCAAGCAACTCTGCCGCTTTCATAGAGCAGTTGCCACTTCAAATCATTTCATTTGAGTAGCTCGTTGTAATTGGAACGGCTTGCATAAGCTTTAGAAACTATTTCCAAACCGCCACAGTTTCTGCTCCAGGCAGACCTGTTAATCACACATGGCAGCTTCGTCACGGACACGGTCAATGTGGACGCATCTCCTTAATACAGTTGGCATTTAATTAAAAAGTCAAAGTCTAGATCTTACGTGTTGACGAAACGTAATTATGTAGTAATAATTTTGACGGGAACATGAAAATATCCTGAAAAAATAAAAAATCCGGAAATAAGAAAATCCAGAAATGACAAAATCCAGAAGTGATAATATTCAGAAACGACAAAATACATAAAAGTCAATGGATTTTGTCACTTCTAGATTTCATCTCTTCTTGATTTTGTCTTTCTGGATTTCGTCAATCTGGATTTTGTCTATGTGGATTTCATACCCAACTCAATTTTGACGATGTTTACCGAACCGGGATTTCCTTTAAAATTGGCCTTGAATTCACTTAAGTATGTCTTTTCTTTACTTTCAACACTTTAATTATCCGAAAATAAAACTTTTAGTTATGCGATCGCGATGTTTTCTGTTCCTACCTTCGTAGTGAGAATTATTCCGAGGATTCCAATGGTTCGATATTGATAAATCTCACCATGATCTAATAATCTATTAAGTCTTGTTCTGGATGGTCTTCTATCCACAATGATAGCTTTTCTTGCTAGTGCAGAACTTTCGCCCAGGTAATAAATGTTCCTCGTTCCTGAGTGAATAACCAGAAGAGGCGACAGATAAATGAAGTTTTCAATATTCATATTTGAAGCTGACTATGACTAATGATGGAGTTAGGGTCTTGACAAATCTTCTTGAGTTATTTAACGAAGAGATCTATAAGGTAGTCCTCGTTATTTGCACTTTCGTACAAAGAAGTGTTGGGGAAGTAGATACCCATTAAATCTCTGGTACAGTCCTGTACAGGCCCGCAGGATCGTTCTTCATAAATAGTGCCAATAAGCGTCACATAGGATGGCGCAATGATGTGCAAGATGGGGAAACATTAGTTGGTTATTGGGTTGATAAGCTGCTTATATTTCAGCCCCTTTGTATCTTTAGATCATTTTCTTTTCCTAATCATTGGGTTTAATAGGTAACGTAATAGGCCTAATTAACATTCCTCATGATCGATTTGGTATGGTTATTGAATTTGGACAGATTAGGCATATCAAGATACTTGGCGTTCTTAGGCTGGAGTTGTTTTATCATTGATTTCGATTTCAATGTTGTCAGCTCATGTAGCGATATTTTCTTCAGGTAGAGGGGTTTTTGGATGTAAATCATTTCGGATTTCCTCAGATTGATTTTGATCCCCCATTTTCTGCTGACATGGAGTAGGCATAGATGAGGTAGTCATCTGAATAAAGCACTGTGGTTTTGGTCATTGGGAGGCTGATCATACATATAGAGATTGATCACACCTATAGAGATTGAAAAGTATTGGTCCAAGAACTGAACCTTAGGGGACACCAGCACTGACTGAAGTTGACGAGAACTTGGCACTCTTGAGTTCAATGTAGAAATTCCGGGATGAAAAACAACTATGTATGAATAACCTGTATAAAGTGGGGCTGGAGGTCAAAATTATCAAAATTAATAATTTGGAAAATGATTCCATTTATCCAAATGGTTTCGAAAGCTTTTTCGACATCAAGGAAGCCGCGTACTTTTTGCTCCTTTTTGTTTGTAAAGGATACACATATCATGTGTATGAGTTTATATTTGACTTCAGTCTGCATTTGAGATTGTTATTGCAAAAATTGTACCTGTTATTTGTAGCCTTTCTCAACTTTTAAGTTGAGAGCCGAAAAACCTATAGGCTGAGCGCTACTTTATTCCTATACGTGTAAATTACCGGGTGTAACTTATGTAGCTGCAAGCTGAAATTTAATAAGTGTGCAACAAACGCTGCAATATGTAATTGTGGGTCTATCACTCTCTGGAAATAAAAACCTGCTGGGGAAAGAGAAGTTTGGTATAAAAAGTTTTATTTAAGCTCATATCTTTCGACAATACCACAGCTGGCGAAGTATCCTGTAGAATTTACCATAAGTCACAACATTTTGTTCATCGATGAAAAGCTGTGATTTGGATCGTATAGCATTTTCATTTGATCAACTCGAATATGATTGCCAGTAGACATTCAGTTACAGTCAAAACAGAGTTTTGATTTAGATTGGTGCTCATTTTGTAGAATCTCTACTAACAGAAATTATGGGCACATCACCATTGCTTTTATTGTAAATGGTCTGATGGAAAAAATCCTGCAGAGTAGTTAAATACCAAACCGTACTCTAATTGCCACCAAGTAGAAAAAAAAAATATTTGGTCATCGGTGAACCGTGATACTTTTAATTTCTACTTTTCTGTGCCCAGATACTTTCACTGGGTCACTTACCAGAAATTTTCCAATTCTACGTTTAATTTTCTTTCCATATTCCTTTACGTACAATTCTGTGGAAATTAGACGAAATGTATTGTTCACTGGCGATAATCAAACCTTAATATATTTCTTAATGTTTCAGTACCTCTACCATCTGGGTTAAAAGTTTCTTTTTCGATTCTCTCATTTAAATTTAAATTTTGGATATATTATGTATGTGAGTTTTAACATCTGCAGCTACTTTAGTTGTTGTATTTGTAGTTATATAATAGTATAGTAATTATTATTAATTATGAGAAAGTATAAAAGGTCACAATTAAAGTATCTGATCAAAGAGAAATCGATGGTTCGTGTTTAACGTATAACGTAAGTTATGTAGAACCTGAAGAAGAGTCACATAAAAGCTCGAAACGTCGTCAAGCGGCAATATATGTGTCGCTGGAAAATTCAGGGCTCGTGTGTCATTATCTCATTTTCTAGTTGTATGACTGAATTTCTTATTATTCATTTTCGGATGTGTTCAAAATGCTCGCGTCCAGTAACAATTCTTCTATAATATCCTGTTGTGAGGAGATCACCAGCGGTGCATATCAAAAGGCAAGCCTCCGGTGGATCAACAGTAAAATCTGTCGTCTTGCGAAGCAATTATGACCTGCATATGACAAGAAGAGGACAAAAGAACTCCCTAATGGTAGTAGAACCGATATAAAAAAATCTAGTAGGGCTCATTACGGGTCATTCGGTTAACAAAGATAATTATAGTTGGCTGTAAATATCGTCGAACGATTTCTGCATCAGTTGTAAGGGTTCGGAGGAAATCGCATCTGCTCAACGAGTGCTCTGCTCTCTCTCTCCGGTTTATAGAGACTAAAATTTCCGAAATGTTTATACGGCAAGAGATTTTTGTCTCTGGAAACCATAACATTAGGTCTCTGCAAATCATAATAAAAAAGTCTCTAGAGTCACATTTCCGAAGTGTTATACACGAAATTTGAAGTTTGTATTTATTTTCCCGCGGACGGGAATTGAACCTGCACTTGTTAGAATTGGTCAAAGATAAAGAATAGTAGAATTTTTAAGAACTTTTATTTTTAACGAAAAGTTTGGTCTCTAGAGATCTCCAGAGATCTTTGTTAATTGTCAAGCAAGAGATTGTTCAAAAGAATTATTTCAAAAGTTATTAATATTTTTATGTTATAGGAAAAGTGGAAAAGCTTAAAAAAATATATCCTTGGTGTATACAAATTTTACAGGAAAAACACAACAAATTTTGTGGGTTTTTTTTCACCAAAAATAACCAACCTCAATTAACGAAACAAATTTTCTGCCCTAAATGTATTATATTAATTATTATTTTTTTTTACTCCACTTTATCCCTTTTCTTTCCAAGTAGACCTACACTTAACTAACACAACACAAATAGTCTCCGGAGACCTGAAGACGACAAATGAACAAACATCAGAGACCGAACACGGAGAACTGTTTATTTTAAAATACACGACGGGAAATCGGAGACCAAAAAATTCTCTAGAGATTAATTAGGTCTCTTTAGAGAGTTTTTCCGTATCCAAAGTGTATAAAGAATAAACGATGTATAAAATTGGTCTCTGGAGGCCAAAGTCTCTCACCATGTAGCTTCACCTTTAGATAGCTTCTTCTTTTCAAATCTGGAACCTGCAAAGTATAGAACTCAGATGTATCCTAAGATTCCTAAGGAAACCAGGATGGATCTAAGGCGGCTTCAAAAAGTTTATCCCATGAGGTCATGGGGCACTAGTTATCTAGTTATTTCTAGCAGTACCCCGCTCGTCTTACCTAGCCTAACTTAACCTACCATCATGTGATATGAGATCACATGAATTGAACCCAACTATGTCTCATTTGATATATTTTTTATATTTACTGAGTAGGCTGTTTATCTGTATCTTTCTGAGCGTGTGCAACCCGACTGTAAGAAGATACTAAAACGGCACATGATGTTGAATTATATAGAGTAGATAGTGGCAGCAATAGAAAGTTTCAACATGGGTCCTGGAGGCCCACGAGACCAGTTAAGGGTTAATGACATCAATAGCAGTATATCACTCGACATACATATAGTATACAGGGTGTCCCGTCGAGATGGTAAAAAATTTTAAGGGTCGAAAGTACAGCCTATTTGCGATCGAAAATGTTATATAACATTTTTTCGAGTTCGCACTATTTTCGAAGTTATAGACGATTTTCGATTTTTTCGAAATTTTATTTATTTATTTAGAACTTCATCAAAAATCTGACTACTAAGTTTACAAAAGAAAAATTAAAAAAAAAAAAATAAATTAAAAATTATTATACATATGTAAACAATGATATTGACCAACAGTGTACAAACAAAATTAATAAAATGAAAAGTAACCTTAACTAAGCTGATCCCTTAATTCACTTTTTGAAAGATGAAAGTCAATGCAATCAAACCAGTTGTTAAAGAGACGAGACATTGATGAAATCGGCTCGTGAAAACCATAGTTCGTACTATGATGAGGAACGACGAGGAAGTCGTGGAATAGATATATTGAAAGTATTTAAGAGCTCAGGAGAATTTATCGCTCCCTGTAAACACTGAAACGCAAAAACAACTCTGGAAGCTTTTCGCCTATTTTCGAGAGAATCCAATGGAAAGAGTTTAAGCCTATCAACATATGGAGGTAAAATAATAGGGTTATGCCAATGAAGTCCACGCAGAGCGAAACGAACGAATCTCCGCTGCACAGCCTCAATACGATTTATGTGTACAGCATAAAACGGAGACCAGACCGGACTGGCATACTCCAAAATAGGTCTAACGAATGTGCAGTAAAGGACCTTCGTTATGAATGGATCATTAAACTCCTTTGACCATCTCTTTACAAACCCCAGAGTAGCATTAGCCCTGGCAACGATTGTATTAAAATGATACTCGAAGGAAAGGCGTGTATTAAGGAAGACACCCAAGTCCTTGGGTTTTGTCAAGTCTAAATAATAAGCATCCATCTAAAGTATAACTGAAGTTCAATGGACTCATTTTACGAGAAAAGGACATAGCAGTACATTTGTTGATGTTGAGAGGAAGACAGTTAATAGCACACCAATTATGAAAGGTGTCTAAGTCCAAATTTAGAATTCCACACTCGTTTTCATTAGAAACAATGCGGAAGATTTTGGCATCGTCAGCATAGCAAAGTATTCTTGAATTAGTCAAAATCAGAGATACGTCATTAATGAAAATAATAAAAATTTTGAACCTTAAGTCACATTTTTGACCATAACTCAGTTCAGGTTGCTCACAGGACGACCCTTTTTCTTGTGTTTTACTCGTAACATTACAGGCTCTCATTTGGTGTAACTCGATTTTGAAAACGTACACACATAATGGAAAAATTGGCGATTTGTTGCCAAAACATTTTTTTCGTCAGAGAATTCATTTGTCTTCAAAGAGTCATAAATTTCGAAAAGTAACCATGCCAACTGTTGAAATAATAGGGAGATGGAGCCGATGATTCCTGATGAAAGGTTACAAGAGTAAGTTAAAAAGTACTGACTTGTGTCTATCAAAGATATATTTCAAAATGACATTATATATATATACATTGACATAAAAACATATGAAAGGCAAATTCAATTAGTTCAAACATTCATTACTAGATGGATATCAAGTTTATGTCTTTAATATTAGTTAGTTCCTATATTGATTAATAGATGGATTCAATAGTTGATGTCGTTGTAATTAGGGCTCGAACACATATTCCAACACACCTCCTCAACGTCAGCAACTCAGTCTCTCAAAACTGCATACCAAGTTTTTTGAAACACTGATGATGCTTGACCTCTGACAAGCCTTTGGTAAGTGCATCAGCTGGCATATCACTTGATGGCATGTATTCTAGTTTCACGATTTCGTTTTTGATAGCTTCTCTGATGTAGTGATACCTGTAGTGTATATGTTTTGTCCTGGAGTGTCTTCCGGCGTAGTGGGCAATATGTTGAGCACTCTGACTGTCGTTGAATAAGTTAATTGGTTGATCAGTTGGTATTATATTTATCTCCTCAAGTAAATTTTTTAAGTATGTGGCCTCCTTTGCAGCACTGCTCAAGGCGATATATTCGGCTTCAGCGCTAGACGTCGCAACTACTCGTTGCTTCCGTGATTCCCAGGATATGGCAGAAGCTCCAAGAATAAAGGCAAATCCCGTCTGCCATTTTCTGTCATTTAGGTCTTCCGCCCAATTAGAGTCGACATACGCATGTAATACCTTGTTTGTTTTTTGATAACTAAGGCTTGCTGTCTGGGTTCCTTTAAGATACCTTAGCACAGAAAGTGCTGCATTCCAATGTTGCCTTCTTGGATCTTGACAAAATTGTGCTAAAGTGTTGACACTATAGGCAATGTCTGGACGACTGTAGACAGATAAATGCATTAGTGAACCAATCAATTCCTGATACTTTTTTTGGTCTACGCGCTCTCTTTCCCCATCAATAGTTGGTTCGTTTTGTAGTTTAAGCTTTGACTGTAAGGGTAACTTCCTAGGTTTGCAATTGTTTAGGTTAAATGCTTGAAGAAGTGTTTCAATATATCCTGATTGACTGACCTTAATTGATTTTTTATCTCTTTTGATTTCAAGTCCAATAAATAAATTAGGTTCACGGATGTCACGAATGTCAAAATCTGTCTCTAGGAATTTCTTTAAGTTTACATAAAAGGTTTCATCATCGGTCGCTATTAGTATATCATCAACGTATACAACTGTGATAGTGAGGTTGACTTTCGTTCTGTAAAAATAGATGCACTCATCGTAACTGGAGTTTTCGAATCCAATTTCTTTTAGCTTTCTTTCAAGTCGTTGATTCCATTGGTGGCCTGCTTGCTTTAGTCCATATATAGCCTTTTTTAACTTGCATACTTTATTCTTATCTTCTTCAGAGATAAACCCCGTCGGTTGTTCCATATATATGTCTTCATTTAATTCGCCATATAAGAAGGCTGCTGAAACATCTATGTGATAAAGTTTTAAATCCTTTTCCATAGCTATGGCAAATATTAAACGTACTGAGCTAAGTCTCGCCACAGGAGAGAATGTTTCCGTATAATCCACTCCAAACTCTTGTGTGTAACCTTTTGCAACTAGTCTTGCTTTACGACGTTTTATTTCACCATTCACTCCATACTTTGTCTTGAAAACCCATTTTCTGTCAATAACGTTCTTATTTTTAGGACGATCTATCAAGCTCCATGTATTATTCTTTATCAGAGAATCATATTCTTGATTCATAGCAAGCTTCCATTCTTCGGCGTCCGATGATTTTTCAATTTCCTTTAAGGTTTTCGGATCTCTAGCTTGATTGGCTATATTCGCATTTTCCCTTTTTCTTCCTTTTTTTACTCGTAGTCATTCCTTTAAATTCCTGGTTTTTATTTTTAAGTACTGCTTGCCGCTTTGGCCTTTGGTTTTTATAATCCAGCTCGGGTACTTCTTCTTCTGTTGATACCTCTTCGATATTTGATGATATACAGTCCACCGATGTGGTTTGGTTTTTATAATCCAGCTCGGGTACTTCTTCTTCTGTTGATACCTCTTCGATATTTGATGATATACAGTCCACCGATGTGGTTTGGTTTTTATAATCCAGCTCGGGTACTTCTTCTTCTGTTGATACCTCTTCGATATTTGATGATATACAGTCCACCGATGTGCGCCCTTTTTTTAATTCTTCATCTCCTATCACTTTATTTTCATCTTGTTGAAGCTGTAAGGTATCATGGACTTCAGGTTTAATGTCGTCGGTTTTAATTTTTTGTTCTTTGGGCACATGCTCCTTCCATTTGTCAGTATCAAGCTCAAATTCGTAGAAATTTTCTCTTTCAATCATTTCTCTATCAACTTCCTCGATGAATCTTACATCTCGACTCTTGATAATGACTCTGGATCCTCTCTTCCATAATCTGTAAGCCTTGGAATCCTCTGCATATCCGATGATAACATATTCATCACTTCGCGGATCAAACTTTCCTCTCGTGCCTGATTTATCCAAAACGAAACACTTAGAACCGATTTCCTTCAAATATTTTACAGATGGTTTTTTCATTGACCATAATTCTTCTGGGGTTTTATTGATATTAATTTTTGTTGGACAACGATTTCGTAGATAGGCTGCAGTTTGGCTGCAGATGATCCGGTTCTCATAGAAAACATCCCTCATTTATTATCTTTTATAAAAGTCCAACACGATTAGTCCACCTTAAGTATTGCCAGAGTTACAGTAAAAACTTGCCTGCAACATACCTCTCATAACTTGAGCAAAATTAAAGTTTTTACCATCTCGACGGGACACCCTGTATATGGATACGTATAACATAGAGTTTTTGATTCAATTAGACTTTTTATAAGATCGTGTTTTCTTTGGTAAAATTTAGAGGGCGACATCTCTCGAGCAAATATATAGGTACTATAAGACTTTTTTTTTTGTATGCATTGAAGGGTAACATTAGGCATTTTTGGTGGATAGTACTGCTACGACAGCTCGAGACATGATGATTATCGATAAAGAATGAATAATCTACGGGAGCTTATGAAATTATAAACAAAATTAAATTAAGCTGAAATAAATGAATTGGGCACGCTTTTACTGAAAATGTCCTTCAGCATTCAGCTGAGCCCCTTTCTAAAGTACGTTACACAACGTGGCGAGGCGGGCGAGGCGAGGCTAGATTAGGCACTTGAGCGAGGCGAGGTGTAGTGTTCACAATAAGGCGTTCAATATCTTGGTAAATCGCGAAACCAGAGCATACAAATTATATTATCAGATTCTAAAAAAGAAATTCTGTGTTTGTCAAGTGCTACTTTTCACATAAGTGTACTTTCCGCAGTTTTGCTAGTGACTTGATAAAGAACAAGCGATTAGAATTTGGAGAACTCGTCATTCATATATGTATATAAAGATTTTCATACTGATCCTCATATATTCTTTTAGTATATAAGAATGAGTTAAGAACCCTTTGATTATATTAAAGAAAAAACCTATACGAATATGCCGGGTTATCAAAATTAGCGCGCTGCATTACGCGAAAAATTTATCAATTTCATTCTCGAGCGAGATACCTCGAGGTGTCTCGCCATATCGCGCGCTGTCACAGCATTGTTATGAACACTCTCATAGTACAGCGTGCAATCATTTTATTTCTTCAACTCTTCATACAGCCTCGCCTCGCCTAGCCTCGCCTCGCCTAGCCTCGCCTCGCCTAGCATGGCCTAGCCTCGCCTCGCGTAGCCTCGCCTCGCGTAGCCTCGCCTCGCCTCGCTTCGTTGTGCACGAACCCTAAGACAATTCAACCAAATTACTAAAGTTGTAGATGTTGAGTGTTGTGGCACTAAAATATTTCAGTATGACAACGATACGCCGCATTAATATTTTTCCTGTCTCTTTTAGTTATGCATCAATTGTATCTTTTAGAATTTAGAGGATTCAAATCTTTCAAACACTAAAATCACTGAAAGCATTCGTACCACTTAAAAATTAAAAAATAAAAGTTGAAAATAGTTTAAAAATCAAATTAAAAATTTTTATACCACCCATAGCAGCTGCGCTTATCTATTTTCGTAACTAATGAAAACCATTTCCTGTCTCTCAATTCTTATCAGCTCATTTCCATTTTTGTTTCAACTTTTATTTTTAATTTATCTTCTCTTTTCTAATAATATCCAAAAAAAAATAAAATGAAAAAAGAAAAAAGTCCATACGTCATGCTCAGTATCGCTTTGTCAATCAGCAAAATGCCATTCAGTCAGAATTCAAGTGCTGAACTAGTGAACATGTTTCCCGTCCCGGGGGCAGAGAACAAAAATCTCGTTAAAATTCAGTCCACTCTCCATTCCCTTCCCTTTCAACAACGACTGTATGCGGTGGGTTCCATGGAGGGGCCTTTTTCAATTCAATGCGGCGATACTTTTTCTCTACTACATATATTGACTGACCTTTTCCACCGGAAGTTTGTAACCCCAGAGGTAATATTAGATATGAATAAAGGTTCCAGGGTCATCAAATTATGTTAATTAAGTCAAACACTTCCTCTTGGGCAATGTATTATGGCGTTCTATTGCATTCCAGAGCAGATTTCCACGTCTTCTCATTTGATACATACTTTTTTGGTATAGTTACGTACCTCCTACCTAAATGGAGTCAGAATAATTTGCAGAGACAGCATTTTTAAATTTTTAATTGGAATGGCGTTAATTAATAGTTGCGAGAGTGACATTTGACTGTTCTAGACTGAAATTAATTTTGAACTTTGAATAGATGTATGCAGCTATACAAAACGAGTTTAATGAAAAACTATTGATTTTGGGGACAAATTATGCAACATGGCTTTGGAACAGAAGAATTTAGGCCATGTAAAGGAAATTGCGATGTTTTTTTTTTTTTAAAAAAAGAAATCTGTTCAAATACCAATTACAATTGATTAAGTAATATATAGATTGTGATTTCTTAGGTCTTTTCTGGAGATAAGAATATTTTTCATATTATGCTCTGTGGACCACTTTTTGCAAGCCTCTGTAGTTTTAAGATTCTTTTGATAGCTAATTTTATCTGAAATTAAATCACCACATCCCTTCATGTGAAAAAAATATATTAAAACAAGTAAAAAAGCTAAAATTGGTCTATGAACCAATTCTTATGATACCCTAGATAAATACCCATATGTAATTTCGTGGTCAATGGTCATCCATCATCAGTGCAAGTTTGATTGTTGAAGTGGTTTTTCGCATATATTTCTAGAGCGGTTCGTCGGACAGTAAAAATGATTATAACCAAATTTATATAATTTCGTATTCTCAAAAAGTTTTTAGTACAATAAAAATGTCTGCCACTGATCGTTTTCACAGTATCCGTAAAAAGCCGAAATTTTTATATGCCAACACCAAAAATTGGTTTCGCGATTTAATCCATTTTGAAGTTTTATTTATTATTACCAAAGATTCTGTAATAAAAAGATATTGCAGGCACATTGTGTAGTTTGGCCTCAGTGAAAAATAATGTGGAAATTCCACCTCTGTTGAGACATTATTAAAACTTCGCATTGTGCACTGCCTTCACTAATCATGAACAGCACAGTTAGCCCATTGAATAAATAACTAATAAGGAAGCGGGGTTTCGTGCGAATACAGTGTACGTGAGTAGGCAATTCAATGACAGTCAAATCCATGGAGCGGGGGGAGAAACGACAAGAGGGCTGGTCACTTATTTGAAAGTTCTGCCTAACAAGTCACTTAAATTATCATAGGCAACGCAAAGGAATATTATCTGAAGATAAGGGGGCACCAAAAATTTGTTTATTTTCCCCGTTCAAAATTTCACGGTTTCACTACTGCCATGACGAAACATTTCGACGAATGGCTTAGGTTTTCACCCGATATGCCATTTCTTTATTAGTTATTTATTCAATGAGTTAGCCTGGACCTGATGCCACTGACATATAATAAAAATAGACTGAGCGTTCTTGCTTTAAAAATAGCATAAATATTGAAGAGGCTGTGAAAACCCTTTATTTCGTTCAATTGTACACTGATTCATAATTTATTAATATTTGTCGATTAGAAACACTAAAGATGTTGAAAAATAGTATTACATTACATAAAAATTATTTAGGAAATTAAAATTGTTTTAAATAACACAAAAAATAATTTTTAATGTTACTGAAAAATGTGCTCCTCTGCAGATTTGATGTCAAACTTTTTATGTCAATTCCAATGCAAGTATGTACTTTTTCCAAAATTGGTTACAGTTCAGTGTACCCTTTGAGCTTGAAAGAGACAAAAAGATTTTAGCCAAAATTTGTGCCATTTTTAACTACAGGAATTCAGTGCTGCCAATTTAGCTACTTTGTGTCTAGATTTAGCCACTTTTTAAAGCATTTGGCCACATTTTTTTTACTTTTAGCAGTTTTTTTAGCCACTTTTTCTTTCTAAAGCTGTTTTTTCATTACAATCATTTTTAAGAACTGTCCCAACTTTCTACCAAGGGCTTACACTTTTTAGAGAAATTCAAACAATAGGTATAACGGTTAATACATTCAAATATTTGTATGCTATCGATGGACGGAATTAGAAGGTACAATTGCTGTTAAATGTATACGAGTACATGAGAAAAGTAGCGAAACCGTAAGCTTCAAACTAGAACGAAGATTGATTTGATTTCTGTACTGAAGAAAAACGATGATACAAACTCGAGACTAGACACGACGTAAAAACCAATTTTTGTATCGAGTGTGTATCAGTCCATGGTACACATAGTTTATACACGGTTGATACACGTTCTTGAAGCAGCAAAGAAAATTCATCATTTGCATACGATCTATACGCACATAAACTGAGCACACTCATACATATGTAATAAAATACTCGCGTATCATCCGAGTTCAGGCCGTAGCTAGCGGAGGGAATAGAGGGGCAATGCCCTACCTTAAAATAACAATGCCATGCCTTAAATATCTCAATGTTATTCCGTATTCTGCAGCGATGTCATAAAAGTCATTGCGGCAAGTCTGCGTAATCGGCAACACTGACCACTCAGTCATATTTGCGTTGCTTACCTCCTGCCATGTATGATGGTAAAACGATTGGTCGACTACTTGAATAGCTTTGGTCATGACATTTGACTGTTACAAGAGTCGTATATGAAAATTATCCTCTGATTTTGAAGACTCCCGATAAAATGAAAAATGGAAAATTCAATGGTAATGATATTGCAAAAATTATTGACATCAAAGGCGTTATGTTAAACATGACAATTCGACTGGCGAACATAGTAGCAAAAAAAAATTTTTTTTATGTGTTCTGCTACCGGCTGAGGCGGCTTTAAAGGCTTTACAGGGTCGAAGCATGGGATTGTAGGATTCCATATCAATAATAAAATGTATCCAGGAAGAAAATGGAAATTGAGGTCAGAAGAGATGTATGAGACAATTTTGGAAGACGCTGAATATACCATATTGTAGCAAAGAATCTTTAAATAGTTCCCAGAACAGAAGAGACAAATAAATGCAAGACATCTGGACGATTAAATGCTGTATGGCCCATCACCTTCTCGTCAAAACACTGCAGACATAATTTAAGATCCTCAATTTAAAGCGGATGATGAAACTGTAGACATACATATTAACAGCTGCGATGAAAAAAAGATTTGAAGACAATGAGGATCTACTAGATTCAAAATTTTAGTTTGGATGAGTTGGACAAAGTTTAATTCTGTTCAACATTTAAATTATTGTGAGGAAATTAATGAGAAAGAAACAAATCCGTATTTGCAATTATTTTTCAGGTATTAAAATTCCTTTCAAAGAAGAGGCTAGTATTGTGAAAAGGTACTTGAATGAGTTAAATGGTCGAGGAGATCAGAGCGAAAACATATTAGAAGTTCTATACCGACAAAGAGAATTCAGCTTCATACGAATCTACCTTTTCGACACTAATGGCTAACAATATGCCTCAAAGAATGTCAATAGTTCATGAGATAATGACAGGTTTGGTGTTTCTTGCATTTGAACGGAAAAGAACAGACAAAAAATATTGACGAAGTGCTACGAAAATTCCATAATATGGTAAATCGAATACTGCAATTATATAGAATATTTTTACCATATTGTGTTTCTTGTGTGGTCCATTTATTTCTTTTTATTGTAGATACCTGTTTTAGTTCACGCATAAATTTTTTTAATAAAATGAGGGTTCTAAAAGCTTTTCTTTTCCAAAATATGTCCCTTCACCTGAACAGATGTATCCCGAATGCACCGAAAATTTACGCCCTACTTCAAATTTCTGATGCCCTACTTTTAATTTGGTTCTAGCTACTGGCCTGTCCGAGTCCAACCATCTGCTCTATATTGGACCATACACGCAAATGTTCTAAAATAGTGCCAAGAAAACCAGTTTTTAGTGCGGTGTATCGAGTGTGTATCATTGGGTGTCACCGGACTAAGGGATATTTTGGGTATACCGCAATTTTTTCCACGAAGGTCATATATGCTGGGTTGAAATAAATCAAGGAACATAAAAGTGGTATAGAGCCACTTAAGAGTATGTGATACTCGGTCTATCAACTGAACCTGTCATAACTCGCATACATACTATAGAGCAGTGGGATGAATTATCGTTACATTTTCAATTGAATCAATAAAAAGAGAATAATTATATTTTACACTCAATATACACGGACCCAGCAAATCAACTTTATTTAATTTACTTAAAAAGTGTTGTTTCTGAAGTACAAGGAGCTGTGAATTTATTCGAGGAGGATAACATCGATTCCTCAAAACTTTTAACTTGCCTTACGTCTTTAATTAAGTCGCGTTGTGGAAGAATCCTGATTTCAGCAATTTACATCAGATTGACTTATTTTCCTCAGCCGTTAAATATTATATAGATCCGTTACAGTACCTGGGTTATAGTTTTGGGTCTGCTTTTCGAAAAACCAGTATAACGACTGAGAAAGAAAACATTGTACGCATCCGATACAAGGATTTTACATTGAAATTAATACCAGAGCTGCAATAAAAGATACGTACAAATATTGAAATATTGAAAAAAATTGCAGTATTAAATGTAGTAGAAGTCTTGAATTGCGGAAGTCATGGGGAACAAAAAAGAAATTATTAACAAGACTTAACTCAATGGAATAACAATAATTTTATCAAGTGGGAAAACATCAGTAATACAAGTCTCTTTTGGATCGAGGTATCTAAATATAAAGGTGCTGCAGACAAAAATCAATTTAGCGAACTTTCTACGTTAGTTATTGCACTGCTAAAAATAGTATTCGAATACAGAAGATGAACTGTTCAGATTGATAAACTTTGTGCAATCTAAACTACGGAATAGAATGGATTTGAAGACACTTAATTCAATAATAAAAGTTAAGATTTTTTTAAAATTGTTGGGGAAAGAAGATGTCGTTAAGGTTTAGGTAGAAACGTTTCTTAGCCACAAATTCTTGAAATTTAGCTACTTCTACCCACTTTTTATGTAGATTTTAGCCACAAAGCTTAGCCAAGAGTTGGCAACTTATTATGTAACTATGTAGTGATTGGATTCGCCGTGAAGTCCAGACTGCCAGCATTAGCTGAGAGATCACTCCGTGATCGGCGATAGCGCAGGGCGGCACGCTAGCACCTTGACTAGTGCGGAAGAGTTATAGAGGGGGTTAACCCAACACCTGCCGCCAGTCACGATCCATAAATAAAAGATTATCGTGCCTATCAAAACACCCTAGACACCACAACCAGCCCTGAAGGGGCCCTTACATCAGTTACCACTTCGATTCATGAAGGCGCAGGTGTTAAGCCTTCCTGCTGCTTGCCCCATCAACCCAATCGATACTGAGAGGAGAGTATTTTCCATTGTCTCTATGATGACTTGTAATTTAGGAGTGAAAGAGCGGACCTATTCAACCATCATCAAATGCGAGGGCTCCAGGAGAGGACGAAGGAGAAAATAAGTCTGGAGGTTAACAGAACATCCTCACCATTAAATCGTCATACGACCCTAAATAAAAATCAACCAAGAAAAAGATACGTGCCAATATTCATCTGGAGATTCTATTGCGAAAGGAACAACTATTTAAATAGCCTGAGGACGTTATGATTCATTATTCTATATAATAACTTCATAATATACACACGGTTTTTATTTGCTTACTCTCTATTTAATTTAAAATCTATCAATCTATACGCACACGTATTGTTAATTCATTTCAGATTAATCAATATCCGGTGTCTGAAATCAACGAGCACACGTAGAATGTAATAACAGTGATAACCCAAACAATTATGGTTATTTAAAAGGCACTTGTTCTTGGCATTTCATAATTATCCGCGCCACCACCAATGCTCTAAGTGAAGAATTCAATTGACTCAACTTATGTATATAATTATGCCTAACTATGCATGTACACAGAGTGTACGCATGGTATGTAAAGTCTTATTGAATAAAAAAACTAAAAATGTGATTCAAGTGTTCTCCTTTTTTCTTAAAGGAACTTTCCCATTTTGGGTCTGTCCTGCTTAATTTTTACTAGAGATCTTTAAATTAGTCTTATCAAAATTCTCAGAACGTTTCGTCTATGGAAGGAGTAGTTCTGATTCATCACAGTTTTAATGCCTACAGGTCGAGTAAATATTACGTTTTTTTTTCTTTCCTTTTTTGTTTTTTTTTTTAAAAACTACAACCATATCATCTGGGTGACGCTTGTCCTTAAACGAACCTTTCTACATCAGGCTATCCTGCCTAAAGTTCCTAAAGAAATTTATTTTAAATCTATATTTATCAAGGTCTCTTTTCTTTTAAATATTTCTGTCTATATAGTATCCAAATACTAGTTTCTGGGCATACAGCCTTAAACTGACATATGATTGGACGACAAAAGGAAAAACTTCTGTTGTACTCACCATTATGATTTTTGTTACTTCACTATTGTCAGAGTTCACTGTCTCGAGGAGGCCTTCGTGAGTTTCTGCTGCGCTTTCACTAGCTTTCAAAGAAAGTATAGAATTATCAGATTATCAGTTTTCCCTAATTCGCCCAGAATTCCTATCCTTATCTTAACATCAATTTGTTTCACATCACTCAATATATCTTAAACTAGTTCCATGCTCTGCCATAAATGTGTTGTACTAAAACCTTTGCCTTTGAATCTGTTTTAGTTAAAAATGCTGCCTTTTGAGTACATTGGTTTAAAAACATTGCCCGCACTTTTGTTGGGTATCCGCCAGGGCTATTGTTAGTTGGAATGACCAGTTTCCTTGCCTTCGGGCCGTATTTTGGATCAGTATCACTATAAAATTTATATTTAGTATGAAATTGGAAGAAAAATCTTGAAATTCTACAACCGGTACCGTGGTTTTGACGCGCCCTAAGATGGCGGCCTATCTATTAAGAGATCCTGCAATGATTGTAATAACCGTGCGCTTGCTCGGCTCTACCGATTTCACAGGTGGAAAGTTTGCTGAGGCAGTTCGAAATCGTACAAATTTGTTGGGCCATTAATTTAAGAAGATCCTTGGTCTCAAGAATGCAACACTCTACCATGTATTTTTTTTAAAAATCTCAAGAAATTCTGGGTGGAGCTATTTCTGAATATGCTTTGCCATTTTTTCTTTTTCTTTTATGGTTTCTACAAAAACAAAAAATATTCTTTACTTTACTTCACTTATCAGATTACGTTTCTTACTCTTCAATTTCACAGATTTCGTTTTAACTTCATGATATTTTCCGATTTTATTTTCTTATTCACAATACTGTCAGCTTCTATTCAAAATCACTTCGAATCTTCTTCTCCTTCTTCACTTGTTGACTCTCCAACTCAAAGTACGAAGAAGCGCTCTTCCCCTTGGTTTTTTCCACTGACATATAATAAGAATGGACTGAGGCATCCTATCTAATTCCTATAGTCAAAAATGGCACAAATTTTGACTGAAATCTATTTGTCTCTTTCAAACTCAAAATATACACTGAACTGTAACCAATTTTGGAAACAGTACGGCTGTAATAATTGGAATACACAGGAATTGACATAAAAATGCAGACAAATATATTATTTATATACGTCTATCTCTTACAAGCTCAAGCATATTTGACATCAAATCAGCAGAGGAGCACATTTTTCAGTAATATTAAAAATTAATTTTTGTGTTAATTAAAACGAGTTTAACTTCCTAAACAATTTTCATTTAATGCAATACGATTTTACAACATCTTCAGTGTTTCCAATCGACAAATAATAACTAATTATAAATCGGTGTTCAATTGTACGAAATAAAGGGTTTTCACAGCCTGTTCGATATTTGTGCCATTTTTGAAGCAAGAACGCTCAGTCCATTCTTATTATATGTATGTCAGTGGTTTTTTCCTTCTTGTTCCCAGCGAACATCACCTCTTTTTTGGGTCTCTTCGCACCGTCAACATAGGCAGTAGTTTACGAGTGCATGGAGCGTGCTGCTGCTAGCTGTCATGTAGCATACAAACTCTGGGAATTAGATAGGATGGCTCAGTCCATTCTTATTATATGTCAGTGTCGGCCACCAAGAATGCGTACAAATTCTAATGAAAAAATATCCAGTAAGTTTCTAAGAAAAAATTGAGGGCTTCCCTAAGAAAATTTGTTGGGTGTGAAACACTGTGGAGTTTCAGATATTCAATTCTATTGTAGAAAATTGAGTCCTATAGACATATGTCCTGCAAACATTGCGGTTCAAAAACGATTCGAATTCGAAGTAAATCAATTTGACTAGGTGAAGTTAAGATTCGAATCGTATTCGCTTGCGACGTGCATGCGAATTGCAGAAAAAAAAAAAAACGGAACACGCTATCGAATCGTATTGGCGACCCGACAGTAGTTCGCTAGCTCGACTTTCTTTCGAAGTTCTTGTATGGTTGGTAGTTCGTTTTGGATTCGATGTATTTTAACAGTACGATCTGGTAACGACCTCTCTTGCAAGGCGTTTTGCATTTAAATACGATATCGAATAAATAACTAATAAAAACTCAGTGTAGTAAAACTTTACTTTGCACTTCACTCAATAAAATCTCAACTTAGAATGCCTGCGAAGAACAATTTCATAATTAGAAAATATTTGCTTTAACGACTTCCTCGGAAATTTACATAAGCTGTATCGTAACTTCTATAGATTGTATCAAACAAATCAAAGAAATTTCGAGCTTTAAGCGATGCATCTATTTCGAATTCTCGGAAATTTCGGCATGTTTGAAAACGTCGTTTATGGTAAAAAAAAAATCGAAGAGATTTCGAGCCACAAGCGGTTCATTTATTCCGACTCCTCGGAAATTATGGCATGATGCTAAAATATCGTTTAAGTTAAAAAAAAAATCGAAGAGATTTTGAGCTACGAGCGTTATCTATATTTCCAATTCATTTCGCTACGGCGGAATTTCGTCCAATTGTTTGCAGGGCTATACCATATGCCTACAATATCTTTGTATTATAGAGTCTTTGCTATACTATGAAAACACCGTGTACAAAATTTCAGCTCTCTACGTTGCACATTGGTTCATTGGAGCCAAATAGTGCACTTTATTCCATTATGCATGCATTGAAACGAAATTTTACACACTTCTTGGTATTGACAGTAAGAGAAATTTTTCGACAGATATTTTGTTGCCCCATTCGTAGTGTTTTTTTTTCTAAGTTTATAGATAGGATGACAGACCAAATTATTACTACTTTAACAAATCTTTGCATTTTAAATTGATGTCATTTGTTAAGCTATGATTTCTGGCTACAGGTCTGATTACCACTCAATTGTTATTCAAATTTTATTTTAGAAGACACTTATGTCGTTTATAATGAAATACTTAGGATTTATTTTTTTATTTTTACTTAAGCTCCGATTTTTGACACAATTTTTCCTAATTATTAGCACCTGAAGTGAAAACTTTATAGTTATTGAAATAAAACACTTGTAGCTGGTCTTTCTTCAATCAATCTTCTTTGCGTTTCTTAACCTGTTCTTCTTTAAGGCTTTTTTCTTTACGTTTATCGGCTTCTCTTCTATACCATTCGTTTGAGGTAAGAACAAAAGATGTTCTCTCTATTTGTCTGATGCCTTTCCGTTGTGGAGTTTTTTCATTCACAAGGACATCATTAAGTTTAATTGGAGTCAAATATTGATTTCTTTGATAATACACACAGTGCTTGATATATTATGCTCATGATCGGTACTATTTTCCAATCGATTTGTTGATTAGTGTATCTCAACTTCGTGGATTACTGTTAGGCCCTTCATCTTGCGATACATCGCAAACATCTAAAAACACAATAGCGATATTATTTTTATTAACCTTCTCGAGCCAGCTACGCTCTAGGATACGTTCCCCAATGTTGGAGAGATGTCAGGATGGTATTTATATCCAAAGCAGGAAAAAGGGCTAGTTGTCTAGCCGAATTGTTCCGACCCATCAGTTTCTCCTAATTCTTATACTTAAGTCCATGGAAAAAATCCTAAACTTACACATTCGAAGTGAAATTTTGATTAAATCACCACTTTATTCTAAGCAGCTGGCTTACCAAGCTGGCAAGTCTACCGAGACTGCTATTCACATATTAGTCAAAGACCTCGAAAAAGTTCTTGAAGCAAAAGAAGTAGCCTTATGTGCATTTGCGGACATAGAAGGAGCCTTTGATAACACCTCTTTCGATGCAATTAAATCAGCTGCCGAGGATAAAGGCTTTTAGCCCTCCACGGTAAATTGGATAAACTCCATGCTTAAAAGCAGGAGGATAACCACAACTCTAGGGAACTGTTCAATCACGATCACCGCAGCAAAAGGCTACCCACAAGGAAGAGTTCTCTCTCCACTCCTCTGGTCGTTCGTAGTACTCACAATACGGAGCAAGCATGATGAAGTCATATCCGACCTCATGGAAAATCCCTCTCCAAAATCCGCACATGGTGTTTAAATAAAAGCCTTAGCATAAACTTCAATAAGACGATTATCGTTCCGTTTACAAGAAGATCGAAGCTTTCACTAACGGTTCTCTTCTTGACAACACGGAATTGATATTCTCAGACGAAGTCAAATATCTGGGAGTAACTCTAGATAAGAAACTTACCTGGAATTCGCATCTGTCCAGAGTGACGGATAGAGCGGTGCGATCGCTCTACACGTGTCGTCGCTTCATTGGCAGAACATGGGGTCTGAAGCCAAAAATGATGTACTGGATGTACACCACGGTTGTTAGGCCCATCTATTCTTCCCTCGCATGGTGGCCAAAAACAAATCAAAAAACGGCTGAGGCTGAGCTTAAAAATACCCAGCGGCTTGCCTGTCTAGAAATAACTGCTGCCATGAGAACCTGTCCAACAGCAGCCATAAAAGCCTTACTAAACCTGCCTCCTCTACATTTGTAGGTAAAAAAGGAAGCGATCTCCAGTGCTATTAGATAGCAAAAGGAGAAAAAGTTAAAACCAGGCGAGATGGTTGGTTATTTAAGTATCTTAAAACAGATATGTTTTGAGCAAATGTCAACTATATCTGTTATAATCGCACCCAGGGTGGATTTTGTTAGACCACTCCAAGTAGTTCTGGGAGACCGCCAGCAATGGCGTTCCACTAAACCGTCCTTCCAACAAGGATCGATGGTGTGGTATAGAGACGGTTCAAAAACGAACAATGGAGTCGGACTGTGCGTATACGGCCCAAATGCCATATATCAAAGGCTCTGGGCTCTACTCCTACCGTATTCCAAGCCGAGGTATTGACCATAATAGAATGTGCCAATATCTGCATTAAAGGAGCCATAAATGGCTCAACCATTAATATCCTCTTGGACAGTCAAGCTGCCCTCAAGGCCTTAAAGTCCTACAATGTCAAACAGGGATAGTCTGGGAATGTCTAAAAACCCTCAAGCAGAGTTATCCTCATGCATGTGGGTACCTGGATATGAGGGCCACAAAGGCAAAGAAATTGCTGTTGGGCTAGCCAAAAGGGGAGCGAAAACTAAGTTTGTCGGACCAGAGCCATTTTGTGGCCCTTCAAAGTGTTACCTCGGAGCTGCCCTAACCGACTGGGAGAATAAAGAAAAGTCCCTGTACTGGGAAAGGCTACAAGGACTTCGTCAGGCAAAAAAAAAAACAAACAAAAGAACTCCTACTCACAGAACAGAGCTCAAAATGATTACTGAGCTCTTCTCAGGCCATGTCCCCTTAAGGTATCACCTAAACAAGTTCGGCTTGACTGAGACTTCATCTTGCCGTTTTTGTCAGGATGCTCACGAAACCTCGGAGCACTTGCTCTGCAACTGCAAAGCATTGGCTAGGCGGAGGCTACTCCACCTCGAACATCCTTTTCCTCCACCAACCTACGTGTGGAACCTCAATCCCAGAATGGTTCTAGACTTTATTAACAGTCTGAACCTAGAAAGGGAGTAAATGCAACGGGGACTCATAATAGATCTTTTAGGTCGAAGTGATAGCGAGACTAAATCTTCGGTAAGTTTTTGCAATACAGTCCTTTTTTTTCTCCTAGTATTTTGTTAAAAATATCTTTACTCATAAGTTTTTCTGTGATTTTTGATTGCAAATCATCATGTTTGCTCACGGCATCTAGTGCGCCATTAGTAATAATTATATTTTTTTCAAAACATTTTCTGAAATCGATAACATTGCAATGCCATGGACATAATCCTGTTGCTCTAAAGCCGTTGATTACAGTCGATGATTTTATGCAATTTTTGATAGCTTCTTTAAGAACCGGTATGAAATCATTCTTCGTAAGTGTTGACAGTAGATTATCTCGCCTCCACTTTAGCACACTGTCCTTCCATGCTTGTTTATGAGACCTAAAAGCAGCAACATTCATATCCAAAATGTAGAGATACCTCTTTGCTGCTTCTCACCTCTTTCCCAGAAAACCTGTTTGCATATTGCATCAGTAATAATCATGTGGGATGGCTGGATGGGCCAAGATGGTTGTATTTAGCGTTATGGAAGAGATATCCGTAAGGTCTAAAATATTTTAGGCTAATTAGTATACCCTGAGATTTACGCGGATTTAATATCAGATCATTGTTATAGGACGATTTAGTAATTCGGTCAATGTCACAATTCATACGCCAAACACAATCTTTTATAAGACCGTTTGGCCTTCTGCAGTAAAGTTGAATATCAATCGCATACAGCTGAATTTCCACATCCTGCCGAAGATCAGGAAGGTTTTTTATGTACATGCACAAGAGGAGCGGTTCAAGAACTGATCCTTGAGGAACACTTCGGTGAAGAGGAAGAATATTAGAAATTTAATTGTTGACTTTCACTCTATGCTTACGGTTAAATAGGAAATTCTCAATTAAATTACTGGCCGATCTGAAGAAATGATAAAATGAAGCCAATTTTCTAGATATGTTATCATGGCGGATATTATCAAAGGACGTAGAGAAGTCTAGAAGGACTAGAACGCTGACATTGCCATTCGCTAATGTCAGTTGTAACTCTTAGCAGTGCCGACTCACAATTGTGTCGTGGAAGATAACCAGACTGCCAACGAGATAGTAGTTTGTATTTGGCAGCAAATAATTTTTTCAAATACTTTTGCCATGTAACATAGGATGCTGATTGGACGAAAACCACCAACACGATATTAACAGATTTTTTCCTGCCTTCCTAAGTTATTTGAGGTTTTCATATGTGACATAGTGCACTTTCATTGACGGGCAATTTATATTTTTTTTGCGTTTTAACTTTGGATTTGGGGATTTAGTAAGTATTTTGACAAGATCCCTCATAAGATTTTGTTGTTTAAACTTCACTTGATGAGTTTCCCTTCTGGATTTCTTCATTGGCTGCATTCCTCTTTATTTCACAGAGTTCAAAATGTTCATTTTAAGGGTGTAATCTCTGATAAAATTTATGCTTCGTCTGGAGTTCCCTAGGGTAGTCATCTTGGTTCTTTGTTGTTCATTTTATAGATAAATGTCCTTAGTTTAGTCAAAGATGACTAAATCCGTTTTATTACGTAGTGTAATAAAAATAATCTGCATCTTAATAAAATTTGAATCTTTAGTAGTACGGACCACATTTTCTCATAAAATTGGTAGTGCTTTTAAACTAAGAGTTCCACAAACGAAAACTTTGGGGGTTATTTTTGACTATGAAATAAATGAACATTAGCTGTGATTTTGATGAATTTATTAATATGGATAATTGTTTACTGGATTTTGTTAAGCGAAGATCTCGAAAATTCAGTGATATTTCGATGTTGAAAAATTTCTATTGCTGCTTTGTTTGATCCATTTTGGAGTATGCAAGCTCAGACTGGAGCCGATATCATAGTTCTAATATCTCACGTTTAGAATCGGTTCAACGAAGCTTTTAACATTTTTGGCTTCGGTCCCTATACCCTGGGTCGATCCTATTCATCTTCCACCATATCACCAAAGGTTAAATAAATGCTATTTGGCCAAAAACACCCGAGAGGTGTCGGGAAATTGCTTAAGTTCTGTTTGCATTTCGTTGCAGGGTACAATAGATTCACCCTATATATTTGCCAAATTACCTACTGTTTCTCTAAGCTGTGCTTTAAGAGCTGAATACTTTTTTTTTTAATTCATCACCGTAGATTTAAATTTAAATAAACTAAAATTAAGAGCCTGTTGTAATAAGGTACCTAATTGATTAATTTTAAGTATGTAGATATTCAAGTTTAAAAATAAAACTAATGGAATGTTCATAACAAATATTTCGAGAGCTAAAATAATTAACTTAATGAAAGACATTTAATGATTTTTTCTTTTTTAAACTTGACACACATGCATAGCTCCGTTGAAATTTATTCAATTTCTGGCTTACTTCCAATAAATGACTGAGTCGTTATTCATGAAATTTGGCAACATATGCAGCGTTTCCATAGCTGTTCAAGTCGTTTGAGATTTGCATTTTTATTCTAACTTTGTTTGGGTACTTGTACCTTCTCTCCTTCTCTAATCGCCGCTCTTTTTTCGTTGTTGCAGTTTTTCTTCTACTTTATTGTTATGTATTTTTTGTTGATTGAAGTTATTTAAGAAAATGGATTTCCTCTTAATAAAAACTTTTAAAATTTTTGCTTTGACGTGAAAATATTACTTAGTCATCGGAATTTCATTTGTGTGCCAAGTTTCAAGAAAATCAATTCAGTAGAAATGAGTCAAAAATTGGGTTCAAAATTTTTCAGAGGGGGAGCATTTTGAGGGCTTTTCCTAAATATCTCCTACAATACTAGTTACTGTGAATTAAAAATATTATATTATGTTTTCATCGGAGCTTGCGTGCATGGGTGCCAAGTTTCTAGAAAATTTTATCCAATAGATGTGTGAACAAAAGATTTCGATTTTGATTTTTAAGTGCCCTGCAAAAATTTTAGTGAAGAGCTTGCTATCTCGAAGTAATCTCAAATTAAGCCAATAAATGAGAATTTCGAATTTCCCCCGAGATTCCTTCGTTTGTCTGATTCTGTTACTAAAGAGAGGATAATAAAGAGCTCAGCACGACAATTCTGCTTTTTAGTCGAGATTTCTCCTGTTATCTTATTTCGGTATGTGTCTATGCCTAGAATTTAAGGCTCAACTAAAATTGAAGTAAAGCAGCAATTCCATACCAAAATTTTCATTTTTTGGACCCGACCCGCTCCGATTTCGAAGAAATTTTCAGAATTAGTTAAGTATTAAAAAATATTGGACCCTATATTTTTGTTTAGCCTGCCGACTTCCTTGGATATAGAGTGAATCAAATTTTCATGTTTTCACTGTGGACGTGTTTCTTAATTTGCCAATTACTTGCGATCGGGTTATTCGATTCGTTTGTATGATATCTCAAATTAAAGGTATTAAATGGGGCTTTCCAAAGAAATAAAAACAAAAATAAAAAAAAAATTAAAAATATTGATTTTGTTCAAGAAAGAATTTTTTGGAATTCTCCGGTATATAGCAAAAGCTAAAAAATGTTCTATTTTGTTATTTCATCACACAATCCATTAATTTTTGGTGACAAGTTTCAAGTTTTGGTTTGACTCATCAACAGGTCACAAATAGCGAAATTGGGTGATTTGAAAAACAAATGAAAAAAAATGAAAAAAAGAAGAAAGAAATGAAAAGTTTGAGAAAAATAGAAAAAAACAATTTTTTATTTATTAAAAAAATTTTAAAAATTTTTAAAGAAACAGATTTCATTCAAAGCGAATCGAACCTGGTTTTCTGCCTGCTGCAGACGCTTGAAAATAGATCAAACTGATCTCTGCTCATAAAAAACTCAGAATAAATTCTGGGTGTGAATTACACATGTATGAGGAAAAAACACCTCTATACGAGCCCTCATATAAATCACACCCAGAATTTATTCTGAGTTTATATGAGAAGAGATCAGTTTGATCTATTTTCAAGCGTCTGCAGCATATATAACAATTCCGAAAATTTTTGGAGTTGCCCAAAGATTTACAAGCAACTATTAATAATATATTGAGATCTTCTGAAAATTACATAAAACTTATTAGGGGAAATTTTTAAAATGGCGCATGGAAAATGCATTGGTTTTCATAATTTTTATATTTAGATGATTGTGAAATAAATAACTATCTTGGTCCCTCAGGTCAATCTGGCAGAAAAGCTCCAATTTTATTTTTCTCCCCCTTAAACATTTTTGACATTTTGTCAGCCTTGATGACTCTCGCATTGTGTTTAAAGCTGGTGACAATGCAGTTTGGTGGAAAAGGGGTAAAGTTTGAAAATATTATAAGTGAAGTGTTTTTTTAGAAAGTCTGAGCAGTTAGTGATCATTTCACACCATTCCTTTATGGGTTTATAGTAAGAGTGCTACAGGATATTACGAGGAAATATACAAAAGTTATAAGCCCTCTCTCCCTCCTAAACGTCGCATTTTGCTCTTTCATATCTCAAGGTTCCTCCTGAAGTTGGAACCATGATTTGTGGCCTGCCCTATACAGCTTTCTCTTCCTGTTTCAGCATGAAAATTTCATTAGCATCCAGATATCGCCGGAGGTTTTTTTTTTATTAATATAATATAAATTTGGTGCCATCTCAAATAGAAAATCGATCAGTCATAACCCACGAAATATATAAGAAAGAAGTATGCCTTGAATGCAAGGATAATGGACAGGTAGTGGCCGATATTATACACTTCTTGCCTTCTTTTACTGATGGTGTTTTTCACATAAAGGTAGGTAGCTTGTATTTTGTTCGAACACCATAATTACCTGGGCTGGCCTGCAATTTGTTGCAAATTAAAGGCAACGTTTTTAAAATTTTTTTTCCAACAATTGAAGAAGTACTAATTTGGTTGTATATATATAGCCATGTCTGCTTCAAATTAAATATTTGCAAGAAAACTGAATCTGATATTAATTACCCCGGCTATGATGATCATTTTTAATCAAGATACCTTTTGTAAGCATTCGATCACAATAAAATGAAAATTTTTTCTTCTACTGAAAATTTCCTAATGATATAATTTTATATATATTGAGAATAATTTAAGACTATAAAAGAAAAAAATAATAAATATAAAATTTATTTTTAAAAAAAAGCGTTGCATCAAAATCCGCACTAAAAATATAAATAATTACTCCTTTCACTTAGTGAGTACCTACACATTAAAAGTTCTCTAGAGTTTCCCTTCATTTGACATTGACTTAAATATTGAAATTATATTACATTTGTGTATAAAAATTTCATGGTACACAAAGAAAACAAATTCAAAGCAAATTAATTTAATTAAATATTTTGATAAACATTAGGAGCTCCAAAATTAAATTTTCCACGGTAGTGTTAAAATTTCAACTGCTCAGACTTGCTTTCTTTGTGTACCTTGAAAATTTCAAAATTTGTACAAATATACAATAATTTAAATATTTAATTAAATGCAAAATGAAGGGTAACTATAAGAACTTTTGTGATTGTATCCATTAAGGGAGAAATTATTTCAAATTTTTCGTGCGCATTTACAAGCAGTATTTTTAAAATTATTATTTTTATATTTTCTATTGCATTTGAGTAGAGTCTAAATTTAAATTTTATTAGAGCTCCATCCGCCATTGCCTCTATGGCTGCAACGGTACCGGCACTGTAACATATAAATTTAACAATTATAGCGGAGCAGCAGCAGTTCTGCTGTCGTGTGTACAAACAGCCTAATAATATTCATTGGGACAATCTTTACAACTGTCGTATTGTCGATGATAAAATAGAAATTCTTAATAGTGCTGTTTTGTATCTATATGATAAATATGCCCCATTCAGAACATGTAATATTCGTCCCCAGCGTTGTCCCTGGATCACTTATGAAATCCGCCAATCAATGGCTGATTCGATCTTCTAAACATGCGTATCAATCTGCCAAGAAACTTTGGAAGAGCATTCGCAATCTGGGTATTTATGGAGACGATCAGCCTCAAATCGTTGCTGATCCTAATGTATTAAATGATTTCTTTCCAACTTCTAGTACCTTTCCACCTTCTACCAATAATGTGATCAATGAGATTTCTAATCAACCCAATCCTGAATTTAGCATGAGCAGCCCTCAAATGGATGGATTCTCGTTTAATTGTGTTACTGGAGTTGATGTTATTAATGTAATATATTCTATCCAGTCAAATGCCTCCGGGCCGGACACACTCTTTCCGAATTTCGTGAAATTAATTTCTCCATTTATAATAAGCCCGTTAACGCACATTTGCAATCAGTGTCTAATGACATTAGATTTCCCCACTAAGTGGAAGTGTGCACTTGTTGTTCCCATTCCTAAGAAAGCTTGCCCTAATGGTCCCAGCGATTTTCGGCCAATTAGTTTATTAAATTTTCTTGCTAAGGGTTTAGAGAAAATTATGTATAATAAAGCGACTGAGTTTATTGAATGTAATAATCTACTTTCAAAGTGGCAATTTGGATTCAGAGCAAAACATAGCTGTGAAACTGCTCTTTTAAAAGTTACAACTGATATTCATGAAGCTCTTGATAATGATCTTCTAACAATACTCGTTCTTCTTGGTTTTAGTAAAGCATTTGATAGTGTCAATCACTCTATTTTACTTTTTAAACTTAAGATTAAATTTTTTTACTCCTCATCGGCTTTAAGATTAATCAGTAATTTCCTGTCGATGCGAAATCAAGCGAATAATACATTTTCTAATGTAAAGCTCCTTTATAAAGGGGTTCCCCAAGGTTCTATCCTTGGTCCTTTACTATTCGCCATGTATATCAATGATTTAATAAGCGTTGTGAAGAATACATCCATACATCTATATGCTGATGATGTATAGATTTATTTAAGTCGACCAATGGAGAACAATCTTACTACAAGATATTCAAATTTAATATATCAGATCAAAAGCAATATATATTTCTAAGTATATTTCTTTTTGAATGACTCAAATCCGTCAAAAAATGACAAAGTTATTGAAGTTTAAAAAACGGAAATTAAAAACGGCGAATCTGGTGATGACGTCACGGTACACAACACGCACGATGCCAGTTTGCACAATATAATATTTATAAGACGATATTTTATGAATATTTTATGAAATAAATACAAAACAAATCCAATCCCGTGCGCTTTCTGTCACGGCGGCGCAGCAACTACACTCGCGCTGCGTTAGACCGCGAATTGTATTGTGTATAGTGACGTCATCATGCTAGAGCGCGTTTTTGAGAATGCGGCGCTAAAATAGCTATAACTTCGTCATTTTTTATCCGATTTCAATAATTCTTTCACTGAATTAATTGGTTTTTTTGTGATTATGATTCTGCATAATTAACTAAAATAGTCATTGTTCTCCATTGGTCTACTTGAAGATTGTGTGCAACGTATCAATGAGGATCTACACTACATATATGAATGGTCACTAATTAATATGCTCTCAATCAACCCTTCAAAGTCTAAGTGCCTAGATGTGTACAGGAGTAATACTGAAACCATTGACTTACCATCTGTAACAATGCACAATACGCCATTAGCGTATGTAGACTCTGTAAAAAATCTAGGTGTCAAACTGAATTCCAAATTCACCTGTTGTGACTGTATGTCTGCATTACTCGGTAAAGTGTACGGAAGTCTTCGACAACTCTGGATTACCACGAGATGCTTGTCATTAGGCTTAAGATCCAGATTAGAAAGAGCGCTTGTTCTCCCCCACTTCATATATGGCAGCCTTGTATTTGCCAAGCTTGACTCACAGTGCCAAAGAAAATTAACTGTGGCATTTAATGATGTAATTCGTTATCTTTATAAATTGCGTAGGCATTGTTATGTGCTTAATATTCTGGTGGTAAATGCAAACACATATGGAATGAATTCTTGATGATTGTGCCAGAACACAGTTTCCTGGACGATGTGTTGCAAATGTGGAAAATCCATTTTTTTTTTGCATAAAACCATTCTACGCTGCTTTGCCATCTTTACACCATCCTTTGCTAAAACAATAAAATCTCTTTTGCCGGCGTATACACGGCTGATGTCATTATCTTCATGGTATTGCTTCCCAATTTCAGATCTAGTGTTGACAAAATTCATTTTTCTTGTCGTAGCTTTTTTGCCCGATTTGCGAGAGGAAAGGACACGTTGAGTTCTCTTTGAATTTTCCAAGCTGACCAGCTTTTTGGCAGGGTTGTCAGTATAAATGTTTCGGCTTTTCCAAATTTCTCCTTAAGTTTCTCCAGCATTTTCTGTTTCATACCCTTCATCAGAATCTCGATTTGACAAATTAAACACACGTGTTCCGAGAGTTTTGAAGATAATTTGACAGATTTCCTTTTTCTATAACTATCACGCTTAAAACTTTTTGGTATTATCGGTGAGCTGCTGAGAAGGCTTAAAGTATTATTTTAACTGGCGCTTTCGGGAATCACACGTTCGACATATTTCTCGCTTAGTACTGATACTATTGAGCTTGTAGATGTGGATGAAGCTGTGGATTAAATATAAAATTTTCTTTTGGAATTACTGTGAAAACTCTCTATAACGAAACCAAAGGGACCAAGCGATTTCTTTCGTTATAGAGAGAGTTTTCGTTATAAAGAATGAGTAAAAAATTGTAACAATATATGTATGTATGTATGGACAAACTAAATCACAATAAGCGGGTATCAGATCATTGTATAAGACGATTTACTAATTCCGATTGGCCTTCTGCAGTAAAGTTGAACATCAATAGCAAAATATGTATGTATGGACAAACTAAATCACAATAAGCAGGTATCAGACATCAGAGTACCGCTGATTGATTCGGTGGTACCTAAGGTCTGAATTACATTGACATTGGTTGAAAACTATAAGCGGATTTGTGACGTCAATTAAGTTGGGACCGCCATTTCATGGTAGAAAAGTTTTGAATACGTCAAAATTTAGGGCTCAATTAGGGCTAATTTAATGCCACTTCCCCGAATTTAATGCTCAAGTACTTTTTAAAGAAGTCCATGGATAATCCAAGTTTTTTAAAAGTTAGGACCACCACTACTGACAATAGGTTAAATAATATTGTTACAATAGTGTACACTGCATAATATTTTAGGGTTCGATTAGGGCTAATTTAATGCCACTTCCCCGAATTTAATGCTCTAGTATTTTTTAAAAATATCCATGGATAACCCAACTTTATTAAAAGTTACGACCACCATGTGTTTTCTCCGAAAGTAACAAATCAACTGACATCAAGAAACCATAAAAGTAAAAATTTAAAAAACAAAATTCTCCATCGATGTTAACCTACACGCTACCAACATTTTAATAAAATGGCGGTCCCAACTTAATTGACGTGGATTTGTGATGTAAGACATCCCCCACGCGCCGAGTCTGTCAGTGGTCAATAATGGCATAATAATAAAAATAATAAAATAATAAATAAAAGAAGAAGTTCACAAAACCGACATACCTGGAACTTTAGGTATACTTACTTCCGGAAATATTGGTGTCTTTGTGGGCATCTGGCAACCTATCATAAACATTGTTTTGCGGATTTTTCGCTGTAGAGAGTGAGCACTATAATATAAAAGATATAATATACGTTTGCTGGAAATATGGTCGGTATTTCTTTTAATCCCCGACGGATTAGGAATATCCCATGCAAGATTGACATTCAGGACATCCTTCCCGTATATTTTCATATAACAACTTCCGCAAATTTTTTCATTTAATAACAATTTAATATTTTGTTCCTCCGCGCGTTTACATAACGAAACGGTAAAATTTCGATAATTAATACTGTTTTTATTCACTTTACACAAACACTATTCGGAAAACATTTTTCTATTTATTCAATTTAAGTTCAAAACTAGAAATGATAATATAGTCCTTATGTAGTTGTGCATATGGTGGCTCTTTTAATGACAAGTAGCAATTAAAATAGATAAAATTCAAAGAAGACACATTGTATCTAACTATCTTAGTCTCGATCCCTAGGATCATCTCATGCTACATTTTGAAATCAATATTTTCCAACAGACATATTTACCTACCACCGTTTACATATTGTACTTAAAGTAAGAACGAGAAGAAAATATTTTGTGAAAAACTGAGAATGTTTTATGGCTGAGTCATAAATACAAATAATAAAAGGACTTTGTTAAAAGTTGGCCTGCTAGATAGGTAAAATTTAAATCTCTGAGAAAATAATGTTTTCTGATAAGTCAACACATAAAATGGATGATCTGGTGCGATATATGTATGTCATATGCAGAATTTGAGTTGAACTCCTCTGATTACTTTCAGCTCCAAGAAATGAATCTTGATGAAATTCCCACAAAATGTAATTTATGTGTTTATTCAGGTCTTAGGGATTAAAAACGTCTATTACCAGTAAAAAAACAAATATATGAGAGTTATTTTATGATAGTGGAATACAAAATTAAGTTGAATGATCTTTGCAAACATTTCCAATTTTATAACGAATAATAAATCTAATTAAACTTTTCTAAATTATAATGTAATGAAATTCTTAAGATACCATTTCAATATAAGTCTAAACAGAAGTAGTTCAATTTAGTTTTCAAAATAGTTAATATGAAAGAAAAATTAAAAATAGTTATAATCGTTCTAAGGCAATAACTAGCAGGTACTCAAAAGTACCACAGTTTTATACCTGTAAATGAAAATAGTGTTAGTATTAAAGAGTACTTTTTTTGTACTAAAAATAAAATTATAAAATTTTTGAAATAATAAAACAGAATTATTATTAAAATATTTTTTAAACGCTTATTTTATTGAGTATCTAAAAACAATAAAAAATGTAATTTTTTTTAAAGTAAATTCTAATGTTTACATATGAAATATGAGGGGGTCAAAAATCCAAAATTAATAAAAGTTGTGTTTTCTTCTTCAATATTATTTTATTTTTGCTCTTATTTCTTTGGAAAGCCCCATTTAATACCTTTAATTTAAGATATCACACAAAAGAATCGAATAACCCGATCCCAAGTACCTAATCAGCAAAGTAAGAAACATGTCTACAGTGAAAACATTAAAATTTGAGTCACCCTGTATCCAAGATCGCAGGTCCACTACTTAACTAATTTCGAAAGTTTCATCGAAATCGGAGGACCCGACCAATGGGTGATCGTGGGCGTGTATCTTTATTATACTCAGAGCACTCCGAGCGTTCTGAACACCGATTTCTTGTATCTTTGTTCTTTATTTACTTTTAGAGTAGGTACTCTGAGTGCTCTGAACATGTATCTTTATTATTGCTCAGAGTACTCTAACTAATTGTAGAGCATTTGGAGTAATCCGTCGGTAATACCAATAAAGCGCAAAAAAATCCTATTGAAAATGTGAATACTTTTTTAAATTCCATATTTCCTTCCTTTCGTTCACCTCTTATTTATTTTTATAACTTTATTATTATTATTTATTTATTTTTATAAAGAATTTTGTATTATCAATAGATATTTCACAAATCATAAGTGTTGCCAATTTAAAAAAAAAAAAACTACCAGAACACGCAGAGCACTTTGGATTTGTATTTTTTTTCCAGAGTGCTCTGAACGTTCTAAAAAAATTTGTTAGATCTACGGAGCGGAAAAAAGATACACGCCCCTTCTTGGTATGGAATTGCTGAAAGAACTAACGATTTTGAACGAGACTAAGGTTAACTTACGAAACCTTGATATTTTTAGCCTAAATAGATATCACATTCCGTAAGGGTTATTATCTTGATATTTATTCTTTTCAATTTTAAAAAGTGGTAAAACTGAAATAATTTAACAAATGGAAGTTGATTTAATCGAAGATTTGTGCTTTCTATTAATTCGCAGTACCATTTTTATTCCATTTTAATTTTTAAATTGCACTTTTAATCATTTAGTATTAATTTAATTGTTTAACATAACGTCCTAACGGAATGAGCGATTCTTACCGCACCTTTACTGACTGCAATTTGGCATTTAAACTTAATGAAAGTTCCCCTCCAACAAGTTACACTTAATTTGTGAACGTTGTTAAATTAAAAGGGCGCGGTCGATTTACGTAAATAACATTACTTACGTATACGTAAATGTAATTGAGCCGTTACTGTGAGATTCTTTTGTTTCTTTGAAAAAGATTTCAATGACTCATCATGTACTGAAAAATCATATGTAAAAAATTATTTTCTGATTTTCTTTCTAAAAATCAAAAATTAAAATTGAAAACCGATTTTTATTTAAAAAATCAAAAATAAAAATCAATCACTGATTTTTATTTTAAAAATTGAAAATCAAAATCATAAAATAATTTTTATTTCACAAACTGTTTTTCGGGTGAAAAATATGGGTCGAAATATACCGCAGATTGTACGACAGATGAGAGTGGATGGAAATAACATACGGGCTTTAGTCTAAGGTATCATAAGAATTGGTCTAGATCTTTTGTTGATTACATTTGATTTTTAAAATAAAAATCATTTTCAGATTTTATTTTTGATTTTTAAAATAAAAATCAGGTTTTGATATTTTTTTTTTTTTTTTAAATAAAAATCAATTTTTAATCATTATATCTGATTTTTAAATTATTAACCTAATAGTATGTTGCATTCTTACTAACCATGGGTGTAATCCACCCACGGCCGGCTTTATATTCACGTATACGAGGAACCATTACACTAAAATTTAAGAATATAGTATTTTTAAGTATAAGTATATTTAATAAGCCAACAATAACCAAAATCTATAGGGTAGTTCAAAAGTTATATTCATTTATTCCCATCAGGGTTCACGAATATCGGCGAAATCTTCAACGGGCCACAACTGCTAAAGGATGGTTTCTAGGAGGGGGGGGGGGGGTATGTGGAACCAATTTTTTGATCATCTTACCTTACGGAATCGCGTGGTATACCGGAAGATATCTTGATTTGGATCACCCTGTATATATTGCCCAAAGCTGCATCTCCACGGACACTTTCTAGTTTTTCATTGATCGTTATTACATAACAATCAAAATTGTAGTTATCTACACAATTTTTATTGAACTTATCAAAAATTTCCCGTATAGACGCAAGCTTGTCAAATTAACAACATTCTTGACGTGTTTCTACGTCATTAAGACGTATGCACTGCATTAAAAATTGAAAGCGGTTGTAGCTCATTGTGGCGGGAAAAATTTCCAATCCGGTGCCATCTGAAGTCCACAAATCTCTTACATGCGAGTAAAAAGATTTGTGCAATCCAGTCAGACATAATACTTACCTCAATATTGTCTGTAGACCGCGCCTGTTTTGTATTTTTGTAATATATTTGTTTGTATATATATTGACGAAACGGAATTTTTTCCAAAGCGACTCATCTTTACCAATAAATTGTCATCATTGGGACGAACTTCATTATTTTCATAATCAGATTCGCCTTCTTGTTCTGTTTCCGATTCATGATCAATTCCTATTTCGAAGTCAACTTCATTATTACTTACTGCACCACCGAAATACACTTCTTCATTTATGTCTTATATAAGGGCATCCAATCTGATTTGTTCTACACATCCTACACATCCTATAAATTGTTTATTTGTCTTAAGGATAAATTGTGTAAAAAGTGCAAAAATAATTACCTGTCTAAAATCCAGTATACACAAGCCAGAAATATTATTCTTTAATTAGAAACGTGTCAAACACAGAAAAATATTATACTGTTATTACTAACGTGGGTGTTAATCACCCAGGCACTTTTTGTAAATAACGGTGTCGACACTCCGCCTATAGAAGGAATACTGAAAATTATTTCAAAATGTTGTGAAATAAGTCTACTAAGATAACAAATTAATATGAAATCCGCTGATTTTGTTTTACACTTTGTTTTTTGAACATAATTTCAAATTGGGTGGATTACACCCATAGGTTAGTAATGCAGGGTTAAAATATAAATCCAAAAAGAAAGTTCCTTTTTATAATTTCGAATAAAAATCATAAATTTAAAAAGTATAGGAAATTTGTGAACATTCGGTAATAAGACTCATAATGATTTTTTGGTTAAAAAAAAAAAATGAAAATAATTGTTATCTTCAGTTTCTGAAAATAACTCATCTTTTTAATGGCATGTGCAGGTACGCCTAGTGTTTATCTGGCAAAAGTGATATAATTAAAGGTGCAATGAAGCGACCAAGACAATAATGTCCACGGCCCTTATTTCCCAATTAAAATGAATAAATGTGCATTTCCATGACTGTAATTAAATGTCCATAAAATAAAAACTCGCTTTGCCAGAATCGCTTAAGAACGAGAATAACTCGCTTCTTTTAATATATAAGAAATATAAAACGCCACACAAACACATTGTTTGCATTTACTTAGTTTTTAACATCTATTTTTGGTTCTTTTTAAGCTCTAAAGCATTTCGCTATAGAGAGGGTATCTCAATCTGATAACTAAAGGAACATGATTCTTGACTTATCACTGATAAGTCGAGAATATCATGTTCCTTTTGCTATGCTGGTAATCTGCTTTCCGTTCGGTATCGAGCTCGTTCGAGAAGTTTAAGCCAGACATCACGATTTACTCGCAAATCGTTTTCGAATCATGATGTTTGCAGGATAGTTTCCAGTAAAACTTGTTATTCATGCCCACGATAGCAGTAGGTGTAAATTTATTTGAAAACTTAATGCAGACACACAAAGTTACTAAATAAAATAAAATAATTTAAAAGTATAATACAAAATTCAAGAGTAATCGAAGTTTGCAGAGAATAATAACATTTCCTTGTTCTAGTTCAAAAAGGAATTTAATAGGGCTCACGCCATCTATTTCTCTATAAGCGTATTTACGTACTTCCTAATTTCGTCTGAATATCTAATTGTGAAAAGAATATTTCCAAAGTCAAATTCAAATTTTCAATAAAATTGAGAAAAACTTTGAAATTTTAGCAATAATTTATTTAACGAAAATCAACTTGAAATTTTATGAAAAATTTAATTTAGGGATGAATTATGATTAATTTTGTCAGTTTTTATAAGGTAACAGTTGAGCAATTGGTAAGGTATTTCATAATTTCAATTTCAATTCAATTTCAATTTATTTATACTGTACAATTAGGACAAAGTCCCTATAAGTTTGCACAATCTAAAGGTCTCAAATAAAATTATAACATTATATAGAGTGTATAGAAACTTAAAACTTAATAACGTACTTAAGGTACCTAATATTAATGTACAACACAAATTAACTAAAGAAAACTAAAGAAAAAGCTACGTAAGACAGTAAAGTATAGTAAAATGCTGAAACAATTAAATTGTGGAATTGAGAAAGCTGACAACTGCTTGCTTGAAATGACTAAGCGATGTGATACTTTTAATATGATTAGGTAGAGTATTCCAAGCTTGAGCTCCGTGAACTAGCAGTGAGGTTTTTTTTTGGGAGATAATTTGAATTGGTATATTGAAGTTATTGGTACGGGTTGATGAACTAAATTCTAGTGTCAGATAGAGGTTCTCAGGAGCTTTCTAATGAATGGTTTGAAACATAAAAATAAGTGCTCGAAGCTTATAATAGATAAAAAGAGGGCACCCAACTAAGCAACTCAAGTTAGGGGAGACATAATTAAATGCCACATTGAGTTTGCGCTTGGAGTATGAGTTAGCTTGACAATATGTAATATCGGAAAAAAAGAATAAGGTAATACAAGTGTTTTGACGAGCCACAGTCGAGTTTCAAGTGGAACAAGATTAGCTGATAACCATAATCTGCGCAGAACACCATATATCCTACCCACCACATTACTAATATGATCATCCCAGGTTAAGTGTTTTATTAAAAGTCAGACCTAAGTTCTTAACTTTGCTACAGTAAGGAATAACTACGGAGTCAAGAAGAATGGGTAGAAAATAGGACGTATCAAGTTCATGTCTGTTTATTATAATACAGTTTAACTTCCGGGGGTTTAATAGAATCAAATTACTAACTGCCCAATCACTGATATTACAAAGGTCCTCATTAATTTTGCTTGCATCATCTTCAATTAATCCAAGGGGAGATCCGAGATATACCTGAACATCATCGGCATAGAAGTGTACCTGAGAGTGAGTTACTACAAAAAGCAGATCATTTATTAAGCAACTGAAAAGAAGTGAACCTAGGATAGAGCCCTGAGGAACCCCTGATAATATCAAGAGATAGTCTGATAATATATTATTTACAAACAGTCTTTGCGTTCGTCCGTATAGATAACTATAAATGAGCTTAGCCGCAGAGCGAAAAAAATCAAACCTACGAATCAGTTTCGTTATCAAGATGCCAAAGTCAACTGAGTCGAAGGCCTTAAGTCAAGTAAAGTAAAAACATTAACCAAATTATTACCTATATTCTTACTAAGATCGTCGATAATTTTAACAAGAGCTGTGGGAGCTATGGTGCAACTGCGTCCTGTCCTGAAACCAGATTTAAAGGTGGAAAGCAGGTTTTTGGAAGTGAGATAATCATTGATTTGCGAACATATTATGCGTTCCAGACTTTTTGACAAAGGAGAGAGCATATGATTTTCTCTGTATTCATTAACCGATGAAGGTCTAGAAGTTTTAGGGATAGGAATAACCTTAACGATCTTCCAGTTCTTGGGAAACACAGACTGATTCAGACAATTATTGTAAATGACAGCAGGAGCCTCAATGACAAATGACGAGATTTAAAACACTGTCAAAACTCCTTCATGCCAAGTTACAGGATGGAATGAAAAACCAGTATCAACTGCCGCCTCCTGCAAATAAGTATCGGCAATTAATTTGAGGAACAAGAGTTATGACCAACAGCACTTATAAGGTAGGAATTCATGTCATTAGGATCAATACAACAGTTCTCACGGGCTGCACCAGCAATTCCCATGACGTAGATTACTCCACAGGATTTAGGGAGGGAGATATGAACAAAAAATGAATTCTGGAAAAAGCGAGAGAAATGAGGATACAGTATCATACAATGACGTTGAGATTGTAAAAGTTGAAGGAAATCGAAAATATAAGACGATTCGTGTGATTGCAGAAGTATAAAAAAGAAAATAAGTGGCCTCCGTTTTAAGATAGGAATCCAATGATTGCTGAAGAAGAAATGACTCATTATAGTCAGAGCGACGTAGATCTTATATAAAACGAACAGCTATATTCAGCTTTCTTGAGCAACTACAGTTAAACTTAAGAAAAAATAAATTCTCTAGTAGTTTCCAGTTAGTGTCTGTAGGTAGAATAGACGCAGACAGCCAGAGTCTACGAGGACTGGAATTAATTTTTTCAAATAGTCAGAGATATGGCAGCGAGAGCAATGAGCAATGAGATTCCAAGACTTTTCACTTTATTCATGTAGGGTAATATAGGGCCATTAAGCCCTGTGAAAATACACAGGATCAGTGTAATAAAAGGATTAACAGTGCGATTTAATTGGCTGCCACACAAGACCATTACGCAAGGACAACAAGGTTATCCTGGCAAGATCCAGATTTATACATTCAATGCAATCTTCCTCATAAGATTGTGTTTGACTAAGATACAGCTGAACACCATCCGAATATATGTATATGAATATTAGCATCCTTAACGACGTAACAAAAATCATTTATATATTCTGAGGAGAAAAGGACCCAGTATGGAGCTTTGAGGAACGTCACTAGTGACCAGTGAGATGTTCGATGGTTAATTACTAACCGTCACCAATAGGAAACGATTGTAAAGAAATGATCTCAATAGTCTATTGGAACAATTCGAGAACTACAAACAAGTGATTAGTTTATTGAGGATGTTGCCATAATTTATATTATCAAAAGCCTTAAAAAATCCAGTAATGGCAATGTGCACAGTTCATTACTATTTTCCTAGTATTTACTAGAGATAGAGACACACTGGCTCCGTTCAAGGCGATAGTATATTAGATAAAATCATATATTGTGATTTTAATGGATTCAGCTATAATTGTTAGCCCTAGCCCTATGTTTTTCAAACAACAAGATAGTGTAGTTTCTAGTATCCTAGGGTTTACCCGGTATTTTCATCGAACAGACCTTATATTTGAGTTTGGCAGTTGTTTAATTTTTGGAACGCGGAGTGGCATCTAAAATACGTTTTCCGAAGTTTTGGTTTGTAAAACCTGCGCCAACACTTTGACTATCGTAAGCTCTTATATCCACAAAAGTGAAACACAAATTTACTTTACACTTACTTTTCGTATCCCGCATGCGTTGGGTATTTTATATTGACGTCCTATATCGCAAGTTTCAAATACAATATTGTGAACTGTACTGACACCCATTTTAAGTATCCCCTCGATGGAACCGCATCTGCTAGATAATTATAAAAATTATCAAACATTAAATACAGGTATAAATAAGAGTACACACATTTCTTCATTGTAACCCACATAAGAGTTAATGCAAGCCTGCATTCTGGGTTAATGGGGATGTTTTTTAGAGTACTTATTGCCAGTTTCATAGTAGAGTTTAAACCAAGGGCTTAGTTTAAACCATCCTCCAAGCTTAAACGTAGTTTAAACCACATTCTTTTAGTAACTTTGGAAGTACTGGTTAAATTGTGAACTAAATTAGTTATTACCGCCATTGTGAAGCAATTTTTCTATCAATCAATCTGTCAATCGGAAAAAGTAAACAGACCAGAAGCTAAAAAATAAAAAATATGAAGTTATATTGACTAATTTAAATGTGTCACCATCCAAAAGGGCTACAAATTTTAGTAGAAGTGACGTTAAGTTATTTCTTTCCCTAGTGCATAAAAAAAGACAAAGTAGCTTGCAAGAACACGGACAAATGTAGTTTGAAGACAAACTTCCTAAGTTTTTTACTTGAACGGGATCTAGTATAAACAACAACATCGTCCCACTCATTAAAATGATTTGGCCGATTTCTAATTAGGTACTCTCGAGCGTCGACAGAGTTTTAAATTAAACACAAAAAAGGCTTTCTTATCGCTAAAAATGTCTAAATCTGAATCCATGATAAAATTATTTTCTTGCGATACAAACAAACAATGCTGCTGTCAAAATAAAATGTCACACTTATCAAATACTCGTATCTTGAGTTTAAACCGAGATATGGCACGGTTTAAAATCTAGTTTAAATAGGGGTTTAAACTAAACTTGGAAACCCATTCGTGGAGTTTAAACTAAATATTTGGTTTAAACTCAGACTGTGAAAAGTTAAGTGCCAAACACAATTCCGCCGTTCCGATTCAATTCGGTTCGATTCAAATCGATCCGTTACGTGCATGAGCACAATTGTTCCGTTCGGTTTCAACCTGACGTTTAAAGTTGTTTATGCGATACACAGGTAAAAAAATGCGTGAATTATCCGAACTCTTTGAAATGTTATTACCCATTTATTTATTGTGGATAATGTATAAGAGATCCAGAAAACTAAATCGGAGAAGGTGGTGGGTGCGACCAGTTAATAGGCAGATATGTAAAGGTATACTTCGCAACGACATATTAAAAACTTAAAGAATTAGATCCCCAAGATTTTTTCTTACACACCAGAATTCAAGGCCTATATATGATTTATTTCTAAGTCTTATGAAGGATGAACTAAGGAAAAAATCGAGGAGACCTGGAATTAATTTTGAATGCAGACTGGCAGTCACATTGTCGTTACACTATTATGGCATTTTAGGTTCCTATCATAAAGTGTAGGCCCTACTTTCTTTGCATGGAGTTTTAAAATGGGGAAATCGACTGTATATCGCCTGTCTATGTGTACAGACCACCAGAGCTTGAATATAAAAGAATTGGTGATGACTTCGAAAAGAGATGGAACATGCCGCCTTGTGTTGGCGCTGTAGACGACAAACATATCGAAATTCAAGCTCCTCCAAATTCTGGCTCAAGTTTCTTTAATTATAAGAAGTCATTTAGCATTGTTCTGCTTTGAACATGTGATGCTAACTACACTTTTACGGACATATCCGTGGGTGCGTACGGAAGTCAAAGTGACGGAGGTATGAAATTGAAAATATTGATTTAATTACTTAATCGTTAAATATGCAAATAGGTATTCTTAAGGAATCTACATTTGGACCACACTCCGAGTTGGAACTCCTATCTTCTACTTCATTGCTGATCCAACCGAAAGTATTTTCTGTCATTCTAAAATAGGAACGCGCTTAATAATATTTACCAAATATTAGATTTTAAAAAATCTTACCTCCTCGGCTTTACAAAGTTGTCCAAAAAGTTAAAAAGATGGAATAGGTACCAACTGGTGTTATGGATGGCGGCTTATCCCGATGGGAGAGCATTTCCCTTACGTAGCGGTCCCGAATTGCAGTCCATTTCTTTTTTGCTACATTCAATAGAAATAATCATCAAAAACAGCACTTGTAAATCAAAATAAAATATTCAAACTTACCATCAGTTTTAAATTTCTCATTGAAATTTTTCCAGATTTTTTGTTTGGATGTAAACATGTAAAATTTGTTGCCTTTGTCATGAATGAAGAGCTTTAATTTCTTCAATAAAAACTTCTTCATCCATCTTGAGTTATACACAAACATTAAACAGGTAATTCTTCTCCGTTTCGATTCGATCCGTTTCGATCCAGTTCGGTATAATGTGCCCAATTGCACGTACGTCTCATTTAAGCAAATTTGACATTTGTACGTATCGGATCGAAACGGTGCAATTGTGTTTCCCCCTTTAAACAAGTGGACTCCGATGCGGACAGCTTTTAAAAATTGGGATGGATATCTGTTGTAATGTTTTTGTGAAGAATCCATATATACTTCTCGTTCCTTTTTGTCGAAATAGATCTTCTTTTGTCACTCTCTAGTATTATTTTTACATATAACTGTTACATCTCGAAAACTATCCAAAAAATGCATAAATTTATAGTAATTTTGGAAAATCGGATGCATTTCTGTCTTTCCTTAATATCACTCACGAATAAAAGTTCACACCATAAACAAGTTGCAAATGTCAAAAACTTCAGTTGTTTTCAATTCGGCTTTTCCAGTCGACTTTAGCAGAAAGCTGACGAGAAAGCTGTCTGAAAATTGCAAATTGTGTTTCAGCCTTCATAGCCTTTTGTAAATGCTGCCAAAGAGTTTTTGATGGTAATTCATTGTTAAGTGTGGAATGATAACACAGGTAAAAGAAAAGACGACAGATCTGCCGTTGTGTGTGCACATAGCGGCAATCTTCTAATACTTTAGTTGTAAAGGGGCCCATTCACGGTCACCCATGTTGGCCAACTCGAGTAGGACAACGATGTTTTCACGCAGATTTGATTTGACCGTGTGTGTGCCTGTTTGTCGGTGTGACACGCAGTATGTCAAACGGTTGGACGAAAATCAAGTTTGAGTTTTAGAGGCGGGGCTACGTGTTTGACAACACATTGTACCACGTAGGACGATGTTTGTCATGCATTCATCATTCTTGAATCTTGAGTGACCTCTATTGAAGGAAAGATAATAATTAACAGTTCTAGCAGCTCCTGAGATGTGTTTCTGTCCTAATGTTTTGGACAGCATGTTTGACAGCGTGTAGAGAAGAAGCTTTCATGTGTGACATACCACGTTGGATAACATGTTCGCCGTGTATGGGCCGCTTAAAGGGGACCATACACGGTCATGCATGTTGGCAGATTTGACCGTGTGTGTGCCTGTTTGATGGTGTGGCACACAGTGCGTCAAGCGGTTGGACGATAATCAAGTTAGTTTACATGTTCGACAACATATTCTACCGTGTAGGGCAATGTTTGTCACGCATTCGTCATTCTTGAATCTTGAGTGAACTCTATTCAAGAAAAGATAATATTTAACAGTTCTAGTAGCTCCTGATATGTGTTTGTGTGGAGAAAAAACTTTCATGTGTGACATACCAAGTTGGACAACATGTTCACCGTGTATGGACCGCTTACGAAAAAATTCCATTATTTCATCTGGTCATCTGGCGACGTACTGGCATTTTACTTGGCTGTACCTTTCCGTAATGAAAAATGGATTCGACAGTTGTTATGTTACCGATGCGTCTTGAATTCAAGGTAAGGAAGAATGGTCAAAGGCTGAATCAGTTATGTTGGGATATTCACGAAGAATAAAACACATTTTGATGACTTCTAGTATTTTCTTTTAGTCCTTTTAATATTAATTCCTTTTACATGATTCATACTCAGTGCGCGCATGTACTTTGCAGCGATACAACACATTTTGTGTGACGGTAGGTTCAAAAATCGCTTTAAGAACTTTTTAACACAATGTAAATTCATTCCGCTATATTTGCAGAGCTTAAAGTATAAGGAGGCCAATAATATGGGATTTTAAAATGATTGGCTTTCTTATGGGAACGCAAGGCGGATATACCAAATATCCTTGCTACCTTCTCATATGAGACAATAGAGCAGATAAAGCACATTACCAACAGCATTCATGCACTGAGTTCAAGATAGGAAAACTTAATGTTAAATGGGACTAAAGTTGTGGAGGTTAAACACGTATTGATGCCTCTATTGCATTTAAAATTGAGTCTTATGAAGTAATTCGTTCTGGTGAGATTCTGAAGCTTTTCAATATTTAAAGAATTTTTTCCATGAATTATCCGAAGACAAAATAATAGCCGATATTTTCTTCGGGCCACAAATAATGAGAATAATAGGCAGCGAGGGATTTTCGCAGCTACTCAACATACATGAAAGGCAAGTCTGGGATAGCCTTAAAGCAGTGATTTATGATTTTCTCGGAAACAACAGAGCTGAAAATTACAAAGAGCTTATTTCAACTGCGATAGCTTCAAATTCATGGGTTGCAGAATGTCCCTTAAAGTGCATATGTTATATGCACACTTGGACTATGGGTGCATATTCGGAAGAACAAGGTGAACATTTTTAATTAAGATATGATGGTCATTAAACGTCATGATCAGGGTACATACAAAGAGAGAATGATGGGAGACTATATTTCGCGGCTAATACGAGAAAGTCCATACAAACACAGAAGAGCTACTAAAAATATTCATTTCTATTTTTTTTTTTATATATATTCTATAATGGTAGTTATTTGTTTTAAATTGTTTTCTTGTAATTCAAATTAATAACAACAGGTTTTTTTACAATAAAGAGATGAAAAAAGGAAAATTTTCTTGAAATCCGTAATTTCATTCAAGCAAACTTTTTCGGGTACAATTGTTTTTCCTTTAATTAGTAATGTGGAAAAAAAAAATTGGATATGCACAACTCAGGTTCAAAATTTGTATTGATCGGCACTGTAAAAAATATTAGGACTATTCCCTAAAATGTAGGGAATATTCCCTAAAATGTAGGGAATATTCCCTAATATTATTGAAAAATACCTAAGCTTTGTTGCAAAAATTTGTGCAAATTTTTTACTGTGGGTATAATATCATGGAATTACGAACCGTCCTAGTGGTTGTGTTCCGTAATGTATTCCCTAAGAAAAAATCTGGTGTTCCACAAGGGAGTCATGTGGATCCTCTGCTCTTCCTTTCTATTCATTAACGGCCTGTATTTACTTATTTAATACATATTTACGCAGATGATGATATAATATTTCTCATTATTAGCAAATTTTTTAAATTTCATTTAAACATTAAATAATTATTATTAACACACTTACATAAATCAAATAAATAAAAAGTCATTAATAGATATTTATTCTCTTTTTCTGTTATAATTAAAATTATTTCTTCAGCGGAAACTTTCCAATTGGGAAAGTTGCTAATTTCACGAGTGGTATGTGCATATTATGTAGGTAGGTAGGTAGAAAGTACGAACGAAATCATTTATTAAAATCACGTTAACCTGATGCAAACGAGAAACTTTCAAGTCATTATGAAAATAAAATAAAATAAGAAAAAGAAGAATTTATGAATGAAATATGTTGTTTATCCATTTTTTTAAGATTTCACCAATTGTGTTTAAAAGTAGAAAAATAAAATAAATAAAAAATAATAGGAAGGCAACGAAAAAGCAGAGACATTAAATGTACAAAAAGACCTAACTCATATAGAAGTTGACACAGCCCGACTATTACAGCACACACATATATTCGCCCTTAGTACATACTACAAAACGAGTCTCGAAAGATATTTTATAATATATATAGGTATATAGGTATATATAATTTGCACCTTCATAATATGAACGACGAGTATACATAAATAGAACTGGAAAATAAAATAAATAAATAAATAAATGAAGGAAACATAGAGAAAAATTGGAAGAAACTGCAAAAAAAAAACATCTTTCCCGCTCAAATGCAGCGGAATTTGCTTCTGAATGGAATCACCATTGAAAAGTGGTTATAACTGCGATACGGTCACAGTTAAAGAGAAGGAGAAGGAGGCAATGAAATTTATTTTGGATTTTGGCGCGCATCTTTTATATTGTGATCTCGACATTTTATCTCCATGGTAAAATCTTAAAACGATCAGCAGCAGACGGTTTAAAAAGTTTTGAGGGGAAGTAAGGAAGAAAAGTGACTACGCATGCCCGCTTATAATCCCCGTTCATTACTCAAAGATTTAATAATAAGAATTATGCGCTCTTGACCGGAAGAGATTACAAGTTTTTTGTTGCAATTTTTTATATACATATTATATGTACCTAGTAATTATTTCTTAATCGGATTAATTCGAATCTTGTTTTACATACTACACTTATATACATACCTACCCGATGGCTACATAAATATTTCCAAGCATAAAGCCATCTGCGCATGTCATTTAAGATCAACGAGAAAACCGATCACGCTGCTGTGTCTGCCAAGATCATAAGATCACAACACGCATACCCATCCATAAATACGTAGTATATTTGTAGATGTATTCATGTGCGGCCTTTTAGGTTTTGACAGACTGGTTCGAGTTCGGGTATTAAAAAGGAAGAATGAAAGACGAAAGAAATAAATCTAAAAAAAAAAAAAAAAAAAACTACGAAAGTGCACAAAAACTGAAAGGGAGAAATAAAGTAATTTAGAATTTAGACAAGGACAGAAAGAGAGAGAGGAGCAAATCATGTATGGATATATGTATGCATGTATGTTGTTATGTACATTGAATATATGAAATTGAATTGAAATTGTTCGCTATGCAAACCGAAGTGAAGTGTATGTACGAAGTAAAAGAGGTCGTTGAACTGAACTCAATTCTCTACTTGTAGCATTACTCTAGATAGAAAATTTTAGAGATCTATCGTTCAGATAAGGCCTTTCTTTACTTTTGTTAATTTTTAATTGTTTTGAAAGTATATTGTGTAAGGTAATAATAGGGAAAAAGTTTGTAATGACAAAGATTTCTTCTTTATATGCAGATAAAATATACAAATTTACTGGGCCTTGTGTGTGCTTTTTTTACTGAAGATTAGAATTATTAGAAAGAAGAAGAAAATTCAGAATTTTGAAAGAACTAGATAATTAGAAATAAATTTTTATTTATTTAACAAAAGTAATTCATATAAAATATTTTTTATTTTAAAATAAAACAAAAATCTGAGCCCCATTACTAGGTTTCTTCGATGAAAACACCATGTAAATTTTTCCCTTCAATATTTACCCAGGGTTCTTGCGTTCAGCTAATAAGTTTTTAAAACACCGGGTAAACCTAATGTAATGACATTTCTCTGACAGTTCTCCTGAGTATAATTAATTGCAAAAAGTTATTTACAAAATGGATGAAGACAAATAAAATGTGCTCTATCTATTTCTTTTCTTCTAATTTTTGCTTATTTTTGCCCCAATCAGCAACAAATTGCAAGTCACAGTTCTCATTTGACAAACGTCAAACCATTACCCCAAAAAATTATTAGTGTAAGTTCGGGGTAGCCGTAGGTATTTCAAAAAGGAAGATAGCCTAGCCTGGTGTAGCCATAAGTATACCCCGGGGTTTTCAACGTCAATTAAGTTGGGACCGCCATTTCATGATAGAAAAATTTTGAATACGTCAAAATTTAGGGCTCAATTAGGGCTAATGCCACTTCCACGAATTTAATGCTCTTGTATTTTTCAAAAAAATCCATGGATAATCCAACTTTATTAAAAGTTAGGACCACCACTACTGAGAATAGGTTAAGTAGTATTGTTACAATAGTTCGCACTGCATAATATTTTAGGGCTCAATTAGGCCTAATTTAATACCACTTCCCAGAATTTAATGCTCTAGTACTTTGTAAAAAAATCCATGGATAATCCAACTTTATTAAAAGTTAGGACCACCACTACTGAGAATAGGTTAAATAGTATTGTTACAGTAGTGCGCACTGCATAATATTTTAGGGCTCAATTAGGGCTAATTTAATGCCACTTCCCCGAATTTAATGCTCTAGTACTTTGTAAAAATATCCATGGATAATCCAACTTTATTAAAATTTTGGACCACCAACTTTAAAATGGAAAACGTTTTTTAAGACCCCAAAGATCGTAGGTTTTAATGGGTATCTGCAACAAATCAACGGCCAAGCATGGTTAGAATTTTAAATTCTTATGATACACGGTAATTTAGATCAAATAAATTTAGTTTGCACTGACCACTGTGTAAAGCTACAAAAATTTAACAAATTGCAGAGAATAAATGTAATTAGTCTCTCCGCATAAATTTAACGTAAATTCTTTTGTAATTTGACAAATAGCGAAAAGCGTTTATCAGGATTCAAAAACTAATCTTTCTCATGTTATTCGTTATGAAACTCAGCAGCACAATGGAGTATACTCGTAGAGAAAACAGGAAGTGTGGTTACCCAAATTTACCGTAGTGAAATCCTATTTGTGTTCAAGGCATTGAATCTCAATTTCTAAGCTGGGCACCAATTTAGCATCTACAGTTCGCTGTTGCAGTCAGCAATAGTTAACCGCTGATTCATGGTTTCTTAGTTGGTTTGTTGGAGATTAGGCATAATAAATACTACAGAAAAGCAGTAAAATAAATTATATTTTTTCTCTACATTTCTGTGTATAACGCCTTACCAAACTTTATCAGTTCGGAAAAGATTAGAGTATTCAACTCCTTTGTAGTATTATATGTTGCTCAAAGATTTAATCTGACTGAAAAGCACAGTATTATTAAAATGTTGGCAGCAGGTAGGTTAACATCGATGGAACATTTTGTTTTTTAAACTTTTGCTTTTATGGTTTCTTGGCGTCAATTGATTTCTTACTTTCGGAGAAAACACATTAATTTGGCCCTAATTAAGCCCTAAAATATCATGTAGTGCACACTATTGTAACAATACTATTTAACCTATTCTCAGTAGTGGTGGTCCTAACTTTTAATAAAGTTGGATTATCCATGGATTTTTTTAAAAAGTACTAGAGCATTAAATTCGGGGAAGTGGCATTAAATTAGCCCTAATTGAGCCCTAAAATATTATGCAATGCACACTATTGTAACAATACTATTTAACCTATTCTCAGTAGTGGTGGTCCGAACTTTTAATAAAGTTGGATTATCCATGGATTTTTTTTAAAAGTACTAGAGCATTAAATTCGGGGAAGTGGCATTAAATTAGCCCTAATTTAGCCCTAAATTTTGACGTCTTCAAAACTTTTCTACCATGAAATGGCGGTCCCAACTTAATTGACGTGGGTTTTCATCAAACAGACCTACTATCTTTCAAAGCCAATTAAAGAAATACCTTTTCGTTGAATGTCAATTAAAAGTGTGTTCAAATACAAATTCAAATTCAAATACTTATTTCTGGTTAGTGTACACAAGAGCAGTAGCGTACTTATGGGGGAGAGGGGGGGGCAATGAGTATGGTTCGCCTCGGGCAGCACATATTTTCTGGCGGATTGTTTTTATATTTCTTTTTAAATTATATAAAAACAGAAATAAATATGTCTAAATTATAAAAAAAAAAAACAAAACAAAAAAAAATAATGAATTCACTGTAGTGTAGACAGTAGCTAGTTCAGGCTTTCATTGCTGCCCTGATGAGATCGCCCTGCGCTGCTGATCGAAGCACACAGTATACTTTTAGGTCTGATTGTACAAGCACTTTTAAGTATAGGGTAGATCAGAGCAAAGTGGAATATTGAGGTAAGGGTGGTAGTGTCAAACCTGTGAAAATTGATGCACAGTTGCTCTGGCATAGCGGCTAGAATAGAGTTTCAGGCGATTCGTATAGGCTTTGTAAGGGACACTCGTTAGTTCAAAAATACCCAGCACCTAATGTAATTTTAGTGGAAAATAACCCTCAAAGCTACATGACGTGGCGTAGTTCGTAATGGTTAAGCACTTGAAAAGTGATCCGCTTCTAACCTTATTTTGAATATCAGAAATCTAATTACAAACGAAGGTAAAATTGAACTGTCCATGTTTTGTTTACTTACATAATATTTGGCAAAACCGGGGGTGGGTCTACCAGAACCAAATGGGGTATGATGGTCGTAGAAAAGTGGAGTACCCCAGCTTGCTCGAAATTGAGAAATAATTTTAATGCTTACCTCAAATTTTGCGGAAATTTATTTATTTTTTTATTTTAACTTCAAATCGAGTTTTGCCATGTCAAAACGCCTTCGAGAAACTAAGTAGTTCCAATCGAATTAGCCTGATCTGGATTCCGGAACATCAAGGCTTTGCTTATAATGAAAAAAACTGATGAATTTGTTAGACAAGGGTCAGGTACATTTTTGATCTGCTCAGAGTTTTTCACAAACGCTTATCAGAAGGCCACAGCATATATTAGTGGAGCATCATTGGATAAAGCCATGCTTAGCGTTTTATGGCAATTACGGCGAGGGAGTTTCTGAGGTATACAGTAGGATGGACGTTAGAGTCTTAACTGGTTTGATTTCAAGTGTTTGGTCAACTGAGGAAACACCTTGTTACAATTGGCGTGGGCTCTTTTCTTGCTTGGCGATAGCAAAACCCAAAATAGTAACTTTAGGATAACTGCAGCTGGACCCTAGTGAGCTGGTGGCCAGACCGCTCCGCTGGCTCTTTAAATTCCTCAAATGAACTGACCTGGCTGCTTTAAGGCGATGAGAGGGTGAGCACAATTGGTCCTCTAAGTGACTGCACTGTTCTATAACTTTTCATCTCCCTCCTAACCAACTAACTAACTAGCCCTACTTGACCTTATTATGTACCCAACTTTGCCGGATAGATGGAGTAAAATGCGGTATACGACTTCCGTTATATTTTCCATGTAGAACAAAGACCATAATTTCGGGGTAATCAATAACAAGTAAATTAGTTAGTCGCTTGTGACACTTGAATAATAATATTTGATGCACCTTCATACTGATGAAATCTAAGTAACCCCCATTCAATATATTATGCTATAGAGGCAATGTATGTAGAACGATTGAAGGTACTGTCCAAAAAGGATAGTTCAGGCAGCTATAGTTGACTGCCGGACCAGTTAGTATAGACTAAGAAAAAGATGAAAAAATACTGTAGCAGAAGACTCAAGAAGGAGCAGCTAGAAGACTTTAGTATGCAATAGAGACATCTGGTGGAGGCTAATTGTGGAGGAGAAGTGTCGGGTTTTGGCTATATAGCAGCAGAAACATTGAAGTGGTATTCATGTGCGAGTTGAACGGACTTATTTTTATGTCGAATACGTGCACATATGCATTATCACGTTCTAACGCATTCGTCTTGATATTTTTTGTATTTTTATTTTTTGCAACTAGTGCGCATGATTCCGTAGATTATTGAGACATCTAAACACTTTCTTTTTTTACGGTTTGTTTGAAATATTGTTTCACTCTGATGAAATTCATTAATGTTGCATTTTCCAATTGAGACAGACTTTCAAATACTAAAAAAACCAGTGACAAACTGATTAGTGGCGGTCACATATTTGGACCTACATAGTTGTTGGTATAACTGTAGACCAAAGTCTAACTAGCTGCTTTCCTTTTCTCGTCCTGAATGAACCGATAGAATAATGTCATAATTTAGCTCTATGCACACAGCAAAGGAACGAAGTTTTTGACATTTCTTCCATTTGATAGAGACAAGTATAAATTCGTATAAAGTTTTGTTTATTAAAAATAAAGTCATTTTCCGACAAAGATAACTTAACCTCAACTATTACCACCCCCGGTCAAGGTTTCAAAAACTTTCATGCATAGTAAAGCATACGGAGCTCTAAAAACGACAGATTGAAACTAAATCGTTCGGCACGAGAAAAAAAAATTAGAATTATAATTAGAGAATTATTTATTTACTATACACAAGATATTATATCTTCTATATAACTACATTAAAAAAGAAAAAAGTAAGTATTGAGGCATATAAAAAAAGCATCTACATTCTAAATCAACTACGATATCATGTGCTTCAAATTAAAATTAAACAACTAATAATCAAAAACAAAGAAATGAGAAATTAAGTACATAAAGATAAAAAATAAAGTTAAAAAAATCAACTGGTTTACATGCCAAAAGAATTAAAAATAAATAAAAATACCCTAGAGAAATAGAACTAAATAAAATAAACTTAAAAGAGTTAAGAACGAAGAAGGAAAATGTAAAAGGGTAAAAAATACAAAAAATAAAGAATAATAATAAAGTTTACACAAGAAGAAGGCATAACTATAAAATTTTTACAAAATTTCAATATAAATAAAACAATAAAATGCGAACATAATTACTTGGTACCTAGTAAAGCTGACAATATGAAATTAGTTAAGCACCAGAGGAAAGTGATTAAACTTATCGACGGAACCGGCATTTTGAATGGATCGAGGAATGAGAAGATTCTGGCTTCGAGGGATATGTAAGAACTGCAATTGATCATACAGATAACGTGGAGTCCTAGAGTGAATCAGAATGAACAAAGAGACCAACATCCTCATCGCACGAGGGTTATCTAGAGAGCATTCCAGTAGATGAGATCTCAAGTGTTGGACGTGATCAAAGCGTCTTAGTCCGAAAATAAAGCAGATGCAGTCGTTAAAACCGACGTTGAGCTTGTGAGCGCATGAGCTATCGGGCTTGGGAAAAGTTAAGCTACCAAAATTAAAATTAGGAAGAAGAAATGTTTTAACTAGTCTCGTATATATCTATCGATAAAATATCAGCTAATAACCAGAGCTGACGAAGACCTCCATATATTTTTCTTAAGATTAATGTGATGTGGTCACAACAGCTCAAAGTAGAGTTGACTACTACTCCCGGATTTTGACGCGGTGCGCTGGAGAGAGGATAGAACCATTTAGCATCACCCCAGGAAAATCATTGATGTTTGAATTAGCATTGTTTTAAAGGACCATGTATTGAGACTTGGCAGAATTCAGCATGAGCTGATTTCTCATTGACCAATGGTATATTCTATTAAGGTTATCATTTATGCGTGCTAGGCAATCCTTCATCAGCGCCCAATTGGACTACTGAAATAAAGCTGCACATCGTCAGCATACAGCTGAATTTTCACGTCTTCAATAATATTAAGAAGGTCATTTGTAAAAGCAGTGAATAATAGAGGTCCCAATATAGAACCTTGTGGAACTCCACACTGGATGAGTAGAAGACTAGATATAACATTATTTGGTTTCACTTGCTGACATCTGTTCGATAAAAAACTACATATCAATTCGGTGGCTGAAGATGAAAAACCAAAGTGAGTAGATGACTTAGACAGCAGGATGTTAAGATTTATACTGTCAAATGCCTTTGAAAAGTCGAGCAATACCATGAGGCCTACATGATTATTATCAAGAGCTACTCGGCGATCGTTAGTAATCTTTAGCAGAACAGTTTCACAGCTATGCTGGGAGCGAGGCCAGACTGCCTTTCCGTGAGTAGTTTGTTTGCTTCCAAATGTTCGAGCATTTGAGCATGTATTAGCTTTTCCAGAACTTTGGAAAGGAAACAATGTATACTAATGGGGCGGAAATCACTCAACTCTTTAGGACAAGATTTCTTGGGAAGTGCGCGAACAGTGGCTACCTTCCAGACAAGCGGAAATATAGAACAAGTGAGACATGCATTCAGAATATATACCAGATGACTAATAATCATGGGTAAAATTAATTTAACGAAACGTCGATATATTTCATCTGGGCCTACCGAATCAGATTTTATAGAGAAGATGGCTTTAATAATTTCGTCACCATCCACACACCTGAAGGAGTAGGAAAATTAACTAAGCGATCACGATCATCCGACAAAGCCCGGACGATACCCTGTGTAGAGGTGAAAAATTTATTTAAATCATTTGGGCATAAATCGCAAGTAGAACCGCTATCCTTATTGCGACTGACACCAGCTCTCCTCAGATTGTTCCAAAGCAATTTAGGTGGCAACTCAGGGTTAATTTAATTTTTATAAAAATAATGCTTTGTCCTACGTATGGCTACGATGATGACATGATTACGTGCAGATCTATACAAGCACTTGGAAGTGTCAGTTCCAACTCGTCGGAGGAGATGATAGAAATGTTCTCGCTCAGCTATTATAGAAGATATTTCAACAGAGAACCAAAGGCATCCAGAAGTTTGTGTCCTTTTACGTATCAAAGGAACATGTCAGTCATGTAAGTCCTTTATTAAAGCACTAAAAACTATACTTGATGGTCGACAGAAGAACTCAAATAAATTTCACCCCAATTCAAGAGACTGCATTCGTTTAAGTTCTGGCGAGTTTAGGCCTTCATAGTTTCGAAATGATACCACTTGAGGTTGTGAAGGATACAGAGGTAGGTCATACCACATGAATAGGATGCCGTGATCAAGAAAGCTTGATAAACTGAGCTGATTATGAAAAGGGACACGTTCTCCATCAGAAGTGAGAAACAAATCAAGCAATGAAGGGTTGGCCGAGTTCGTTGGGTTTCGTTAGAACGACATAGATTGAAACGGATTCATTCTGCACGAGAAAAAGAACGCAGCAAAGGACAGTATAGTTTATGTAGGGTATCTCCTTAAATGTAAATAATTTTAACAGAAATTGAATATTGGGAAAATTCTTCAAAACTCCCAAGCCTTCAAAGACTATTTTTCCATTACAATAAATTGCTTAATATTTATTTTCAAACGCCTTACAAATTATCCATCTTAAAATGCTACACACACCATGAAGCACCACCCTAAAATGCCGTTCAAAACGCATTTCAAATCGCGTGTCCTTAATCTTTCATTTCATAAAAAGTGCATCACCCATAGAGCACTCTTAGCTTGATGTGAGTTTTAAAGAGATTGCATGCTCATATTTTGCGATGGAATGGAATCTCGTCAAATCGTTGTGAGCTTACACAAACGCATACACCTGTTGAGGAGTCCTCTGCATTTCATATGGAACAAATTTAGTACCTATGTATGTAGGTACTGTTAGAGAATCTTTTAAACTCAGCTGGTCTACCCACTTTTCTGGGTTCTTCATAATATCATTCAGCATTTTGCAAGAGAAACGATGCGAACAGAAGTTCTATAAAAAGGGCGAAATACTGGAAATCCCTATGAACTGCTTGTGATGATGATACTTTTCAGATTTCACTGTCGAGTTTTCCCTTTCAGATCTTTACCCTTTCGTGGCAGCTAAAGTAGTAGGGAATCTTTTTGCAATATTTTCCGGACAGGTTTTCTTCCTTTTTCTTTTTCTTCCCTTACCAAAATGAAAATGACATTGAAACGAAGTGAATGTCACGTTATTACATATACGAAAATCGAAATTCTATGGAATTGACGGTTTGGGAAAAACGCTTGTTACGAAATTCAACGATATACATAGGCAGGGAAGGGGATGGGTGGAAAAGTTTGCTATCAGAGATCAAATTGAATTTCCTGCAATAGACGGGGAAGATACCAAGACCATGTGCAAATCTATTTAATCATATTTATGCTATTACGGACATAAAATTACAAATTGGAAATTCTCAGAGATCGAATTATCAAGGATACATTCCACGTGTACCAGAATTTAATCGTATTCCGTGAATTAACAAAATAACGACATAAAAGTAAAGTGGAATCCTTTGGAGACAGGATGTTGTGATTTTATATTTGCTGTGAAAGTATTCTTTGTTGTGTGTGGGCTACTGTCGTCGTCCTATTTATATATGAGCTGCGGTTTAGGTTTTACCGGGATTCTTCAGATAAATTCATTTTCTTATGTGAGAAGATAAAAATCGTTTTGTATTTATGAGATATATATGAAATATATTTTATTTATTTCTACCATAGTAGAGTCTATAATCGGCTTTATTATGATATGTCTGATCGAAACCTTTCCAGTGTGGAGGGTTCTGCTTTTAGGTACGTTGACAATAATGAGGTGTTGCCTAGCATTGAGTTCGATTTAATTTTTTGCTCAAATTTTTAACTATTGCCTTATCAAAGCGAGTCAATCATAATATTGAATCCTCCAGGGAAAGAAATTATTGAAGACATAATGAAGCTGACAGTGATGAAGATGGAAGTATGGCTGAGTTAACTTGATACTGTTTCCATGAACGGATTGTCATATATCGTATAAAGTAGCGGGACTTGTGTTGGAAAACACAACCATCCGCCCCGCATTATTTTAACACATTCTTACACAAAACTTAGCCAGTGGCGGATCCAGGATTCTTGTGAGGGGGGGGGCAACTATGGTTTAAAAATGGTATATGCTGAAAACTGAACAAAAGTTTGAAGACACTCGCCACCATTCGCAAATGTCAAATGCACAAAATTTGTCAGTCGAACAGATTAGCAAGTGGCTACCACTCGCAAGGAAGAAAGTTGCTCAAAGGAGATGTTAGATTATTCTTGTTTTGGCTTGTAAATAGTGGAAGTGTAAATCTTCCCAATCATCCACTTTAGTTAGTTAAAATTGGATAAATGTATTTTATTCAAATTTAAGAATTATCATAAATTTTATCTTTGTAAAACACAGGAATTGAAAATTTACATGTACTTAAAATAGCAGTTACAGAACAGATGCAATACATACCTTGTACATATATAACTTCGTCTGCAAGTTAAGATAGTGTGACTTCTTTTGTTTTTTATATTATTAAGCCAAGCTCAGGAGATATCATATGAACTATGATGCAAGGCACAGCATGGCAAGAAGGTGATAAAGAAAGAAATTAGGGAACGTGAAGAGAGTGGTGAAGGTGCTGATGTATGTCACCCTTAAACTTTCGCAGATTGTACGCCGGAGGAAAGACAGAAGATGGTAGAAAGTATTTTGAAGGGTATAAGGATGTACGTGGCTTGTAGTGCGAGTTTTACATGCAGGAATCAGGGATTAGACTAGATATTTCATCAGAATATTGACCATGCATCTAGCAATATAGGAGCGAAAGGCAACCAACATTGTGGCTGTGCTCGAGTGAGTCCATATGACAAGTTGAAATATTTCTTACACCATTTCAGAAATCCAAGCATCGAAATCTTCCTTGGCAACAGAAAAGAAGTGATCTGTCCAGCTTAACTTACAGGAAATATTAATGGATGGGATTGAAAGTAAGGAAAAGCAGATCATTAATGAAAATTGAGATGAGAGATGGACAGATAACAGAACCCTGAGGCACCCGGGCATTTATTGGCTGAGATTAAGATGTAACGCCATCTAATCTAATCTGTGTTAAGCGATCAGATAAAACATTTTACATCCATCATAGAAAAGGACGGGAGAGGCCAAGTGCTTTAAGTTTGGTTAAATAGGCTGAATGCCAGACACTATCAAAGGCCTTTGAAATATCTAGGGCAACGATTTTGGCCTCACTAAAATTGTGAAGACTATAGTTTCAACATTTCATAAGAAAAATCAGAAAAACAAAAGCCATATTGCCAATCGTTGAGGGTTTGATTAGTTTCTAGATACTTCATTAATTTGAAGCTAATGATAGATTCAAAAACCTTAGAAAGAATCGAAGTGATTGTAATTGGTCGATAATTTGAAGGATCGCTACCCTTTCCTTTCTTGAGAATAGGCTGAACGTGAGCTAGTTTCCAAGCAATTGGAAATTTTCCTGTCGAATAAGACAAATGTAATAGGTTTTCGCAGAGCTTTAGATAAGAATGAGGCACATTTAATGGAGGACATGAAACTATCAGGACATGCAACTATGGAGACGTTGATCTCCTTAAGGACCTTGACCATATCTATCGTACGGAAATGTATTGGCTCTTGTATACATCCACAAGGGAGATGTGAAGTGTATGGAAAAGGAGAATTTAAAGTGAATCTAACAGTCTAAATATTAGTTTTATTCAGGGAGTTAACAATCACTTCAATGTAAAGTAGTGAAAGTATAGAGGAACTGCTGAAGTTGTTCCTGATGGTTTTAACCAGGGACCAGTAAACCTTTGCTGTCTTTGCGTCTTGCCAATATTCTCACATTCTGGTCAAAAAGAAATTTTTCTCTTTGGATAGTGTTTCAGCTCTGGACATGGATGCAATTGATAGGTCCGAAAAAAAGACTATTTCCTTTTTATTGCTTGGTTGCACTTATCGTTAAACGTAGAGCGATTTTGCTGTTGTTAAGATCTGCTGTATAAATACTGAATGTATTCACACATGCCAAGACTTAGAATTGTACTAATGTGCTTTCATCAACATTCCTTGAAGCAAAACAGACCGAGCAATCAAATTCTCTAGGATACTGATTGAGGCTCTCCCAATCTGCAGATTTATTTTGTTTTTATTTAACCTTTTGGCTAAGTATTCTATAAACACTATTGTATTTTACGTAATAATAAAAAAAAATTATTTAAAATTAATCTCTTCCTTTAAATGTAATAACACTCACTACAACAATGCACAATGACTTGTTCGCCGATGTGTAGTTTCTCTGAATTTCTCCAATTACGAGTTATAATTGTTTTTTTAAATGCCACAACGCCGCGCCGATAATATTCTAAGAAGCTGTCTTTACATCGACGGGTTATCGAAGATCCTTTGGCAGCTATTTTCAATCAAACACACCGAGCAAAGCGGCGCTCATGTACAGGTATCCGCACTTCCTGTTTTCTCTTTAGGCTTCACCAACCACGACCTAAATTGAAGCGAAGGCCAAGGTGCTAGCTATGGCTTGCGTTTCTAAATGTATCAAATTGAACGCTTACAGAAATTGTTACGTTTTTTACAAGAGGTGCAGTAGAATAGATTTACGCTCAGTGAATCATTCTGTTAGGAAAAATTCAGAAGATCTACTGCAATTTTTTTCAGTGGTGTTCAGGGGGGGGGGGCACCCCCCTGCCCTCTAGCTGGATCCGCCCCTGATCTGAGCCCTACTAGTTTCGTGAAGTAACTGGGGTTCAACCCCGATTGTTGGACTCCGCATGGAAACATAGTAATGCCATGCTGTGCTTTGCATCATAGGGTATCCTCTAAGCTTGGCTTAACTATACTTATAAAAAAAAACAAATCAAATCATAAAGATTTGAAGAAAAAAGATCTTAGAGAATGTTGTAACTGGCGCAGAATCACACTATTATAAAGTCCTTAATAATTCTTTCTCTTCAGAATAGAAAGCAAAATAGAGCAAAGTATGAAGGGGAAGAATAAGCGAGATTTTCAGACAACATACAGCGACTATAATAGTGGAATGGAAATCTCTTCTGTATATTACATTCGTTGACTACGAAATAGTATTCGACACGATATCATAATAAATCGTGAAAAAATGTCGAATGCATTAACCAGCACTGCTTTGGTAGTTCAGTTGGTAAGCGCGCTCACTACTATCCTATGGTTCCTAGTCATATTAAATGAAGTAATAAATATAGCTAATAAAACGTCAAAAGGATTTAAATGGACACTAATAAACCGGTAAGAAGATCTAACCCTGCAAAAAATAGGACGAAATTCTGCCGTAGCGAAATGAATTCGAAATAGAGGAAACGCTCGTAGCTCCAAATCTCTTCGATTTTTTGTTAACTTAAACGACGTTTTAGCATCATGCCATAATTTCCGAGAAGTCGAAATAGATGAACCGTGTGTGGCTCGAAATCTCTTCGATTTTTTTTACCATAAACGACGTTTTTAAGCATGCCGAAATTTCCGAGAATTCGAAATAGATGCATCACTTATAGCTCGAAATTTCTTTGATTTGTTTGCTATATACATATATAGAAATTACGATACGGCTCATGTCAATTTCCGAGCAAGTCGTTAAAGCAAATATTTTCTGTTCATGAAATTGTTCTTCACAGGCATTCTAAGTTGAGATTTTATTGAGTGAAGTGCAAAGTGAAGTTTTACTATAGTGAGTATTTATTATTTATTTATTCGATATCGTATTTACATGAATACGTCTTGCAAGACAGGTCGATACTACATAGATCGTACTGTTAAAAAACATCGAATCCAAAACGAGCTACCAACACATACAAGAACTTCGAAAGAAAGTCGAGCTAGCGAATCACTGTCGGGTCGCCACGCCAATACGATTCGATATCGTGTTCAGTTTTTTCTATCCTGCAAGTACGCAAGTACGTCACAAGCGCATTCGATTTCGAGGCTTAATTTTACCTAGTCGAATTGATTTTTCGAATTTGTTTCGATTTTGAACAGCGAGAGCACGCTTCCGGCCCACAGCAACAACATCCTTATCACTAAGGTCAAACTTCCAGCCCACAGCAACAGCACTCTTATCACTAAGACCACACTTCCGGTCAACAACAGGATATCCTGCTACATTTCTCCACGATCCTTATCAACAAAGCCACACTTCCACTATGACATAGACATAGACCGGAAATGAACTGTCAAACCTTATCAGCAACACTTCCGTCCCAATTTCAAGTTCAAAGGTCAAATCTCAAAATCAAATGTGTACGTAGATGTACATGTTCGTTTGTTTACATTTTGGACTTAAATTCGTTTTTTACGGTTTGAGCTAGAATCGGCATAGCCCTACTACTAACAGCTAAAAAATTCGCAACAATTTCGGACTGAATTCAGATTTGGCTTGTGGTGGGGATATATCAGAGCACTATAAAGGTGCGAGTAGATCATATACATTCCCCGTTCATGATCGAGACATTGACGTATTAAGATCAAGCTCCTCATAGTACCTTCCTCAGATTTTCCTGCCCCGCGTTGAAAGGTATTCTTAGTTGGACTTTGGACCCCTAAGTACTCAACTTTTTCCTCCCTCTCTCTGCTGCCTCACATTGATAGGCATTCTTGGCTGGCCTCTGGACCTTCAAGCATTTCCTATTGTTGTTGTAATTTCACCTCGTGTTGAGAAGCATTCTTGGCTGTGGGTATTACTTTTTATTCTTCTTTCTTTAACTATACCGTTTATTTTTAAAAATCATCAACTCTACTTCAGTTATCGCTAGTACCGTACTTCTAATTATCACAATCCTTCATTTCACTGTCTGGAATAAGACTGTCCTCTGGTGGTGACAAGGGCCGTATTTATACTCTACAGCTTGTGCTAGAACCTTCCCGAATACTCCGTTCTCGAAACATCAATATCCCGAACCTAAATTTGCCTACGTTTGCAATTTATAGATGTCGCTTGTCCTTTCTGTTATGCCATTCTCCGAAAGTTGTTTATCTCCGTACTTAATTAATCATTCCACGCGAAATATGTAGATGTCGCTTGTCCTTTTTCTATTGCACGTAACCAATTTTGGACAAATTCGGAACTTTGATCAATCACACAAGAAGATTCAACAGTAGTCTAGATAAAATTAAGAAAATGTAAATGGATATAGGATCAAATACTGGGGGAAAGAATCCATAGGTGAAAATAAATGTATATAGAGAGACCAGAACTACGTATATGGTGAAGGATGGTTAATAATGAAATAAATGAAAATGGAAAAATCTGGGGGATGTCAGAAAGATGGTCCAGAACAGGATCAGATGGGGAGGTTATATGGAAACCCAATATGCTTCCAAGGGTAGTGAAGAAAAAGAAAACCCTTTCGCGAGCAACTGTCTCTGCTATGATCAGAATATAATTTCATCGATTGGGATGTTTTTTGTTATAAGAACTTTACTTTACCTATTTTCTGGTATTGTACTGTGAGATAGAATTCAATTACGGCCAGTCGTACACGAATAATTTTTTATCGTGAAATTAAAAATTGCATGGTGAAAATTCTCCCGACAATATTTTGTGTTCACGTACGGGAGATGAAAAATCACCGATATATGTTCATCAATTGTAAAAATGAAGTTATACGAAATGGGCTCTGACGTTGTCCTCATTTTGAGAAAATGAAAAAAAAAGTGCAAGCAGTTATGAAGTAAGAATACAACTAATTTTTTTTGGTCCTGCATGCTGCCTGATTTGATGGATTTTGAAATCCTTAAAATTTGACGATTTTTGTTCGAATGAGACATCGATTTAATTATAACAGAATCTTTATCTTATTTTATAGTAAAATTTTTTAGGAAAATTTACAAAGAGGAAAAAAAAATTAAGGGTAATAAATATACCTATCCTTTATCCTTGAATATCTCAAACAGTTCTTTTTTCTTATTTTATTTTTAAATGAATGCACATGATGTTGTTAATTAAACTGTTAAATTTTCAACTAGTGATCTCAATGTTTTCAGAGACGAGAATAGAGGTCAGTAAAGGTCTAGTTATTTAAAGATTTCGCCTCTGGAAATTAAACTACAACCCCGAGCATTTTAGTTGTAATAAACAGTTTTACTTCATTTTCCAAGCCGAAAATTGCATAGCCTGCAAAATAGATATGGACGACGAAATTTTCTAAACGTCGTGACTTTATAATCGTTCCGACGCTCACACCAATTCATTTTATTGTGATTAATTTTGGGCGATTAAAAATTGTCGGATATCGCCAGGGCGCGACTGACTTAAAAACGGTTCTCCGCTCTGGAGTTCCTCAGGAATCAATAATCGGCCCACTGTTGTTCGGTGTTGCACTGTGATTAATACCTCTATGCTGAGAGCTAATGATATAGAAACGAATTTTAGGGAACTTATGTATTTGACTACTTGCGGTCTTAGTTTTTTTAATTAAAACGTATAGATATATGAAAGACAGGTGGCTAGTTCGAACCAGAAATCACGTATAAGTGGTTTGACCAATAAGCGTAAGCATAAAGGTTTGCCTTACATGTTATGAATTGGGCGATATTACCCGTCTTGGAATAATATAGCAGTAGGTACTGCTCACAATGAAGATATCACTAGAAGTCTACGTCTAGATTAGCTAAAAAAAGCCACACCTCGACCAGCTTGACAATTATGGTACGAATTCAATTCAATTCAATTCATACATTTATTCAAGTTTGTACATAAAACTTTATGTTAGTTAGAATATATGTGTAAAACATTATTAGAGAAAAGAACCCCAAGAGAGCTAACCCAAAAGGCGTTACATGATGAAAACGCTTGTGTTGAAAAATAAAACCTAAGCAGTAATTGTGAAGTCTACATTCATTTTTCGAGCATACAGCGAGTTAAGCCTTGTGTAAATTTTACAGATCTATAAGTAGTAGAGTCTTTACGAGCTTCAGTCAGTAATGTTTCGTAGATTGATGTTGATACATTCCAATTTTGCTATTGAAATATATTTGAAGATCATCTGCATACAAATGAACTTTAACATGGTGTATGGCTTGGAGAAGATTATTTATATAAAGACTGAAAAACAGAGGTTCGAGAATTGAGCCCTTCGGAACTCCTTTCCTAAAGAACAGCCGAATCAGAGAGGGTATTATAAATTTTAAGAACCCTTTGCTTACGCTCATTAAGCAACCTACCAATTAATTGAAAAGTGGATCGCGTAAATTTAAAAACAATTCTTAGCTTAGAGAGTAGAGCGAATGGAAAATTCAACATTGTCTAATGTCGCACGTTGTAAATTTAAATTAGGCAGTATCTCAGTTACGATCGGCACGAAATCGTGATTTCCAGGTTGATAATAATCGATTCTTCTCAACAAAAGTCTCTAAATTTGGCAATACATACATCAGTTCTTCCAGTGCTTTCGGTAAGAGACAGAGTATGCTAATAGATTGGAAAAAATATTCAAAAATCAAAAATTATTACCTAACCACTAAAAATTACTGACGGCATACCTGGATAACTTTCGGTACTCTCCGCAATCGTATAAACAGTATTGAAAGGAGCCAGAGCCAGAGGAGCCTATAGGCTTAGTCCGGACGAATTTAGTGGATACTTAGCACAAATTTAATAGGGTCCGGACTATAGTTACGAATATGTTCAGATAAAATAGACAGAATCGAGGGATTTATAAGTAGGGATCAAGTTTTCGGAGATAGTACTCACGGATTGCATATGTTACTTTATTTTGCTCCTTCGAATACGTTTTCCGAGAATATCTGGACTGTATCCTTCTTAACTGATAGTAAAATTCCCTTTCCTGTAGGTGTATTAGGTAGTAGATTTCACATGAAAAACCAAGGATTACTACCATACTCTTGACAGGATTACTTTGTAGGGGAGCATACTCATCCAGAAGATAATTAATAAAGATCTAAAGCTATTACAGAGGGGGGGGGGATATCTATTATACTAATTACTTCGCCAATATCTATGAAGGAGAGGCCTTTCAAACCTATTGTCTTCTGATTATGTCCAAGATGACTATGGTCACTATTTTTCATATATGTAGTAGTTGACAACAAGCATATTTTTCTCAAATTGCTACAATTCATTAGAGCCGCCTTCATGGGGCCTTCCGAAAGGGTATCTACATGTGTTCCATGAATTTGAAAAGTTGATTGGTAGGAGTACGTCTGCTGATATTACGGTTGTATGAAGTTCTAGTTATAAAAAATAGAATTTTGTCTATTCGAGGAGATCTAAAGCGTTGATATTATTTCCTTTCTCACAATGAGGATATTCAAAACAAAAAAAAAACAAAAAAATAGAACGAAATACACCAAAATAAATTTGTCAAAATTCAAAACAAAAATTTTTGAAGACAACATTCACCACATATTTTACCTTCATAACTACCTAAATGGACAGACAAATGGCGCCTTCTGTCCTCCTTTGTTTTCATCTTTATATAGTTAGAAGTTTTTCTGAATCACAATGTCAAGGACAATTAATCTTCCATGTGTGCTTCCTGTTTTTTTTTTGTAAAACTTTCCAGCCGCCTGAAAGGACCTGAAGCTATATAGAGACTTATACACCGCACCGTAACAGAACAAATCACGTCTTTTCCTTATACTTTTCTCATTCATTAAAATTTATTTGTTGCACACGTCTGGAAAGTTTTATCCGGAAATTTTCAAAAATTTTCAGCAAATAAAAGCTATAATAAATCTGTATTAAAGTCATCGAGAAAGTCATTAGTGAATGTATAAGGGGGAGGAGGGGGTGTTAAGTTTATTTGAATTTATAGTCTCATAGGGTAAAGATAGTATATGACTTTGATTTCATCTACATGTTTGTATGAAAGTAATTTTGGATTTCTGTGTTATTTTAAAATTAAAAAGTTTTATAAATTAATAGTGTTGTCTGTTAGCAATAAAAACATTAATATGAGCCTGGCAAACATCATCGAATAAAATATGAATTACATCGAAATCAATTAGCTCCGGGTTCATTCCATATCAAAAAGGCAACATAGGTGTGACACCAATTTTTTTGAAATTTTACATACTTGGAGGGTTTCTGAAAGCAAAAATACAAATTAAAAGTTTTCGCTTTAGGTACAATTTCGTATTTCGCGAGTTATGATATTTTTAAAATTACACAAAAAATGCTGTCTTTAAAAATTCATGTATATTTTTTTTATTCATGCTTGGATAGTGAAATATTGCTCATTTGAAAGCTAGAGAAATAAAGTTATCTTAAAAAATAGGTGCTTAAAAATATATGTGCAAAAGGATGTCAAGGATAAGAAATTTATCCCTTGCCGTTGAAATAACCTGAAGGATGTACGTTTGATTTTATTAATTTTTTTATTCTTTACCTTATAATTATCCAATAAAACGTGTAAAAATTTTAATTAGAGATCTTAATTGGATCAAGGAGTAAAAATCATTAAATTTCAGCAGAATTTGCTCACAATGAATTCTTAGTTTCTTGAAAATTGTATGAAAGTTTCTATACAAATTTATCAGAAATTTTCTAATATTGATGACAAATGGTCTGAAATTTTGTGGTATTTATAACGCGTTTAAAAAAATATCAATTGGGTTCCGAGCTCGAGGGTAATCTGAAACTTCCCTCTTAACAAATCCTCACTACATACCCTAAGATTTACGATGCCATTATAATTACCTAGTTTCCTTTCACACTCTTTTCGATATTTCGGTTCCACATGATTATCGTCGAAGAAAAATTACTTGGATCGTTATCCCATCCGCAAATAAGCAATAGACCCGGCGAACCACACAAGTAAGTGCCGAAGATCATATTTTGTGTCTGGTGTAATTTCTAGGACATTCTTTACTATAAGCTGCTTCTACGGAATCAGACCAATAATTCAGAGGTGTACTGCAGTCAGTTGGAGAAATTGCGTCAACCAGAGGTAGTAAATAGGAAGGGTATTCTGATGCTCATACGAATTATATCTACTTTTGTGTTCAGTTGGATGAATTGGCCTAATTCGTTACGAGCGTCGATTCGTTGCTTCACAATTGAGTAATAATAAAACTTTATTTCTTATTATTTTTGCTTCCTTCTTCTTCCACCCCTTTACCCTTCCACAGAATGCTTGTACTTTCTATCTTTTCCTAATCGGACTACAATGCCATTGAATTAAACATTGAACATCAAGAGGTGTTCCTCAAGGTAGACATCTTGAACCATTGTTCTTTTATATTTACATTAATTATGTGCTTATTACTTTGAATCATACCTACCTATTGGCCCTAAGTAATGAAATCTAGTCGACTAACTCTTGAGTGGACTCGATGTTAAGAATGCTGATGCCAATTATTGAAGTCAAATTTACTCAACAGTTCAGTCTAGAGGTAAACTTCAGCTGGTTGAATTTTCCTTTTCGAGAGTTTTGTTGCTGTCATTTGACATTTTGTTTGCAAATGGTACTTGCTGATCATTGGTGAGGATTTATTTAAAAAATGTAAAATTATGAGTATAAAGAACAAATTTTGTAGAATTCGAATGTCAAGATAGCCTCTCTAATTGCCTGTTTTACTCTTCGTCAATTCAATTCTGATAGATGCCACTACTAAGAAACTCGAGAGTAGTCGCCAACTTCAAAATTATTGGCATTGAGGTTGAATGAAGCACTATGTTGTGGTGAACAAAAGTATATGTGATCTACAACATCTCTAAATGCTTCTTTGCTTAGTATAAAGCATCTTACAAATCGCATTCTAGAGAAAGCAATAAAGCTGAAAGGACTTACTAAAATACAGGTTTACCAAGGTACATAGAATAGAAGCTATTCCCATCACGAACCATGTTCCACCATTAGGTGACGTAATATCGTGAAATGTATAGGAATGTACGGTACAGAGAACACAATACTTTCTCTGTCTTTCCTATAGAAATGTATATATACATTAGTTACAAAATTACGTCACAGGCTATCAGCTGCAATGTGTCAAAATTTTAATGGGAATACCTTGTCTTCTATATACCTTGCAGGTATACTAGGTATTACAGATACACTTCGAACAACACCAACGGCAGTAATGGAGATTATACTTCGTCTCTTACCTCTTGACATCCATGGGAAATGTATAGCGGCAAAAAGTGCACTAAGAATTAGCGACTTAGGCGGCTGGATAACCACAGACTTTGTTCACAGCAGAATACTCTTGAGGACTGTATACGTAGAGCTACGGATTACATTGTCCCTAAATTAGACTTTGAGAAAGCTTTCTCAACTAGCATTTCTAGCAGAGAGGAGTAGGGAGATAATCGTGTGGTAAATTACTTTACATATAATAATAATAATAATAATAAATTTTATTGCTGGCAAAGATACATAAGATTTTAGAAATCTTAAAAGTGTACAATTAACGTAGGAAAAACTCTAAATATTAACAGTGTGTGTGTAAAATACATATGGTTCGAGAATGGATGTGGAAGTGGGAGCCGGAGTGTACTCAGCATTCTCTCAAATACAAGAATCATACCGCCTACGGAACAGTGTGTTCCAAGCGACTTGAGGACCATTGATCGCGTCTAGTGCAACCGGTATCGCAGTGAGCATGGAAAACTGGGTGCTAACTACATAGTTATTCTCTGCTGGGTGCTGGCCACAATGACATACCAGGAAACGAGGCAACTCGAACCAGAAAGTGCTCCCCTATGAATATATGCTTAGCAGAGGAATCCATAGGTCGGCCTCTAGGATCAGTGAAGAAGATTATAAATTTACAGGCTTGTAAGCTGGCATGATTTCAAGACAGCTTTGGACTGAGACATGTCCTGGGAAGACTGAAGCTCTACTTGCACTTAATTTTATTGCAAATATCACGGGACACTGCCTCTTTGACAAACATGCAGACTGCATTCAAGTTCCATTCAATAACTTTTGCAGGAGCTGTAGGAGCTGTATGGATGAGAAGGAGGTTGAGAGCGATCAGCACCTGCTGTGTGGTTGGCCTAACCTTGCTAAGCGTAGGAGGAGTACGCTCGATATCTAATTTTTCTTTGAACTGGGGGAATTAGCAGCCAAGGATTTGGGGGACATGGTAAGGCTCGTTAACTCTTGTGGTTGTCGCTGCGCGATTGCTCTTGCAAAATTAATAAGCCACACCAGAAGTGGTCCGGCAGTTTGGAGATTACTCAAAAATACAATTTTGCCGCTGTCGTTGGCGGCAAAATTGCTTAGTCATTCGAAATAAGTCCGTACAACTCCTCAAGCTCGGCGTTGGCAGTAAGTATTCGTAGAATCGATCCTTATCACTTTTCTTTGCTTTTCTTCAACCATAGCTATTAAAACTTCTGCATCGGAACTAGAACACTTTTGGAAAAAATCCAGCGCTCTCGGTGTGGACGGTCTATTTTGCTGCGTGGCACCGCGCCGAGCTGCTCCCGGCTTAAATTTGAAGATTTTTTTCCAGATAGGATCCCAATAAGGTGGCATCACAATGGACCACAAATATAAATATATATATATATATAGCTGATAGTATATTCTCTTTCGATGGTCGACACTCTGACTTAACCTGACCTACAAATCCCATATCTGGAACTGGGCTGGTCGCACATTCTTAGCTGCATTAGACACTGTCCAAAAGAGAGTCTTTAAGCTCACTGTCAATGTAGCAATAACTTGTCATATCGGCTCGCTCGAGCACTGCCTCAATGTTGGATGTATTTTGTTTTTTTATCGCTACATTATGGTCAATGTTCTGATGAAATATCTAGTCTGAACCCTTGTAGATTAATTTTTACACGAAATATTCACCTTTAAAGTACTTTTGGCCATGCAGTAAAATTCCATAATAATTTTATTTATATTGAACTTTGCGAATGTGGAACAGTCTACCATCTTCTGTCTTTTCTCGGGCTTACAGTGCAAAAATTTAAGAGTGCCCTGAGCTTGGCTTAATAATGTTTAAAAAAAAAATATATATTATAACCATTTACTTATCGTGTTAGTTAAAATGTAATTTCAAATTGAAACGTATTCCATTATGAGACTTTTGACTGAACACACTATGTACCTACTCCAAAGTCCCACTTTGTTTAAGGATTTTTTAAATATTCATCCTCAATTAAGTTTTTATATTAAAAGGAAAACTTTTTTTCCAAAACAAACTTGCACCATTTTTGTGATAATGATATCAGAAAATGCGCGTTTACCATCAGCTACATTTTAACATACACACATACATACATACATAGATGTATGTATATTTTGGTAGCTCCACTTAAAACAAATGGCATGGAAAATCGTTGAATACTTTTCCCTCAATTTTGTTCTTTTTCGCTTGCGGTGTAGCAATTCTTAATGGCTAAATTGGATACAATGTTAAAGTTATCCTCAATTTTATGGTTTATGCTCGTTTCGTTGGTCCCTCTTTCAGTGGTTTGCTATGATAGCTTTTGCGGAGCCACGCCATCAACCATAACCACTAACCGGACATTGTATAGTGATAATGTTCTTTAATGGATATATAAAAGCATAAAAGTAGCATAAGAGAGAAAGAACGGAAATTACTAAGGTTTTAAGTTTCAGGGTGTGACGCGATTATATATATGTAGATGTGTATTTCTTTTTGTAAGATATCTACCAGATAACGATATCTGTGGCACAAACTACTTCGAATTTCAAGTTATATAGGGAAAGATTTAAGAACTTTGTTAAAATGTTAACTTTTTTTTTCGTATTGGAATTAGATTAAATCTTAATCTAATATCAAAAGTCTTTCGGTTCCATTGAAGAAAAGTTCTGGTCTTGATAGCATGAGAAAGAAAAACTACACAAGATACAACGCAACACTCTTTATCGATGCTGGCGACCTCTATTTTTATTGTAGTTTTGGTATCGTTAAAATTCGGTTAAACGTCAAATTATCCTGGTCTCACAGCTCTGGTGTGGTGGAAAGCCTTAATAATTATAGAAAAGAACACATTCTGGGAATAGAGGCTATCGAGGATTTTGTAAGACATCCCATTAAGCAATTCGAATGGAATTCCAGTCGTTTTACTTGTAATTTTTAACGATTTTACCTAGAACTCCGTCCTATTTGCGCACGGATTTCCGCTTTTCTAGCCGTAGGGAATTGCGCCGAGATTCCAAGTCTTTAATATTATTGGTAGTTGGAACTGAACATGGAAATCTAAAAGATTTCCATGTTTTTCGTTATTATTTTCGGATGGAATTCCCAGACTTTTCCATGGCATTTCTATATGGAAATCCTAGGGATTTCAATGCATTTTCTGCTTTTTTTATTTAAGAAATTATAAGTCCATAAATTCTATGCAGCTAAAAGTGCGGATTTGGCTCAGTGAAAAATAAATAAATAAATAAAATAATAGGAAGTCATAACTTCCATAAAGAGGTGGTACGGAAGTTATGACTTCCTATTTTTTTTTTATTTATTTATTTTTCACTGAGCCAAATCCTTAGTGTTACCTGCATAGAATTTATGGACCATTTCACCACCAAAACGTTCTGCTATTTCTACAGATATTTTGGTTTTACTAGTTCCTTCAGACCATCAAGTCACAATTAAAGGAACGAATTGTCAAAACAAAATTGCCATTAACAAGGCGAAATGAAATTCCTCGTACCTTGATCGATCAATAACATATCTGTAAAGCTGAAAATGGCGTCCTGTAAGCATATAAAACAGCGCTGGAGTCTGAAAATACAGTCACTTTTTTCCGTTGGTATTCTGTAAAAGAATTCCAAATCTAGAATTTTTGCTTATTGGGATTGGCTTTTTTTTTGCTGCTTTTTGTTCCTCGCGTGATTTAGAATCGTTTTATGTATGCCTAGGTCCACTGATTTATGACGAGACACACCTAAGCCTATACGCGACGCAATACTGATTTTGTATCTATGCATACTAGTGTGTCTCAACACATATATGATACACAGTTAATTCACGTTCTTGAGACAGCTGATCTATGCATACCTACCCAAGTGAGTGCACACATATATAATAAAAATTTGGTATCAACCGAATCTCAATCTCTGCTCTAAATATAGTCTCCATAATGACTTAATTTGAAAATTTCACTAAAATTAACTCATTTTAAATGACATATTGACATTTATATGTCACTTGACAGTTCCTCACTGATCATGGCAGAGTTCAAAAATTTAATTAAATGCTATCAAGAAAATTTGGGAGTATTTGCTGCAGTTTGAGAGCAATTAGACAGAAGACTGTTTTTCAAAGAGACTAAGAAGAGAAAAAAAGCTGGAAACAAAAAGATTTCATGATCAGGTAATGGCTGTCACTGCCGACGTTATAGGAAAATCTTTTCACTTTCCATTAAATTCAGTTCATTTTAATGACAGCAGGTGGCACTTTTACTGTAATTTCACTGATATGGAGTAAAAATTTGTTCTATTTAAAATTCAATCGAAATAATGCAACAGGATCCTTGATGCACCTCATTTGTGTGACACACTGCGACTTTGACAGTCTATCTAGGATATTAGGCACTTTTGCAAGATACCTTTGGTGATGTAGAAAAAGTAAATACGGAGACTACAGTACCAGCTGATTTATGAGGATTCATCCATATACTGTGACCTCAAATTTAGAATTTGGAATTTGTAAGTTTTTTTCTTAGGATTTATTCGTCTTCAGTTTGTTGCATATGTTTACTGCAGATATTTGCTGAAGTAGAGGAACTTACTGTAGAATCTTAGCTTTAAGGCATAATTGTAAATGAGAGAAATTTTTATTAGCGTTAGAGAAAGGATATCTATAAATCGCGCAGAGTTTAAAATATGTATAAGACTGCCGAAATCTCAGAAACCAACAATCTGAAATGGAAAAATAAACACTTTTCTTCAAGCTTATTTGAATGTGAATATGTCACGCTACAATTACTGGAAAATATTGAAAATTCGCGAATTAGGGCATGTCAGTATAAAATAATGCGAAATTATTATTTGTTTTTTACTAAAAAAAGTTGAATTAAAGATCCAATTTTCAATTAAATCAATTTATTCTTCGTAGCGCGAAGGCGACTAGACTCACAAATCCAACAATGGGAGAATTTTTAAAACCGATTCGCTAGTTCGTCGGAAGTTGTGTCAATCACTTCTTTCGACGTTACAATGGTGTGCAGATTTACTGAGAAATATTTTCGTATTTTCGTATCACTTCCTCGTTTAGAGCGACCACCTTTCCTTGCATTTACAATTTTACACTATGAAAACTTCTTCTGCTTTAAAATTCCTTTCAACTAATACTATCGTCGCTCAACTTTTGGCTGTAGATTTGAAAAAATTTACATTTATTTTTTAAAGATTCTAAATTAAATTGTAATAAGTATCTAAGAAAAAAGACTACCACCTCATCCGGTTTTTGATGTCGTGTCCTTCTGCTTTCTTGGCGACTTCTCTTACCACTGAGCTAACGAGACAGATGTCTTTTTCCATTCCATCTATAGGCTGAAACAAAATGCACGTATGCATAAATAAAGTTACTTACGTAAGGCGGTCGCGTCCTTTATATTAAACGAACATACCCAAAAACCTTTAGGCGTCGGTAAGGAACTTTCATTAAGCTTAAATGTCAAATTGCCGTAAGTAAAGTGCGGTAAGAGTCGCTTATTACATACGGTCGGGTCTATTTATGTAATGATATTAATAAAATCGGTAACACTCTTATTATTTTACATAAGAAGAATATCAAAAGAGGTGGTCCCTTCTAAGAAAAAAGTTTGCCAAGGAGCTAAAAAAGCGAGATATTAGTTCTGGGAGTGCTGTTGATTTTCTTCAGATCTTTCTTTTATTTTTTATATAATGTCCATAAAAGTCACAAATCTTCAATTAAATCAACTTACATTTGTTATTTTTTTTGCTTTTACCACTTTTTAAAATTTTAGAAATTAAATGTCTCTTTTACGGAATAAGACATCTGTTTAGGGCAAAAATGTCAGTCATCCATAAGTAAACCTCAGTCTCGTTCAAATTCGTTCTTAACGTCCATTTTGGTTCAGCCTTTTTACTGATTCTAAAAATTTTGAGTTCGATTCCCGTACAGTATGCGGAAAGTAGAATTACACATTATTTCTGAAAGTTTTATATGTATCAAAAGTCCTGGGCTCTACCCCTACCGTATTCTAGGCCGAGGTATTAGCCATAGAGGAATACGCCAATATCTGCATTAAAGGAGTCATAAATGGCTCAACGAATTATATCCTCTCGGACAGTCAAGCTGCTCTCAAGGACTTAAGGACCTACACTATCAAGTCAGGGATAGTCTGGGAGTGTCTGCAAACTATTAAAAATCTATCAGAGAGAAACATAGTTATCCTCATGTGAGTACCTGGACATGAGGGTCATAAAACCATGAAATTGCTGACAACCTAGCCAAAAAAGGAGCGGAGACTCCCTTTGTCGAAACAGAGCCATTTTGTGGCATTTTAAAGTGTTACTTCAGAGATACCGTAAATAGCTGGGAGAACAAATAAAAATCCCTTTATAGGGAAAGGCTACAAGGACTTTGGCAGGGAAAAAAGCTTATCGGCATCTCTGGTAGAAAAACAAAAGAATTCCTATTCCTTAAGAGAACCCAGGTCAAAATGATTACAAAGTACTTCTCAGGCCATTGCCCATTTAGGTATCACTATACAAGATGGGCTTGGCTGAGACTTTATTCTGCCGCTTCTATCGGGATGCTCATGAAACCTCGGAGCACCTGCTCTGAAACTGCGAAGCATCGGGCTGGCGGAGATTACTTCACCTCGAATATGCTCTTCCTCCACTAAACTATGTGTGGAAACTAAGTCCCAGAATGTTTCTACACAGACTTTATTAACAGTCTGTCTAAACCTAGAAAGGAAGTAAATTAAACGGGGACTTACAATAGATCTTTCAGGTTGCAGTAAATGCGAGGCCAATACCTGCACACCCTTCCACAAATCTAATCGGATCTAGGGCAAAATTGTCAATCATCTGTAAGTAAATCTTAGTCTCGATCAAATTTGTAAAGTTCTTTACGTCAATTTTGGTTTAACTTTATCACTGATTCTAAAAATTGTGGGTTAGATTCTCGTACAATATGCGGAATGTAAAATTATACCATATCTCTAGAGAATTTTTTTTTTAATTTTGATCAATTTGTAATGCAATGATGTAAATTACACTTCAAAGATTTAGAATCAAACTTTTGACATGTATTTAAAAAATAATTCCAGATTAATTTTACACCTTTTCATAATGTAAGTTTACATTTTCTTTTTACACTGTTGTAAATAATTCACAAAAGTGAAATTAAGCGACAATGTGATTTTGATGAAGCTTAATAAAAACTGATATACTGGGAGAAAAAACAAATTTAAGCTAATCGCAAGGCGTATGTAACCATAGAAAGTCCATTTAATTAAAGTAAGAATTTCTAATATTAATTAAAAGTATTTTTCTTAGTAGATATCAGTTTCGTCTAAACATGCTCTTATGAAATATATAGAAATATTTAGAAAATCTGCGTCAAATTTCTATAGTCAAAACAAACATATTCTCATTCTCTCCTGATTATAGGAATTAACTTCAAGCATTTTACTAATTCTTCATATTTGAATAAATATTAAATTTCCGCGAATAACTCCATTATGCAAAAAACAAAAAAAAAAAAATGAGAAAAATAAAAACCTCAAGTTTTGCAATGATAAATGCACGGAATTTCATGACTTTGCATTAATTTGCGCAACATGTCAATGAAAATTGTCGGTCTAAGCACTTCCGGACACATACCTACAGACTGCGGTTCAGAGGCGCGCAGATACTTATTGCATCTTGTATCTTCAGTTTCTCAATTAAATGCAGGCCTCAGCAGTTTTAATTCATGGACGATTCTAGTGTGACTCTTTGTAACACAACAATTCAAAAATGCTGCGATTGTGAGTGGAATATTAATCAAAACGAGGAATCTCTGGCTGAAAATTTATCTCTGAGGCTGATGTTGAAGAGGGCTTGGTTGGTTGGTTTTCATCAGCATAAGCCTCATATTTCATAAGAAAAAAAAAAACTATAAATATTTATGGATACCGGGAAATGGGATGGGCAGCTTTTTGTAAATACTTCAAATAATTTTCAATTGTCATTAATGTGCTTGAATTCGACAAGGATTGACCTTAATGAAGTTGATAAATATGTCATTGAAGGTAATGTGGAAAAAACGGAACCGTTTCTAATTAAAATCGATTGTAATTATGGTAAAATTATTCAAATTGATGTGTATATAAAATCTATAAGAAATGAGACCAAGTTTCATATACATATACATATTTTCATGGTATACAAATGGAAGTATATATATACTAAATTAAATTACATGTCAACTCCCATACAATGCAAAAGTATGCTGTGCATATGCAGGTATCAACCGGAAAAAAACAGGAAATTAAAAACGTGGAAAACTATGCGTAAAAAAAATATGAAAAAGGTGTCCACGGCGTTTCAACAAGTTCCTATGTACCTAGTCATGGGAAATATCATTGCGGTTATTTACATATATAGAGTTCCTATTATTAATGATATGTAGTATTACGTCGAAATGTATTGTTTACATAAAAATCATTTTGATGTTGGCATGTCAAGGTAAGGCGTCATCGATAGTGCAAATGGATATCGACAAATAATTCTAACCCTGAGTTCGAGGCCCACTAGTTCCTATACTATTTGGTTCGAACATTCTGTTGACTACCCATTAATTGTAAAGTGATATTTTACTCGGAAATTCATAACCAATTTAAAATTGTAGGCGTAATTAAATTATTGCATGAAAAACATGTTCATACTAAAACTATCATAGATCCGCGGTATCCATGGTTTGTTAACTGCAGGCCGAATACTTATATGATAAATGGAAACGTTACAGGTTATCAACTTTCACGTGGAATATGATTAATTATGGAATAGAACCATGTCTGTCATCCAGTTAATCCAGATCCTAGCGCATTTTAATATGAATTTTCTTGAACTTGTGCGAGCAATATCGCTATTAATTTATGTTGTGATGAAATATGAAAGAATTGGTCTCTAGATAAATCTCAGCGTAGCTTCCTAAGGACGAATATTAATGAAGTAATTACGATAATTAACAGCATTAAATCTACTGCTGCTGGTGTATATAGATAGTTTAAGTCCTAAATTTGTAAAAATGTGTTCACCTGCAATTAAATTTTTGTTGCTCTTACACACATTTGCAATTTCTGCTTCACAAGTTTCATCTTCCCTACAGCTGGAAAATCTTCAAAGATTGTTCCTGTTTCTAAGGATCTAAAGTCGCAATGTATTTATAAAACTTATTGCGCCTACAATAGTGAAAATTCTAACGCACATCTTCAACTATTGTATCACAACATCTCATTTCCCCAATCAATGGAAACAAGAATTGGTAGTGCCTATTCCAAAGAAGTCCACTGCATGTACTCCAAGTGATTTCCGTCAATCAGCCTTATATGCTACTTGGCTAACGTATTTAAAAAAATAGTATACCAGCAAACCATGAACTACACAAAAAGAAACTGTTTACTGTCAATCTGGGTTTCGTCCTTATCACAGTTGTGAAACCGCTATGCTGAATGTGACTCCGGATATTCACATGGCCTTTAATGAAGATCATCTGACAATTCTTGCGCTACTTGATTTTAGTAAAGCGTTCGACTCCATAGATCACTCGAAATTGCTAGCTAAATTGTGTAATAAATTCCTCTTCTCTTCATCGGCAATAACCTTCGTTAAAAGTTTTCTAAGTGGGCGTAGCCAATTTGTAAAAACAAATAATGTTGCGTCGAGAAGTATATTTCTGTCTTGTGGCGTGCCCCAGGGATGCATACTTGGTCTTAGCTCTTAACCAAAATAAATCGAATTGTATGGCGATCTATAGACGTGATATTGATGAGAATTCTTTACCGCCGATTTATTTGAACGATAGTAGACTAGTATATGTAAATTCTGTGAAATGTTTAGGGTTTCACCTCAACACAAAATTTTCATCTTGTGATCATGTCAGTGTTACACTAAGAAAAATATATGAATGCCTGCGGCAGCTTTGGTTGAACTCCGATTGCCTAATGCATCATTTACGAGTAGGACTAGCTAAATTCCTTGTGCTACCCTATTGGCTGTACGATAATTCCAGTTGTCGATTTAGTTTGTCGTAGGAAACTCTTGGTTGCATTCAATGATGTAACCCTATTTGTCACATCTTGTCTTTATCTAATAAATTACAGATTGAAATTCCTTGATAGACTTATATACAGCGAGCAGCCCTCATACCTAGAGATTGAGTTTTCCAACATACATATCGGCACATGATCCTTTCGATCCCCCGTTGTAAATCACGCTATGGTGAGCGCTCTTACTTCGTCCAGAGGGGATTCTTTTGTGGAATCGTTTGCCAGCTAACATACAGAGAACAGGATCTAACTGAATCTTTTATAAATCAATATTGCCACTAAACTTATCCTAAACATTTGGGGCACAACTTGGATACATATTGTTATAGCTATTTGATAACATTTTTTCTTTTCTAACTGATATACATGTTCTCTCTTTTCCTATTCCTCTCTCAGCTCTATAAATTTACTCCATTTACTCATAATAATACTAATAAAAATAGAGTCTATTCTTAAACCTATAATTACTCGATAGTTTAGTTTGGCTAAGCTTAGTTAGTTAAGTTAGTTTCTAGTAAATTAATGTATTTCCTCAAATTTAATGTGGCACGATCATTTTACTAATTATGTACAATTCCAATTCACTTTGTACGTTTAGGATCTTGTTATCTTTGTACTACTAAAGAAATATATTCTATTCTATTCTATGTATCGTCCTATTAGTTTGCGAACATATATTTCTAAAGTAGTGTAGAACATAATGAATCTGCATATTAATTAAATTTTTTGATTTTGAACTTTTACATGATAATCAGGCAGAATTTTATCTTGGTCATAGTTGCACAATAGCTTTATTGAAAAATTAAGAAATAGGTACTGGCGGATCCAGCTAGGGTGCGCAGGGGATCGCGCCCATCACAGAAGATCACTGACAAAAATTGCAATAGATCTTTTGAAGTTTTTGTAACAAAATCTATTCTACTGTCCTTGTTGTAAAACATATATAAATTTTTGGAAGCGTTTAATTTGATACGTTTAAAAACACAGTCCTTATAGCTATCGGCTTGCCTTCCACTTTAGGTCCACTTTAGGTCCTGGCTGTCGAAGCCTATAGAAAAAATAGGAAATGCTGATACCTGTAAAAATCATTATTCGGGTAAAAGCGATAGGAGGTTTGTTTTAATTGAAAACAGGTCCCAAAGGGCCTTTGACGAATCTTCGATATAAAGACAGCTTGTTAGAATATTATCGGTGGGTAAAAAAAAAGCATTTCAATAAACAATTATAGGTCGTAATTGAAGAAATTTAGCGAAACTACACAACGGTTAACAAACCATTGTATATTGGTGTAGTGAGTTATTATATTTAAAGCGAAAGATTTAAATTGGAATATTATTTTTATTAGAATACTTAGCTCAAACGTTAAATAAAAACAAAATATAAATGCTGATTGGGAAACACTCAATCAGTATCTTAGAGAAATTCATTGGCCCGTGTGTTTTGTTTCGAGGGATGTTGATGAATGTACATTAGAATTTAGTGACATTCTAAGTCTTGACATGCGTGAATACATTTTTTATTCCTACAGCAGGTCTAAACAACAGCAAAATCACTCTTGGTTTAACGATAATTGCAACCAAGTAATAAAAGCGAACGAATCTGCTTTTCACACCTATCAATTGGATTCATACTCAGAATTGAAACATGTCTACAAGAATGCATGCAAGTCCATTATCCGGAGAGAAAAATTCATTTTTGTCCAAAATGTTAGATTAAGAACTTTGGCAAGCCTCAAGGATAGCAAATGCTTCTGGCCCCTGGTCTAAACCATCCGGAACAACTTCACCAATTCTTCTACACCTTTACTACTTAACAATGGTGAAGTGATAGTTGACTCAATGGATAAAACTAATATCTTGGCTGCTAGATTCGCTTCAAGCCCTCGTTTTCCATTCACTTTACAGACACCTATTTGGCATTTCCCGTGTGGATGTATATAAGAGCCAATACACATCTGTAGCAAAGATGTGTTCAAAGTCCTTAAGATGATCAGCGCCTCTAAAGCCGTAGGTGCTGACGGTTTCTTACCCCTGTTAATTAAAAGTTGAGGCTCATCCTTCGCTAAACCTCGGCGCAAACTATTACACTTGTATTATTCGCCAGGAAAATTTTCAAATGGTTGGAAACTAGTTCACGTTCAGCCTATTCCCAAGAAAGGAGATCGTTACCTTATCTCTCAACTTATCGACCAACTGCAATCCCTTTGATTCTTTCACAGGTTTTTGAATCTACTATTAACTCCAAATTAAGCTAGGAACCAAACAACGCATCAATGATCAGCAATATGGCTTCCAAACTGAACGCTCATCTGGAGATTCTATTTTCTTACGGAACGTTGCAATTTTAGGGAGTCCAAAATCATTGCCCTAGATATTTCAAAGGGTTTTGATAGAGTCTGGCGTCCAGCTCTTTTAGTACTTTGTCTCTCCACCCTTTCTCTTCAATTATAGATTGACAGTCTTTTATCTGATCGCCTAATACCGGCTGTACTAGAAGGCGTTTCACCAGAATCTCACCCTATAAATGCCGATGTCCCCAGGGCTCTTTTATCTCTCTATCCATCTTTTTAATTTTCTTTAATGATCTGCTTTCCCTTTTTTTGTTTTTGTTTTTTTGTAGGGTCAGAAGACCCCATCCCAAACACGTAGGCCATAGCGGCCCTCTTAATGAAGCCCATCAGGTCTTGGTGAGGAAGATTTTTCAACTAATCCACAGATAGCAGGGCAGACCCTAGAATACCCAGTCTGCTCCGGGCAAAAGCCGGACACGCACACAAAAAGTTTTCGGTTGTCTCAGGCTATTCCTACAGGCAGGACAACTCAGGGCTGTCAACAACTCCCATTCTTGTTAGATGAGCGTGAAGTGAGCTGTGGCCGGTGGTGATGCCAACCACAGTTCTACATTGTTTTCTTCCGAGCCCCATGAGAAAATCGGAGGTATTCCCATTGGGCCCATCAAGAAAGAATTTTGTACACCTGCGAGTACTCAGGTTCGTCCATCTCTGCTGATGCTGGCAATGCCTACGGCTGGTTCCGGTCCGAGAAACGGAGAATCAGAGCCAGCCCTAGCTAAAAGGTCAGCCCTTTCATTCCCCATGATCACCATGGGACCATGAACCCACAGAAGGGAAACCTTGTTGTGGGTGGATACATAACTTATCCACAGAAGACCTGCAATTCCCCCAGTAACTTAGATGATATCCGAGGGCCACTCAGAGCCATAAAGGCTGCCTGACTATCCGAAAAGATAGCAATGTCCTTTCCCTTGATTTGCATATCAAGGGCTAACTTCGCTGCCATTTTTGCAACACTTTTCAAAATTTTCAAAATTTGTTTTCACATCTTCGCGAGCATCTACGGCAGCCAGAAACTTAGCCGTACTGAAGAGCATTAAGGTTTCTGCAAATACGAAACGCTTCTTCCAATCCAGTTTTCAAGTTCAAACTTGCAATTGACAATCGTCATTAGCATAGTTTCTTTCCTCCATACATGGAATATAACCCACTTTCCAGGAGGCGTTGGGCCTCCTGGATTTCATGATTCACCATGAATGATGGTTAGATTTCCTTCAGATGTATATGCCATCAAAAAATCCCGACTAAATTAATATCTGTTAGCTTATTTAATATGAGACACACAGCAGTCCATGTGTTTTATGTAAGGACATACCTGTGTTGCCATTATGGTATACTTCACAGGTACATTAACGTACCAAGACATGATCTGCGAAGGGTAGTATCGGGCGGATAAAACTTTGATTTTCCACTATATTTGGTTATTGCCGGATAATGATGGCAAGAGCTATGAAAAAATTTTTCAACACTTTTCAAACTTTTCAAAATTTGTCTTCACATTTTCGCAAGCGTCTACGGCAGGCAGAAACTTAGCCGTACTGAAGAGTATTAAGGTTTCCGCCAATACGAAACGCTTCTTCCAATCCATTTTTCAAGTTCAAATTTGCAAGTGACAATCGTCATTAGCATAGTTTCCTTCCTCCATATACGGAATATAACCCACTTTCCAGGAGGCGTTGGGCATCGTGGGTTTCATGATTCATCATGAATGATGGTTAGATTTCCTTCAGATATACAGGCCATCAAAAAATCCCGACTAAATTAATATCTGTTAGCTTATTTAATATGAGACACACAGCAGTCCATGTGTTTTATGTAAGAACATACCCGTGTTGCCATTATGGTATACTTCACAGGTACCCTAACGTACCAAGACATGGTCTGCGAAAGGTAGTATCGGGAGGATAAAACTTTGATTTTCCACTATATTTGGTTATTGCCGAATAATGATTGCAAGTGCTAGGAAAAATTATTTCAACAATTTTCAAAATTTTCAAAAATTGTTTTCGCATTTTCGCAAGCGTCTACGGCAGGCAGAAACTTAGCCGTACTGAAGAGTATTAAGGTTTCCGCCAATACGAAACGGTTCTTTCAATCCATTTTGAAGCTTAAATTTGCAATTGGCAATCGTCATTAGCATAGTTTCTTTCCTCCATACACGGAATATAACCCACTTTCCAGGAGGCGTTGGGCTTCCTGGATTTCATCATTCATCATAAATGATGGTTAGATTTCCATCAGATGTACATGCCATCAAAAAATCCCGACTAAATTAATATCTGTTAGCTTATTTAATATGAGACACACAGCAGTCCATGTGTTTTATGTAAGAACATACCCGTGTTGCCATTATGGTATACTTCACAGGTACCCTAACGTACCAAGACATGGTCTGCGAAGGGTAGTATCGGGAGGATAAAACTTTGATTTTCCATTATATTTGGTTATTGCCGGATAATGATTGCAAGAGCTACGAAAGAATATTTCAACACTTTTCAATTTTTGCAACACTTTTCAAAATTTTCAAAATTTGTTTTCACATTTTCGCAAGCGTCTACGGCAGCCAGAAACTTAGCCGTACTGAAGAGCATTAAGGTTTCTGCAAATACGGAACGCTTCTTCCAATCCATTTTTCAGCCTGGAAGACAGTGGTGTGTCTTCCAAGTGAGTAAACCATCCCAATATCAGGCTCAGGAAAGTAAACATCCACCCTAGCTCCCTCATAAATGAGAGAGCTGCCGGTGAAAATTTTTAAAGTGGACCGGGGAAGGCTTGATAAGGCCCTTCGCTCAGTTCACGATTCCTTTACAGGAAAATTCAAAGAGAAGCAACTGCTAAAACGAAGCTGAGGTACTATCGCATCACGTGGCCTACTATCCAGAGGGTTTTTCAAGCCAAGTCCATACGCCAGAGAGCAATGAGAACAGCCAGTCTAGCCGTCCTCCCAACATCCCTATGAGCGCAATCTGCACACAGCCCTTTTCGCATCTGCTTGAACGACAAGATTCAGGGGTGGCAGATTAAGTAGGAACTCCAGAGCAGCAGTAGCAGTAGATCGCGTGAAGCTCGTAATTCTTAAGCAGGAAAGCCTTTGCAGGCCCGCCAGCTTCCGGATCGCAGTCCCAACAAGCGTCCTCTGGCATCATACACAGGAGGCATATGTAAGCATGGGTCTAACGATCGGCGGCTGCTTTCCCTTACTTTTAATCCATAGTTTTGTCTATCACAGTACCCTTGATTTCGCTTACTGTTTTGACACTCTTAGGGGCTCCTGAGGGAATGCCACATCTGTCAATACAGTTTGTATGATTAGATTATTGATTCACGACCGTGATAATATCCTCGCTTGGGGTAAAGCGAATCGCGTCGAATTTAGGGCATCTAAGTCTCAAAGCTGTCGCATATCTTTAAAATAGGATCATAACTTTTTCACTGATTTGCGGTACACCATCATTATACATTCTTGGCATTAATAATTCCTGTAAGTTAAGCTGGACATATCTCTTCTTTTCTGTTGCCAAAGAAGCATCGAAATGTCTTGGATTTCTGAAATGGTGTAAGAAATGTTTCCGCCCATCGAATTTAGCGCTCCTCTACAAGTCCTACATCAGAGCTAGAATGCAATACAATTCCTTTATCTGAGCTGGGACTGATTGCACAGCTTTTTGATTTTAGAGTCTTCAAGTTCATTGGCGATTTGGCAATAACTTGTCATATCGACTCGCCTAAATGTTGGATGTCTTTCGCTCCTTTCCCTATGTCCTTCCTACCATGCTGTGCTTTGCATAGGGTATCTTCTGAGCTTAGTTTATTAGCCAAACATTCTTAACTTTTCTATGAAGTGATATACTTACAAAGTCTGCATTGTATCTGTGCTGTATGCAGCGACATACAGTGCACAGCATCAAACAATGCGTAGAAAGTAAGATCGCTTACCAATTTCAGTAAGCAAGCTAGGCAGTAGAAGATGATAATGTCGAGTGGAGCTCACAAATTGAACATGGTCCTAGAGATAAACTGGCTTTGATAAAAAGTATTTGTATAGGCAATTGGGTGACCCTATCATCAAATGTCTATGGTAGGCGATCAGAGATAACCATGCATTTTCACTGCATTATAGAAAATATTTTTCATGAATTTCAGTCTATAGTGACAAGAATTGACCACATACAAGTTTTTCCTTCGCATAGATCAGGTTGTACAAGAATTTCAGCCTTCTGTTCCTTAGTTTCAAGAGATCGTCCAAGGAAGGAATCGACGTAGGATGAAATATTAAAAAATTTGAGCAAGCCAAATATAAATCGAATCATGTCATTGAAAGCTACCGTTAATTTCCGTTGACAGTAAGAATCCAGTTTAGAAAAAATTAGACTCCCGAAGATAAAGTTGGTAGCACGAGAGCTTAGCAAGCCTAATGCGCATACAGTATATTTGCCGTCATTCTTAACAATCGCAGGGAAGAATATAACCTTTACACCGATGCATAGGTTAGGTTAAAGTGGCCGCAATCGTAATAAATATGCGTTCAGCTTCACTTAAATTATCTATGGTCCATTGTGATGCCACGTTATTGGGACCTTGCCTGGAAAATATTCTTCTAATTTAGAGCGTGCGTTGAAATCACCCTCAGCAGTTAATGAACTTTACAAGGCCCCCCATCTCCTTGCCTGCTGATTCCTTCAATTCACAGAAAAAGTAGCAACCAAGCGTAGTCCTCCTACGCTTAACAAGGTTAGAGAATTTACATAGCAGGTACCGAGCCCTCTTAACCTGCTTCTCGTTTATACAGTTTCTAATAATGCAGAAATGTTGCATTACTTATGGAATGTCTTCTTTATTACAGGCTATTACGTTAAGACTTTTCTTTTTTTGCATATGTGTGAGAAACGTGTTGTTTTAAAGCTTTTTACCTTTACGCCAATTGAGGAAATAAGCACGTTTCATATTTAAAAATTAATTCTGGTGACCATAAGTCCAACGACTGATCAAAATGTTTACTTTCAGCATAGTGAAATAATTGTGAGTATTTCAACAAAATTACGAAATTTTTCTGTTTTCTTGCACTCTCAAAAACATCAATCTTAAGTTTTTTGTTGTTGTCATTCTCTAATTTTGAGAAAAGAGAGAAAGAGAAACACTTTCGCTGCAATTCGAAGGGTATTCTGCTTTAGTGAAAGTGTCAAGGGTATTTTGCTTTATTTATTCTTATTGTGCTTAAGTGCATAAGCTTTCTTCGATTCAAATTGGAACATGCCTAGTCTTTGCGTTTTCTTTATTGCTTTGAGCGAAAGCTGTACTCTCACGCCACAGAGAATTGGGTAGAGTTTAAGTAAACCTTTTAACATATAAATAAAGGAAGCGAAATATCGTGTAAGAACTCTGTCGGTGAGATTAGTTCCCGATTCTATATAAGAGATAAGAGCTTTTATCCTCTTAACTAGGCTGTCAAGACCATTAGCAGACATTGGTATTCTACGTAAAGAGTTAAGAGTTCTCAGACGTCAGCTGAACTTTTGTGGAGATTTTTTTTTAAGAGATTTGGCATTCTAGCAAACGAAAATATGTCAAATACGCTTAAATCTCTTATCGTGATAGTTGCAGAAATTGTTTTGTTTTAAAATACCAAAATGTTAGATAAAAATGTTGTAAAATAAGTACATATTTATATAATCGGTATATATTATATGAATATATACAAGTTTGTGAAATATAAAATAATTATACAATTTGAGCCATGTGCAGAGGATAGTTCTGAGCAATATGAGAGACGACTTGAATCACTTTGCTATTTCTGAGGCTGTATAGAATTTCAGAATGCTAAAATCTGTTGCCTTTTTAGTGATAGAAATGACATAGCCTTTCGATAATCTCCATTACTCGACAATATTATCGTCACTTTAAAGTTTTGGTAACAATTAAGTTTTTTGCTACACGTTTATTCGAAAATCCTATTGGACGTAACGACGGCTGTGGAACTCTTTACCTGCGATTTAGGTGTTAAAATAATAATTCAATTATCATTACGTCCTGTGAATTTATCATGCAATTATTATTTATATCGATAATTGTACAATTTTAGCTACATGTGGGTTGGCCATATTGCCATCATCGCCTCGCCAAAAACATTACTTCTTCTTCTTCCTTCTTGAAAAGTAAACGTCGGCTGACTGAAAGATTCTCTAACCCCACTTAACCTCTTAAAGTTAATATATCTTCACAAAAATGTATGTAGAGTACTAATTCTGCTAAAATCTCTTACTTGCTAAATTTAAGAGGCTAAGAGATCTTTTAAAAGTTGAATCGGGAAGGGGCGGGGGGGGGGGGGGGGTTGGAAAGGCAAAAGGAGTTTAACTTATGTTAATTTGCTAATGTCAATTAAATCTAAACGTCAGAATCGTTTTTTTGTAGGTCTTTCTATTTTGCAAATATTTTTAATAAAAATATTTAACTTATTCAGTGATTTAACTTAATTTTGATTTAAAATATTTTAAACGCATATTTTGTGGTTAGCCCTTGGACTTGAATTAATAAATGTGTGAGCATTGCTGTTGCAATAATCGTCAAAATAAACCCGGAAATAGATTTTTAAGGAAAGTTGCAGTTGTGAAATTAAACTAGAAAGAGCAGAAAACAAAAATATCAAGATAATTGTTGAAAATATTTCTTTGTTTACATTTTTGTGTTCTCAAATTTTTTTTTTTTTTGCTATTTAATGTTACAGTGGCAGCTCACAATTTGGTTTGTATTTTTAAGAATTGCGTCAAACCGCCCTTTAACAATATTTCCGATTTATTATTTATTACTTCCCTAAGCATAATACATACATGAACAGAGTTCTACCACATACTGGAAAATGCCGAAATTTTTTCGAGCTTATTGCGCGCTTCCGTTAGTTATATGTTCTAAGTGGTAAACGCGCAAATAATTTGTAATTTTGTTGAAATAATAATAATTAATTTCACTATGCTAAAAGTGAAGATTTTGACCTATAAATTGTCGTTGTATTTATCGTCATCAGAATCATGGTTCATTTAGTATAAAGTTTTAAACATTGAACATGCTTCATTTCCCATAAGGCGCAAACGCTAAAATCTTTCAAACGACACGTTTCACATACACGTACATATTAAAAATTTTCGTTCGTGTTTTTATCGCGCCTAATAAACCCAGCTTGTTAAATATGTTTTTTTTCTCAGTCGTGCTGTGAAATTCTGTGAATCCTTCATAAGTACAGAACAGTACGAATGTGGAACAATTTACCATCCTATGACACCAACCCCAACCCCTCCTTCGAACAACAAACATTCAAACAAAATGCAAACCGTCACTATCTTTACTCAACCCAGTAATCCCCAATTCCTTACCGCCTCTTCCTTTCGTTCCAAGGCTGTATGACAGCATCCTAGGATATCTACTGTGCTTTGGTGACATCATAAAGAAAAAGAGTATTAGGAATGCTGGTATAAAAGATATTTCTTTTTTTATCTAAAATCTGTTTGAAAAATGAAGAAAGTATGAAGAAAATATTTTTATTCTGAATTTTTAAGTGATAATAAAAATAAAACAGACAAATTTTAAGTTCACTCCTGCGGACGCAGGTGTCGCTATTCACGAAAAGAAATCAAATGTTGTCAATAAGTGTCCGTTTATTAAAAAAAAAATTTAATCAATTTTCTTTTTCAAACAAACGAAAATATAAAACATAAATTTGCCAAATAAACTCACAAGCAATCAAACTTCAAAGAAAAGTACAAAAAATCAAAAAATTGCCACAAATTTTATGATTCAATATACATATACAGGGTATCCTAGACTAATATGACTATATTTTGCCAAATGATTCCGTTCATTCAGACAAGTAAAAATTATATGGCAGGAGGAACGGGGGGGGGGGGAATGTCACACTATCGATTTACAGGGTGATTAATTAAATATTTTTCATTAAACACCCTATATCTTTAAAAGTATAAGGTATACGGTCTATGTTAAGACGGCATTGTAGGCAAAACCTTAAAGTTGGTCTTTTCTATGAATGTTAAACCACACCCGGTACCCCTCCATACTCCAGAGCTATAACGCTTCAACATCAAATTTTCGGTTTTTAAATTCTGTTTTTCTTAGTTTTCCGTTATTTTTTTTAAAAATATCCCCACTCATATACATTTTTATTATAAAATTTCGAAAGCCTAGAGTCTTCTCTTTAATTTAACCTAAAAAACTTATGTTCACTTTGTGACGGTTAAGGAGTTATTAGCTCTTAACCTATTCAAGTCACAGATAATTTGTTGCCTTGCTGAAAGCACGTCATTTAAAAAAAATTTCGTCTGTTTTCGATATGACCTGAATAGGTTAAGAGCTAATAACTCCTTAACCCTCACGGATAATACTTAGGAGAATCTCTGCTTTCGAAATTTTATAAGAAAAATGTATAGTATAGTGAGGATAATTTTGAAAAAAAAACGGAAATGGAGTGGGGAGGGGTACGGGAGTGGTTTAACTTTCATAGGAAAAACCTTAAGGTTCTGCATACGTCGCCGTCTTAAAATAGATCGAATACTTTGTACTTTTTAAGATATAGGGTGTTTAATGAAAAAAGAGCATGTTTTATTAATCAACTTGTAACTTGATAGGATCACATTTTGCCCCTGTCCTGCCATACAATTTTTTATTTGTCTGGACGAGAGGAATTATTCTGGTCATATTAGTCAGGGACACCCTGTATATTTTTTGTTTTTGAAAATAAAATAAATTTCTTGTTAAAATCTGCTCATTTTTCTCTTTAAAAAGTTACATACTAATCAAATATTTTTCTTATACATGCCATTCTTACAAATCTCTAATAATATCTATTATTTTGAAAATGGCAACAATGCTTATATAAAATTAACAAAATGCAGTAAGTAGAAAAAAGTTTTTCACACACAAAGTTGCGTAATGACCTGATGACGATGAGGACGACACAATTTGTAACATTGTGCGATTAAAAGACATTTTATACAATGTGTGTCGCCGTTGTCGTAGTTGTGTAACTTCATAATACATAGATCGAGGTCATGCTATGATGCGAATTTGCGATAATTATTTATTAACAAAAAAAAATTTATTGCTGTTTGTGTAATTAATTTTACAAAATATTTTAGCAGATATTATAGAGAAAAAAAGTGCTTAAAAATAAAATTAAATCTAAAATTCAATTCTAGTGAGAGATGATAGTATTAGCATTATTGAATATTTATTAAAATTGCAAAGTACGAAAACACAAAACAAAAAAAAAATGTAAACAGTTTATCTGAGGTAATTAATCAATATTCGTACAAGAGCCAAGTATTACACACATTGTACCTACTACATATATCATTTGTCCTCCAACGAATCGTTAATAATTAGAAAACATTAATACCTACATACATATGTACAAACATCTACATATCTACATACAGCACTGACCTAGAAATGCATCCAAAGAAGTCACATTACATCAGCGATAAATTTATTTTAAGCTCTTTATAAGGCCGACATCACTCACGTTTCGAATTTGTCTATTTTTGATTATTTTATTCTTGGGATTTATTTGAAATTTTTGAATAATTTCGCAAAAATCGGTATCTTTTAGATGGCTTCAACGTAGATGAAATAAGTTCCATGCTAGTTTTGCTATGAATTTCACAGCACGTGTCTAAGATAAAAATTAAATTTAAATTTTAAATTTGTTTTTTTTTTGTTTTTTACCCTCACCTTATTACGTAACACAAAGTAAATTAAATTAGTCGTAGATATATGCATTTATGTACATAATATAAATGAATATGTACATTGTACATAAGTGAATTACATACTTACATATTCTTGTTAATACTCTCTAAAAATCTAATTCACTGTTGCTATGCAAATTCGATTTTTCATTGTGTGTTGCTGTGTGTGTGTGTTTTTTTAAATAAATTTAATTTAATGAATAATGGCCATGTACAGAGAGGTAATGAATTAAATTTTCACAACTTTTATTCAATTCTTTGCGAAATAATGATAAAAACGAGTAATCAAGTCATATACTTACCGTGTTCATGTAGTTATATAACGTGCCGTCGTACATAAATTTAAGTATTATTGCACTTTCGGTAGGTGCGAAGTTAAGTGTGAACATTAGCGGTATATGTATGTATACTATATCGGCGGATTATACATATAGAAATAGGTTTTATTTCTACACCGTAATACGCTATTTTTTTTTTCGACGTATATTTCGACATTGACTCTCTAGCGTTTATAATTTCGAATTTCTAAGACGACTTTTTTTTTTTTTTCAAAAGAATGTGTGATTTATTAAATTTTTTTGTTTTAAACTAAGTGTGAAAAATGATATCCATTAAATGACTTCCATTTTCTTGTTGGCACTTAATAGCACTTTCTAAGGCTCTTTGCATTACGGTGCAGAACGTTTTTGGCTCCAAGTTTGCAATTTATATTCCGCCTACGGCGGACCGTGAAATTTTCACTATGCCATAAAATATTACAACATGGGAATTCACTAAGATCTGTATTATGACATAAGCTATACTAAAAGGATAAAGTTAAGAATGTTCACAAATTTATTTTACGAGCTTTCTGACTAGCAAGGTCGTTAGTCACACTTTCGAAGTCGATTGAGTCAGATCTCGTTCAATGAAAAAAAAAAAAAACAAAACAAAAAATGCCAGATTGTTCAATCTACAATCACCAATCGTTGACCGTAGAAAATTCTTTAGGAGTTTCAACTTGGAGAAAGTTCTCTTGCAAGTCGCGGCGCTGATGCCCACAGTAAGGAAGATTTGTAGCATAACGACGATATTCGGGAATCAGCCAGGCTGAACTCTTAAGTAAAGCGCAAAAGCTGTAAGGGCCCTTCCATCTACAGTGATTCAAGATGTTCAGGTTTTGGAGAAGCTTCAATGAATTTAATCAACCTTGTGCGTTCCAACAGAAACTCATCCATGTTGATTTCATCACCATCCAGCTTGTTTGAATTGTTGCTGTATCTGAGGTCCAAAAGCTTGCTTGGAGTTAAGGCCAAAACACAGTGAGGACGACACAACAAAGTCGCCGTAAATTGGTTGCTGTCAAAGGTTCGAATATATGGAAGTCCCATTTACTTAACACAATGAGGGCGACGCGATAAGTTGCCAACAAAAAGTTTGGCAAAATCTCTAAAATAGTCGCCAATATAATTGACATATCTGTGTGGACAGTGAATAATTGACAGAATGTTATATGGATTTAGTTATTTTTTTGACGCAAAGAGAATTAAGAGGTAATAATATATAAAATGGTTGTTAAAAACTTGTATAAAGTTAATTTATTTAATTAGTTCGAGAAATTATGGGTTTTGAGGAGGAGCTAATTGAAAAAATCAGGGAAAAAGTTATGCTGTACGACAAGCGTCATCCCATGTACAGAAATCAGCGAAGAAGGATCGAATGAACTCAGCATGGAGTTAAAAGTAGATGGTATTTTCTTTAATAAATTCTTTTGATGCATTTTTACTAAACCGAAAACTTTAGAAATGAAATGCAGAAATAGGTGGAAATGTATTCGGGACTAGTACATGAGAGAGGTGCGTAAGCAAAAAGGACCTTCTGGAAGTGGCGCATACTTCGAAATGCTGCATTTTCTACGGGATTCGATAGCTCCAAGAGAGTAAGTGTAAACATTCAACATAATATATATGTGAATCAATTTGTAAATAAATTTATTTCAAGATATCCCAGTAATTATGATCAACAATTCGAAGATGACGATTATATGTCTGCAGAGCTTGCATTACAAAATTCTTTTATCCCAATTTCGGAGGAATCCATGGAAAATTCCAGTTTTTTAAGAGAGTTCACCCAATTAGGAGAACCGGAGCCAGTTGCTTCTACACCGATTACAGACAGCCGTTCGCAAAAGACCAGGGACTCTGACAGTAGGAAGGATTTTCAAAAATTTCTCCATGGCATGGCTGAGAAATTCAACGAAAAGGAAGAAGAAGAAGACAGCATGGATATATTTTTCAAGTCGTTGGCGAAATCCATAAAAAGTCTGCAATTGTCGCCTTTCCAAGTAATGGACCTGCAGTGTAAAATTATGAATGTAGTGAAACATGAGATGTCGAAATATAATCAAGACAATTAATTTTTTTTAAGAATTTACATTTAATTTTAATAAAAATATATAAATAACACTATAAAAATCTTAATTTATTTTGTTTTGAAATAAATATGTGCATAGAGCATCTCGAAGGTGAAATGCTTCCCGAGAAGCATTGTTGCACGTGGAAACTCGTGTGCTAATTAGGCTTTGAGCTTCAATCCGCCATGCTCCGGCTACAACTTCTCCATTAACAATGCGATCCGCATAACTTTCTTTACAATATCGCGAAGAGTTTAAGGTTAGGTAATTGTGAAGAATGCAGCCAGCCTTTACAATTTTGTCCACATTTTTGGGGATGCAGTGGATGTCATTTCGAATAACTCGTCAAATGTATTTTCTATCGTCATCCGAGCTCGAGATATTCGTTTGTTGTAGTGTTCGTGTTCACTTGACAAATTTTTACCTAAAACAAATACATACTGTTAAATTCAAAGTACACAATCGATAATTATTAATTGATTTTTACCTGGATAAGGGCGCATTAGATTGCGTTTTAGAGGAAAAGCAGCATCTCCCACGAAAAAGAATGGAAACTTCATACTGGAGTTCGGCAATTCACGTGAATTTGGGATAGGGAGCTGCCCTTTCAGAAGCTTTTGCCCGAAGGTGCTTTCCTGGAAGATACCACCATCACTGTGATCTCCATAGGATCCTATATCCACCATAGTGAAGCAATAGTTCGCGTCACATGCAGCAAGCTGAACAAGACTATGGCATCCCTTATAATTAAAATATTGGGAACCACCTCTAGGTGGACAGACAATATTAATATGCTTGCCGTCAATAGCGCCGATGCAGTGAGGAAGTTGCCATTTGCAACTGTATGCTTCCGATATCTTATCCCATTCTGTTACATTTGGAGGTGCTAAGTATATCCGTGATAATTCATCCCATACAGCCTCACAAGTTCCCAACGTTATTTTGGAAAATGTGGACAATCCCATCTTAAATTTCCAGGCGTAAATGCTCCTGGGACCACCATGTGCAAGGTATTTATAAAACTAAAAGCTGGTAGTTTATACCACTTATAATTAGTAAATATTACTTACATTAATGTTGGGGCTAAACTGCACTTTGCTGAAATTGGTCTTCGGGATCCTTTTCTCGCATCAATTTGAAAGAAGTTTCAAAAAATCCTAGCCTGTCCCGATCCTTATTGATTTCACGGACCCACCATCTTCTTTTCCGTCTATTCTTTATGCTTTGCAGTTTTAAGTAAGCCGCACAAGCTATAATGCTATACTTAATGGCTTTTCTAAATTTTTTCCTCGATTCCATTTCTTTAAAAGTAAATAAAACAGTGACAGCTGTCAAATACACTGGTCGCGTTGCATTCACTGTGTTTAGATGCGACCAACTAAGTTGCCAACTAAGTTGCCAACTAAGTTGCCAACATTGTTGTCGCTCTGACTGTGTTTTGGCCCTTAGGAACTCGAACAAACTACTTGAGAGTTCAGGCAGATATTGGAAACTTGTTTTCACTACCTGGTTGATGCGATCAATTGAAGAGAGTATTTCGTGTCGTAGATCAGTATCTTCGCAATTTTCGCCAGGCATTTTCTTCTTTCTTCGAATACGATGCTGAGGTTGCATTGGAAATGACAAGCTTCTTACACTTTTCTTCAGCAAAATCTACACTGCTTTGCGAAATGACTTTTTGACTGTCCGTCAGATAATTTTGCAGCGGTTTTAGTCTCTGAGCACAATTCTGCAAGTTTAGGTCTCGAGTTTGCAAGTACGTTTGGACGCTATTCTTCTCGGCCAGAACTTGTGCCCAAAATCCATGAAAACTGACGAAAGAAAAAGATTGCTTGAATCACAAAAAGCGAAGTGGGATCAGTTTTGGTATTTGTGTTTTCGTTCCTTCCTGAAAGCTGCTCTAAAACGTCCAACATTTTAGAAAAAGTTTGTTTTGACCATTTTTACTGCATCTCCTCTGGCGCTCCATCTCCTTGCAACCAGGTGCTTTAAGCTGGAACCAGTTGTGTTCATCAAAACATCCCAACGGTGAGTTGAAGAAGAAAAAAAAGCGAAAAGTCGCTCAAGTGTCCCGAAGAAAGTGAAAGAGTTCACTTCAGCTTTAGCTGCATGAAGGCCAGCGACGTTGAGTGAATGGTTTGTGCAACCAACAAAATTTTCGGATAAACACGTAATGGGTTTTCCGCCCTTACTTTTAGTGTCAATGAAATTCAATAAATGTCTCATGAACTTCAACTGATGATCCTTCTTCCAGCATGACGTATCGAAGAACCGGAGATGTTTGGTCTTTATGTAAGGAGTCCGGTGTGCTGTCCAGTATTATGGAAAAGTGCTCTTTTTCACTTGAGCAATTATCTGTTGAAGTCATCCAAAAGATTGATGAACTCGTTTTAGATTTCTGGGCACAAATTGTATGTATTTTTGTTTTTCGCAAATTGATCCGCAGAACATGATCTCGTAAGACCGGGTCGTATTTGGTCATCAACTTCACCAACTCTAAAAAGCTTCTTTGGTTTCTGCTAGACCTGCTCCCGCCTCTCCCTCTGAAAGCTAAATTCTGCTTCGCAAGGTACCTGATGATGATATCCAGAATTCTTGTGAGGACTTCCCTCCAGCGTGTTTCTTTCGTCCTGATTGTTTTTTGTAGCTCAGACACTTCATTAATGCGTTTTCGCTCCATTAATGCATGTTCGCTCTTACCACGGGCAAAACAATTGATTTATTTATTTTATTACAATGAGGTACAGTTATTTTGTGCGCTTAAATTAACCCCATTTGCTTTTATTGCCTAATTCTCATTGCTATTATCAAAAAGTTAATGGAGCCAAAGCAATGGGACTTTCCTTTTATACAAGTGAATGCTTCGTCCACTAAGACCTTCTGAAGTACTGCAGTCTGTTGAACTGAAACTTAAATGAAAGACGATTATCGTTGCTACTCCCTTTGGGTTGAGCTTTACAAGTTCATACTTTGAACTAAAAATGCAAATTTCTTTAAAATTGAAAATTTCAAAGGTGATTATAATATTACCTGACAAATGCAAAGTAATCCAAATACTCTCATTTATCTTGCAGATTGAGCTGGCGCCATATGCCGATAAGGATGAAGTTTTTTATTATACTAACAAAATAATTCTAAATAATTTCTTTTAATTTCTCAAATAATAGACGTGGCCAATTGTTGTCAGAAGTTTAATTTTTTTATTAAAACCATCTTAAAAAAATAAATCTAACTATCTTCACTTAATTTCGCAAAGATTTGGCCGTCTACCGACAAAAAATGTAAGTTCTTTTCTAAACTATATATAAATAATTTCGACAATTAAAAATTTCCAATATTTGCATTTAACGTTATGTATCCGACGCTTTCCCATTTTCTCACAAAGATTTAAGTCCTTTTCCATATACTTTATATAAATAAATTTGACAAAAAATCAACTATTTGCACTTATCCTTTGTAGATCGACGTTTTGCAAGAAATCTTCATTCTACTCAGAGCTGGGCAAGTACCAAAGAAAAAGTACTTAAGTACAAGTACAAGTACCGAAGGCCTAAGTACTGCAGCGTAAGTACAAGTACCGCATGTATGAAAAGTACTTGTAACTTGGAGCGAGGCATTGCTTGCTTACCATAGATTATATCCACTGACGTATATAATATGGACTGCTTACTTTTCTATTTCACGTGGGCACAATTGATTTTGTCAAAAAGAGTTCTTACGTCGGAAGTTGAAAAAGTGAGCACGCAGCTTGAAAAGTGATTTCCCATAAAATATTTAGAATTTCTTCTGCGTATCTAATGAATATATTGTCTTTGGTAAAAGATTTTTTATTAGTAATAACCCTAAATGATTAATTTAAAATCATGTATTTCGACGAATCCACTAATTTATTTGTTGCTTTTAGTTCTCTCTTAGTTGGTACTTGGTGTTTAGACCGAAAGAGTCAGCAATATAGAAGTGAGCCCACTTTCTGTAGTGTATTTCTATGAACGTAGTCAGCCCATATTATACATGTCAGTGGTTATGTCATCAAGTCGAGGCATCGGCGATTTTATATTCGAGCGAGACGTTACTGGTTTTTGTTCTACTTGCCCAGTCTTGTTTGTATGTTATTAGTTTATCTAAGGTTCTGTCTTGACGCGTGAGTGAGGCACATACTTTGACAATTCTTTACATGCTTTAAAACTTAACAAAAAAGGAGTTGCACTAGAAATTGTGTTTTCTTTTCGACGAAGAGTTAGATATTTCTAGGTACTTAATAGACTCAGAAATACCTAAGTAAAAATCTTGGTACTTAATTACAAAACTAAGTCTTAAGTACAAGTAAATAGAAGCAAGTACCTATGTTCAAGTACTAAGTAGGGGCGTTTCAAAAGTATTGAGTAATAAGTCTTAAGTAACGAAAATGTACTTTAAGTAATAATCATAGATAAACTTAAAAATATAATTTTCCTTGTAGATCGAATTAACATGCCTTTTTTCTTCCATTGTCCACCACTTACAAGGGCGGATGTAGACATTTGTGCTGGGGGGGGGGGGGGGGCGATAAAATAAATTAAAATTAGAATTGAAAATAAGAAAGAAACCAATTGATTATAGGATTATAGTAAGCTCTCTGACTTTCAAAATTTCTCAAATAAGCTATTTTCTGAGTATCAGAGCAATTTTTTCACAGTCCTCAAGACATAATTTAACTAATTTAAGCTATGATCGGGCACGAGTTAAAAAGTTGCTATAGGAAAGTTTGGTTAAGAGATGCAAAATTGAAATGCAGCCATTTGCTTTCGATTTTATTACTTTAAATAAGTTCCCGCTGTACCTTTTCTTCCAAATTAAATTTATTGCTTACGCATTTTGTTATGCGGAAACTAATTCGGTCGTTCAAGATTATTTCATGTAGATCTTAGTTTATTTTGCTGGCAAACATATAAACTTCAGCCTGCACAAATAGCTTAAGCTCCAGAGCATACATTTTGAACGAGGCCATGGAATTTAAATTTTCGCTATTTATGCAAATTTTAATAGAATTTTTCCCCCACAAATACTCCATTATATTTGAAACATTTTTAATGAGAGAAACAATAATTATTTCAAGTTAATCTTCTGTTAAAATATGGAGTAGTTAGGAAAACTATGGAATACACAGAAAAATCGTGATAGCGGCTGCTAATCATGTAATCTAAAACAATGACACTAAATTTCGAAAAGTTCCTATTATTTTAGTTTCGGGTAAATTTTTAATATCATTTTCAGTGGGATAAAAAATTCAGTGTTTTGTTGCTATAACACTGGCAAATGTTCAGTTTTCGGTGGTTTGGTGGGACAAAATATTATAAAACTGCATATACTTCTTCAAACGCATTTTTGACGCAAGACATCTGAATTCCTTACAAATGAAGGCCTCTCTAGAACATATAGTAATAAAAGAATACATATATGTGTATGGGTATCTTATGAGATGTATTTACAATTTATATTAAATAATGAGTGCCAAGATAAATAGATACTTTTCACAATTCTGTAGTGCTGTATCGCCACTTGGAACATCAAGCGGGAAACGCAATTCGACGGTCATCGGCGCTTATAAATATCAAAACGGTTTGGTGGAAAACGGGGTTAAGTTTTGAAGAAAAGGAGTGAAATAAAGTATTTATTGGAAAGCTTAGTCAGTTAGTCATCATTTCCCATCATTCCTTCATGGGAAGTAAGAGTGTTACAAGATATTAATAGGAAATATAGCAAAATCATAAACACACTCTCCCTCCTAAAAGACTCCTAAAGACCCATTTTGCTCTTTCATAATTCAACGTCCACAGCTGCTTCCTGAAGTTTGAGCCATCAGCTGTGAACCGGTCTGTATAGTTTTCTCTTTCCATTTCAGCATGAAAATTTCATTAGCATTCAGATATCGCCGGAGTTCTTTTATTAATATAATATAAATTCTTGATCCTGTAAGCGTAGTAAAACTTGGTACCACATAAAATAGACATTATACATTTCTGGCCTTTTCTTACTGCAGGTGTTTTTCATATAAAGCTAGATTGCATTTCATTCAAACACCATACTTTCCTGGGATGAACTGCAATTTGTTGCAAAAATTAAAGGTAACGTTTTAAAATTTTTCTTTCCAATAATTTCTTTTTAAACCGACACATTTCCGAGGAGTGCTAATTAGGTAGGGCTCAGTGGCGTAACTAGCCTTTGCAGGACCCAATGCAAAAAAAAAAAAATGGAAGTCCCCCTCCTTTGCTTATGAAATCGAACGTAGAATGAAAAAAAGAATTGAAGCCCCCCCCCCCCCCCCTATCACTCTCTTTTTGCTTATGAAATCGAACGTAAACCGCCGAGCGTTGGACGAGAAATTAGCTAGTCAGGAGTAGATATCTAGTTGGGTTTTATTATAAATGAATTAAAATCGAAATATCAGTTCTTTTTAATCTCAAGTCAAATACATTTATATTTCAAAGGCCTTTGATAGAGTCTGGCATCGCTTTTAGCCAACTGCAAGCACTTGGTCTCTCTCCTCCTCTTCTATTATGGATTGAAAGTTTCCTATCTAGTCGCCAAATACGTGTTGTATTAGATGGCATTACATCTGAACCGCATCCCATAAATGTCGGTGTGCCTGAAGGATCTGGTATCTCTCCAACTCTCTTCTTAATTTTCATTAATGATCTGCTTTCCCTTACTTTTAATCACATCCATAGTTTCGCAGATGACAGTACTTTTGCTTTCGCTTACTCCTTTGACTCTCTTGCGTGCTCCAGGGGGAATGCCGCAAGTGTTAAACGAGATTGCATGATTAGAGCATTGAATAACGATCTTAACAATATCCTCGCTTGGAGCAGAGCGAATCGCTTCGAATTCAATGCATCTAAGACCCAAAGCTGTCTCATCTCATTAAAACAAGATCATAACTTAACCACACCCAATTCTTTTGATGGAGAATTAATTTCTGATTCACCGTCACTAAGCATTCTTGGCATTAATATTTCCAGTAAGTTAAACTGGACAGATCACATCTTCTCTGATGCCAAAAAAGCATCGAAATGTCTTGGATTTCTGAAAAGGTGTAAGAAATATTTCAGCCCCTCAAATCTAGCGCTCCTCTATAAGTCCTACATTAGATCTAGAATGGAATACAACCCCCATCTGGGTCTGGTCACACAGCCTTAGCTTCATTGGATATTGTCCAAAAGAGAGCCTTCAAGCTTAATGGCGATTCTGCAATAACTTGTCATATTGACTCACTCGAGCACCGCCGCAATGCTGGATGCCTTTCGCTCCTTTATCGCTACATGCATGGTCAATGTTCTGATGGAATATCCAGTCTAATCCCTTGTAGAATGATCCCTGCACATCCTTTAACCCTTCAAATTACTTTCGGCGGTACAGTAAAATTCCGTGCGAATGTGGAACAGCTTACCATCTTCTGTTTTTCATTCGGCATACAATCTGCGGAAGTTTAAGGGCGACATACATCGGCACCTCCGCCACTCTCCTCATATCCCCTAATCCTTTCCCTATCTCCTTTCTGTTATGCTGTGCTTTGCATTATGGGGTATCCTTCGAGCGTGGCTTAGTAATATATATATATAAAAAAAAACAGTTTATACAAAAAACCACATATATAGGGTGGCATTCTTAAAAGGTCTTCTTTGGAGATTTAGCGCTCGCGAGGTCATTGATGAGTTTCGATATATCCATCCTTTCTGCTTTTCCTGCCTCTATGCTCAGTTAGTGTTATTGTGATAGTTGTCTTGGCCCACAGAACTTCAAAGATAATTTTTTATTATTTTGAGTTCCGCGGATGCAACAGTAATGGGAATCGTCAAAAAGAACAACAAGGAATAGACTTCGGAGAAATTTGAACTCATTTCATTGAATTTTATGATTATAAGTTCGGCCAATTGTTTATTGTGTGTATCATATCAATTTCCGGCCGTAGTGTCCTAACACTCAGCAGAACCTGAAGTGGCAACACTTCCGATATGTCGGTTGGATATTGTGCTTGCATCCTTAGAGCATTTCTTGTCGTTTGTTTTTTGGTCGTGGATAGTAATCTAGCGGGTGTTAGAAACGAAAACTGTTCGGCTAATCGAAAAAAAAGTTTAAAAATAAGCTATGCCAGTGGTAGGATTAATATATGTATAACCCTATTTGCTTTAAATTAAATATTTACATGAAAACTGAATCTGATGTTAACTACCCCAGATATGATGATTTTTCCCAACATACTACTTTTCATAAATATACCCGGCTTCTGTAAGCTTTCGATCACAAAAAGATGAAATTGTTTTTTTTTGTATTGAAAATTCCTTAATGATACAGTTTTAAATTTTTTGAGAATAATTTGTCTAAAGTTTCCCTTTCCTTTTAAATTTTTTGAGAATAATTTATCTAGAATTTCCCTTCATTTTATATTTAATTAAATTTTGAAATTATATTACGTTTGGGTATAAAATTTAAAAAGTTCGAGGTACAGAAAGAAAGCAAAGTCAAAGCTAAGTAATTTAATTAATTATTTTAATAAATATTAGGAGCTCCAAATTTCAATTTCAAAACTTGTTATTGACCATAGTATTAAAATTTCAACTACCCAGACTTTGTTTTCTTTGTGTACCTTGAAAATTTTAAAATTCTTACACAAATGTAATAAAATTTAAAAATTGAATTAAATGCTAAATGAAAGTAAAACATCAGAGAACTTTTGTGATGTTCTTATTAAGAGGAGTCAGTACTCAGCAAGAATTTCAATTTAGATACTAGCGAGCCTGTAGGCAATAAAACTTACTATACGTAGGTTTGTGTCCTGAAAGTATGAAAATTCATATAAAATTAGCATAGACCTAGACCATAAGTCACATTAGAGACATCTAGCGTAAAAGGCAGAAACCAAACATGCGACAATTTAAGACGAAAATGAAAATTTGCAATTCAAAGAATTGTTAAATATACTATTTTGCTTTATATTTCTACAACTTTCAACGAAATATTGCAATTTCTCGCCTGTGAAATATCGAGAGAAAAAACAAGTACTATTAGAGTTAAACCATTAAAAAATGTGCCACTAAAAATGAAAAAACTCGACGTTATTTGCTAGATTTAGGCTTTATCTTTCGAAAATAGTCACAATCTAAAGAAATGAGAATACCATCTAATAGGAATTTGATTTGAAAAAAATCAATTTTTACCATTTTTTACAATTTTCCGAGCTACTATCTCCATTCCAATACATTTTTTTTATTTTTCTCGACGTTATTTACTAGACCTCTTCGGTACCTTTAATTTAATATATAAATCATTATTCTGGTACAAATAGTTTGCCAGAAATTTGCATTGAAAAATGTATGAAACTTGCAAATCTTGGTACTGACTCCTCTTAAGTGAGGGGAGAAATTATTTTCAATTTTTTAGCGCGGATTTCTCTTTTAGAAAGATTTTTTGTATTTTCTAATTCCGCCCTTGACCACTTAATACCCACCCTCGCTTCAATATTGAATTTCCGGCATCTCTCCTGGAACTTTTTTTGTCTTGTCAGCTGTTGTAACCCCCAACAGATATCGCCGGGCCGCTAGAAAGATGTTCCAGTCGGGTCGAAATTTGTGAGATCGGACTCACATGCGACCATAAAAATAATCATGCATCATGTTATATTAGTGCTCTGAAGATGACATAAGTGGAGACAATGCGTTAGTTTATTCCAAAATTAATGGAATAAATAATATTTATTATGAAACGTAACAAGTGTTTTTATCAATTAAAATGCTACAAAATTAGTGGAGTACTACTATGAAAGCAACGAGAAACTCTCCAGATAATAGTGAGTTTATAAATTCACATGCTACACGTGAAGGTATTCGATTTTAATTCGTCTTAGATCGCAGTTAAAGAGTCAAGAACTGGACCAAAGAGGTCTATGAAATCTTTCACATTGAGGAGGCCTGACCCTAAAATATATATATACATACTATATGTATATATAAAATCCTTTTATTACATTGTTTGTATATAATTTTAAGTTAGGTTACATCAGGAAAATCAATTTATCTACGTTACCTCTCCTTAAGAAATCATGGATAACAGAAACAGGTACTTAGTACGATGACAGTTTTATCCTGAGAAAAGTTATTACCTTTAGGGTGGGCAACAAGCATCTCAGGGATTTACGGAAGTAATTTTCGAAGAAGTTTATTCTCTCCCACAACTTTGTTAATTTTTCTTTCCTTCCTTGCATTTTCAATTTCCTCAGTAATTAATTGGGAATCTACTTTAGATGAGTAGGTATAAGGTGAAGGAAAAGTTTTCTTCATTGAATGGGTAATTATAATCAATGTATACAGATATAGTAGGGTCTTGGGCTAATAGATATGGGGTAATATATGTATATATGTACATAAGTGGGTTTAAGATTGCAATTTGGGACAATATCTATATAAATTAATAAATTTTTATTATTGGGTAACTGAAGTAGGTCCTTATACAATTAGTATTATTAGGTTAGTGCAGCCCACACTTGTTTAGCATCCATGAAAAAGTTAGTCGTGTTTGTTTATTTATTTTTTTATTTATTTTCAAGTACCGTAAAACAGGGATACTTTGTACTGTGAAGGATACATTGACCATAAGCTAAATAAAATGAGTAAAAAACGAGTTTTCAAACAAAACTGAGGCCAAGTCGCATGAAAAAGTAGAAAATAAACTTTTCTTCACACACAGAGGTGAACTCAGATTTTTTGATTGGGGCATTTCTCTTGAATATTCTTTCTCTTCATGAATCAAATCACTTATTACCTCTGATTGATCATACTGAAATATATCGGTGATTGTCAGCGAATAAAATCTGAGTCCACCTCTGTGTGTGAAGAAAAGTTTATTTTCTACTTTTTCATGCGACTTGGCCTCAGTTTTGTTTGAAAACTCGTTTTTTACTCATTTTATTTTCTGCCTTTTTCACGTTAACTAAATTGGAAAATTCTGCATTTTTCCTGAAACAGATTTATAACTAATTATATCGATGAAAATTTTTCCGATGATTTTCCCGCTTCTCCGGGTTTTCCATGGGGTTTTCCATGGAGTTTTCCACAAAAGCAACTTTATGCAACTCATTTCGCTCTACAACTTTGTCTTAGGTTGCAAAACGCTCAAACGCTTCCTTGGTCGGAAAAACTCCGGAAAAGCGTTTTACATGAATTTTCCTTGATTTTTTCTGCAAGTTTTCACCATTGTCGGAGAGAAAGTAATGATGCCAGTTGATAGGGAACTTGATCCTGCAAAATTTAGAAAAAACTTTTTTACCGGAAAAGTCGGAAAATTCCGGAAATTTTTTCGAAAAAATCGGAAAACTCTGCATTTTTCCTGAAACGGATTTATCACTAATCAAATTTGTACCAACTTTTTAAATGATTTTTCCCGATTTGCCGAGTTTTCCATGGAAATTTCCGGTTCAAATTTTGACAGATTCAATTGTTACGCGACATGAGCCTGTGTACCAAATTTCAGCTCGCTGTGATGACGAAAAGTGGATCTACGAGAGTGTCGACAAATTCGTGTACGAGTTAATTGGAATGGCTGGCCTCAAAAAAATCAAATGCCTCCTCTTTTTGAAAAAACCAAACATCACGATGCAAATAGTTGCAAAGTATTTCGTAATAATTTTAAAGCGTAACTGGTATATATTGTCAATTGTACCGTAAATACAGACAAAACAGGTTGCTTTTCAAATTATACAGGTTTTTTATTGGTAAAAATCTAAGTGGAAAATTTTATAAAAATCAAGTGCTTGAGGCTATATTATTCCAAACAATATATTATACGCATGTAACTTATATCATAGATGGCACAAGAGCTAGATGTCGCATGTAGTACCAAAAAAGTATACAAATTTTATATGGCTGGGTGGTCCATTCCGGAATGGACCACAACATTTGAAATGATGTATACGACGAGTGATTCATATTTTTTCGTATCTGAAGTGTTGGGGAAGTCGATCAAATGTATACAAAACTACTATTATAAAATCATTTGCATTCGTCACAATCTCAAAGATATTATGGTCCATTTCAGAATGAACTACTCATCATTTCACAATGTTTATACTCTGCTTTAGTATGGCATGCGACATCTATTTATATTCATAGCATAAGTTTTATTATTTTTCTTGTAAAAATTTTCGATGTTATACTATTTTATATAAATTTACAATTTTATATACCACTTTGACTGCTAATTTGGGATTCTTTGACCACTCGGTCTGCCAAGTAATGCACATGCGGCACAAGTTGAAAACGTTGTTTCGCAAGCTGTATTAAATTTTCTCGAAAAAAATCGTAATGACGCTACCGATAAGCCTGTACGCAAAAGGTAAATGGTACGAGTTCCAGCTGTTAAGGGCATCATCTTAGAGGAAATGGAAGAAAATATCTCCCTAAGAAACATAACGACCGAAACCGCCTCGGTGCCTGATTTTGGAAACGAACCACCGACAAGTTCTGCCAAGTAGTAATTGAATCGTTAATACTTATTCCGATGACTCCGACGAGCAATTGATGTGTTCCGCTGATATTCCCTTTATAGAAAGTTCAGGAGTCAGTTGGAAGTCTTCTGATCAGCTACTTAATGAAGTCTTGAAATACGTTATTTCATATTTTTTAATAAAATAGTTCTGATTATTGTTGTTAATTTATTTTCTATTTACAATAGTTTGTAATTGACGGATTAAATTGTCATATAAAATCTGCTTGTGTATTCTTTTTGGAGGTCGAATTCATACCAAAATATTGAAAGAAAAGTATCATTTTCATCTTAAAAAATTGTATACTGTTCAATTTTATGTTTAGCCAGGGAATTTATTGATCAAAGTAACTTTATACATACAATTTATAAAGAAAACTTACCTCAGGTCAAAGTATCCCATTAAAGGGATATTCTTTGACCGGCACATTAAAAAAATTTTGCTATCCTTATTTTGATATATGTAATAATAATATACTATTCAATACAATAATTGTGATCGGCTGCACTTTAAAAATAATCTAAATGTCATCGCATCTCAACACCATCTTACTTTTAATTTAAAAACTGTATTAAAGTATCCCTGTTTTACGGTATTCCTCAAAATTATGATAATTGCACTAAATTTTAAAAATAATAATACAAAATATATCAGAAATGTGACTTAACGAGGCTGACCTTACATAAGAATTTTAATTAAAGTCAAACTTCAAAAACTATTATACAAGAAAGGATAAATCATATTTGGGACACGACTAAATTGGCGCACTGCATTCTTTTTCACTCGCTTTAGTTTCAATACTGCAGCTGCCTTTTTTAATATTATCAAGCAAAGCTCAGGGATACCCTATGATGCAAGGCACAGCATTTCAGGAAGGAGATAGGAAAAGGAATTAAGGAACCTGGAGAGAGTGGTGAAGGTGGTAATGCATGTCTTTCTTAAATTTTCGCAAATTATATACCGGAGGAAAGACAGAAGATGGTAGACTGTTCCACATTCGCACATTTCGGGATAAAAAAGTATTACGAAATTTTCTGTACGCTCGAAAGTAATTTGAAGGGTAAAATTATGTGCGCTATTTGCAACTTGAGTACTTCGTGCAGTAATCTATCTACGATGGATCCATGATATGGAACTTTATGAAGGTACATAATCAGCGAAGTGAGGTTGGTGATAAATTTTCTGTAGCACTTCCTCTCTTGTGTAGTGTACCACAAGGCTCTGTACTAGGTCCGTTGTTATTTTGCTTGTTCATAAATTACTTGTATGCAGATGATATGCTATTGTAAACTCAATTGGGTTTCTTGAGGACTGTATTGCGCACATATACTGTGACTTGGATAGAGTCAACTCTTAGTCTATATCATATCTAACCGATTCAAGATCATTTTTGTTTATTTCTTAATTCCATGTTTTTTTATACGGTCGAGGTATGTATGAAGAAGGCCTTGACTTCCATAATAAGGCTCCTGAACATACGTAGGCACAATCGTACCTTTGGTATACATATTCCGACATGCAAGCACATATGGCTACATAGACAAGATATCAACACAAACGTCTTTCTGTTCTCAACGTTAAAACCCTGTTTGAGGTTATCATGGAATTTGAACTTGCTGCGATAAATATTTCTATTTATCAGCAAAAAAAAATTGATGTAGACTTTACGGTTAAAGCGACAGAATTAAGTAAGATGTGCCTTGGAAACCACCTTTACTAGTTTCTTTGTTTTTGATCGCAGCGCAATTGCGCCATCGCCTTCTTTTGTAAACTATAGCTTAATATTGTTTCTTAAGTCCTCCACGATCATTGGCTTGCTGACATTACAATAAAATGACTTAAAGAAAGAAGTCTGGAACAGTCGAATCTGATAATCTATAGGTGGCTATGTCACATTGTTAAAATGGAAAAACTTTCATTAAAGAAGTCATTGATTCACGCTAATGGGTCCATCTTGTTTGAATCGCCCAATTTCCGTATTAAAAAATTAGTTACCATAGTAATCTCCAACGACAGAAACCACTTTACGTTTTTTGAATAAATTGCGCACCGAACTTGTAATTTTTTGAGGATATAAAGGTGTCTCACATATAATCTCAAGATTTTTATATTTCTATAAGAGCAAATTTTATTTATTATATACCCAGACAGATAAAAATGCGCTTCGTCACTCATAATTAATTTTGAGTAAAAGTTGTCAATTTCATTATTGATCTGTAAAACTCGTTGACAGTATTCTAGATGTGCGGAATGCGGTCTATTGACAATAGCTGATGAGTCACCTGAATTTCATATGATGGAAAAATCTTTAAGTCTAAGATAAAAAATCGTTAAAGGGACCACGTAGAAATACTCAATTGCAGTTTTTTGTATGAACTGTTGGTATAAGTACGTAGTAATGATATTGTAATTAACTGATGGGCAATTTAACCCTCTTCTGGTTTTGCCGACAACTCAGCCAATGCTTTCTAATAGAGATCTTCCGGCTCAGACTGCCCAAGGTAGTGTACACAGGCTCTGGTGAGATAACTCATCCGATGTTCTGCATAGATAATTTGCGTCTGAGATTGCCTAAAGTTTTCGAATGTAATTTCAATGTCATTACTGCCGATAGAATCCGGAATGGATTGATTGAATAAATCTCAAAGTGTGACCCTTCTTCTCTTTGACGTAATGTGGAGATTTCTAAAAATCGTGCCTTATAGCTTTGATATCTTCAGGAGCAAACGGCTATTTGATTACCTTACAGGGATTTATCTTTCTCATGTTCTATTAGTCTCTTCAATGCGGACCCAATAAATGTCGAATGGGTTTTTGTAGTGGGTGCCAGACAATTATGAAACCTTAATTCCACTGACTGATTATTACGTAAAAAAATAACCGCTGTTATCCTGTATACAGAGCTATCAAAATTCCACTGATATTAGGCGCCATTTATATTTTTTTCCGATAGGGTGGGTGATAGATACCCTTTGCGCCATCTGTTGTATTACTGTCGAATCTGTATGAAGCTATAGAAATAAGTTTCCTCGGTATTGGCTTAATTTCAGAAATATTTTCACTTTAAGCTCTGAAATTTCTCGTTTGCTTGTATATCACGTTATGGGTCAAAACTACAGCTTTCTCATTTTTTACACTAACATGCATATGTACATTTTCTGTATGTATTTATAGTAAGTAAAATGCACTGCTATTAGTCCAGTTTTCTTGCTTTATCGCTACAGTTGTAACAATAAAAAAACGTATGATACCATGCTGAGCACATAATTAGCAGAGTAGAGGAAAAGAAATACTTCATGTCATCTTATATGTACACGCACTTCAAAAGAATTATTTCCTTCTACTCTTCTTATACTTCCTAATATAAAAAAAAATCTAGATCCTTTAAAAAGAAACCTATAATTTTTTAGGGTATATTTTCCCCCTAATGCAATTAAAATATAAAACATCTATGAAATCAAGATCTGATGGCTGTAGCACGTGGGTTACGGTTTACACCTTTTAAGTGTCCCTTTTCACTAAGCAAGCAACCCCCAATTAAGGACGTGTGTGTACAGAGGAGGGTTAAATTTCATACCTCGAGGGAAAATTTTATTAAAAATTTCATTTGAAGGGTGGTTCTATTTTGATTCGTTCAATTTATTTCCCTTCCATATGTGTTTCAAAGTTATTACTGCATACATGGCTTGATATGAATATGATCCTTTCCCTTGCCAGAGGGCTATTAATTTGTGTTCCTTCTTTAAGTTAGGATTATGACATTAAGCAGGGAAACATATATTTCTTATTTTGCTGCGGGATAAGATATTGCCGAGTCATTCTTTTCTTGTATATATATCTAGCACCAATGTAAGAAGAGTGACTTGCATTAATTTAAATATGACTCAGTTGTTTTGTTTTTTTTTGGAGAAATTTTTCGATCAATTTTCGATTGATGATTTAATTTTGTTGGAAATGAGTTTTTATCCCATTCTTAATTTTTTCATACCAGAATATTTTTTCATAAATAAGTCAATAACCCATGCAAACTGTAGTCGGCTATGTCTCTGCTTATTCTGTATAGGTCATCAGCGGCCTGACTTTTGCTATAAGAAGACCATGTCTAGTTTTACACGTCTCGTGCTTGAGTAAAAAGTTCTAATCTATATCGTTCTTCATCACAACCCTCAGTGATATTGAAATTTGTAGTTGTAGTTGGTAGTAGTCTATCTGTATAGTCGAACCCTGTCTATATAGTTCGTCAGCCGATTCATTCTGTATACACTTATAACACAACATATGAAGTTCCTATGCCCACGAACCCAATGAAGAATAACGGTATGTCGACTACCCAATATTGCGAGGTCTTTCCAATATTATCTCATCAGCTTGAAGATTATGGCAACCGCGTCAAGCGCTCTGAAGGTAGTCTAGCGGTTACAGATACTGTTTTAGCATCAGGTGATAAGTCTTCATAATCACGAATAACTTCACCTGGAATATGCCAGAGTTGTATGAAAGTTGATATGGCTATGCTATACTTTGTATTGCTACAAAAGACTCCAGTTGAGCTTTCCCCATAGACAATTTTGGTGACTGAAAATGATGGGTAGTTTTATAAAGGCTATATAATGGTTACTCGGTTATATAAGAATTTGAGTGGTTATATAAGTGTTTTATAATATTACCAATTGGTGACGTAGTTATAATAGAGTTTTTTAAGGTTACTAATGGTTATCGTGGAAGTAAGTTACTAAAGGTTTTATAAGTTGGTGATGGAAATGTTTCAATCACCGGTCTATAAAGCTTACGAGTAACCATTACTAGAAGGTATATAAGAAAGTTTTATAATTGCTTTCATCACCATAACTTATTGGTAATAAGTGTTTATTGAGGTATCCGTGGTTACCCTTATATAACTCGACAACATTCAGTAATTTAGGTGACTTTAAAAAAACTGGGAAACTTTCGGTAATACATATACCCACTATAAAATATCGTAAAATTTTTTGGTGGCCCTTTAGTAACTACGGTCATTGTTATAAAAACTTTTAGTGTCGAATGGAGACATTATAAAACTATTTATATTTATTTAACACAATATAACCAAAGTGTATATAAAAACACTAACGTCTGTTTTTTGTCACAATAAGATATACATGTATCATTACCAAAGGTGACTAAAAGCTATATGAGGACCATTTTCGAGGCATGGTAGTTACTTTAGTTTATATAATATTTCCAGAAGTTTTATAAGGGTCATTTAGTTTATATAATACAGCCAGAGTTTATATAAAACGATTTGTAGTGTTGTAATGGTAATTTCGCCATTGAAGTACAAGCCGCCATTTTTTCATCTGTGCATTGCAGATAAAAAAGAAAATGTCGGTTAAGCCAATTTTTCAAATTGCAGATATATGGCTTCCATTTTATTTTTATATGAAGAAAATACATCATTTTAGGTACATAACATTTCTAAATTATGTAATCATTTATGAATTAATATCACCTAAGTGATAATTTTAAATTTTGAAATATTTAATTAAAATTATTAAATATTGCTTATTTTTAGAGCGGTAGTTTTTAGAAGTATCTAAAAAATTTTAATTGCAGCTGAATTTCACCACGCACATGCCGAAAAATTGTAATTCTAAAATGTAAAAATATTAAACCCTTACATTATGAAAATGCAATACAAAAAAATATCGAAATTCTATGTCAAGATAGGTTGCGTGAATATTTGCATTATATGGTTTTATAAAGGCAACGGAAAGTAATCAGTCTGAGAAAATTCCAAGCGTTGTGGAAATGTTACCATCACCATTATAAACAAAGTTTATAAAGGTAACAGAAATATTACTGCAACCACTGCTATGACCAAAATAAATTATTCTAGAGCACCATGGGTTATATAAGGGTTATATAAGAAGTTATATTAAGGTAACCAGAATATTTCTGTTACCCATTTTATAAAACTTTGCGTTATATAACATTACCTAAATCAAGTCACGGTAACCTTTATATAATCCTCCATTTAAGCTTTATAAAGGGTTTATAGTGGTTACAAAGAGGTTTCGAGTACTAGTCTATATAACTCAACTTATATAATTTGGTAATTGGAACCTTACGGTTACCACTGTACTCCGAGTGCATTACATGATGCTTAACGCTAGATGGGTAGATGGAGGAAAGAGATGTCAAATTAGATTTATAGCATCTGTTGGAGGTGAGGGCACCTGGAAATCTTACTAAACTTGAACTTATTATAATCCTCTCCATAAGAACTGGACATTAAACAATCGCTCTCCGTAAGAAAGAATTCGTATATAAGTGTGTATAAGCCCAAAGAAAACCTATACCTATGATTGTGCGAATGGGATCTTCAAATTAGTCGCCCAGCTAGTGCATAAATACAGTATTTAGATAATATGAATAAAAAGATGGAAAAATATAATTGAAGAAAATATTTTAATTAATTATTTTAATTTAAGATCCTATAGACTTTTACGATTTAAATGACGAACAAATAAAAAATTCAACGCGTATATTACAACAGAAATATTCAAAGGGAATTTCATATAAAATATATTCGACGAAGTGATTTTTATGAAGAATTTACAGAACTAACTTTAATTCAGAATTAACTGTAGCGAATTTGCTACACAGAACCTACTAGAAACATATTTAAGCATTTCAACGTTCCTAGCTCATATGCTACTTGGGTCCCACAAATTATCATGAATTATTTTTATTTTCATGGAATTGATTTATGATCTCTGTAGTTTTCACAGTTAAACCGGAAGCTATGGGATCTGATTCTTCGCACCTTATAAAATTATTAGTATACATTATTCATATCATGAATTCTTGTTTTACCTCTTCTACATTTTCCAACGCTTGGAAAATTGCTGCTTTTCTGCCAATCCTTAAGAAAATTAATACTGAAACACCTAACGACATTCGCCCTTTAAGCATCATGTCATTCCTATCGAAAGTACTAGAGTAGCTCATCATAAGCATATACTAGATTGAATTTAATGTAATAAGATTCTGACTCTATAGCATTCAGGTTTCCGTTCGTTTCGCAGTTGTCGTGAAACTGCAATATTGAAGGTTTCAATCGATATTTGGAATTGCCATGAATGATAAGAATTTCAGTGCACTTGTCCTTCTGGATTTCTCTAAGAAATTTGATAGTGTTGGTCATGAATTTCTCCATTCTAAACTTGCGTGTGAATACAGATTCAGTGAAAACGCTATTTAATAAAAAAAATTCCTCTGTGATCGCAATCAGCAATTTTAGGTGGGTAATTCTTTTTCCCCATCCCATGTTGTGTACCTCAGGGCTCTATACTTGATCCCCTACTATTTAGCTTATTCATTTATGACCACCTTGCCGATTTTGTTGAAGAATCATCTGTATACTGCCGATTTACAATTTTACTTAAGTAGGCTTATTGCTATTGACCTAATTGAGGGCTGAATCGTGCATATTAATTGGGATCTTGAGTGGATAAATAAATGGTTTATGCTAATAGGTTATCATGCCAAGTCGCAGTGTATTTGTTTCTATACTAGACCACTGAATGATATTAACATACCCGCTATAAGATTGAATAGTTTTACATTGCCTGTGCATAATAGAGAAAATAACTTGGAAATTGTTCTGAGCTCCGACATGAAATGTTGTCATAATATCTGAGTCATGCTTAAAAAAGTTTATACAAGTTTAATGAGGCTATGGCCACCGGCGAGTAGTTTACACACTCCAATTAATTTGAAGCTAGTGAAGCCATTGATTGTTTCCTAGGTACTTCTTTTTTAGAAAATTTATCTTCCCCAAATTAGACAATGAATGGGTTCGGAGAGTTTAAGTAGCTTTTAATGATTGAATTTGTTTTAATAGTAGTTTTAATAGTAGTCTCCTCTCGGCTGGTCTCTAGATAATTAGTTAAAGCGTAGAATTTTCCAGTTTCTGTTATCTACGCGAAATCGTAATATTATCATTTTTCTGTTTAGCAGAATGGCCATGAAGAGTTCTTTTCATATTTAGGCTACTCATTTTTGGAACTTTCTCTCTACTAGATTGTCATGGTCCCGCACTATTAATGAATTCAAAACTATTATTAAAACTCATAATCTGTAATCCTGCGTACATGTTTTGAGAAATTTTCAAAGGTTTTACCTGTACAGCCTATTGCTAGACTAGTTTTATATATGACTAATATTTACAGCATTACATTTTAATTTTTGTATTGAGCCCATCAGCTTCCGTTGCTTCTACAGAAAGGGACCTTAGCAATTTAAAAAAATAAATAAAATTTTTAACAGATCGACAAGGTCTGAAGTAAAGTTAAATTGGCTATCAATGCTTCATAAAAACTCTGACATTGCGTGGACTATGGACTTTTCCAACGATTATAAAGAAAATATCATGGATCCAAGCTCGAAAAGTAGTCTTAAAATAATTTATTTCCTTACAACCCTCAGTTCAGGTAAGGTTATAAAAGCACAATATAACATTTTCAAATAAACGATGTTATTTAAGCAGTAAAATATTGTTAAAAGTTTTAGTGCAAAGAAAGTCTCTTTATGCATTTGATTTAATTACAATTCATAAATGTGTAGTTGACAAATTTTTACGACTTTCAAAAGACATGGGTGGTATTTTTCTGGTTAGCTCGTAATATCTTCGAGCATTGAGACTGTCACACTTTTTGTAGCTGCCAGTTACAGGGTAGCAAAAAAAGAAGACTTCATATTATGGAAAATGCATATTGCGATATCTTAGTGCCATGACGATATCACTTTCCTTATGCAAATTGTATAACTTAATTATATTTAAATTAGGTGCAAGATAAAGTCGGTTCCCTATGTAGGATCCTCAGCATAATATTTAACCAAGAAAATAGCACAGACTAACGTTAAGACTTAAGAGAACGACATCATTCAACAGTGGTGTGTCGCCATTACTAATTCGACAGTCGTGAGTTGTGGTTCTGTTTGTTATTCTTGAAATTCTGCCAGCGTTCGTCTTTGTCATCATAGTTTGACTTCTAAGCTTGTAAGAGCTCATACCACACTACTAAAATGTAGAAATATATTATAAGTTGGATTTTATGTAGTTGTAGAGTGTGAATAGACGAATTTATGATTTCAAAACAATTGTCTTTTCCTAAGTCGGACCACAAAACATTTTACTTCTATAAAATTTTCGGCTTGTGTCGACACAGTCGTTTTTGGTTAGATTACACTACGGATAGAACAGCAAAAGTACTGTGGAGGAAATCCAACCAAAGCTCAAAACGAAAGCTATTGGGACTTAGCAAGCCAACCCTTAGAACCATCGTTTTCATTATCACTAGATAGATACAGACAGAGGTTGCGGAGAGGAAACCGAAACCTTGACTGACGGACTCTCTCCGCGGTATGTGGTACAGATTCTTTGTCAAATCCCTCCCAAATGAACAGCAAGTAGAAATAGTTGGGGCCAATTCTGAACTTCGTCAGAACGTCCGGTTTGAATTTATGAACAATGCCTGTAGTAAATCTGAGTTCTAGAGACCCCTAGGGGTTTCATTCTCTTTCAATCCATCCATTCACGTCAGACCGCATTACTTATAAGACTCAATTTTTTGAAAATAGTTTTTTCTTATCAAAAAATGCATCAAAAACTAAGTTCAATGTTTTTACTAAAAATAATTTACATTTGGCGGTTCCCAATTTGGGGCTAAATATTGGGGTCGAAATTTAGTGGACTTTTTTAAAACCATCACTTTTTGATAATTTTTAAGAATGCTTTTACAGCAATTTTACATTTAGTTTTTTCTTGTAAACGGTCTGCGTCAGATTTCCAAGATCATCGGTATTAATAATAATTAAGTCGGTGCCATACGTTTCGCGAATAGTACCGAATATTCAGTGAGTAAAGGAGAGAATACTTCGTGTAGAAGATGCACAAAAATGACAGACTATTGCCGATGATGAATATTTTGTCCAATTGGACCAGAATTGGTCCATTTTTTCCTCCTTGGTCCCAAAGTATTGTTTTATTTTTATACCCTAGATGAAATCTATAGGGTATACTAAGATTGTCATTCCGTTTGTAACACCTCGAAATAATGATTGTAGAGCAAAATGGATTGGACACCCACGCATAATATTAAAAGTTTTTGCATGTCCGTCCGTCCGTCTGTCTGTGCGCACGATAACTCGAGAACGCGTATACCTAGAGAGCTGAAATTCTTTGTATAGAAAAAAAAGTAAAATTAAGTTCTAAAATGAGACAAATCGGCAACTCCTTCGTGGGGTTGCGATTCAAAAATTTCGTTTTCCACTATATATTTGGACATTTCCTGAGAACGCGTGGACGTAGAGAGCTGAAATTTGGTACATGGTGTTTTCATTGTACTAGAAAAAAAATTAAAAATTGACTAAATCGGGCAACTCCTTCTTGGTGTTGCCTTATAAAAATTTTGGTTTTTTACGTATACTTTGAAAACGATCAGTCCAAGACATTTTTATAGTACTGAAAACTTCTTCAGAATACGAAATCTTATAAAATTGGTTTTAATCATTTTTTTTTTTGTGCGACAAACCGCTCTAGAAATATATGCGAAAAACTACTTCAAAAATTCAACTTGCATAGATCGGTGACGGTGACGAAATTTTGTACAGGCATTCATCTAGGGTACCATAAGAATTGGTCCTAAACCAACTCTAGCTTTTTTACTTGTTTTATTTAAAGAAGACTCGTTCTTTTTCTCTTTCTGCAAATACGCATCTCTCCAAATCATCTCTTTTGAACTGCTTTTATAGAAGAAAGGCTTTTTATACTTTAATACATTAAGAGAAACCTAAGATATTATTATAAGTGAATTGAATCATGGATTTAAAAAACGTGCAAAGCTTGAAGCTGTTTCAGTTATTTTTGTTGTAAGAGAGAGAGAGAGAGTCGTTTATTTTGTTATACTTCTTTAACTTAAGAAAAAAAAATTTAAAATCAACTAGGCATACTTAAATTTGTTGGTACCTATTTTTACATTTTACATCTTTTTTGAGTGGCAAAACAAAGAGCTAGAGTACGTTTCAACATTGTTGATAATTACCTTTGATGCGCAGAAGGTACCAGTCGTCTCTCACTTTAAAATTTGCGAACAAGCAAAGAGAATGAAATGAATACATTGTAAAATTTGCAGGACTTTTTCGTTTGTTTAATTTTTTAAAATCTCATGCATGTGAAATATTACTTCCGACATTTATGTACATACTAGAGTACTGCAGGTAACAGGTAAATATGATATGGATGCTTTCTTATATAATTATAAATTTACAGGAAAGTAATTCTTTCTGTTTTCACGATCTTCTTCTAAAATAATGCATAAATCAAAAATCATTACCTCTGCCTTTTCTAAGTATTCCCTGAAAGGTGCACAACATTTTCAAAAATACAACTCATCAATATATGTATGTATGATGCCTACCTTCCTAAACCAGTTCAACGTAAGGTATATTCTAGAGCTGAAAATTGGATCCGAATTTGCTAATATCCGGATATCCGGATACCCAGATCTGCGAACTATCCGATTCCTGGGATCCAGATCCCAACTATCCGAATCCAGATCCGAACTATCCGGATCCAGATCCGAGCTATCCGGATCCAGACTAATCAAAAAAGCTTCAAGATTGTGTTGTTTCAATGAGAAATTGAAAATATTATGAATTTTATATTTTCCCAATGAAACAATGCAATCTGGAGGAAATTTTGACCTTTTTTTGCTTAGTCTGGATCCGGATTGTTCGGATCCAGATCCGGACAGTTTGGATCCAGATCCGGATAGTTTAGATCCGGATCCGGATAGTTGGGATCCAGATCCGGATAGTTTGGATCCGGATACTAGATCCGGATACCCGAATTTGAGGAATCGAATTCTAATTATCTCGGATAATCCGGATAGTAAATTATTCGGATACTTTCAGCTCTAGTATATTCATGTACTTACATATTACTAATGAATTCCAGCTATCTAAGTCACGCATATCCATTTTTCCCGCTGGTGATATGGTCCCTGCCACTGACATGTATTATATGGACCGCTGACACTACTGGAATTGCTTAATGCTAACAAATTTAAACAAGATTACGTTACATCTGCTAATACTAATGCTGAAATGCAACAATGGTTAAAAAATAACATAAAATTTCAGAAAAATATGTTCAAGCTTCAGTTGTATAAGTTGAATAAAGTACACCGTACACCACTCCAAGAAATCATATAGTGGATGATCTGATTCGGAGTTATGGGCATGAAGTTTTACGTCTACCCCGATTTAAATCCAATTGAAAAAATTTGGGCTACGGTTTAAATCCAGGGTTAGTTCCAGAAATACAACCTTCAAATTAGATGATGTTAAGCAGTTAGCAATTGAAGAATTCGAAAAAATTACGGAGGAGAACTGAAGAAGCGTTTATCAAAATGCTAGAAAAGCTGAGCAAGGATATCTTGGGTATGAAGCCTACTTGGACAAGTTAACAGATAAGTTGATAATTCCCTTATCTGACGATAGTTCTACCTCTAATTGTGTTTTAAATAGCGACGATGAAGAAACGGGCCCCTCCGCAAGTTAATATGATGTCAATTTGCAAATCACATTTTTCTCTTCAGATAATTTTTTTGGTTACGTTTCTAAGCATGTTTTAAAAAAACCTCTATATAATATTTATTTTTTGTTTGCTCTATTTAACTTTTTTTAAATTGTTGGCATTTCTTCCGGTGTGTTGTTTATATATCACAATAATTAAGAATATTAAAATACTTTAAAATTTGGAATGCAATTTACTTCTTTACGATAAATTATACTGAAAAGCAATTTCAAAATTTCATTTCGTATGATTTCTACTTGGTTTATCCATGTGCCCCCAGGTAAAAAAGGAGGAACAATCACCCAATTTGAAGAGTGCAATGAGAAATCTTGCCACCATATAATTCAAACTTACTTTTTATAAAAAGTATTAATATGGGCAATAGGTGTGACCTCCATCGTTGAACTTCTATGGTAGGCGATCAGAGATAACCATACCGATGAGACCTCTCTGATCGCTGGGTCGAAAAGTTCAATAATTTTTTTGCACTTAAATGCATTTTGTAAATTTATTGAAATTATTTTCAATAAATTTCAGACTGTTAGACGAGAAATCTCCTTCGTATAATTTCATTTTTCTAACAGTGTACCCAGCGCAGATAAACATATCATGCTCACAAACTTTCTCATTTGTAAATAAAATAAATAAATAACGCTTTTGACAGCCGCTAGAAGCGGTTGCTATGGCGGCATGTTATTTTATATTTTTTTTTATTGTGTAGGAAATTTCTATATAGGAGAGAAACTTGTTATTATAACCCAGCAAACATTACGATTGGAGATCGAATCGGAGTCGACCCGCTTTAGCTTCGATCTCGAAGTCGTTCTCGATTCGATCTCGAGCCAAAAATGAAGGAAAGGGATCGCTAACTCGAGTTGAAATAACGACTCGATATCGATTCGTCATTTCGAGACTATTTCGAAGATTTTTTCGTGTATTGGTGCTATATATAAGGTCATATGTATTCGAGATTTCTTCGTAAAAACTACTCGATCTCGAATTGGATAAACGAGTAAACTACGCTTTCTGAAAACTACTCGATATCCAATTGAAAATAAACAACCAAACTTTGAGAAACATTTACCAAATGCAAAATTTAATTTCCCAGTACTCACTTCACTTTTTTTTTCAGCCGAATACTTGAAAAGAATGCTGTTGGCACGCTTGCATTGTCGTCATGCAGAATCTGAAAAATCATGTACTGATAGTTGTTTTTTTGAAAGACTTTGTAATTTTTTCAGGAGTTTCGTAAAAGCGAAAAATTCTCGGATTATACTGCAAGTTATCTGAACCTGAAGGCCATATGTCGAGAAAAATTCGTAAAACCGAAGAGTTATCGAATTGTTGCTCTTCGAGAATTTCTTGCAAATGCGAAAACTCGAGAAAATGTTTGCTGGGAATATTTATAAAAATCTTGCATACATACATGATGCATGTTGTGTATGAATAGCAAAAAGAGCGAAATTATTTTTTAGAAAATTGTCCAAATTTTTCCCATGCGCGAAAAATTATCAACTGACTCGAATTATACTCTAATGAATAACTCTTACTAAATCCCTTGAAACTTTCGGTGATATCCGCGAGTCATGTTTGACTGGTCTTACTCGACATCACGCATCGAATCAAAATCATATTCACTCGCTTCATCTTTAGAAGATGTCAAATTATTCTGAGTCAAAGCCTCCATACAAGCTTGACTCAAAATTACGTGATATATCTGACCAGCAAAAAATTACAACAAACAGTGGCCAAATTATCTTGACCCACTATCATTTCATTATGCAAATCTGCTCAAACAGAGAGCATCCCCCCCCCCCCCCATTTACATGTGGTGCCATCTAATAGAAACATTTGGAATCTTTCTTCGTCAATTTTTGTTGTAGTAGATAAATAATAAAAATCACGCGATCTATTGCATTTAACTTTAAACTTGAAAATTTGCAGTTGTCCACTCTTTGTCCACTCTTGCGCTGGATGACTCCAGAAATACAGGATTTTGGAGACAAACAAAAAATTATATGTTGAAGGGAGCGGTAAAGGGGGTTTAAGATTTTTAGTACTTTTTACACTTTAAACCCTGTAAGATTTAGAAACCCCGGAACCCCGGAAACTCCGTACCCTTCCTAAATGTAACTGGTTTTAAGATATTCTCGTTTCTATGACGCATAATTTGATACTTTTTGCTACTAACGATAGAAATTGCGCCTAATTTTATGTAAATCCTACGCAAAATTATCAAAATGAATGAAATTATGAATCATAGAAACGGAAATATGTCAAAAACGATTGCATTTACGTAGATACATGTGCGTAGTCAAATTAAAGGTAACATTCCGGTATTTCGAAATCTTGTAAAAAAACTATATAGTTATTATGCATTTTGGCGTCCTACAACTTTCGACGGTACAGGAAGCCTGGTTGGGCATTCATTGGAAAGCTTACACGGTTTTCTATCATCTGAGATGAATCTCACCTTAATAGGGTGTATATAAAGAAAGTTACACCATATAATTTTTGATTGTCTCCACTTCAGCTATCGAGCCCTTGAGTTATGCGGACCAATTATGAAACACCCTGTATACTTTTAATGAGTTTGTTGATTGTTTAGGATATGCTCGAAATAAATATCGAATATAGATGGAAAAATGACTTATATACCTATATGTAGATGTATATAAATGGATTAAATGGTTTAAATCCAGGGTTATTATCATCAGTCTCTCTCCATTAATAATTCAACTCTACATAAGCCTATATATTCAAGCTAAGATGATTTATGCACATAACTACACTCCTACAATATGCATACATAATTTAAATACATAGGTAACTCAGATTTCTACAAAGATCCAGTATTTGACTTGAGTTTAATGAATTTCAAATTCATTTACCCATGCATGCCATCCCATCCCATGCTATCCTTTCTTTTACGTTTGTGATGTATATATGCATGTTGGTACCTATCAGCTTAAGATCTCCACAACAAAACACATTTCTCTCTTTAGACGTGATTAATTAGCTTCAGAATTTATGTGGTCTATTTAAAGATGACTTCCCCTTGGCCCCCTTTTCTTATGATTTCCAAAACCACCCAAGGAGGAAGAATATATCTCGGGATTTATTTACCTCCACCACCATCAATATCATCCACATCATATACTTACACCTAGCTTTTCCGCTTTTATGATCGAAACGCCCGCCGCCATATAGTTTTATATGTATATATATGCATCTTCTGCAGCAGCGTCTAAATAACGGGAAAATCAATACTTCACCATTAGCAAAACGAATAGAAATCCTCATAATTCCCTAATTTCCGTTTTAATAGCATTTTTACTCATTTCTCGTTAATTAATAATAAAACGAGCGGGGCTGGCGCTCCAGTATAGTTCACCCCTGCAGGGGTGAGTAGTCATTTTCTTATCAAAGTGAAAACCAGCGGGGCTTCAAAAATAGCTTCTAAATTTAGTTCTGACTAATTCCGTACACTTGCAGGGGTAAGAAAACACGTCTTATCCATGAGTATCACCACCTGTCTGGGCTATCATAAGTCAACCTATGATGTGAGTGAAACCTTAACCACTACTCAACTGAATTGCAGAGAGTTGAAGTACCCACTCTACAACATTTGAGAATTGAACTGAGACTCCTCTTTCGAAACTTTTTTACTCGCTTTTCTCAAAAAAAAAAAAAAAAGTGAAGTCAGCACGTGTAGTGTAGATCTGAATTCGGTCAGTCAGGGCACTTAACAACGTAAAACTTTTCGGTTCAGAAAGGTAGAAATAGGAAAATAAACCTGGTCAGGATAGAAAAAGTAGACAACTACATAAAAAAATTGCTGGGAAAAAAACTTAAATTTTTCAAGTTTTCAAGAGGAAGTAGCTTCTAAATCTAACTGCTATGCCCGGAAGTGCTTATCCACATCTTGCATACCCAGCCAACCACAATATATATGTATACAGACAGGATAGAATTTTGTATATATATGTATGTACGTTGAGTAGTATGTGACGTTATTAAATTACGTCAGAGTCGCTTATCAAAAACGAACGAACCTGTCCCACAACGGGTGGGAATAAGACAGCCCCATGAGTTGTCACTTCTTGAGATTTCTGGCTTGGTTTTGTGTTGTGAAGGAAGTGAATTTATTGATCGAATTCGTGTGTTTTCTTTTGTATCCTCGGAAGGCGAAAAGGAAATTCCTGCTAGCGTAAGGAATTTACTATATATGGAAGTACAGGCGTCGTCATATGGCAGAGTTCGTTTGGGCGTTGATATACTTACTTCGATAACAACAAACATTCAAGCATATAATCTAATGAGACAAAAAAAGAAATGAAATAATTTGCTTTTTTGTTTTTTTATTTGGAGTAAAATAGAATTTCGCGATTATATCAGTTTCACGGAATCGTAAATGTTTTGGGCAAATTTAATAAAAATTAATTAAATACTAGAAATACAGTATAAGTTAGAACTGAGCGATAAGAAAACATGTTAAAATTAATTAAATTCACAAAGTTAGGTTTTTGCGATAGTCTGCTGCAGTCTACAGATATGAAAAGTCGATTTTGATACACGATTTCTCTTGAACGCTTTGACTCAACGCAAGCTGAAATTGAATTCGTATAGCTATTTATAAATATAAAAACAAAAAACAAAAATTTTTTTTGAACTAATTTCGAAAATCAAGAAAATCTGGCAACTTTTAATTTAAGGGTTGCCATATATAAATTATTAGATTTTCCACTTATGATTTGAGAATTTGCTGTGGTGTGGATTGGTTGATTTGGGCTAGGTAGGTGTGAATTCATTATTCTAATTACTTTTTCTTTTTTCATAATTTCGAAATTAGCTGCACCAATTCATTCACGAAATTCGAAATTCCATGAAAATAGAAAATAATTTTTATATTTGTTAAAACATAACATATTTGTTAAAACATAACAACGAAGGAATGTCTGCTCAGAAATTACTTTTTCGAAGACTTAATCTTTTCGAAGATGAAAAATAATTAAATTTCATTTAAACCAAAAAATGTGTTCCAATTAATTTTATACAAATTTTTTGTATGATTTTCAAAAATGAATGAAAGTAGACTTTTTCATAAGAAAACTTCTTCAAGATGAAACTTATATGCATATGAGATTCACTTGTCTGTCTCCAACAGTAGTGTCAAAAGTAAAAAGTTGGCGGTCAAGACTGAAAATAAGGTATAATTGAATCCAGTCTTGGTTTACTGTACATATTTATCATGAGGCAAGTAGCGGTTAGTATGTATGCTTCGAAGAAAAATGTTAGATGATCATACAGAAGATCTTCCTGTATGGGAATCCTCGAGTAGGTCCACATTAAAAAGCTAGGAGCTTCAAAGGATGTTATGGCCAAAATATTTTCTTTCGAAAGAGATTACCAGATAGCCAATAACGAGAGAAACAAGGAAGTATAAGAAGACATACGCAGGGGTGATTGATTCACAAGGGGAATTCTTCATTTCGCTCTTCATGTCCCACCTTTTATCTTTCAGGCGGATGAATACGCTATATATGTTGGAGCTCAGGGAAGCGTAAACAGGGCTGCAAGAGCTTGAGCATCTACATATATTTTCTCATAAAGCCGAGCTACACTACTGGGTCTGTCCTCTCTAGACTTTAAGTCTGAGCTAGTCTAGAGATGCCAAACGACACTGCAGGTGCTGTCTTGAGACAACAAACTAGCCTTGCTTTGAGTCTCTGGATAGAGAAGAAAATTAGAAAGGAGACTATCTGGCTAAAACCGTAGGTGACAGTCGTATACTGATTCCCACCCAACATTTGGCCGACCAAAGAGTCACTTCAGGGAGAACAATAAAATATATTAAAAAATATTTTAAAATAAATAATTTTCGTAATAAATTGCATTCAACAAGAAAAGTTTCATTGCAAAATAAGAAATACTAGAACTCAAATTAAATCTCGAATGTGTGGGCAGCCATATCACAATTGTCTAACTGCAACTCATTCTCAAACTTTTAAGATTTAACCTGAGCTCTACCATTTCTTATTTTACATCGAAAAATTTATTTACGAAAGTTATTTATTTTGAAAGCTTTTTGATATATTTTATTTTCTACTTTTTAGTCATTATATTTTCGCTAAAAATTCATTTAACGGTACATAACCATGGAAAATCACGCATTTTAACGATATTCGGGTCAGAAAAGTTTGTTATAAAGTTTCTTACAGAAGAAAACCATAATGCCATTTAATAGCTCTCAGTAATTTGATAGAATGCATTATCAAATTAGACAACCCCAAGGGGTGTACCTGCCACTTCCGCCCCACACCAAGACCATCAAAAACGTAAAGTTTTTACCCCATCAGAAAGTTCCCCATTCACTCATTCTAAATCAAAAAATGTCAATGTAAGTCCATCCACGTTTAAAGCTCTTTCGTTACGAACGACGCCCTCGACACACAAAGTGATTTAGTCAAGAGTTAGTGAGTTGATAAAATTTATTTAAAAATGAGAAGACAAGCAATTGGATCTGCTCTGGTGAAGCGCGATTGGTAAGAGGCAAGGGAAAGAATTCTTCACCCCCTCTCCTCTCCACAGGTGCGTAAACTAGTTGGTCTTAGTAGAAAGCAGGATCCCAATCATAGCTTTAAAAAAGGAGATTATCAGGCGGGTGGGGGCTATACATAGGTAAGCCTCAGGTGGATCCATAGCGAAACCTGCCATCGTGCGAGGAAATTGTGGCTTGCATAGGGCAGGAAGAGGACAAGATAATTGCTTAATGGCAGTAGAACAAATACCAGGAATCTAGGAGGGGTTATTACGGGTCAGTGAGCTATAGGAGACCGTGCTAGTCTGGGAATAGCGACGAACGATTTCTGCAGGAGCTATAAGGATTCGGAGAAAATTGAAACCGCCAAGTAAGTACTTTGATAGTGCCCCGCTCTGATGAGGGGAACTGCAAAGTAAAGAGTTCAGATGTATCCTAAGATTCCTAAGGGAATCAGGATGGACATTGGGTGATTTTAAATACTATCCCATGAGGTCAATGGGCACAATGGACCCATTGGAGGTCTAAGTGAAGCAGGCTAGGCACTTCTAACGTGACCCCTCATATCTAACCTAAACTAACCTAGCAGAAAATAGTTCAAGCTGTTTATGAGTGTAGTCCATTGGCGTAACTAGGTAGGGGCCAGGGTGCCCCCCAGAATGCAGGGTGCCCCCCCCCCGAATGCGCACTGGACCCTCCAGGAAATTATGAAATTCCAAAAAAAAATCGTCAATCCGAACAATCTTAGTCCTAATTAAATTGAATCCGTTCGGATCGGAATCGAAAAGGCTTTAACGAGTTCATTTCTTCAAGAAAATCTAGTAAAATCTTTTTAAAACTAGTCTGAGATTGCTCTGATTCCACTGAATTTTGACAAAGCCGTGATCCTTAGGAGAAATCATGCAGAGCTATTTTGACAGTTTGTGCGTAAATTTTAATTGATAACCTTTGATATCAATGAAATTTTGAAAATTTCGTACATCTTTGTTTGATTTTCCAGAAAAAGGGCATTTTTAAGCTTTTTTGTTTCCGATCCAGGATTCAGTAATAAGGCTGATTATCTTTATAAGGAATAAAACTATATTAGCACTCTAGACAATAAATATTTCGGAAACCGATAAATTCATAGAAAAAAATTAAACTTGTCTAGAGCCTACTCGAGTTTCGAAAAGGAGAGGGCAACCGGAGAGAGCAAAAGACTTCATGATAGAGTCCACTCTGGGTAAAAGTAATTAAGTAGACTTTCCTGTCAGCTCGGCCGGCTGTGAACGGAGTTTTTCCATCGAGTTAAAATATTTCTTTAAGATCAAGTGCTTCAGGAGAAATTTTGAACATGGCACTCCTAAACATTGAAATGGAGATAATTAAAAACAAACTAACAGCGCAATAGGTGCTAAATAAGTTTGCAGAAAAAAACCAGTAAACTAACACTTATACAGACTTTAACTATCTCTTTACTAGTGATTAATAAAAACGTAAATTATTGTTCTAAAATTTGAATCCAACTTCAGACCTCTGAAGTATTTAAGTACATTGGTACTTAAGTATTAGTTTCAGTACCAGGACCTGGGCTTAAATCTCTTTTAAGTACAAGTCCAAGTCCCGGTACTGTTACTTAAAAAATTCTCAAGTACAAGTCCCAATACTGGTACTTAACGCACTTATTACAAATACCGTCATATCGCGAAGTACTTTAGCTCTTGTAAATTATTTAAATACGCCTTCTAATAATAGAGGTTATGTGCACCTCGACAGTGCCTCAAGAAATCTTACGGTTTTCAGTAAAATAGAAAGACAATTAGCGCTCTATTTCTCCGCACCTGTTGAGAGTTGATTGTGATGAATGCTACACAAAGGCAATCAAATACTGTATGAATAGCTTCCAAAATTGAAACATAAAACAGCAAAACCTTATACGAGTTTTCGAAAGCTCTTGAACCTTGTAAGTACCAGTAGCGGAACTTGTACTTGTACTTAAAATACTTCAAGTATGGGTCCTGCTACTGGTACTTGGAATAAATACAGGCATTAGGTATGGCGTTACTATCATTTAATTTTCGCATATAGAGCTTGAGGATTTTGATTTATCTTCCTTAATGCGTGAGAGAAGGACAGAAGGGGATGTGGAAAACAAAGGTATTTGTTAATTAAACGACACCACTATTTTATTTTAAACAGTACTTCCTATGATTTAATAAAAATTTAAATCGGTTTGGATGCTTGGAGTGGACTATGGGGAATAGATGAGTGTCGTTGGGCATTGGGATTAAAGAAAATAATACACTTTCATTCAATTTGCCAATTGCATTATGAACTACTCTATTTTCACAATAATTTAAAACTATTTCGTAAATACTCGACGCCAGTGGTTACGATAAGCAATAAATATCGCCCGATCGCCGAATATTGACTGACTAGTTATCAAAAAATCTATTGAATGCTGATGAGTTATACTAACTGATAAGCGATGTACCATGACCGAGTGCTTAATAACATTCAACGAGAATTATAATAAAGAATGGGAAACATTTGAAAATTGTTCGTTGTTCTTCTAACCATAACATCGCAACCTCGACAAAGAGTGCCATATCTCAAAAGCTTTTCTAATAAAAATTACCCCGAATGAGGACACGTACCTGCATTTTCAGTAGGTTAAAAGTGCTGGCTGATCTAGTTTGAGACCTCTCTGATCGCTGGGTCGAAAAGTTCAATAATTTTTTTGCACTTAAAATGCATTTTGTAAATTTATTGAAATTATTTTCAATAAATTTCAGTCTGTTAGTCGAGAAATCTCCTTCGTATAATTTCTAATTGGTTTATCCAAGTGTCCCCAGGTAAAAAAGGAGGAACAATCACCAAATTTGAAAAGTGCAATGAGAAATCTTGCCACCATATAATTCACACTTACTTTTTAAGAAAAGTATTTATATGGGCAATTGGTGTAACCTCCAACATTGAACTTCTATGGTAGGCGATCGGAGATAACCATACCGATGAGACCTCTCTAATCGCTGGGTCGAAAAGTTCAATCATTTTTCTGCACTTAAATGCATTTTGTAAATCTATTGAAATTATTTTCAATAGATTTCAGTCTGTTAGACGAGAAATCTCTTTCATGTAATTTCTACTTGGTTTATCCATAGGCCGCCAGGCAAAAAAGGGGGAACAATTACCCAATTTCAAAGCGCAATGAGTTATCTTGCCACCATATAATTCACACATACTTTTTATAAAAGCTTGCAAGCTAGCTCGCAAGACAATAATCGAGCTTATAAAAAGTTTAAATATAACCTAACGACTTTAGGGGGAGGAAACACTAGATAGGTCAATATAGATCGTGGAGTTCGCAGGATCTTAGTGCGTTAGTCGCCTCTACTCTTATCGTCAACCTTAAGGGACACTGAATTGAAAATGTCTGCATTAGTATTCCTCCCACAGAGTCAAGTTAACGCAAATAGACCACGTTGAAATATGTAGGAGTCAGTGGAATCAATGAAATAGTGTGCAATTTTTAAAGTACAGTCGGAAAAGATTATGTTGACTCTAAAAGCTTTTCTGAAATTAAATGCAGCTCCAGTCCTGTTGCAACTCTTTTTATTCCGGAGAGATATCAATCGCAATGTTTACTTTTTTGAATTAGTCTTAAATATAAATTTTTAACAGATAAAAATATTTAAAGTGAATGTTATGTGGAAAGGAAGATCGATTTTATGCAGAAAGAACAGTGTTCATTTCAATCTCCTGAATCATACGTCTTTCTTTCTTATAAACGTAATGGCAAGGGGAAAGCATGATTAATTTCCACCAAGATTTAATTTTTATGGGGTTTATGTTATATTTTTATACCCTAGATTAAATCATAGGTATAATAAGTTTGTCATTCCGTTTGTAACACATAGAAATAATGATGATATAACAAAATGGATTAGATACCCATGCATATAATTACAAGTTATTTTGATTTTTGTATGTTCGTCCGTTCGTTCGTCTGTTCGTCCGCACGATAACTCGAGAACGGGTTCACTTAGAGGGCTGTAATTTTGCACACGGGCTTTTTTTTTAAAAAAAAAAAAAAGGAAATTTAGGATCGAAAATGGGACCAATCGGGCAGCAAATTAATTTAAAATTGTCGACAAATAAAGGCAAATATGAAATTTTTAAGGAGAATCGATGGCTAGTTTCATGTTAAAATAGATGACGGTATCACATATTTTAATTGAGACTTAAAAGTTTTGTACAAAAAATTTAAAACAATTATATAGTATACAAGTATAATAATTGTTAACTATTTCTATGTATAAAACCTTATAATTGTAATTATAATTACGATGCAATGAGCCAACAACCCAATCGATCCAGTCTGGCAACTTATCACATATTCATTAACAATCTTAGCATCACTGATAATAGAGAAAGAGAGAGAGAAAAAGCAATTGGTATCAAACAACACCAATATCGATGACCACGGATAGTGGCATTTATAGTAGGAACTGATTCGAGCAGTACTACGTACTATCCACCTACATACAATAGGTGTACTAATCATTGTTTAAGACTAAAACTTGTATTAAATAAAATAAGTAAAAAACGAGTTTTCAAGCAAAACTGAGGCCAAGTCGCATGAAAAAGTAGAAAATAAACTTTTCTTCACACACAGAGATGGACTCAGATTTTATCTTCACACACAGAGGTGGACTCAGATTTTTTGATTGGGACATTTCTCTTGAATATTCTTTCTCTTCATGAATCAAATCACTTATTACCTCTGATTGATCTTACTGAAATATATCGGTGATTGTCAGCGAATAAAATCTGCATTTTTCCTGAAACGGATTTATCACTAATCAAATTTGTACCAAATTTTCAAATGATTTTTCCCGATTTTTGTGATAACGAAAAGTGGGTCTACGAGAGTGTCGAAAATAGTAAAGAAATAGTCAAATTCGTGTACGAGTTAAAGGGAATGGCTGGCCTCAAAAAATGAGTGATTTATATATTTTTATCACCCTAATTAATTATGATTTTATTGTGGTCCTTCGAGCCGGATATGAACCAGCGACCTAAAGAGATATACGGTTCACAAATAAAACTACAAACAGAACCTGGTTTTTATAGTAAAAAAATTCATTTTCTTCTTTGCCTTGAACATAACGCTGGTTTAGTTAACTACCGTTTATTCAAAATCATCTCGTGGTTAAGTATAAAAAAAAAAAAATCGCAAAAAAATTTCTTTTTCAACCACATTGATTGCTGTTTTTTATTATTTTTAGACAGTAATCAGCTGTTTTACCACCGCCATTTATTTAACTAATTGAGGTCTGAGTAATAAAGTGAGGCTGCATGCATGGTGTGTAAAGTGGAGTTTTTAATATTTTTTATCAGTTTGTTACAAAATGTCAAGTTTTATTTTCGTTTTTTATTTGAAGGCGGAGAATTTATTATGGATCATCATTCAAAAGGAAAAAAAAAAACAACTTGTACCTTTTTAGTCTTCTTAGAGCTGTTAATTTATTATTGTTATTACTTCTTCAAAAGTCTTAAAGGGAAATATACACGAAATGCCTAGCAAAAATGTCAACAGCATCTCTTTGTCTAGTCTCAAATGTGTTGACCGAGCCATTGAAATCTTCAATTGCTGATCCAGATTAGAAAAACACTGTCAAGCAGTTTAGTGGTAAAGAATGGATAACAATCTGACAACCTTCTTAGTTATACTCTAAAGGATTGAGTGATAGCAGAACCATGAGTTGAGATCTTTTCCTAGTTAAGAACCGATAAAATTTAAAAAATGCGTGAGTAAGTTATCAGATTGTGTCTGTGGCGACGCCTCAATATCCTATCACCACCTCTCTGAACGCGTGACTAACCAACATGTACATCGGGCAATTTTATCAGTCGAAATATCTAACTATTAATACTTCGGTGAGCCTAGAAAGCGGCAATCATGGCAGAAAAACATCCAGGCCTCGAGGCTTCCTCGAGGTGTTGTCAAAATTTCCAACACGGGTTTTTAAATGATGCAACACAAAAAACAAGCCAGCAGCTAGCCTCAAGGCCTAGCCGCAAAGCGGGCTTTGCTCAATGTTGACATTTTTCTCGCTCAGGCCTACTTCTGTCAACAGATGTATACCAACAAAATTGCAATGACAGTACCGAGCCTTGAGGCGAGCTGCGAGGAAGCCTGAGAGAGGCCAGGCCTGAGGCTTGCTTGGATGTGTTTCTGCCTTTAAGTAGGCGCGATGTTTGAATAAAATATATTTTTGTAAACAAGAGAATCAGTCTATTGTCAGAATTGAAGCTATCTAGTTAGAGGAGATTTATAAAGATTTTTTTTTTGTGCAAAATATCTATAAGGATTTTTTATAACGTTTTCCTTTCGAAGAGAGACTACAAAAAAAGGAGAACTCTGAAGAGGAGTATAATAAAGAAATCGAAGACCCCTTTTTGGAATTCAACATTACTGTTTAATTTGAAGACTGATGCAGCATTTTATGTTTATGTTCGCCGATTGGCGGAAACATATTACTTTTCTTTTACAGATATAGATGCTGTAAGACACCAGTAAAGTGGCAGCGATTTTGCTCCATACTGTCACCGCCGCGATTGTAGAACATAGGAATAATCAGATGTTTCACGTCTCTACTTCAGAACTACGAGTTAATCATCCTCATACCTACGCCTATCAATAGATCCATAAGAAAAGAGCTGCGACCATATAGGCATAGGGCCCATTGGTTCATTTGTTTTGTTTCCAGCAATCTCCATACGAATTATAGGTTTGCCATTGGCGTGAGACATTTCTGTCGGCATGTTCGCTTTCCGAGACTCGTCGACTTCTAACTCAAGAGGCGCATTGGGAGTACCCTAGTGCCATATCTGGGAGCACCCTAGTGCCATATCCAACTCGACGCTATTTCAGACTTGGACTAATCAGCGCATTCATAAGTAGCAACCTAGGCTGCACTTTCCGTTTAGATATTTAGGATGACACCAGCTCCGTCAAGAACGCTCAGAGTCGCAAGGACTCAAAAACCTGCATATCGGATTGAAAGCTACACTCTTTATCCCAGTTGAATATCTTCGAACATAAGAAGATATTTTAGTGAGGTCCTATCATCTCTATATTGGATACTCACTAAATATCTCATCTACGACCCTTGATGCGAAAAAAGTATCGCAGGTATCGTCCTCTGATATACGAGTAGACATATTTGAGTCTTTAAGTCACTAGCCAGTGTTGAGCTGGAATTAATTTCCCCATTCATTTTTAATCTTCACCATTACTTGCATTCTGAAAAGACTACTAAAATATTCCATTAATGCGTAAACTAGCCAAACCTCTTCTTCTATACATATGTATCAGGGGATAAAAAAATTACAGACTTTTCAAGTATGGCCGCGAAAAACTTGAAACTATAAATGAAATCTCACATAAAGAATGGACTGGAACAATGTGATTTTAGTTAATTTGGGAAGTTTTTTAGTTGACTATATTCATATGTTAAAATTTTTCTTAAATATACCAATTTTAGCGTTACTTTACCAATTTAGCAGGAAAATTTAACCTCACATTTTATGAACTTTGAAAACATTTGGATTTGATTTTCCTGCTTAAGGTTCTATTGCCAAATCAAAGAAGAGGTAGAATTAAATAATTGTTCGCGTACTCATTTTTGGAACAGTGGATTTCCACAAATTTACACATTTTCCGTTCTTTACGTTCACGTTATTTGCACACGTCACAGCTACCTCGCTTGCATGAATTTACCCGAAGTTTTTAGTTACTGTACCATTTTTGCTTAGATTATATAGCAAAAAGAATTGGCTATGCTGTGTAAAATTCGTGTACGTGTGGACACGGGAGTGAAAAGACAAGAGAGCTGGGTGTTTAGTTTTTGTCAGTTCGACATTTCTGACATTTCTGAATTACTTTTAATTTACGAAAACAACTCTGGTGTTGTTTCAGTGATTTTGTGAGTGAAAACATAATTAAAAGTGATTTATACTTTTGTAATAGTGAGAAACAAGAGTGAAATATTATTTTGTACAAGCGATTTAATATAATCGAGACTTCGGAGTCTAGAATTATGGTGATGAAGTGCGTTGTTCTAGGCGGCAGAAACAACCGAAGTTATTGCCATAGAAAGTCGTTTTTCAGGCGAGTGTAATAGTTTCAATAATAAATTATAATGTTTTAATTAAAATATAAGCCAAATAGTTATAAAAATAAACAGCTGTGGTAAAAGAATTTAACATTTTCCAATACCGGTTTGTTTACTTACAATTGAATTGTCAGTGGGTGTCTATATGTTATCAGCCATACAAAGGCAACTCCAAGAAATATTATTGCAGAATAAATGGAGAAATTATAAAATTATAAACTGAAAAATGATTCGAATCACGGTGACAGGAAATTATAAAACTTGTTCAATACTTGATAAAGTTTCAACCACTAAATTATGTGCCCGTCCAGAAAATATCAGAGTTTACGACTTCCATGACTAAACAAACATATTGATGCGATTCTACTACTTGAAGAAAACTGCTTAAGTTTTTCTTCCACATAGCCTATCCTTTTTTCTTTATAATCTAAGCATTTTTCCAAGGAAAATTGACAGCTGTCATAAGAAAAGTTCAATTTTATATAATTTTCTTAAAAGTTTTTGAAAGAATAAAAATTTCGAATTTCAATGTTCTCCTGCGACTTTTGCAAGAGTTCAAAAAGGTAAATAGAAGCAGAGAACAGAGATTCTTTTATGCAAAGTTTTGTTTACTGTTTAGATCTGGAGTTACTTGCTGAACTTCTTAACCAAGTTCTATCAAGTCAGACGCCTCTTCACACTTCGGCTGAAATTTTGGATAGCATAATTAAGGGAGAAAACGAAGGTAATTAAATTTAATTTCTACTGTAAAAATATTAACAAAACTTTCTTGATTTAGAACTTCTATAATATGGGAAGAATGTCTTTGGGTTGATTTGATAGTATCAAGCTGTTCTAATCTACAGTTGGAGACCTTCGGCCAAAAGTGGGCGAAAGCCTCAAATTGAAAAGTAAAACAAAGTTGTGGAAGGATATAAAAAAAATGAGGATGGAAGGCTACAACTTCACGGCTTTCAAATATAGAATAAGTATAAGGGTGTCGAGAGAGCTTTCAAGAAGGCAAAAACGCACAGCAACTAGACTGGCAGCAATCGGGAGTAATTTCATTTTTTTTTTTGTAATCAGTTCTAAACATAGAGTTACTGGATTTGCTTAATGAAAGACTATCGGTATTTCCAATGTGCCTGGTTAGTAGGTACTCTCGTAATGAAATACTGTCCTAAAAAGAACTTATTTCCGAAACAATGGATCCGGACCACATGGGTATGTAGAGTTACAGGCATCATGCTCAAGTATCCCATGTATAGTTATTATTACGTCGAATAACTTTATTTACATTTGCAAATATGTGCTTATTTTACTTACATTACTTTTATTTTTAGTAGCAGATATTATGGACAGAACAACAACTCACAACCTGACTCTTTAACCTCTTTTTCTAAGAAGAAAAAAACTCAACATGACGTAATCATAGAGGAGTTAGGCAAATTCGGAAACAAATTCGGACAGCGTATTGCCATTTTCCTATAGGAAAGGATGGCACAAGTTTTATGGTTTTCTATTTTGCGCTATAGCAGATTTGGAGCTACCAACATCAAAATTATTAAAATTTGCTTTCCGAAATTCAACCATAACTAATTTCTGGATGACTCCAAATTGAACATCTGTCAGTTGTTACGTCAAATAACTCTTCTGCAACGAATTTTGAAATCCTTGATGTGTATTATTGCTAAAATTATTATTGTTCGAGAAAAATCTGGGTTGAGATTATTGAAATTATTATTAGGAGTCCTAAAGTTACCGGACGATCTTTGTTAAGTTTGATAGGTTGAGGGTTACCGAAAGATCTTTGTTAGATTGGATAGGTCGGGGGTCTTGAAAGAATTGCGGAATAATATTTTACGGATATGTAATAGCTTGAAGAACCAAAACTTAAAACTTAATTATTATTTTAATTTATTTTAAGGCATCAACTAATATCTTATTAATTTTTAGAAATCTTGTTATTATTTGCTCTCGATTCCACCTCAACGAATTGTTGTCTTGCTTGCAATCTCTTTTTGATGCCGATAATCAATTTCACTATGTGGGTCCTGGGTGTCTGTGACATTCAATCAAGGATTCATAATCTTTCCAAACCAAACAAACAAACACGTAGAATGGTTTTATTAATCAAAATGAACCAAAAAAAAAAAAAAAAAAAATTTGTTTCGTAAAAATCACTAGAAAAGGGTTTTTTAAATTGAAAACAATCCATCTAATTAAGATTACTTTTTAATCAGGACTATTTTATGATTTTGTTAAGTAAGATATATAGGTAGTAAGTGTAGCCTTGGAAAGATAAGGATCTAAGTTTAAAATTACTGGCAGACTATTTTCCTAAACCACTATCCAATTTTCAAAATTAAACGAGCTCTGGCTAATGGCAATCGAACGATCAAATAGATTTCATCAAATTTTGATTTCAGTCAGTAGACAGCCCTTATAACCTAGTTTTAATTCTGTTAGAACTTAAATAAATATATTTGTGGAATATCTGCTAAACAAGTGTTGTGCTTTCTTTTAGCCCTATTTTAGTAATGAGAGTTTTACATAAATATAAATGTTTATAATACGAAATAGATGTATTTATTCTTAAAATATTTTACAAGAAATCATTATAGTGAAAGTGGGAGCATTTCGAAATTTTTAATTTTCATTTTCAATTTTCAATTATCAAAATATTGATTTTAGATTTTCATTAATAATGATTCTCTGTTTCCAATCTGCAGTTTTTGAAATTACTTTTTAAACTGTCAATTCTGATGTCTCCATTTAAATCTAGTATTTTATTTTCAAAATTCAGGACCGTAAACACCAACCAGAATAATCCATATTTACGTGTATCGGTGTAATATTTTATCCGAGATTCTCCGGGCGTAAAATTTTTATTCGAAAATTATTCCGAATAGGTGACGGATGAGCAAAATTTGAATTTAAGTGACAATTACAGCAGACAACAAAGAATAGAACGTTTCCGTGGCAACGATATTTCGGTTAGATGCACTAATCTTAAATTTTTTTTCTATTTAAATTTTTTTTTAATATTATTTAAAAAAGAAAACTAAAAATTAAATTAATTTTATTCATTATATTGCTTATTCAACATTTCTTATTTTAAAACATAATACTCATTGTTTTACACGAGTTGGTGTTTACGACCAAAGCAAGCAGGATTATTCTCGGATAAGAATAATCTTTACACAGGAAATAGGATTATCCTCGTTGGTGTTTACGGCCCTCAATGTACGAATTTTAAGTTTAAATTGACATTAACATTATTAAATTTTAAACATCAAGGACTTCAATTTTCTTCATTCAAATAAACTGCAATTTTCCGCGCTTTTACGCGCTTGATCATTTTCGCGGCCATTTTTCGGTCCCCTTGCCTTTCCTCTAATCGGGCTAAAGACCTCTTTTGTCCACACCTTCTTATATAGGGACTTTAACCAAATTAAACTCATCCGCCACCTGCCTGAAAGAGCACACAATGTCAGCCGGGCCAACTAGTGTTAGTATAAAATAAGAAAAAAATAATTTTTTGTACTTCTTGCAGTCTAAAATATTTTCTTGATTTTTCTCCTTCGTTTTTTTCACTTTCATTAGAATTAGTAGCAAGCCGCAGTATTTATAGTTGAAAGCGTCTACATATAAGAAAAATATTTTCTATTATTATTTTTGTAAAATGTAAAATGCAACAAGCACTTACGCATTTACTGCCGAATCTCCCCGCAGAAATTACAATTTACATATTAATTTAAGATGTAAAAAATAATAATTATATTAGATTTACTCTATGTCAGCGAAAACCTCTAAATTCAGTCCTAATAGATATCCGCATGTAAAAAATAAAAACAAAAAAATAAAAAAATTTTCTTAATGCTTTCTTAAGAAGGCGCATCTTATAAGAGTCATTCACATAAACTTAAAATGCAAAAAGAAAATAAAGATAGAATCCAAATGGCTTTTATCGCTTAAAACATTTTTTCGTCGACAGCAACAGAGTCACTCTTTAAAAACTTATAATAGAAAAACTGATGGAAGTGGGTAGGTACCTACGCTAAAAATATGCAAAGCACTCTTGAAATAGAAGGCGTAAAAATAGATGTTGAAGAAGCACACAGATTTTAATTAAAGCGATTTATTACGGCGGAATCCCCTTCCTTTCAGTATGTCTTTTTATAGAATACTTAAGAAATATATACAGAGTGTTCCGTAAAGTGTGGATAAAACTCTAGGACATGATAGAGGACCTGGGAAGGAGAAGGGAAGAAAGCTTATTGGAATTAGGAGGAGTGTATATCTGATATTGCGTATTTTTCGAATTAATTAAAAATACCGATTTAATTTTTTTTTTCCAATTGAAATTAGCCGTATGAGAGGGTCCAGTATTCTAGAAGAAGATAAATGAACTGTAAGTCTGAGAAATGTGTCTGTAGAGAAATAAATGCCACAAGTTTCAAAGTGATCTCTTTCCTCATAAGACGGAATCTGAGAGGTGAAAATATTCAGAAAATTGTATGAAAAGGTCTTTTGGGTTCATTTTGATTTTTTTTTTAATTTCGAGGTAGAGAATGAAGGATCTCAAGCACGAAGGCAAAAATTAGAAATACACCTGTGCGTGGTTGATTAGGATTGCGTCGATTGACCATCGCCTTGTATAAGTCTAGTGTTTACTTCCAATACTACTGACAAGGAGTTCCGTTGACATTTACTTGATATGTTGTGCCCTGGTAGAAATTGCTTAGAGTTTTACCTTGTGCCTTGTCCCGCAAGGGGCAGTTATTATGTAAATCAATACTAATTTGACTGAAAAGCATCAAGGTGTTTGCAATTCATGAAGAAACATGTAGAAAATTAAGTCCAGATAAACCTTCAGTAAATCTCATCGAAGAGCTCATTGGATATCATGAAACTGCTCCCTATATAGTATTTACTAAACCAGCAATAAATAAATATTTGTTACTGTCATTACCGTGTCAGATGACATTTCTACTAGAAAAATTTGAATTGATTTTTATGGTTTATCTGATTTTAAGTTATTTTTTTGATTTGTTCTTCTGCGGAAAGACTGTCGCCCATATGCTGAACACGACGCTATGCCCAAATTCTAACGTCTCAGCATCTCAGAGTTTGATTTGCAATCGGATTTTGAATTCGGAAAAGTTAATGAAATCAATCGTAAAATCATATTCTCATTTATGAACTCATCATAATACTCATTGACATACTCATTAATAAGCTCATCGCGACACTCATTGACATGCTCATTAATAACCTCAACGTCACACTCATTATGTAATCATCGAAGTGTTCATCTAATATTCACAAAAGAGAAGCAAAATATACACTTCTAAATAAGTGAAAGAGATGCAATATCTCATCTATCATCTATCTGGGAATAAGTAATTAAATGATTTTTTCCTGGTTTTGATTCATACCCGAATAACTTTCATCAGGACGTTCATCTCATTACTCATGAGGAAGTCATTGATGAGCTCATCACGGTATGTTTACCAGGGTTAGTTTTTACACACTGGTGAATAATTATGTAGTTATATACATATATATATACTACAAGCTGAGACAACTAACATGTAGATGTGCAAAACCTCACAAAAACGCGGTCCAACTAAAACGTGCTAATGGCCCTCTAATCGAAAGCTCTACACACTCTCTCTCTCTCTTGCTGTATTATGCCACATAAATTCTTCGCAATGATAGCTTTCTTTGGTTGAAAAAAAGTTAAAGAGCTTTCTTAGACCAATTCTAACTTTTTTCTTGTCGAATTTAATTTTACACTTTTTTTTTAAAAAAGCCCGTATGGAAAACTTCTCTCTAAGCGCACGCACGCTTTCTTGAGTTATAGTGCGCACAGACAGACAGACGGACATGTAAAAATCAAAATAACTTTTAATATTATGGGAAGGTCTCCAATCTATTTTGATTTACTATCATTAATTTTATGCGTTATAAACGGAATAACAAACTTAGTATACCCTTTAAATTTCATCTAGGATATAAAATGAAAAAACAGTGCTGTTAGTGATTTGACTATGATAACCACTGAGGAAGAAAAGTAAAAAAAAAAGAAAATTTTACTAAAATAGTGAATTGTCTAAGGTATGATGATGATGAGGTTGAGGTATTGCTGAGATTGGCGCTTCGACCAAAGAGAAAGACGAACAGCATCAAAAATTATTATGAGGATGTCGTCCCAACTTACACAAGCGAAGAATTCGTAAGCCAATTTCCAATTAATCGGGAAATATCTGAATAGTTGTTGAAAAGTCAACCTTATGGTTACCTACGCTTATGTTTCGAAATTCCTATGCGATCTCTCGGAAGACGTTATTATATTGCTAAATAGCTCCAAAATTGACGAAACAACGGAATATTTTCGAAATAACTTCGGATTATCGAAAATTATTGGTAAGTAACAATATTTAGATAGCTTTTTTCATGAAATTTTGAATTATCATATTAATTCTATGTATCTGTAGGTGCTATCGATGGGACTCACATTGTGATAGATCCTCCGAGTGAAGGGAGGGATGATTACATAGATCAAAGAGGTTAAACTAGTATTATCCTCTAGGGTATAGTGATAACAATAGAAAACTAATTGACATTTTTGTCGAGTACTCAAGATCTGCAAATCACATCAGAGCATTTAAAAACTTTTTTATATATCCAAAATTAGACAGTTTTTGCAAAAGTAAAACTAGAAATTAATATAGTATAGAATAAAACATGGGAACATTTTTTATTTATTATTTGATCAGATAACTGGATCGAGACGAGCATTAACACTCCTACATTTTTTTCACATAATTGTTAAACATACTATTTTGCTTTGTATTTCAACAACTTTCAACGAAATATTGGAATTTCTCGGCGGTGAAATATCGAGAGAAAAAAATAAGTACTATTAGAGCCATATTCACCAAGCAAAATTAAAAAAAAATTCAATTAAAGCTATGAGGCTTTACCCTCTCTTAAATAAATTTAATTTCGATATCAGCTCATTGAAGTGTCATGCAGTCAAATTTCATATTTTTTATAGCGCTGTTAAAAGTTTGAAGAAGCAAGAATTTATCTGTCTAAATATATTACGATATCAGTGAATAGAACCACGGTTTTTAGTTTGAAGTGCATTAAAAAGTAAATACAAATTAATTTAATCTTGATTACTGCTATGGATTTTTGGTTAAATGACCAGTCCATTTATATACATGTCAGTGGAAATCATATATGATTCGATTGATTTGATTTTTCTTTTTTAGAAATGCGAATAGTGCCCACAACAGCGATAATAATAATTGTTGCGACAACTGTTTTAAACAATCTTTTAAGAGACAGGAAAATTCCACCAATCGAAATTGAATTTGACAACCTACAGCAACCTCAAATGAATATAAGCGATACTCAGACAGATTTTTCTGCGCGTAATTCAGTTATTGCGAATTTTTTTAAAATCATTTTTAATGTGTGAATTGCTGAAAAAGCGCTATTTTTAATTAAAACGAATTGTACATATATAATATATTATTTTTAATAATACATAAAAACTTTTTTTAACTTTTTAAATAATATTTAAATTACATGAACTGTCACTTGCCAAATTCGGAAATCTTGCAGCTGATAGTCCGAAATGTCCGAAATTATTTATTTTATTAAGGTTGGTGAATAGCTACAAAAATTTAATTGCGGTCCCTCAATAATAATTAAATTTAAATTAAATTTGTATTAAATGGCTTGGTGAATACGGCCCTTAGAGTCAAATAATTAAAAAAAGCGTAACAAAAGATCAAAAAACTCGACGTTATTTGTTAGCTCTAGGTTTTATCTTTCTAAAATAGTCACAATCTAAAGAAATTAGAATACCTACTAACAGGAATTTGATTTAAAAAACTTCAATTTTTACCATTTTTTACATGTTTCCGAGCTAATATCTCCATTCCAATACTTCTTTTTTTAACTTTTGCCGACGTTATTTGCTAGACTTCTTCGTTATCTTTGATTTAAGGTATAAATCATTATTCTGCTACAAATAGTTTGCCAAAAATTCTCATTGAAAATGTATGAAACTTGCAAATCTTGGTACTGACTCCTTTTATACGCTTCTCTAGCCATCATTTGGTAGTCCTTTAGAAGCATATTCACTGATCTATCCAGAAAAATAAGCAAAAACGCAAGTAAGAAACTCAAGTGTCTCAGAGCTATCGCTTGGCAGCTCTATAGAAGATTATTTGATGAGCTCCAGCAGATTGAGGTGCAACAAGAGTCTCAATCTTATACCGATTTCCATTGATCACGTTTTCTAGCAGAAGCTTTACACTTTTTTTGCAGTGTTACAACGGAAAAATCGGCGGTGTTACACCGAAAAACGCACACGTCTACATGAGAAATGTCAGAACTGAATGTCATTGCGCATTACATATCAATCTCCAACTATTTCTCTACCAAATTCATCCGCAATCACACCAAAATCTTTTAAATTACAATTTTCATAATTTTTACGTTATTAGTGATGTTATTTTTTCCAGAAAATTTCAATCTGACAAATTACACGGATATGAGCTACTATTACATTCTCATCGAGTCAAAAGTTGTTCCATTGAACTCGTTTTTTTACTGATTGACGTGCAATTTTCTTAAAATATCAATGGTAATCGACATTAATGTTATGAAAGTAATTATAACATGAAAAATATTAACAAATTTGGAAAACAGCTCCGGTAGCATTTACAAATATGTTTGGAAAACCTATATACGAAAAATAATAAAAATTGGTGTGTACATGAAAAAGTTTGGGAGGGCAGGGGGAATAAGACGGGTTTTTGAGGTTTTTGATTTTTACAAAACAAATAAATAAAAAAACCCCAACACCTTTTTCAAAAATCTAAGCCCGGTTCCATTTGAACTGAAGAGTTTCTAATATTTTGCCGAAGATTTCAAATCAATGTCATAAAAATTGTGGAAAATAAAAAGGGGGAACAAAATGCTTGCAAATTTATTCAGTCTTAATGACGTATTTTGTTTTCGCGTAACAAATTTTATTTACTCTCTTGTCTGTATTCATTTTTATGCATTATTAAATGACTTTGATGGCTTGGTGAAATATTTTTTTTAATTCTGTTGCTTATTATTGGAAAAAAATTTCCCCGTATTTTCTGTTGAAGGAAGACAGGAACTTCCAAACTACCGTCCATTTTTGCCGAATGTTCCCATTTCTCCAAATCTATCTATCATTCTTTAGTTAAATGAGAACTCATAAACTACTCTCTTTCCATAGTTTTACTAATCCTCCCCCCTTCCATTTAATTACCAGGATATTGATGCATAGTTAGACATACGTAGTACTTCACCTCTAAATATAGAGGGTTTAGCTTTCAATATAATTCTTCGGAGATTCCATTCATATTTAGTTACTTTGTAGTTCGTCGGCAGGCATTTAATTATGGAAATTATTTCTGATTTCGATAGATAATTTCTCTTTAATATACAAAAGCATTCCGATAAGAATTCTTGTCCCCTAAGCCCTGTGTAACAGGTAGGCATGTGCATTCTGCAATGCGAATTTATTGTTCTATGAAATATATTTTCTGTTGGCAAATTAGGTATATATACGAAAATTCCCGTAATTAGAGTAACTTTAAACTGGGTAGTAATAACAGAGGTACTTTTACATACCGGAAACTAATTTTACCAAAAACATTGTTTTCCAGTACAAAAACATTTTAATGAATGACAAATATTCGACGGCCTTGAGTTGCCTTCATAATTAGAACTCAAAATATTTGCGAAACATATTATGTACATACTACATATGTATGTACATATATAAGAAAACTTGTTTTCATTTTAATATTTGTCAAAGTAAGTGAACAATTCTCGAACTCAGTAACAAGTCTGCTGCCGCCCACATGGTCGACTTATAATCAATCTTTCATTTATATAGACTTAAAAAATATATTGAGTTTCATAAAAATCTATGCATATTCAACATGTTTCCCTTCCCTCGCAATTGTTTATTAAATGAGGCATAAGTAGTCTTTCGACATCTCAGAATAAAAAGTACTCTAGGCGATCATCATAATCATCATCATTGGCGTCGGCGCCATTTGTTTACATTAATTTCTACAAGTGCTAAGTTTCCTCATCGAATTTAGTCATCAATCAAGAATTTGATTACATTTCAAGTAAGCACAGGCATGTTTCCAATGAAAAGCAACATGATATGGAGTATTACGTCAAAGATTTTCATTTTTTTTTTCCTTAAGTATATGAATACCTGTGCATTTCCTCAGAAATATAATTAATGTCCATAATATCGATGATAAGTGAAACCGTATAAAACCTCACCCCTAAAATTTTGTTTATCCTATACTCTTCTGATCATTGTGCATTTTTTCAGGTAGGTAAATGCCATAAGGCATGCGCTTATCACTTATTATGTTTATCGCAATCAGATAAAAAGATAAAATCCACCGTGATAGAGACATTTCTTAAAATTTTTGACGTGTACTTAGTCTGGTGCGAAACGTCGTTGTTGAATCTACATAAATTTTTAGTCTTAGATATACATATACATATATGGTACATTCTAAGTTAAGGTAGTAAGGTGTGAAAAATGTGCGTACGCCGCTTATCAAATTCCAATTTTGTCTCGTTATTATAAATTCACGTAAAGTGTGATTTATATATGTTTTTTTTTTCGTGTATTTAGTACAAGGGACTTAAAGTGACTAAATATTTTAAATAGTGTGAGCTGTAAATCAACGAATAGAAACTCCGCAAATTGCTGATCTAACATTTGGGGAAACTGTTGTGCAGAGTTTGTTTTGTGTTATCGAGCGTTTTTCGGGGGCTACGATGTAAGTTTTCTATATATGTATTGAACGGGTCTTATAGTATACTTACTTGTAATTTTACTTAACTATATTTAACTGTAATTCAAAATAATTACGAAGCTACATAAACGGCTTGCAACTGTTGTTAAATGTATTTGAAAAATTCCTATGTAACCATATGATCTGCTTGAATAACTACAATACACCTACAAACACTTGGAATAGCTCCAGTAACTGTAACTATGAGTTGTACTTGAAGTGGAATTAAGTGATTTTGTGATTTTGAATAGAATGAATGAATTTGTATTCCAAATTGTACGTCTTTTTACCTGTGAATCATGATGCGCATGAGTAATGATGCATTTCAAACATATACTGTAAAAAGGTCAAAAATCTGTTGCAGGGAGCCCCCCCCTCGTCATTTTTATGAAAGTTTTATTAAATCTGAATTTCTCTGATATCGTCAGCATAGTAACAAGGTTGGTATGATGCCAATGAATCAACTTATGTACAAACGATACATGATCCAATCAACCAGATTTACATGGACAAGATAGGCGGCTATTATAATTATGGATTTAAGTCTGTTTGATTTGCATAATTCTGTTAGAAGCCAGTGCAGCTTAAAAAAAAAACATGAATTTTATAACATATTTAATAAATATAATTATAGTCTAGAATTTCAATGTGCACCGGCGTAATACATAGTTCGAATTTCCACTCACTTCTGCCCTATATCATCTCTACTATTGTCGATATTTACTACTATCGATAGCATACTTAAGTCTGACCATGATTATAGTCATTAGTTTATTGCAAAATAATCCTGTAGAATTCAAGACGATTTTATTGAAAGTTGTGGAAACATTTTCCAATCAAGAATAAATAGATAACGTTTGTGATAGGATCAGTCGAAGTGATGGTAGTCTTAAATATAAAATTGTTTATCATATCTTAACCTAAAAATAACTGCCGAAAATCAATTGTCTGCTAATTCAATTATTCAGAATTATACAAAAGAGTTGTTGGTGGAGGTCAAAGAGGCCAACCTACTTACATAGATGTGACAAATTGATCAGACGAACAACAGTACCCACAATCTCTTAAAGGTGGAAGGTTATTCAAAAAATTATATGAATACTGTCGAGCATTAGCGCTACTAATTTACATATACTACCCTAAAACAAATAGTTCACCCAAACAAATAATGTCGACTTCAACTGGTTGCCGAGATATCCATCAATCTCTAAAATGTCTAATAATCATAATCATTGTCACGAAATCTCCAAAACAAAATCTAATCTGTGGCTATTGGATTTCGATAATAGCGGGCGCATAAATCAAAGAGAAAATTTCTAATCTCCATTTTGTAATGAGAAACGTGTTTGGTCTGTGTATCGTGAACACACGTCTATCAAGGTTTTGTTTTTATTTTTTTTTTGCTTCATATTTAAAAATTCTAAGCCAGTCGACTCTAGAAGTGTTGTAAATCATAGTTTTCAATTTACACCTCAGTTTGTATATTTTACGTATTTCAAAGTCATGTCAATCGGCAATCGGATTCGAAAATTTGTAAATATCTAAAAATATTTGCAAGTTGCACACAAAGATGGCTGCTTTTTTGATGATGAGATTGCAGTGATAAATTTTGCAAAAAAAAAAATTCTAGTCGAATATTGCACTGAAATTGGGGTGAACAATGTGGCTTGTAGAGTGGCCTAAGTTCAAAGAACCTCCAGGGATCTCGCAATCTCTTTTCAATCCATCCAATGCAATTGGACTCTCATCTAGAAGAGATCTAGTTTAATTTGAAATTTTTCCCAGGCTTTCCAGAGATTTGTCATTTCTCTGATTTTGTTTGTTTGTTTTCATCACTATTAGCCCCTGTCGATATACTTTCAATCCCATCTATAGTTAAACTGTTGATGATAATATCATTTAAGTAATATAGGACATTTTTGGTAACTTTCCTGTTATTCTCGTTGGGATATGGGATAGTTGAGCAAAGCACGATATCTAAGTATAAGTACTGGGAGCTCGTCGGCGTTGCCCAGCAATTCCATAGATACCTAGATGAATGGGGATGGGGGTGCTTTACTTAAAGATGCAGAATATCTAAGGTATTATTTGACTCGATCGCGCGATTCCGTGCTCTAATGTTTTACTCTTTTCTCTGTGTGCATGCGTGTGTGGGTGTTTGTGTATGTTTGTCGACGCGGTCTCAGGCAGTGCCCGAATATATAGTAAAACATGAATTTTTGGTTGGCAACCCTACGAAGGAGTTGCCCGATTTGTCCCATTTTCGAACTGTCTTTGCAATTTTTATGAAAATGCCGTGTGCGAAATATGATCTCTCCACATGGAAGCCTTCTCAGGCAGCTACCAAGTATATAGTGAAATACAAAAGTTTTGTATGGCATCACTAAGAAGGGATAACCCAATTTAGTCCATGTTTAAAATTTTATTTACCATTTATATGAAAACACCAAGTGAAAATTTTTTGTATGGCAACTCTACGAAGGAGTTGACCCATTTAAATCATTTTTGAATTTAAATTTTCATTTTTTGTTTTTTTAACGCCATATACAAAATTTGAGCCATCCACGTAGACACGATCTAAGCCAATTTCCAAATATGTAGTGAAAAACTAAAGTTTTGTATAGCAACCCTACGACAAAGTTGCCCGATTTAAGCTGTTTTTGAACTTGTATTTGCAGTTTACATGAAAGCGCCGTCTACAAAATTTCTGCCACGAAGAGATTACCCGATTTAGCCCATTCTTTAAATTTTATTTACTATTGCTATGAAAACACCATTTACCAAATTTTAGCTCTCTAAGTGTACTCATTTTCAGGCAGTGTCCAAATATATACGAAAAAATTAAATATTTGTATGGCAACCCTACGAAGGAGCTGCACGATTTAAACCATTTTTAAACTTGTATTCGCAATTTGTATGAAAACGCCGTGTACAAAATTTCAGTTTTCCAGGTCGAAGTGTTCTCAGGCAGTTTTCTAGACCTCGACAACAGTGCCATCTATCGTGTCTAAAACTATCCCATCTTTCAAGCTGGTGCCAACCAAAAACTTTCACAAGATTTCATTGAAATCGGTTGGGCGGCTTCGGAGAATAGCGTGTACGAACACAGTGACACGGTGTCTGAGCAATAATGAGATGCCCCTTATAATACCTCGTATAGTCCAGTCGAAATAGCAAATTTATTTATGGAGTTTGTAATTGTTGCCGTGAATTATATACTAGTTGTTATTAGGACTGATGTTGAGATTTCATATATTTCCTATAAGTCCATTGATGTTAATGACACATCTTTGGTGATGTACTCTGTCACTTAACAACGTCAAGTTTTTCAAGCATTTCTTTTGTAAATCATCCTTGCAAATATTATTAAAACTTTTGTTAAGGATCCAAATTATTTCTTCACATATTTTGCTAAAAGAGATAAGTGTGGCGAAGCACATAGACCTTTTTTGAAATCATAAATCTATAATATGTATGTAGGAATAAGTTACAAGCCCGAAATTTTAAAATTTATTTTTGAATTCATCAAATTAAAACTTCGTGCGACTTGTAAATGGAATCGTGATAGTTTATTCAAATCAAAGTACGTAACTTTTCTTCCTAAGCTTGACTTGCTCAATTCGGAGTTCCTAGCTTTTTCTACTCTAATTTTAATCAATTTATATGCGATACTTCTTTCGGGGTTTCCAAAAGCGCTAAAACAAAGACAAATTAGAGTGTGATTAAAATTAATATAAAACCCCACCCTAAAATCATTAATATATACAAATATTGGGTCGGTGAAAAAGTTCGTGGTGTTTTCTCGCTCAATGGCGTCAATTGTAAATAACTCACGAATCACGATCGGAGAGAAACGCTTGTTTGACAGGTGACACTTCGAGTGTATAAACATCGAAATTTGTGCAGTGGCTGGAAAATTGTTTGTTTGAGTTTGAAAATTAAGAAAAATAATGAAAAATTTGTGAAGGCACTTTATCAAAATTTTCTGCGCAGAAATGGTTCACTTTACTTTCGTTTTGATATGAATATGAGGCACACTCTGGTCGTCCAAGCAATAAAAAAGCTGGTGAAAGGATTGACGCTGGGTGTGGTGGGAGTGGAAGGGAAGCATTTCCCATGAGCTACTTCCAGTTGGTCAACTCTATGAGAGATTACGCCAGGCAATTGAAAGAAAGCGGTCCGAAATAAAAAGCAGAAAGGGTGTTGTTTTCCAACACAACACGTCCAGCTACAAACTTCTTTGAAGGCCCGACCTAAAATGCGAGAACTTGCTTTGGTGCATCCACCGTATAGTCCAAACATAGAACTCTCTGGCTGTCACTTGTTCCGATCCAAACTCTATCCAAGAGAAAATCGTTTAAATCGATAAGTTACTTAACTTCAGTGACTTATTTCGATAAAGAATCGTGCTGATAAGGGGGTTTAAGTAATGGAAGATAATGGAGTTTCCCTTTCACCTTGGCTAGATGACGATTAATTAAGATCGAAGAGTATGGAAATAATGAAAAGAGACTGAATAGCCAATGTGGAAATTAAAAAAAAAAGAAAAGAACGCTAAATGGTAGGAACAAATAATCAGAAGTCCGTCGACCCGGGCAATAAAAAGGAGGACGGCTGGGAGCTTGGCAGAAGCAATTTCCTTTAACTGGTAAAGGAAATACGTGTAGCACTGCTAATAATTTAAAAAATAGCAGAATTATCTTGTAAACGTTAAAACTCAGTGGCGGATGGCAGGGGCTTATTTCGCAAAATAAACAAAAGTACTCACATAAACAACATATAGTACATTTGGAAATAACAAAAACAACAACTGTTTCAAATCTATAAACGAATTTGAAATTTTCCGTTTTCTTTTATAGACTTACACTTGTTCACGTAAAAAGAGGAAGAATTCAGAGTATGAGCTTTTGTAAGTCATCTTTGGTTTGGTCATCTGTAATTCGATGATTAGTAAATTGTTTTGAAAAATCCCAGTTTAAGAAAAGGGGAAGTAATACCCTAAATAGGCTGTCTGCTGGCTTAATTTTTAATGAAATGGAGCCAAATGTGTAGTGTGCATGAAGGACCATTTTGGAACATTTCGATTCAATTTCAAATAGAGCAAATTTTATTATTATCAGTGAAATTGCAGCAAAATACCCCCTACCATCATTAAAGTGAACTGAATTTATTGGAAAGTGGAAAGATATTGAATAAGTAACTAAAAGAAGCTGCATATCTAGTGAAAATTTAAGCCACTCGCGAAATGTGTTAGCGCGAAATTTTAAATATATTAGCACGAGATAATTTAACAAAACACTAAAATTGAATGAATATATACATTTTAAGCTTTCAAAACAATGCTATATTAAGTTTGCAATGTTTATTAATAATAATAAACTTGAAAAAGTCGCTGAACTGCTGGAACTCTGAAATTTTTACTTTCAGAAACGTCAAAATAAGACAAATTAATAAGTGGGAAGTGGTAATGAGTTTTTTACTCTTTCAAGGACCGTATAAAATACAAGTCTACAGGCAATTCTCAACCTACTGCATATGAGCAGAGAAAATTAAAAAACAAGTACCGAGGTACTGTCAGCTACTGGCCTAAAAGCCGAAGACCAAAAATTCCATAAAGAAATTTTTGGGAGTTAGGTACTGTGTGTAAAGTGTTTCGATCAGCAGTAACAGGGCGATCTCATCAGGACGGCAATGAACCCTGAAAACTGTCTGCTGTTTACACTACAGTGAACTCGGCTTTTAGGCCAGTAACTGACAGTACCTCGGTACTTGTTTTTTAATTTTCTCTGCTCATATGCAGTAGGTTGAGAATTGCCTGTAGACTTGTATTTTATACGGGTCTCGAAAGAGTAAAGAATTCATTCCCACTTCCCACTTATTAGTTAGAAATGGGATGGCCTAAAATTATTTTAATTGTGAAGACAACCAATTTTCCTTAAAATTCACACATAGATTTTTTAAATAAGTCTATATATCCACCAGCAACTTTTTGGCATCTGAGTTCACTGTAGTGTAGACAGCAGGCAGTTTTCAGGGTTCATTGGTGTCTTGATGAGATCGCCCTGTTACTGCTGATCGAAACACTTTGCACACAGTACCTAAGTCCCAAAAATTTCTTTATGGTATTTTTGGTCTTCGGCTTTTAGGCCAGTAACTGACAGTACCTCGGTACTTGTTTTTTAATAAGACAAATTAAGCTCAATCCTAGTGGCTTATTCACATACACTATATTCACAGAAAAGGTAGCATCCTGTTTAATTATATATTCAAAGGATAAAATTGTCCAATAAAGTCGGTAGTGACAGCCATCACATCAGCTGATCATTAATGAAATCTCTTTGCTTTGCAGATATTTTTCTCGTTTTGGCCTCTTTAAATAACAAAAATTTTTTTGATAGCACTTAATTAAATTATTGAACTATGCCGTGTTCTTTACTCACAATGAAGAACTGTCAAAATGACATTTAAAATGAAATAATTTTCGTTCATAGTCGTCTTATCTTCATTTCTTTGAAATGACTGAATTTTAAATTGAGTCATTATGGAGACAGTCTCTCTATCTAGGAAGTCACCTGAAAGCTTACAAAAAAAAAAAATGAGAAGGGATCAAGTCAAGTCAATGTTCTTAAACAATGAATTATTCACATTAATGAATTATTAAGTGAGTCCCTTTAGACTTAAGGTCTTGATCCTGAACGCAGTATATCGTATGCGACAGAGCTTGTGATTGGCTGCAGCTATATGGTCATCGCTAAACATGTTTATTCTTTCTACATTTCGTGCGATAAAAAAATTTATCGCACAGATGTTCTTAGTTTGGTGCGATTTTCACCTTAACTTCAACGTTTATGTTTGTTTACATTGCAATCGGATGCTGAATTCAGCAGTGATGACGAAATTTACTATAATATGTAAATATATGCAAATTTTGCAATAATATCTTCTTGCCACTATAAAACCAAAACAAATTAAAGTTGTAGCTGCTGTTAACGATAAAAACCAGTGGCAAATAGATATAGGAAGAACAGAACGTCACCAAAATATCGCACGGTATCATAGGTATAGCGTATCGTGCACAGGGATTAATTCAAGACAAAGATAGTAGAAATTAGTAGTAATTGATTTATCTGAAAGTCTTTTTTGAACTTCGGTAGTAATTTGATGCTTAATTGTAAAAGAATAAGATCGGCACGTGATCATGAATTCAAAATATTTAATTTAATTTAAATTTATAAGATTAGCAATTACTGAGAAAACGTTAGCACTTAACTGTATGTATGTCGCAGACGTGAAATCGAAAAATTAATCAACGAAAAAGCAATGACATATAGGTCGGCCCAGAAAATTTAAAGTCGCTCATGCGCAAGATCGTTTCGATGCTGAAGGAGAGCACGATCTTCGACGTGCTGGCTTAAATCGTTAATGTTTATATAAAATAATTGAATCATGCTTGATGTGAATGATATCAAGATCGGAAGTTAAAAAAAAAAAACTCATTTCTTTTTTTAATACAAATATAGAAATAATTTTCGTGTAGATTTTATACAGTTTTCTAACAATAATTGTTTAAGAGATATTAATTTTTTAATTTGAAAGGACTGTGCTACGGGAGTCGCTCATAAAAAAATCGATATATGTGTGTCAGCAACAAATTAATTAATTTATATTATATTTTTTCTAATTTGAAGCTGAGATCTACAAAAATTCACGAAAAGTTTTTATAATCATTGACTTCCTTTTTTCATTGCGTTATAAAATTTAACATTATTATTTAATTTTAGTTTTGACGACAGTTTTCTATGAATCTACGAAAATGAGGGGTTGATAGGGGATTTCCAACTCAGTGTGAATTTTGAGGGTTTTCAAAAGCGTGTCTACATGTTACTTCCTTAATTCAGTATATTATATATAAAGTAAACTTATGAATTTTTAGATAAAGTATCAACTTAATTTTATCCTTTAATTTTAATAATAATATGAATAATATTTTAGGATTGTTTGCATACGCATGTCCTTCTAGCTCGAGGGCCTTGTATAATTGATACAACTGCTACAGCGGTAGCTACGTCCTGTTAAAGCTGTACTTGACTTTCTTTCTAAACGTTTGTTTTTGTAATTTTTCTAGCTATTAAAGAAAATAACGTAGGGTGCAATGCATTACATCTTAACCATATGCCATCTCCACTAGCAACTAAAAATGTTGGGACTTAGCAGCCTAAGTTACACTTGTTTCTAGGTCTATGTATCATTATATCATTTTTATGCATAATATTATAAAAAATGTATATGTACATAAAAAAAAACTTATTTGAGGAATGAAGAATGAAATTTTTATGAGACAAATATGATTTTTTCTGTTTTACGGAAGTTCATTCTAAACTGAGTTATTTAACAACAAAAAAGTACGTCGACAGAAATACATATAAGGAAAGGATTAGAGAAAATATGGTCAACATTGACCTGATCCGATGTCCACTTTTACACCAATCTCTCCGATTTTACACAGTTATTGACTTATCCAAAAAATACATATGATTAATATTAGACTAAATAAAATTTGGCGGATGCTTGGCAGACTTTTGTATTTAAAAATATTCGTTTTTTTTTTCGCGAAAGCTCCAGCTTCCATGAATTTCAAAATAAGATAACTCAAGATCTAAGTCGAATACATCGGATGAATTTTTGCACATCGATAGCTAAAATCAAAATTATATTATAAAGAAAAATCCGCTAGTGGTCTCCATGGGAGCAAGGTTGCAAAAAAAAATTTATTTTTAACAAAAATTTCATTCTACTTAGTATACCACAACAGCAGTATTAATTTTTGGATTTTGATTTGGCGTTGTTATGGTGATTTATTATATTATATTATTATTATATTATTCTGGTAAAGTACACAAAATTTTACAATATTTTTAGCACAAAAACTTTTCGAATTACATTTAGTACATTTTTTAAAAATATATGAAAACATCGAAAAAATATAAAAAACTAAAATAAAATTAAAAATTGAAAATTACAAATAAAAACCCACTGAAATAAAGCAAAAATTGGAAATAAATATAAAAATAACAGAAAAAGTATAAGTACTACTAAAATAAAAAAACAGACAGAAAAAAGTAAAAGAAAATTATGAAATTATTGTTAAAATACGCGAAATAAAACGAAATATTAAACATAATTGAAAATTATAATATTATAGGAATGATAAATATTTTGAAACCTCTGAAAGTGAGCTACGCCGTGAGACAAGAGAATGAAAGCAATAACGCGAAAAGGGGAAGATTAATTAAAAGCGTGGACCCTAATGAGATCTTTAAATGCACCGACAGATCGCGCGTTCTTCCATAATTAATTTGTGAAAACGACGTATTATCACATTCTGATTGCGTTCCGAAGCTGTGTACTGAAAAAATTCACGCAGATAATACGGCATATTTGCACGTAATAAGCTATAAAAGTGAATCAGTCCTCTCTGCTCGAGATAATCTCGTATTGAGTAACCTAGAAATTTTGTGGTGTAAACCAAGTCCATAAATGAAGCGTATACAATCATTAAAGGCAATTTCCATCTTGCGAAGACAAAGGCTTTCGAGCCTAGGGTATATGAAACTGCCAAAAGTAAAGTAAGGTAGAATTAGGGTTTTAACCAGTTTTGAGCAGATTTCGAGTGATAATGAGTCAGCAGAGCCTACGAAGTACAGCATAAACCTTATCGATAATTAATTTTATATTATCGCAGCATTTCATATGTTGTTTCAAAATAATGCCTTGATTTTTAACTTTAATGCGAGAAATACAGTCCTCATTTAAACCAACAGATCTGCTTAGGTATACCTGCACATCATCAGCATACATGTGGACGCTGACTTCCTGAATGGTTTCAAGGAGATTATTTATAAATGAACTAAATAACAAGAGGCCCAGTACTGAGTCCTGAGGAACGCCAGACAGAAGATGGAGGGAACAGGAGGTAATAGAATCCATTTTTACCACTTACTTTCGATCGGTCAGAAAATGTTGGATAAGAGCAACGTTGGAGAGACTAAAATCAAACCAGCAATTGAGTTTCCGAAGCAAGAACCAAGGACTAGAGCAGCTCTGATATCAGTGAATACTCTCAGTACTGCGGTTTCGCAGCTACGGTAACGACGAAAAGCAGACTGCCATTTGCTTATAGGAGCTCTCTCGAATCGAGATGCTAAACTAATTGAATTAGTTATTTTGGGAAAAGACGAAGTCATAAGACATGGGTTTACGATATGGAGGATGTACATGTCTATGAACGGGAGCAACAACTTAACAAACGACGGAAACAAAGACATATTATCTGGACCGATAGCAAAAGACTTGACAGAAAAAATTGCTTCAATTAATTCGCGGCGGTCAATTCCGCGGAAGGAACAAGACGAATCATTATCTCTTGTAATATTAACAGTCATTAGAATTGAATTATCAAGCATTTCATCCACAAGTCCCTGCTGTATGGTAATAGGAGACGTGAACAAAGCATTGAACACATCCGGGTCAAGTTCACAACTTGTTTTGTCCTTACCAAAAATTCCCACTTGCCGTAAGTTATGCCAAAGAGCTTTAGCAGGGAGATGTCAATTAAATTTGGAGCTGAAGAAGAAATCCAAGAAATCCTTTGCAATACTCAAAATTCTCGAGAAACACTTCCCAAGCCATGCAACAGAAATCCATATTTGTGCGTCCTGGTCCGATTCTCTAAAATTTTTATATTGATTCTTTAGGAAAAGTGTGATTAGACATTGATTTAATATATGCCATAAAGCTTAAACTACTATTCACACCTGAAAATAGTCTTACAGTTATTTTAAACTTGGCTACATTTAGAATATACCTTACTTAACAAAATAATAAAATAATTTTGATTGCAAAGTAACCTTTCCATTTCTATTTCAGCTGAGTAAAAGTTATAGTTTTATTTTATTGAAAATTAATTTAATTTTTGCAAGCATATATAGACCAATTCATAATAATCTTTTACATAAAATAATATATATAAATCAAACTCCTAATCTGCGAATAGAATCATATGAATTCTAATTTTGTTCAGCGTTGTTTTTATTAATTCAATTTTAATTATAATAGTTGAATATAAAAATTTTCGCGTAACTGGAGATTTACCCTATATCCATATTTAAATTCCTATAATCTCGCAATAAAAAAAAATTTCTCTGATTCTTCCATCTGATTACTTTACCTACAGAAGTAAAACCATTATTTTTCAAAGGTATGATATTCAATAGTAAATTACTTATTATATGGCATCACTGATCTGTACAGTAAAATATTGCATACTTTTAGACACAGTTGCCTTCAGGAAAAAATTATGAATCTATATCTATAATAATAGAAATAAATTAGATGTGTTTAAAAATGTTAGTTAAAATTTTTCAGTTATTGCGATCGATATCCACGAAGCATAAATTGATTTTTGATGTGTGTTTTAACAAACAGTCTTTTATTTTTGGGGTATAATTCCAACGACATACATAATTATTTTTCCAATAGATGGCAGAACTGTCTATTTTTTTTTCAAATATGATAGTAACAATAAGAATGAAGACTCGCGTGATTTATCTAAACTAGTTATGAAAATTTTATGAAAAGTTTATATGTATTTTATTGATTTTGTTTTTTTTTACTTATGGGTTAAATAATACATACCTGCTCGTTTCGAAACTGGTTTTATATGTATAGAATAATTTTATATAATAACGGAAAAGTACGATGATTCTTACCACAAGTACATTTCTACATAACTGGTATTGATTTTGATGTAATTAAGTTTAATTTAAAATCTATAAAATTGAGCGCGGTAATTAAAAGCGGTCAGAAGCTAAATTTAAATAATATATTTATATGTTTACTAATATTCAGAAATGACTGAAAGATATAATATTCTTCGTTGTTTATTCGTTTGCGTCGCATTAACTACATACATATAAACATATTTACTAGCTTTGTTTACCGGTTATTTACATTTTCATATCTTTTTTATATGATTTTCGTGTGTTTGTAAATATTCTAAAAATATGAAAACGCAAATAATCAGTATAGCTATTACCCTCAATCACTTATGATAGTTACGACGGCACACCCAATGCATATCTTAAAAATGTGTTAATTGATTTTTCTGTTAATTAACTAAAATTTTCCTCTAAAACACATCCACTGTATAAAAAATGATCCACACACAAAGAGAAGCTCGTTCTTAATTAATCAGTTAGAAGAATTAGTTTGTCAAAAAAAAAAAAAAAACTCAAATTCATGTTTCCATGGATATTAATGGATTGGTGGTTTGTAAAAAATTCAATTTCTACCAACATACAGACATAGCTACATAAATTTATTCACAAAAAATATTGACATGAAAATGTAAACAGGAGTTAACCATTGTTGAATGGAACTAGCTCCATTACGTCTTCCACCAAAACCACCACTACTACTGCCACCACCCATATAATTTGTACTGCCACTGAAATGGTTTGAGTTTGCAGATGAAATACTTCCATCACGAGCCGATTCGACATGAACATTAACAGCTTCACTTGGATTTGGATTATAATCGAACTTTCTATCTTCAGCAATGATTTTATTATCCCTATCTAAGCATCTCTTCCAGGTTTCAATCCTGCGGAAATCTCTTTCATCCGTTTTTACTGTAACTACGCATCTTTCAGTTGCTTCAGGGCATATAAAGTCGTGGCAATGAAGAAATCCTATAAATCCGGGATAGAGTTAAATTTGAATTTTTAACTGTTATCATTATAAAGTAAAAAGGATTAGACAATAGGTATATGTTAAATTGACTTACTTCCATCATTGAATATCCTTACACCTCCTGTATTTGTTGAACTTGTAGAATATGATGATTGTGACCAGCATACATTAGCGTAGGCTAACACAAGAACTAGAGCAAAGAAAACCTTCGATTCCATCGCGCTTTCTAACTTAGACTGAAGAACAGGTTTCAAGTTCAGCTATTTGGAGGCGCAGAAAAATTCACGAAAGTTAGTTAGATTGAGACTGGGATGGTGTTTTTGGGTATTTTGTATATAGTATGACCATGGTATGACATAACCGGGGGCTAGTTTTTTTTCTTCTTCTGCTGTTGTGGTTTTAATCGTTTCATGTGATTCACATTTTGTTTATGGATGGATGTGAGACTGAGACGTTTCTGATGGTTCCAACTCAGAATTTTAAGCAAGTTTTACTTCTTCTTCTGTAAATTAAAGTTTTCAGTTTCTTTTTGATCCAAGCTTGGGAAAATTTTGTTTTATAGTTGGAGCAGTTGTATGAATTATTTCCTATGTATTTGTAGTTATGCCTTAAGCACGATTGGGTCTTGGTACACTACAATTCATACTTACTAGACGTAATGTCTGTAATTACATAAAGTGTGATGTAAACAATTCAGGTATGACGGCGTTACTTTTTTTGTTTTGTCACACATCCACAACAAAAAACTACGAAGTTACGAAGTAGAATGAAATCAGGTTTGAGAGTTGAGCTTTTTTACTACTATTATGAATATTTCTGGTCTATTTACGTCGGCATTAACAAATAAAAATTGTTTGATTGTGTCCAAAGGGGGAATGTGAGAAAATGTAACTTTTATTATTATTTATCATGAATGCTTCGTGTTTTGCATAATGGTAGCAGCAGGTAACTAAGTTGTTGTTGTCGTTTTTTTTTTTTTAAATTGAAAACAGCACAATAAATTTCTGTCGGATGGGGGAAGAATTGTAAGGAAGTTTCGATGGTCAAACAATCTATGTGACTGTAGTATATACCTATATATATATATATATATATATATATATATGTAATACTCTCTATTGTGCTTTGTTTCTTACATATACCTATACCTTTAAAATATCTTTGACTTCTACCTATTCTGCAAGAGATTTTATGCTCCTTTCTAGACTAGTTTCCATGTTTTATATTCCGCTTTATTTCTTACTTCTTTAGAAGGGACAATTATAAAATGAAAATTTTACAGAAGCAGTTGAGATGTCTGTCTGCTGTTTTGAGTTCTAATAATTCGATAGACAAAAATTAAATAAAAAAACCTTGAAAATATTACGTTATCCTGCAGAGCCTTCTTTCAATTTTTCAGAAGATGAAGAATAAGTGTAAAGGCCGCTCTACACATGCTCAAGGAAATCGTACAACTTAGCTTGTGCATGTTTAGTTGTATGTTTTTCATGAACGTATGTAGCAAAATACGGAGCTTAAGTTGACACTGAAGACTAACATGAATGAAATCGACTGAAAATATTGCGTACAAACGATTCTGACGACTTTGCTTGAACTAAAGTCCGCATAAAAGTCGTTGCGTGTAGAGACAACAGTTAACATCCGATTTTGTATAGTTCAATTCTATAGCAGCAAATTCGATAGATTTGCTTGTACGCAATAGTTTCGGACGATTTCATTCATGCCAATTTAAGTTCCGACTTTTGCTACTGACGCTCATACAAATCATACGACTTGGTATTGTACAAGTAGTACGGTTTGCTTGAGCGTATATAGCGGCCTTAAGAGAAGTAATTTATGTAGAAGAAAAATGGATTCGACAAATTCATATGTATATCTTCTTCTTGAAAACTGTTATACTTCCCACAGAAAATTTATGCCTTAATGAATCCATGCGACTTCATATATACACATACGGAATTCTATTTTATGAAAACGAAACTATTAAAAGCTCATGCCAAGGGCATTGCGGATCTGAAATCTAAAATATCTTTATGGGTATAATCAGCAGACTCATACTTTCTTACAGAGCAAATGTCTGGTTGTCATAAATAATACCGACAAGCACCAAGAAGACCCTTGATGATTAGATGCCAAGGATTGCCTATTTAGGGTCTACTGGTTTATCTTTAATTAATATCTAATAATAACAATGATAAGAAATATTTTTAAAATGAAATTCATAAAAGAGACTTATACGCTAATGGTCTTTATCTTCAGGACTTGTCTCCATCGTCATCAAAACCGCTGAATATTGAGTCTTCTTCCGAATCTTAAAACTGAACCTGACATCTGTCGGATGATAAACGTAAATTGGCTCTTACTGCGATCAGTTTTTGCAACCTATCAGTTGTTAGACGATTTCTGGTCAAAGCTTATGTATTTCCAAATAGTGATCAGCCACCATGCCCTCTGCTTTAATTGACCAACAACAGCCTAAATACTATGCTATGAAAAGTAATCGCTCTTTGCTCGGTATTGAGCTACGTTACACATAACATTATTTGTAACTATATTCATCAATTGAGCATAGGTGTTTATAAATTCTAGTCCTGCTGCAATTTTATCAGCTTATAGTTTTATCACTCTGCATTTAGGATCTACAATATTAGCAGCGTAGTGAATGGGTTTCTTAACAAATCGACGCCTCTTTTCAATTGTATTGAAGATAAGATTTTTCTCATCGTTGGATATATCCTCAGTAACAGATAAAGAGCTTTTTATGCTTTCTGCGACGTGTTTAAATATCTTAGAAACTTGTGATAATGTCGCTTTATCGCCTTCGAGATTGGTTGTACCTGTAAAAATTGGCTTTAAAGCTTTATGAAATCATTCAACTTTTAACCAAATGTTTTCTGAAAGGATTTGTTGTCTCATTTCCCAGTCAAATCTTAATTCCTGGTATATAGCAGTGGCTGCTTCAAGACCTTCTGTGTTGCACAAAAATGACTCCATCATAATAACACAGCCACCTCATCTGGCCATATTGAGTAGTTGTAGTTTAAGAGATTTCATACTTTTCATATTGTATTTTTTTAAAAGTAGGCTTTCTAATATATTTAATGATAGCAACCATTATTTTCTCGGCACTACTTTCAACAGCAGGTTAAGTGTATATGAGGATACTCAATCTCCACTAATCTCCACATACACTTCATACTGCTTGTATTATCGGTTATAACCGCCACAAAGTTTGTTGGTCCAATTTCATCTACTACTGCTTTCAACTCTAGAAACATGTATGCATGTTCCTCCAAGCTGTCCATAACGATCTCAAGTGCTTCCGAGTTGTTTACTATTTGGGCTGTCTCTCTTTTAATGCCAACAGACTCCAACAGATTGAAAGATACGCCAGTGGTATATGGATGGTCTAGTTCAATACTGGAACAAATAAAAATTACTATTTCTAGATAATTGACATTTAAGTACATACAATACAAAGTTTTTTTTTTTAAAACAGCTTCAGTTTTGTACTGGAATAGGATTTGTATCCTGTTTTCATTAGTAAAGCAGCATTTGTCAAATAAATATATTGAAATAGTAGCAAAAAATGCAATACCTACACTTAACTAACTTCTTGACATTTATGTTAATTAAATCTTAATATGTAGTCCAAGTTTTTTTACGATCTTCGTGGCATTTTTAGGACCGCCTGCCGACGCCCTGCCCGCCTTTCGGATGCCCCCCTCCCACCTCACGCGACGCGTTCTTACTTTAAATCTAATATCAATGCGCCCCGCACCCCTTGCCGAAGCCCACCCCCGTCCACCCACCTCGCGCTACGCATTCTTACTTTACACACATCGTTGAGAAATATTTGCTTCATGTTATGAAATGATTTTTGGGCATTATTTCATCAGGAACAATTTTCTTTCTTGGGCTTTATTTCATTTATGAATTTTGGATTTTATATCATTATGAAATAACGCCCCAAATCGATAAGTGAAATAAAACCCAAAATTGTGAAATAACACCCAAAAATTTTGGACATTATTTCACATTTAACACGTTAAAATTTATATGGAACTTTCGGGTCCTACATATTTAACTTATCACTTTTGGGCATTATTTCCCGGAGCCCTATGAAGACTGACTCAAGGTATATAGAAGATATAGGTATTTTCACTAAATTTTTGACACATAACAGCTGATGTACTGTGACGTCACTATGTTCAGCTCCCGGTAAACAATCCGAAATAGATTCTTGTTTAACCATTTTTAGACTTTCCCGATATAAAATAAAATTCAGTAGGTACGAATAGTCACAACGTACCTATCCTATGGGAGATGATTTCACTTACCAGAATGCAAGTTGGGTAAACTAAATATGATCTAAAAATAGACGGCATTGTTACAAATAAAAGATTTTGTATTTTTATTTTACAGTTATTAATAGCTTTTTTTGTTTTCATCGATTATATTCAAAGCAGTATTTAGATGTTTAATTCTAAAGTACAGTCTGCACTTAAAGAATAGTTTTTTTGTTCTACCATCTAACAGTACATATCTTGCATTTTCAAATTATTTGTTAAATATTCTTTTTCTAAAAATAATTTCCCTTTATTTAAATTAAGAAAAACTAATTCTAATATTCTTAATTTACTGGTGAAATTAGTACTTGGTTTTTTCAAACCACTTTCGGATAACTCATCTACCTACGTATATTTTGCTGATGCACCAGATACTAGTTCTATTTCTTCATTCTTAAGCCCACATTTGTGCATTAAAAAGCCTCCTAGGTTTTCCAGCGCATCTTCCTTTAATTCATTGAAATCAATATTTTTATATTGATTTTAATAATATTCACCATCATCCTCACACATTACCAGTAATGGTTCCTGAGAAACTCTGTTAAGCATTTCTGTGGTGGACATTTTTGGAAGAGTCTAAACTTTCCCTGCTGTCTTCAACGTTCCTGTATTCGCACACTTGCTGGATGATATCTGAACGACCTTATAGTAAAAAGTATATTAGTAAATTATATAAACCAGGTTTTTTTATAAACTAAATATATATATATAAATATACTTTTGCGACAGCTATTCTACAATTCTTTCTAGATTTTTGGGAACGAATTCAATTTTACATTTCCCTATAAGGAGTCCTTTCTCCAATGATTCTTTCACTTCTGAACAGAGCACTTCATAGTAAGTTCTCCTTTTTACCTTATTGAATATTAAAATATTTATAGAGCACGGTACGCTAAAGCTACAGAGATATAGAGCATATGACAAAAACAGAACAGAGGGACGTCATCGACATTTTGTCAACAGACAAAATGGCGGAACGTTATTCATACTAGGAATACCTATATCTTCTATATACCTTGGACTGACTGAACTGTCACGTTATTGCATATAAATAATATAGAAATCTTTTTTCCTCTTCGTCGTTCTTCAGGCTTGTTTTCCAATATCAGAAATATTTAGAATCCATATGAATTAAGAAAACCAACAAATACTTTGCAAGCAAAGGGTATCGAAAATACAAACACCAGCTTCAAAAATTTACTGATGTTAGTGCGATTGAACACTATCTTATGAAATTGCAAAAAAAAACCAGTAAATATCTAGTAAATTTCCAGGAAAATTAACCTGCATGTGCTGACGAAGTGTGTCGCTAAATATATATAAATAGACACATGATAAAATTACAGGTAACGATAATTGGAAAATTACCTGATAGCACATACATATAGGTATAGTTCTTTATTTTCTAGGTAAGCTGTAAGTGTAAATATAATCAATATCCACCAGTTATGGACTTGCAAAATTACCTACAACTATATAAATTGGTGCGAAAAGGTTTCCCGTTAATGAACATAAGATAGAGATGTGCAGTCATACGCATCTACAGAAAACTATCCGGTAAGTGTACTGAATAATTACCTACCTGGTTAATTTACCAGTAGTGCGTTTACAGGGCATATTTTTCAGAATAATACCGTAAAAACTAACCGGAATGCGTAAAAAACGATCGAATCGATAAAAATCAATAAGTTTTTTAGTAAAATATCTGGAGAGGGAATTTTGGATATCATAATTTTCGAATTTTTTGTCACATAGTGTTGGTGCTGTAATGAACGAAATAAATGGAAATCCGATGATGCGATGTCGGGCGAGTATGGTGGGTGAGGCAGTACCTCCTACCCCAATTCATTAATTTTTTCTAGGGTATGTCTTGCGCATTGCGGTCTTATATTATCGTTTTGCAGAATAACGCCTTTTCTGTTGACAATCGGTAAACACTTTTCAATTAAAAATTGATTTAGTCGATCCAATTGCTCACAGTTAAGATCTGCATTTACAGTTTGTCTAGGTTTCTGCACTTTCATATGAACTATTCCGCGAATACTCCACAAAACACACAAAAGCGCCTTTTTAGGATGTAAACCTGGCTTGCCGTACTTCGTGGCGAGTCATTTGGAGAAAGCCAATGACTTTTGAGTTTTGAATTATCTTACGGGACCAATTTTTCGTCTCCAGTGATCAAATGATCAAAAAACACTTCTATATTGTCCCGCTGAAGATATAAGTTGTATGTGGTGGATCGATTAGCTATGTTCGGATAGATTATGCGGGATCCAAATACCTGCTCTGCTTACTTTACCAATCTGCTGTAAGTGTTCTTGGATGGTCGACCAAGGTTGGTTAAGAGTGTTGACAGTTCCTCGATTGTTTATTATTTTCCGGTCGTCCTAATATTTTTCTTCGAAAGAGGTGTGCCAGGTAACCATTAATGAGAGAAACCAGATCTCGTAACGGGTTCATGTCTTGTATACTGAGAGATCTAGCAAGGATAGCAAAACAGGCACACTGGTGTTGAGTTTAGAACTAAATCTCTCCATTTCACTCAATGTCTCATCTTCCATCTGTCAGGCGGAAGCCTGCACTATAGAAGTTTCGGAGCTCAAGAAAGCCTAAACCGAGACTGCTAGAACTCTGACATCTGCTCAGACAGCCAAGTTCTTTCAAGGTTTAGAGTCGAAACAAGTCTACAACTGCTACACGAAACTCTAGCTGCTTTCTAGGGACAACAAAGGAATCTTACTTTGGGTCCCGGAATACGAAATAATGAAGGGAAATGCAAGAGCAAACGATCTGGTTAAAACTGAAGAAAATTTGCACAGGTCCCGGAACTATCCTATCAAATACTTAGAATTAAAAAAAAAAACAAAAATAAAATACTTCTAACATGTCGTAACGTTGCTGTTGGTATCTACGCAGTTTAAGCCTAGTACGCTGTTCAAGCGAAAATTTCGTTTCCCATACAAAATCTATGTAAAAAAAATGTGGGCGCTTTGGCCCATATATTTAATTCGTGATTTTACGTGTATTACTTTAGTCAGTTTAATGTTATTTAATTTGTGATTTTCCATTTTCTCCACAAATTTTTTCTGTGTAGAATTATATGCTCAGAATGCAAGCGAAATTTTCGTTGAACAGCGTACCAGGCTTTAACCTGAAAAATACCTGCAATTACTAGAACTTAGACTGAGCTTAGGTAATGTCAGTCTTTTTAAAAATCCCAGCATTTTTTTTTTTTTAGAAATTGACTGAATGTTATTTTTCAAGAATAGATACATAAACTATGCCGGATTAATTGTTTGTAATTTACAAAGTACATAAATGCTCCACAAGCTTTCCATACAGGGCCGACACCGATCATTAATTAAGAAGAGCTACTTTTCGTCATTATATACATAGATACATAAATATTTGTACTATGGCATGTCATATTTACTTTCCAAAGCTGGAAAAGTACCAATGAATTGGAAGCGTAGTCAGTCAATTCTAAAATAAACAAGCAAAAAATCTGAAATTGGTCTAACAAGAGGATCCTTACTCGTAACCACTGATTTCGTCCAAATTCACAATATAAGTAGGGCTTGACTAGAAATGAAAGCAACGCAAGTAGGAGCTCCAAATAACCAAACGAAACCGAAATAAAGCATAATGTGTACGGAAGCCCGGGGTTTGAAGGCTTATCGCTTGGAAAATTTTCGCGGGAATTGTCGCGGTTAAATTGCATCAGAATTTGAACGAAAGCACCAAATTTATTCGGTTAAAATGCCAACCACAGAGGAGGTATGTAGATTACGTAAGTGGTAGTTCGATGCGGTTTCAAAGATCGCCGGTAGATAGCAAAAAGTGGGTATGCAAAATTTTTATAGATTTAATTTTTTTAAATATATAAATGACATCCCATCTTCCTGAAATTGTCTACAGATAATCTCCTATTAAGAGCGCATCGATAAAAAAAAAAACAAAAAATTGGATTAATCGATAAGTTGTAGAAAAACATTTCGAAATGAATTTTTCAGACAGAAAAAACTAGCAAAACGAATTTTGTAAATCGGATAATAAATATTTATCCCACCTCCCTCAGGACACCATAATTCGGGAAATGAGAAACTTTTTCCCATTGGTGTATATGAATGAACTTTTGACATCGAATTTATCATCCGATTTTGATGAAATTTTTTATGAATATTCTACACAGATGGTAGAATATAAAATAAATACTCCCACCTCTGGAAAAATAATTTGTTTTTTTGTTTTTTTATAATAATATATGTTGGTGGGTTATTACTCTGTAACCCACTGCCGTACAAATCTCGTAACAGTTTCAAAAAATCATAAAAACTCACAATGAATTTAGCAAAAATAATTTTAAAAATGGGTCGGAATTATGCCGAGAGTTAAAGGGTGGTAGTTTTGCAGTATATGCTGCTAATTAATATAAGTTGAAAGTAATTTAGCTGCGAGGTTATTTTGGAAAATGCTCCTAAATTAAATGGGGTAATGACTGCTGGTTTTCTGTATATGAAAGATAAGAGATTATAGATAATTTTAACGAAAAGAAAGTGGCTTAAATGTTGCGAATATACCTGCAAGATGATAATTATCATAGTTTTCAGTATAAATTTTAAACCCAGGCTCCTCACATTATGCATATTTCGGTTTGCTTGACCATCTGAAGCTCCCATTTGCGTCACTTTCATTTCTAGTCAAACCCAATATATGCTGTGAATTTGGATCAAATCGATGATGATGAGTAGGGATCCTCTCCTTGAAAGACCAAAATTCTTATGATACTCTAGATGAATGCCCGTATATCATTTCGTATGGTCACCCATCAGTGCAAATTAATAGTTTTTGGCATATATTTCTAGAAGGGTTCGTCGGACAGGATTTCATATTCTGAAGGGCTTCTCAGTACAATAAAATAGTCTAGGACTGATCGTTTTCACAATATACGTAAAAATGTTAAGTTTTTATATGGCAACATCAAGAACGTGTGAACAAAATTGCAGCTCTCTACATTGACGCGTACTCAGGCAGTATCCAAATATGTAGTCAAAAACTAAATTTTTGTATGGCAACCCTACGAAGGAGTTACCCAATTTGTCTCATTTTCGAACTAAATTTTACTTTTTTTTAAAGCCTATGTGCAAAATTGTAGCTCTCTAAGCTCTCGAGTTATGGAGCACACAGACAGATAGACGGACGGACATGTAAAAATCAAAGTAACTTTTAATATTATGCGTAGGTGTCCATTCCATTTTGCTCTACCATCATTATTTCTGTGCGTTACAAACGGAATGACAAACTTAGTATACCTATGATTTCATCTAGGGTATAAAAATAGCCACCACACTTATAAATAAAACAGGTATGCAGAAAGAGATTGATCTATTTTTTGTTATTGAGCGACATCTATTGAGGAAGCCACGCACATTTTTTTATGTACATATACTATGTATTTATTTCTAAAATAATCGATGGCTTCTAGATATATATACATATACTCAAAGTAAAAAAAATAAAAAAATAAACTTAAAATTCTTATGTTAACACCCAAAGTGTATTAGACACACTCATTCGATGTAATTTTAGCAACGTTATCAGTTATCGGAACAAGTTGATAAGATTAGTGCAAAATTGACGCCAACCTTGAAGATTACACATTCAGGTACAGCCCGGTAAATTGGAAGCCGGAAGAAGTGAGCAACGAATTCTAAAAGACGTGAACATAAAGTGAAGAAAAAAAAAGTAAATCATTTGCTATCTAAAACCTTATTACATTTTTGTAAATCTATGTGTATGTACTTAATGGTGAAATACGAAATAATAATCAGTGGATTGTGAGTTGTGACTCTTATGTATGTATATCTACATTGTTATACATATTGCTGATGATTACTAGTTAAAAAAGGTGAATGAACGTGAATGTATGTACGTTACTACATAATTATGTATACCTATGTAGATATATTCAAAGGTAAATTATGACAATGCGTGAACAATTCGCTTAAGACCAATTTAAAATTAATAACGTAACACAAAGTGGGTGAATGTGTACGTAATGACGTTTTTGTAAATAAAAAAAAAACTAAATTACCTAAATCCGGACTTTTAGAATTTAAACTTGAAACGTTTCAGTCACATGTGATTCATCAGTCGATGAATTATTGCTTTCAAGGTTAAGAAGTGTCGAAACAAATGAATTCGGATAACGTAACGATTTAACTCTTTTAAAATTGTTAAAACGAGGGAGGCATTAGTAATTTTTTGTTTTTTGTGGTAATGATGCAATGACAGTAATAAGTGTGACTAATTTTTTTGGAGTGAAGGATAGAAGTTATATTTATTGTGGCTTTCAAGTTGGTATAACTACATATTATAATTTTTTGTATAAGTGAAAATAATTATTTTTAATAATTCTTTATATGAAAAAAAACCGTTATAATTTATCCACATGCATGAAACTTGTTTCTAAAACTAATTAACTAACCCCTTTTTCAGCTTAGAATAATTTTTTTCTGTAATGTTTTAATCCTTTATTTTCTGAATTGAAATTTTTAGAATTTTTTTTTAAACTTTTTAGGGTCCCAAATAGGGACATTGTTTTGTAATATTTTATAAAAAGAAAAAATCTGTTCGTTAACTTTAGTTTTGCCTTGAAATCTTATCAGTTTAACTGTCAGTGAGTGTTGGGAGGTTATCGTGGACGAAATACCCTCAAAAATGAGAATTCCTAAGACCTTCTCTCACAGGTCATATAAATTCTAACATTTTTTCCTAAAGCCTAGTATTGAATTCAAGTAAATTATGACAATTCCATACAAATTTTAGAGCTGGTAAAATCGCAAGCAAAAACTTTACTGATGATTTTACTAGTTCAAGAGTCAGATTGACTAACACGGAGGTTTGGGCAGATGTGGAGATGAGAGTTCCTTTGACAATTCACTCTCCTCTCGGAGTTCTGTAACTCGGGGAATTTGTATTGAGAATTACCAAACTCTCTATTCCACTCAACTCACTTAACTCTCGGCTGTTTTAGTTGTGGAGAAGTAAGAAGAATAACTTACAGTATTGGCTGTCTTTGTTGTGTTTTGTGAAGGTAGTTGGGCACCTAGGCATTTTTATATTAAATTATGTATTGATAGCACGCATATCTTGGCTATATTTACAAAAACAAATTATGGGAATCCTTGCAATACCTACAAAGAAATATGGATCTTGGTATCTTAAAGTACCAACGAAAATGGTTTTAAATATGCGCGTTAAAGTTTGTATGTAGGGTGAAATCGTATCTACATTTTTTTCCCTAATTGGATATGTAATTATTTAGAGTCCGATAAATGGTTTTGAAGATAACTGCAAAGGAAGTGAATCAGTCTTTCTTAAAATAAATGATGAATGATGGTCTAAGACCAATTCTTATGATACCCTAGATGAAATTTCATACGGTCACCCATTTAAGTAATTTTGATTATTGCAGTGGTTTTTCGCATATATTTCTAGAACGATTCCTCGGACAGAAAAAATGATTATAACCAATTTTATAGTATTTCATATTCTAAACAAGTTTTTAGTACAATAAAAATGTCTAGAACTGATCGTTTTCACAGTATACGTAAAAAACCTAAATTTTTATATGGCAACACCAAGAAACGGTTGTCCGATTTATTCCGCTTTTTAAATTTTATTTACTATTACTATAAAAACACCATATACGAAATTTTAGCTCTCTATTCAACGACTCTCAGGCAGTGTCCAAATATATAGTGGAAAACGACATTTTTGCAGGGCAACCCCACGAATGAGTTGCCCGATTTGTCTCATTTTCGAACTTCATTTTGCTTTTTTTTTAAAGTCCACGTACAAAATTTCAGTTCTCTAAGTACACACGGTCTGGAATTATCGTGCGCACGGACGGTCGGACGGACGGACATGCAAAAATCAAAATCAATATTTCTGTGCGGTTCAAACGGAATGACAAACTTAGTACTCTATAGATTTCATCTAGGGTATAAAAATGGTCGTTTTTTGGTACAAAAATGGACATATTTTCAACTCATCATTATGAAGAACAATGCTCTCAACAGAGTACTGTAACTGGGGTGTATATGACCCAAGTCTTTCGGCGGCAAAAAGTCAGTAATGACGTTAAAATGATCAAAAACAAACTACACCACTCGATTATCTTCTCCTCTCTTTTAAATTTGATACCAAACATAACGTATGTTGGACAACCTCCAATTAGGGGTGGTACAATGCCCCCGGCCATCCTTAAAAGCCCGTTCCCCAGAAATTGTTCATCTATATTTTTGTACTCTAGACCCTAAGTCCGTAGGAAAAATCCCAATGTTCTACGACCCTCTCACACAAAGTTAGCCGTCCTACAATATTACGACACTTCTCACGTTTTCCCTAACTCCCTAAAATTATTTAATTCTTATTGCTATGTACTGCATGATGTCCTAGAAGTACTCTGAAGTACTAAAACAGGTGAAAGTAGAGGTGATTTCCGTCGAAAATCCTATATACAATTCTTTGAATTTCGGTTTACTTTTGGAGAATTTTATATTTTCAATTAATTTTTTTTTTCTTCAAAATTCAGTGTCTGCGCGTGGTTGTTTCTTAATAACTTTTTAACCGAAACTTTTTTTTTCGCTTATTTCTTTTATAAGTTGTCAACTAATAATCAACCTTTATTTTGGTAAGTACCCCTTTTTAATAACTTTCTATCAACTTAGAGACCTCTGACTCAGAAACTTTGTGTCTGAGCGCCCTGATGGATTTATATGGGGTGTTTTGATTTAGAATGAGGGGGAGCTTTCCGATGGGGTAAAATTTTCTTACGTTTTGGGGGGCTTTGGGATGGGGGTGGTAACTACCACCCGTGTGGTTGTGGAATTTGGGCCGTGTGTGATATGAGTCGAGCATTGAGAATCGTGTTTCGAGATTCGAGAGTCCAGGGTCGAGATTCGAGAGTAGAGTTTCGAGAGTCGAGGGAGGGTATAGAATTTTTGACTAAAAAGTAAAAAATAAAATATATTAAAAAAACTTTTAAAATACAGTCGAACCTCTCTAAGTAAGTTGAACTGTCTCTTACTCGAATGTCGGAATTTTTGCACTTAATTTGACACTCCCTTGGATTTTTCATAGAAAACCCTCCTCCTAACTCGAATTTTCTTATCTCGAAGACCTCCCTCAGTCGAACTAATTTTCTTGCTTTATGTATTTTCAATTCTATTTAGAAATATAGTTTTGTTGCGAGTGTATATTTTTGGATCTGCATTCGACGAACGTAGTTATTCAGCGAAAGTGCGTTTGTAAAGTGTTCGAATTGTATACAATTTTTTCTGCTTATTTCACCATTGAAGTTAACTTCTTTTGCAAGTGAACTGGTAAAAAATTAACAAAATTAAGAATTTTTTCTTCAGAACTAATAAACCTATAAATTTTTAGAGAGATATGGCCAAAAGAAAACTTAAAACTTTAGATCTAAAAACAAAAATAAAGTTGATAGATGAAATTGAAAAAGGAGGGGAAAAAAAGGATATCCTCTGGCAAGTGCGATTTCGACTTAGTGGCTGTAAATAACTTTTGAAAATAAAATGCACTAAAAATAAAAAATAATCTTTTTCTCTCTCTCAGTGATATACACAAGAAAAATTTAATTATAAAATAAGAAATGCTAGAACTCAGATTAAATATTAAAAGTTTGGGCATGAGTTGCAGTTAGACAATTGTGATTATAGTTATGGATGCCAAGCTTTTCTGATTTAGTCTGAATTCTAGCATTTCAAATAATTAAAAAAAGCGCAACTAAAAATGAAAAAAACTCGATGTTATTTGCTAGATCGAAGCTTTATATTTCTAAAATAGTCACTGTCTATAGAAATGAAAATACCTATTAACAGGTTTTTAACTTAAAAAACTTCAATTTTTACCATTTCTTACAAGTTTCCGAGCTAATATCTCCATTCCAATTTTATTTTTTATTTTTGCTGACATTATTTACTAGACCCCTTCGTTATATTTAATTTAAGATATTTATAATTATTCTGCTACAAATAGTCTACCAGAATTTCGCATTGAAAAATGAACGAAACTTGCAAATCTGACTGCTGGTATTGTTTATGAAGATGAAACTGAAATTTCGTGATGATGATATATAGAAAAGCCCAGACTTTGTCTGTAACGAGTTCGAATCCTAGCATGCGTTTTGTTTTTAATGAAAAATATATTTAAACAATAAAAAAAAAAAAACAAAGTAAAAGAAATAAAAAATTTAAAAAATTTAAAAAACTAAAAAAAGATAAAAAAAGTTCGTAAATTTTTGTTATTGTTTCAATTTTTTTAATTTATTAGCAACTTTAGCTAGTTTCCGAAAATCTTCTTTTTGGCTATGAAATAAGGGTTATCGATAACCATTTGAATTTTTCTGACTAATTAGAGTTAGGCGATACCGGACTCCTTTTTAATAAGCAAACATTTATAAGAATCGTTTAATTATGTAGAAATCGTGTCGCCCAATGTAATTATTGTGGATCAATCGAAAAAATTAATTCAAATTGAGGACGCATAAAAAGTTAGCGATAACTCTTATATTATAATCAAAAAGTAAATATTTTGAAATAATGATTGTCGGATAATCAAAAAAAAAAAAATCTTCATCAATTTTTATTTTATTCGTTATACTTTTTTAAAATACGCCAGAAATTGAAAGTTGATAAGATTGCTCCTATTCATTTAATATACATAATAATATCGTCGGTGATACTGCATAACCGCGAGACTCTTAATGTCACTAACGTGTAAGTTAAAGTTCAAATAAAGTTTTCAGCAGGTATTAAAAACGTTTTCTTCTTATTGCAATAACAAAATTATTGCTACTGAGCACTAGAATAGGACGAGAAATATCATATTTTTGGATTTTGGATATAAAATTGACAAAACAAGTTGTAGTTTCTTAGCTATGTTACTATTAACTTCGAAATTGGATTTTGCTACTCTATGTAGTTACGCTGTTATGATATTACTAGTCTTGCGGTTATGCAGTATCAGACCGATGATATATTATATTATAGAAAAATAAAAAAAATGTACTTAACAAATTAATTTTATTCTTTTTTCATACATCACACAAATTTTTCTCGAAATTCATTACCTAATCAAAATCCTAATTGACGCGAAAATTTAGAAAATATGCGCAAAAAGAAATTGACTGCCTGTGAACTCTTTTGGCGAGTCTACTGCGTAATTGATTTTTCACATGCGTGAAAATTTCAATTTTTATAATAAGTATATACGTAAGATATAAGATGGGTGTCCGCAATCTCCAGCGGCAGATTTCTGATTATTAGCTTAAATAATTTTAAGTGGAAAGAGTGAGGGGAATGCGAAAGCTCTAATTTATTTCATGTACATTGAAATGTTTTTTTTTTAATTCACGATGGAATGCTGGTCCAGAGAATAACGTACATTAGCTATCGAGGCGTATATATGTACCTAACAAGGAACTTTTCACTCATCACCGTTATGTTATTCGTCACATACGTGATGCATCATCCATCAACAAATTTAATTAAATGTTGGGCGGGTAAATTCATGACATCCTCATCTAGAGTAAATAATTCACCGCTGGGTCAAACACTAACAGTTTCGATCGAAGAACGTATGAATGTGATTCGCAAATGCTTTCTAATTTAGCATACAATTATGAAGAGGAATGGTACCCACATTAAATGAAAACTACTATGGATTAAAGAAATTATTATATGTTGAAAGGATGTAGCAGAGTTTCCCTACGTATTATCGATTGGATAACATCTTTCTTTTTTTGTCATCAGGCCCCAGGAGTAGGACAATAAGCTAAATTTACGATATAGGAGGGCGAATAACCAGAGAGTAAAATACGAGATGTCGTTTCGTAATTCTAAGGTCGCAGCTTGATGTGGGAGTGCGACATTAATCGTCAATTCAGTAACATACTACCAGATGATGAAGACTTTTTTTTTAATAGACGCTTTGAGTTCAATCCAATACTTTGATCAACTGAAACTACTTTAATCCAGTATGAAGGCGCCACTGCACATAACGCACAGCTAACGATGAATGCTGTAAATGAATTATTCCCAGAAAAATTGATCTCCAGATTTTGGGGGCATTCCGCGGCCGTAAAGATCTCCTGATTTAATCTAATGTGGCGCATTTGCGTTTCACTGCCTCAATTTCATATTGAGCTACACAATACGAAAATATCTGAGCAATCGAGATAATTGAGATATATGCAGCTCAGTTATCTCAGTTGGTCTAATTTTAATTTATTTATTTATTTATTATTTAAATAAAATAATTAAATCAACTATTAACATTAATAATTGATAGAATATCTGAGCAATTTTAAAAGCATTTTATCTCCTAAGGTACCTAGCTCGTAATCTAAGTTTTATTTACTGATCGAATTGAATGATCGCAAACTAAAACAAGTAAAAAAGCTAGAATTGGTCTAAGTCCAGTTCTTATGATATCCTAGATGAATGCTCACCCATCACCCATCTATGCAAGTTTGATTTTTGAAGTGGTTTTTCACAGATATTTCTAGAACGATTCGTTGAACAGAAAAAATTATTATAACCAATTTTATAGGATTTCGTATTCTGAAGAAGTTTTTAGTACAATAAAAATGTCTAGGATTGATCGTTTTCACAGTATACGTAAAATACCTAAATTTTTATATGGCAATACCAAAAAGTGATTGCCCGATTTAGTCCACTTTTGAAATTTTATTTACTATTAATATGAAAACACGATCTACCAAATTTCAGCTCTCTATGTCAACGTGTTCTCAGGCAGTGTCCAAATATATAGTGGAAAATGAAAATTTTTTTGGTTGCCCGATTTATCTCATTTTCGAACTTTATTTTACTTTTTTTGTTTTAAGTCCACGAACAAAATTTCAGCTCTTTAAGTATGCGCATTCTCGAATTATCGAGCGCACAGAAAGACAGACAGACATGCAAAAATCAAGTATTTTGTGTTTATCATTTTAATAGTGATTGAAAACCCTTGTCACATATTCCACGGAACTTTAATTAAGTTAAACAAACTTTTTCAAAGAGACCAATGCCCTTCGTCTGACTAAGACTACACTGGACTCAGTGGCTTACATACATATAAACATATTCTAAGTAACTAATTTATATTTATTGTGTAGAGACAAAATCAATTAAACAGAATGGCTACATATAAATTGGGGGTTAAGGAGGGGGCTTCCATCAGTGAAATCTATAATTGATCAATAATTAACTAATAAAGAAGCATCGTCTCTCGCTTTTATAATTTCTAGCATTTAATGTTTATTCAAAGTCGGGTTAGAATTTAATTTATGCAAAATTTCAAGATCATTTTTATAGCAACTGTGTCCTGTTTCTTTTAAATATTTTGAGAGGCACAAACAAGGATTAGCGGACTAATATATTCACTGAATCTAGTATTAAAAGATATTCTAGTTTTACCTATTTAGATTGCATCCAGAGCTGGGCAAGTACCAAAGAAAAAGTACTTAAGTACAAATACAAGTACCGAAGGCCTGAGTACTTCAGAGCAAGTACAAGTACCGCATGTATGAAAATTACTTGTAAGTAAGTACTAAGTCTATAAAAAGTACTGATTACTTTTTGAAGTACTTTTTTAGAATCTTTGTACGTTGGCAGTAATATAATGAAGTTTATCGAGTTCAGTTAATAGATATTAATAAAACAATACCTTTTGAAAACTATAGTATGTATAGTAACCAGTGGCTACTATTTACATATAGTTTTTCATAGTTTTCGGTGCTGCAAGTAGAGTAAAACTTTCACTCTCCTTGCTACACTCACAAAAACTATTAGAGGTTCGTCCAAACACCCACTATCGCCTCCAATAATGCATAACAATTCTAAGGAAAAAATGTCCAGTAAATTTCTAAGAAAAAATTGAGGACTTCCCTACATCAGGTCGAGGCATCGTTGATTTTATATTGGAGCGAAGCATTGTTTGCTTACCCTTTGTTATGTCCAATGACGTATATAATATGGACTGCTTATGTTTCTATTTCACGTGGGCACAATTGCTTGTGTCAAAAAGAGTTCTTACGTCGCGTCGGTGCTAACATTGAAAAAATCATTGGCGGGAAGTTGAAAAATTGAGCACGTAGCTCGGGAAGTGATTTTAATAAAACATTTAGAAATTCTTCGACGAATCCACTAATTTATTTGTTGTTTTTAGTTCTCTCTCAGTTGGTACTTGGTGCTTAGGCCGAAAGAGTCAGCAATATAGAAGTAAGCCCACTTTTAGCAATCCATATTATACATGTCAGTTGTTATGTCATCAAGTCGAGGCATCGTCGATTTTATATTCGAGCGAGACGTTACTGGTTTTTGTTCTACTTGCCCAGTCTTGTGTGTATGTTATTATTTTGTCTAAGGTTCTGCCTTGACGCGTGAGTGCGGCATATTCTTTCACAGTTCTATGCGTGCTTTAAAACTCAACAAAATACGAGTTGCGCTAGAGATTGTGTTTGCTTTTCTACGAAGAGTTAGATATTTGTAGTGTCGTGGCCCAATATTAATCATTCTGCGATTGTGACATCATAACTTTAGCCAGCAGCAGGTGTACGACTAATTAAGCAGTTTGCAGTATCTAAGCATTTTTACTTCCAATAGATCAGTTTACCAACGGGATTTGAAGGAAAATGGCTAGAAACATCAGATGACCCCAACTTTTGTGGATAAGTTCCTTATAATCCTTAATAGAAAATTTTGTGTTGAAACGCAACTCCATATGGATTAGAGTGTTCAATTTTTACCTAATTTCTGAGTAGGAGCATTAAACGAAAAAGAAACAGGACGCAGAGCAATGCCCAGTTTATGAAATTTAGGTAAACCATAATACAGTAGAGGGACAGAGGAGGGGCTGTTTTTCAGTTTAAAGGCTGAAACAGATTACACTTTAGTGCGCGGCGCAAGATCGCGGCAAAATGAACGGTGAAATTGTTCTGCTGCGCTGTGACACAGACTTCAATAAGAGCGCAGCAGTGTAGATTATATTGGTACTATATATTTTCATGAGAAGTTGCCTACCCCAAATACAATTTGACTATGCGGCAAAAATTTTCGCCGCGCTGTCGCTCCGCGTTCAATAGGTAATGCACAATAAGAAACACATGCTTTGCCGCATTGTCGCGCCGTGCACTAAACTGTAATCTGTTTCAGCCTTAAGCTTTGGATAAATATGAAATCCTAGAAATGAGAAAATCGACAAACGATGATTGTTTATTAATTAATGGTCAATTAGATTTCACTGATAGAAGGCCCCTCCTTAACTCCCAATTTACAATTGTGTTTAATTGATCTTTCTTTCTATAAATTAATTATCTCAGAATATGTTTGCATGTATGTAAGCCACTAGAATCAGTGTAACTTTAGATAATGAAACGCCTTGACCTTTTTGAAAAAGTTTGTTTTAATTTTGTTTAACTTAATTAAACGTTCAGTGGAATATGAAATAAGTATTTAATAAAATGTTAATCATATCTCCTCTTCTATATACGTTTTCAATTCATAATTAACAAAAAGACCAAGCAAGGGTCGTTCGGTAAAGGCCAACGAAAGTGGAAGTATTTTTACAGATTCCGATCACACGACGACAGTGTGGTTATTACATATAACGAAGAAATATTTGTTTTAAAGACTTCAATTTTTTTATCGCTGTTTGCTTGTCATAAATGGTATTAATTTTTTATTTTACTACCAACATTATTTACTCTAGATAAACCGTTCCTACCTTTTTATCATAAATATCGAGTGCTTTTTTTTTTACAGTAGAAGGAGAACCTTCATTCTAAAACAAACAGAGTGAGTATCTTGCTTGGTAAAGAGAGCTGACAGCATAAATTATGCTTTTAATGTAATACCAACTCAAAATCGTCAAGGTCAAGAATGTACGCTGCATACCAACTATGAGGTTGAAGGGTTCGATTCATTTATATATTACCACTTTGTAAATCGCTTTTTTGTTGCCCCTCAGATTCGGGTCTATGTATAGTAGCTAAATCGCTTTCTCATACCCGAAAACAATAGATTCACTCAATCCAGTTTCATCAAAATCCTTAAAACTGTTTTCAAAATAAAATTTACAAATATTCAAAATTCTTTCACTTGAGTAGATACATTCATCTTCTCCCATTACGGAGAGTATATTTGTATCAACATCTTGTCAGGGGGTTTCGAAAACCAATCTTGAATATATTATGTATACATTTTTATATATGTCAGTAAAATCAAATGTCAACAATCAAAATATGAGTTAGACTCGTTCAAATAAACAATTTTAACAAAGAGACTAGCATATTGTTTCCTACAATATTCCCACCGTTCGAAGTGTATTGTAAGAAGAGACTTACTCATTTCCTTGTTCAAAATGTTTGCATATGAAACCGCTTACTGAAGTCATGTTTTATTGAACTTAGTTTTAGTGACGCGCCGCGTGCCGCTGATCTGAGTGCAAATAGTACATAGATGTAATGAACTGAAATGAAAAATTGAGCGATTTCCCCTAAGCACGCAATCTAAAAATTGGTCCAATTGACCTTTTACACATAAAAATTAACTAATCACTTTATGACGTATCGCTCCCATGTAATCTAGTCATTTTTAAATTTAAATGAAAAAATTAAGGAGGTCAAGGAGAGTATAAAAAACCAAGCTGATTTGTTATTTTAAGGACCGAAGCAGTTATGAATTTTTACGAAAAAAGCTTAATTTACCTGTTATACCCTGTCTGGTTTTGAAGCTAGAAAAGCAAGCGCAACGGCTTAATACTTTTTTCGGTAAAATTATAAAAAGCGAATCCGGCTTTTTATTTTTTCTAGCCATGTCCATAGATTCTAAAGGTGTCATTTCAGGTGTTTGTTAATAGGGGGGGGGGGGGGGACAAAAATTTAATCAGAAATCGTCTACGGGAAGCGGTTTTCGAGATATTAGCTTGTCATTTCAGGTGACATATGCTGATAGAGCGGGACAAAAATTTCATCGAGATATTAGCGATTTTACGAATTTTTTTCATGTCAATAGATTCTAAAGGTGTCATTTCAAGGTAGGGGGGACAAAAATTTCATCAGAAATCGTCTACGGCCAACGGTTTTCGAGATATTAACGATTATACGCAATTTTTTGGTGCGACGCATATAATCCTAGTGTTATTGGTCTAATTTTTCACCTAGTGACTTCTATCGAAAAATCCTTCCGCACATCTATTTCTCTTCTTATACCCCGTCGAATGAGCCATCCCTTATCAAAATCGGTGACATTTCATTTTTTTGCGAAATTTTGACTGAAAATTAAATGTTACCGATTTTAACCAATGAGCACTCGTTCGACGCGTACTGAAGAGAGGAATATCCCTACAAAGTTCCGCTAAAAAAGAATAACTGGTTCTCGAGATATCTCCAAAAAACCGCTTCGCTGTGGTGCGACGCATATGTTCCTAGTTTTATTGGTCTAATTTTTCACCTAGTGACTTCTATCGAAAAATTCTTTTGCACGTCTTTTTCTTATCTTATTCCCCGTCGAATGAGCCATCCCTTATCAAAATCGGTGAGATTTAATTTTTTTGGCGAAAAAATCTATAGGCTATAGCCCATGTTTTTTGGCGAAATTTTGGCTGAAAGTCAAATGTCACCGATTTTGACATATGAAGACTCGTTGGACGCGTCTTGAAGAGAGGATTATCCCTACAAAGTTTCGCTGAGAAAACTTTCTTGGTTCTCGAGATATGTTCAAAAAACAGTTTCGCCCTGGTCCGACGCATATGTTGCTAGTTTTATTGGTCTAACTTTTCACCTAGTGATTTATTTTCAAAAATTCTTTTGCAGATCTATTTCTTTTCTCATTCCGCGTCGAATGAGCCATCTCTTATCAAAATCGGTGAGATTTTATTTTTTCGTGAAAAACATCTTAGGCTAGCCCATGTTTTTTGGCGAAATTTTAGCTGAAAATCAAATGTCACCAATTTTGACATATGAGGACTCGTTGGACGCGCATTGAAGAGAGGATTATCCCTGCAAAGTTTCGCTGGGAAAACTTTCTTGGTTCTCGAGATATGTCCAAAAAAACAGTTTCGCCGTGGTCCGACGCATTTGTTGCTAGTTTTATTGGTCTAACTTTTCACCTAGTGATTTATTTTCAAAAATTCTTTTGCAGATATATTTCTTTTCTTATTCCGCGTCGAATGAGCCATCTCTCATCAAAATCGGTGAGATTTTATTTTTTCGTGAAAAAAATCTATTATAGCCAATGTTTTTTGGCGAAATTTTAGCTGAAAATCAAATGTCACCGATTTTGACATATGAGGACTCGTTGGACGCGTATTGAAGAGAGGATTATCCCTACAAAGTTTCGCTGAGAAAACTTTCTTGGTTCGCAAGATATCAGTTGTTTTTGGCGAAATTTTAGCTGAAAATCAAAAGTCACCAATTTTGACATATGAGGACTCGTTGGACGCATATTGAAGAGAGGATTATCCCTACAAAGTTTCGATGAGAAAACTTTCTTGGTTCTCGAGATACGTCCACAAAACAGTTTCGCCGTGGTCCGACGCATTTGTTGCTAGTTTTATTGGTCTAATTTTTCACCTAGTGATTTATTTTCAAAAATTCTTTTGCAGATCTCTTTCTTTTCTTATTCCGCGTCGAATGAGCCATCTCTCATCAAAATCGGTGAGATTTTATTTTTTCGTGAAAAAAATCTATAGGCTAGCCCATGTTTTTTGGCGAAATTTTAGCTGAAAATCAAATGTCACCGATTTTGACATATGAGGACTCGTTGGACGCGTATTGAAGAGAAGATTATCCCTGCAAAGTTTCGCTGAGAAAACTTTCTTGGTTCTCGAGATATGTCCAAAAAATAGTTTCGCCGTGGTCCGACGCATTTGTTGCTAGTTTTATTGGTCTAACTTTTCACCTAGTGATTTATTTTCAAAAATTCTTTTGCAGATCTATTTCTTTTCTTATTCCGCGTCGAATGAGCCGTCTCTCATCAAAATCGGTGAGATTTTATTTTTTCGTGGAAAAAATCTATTATAGCCAATGTTTTTTGGCGAAATTTTAGCTGAAAATCAAATGTCACCGATTTTGACATATGAGGACTCGTTGGACGCGTATTGAAGAGAGGATTATCCCTACAAAGTTTCGCTGAGAAAACTTTCTTGGTTCTCGAGATATGTCCAAAAAACAGTTTCGCCGTGGTCCGACGCATTTGTTGCTAGTTTTATTGGTCTAACTTTTCACCTAGTGATTTATTTTCAAAAATTCTTTTGCAGATCTATTTCTTTTCTTATTCCGCGTCGAATGAGCCATCTCTCATCAAAATCGGTGGGATTTTATTTTTTCGTGAAAAAAATCTATAGGCAGCCATATGTCCAAAAAACAGTTTCGCCGTGGTCCGACGCATTTGTTGCTAGTTTTATTGCTCCAATTTTTCACCTAGTGATTTATTTTCAAAAATTCTTTTGCAGATCTATTTCTTTTCTCATTTCGCGTAAAATGAGCCATCTCTCATCAAAATCGGTGAGATTTTATTTTTTCGTGAAAAAAATCTATAGGCAATAACCCATGTTTTTTGGCGAAATTTTGGCTGAAAATCAAATGTCACCGATTTTGACATATGAGGACTCGTTGGACGCGTATTGAAGAGAGGATTATCCCTGCAAAGTTTCGCTGAGAAAACTTTCTTGGTTCTCGAGATATGTCCAAAAAACAGTTTCGCCGTGGTCCGACGCATTTGTTGCTAGTTTTATTGTTCTAATTTTTCACCTAGTGATTTATTTTCAAAAATTCTTTTGCAGATCTATTTCTTTTCTTATTCCGCGTCGAATGAGCCATCTCTCATCAAAATCGGTGAGATTTTATTTTTTCGTGAAAAAAATCTATAGGCAGCCATATGTCCAAAAAACAGTTTCGCCGTGGTCCGACGCATTTGTTGCTAGTTTTATTGCTCCAATTTTTCACCTAGTGATTTATTTTCAAAAATTCTTTTGCAGATCTATTTCTTTTCTCATTCCGCGTAAAATGAGCCATCTCTCATCAAAATCGGTGAGATTTTATTTTTTCGTGAAAAAAATCTATAGGCAATAACCCATGTTTTTTGGCGAAATTTTGGCTGAAAATCAAATGTCACCGATTTTGACATATGAGGACTCGTTGGACGCGTATTGAAGAGAGGATTATCCCTGCAAAGTTTCGCTGAGAAAACTTTCTTGGTTCTCGAGATATGTCCAAAAAACAGTTTCGCCGTGGTCCGACGCATTTGTTGCTAGTTTTATTGTTCTAATTTTTCACCTAGTGATTTATTTTCAAAACTTCTTTTGCAGATCTATTTCTTTTCTTATTCCGCGTCGAATGAGCCATCTCTCATCAAAATCGGTGAGATTTTATTTTTTCGTGAAAAAAATCTATAGGCAGCCATATGTCCAAAAAACAGTTTCGCCGTGGTCCGACGCATTTGTTGCTAGTTTTATTGCTCCAATTTTTCACCTAGTGATTTATTTTCAAAAATTCTTTTGCAGATCTATTTCTTTTCTCATTCCGCGTAAAATGAGCCATCTCTCATCAAAATCGGTGAGATTTTATTTTTTCGTGAAAAAAATCTATAGGCAATAACCCATGTTTTTTGGCGAAATTTTGGCTGAAAATCAAATGTCACCGATTTTGACATATGAGGACTCGTTGGACGCGTATTGAAGAGAGGATTATCCCTACAAAGTTTCGCTGGGAAAACTTTCTTGGTTCTCGAGATATGTCCAAAAAACAGTTTCGCCGTGGTCCGACGCATTTGTTGCTAGTTTTATTGTTCTAATTTTTCACCTAGTGATTTATTTTCAAAAATTCTTTTGCAGATCTATTTCTTTTCTTATTCCGCGTCGAATGAGCCTTCTCTCATCAAAATCGGTGAGATTTTATTTTTTCGTGAAAAAAATCTATTATAGCCAATGTTTTTTGGCGAAATTTTAGCTGAAAATCAAATGTCACCGATTTTGACATATGAGGACTCGTTGGACGCGTATTGAAGAGAGGATTATCCCTACAAAGTTTCGCTGAGAAAACTTTCTTGGTTCTCGAGATATGTCCAAAAAACAGTTTCGCCGTGGTCCGACGCATTTGTTGCTAGTTTTATTGGTCTAACTTTTCACCTAGTGATTTATTTTCAAAAATTCTTTTGCAGATCTATTTCTTTTCTTATTCCGCGTCGAATGAGCCATCTCTCATCAAAATCGGTGAGATTTTATTTTTTCGTGAAAAAAAATCTATAGGCAGCCATATGTCCAAAAAACAGTTTCGCCGTGGTCCGACGCATTTGTTGCTAGTTTTATTGGTCTAATTTTTCACCTAGTGATTTATTTTCAAAAATTCTTTTGCAGATCTATTTCTTTTCTTATTCCGCGTCGAATGAGCCATCTCTCATCAAAATCGGTGAGATTTTATTTTTTCGTGAAAAAAATCTATAGGCTAGCCCATGTTTTTTGGCGAAATTTTAGCTGAAAATCAAATGTCACCGATTTTGACATATGAGGACTCGTTGGACGCGTATTGAAGAGAGGATTATCCCTACAAAGTTTCGCTGAGAAAACTTCCTTGGTTCTCGAGATATGTCCACAAAACTGTTTCGCCGTGGTCCGACGCATTTGTTGCTAGTTTTATTGGTCTAATTTTTCACCTAGTGATTTATTTTCAAAAATTCTTTTGCAGATCTATTTCTTTTCTTATTCCGCGTCGAATGAGCCATCTCTCATCAAAATCGGTGAGATTTTATTTTTTCGTGAAAAAAATCTATAGGCTAGCTAGCCCATGTTTTTTGGCGAAATTTTAGCTGAAAATCAAATGTCACCGATTTTGACATATGAGGACTCGTTGGACGCGTATTGAAGAGAGGATTATCCCTACAAAGTTTCGCTGAGAAAACTTTCTTGGTTCTCGAGATATGTCCAAAAAACAGTTTCGCCGTGGTCTGACGCATATGTTGCTAGTTTTATTGGTCTAATTTTTCACCTAGTGTTTTATTTTCAAAAATTCTTTTGCAGATCTATTTCTTTTCTTATTCCGCGTCGAATGAGCCACCTCGCATCAAAATCGGTGAGATTTTATTTTTTCGTGAAAAAAATCTATAGGCTATAGCCCATGTTTTTTGGCGAAATTTTGGCTGAAAGTCAAATGTCACCGATTTTGACATATGAGGACTCGTTGGACGCGTATTGAAGAGAGGATTATCCCTACAAAGTTTCGCTGAGAAAACTTTCTTGGTTCTCGAGATATGTCCAAAAAACAGTTTCGCCGTGGTCCGACGCATTTGTTGCTAGTTTTATTGGTCTAACTTTTCACCGAGTGATTTATTTTCAAAAATTCTTTTGCAGATCTATTTCTTTTCTTATTCCGCGTCGAATGAGCCATCTCGCATCAAAATCGGTGAGATTTAATTTTTTCGTGAAAAAAATCTATAGGAGCCCATGTTTTTTGGCGAAATTTTAGCTGAAAATCAAATGTCACCGATTTTGACATATGAGGACTCGTTGGACGCGTATTGAAGAGAGGATTATCCCTACAAAGTTTCGCTGAGAAAACTTTCTTGGTTCTCGAGATATGTTCAAAAAACAGTTTCGCCCTGGTCCGACGCATATGTTGCTAGTTTTGTTGGTCTAACTTTTCACCTAGTGATTTATTTTCAAAAATTCTTTTGCAGATCTATTTCTTTTCTTATTCCGCGTCGAATGAGCCATCTCTCATCAAAATCGGTGAGATTTTATTTTTTCGTGAAAAAAATCTATTATAGCCAATGTTTTTTGGCGAAATTTTAGCTGAAAATCAAATGTCACCGATTTTGACATATGAGGACTCGTTGGACGCGTATTGAAGAGAGGATTATCCCTACAAAGTTTCGCTGAGAAAACTTTCTTGGTTCGCAAGATATCAGTTGTTTTTTGGCGAAATTTTAGCTGAAAATCAAATGTCACCAATTTTGACATATGAGGACTCGTTGGACGCATATTGAAGAGAGGATTATCCCTACAAAGTTTCGATGAGAAAACTTTCTTGGTTCTCGAGATACGTCCACAAAACAGTTTCGCCGTGGTCCGACGCATTTGTTGCTAGTTTTATTGGTCTAATTTTTCACCTAGTGATTTATTTTCAAAAATTCTTTTGCAGATCTCTTTCTTTTCTTATTCCGCGTCGAATGAGCCATCTCTCATCAAAATCGGTGAGATATTATTTTATCGTGAAAAAAATCTATAGGCTAGCCCATGTTTTTTGGCGAAATTTTAGCTGAAAATCAAATGTCACCGATTTTGACATATGAGGACTCGTTGGACGCGTATTGAAGAGAAGATTATCCCTGCAAAGTTTCGCTGAGAAAACTTTCTTGGTTCTCGAGATATGTCCAAAAAACAGTTTCGCCGTGGTCCGACGCATTTGTTGCTAGTTTTATTGCTCTAATTTTTCACCTAGTGATTTATTTTCAAAAATTCTTTTGCAGATCTATTTCTTTTCTTATTCTGCGTCAAATGAGCCATCTCGCATCAAAATCGGTGAGATTTTATTTTTTCGTGAAAAAAATCTATAGGCTAGCCCATGTTTTTTGGAGAAATTTTGGCTGAAAATCAAATGTCATCGATTTTGACATATGAGTACTCGTTGGACGCGTATTGAAGAGAAGATTATCCCTGCAAAGTTTCGCTGAGAAAACTTTCTTGGTTCTCGAGATATGTCCAAAAAACAGTTTCGCCGTGGTCCGACGCATTTGTTGCTAGTTTTATTGGTCTAACTTTTCACCTAGTGATTTATTTTCAAAAATTCTTTTGCAGATCTATTTCTTTTCTTATTCCGCGTCGAATGAGCCATCTCTCATCAAAATCGGTGAGATTTTATTTTTTCGTGAAAAAAATCTATAGGCAGCCATATGTCCAAAAAACAGTTTCGCCGTGGTCCGACGCATTTGTTGCTAGTTTTATTGCTCTAATTTTTCACCTAGTGATTTATTTTCAAAAATTCTTTTGCAGATCTATTTCTTTTCTCATTCCGCGTAAAATGAGCCATCTCTCATCAAAATCGGTGAGATTTTATTTTTTCGTGAAAAAAATCTATAGGCAATAACCCATGTTTTTTGGCGAAATTTTGGCTGAAAATCAAATGTCACCGATTTTGACATATGAGGACTCGTTGGACGCGTATTGAAGAGAGGATTATCCCTACAAAGTTTCGCTGAGAAAACTTTCTTGGCTCTCGAGATATGTCCAAAAAACTGTTCCGCCGTGGTCCGACGCATTTGTTGCTAGTTTTATTGCTCTAATTTTTCACCTAGTGATTTATTTTCAAAAATTCTTTTGCAGATCTATTTCTTTTCTTATTCCGCGTGGAATGAGCCATCTCGCATCAAAATCGGTGAGATTTTATTTTTTCGTGAAAAAAATCTATAGGCTATAGCCCATGTTTTTTGGCGAAATTTTAGCTGAAAATCAAATGTCACCGATTTTGACATATGTGGATTCGTTGGACGCGTATTGAAGAGAGGATTATCCCTGCAAAGTTTCGCCGAGAAAACTTTCTTGGTTCTCGAGATATGTCCAAAAAACTGTTTCGCCGTGGTCCGACGCATTTGTTGCTAGTTTTATTGCTCTAATTTTTCACCTAGTGATTTATTTTCAAAAATTCTTTTGCAGATCTATTTCTTTTCTCATTCCGCGTCAAATGAGCCATCTCTCATCAAAATCGGTGAGATTTTATTTTTTCGTGAAAAAAATCTATAGGCAATAACCCATGTTTTTTGGCGAAATTTTGGCTGAAAATCAAATGTCACCGATTTTGACATATGAGGACTCGTTGGACGCGTATTGAAGAGAGGATTATCCCTGCAAAGTTTCGCTGAGAAAACTTTCTTGGTTCTCGAGATATGTCCAAAAAACAGTTTCGCCGTGGTCCGACGCATTTGTTGCTAGTTTTATTGTTCTAATTTTTCACCTAGTGATTTATTTTCAAAAATTCTTTTGCAGATCTATTTCTTTTCTTATTCCGCGTCGAATGAGCCATCTCTCATCAAAATCGGTGAGATTTTATTTTTTCGTGAAAAAAAACTATAGGCTATAGCCCATGTTTTTTGGCGAAATTTTAGCTGAAAATCAAATGTCACCGATTTTGACATATGAGGACTCGTTGGACGCGTATTGAAGAGAGGATTATCCCTACAAAGTTTCGCTGAGAAAACTTTCTTGGTTCTCGAGATATGTCCAAAAAACAGTTTCGCCGTGGTCCGACGCATTTGTTGCTAGTTTTATTGGTCTAACTTTTCACCTAGTGATTTATTTTCAAAAATTCTTTTGCAGATCTATTTCTTTTCTTATTCCGCGTCGAATGAGCCATCTCGCATCAAAATCGGTGAGATTTTAGTTTTTTGTGAAATAAATCTATAGGCTATAGCCCATGTTTTTTGGCGAAATTTTAGCTGAAAATCAAATGTCACCGATTTTGACATATGAGGACTCGTTGGACGCGTATTAAAGAGAGGATTATCCCTACAAGGTTTCGCTGAGAAAACTTTCTTGGCTCTCGAGATATGTCCAAAAAACAGTTTCGCCGTGGTCCGACGCATTTGTTGCTAGTTTTATTGCTCTAATTTTTCACCTAGTGATTTATTTTCAAAAATTCTTTTGCACATCTATTTCTTTTCTTATTCCGCGTCGAATGAGCCATCTCGCATCAAAATCGGTGAGATTTTATTTTTTCGTGAAATAAATCTATAGGCTATAGCCCGTGTTTTTTGGCGAAATTTTAGCTGAAAATCAAATGTCTCCGATTTTGACATATGAGGACTCGTTGGACGCGTATTGAAGAGAGGATTATCCCTACAAAGTTTCGCTGAGAAAACTTCCTTGGTTCTCGAGATATGTCCACAAAACTGTTTCGCCGTGGACCGACGCATTTGTTGCTAGTTTTATTGGTCTAACTTTTCACCTAGTGATTTATTTTCAAAAATTCTTTTGCAGATCTATTTCTTTTCTCATTCCGCGTCAAATGAGCCATCTCTCATCAAAATCGGTGAGATTTTATTTTTTCGTGAAAAAAATCTATAGGCTATAGCCCATGTTTTTTGGCGAAATTTTGGCTGAAAATCAAATGCCACCGATTTTGACATATGAGGACTCGTTGGACGCGTATTGAAGAGAGGATTATCCCTACAAAGTTTCGCTGAGAAAACTTTCTTGGTCTCGAGATATGTCCAAAAAACAGTTTCGCCGTGGTCCGACGCATTTGTTGCTAGTTTTATTGGTCTAACTTTTCACCGAGTGATTTATTTTCAAAAATTCTTTTGTAGATCTATTTCTTTTCTCATTCCGCGTCAAATGAGCCATCTCTCATCAAAATCGGTGAGATTTTATTTTTTCGTGAAAAAAATCTATAGGCTATAGTCCATGTTTTTTGGCGAAATTTTGGTTGAAAATCAAATGTCACCGATTTTGACATATGAGGACTCGTTGGACGCGTATTGAAGAGAGGATTATCCCTGCAAAGTTTCGCTGAGAAAACTTTCTTGGTTCTCGAGATATGTCCAAAAAACAGTTTCGCCGTGGTCCGACGCATTTGTTGCTAGTTTTATTGGTCTAACTTTTCACCGAGTGATTTGTTTTCAAAAATTCTTTTGCAGATCTATTTCTTTTCTCATTCCGCGTCAAATGAGCCATCTCTCATCAAAATCGGTGAGATTTTATTTTTTCGTGAAAAAAATCTATAGTATAGCCCATGTTTTTTGGCGAAATTTTGGCTGAAAATCAAATGTCACCGATTTTGACATATGAGGACTCGTTGGACGCGTATTGAAGAGAGGATTATCCCTGCAAAGTTTCGCTGAGAAAACTTTCTTGGTTCTCGAGATATGTCCAAAAAACATTTTCGCCGTGGTCCGACGCATTTGTTGCTAGTTTTATTGGTCTAACTTTTCACCGAGTGATTTATTTTCAAAAATTCTTTTGTAGATCTATTTCTTTTCTCATTCCGCGTCAAATGAGCCATCTCTCATCAAAATCGGTGAGATTTTATTTTTTCGTGAAAAAAATCTATAGGCTATAGCCCATGTTTTTTGGCGAAATTTTAGCTGAAAATCAAATGTCACCGATTTTGACATATGAGGACTCGTTGGACGCGTATTGAAGAGAGGATTATCCCTGCAAAGTTTCGCTGAGAAAACGTTCTTGGTTCTCGAGATATGTCCAAAAAACAGTTTCGCCGTGGTCCGACGCATTTGTTGCTAGTTTTATTGGTCTAATTTTTCACCTAGTGATTTATTTTCAAAAATTCTTTTGCAGATATATTTCTTTTCTTATTCCGCGTCGAATGAGCCATCTCTCATCAAAATCGGTGAGATTTTATTTTTTCGTGAAAAAAATCTATAGGCTATAGCCCATGTTTTTTGGCGAAATTTTAGCTGAAAATCAAATGTCACCGATTTTGACATATGAGGACTCGTTGGACGCGTATTGAAGAGAGGATTATCCCTACAAAGTTTCGCTGGGAAAACTTTTTTGGTTCTCGAGATATGTCCAAAAAACCGTTTCGCCGTGGTCCGACGCATTTGTTGCTAGTTTTATTGCTCTAATTTTTCACCTAGTGATTTATTTTCAAAAATTCTTTCGCAGATCTATTTCTTTTCTCATTCCGCGTCAAATGAGCCATCTCTCATCAAAATCGGTGAGATTTTATTTTTTCGTGAAAAAAATCTATAGGCTATAGCAGTATAGCCCATGTTTTTTGGCGAAATTTTGGCTGAAAATCAAATGCCACCGATTTTGACATATGAGGACTCGTTGGACGCGTATTGAAGAGAGGATTATCCCTACAAAGTTTCGCTGAGAAAACGTTCTTGGTTCTCGAGATATGTCCAAAAAACAGTTTCGCCGTGGTCCGACGCATTTGTTGCTAGTTTTATTGGTCTAACTTTTCACCGAGTGATTTATTTTCAAAAATTCTTTTGCAGATCTATTTCTTTTCTCATTCCGCGTCAAATGAGCCATCTCTCATCAAAATCGGTGAGATTTTATTTTTTCGTGAAAAAAATCTATAGGCTATAGCCCATGTTTTTTGGCGAAATTTTGGCTGAAAATCAAATGCCACCGATTTTGACATATGAGGACTCGTTGGACGCGTATTGAAGAGAGGATTATCCCTGCAAAGTTTCGCTGAGAAAACTTTCTTGGTTCTCGAGATATGTCCAAAAAACAGTTTCGCCGTGGTCCGACGCATTTGTTGCTAGTTTTATTGGTCTAACTTTTCACCGAGTGATTTATTTTCAAAAATTCTTTTGCAGATCTATTTCTTTTCTCATTCCGCGTCAAATGAGCCATCTCTCATCAAAATCGGTGAGATTTTATTTTTTCGTGAAAAAAATCTATAGGCTATAGCCCATGTTTTTTGGCGAAATTTTAGCTGAAAATCAAATGTCACCGATTTTGACATATGAGGACTCGTTGGACGCGTATTGAAGAGAGGATTATCCCTACAAAGTTTCGCTGGGAAAACTTTTTTGGTTCTCGAGATATGTCCAAAAAACCGTTTCGCCGTGGTCCGACGCATTTGTTGCTAGTTTTATTGCTCTAATTTTTCACCTAGTGATTTATTTTCAAAAATTCTTTCGCAGATCTATTTCTTTTCTCATTCCGCGTCAAATGAGCCATCTCTCATCAAATTCGGTGAGATTTTATTTTTTCGTGAAAAAAATCTATAGGCTATAGCAGTATAGCCCATGTTTTTTGGCGAAATTTTGGCTGAAAATCAAATGTCACCGATTTTGACATATGAGGACTCGTTGGACGCGTATTGAAGAGAGGATTATGCCTGCAAAATTTCGCTGAGAAAACTTTCTTGGTTCTCGAGATATGTCCAAAAAACAGTTTCGCCGTGGTCCGACGCATTTGTTGCTAGTTTTATTGGTCTAATTTTTCACCTAGTGATTTATTTTCAAAAATTCTTTTGCAGATCTATTTCTTTTCTTATTCCGCGTCGAATGAGCCATCTCTCATCAAAATCGGTGAGATTTTATTTTTTCGTGAAAAAAATCTATAGGCTATAGCCCATGTTTTTTGGCGAAATTTTGGCTGAAAATCAAATGTCACCGATTTTGACATATGAGGACTCGTTGGACGCGTATTGAAGAGAGGATTATCCCTGCAAAGTTTCGCTGAGAAAACGTTCTTGGTTCTCGAGATATGTCCAAAAAACAGTTTCGCCGTGGTCCGACGCATTTGTTGCTAGTTTTATTGGTCTAATTTTTCACCTAGTGATTTATTTTCAAAAATTCTTTTGCAGATATATTTCTTTTCTTATTCCGCGTCGAATGAGCCATCTCTCATCAAAATCGGTGAGATTTTATTTTTTCGTGAAAAAAATCTATAGGCTATAGCCCATGTTTTTTGGCGAAATTTTGGCTGAAAATCAAATGCCACCGATTTTGACATATGAGGACTCGTTGGACGCGTATTGAAGAGAGGATTATCCCTACAAAGTTTCGCTGAGAAAACGTTCTTGGTTCTCGAGATATGTCCAAAAAACAGTTTCGCCGTGGTCCGACGCATTTGTTGCTAGTTTTATTGGTCTAACTTTTCACCTAGTGATTTATTTTCAAAAATTCTTTTGCAGATCTATTTCTTTTCTTATTCCGCGTCGAATGAGCCATCTCTCATCAAAATCGGTGAGATTTTATTTTTTCGTGAAAAAAATCTATAGGCTATAGCCCATGTTTTTTGGCGAAATTTTGGCTGAAAATCAAATGTCACCGATTTTGACATATGAGGACTCGTTGGACGCGTATTGAAGAGAGGATTATCCCTACAAAGTTTCGCTGAGAAAACTTTCTTGGTTCTCGAGATATGTCCCAAAAACAGTTTCGCCGTGGTACGACGCATTTGTTGCTAGTTTTATTGGTCTAATTTTTCACCTAGTGATTTATTTTCAAAAATTCTTTTGCAGATCTATTTCTTTTCTTATTCCGCGTCGAATGAGCCATCTCTCATCAAAATCGGTGAGATTTTATTTTTTCGTGAAAAAAATCTATAGGCTATAGCCCATGTTTTTTGGCGAAATTTTGGCTGAAAATCAAATGCCACCGATTTTGACATATGAGGACTCGTTGGACGCGTATTGAAGAGAGGATTATCCCTACAAAGTTTCGCTGAGAAAACGTTCTTGGTTCTCGAGATATGTCCAAAAAACAGTTTCGCCGTGGTCCGACGCATTTGTTGCTAGTTTTATTGGTCTAACTTTTCACCGAGTGATTTATTTTCAAAAATTCTTTTGCAGATCTATTTCTTTTCTCATTCCGCGTCAAATGAGCCATCTCTCATCAAAATCGGTGAGATTTTATTTTTTCGTGAAAAAAATCTATAGGCTATAGCCCATGTTTTTTGGCGAAATTTTAGCTGAAAATCAAATGTCACCGATTTTGACATATGAGGACTCGTTGGACGCGTATTGAAGAGAGGATTATCCCTACAAAGTTTCGCTGGGAAAACTTTTTTGGTTCTCGAGATATGTCCAAAAAACCGTTTCGCCGTGGTCCGACGCATTTGTTGCTAGTTTTATTGCTCTAATTTTTCACCTAGTGATTTATTTTCAAAAATTCTTTCGCAGATCTATTTCTTTTCTCATTCCGCGTCAAATGAGCCATCTCTCATCAAAATCGGTGAGATTTTATTTTTTCGTGAAAAAAATCTATAGGCTATAGCCCATGTTTTTTGGCGAAATTTTGGCTGAAAATCAAATGTCACCGATTTTGACATATGAGGACTCGTTGGACGCGTATTGAAGAGAGGATTATGCCTGCAAAATTTCGCTGAGAAAACTTTCTTGGTTCTCGAGATATGTCCAAAAAACAGTTTCGCCGTGGTCCGACGCATTTGTTGCTAGTTTTATTGGTCTAATTTTTCACCTAGTGATTTATTTTCAAAAATTCTTTTGCAGATCTATTTCTTTTCTTATTCCGCGTCGAATGAGCCATATCTCATCAAAATCGGTGAGATTTTATTTTTTCGTGAAAAAAATCTATAGGCTATAGCCCATGTTTTTTGGCGAAATTTTGGCTGAAAATCAAATGTCACCGATTTTGACATATGAGGACTCGTTGGACGCGTATTGAAGAGAGGATTATCCCTACAAAGTTTCGCTGAGAAAACTTTCTTGGTTCTCGAGATATGTCCCAAAAACAGTTTCGCCGTGGTACGACGCATTTGTTGCTAGTTTTATTGGTCTAATTTTTCACCTAGTGATTTATTTTCAAAAATTCTTTTGCAGATCTATTTCTTTTCTTATTCCGCGTCGAATGAGCCATCTCTCATCAAAATCGGTGAGATTTTATTTTTTCGTGAAAAAAATCTATAGGCTATAGCCCATGTTTTTTGGCGAAATTTTGGCTGAAAATCAAATGTCACCGATTTTGACATATGACGACTCGTTGGACGCGTATTGAAGAGAGGATTATCCCTACAAAGTTTCGCTGAGAAAACTTTCTTGGTTCTCGAGATATGTCCAAAAAACAGTTTCGCCGTGGTCCGACGCATTTGTTGCTAGTTTTATTGGTCTAATTTTTCACCTAGTGATTTATTTTCAAAAATTCTTTTGCAGATCTATTTCTTTTCTTATTCCGCGTCGAATGAGCCATCTCGCATCAAAATCGGTGAGATTTTATTTTTTCGTGAAAAAAATCTATAGGCTATAGCCCATGTTTTTTGGCGAAATTTTAGCTGAAAATCAAATGTCACCGATTTTGACATATGAGGACTCGTTGGACGCGTATTGAAGAGAGGATTATCCCTACAAAGTTTCGCTGAGAAAACTTTCTTGGTTCTCGAGATATGTCCAAAAAACAGTTTCGCCGTGGTCCGACGCATTTGTTGCTAGTTTTATTGGTCTAATTTTTCACCTAGTGATTTATTTTCAAAAATTCTTTTGCAGATCTATTTCTTTTCTTATTCCGCGTCGAATGAGCCATCTCTCATCAAAATCGGTGAGATTTTATTTTTTCGCGAAAAAAATCTATAGGCTATAGCCCATGTTTCGCTGAGAAAGTTTTCTTGGTTCTCGAGATATGTCCCAAAAACAGTTTCGCCGTGGTCCGACGCATATGTTGCTAGTTTTATTGGTCTAATTTTTCACCTAGTGATTCATTTTCAAAAATTCTTTTGCAGATCTATTTCTTTTCTTATTCCGCGTCGAATGAGCCATCTCTCATCAAAATCGGTGAGATTTTATTTTTTCGTGAAAAAAATCTATAGGCTATAGCCCATGTTTTTTGGCGAAATTTTAGCTGAAAATCGAATGTCACCGATTTTGACATATGAGGACTCGTTGGACGCACATTGAAGAGAGGATTATCCCTGCAAAGTTTCGCTGAGAAAACTTTCTTGGTTCTCGAGATATGTCCACAAAACAGTTTCGCCGTGGTCCGACGCATTTGTTGCTAGTTTTATTGGTCTAATTTTTCACCTAGTGATTTATTTTCAAAAATTCTTTTGCAGATCTATTTCTTTTCTTATTCCGCGTCGAATGAGCCATCTCTCATCAAAATCGGTGAGATTTTATTTTTCCGTGAAAAAAATCTATAGGCTATAGCCCATGTTTTTTGGCGAAATTTTAGCTGAAAATCAAATGTCACCGATTTTGACATATGAGGACTCGTTGGACGCGTATTGAAGAGAGGATTATCCCTACAAAGTTTCGCTGGGAAAACTTTCTTGGTTCTCGAGATATGTCCAAAAAACAGTTTCGCCGTGGTCCGACGCATTTGTTGCTAGTTTTATTGGTCTAACTTTTCACCGAGTGATTTATTTTCAAAAATTCTTTTGCAGATCTATTTCTTTTCTTATTCCGCGTCGAATGAGCCATCTCGCATCAAAATCGGTGAGATTTTATTTTTTCGTGAAAAAAATCTATAGGCTATAGCCCATGTTTTTTGGCGAAATTTTAGCTGAAAATCAAATGTCACCGATTTTGACATATGAGGACTCGTTGGAGGCGTATTGAAGAGAGGATTATCCCTACAAAGTTTCGCTGAGAAAACTTCCTTGGTTCTCGAGATATGTCCACAAAACAGTTTCGCCGTGGTCCGACGCATTTGTTGCTAGTTTTATTGGTCTAATTTTTCACCTAGTGATTTATTTTCAAAAATTCTTTTGCAGATCTATTTCTTTTCTTATTCCGCGTCGAATGAGCCATCTCTCATCAAAATCGGTGAGATTTTATTTTTTCGTGAAAAAAATCTATAGGCTATAGCCCATGTTTTTTGGCGAAATTTTAGCTGAAAATCAAATGTCACCGATTTTGACATATGAGGACTCGTTGGACGCGTATTGAAGAGAGGATTATCCCTACAAAGTTTCGCTGGGAAAACTTTTTTGGTTCTCGAGATATGTCCAAAAAACAGTTTCGCCGTGGTCCGACGCATTTGTTGCTAGTTTTATTGGTCTAACTTTTCACCGAGTGATTTATTTTCAAAAATTCTTTTGCAGATCTATTTCTTTTCTTATTCCGCGTCGAATGAGCCATCTCTCATCAAAATCGGTGAGATTTTATTTTTTCGTGAAAAAAATCTATAGGCTATAGCCCATGTTTTTTGGCGAAATTTTAGCTGAAAATCAAATGTCACCGATTTTGACATATGAGGACTCGTTGGACGCGTATTGAAGAGAGGATTATCCCTACAAAGTTTCGCTGGGAAAACTTTTTTGGTTCTCGAGATATGTCCAAAAAACAGTTTCGCCGTGGTCCGACGCATTTGTTGCTAGTTTTATTGGTCTAACTTTTCACCGAGTGATTTATTTTCAAAAATTCTTTTGCAGATCTATTTCTTTTCTTATTCCGCGTCGAATGAGCCATCTCTCATCAAAATCGGTGAGATTTTATTTTTTCGTGAAAAAAATCTATAGGCTATAGCCCATGTTTTTTGGCGAAATTTTAGCTGAAAATCAAATGTCACCGATTTTGACATATGAGGACTCGTTGGACGCGTATTGAAGAGAGATATGTCCAAAAAACAATTTCGACGTGGTCCGACGCATTTGTTGCTAGTTTTATTGGTCTAATTTTTCACCTAGTGATTTATTTTCAAAAATTCTTTTGCAGATCTATTTCTTTTCTTATTCCGCGTCGAATGAGCCATCTCTCATCAAAATCGGTGAGATTTTATTTTTTCGTGAAAAAAATCTATAGGCTATAGCCCATGTTTTTTGGCGAAATTTTAGCTGAAAATCTAATGTCACCGATTTTGACATATGAGGACTCGTTGGACGCGTATTGAAGAGAGGATTATCCCTACAAAGTTTCGCTGGGAAAACTTTTTTGGTTCTCGAGATATGTCCAAAAAACAGTTTCGCCGTGGTCCGACGCATTTGTTGCTAGTTTTATTGGTCTAACTTTTCACCGAGTGATTTATTTTCAAAAATTCTTTTGCAGATCTATTTCTTTTCTTATTCCGCGTCGAATGAGCCATCTCTCATCAAAATCGGTGAGATTTTATTTTTTCGTGAAAAAAATCTATAGGCTATAGCCCATGTTTTTTGGCGAAATTTTAGCTGAAAATCAAATGTCACCGATTTTGACATATGAGGACTCGTTGGACGCGTATTGAAGAGAGATATGTCCAAAAAACAATTTCGACGTGGTCCGACGCATTTGTTGCTAGTTTTATTGGTCTAATTTTTCACCTAGTGATTTATTTTCAAAAATTCTTTTGCAGATCTATTTCTTTTCTTATTCCGCGTCGAATGAGCCATCTCTCATCAAAATCGGTGAGATTTTATTTTTCGTGAAAAAAATCTATAGGCTATATAGCCCATGTTTTTTGGCGAAATTTTGGCTGAAAATCAAATGTCACCGATTTTGACATATGACGACTCGTTGGACGCGTATTGAAGAGAGGATTATCCCTACAAAGTTTCGCTGAGAAAACATTCTTGGTTCTCGAGATATGTCCAAAAAACAGTTTCGCCGTGGTCCCACGCATTTGTTGCTAGTTTTATTGGTCTAATTTTTCACCTAGTGATTTATTTTCAAAAATTCTTTTGCAGATCTATTTCTTTTCTTATTCCGCGTCGAATGAGCCATCTCTCATCAAAATCGGTGAGATTTTATTTTTTCGTGAAAAAAATCTATAGGCTATAGCCCATGTTTTTTGGCGAAATTTTGGCTGAAAATCAAATGTCACCGATTTTGACATATGAGGACTCGTTGGACGCGTATTGAAGAGAGGATTATCCCTACAAAGTTTCGCTGAGAAAACTTTCTTGGTTCTCGAGATATGTCCCAAAAACAGTTTCGCCGTGGTCCGACGCATTTGTTGCTAGTTTTATTGGTCTAATTTTTCACCTAGTGATTTATTTTCAAAAATTCTTTTGCAGATCTATTTCTTTTCTTATTCCGCGTCGAATGAGCCATCTCTCATCAAAATCGGTGAGATTTTATTTTTTCGTGAAAAAAATCTATAGGCTATAGCCCATGTTTTTTGGCGAAATTTTGGCTGAAAATCAAATGTCACCGATTTTGACATATGACGACTCGTTGGACGCGTATTGAAGAGAGGATTATCCCTACAAAGTTTCGCTGAGAAAACTTTCTTGGTTCTCGAGATATGTCCAAAAAACAGTTTCGCCGTGGTCCGACGCATTTGTTGCTAGTTTTATTGGTCTAATTTTTCACCTAGTGATTTATTTTCAAAAATTCTTTTGCAGATCTATTTCTTTTCTTATTCCGCGTCGAATGAGCCATCTCTCATCAAAATCGGTGAGATTTTATTTTTTCGCGAAAAAAATCTATAGGCTATAGCCCATGTTTCGCTGAGAAAGTTTTCTTGGTTCTCGAGATATGTCCCAAAAACAGTTTCGCCGTGGTCCGACGCATATGTTGCTAGTTTTATTGGTCTAATTTTTCACCTAGTGATTTATTTTCAAAAATTCTTTTGCAGATCTATTTCTTTTCTTATTCCGCGTCGAATGAGCCATCTCTCATCAAAATCGGTGAGATTTTATTTTTTCGTGAAAAAAATCTATAGCCCATGTTTTTTGGCGAAATTTTAGCTGAAAATCAAATGTCACCGATTTTGACATATGAGGACTCGTTGGACGCGTATTGAAGAGAGGATTATCCCTACAAAGTTTCGCTGAGAAAACTTTCTTGGTTCTCGAGATATGTCCAAAAAACAGTTTCGCCGTGGTCCGACGCATTTGTTGCTAGTTTTATTGGTCTAATTTTTCACCTAGTGATTTATTTTCAAAAATTCTTTTGCAGATCTATTTCTTTTCTTATTCCGCGTCGAATGAGCCATCTCTCATCAAAATCGGTGAGATTTTATTTTTTCGTGAAAAAAATCTATAGGCTATAGCCCATGTTTTTTGGCGAAATTTTAGCTGAAAATCTAATGTCACCGATTTTGACATATGAGGACTCGTTGGACGCGTATTGAAGAGAGGATTATCCCTACAAAGTTTCGCTGGGAAAACTTTTTTGGTTCTCGAGATATGTCCAAAAAACAGTTTCGCCGTGGTCCGACGCATTTGTTGCTAGTTTTATTGGTCTAACTTTTCACCGAGTGATTTATTTTCAAAAATTCTTTTGCAGATCTATTTCTTTTCTTATTCCGCGTCGAATGAGCCATCTCTCATCAAAATCGGTGAGATTTTATTTTTTCGTGAAAAAAATCTATAGGCTATAGCCCATGTTTTTTGGCGAAATTTTAGCTGAAAATCAAATGTCACCGATTTTGACATATGAGGACTCGTTGGACGCGTATTGAAGAGAGATATGTCCAAAAAACAATTTCGACGTGGTCCGACGCATTTGTTGCTAGTTTTATTGGTCTAATTTTTCACCTAGTGATTTATTTTCAAAAATTCTTTTGCAGATCTATTTCTTTTCTTATTCCGCGTCGAATGAGCCATCTCTCATCAAAATCGGTGAGATTTTATTTTTCGTGAAAAAAATCTATAGGCTATATAGCCCATGTTTTTTGGCGAAATTTTGGCTGAAAATCAAATGTCACCGATTTTGACATATGACGACTCGTTGGACGCGTATTGAAGAGAGGATTATCCCTACAAAGTTTCGCTGAGAAAACATTCTTGGTTCTCGAGATATGTCCAAAAAACAGTTTCGCCGTGGTCCCACGCATTTGTTGCTAGTTTTATTGGTCTAATTTTTCACCTAGTGATTTATTTTCAAAAATTCTTTTGCAGATCTATTTCTTTTCTTATTCCGCGTCGAATGAGCCATCTCTCATCAAAATCGGTGAGATTTTATTTTTTCGTGAAAAAAATCTATAGGCTATAGCCCATGTTTTTTGGCGAAATTTTGGCTGAAAATCAAATGTCACCGATTTTGACATATGAGGACTCGTTGGACGCGTATTGAAGAGAGGATTATCCCTACAAAGTTTCGCTGAGAAAACTTTCTTGGTTCTCGAGATATGTCCCAAAAACAGTTTCGCCGTGGTCCGACGCATTTGTTGCTAGTTTTATTGGTCTAATTTTTCACCTAGTGATTTATTTTCAAAAATTCTTTTGCAGATCTATTTCTTTTCTTATTCCGCGTCGAATGAGCCATCTCTCATCAAAATCGGTGAGATTTTATTTTTTCGTGAAAAAAATCTATAGGCTATAGCCCATGTTTTTTGGCGAAATTTTGGCTGAAAATCAAATGTCACCGATTTTGACATATGACGACTCGTTGGACGCGTATTGAAGAGAGGATTATCCCTACAAAGTTTCGCTGAGAAAACTTTCTTGGTTCTCGAGATATGTCCAAAAAACAGTTTCGCCGTGGTCCGACGCATTTGTTGCTAGTTTTATTGGTCTAATTTTTCACCTAGTGATTTATTTTCAAAAATTCTTTTGCAGATCTATTTCTTTTCTTATTCCGCGTCGAATGAGCCATCTCTCATCAAAATCGGTGAGATTTTATTTTTTCGCGAAAAAAATCTATAGGCTATAGCCCATGTTTCGCTGAGAAAGTTTTCTTGGTTCTCGAGATATGTCCCAAAAACAGTTTCGCCGTGGTCCGACGCATATGTTGCTAGTTTTATTGGTCTAATTTTTCACCTAGTGATTTATTTTCAAAAATTCTTTTGCAGATCTATTTCTTTTCTTATTCCGCGTCGAATGAGCCATCTCTCATCAAAATCGGTGAGATTTTATTTTTTCGTGAAAAAAATCTATAGCCCATGTTTTTTGGCGAAATTTTAGCTGAAAATCAAATGTCACCGATTTTGACATATGAGGACTCGTTGGACGCGTATTGAAGAGAGGATTATCCCTACAAAGTTTCGCTGAGAAAACTTTCTTGGTTCTCGAGATATGTCCAAAAAACAGTTTCGCCGTGGTCCGACGCATTTGTTGCTAGTTTTATTGGTCTAATTTTTCACCTAGTGATTTATTTTCAAAAATTCTTTTGCAGATCTATTTCTTTTCTTATTCCGCGTCGAATGAGCCATCTCTCATCAAAATCGGTGAGATTTTATTTTTTCGTGAAAAAAATCTATAGGCTATAGCCCATGTTTTTTGGCGAAATTTTAGCTGAAAATCAAATGTCACCGATTTTGACATATGAGGACTCGTTGGACGCGTATTGAAGAGAGGATTATCCCTACAAAGTTTCGCTGGGAAAACTTTTTTGGTTCTCGAGATATGTCCAAAAAACAGTTTCGCCGTGGTCCGACGCATTTGTTGCTAGTTTTATTGGTCTAACTTTTCACCGAGTGATTTATTTTCAAAAATTCTTTTGCAGATCTATTTCTTTTCTTATTCCGCGTCGAATGAGCCATCTCTCATCAAAATCGGTGAGATTTTATTTTTTCGTGAAAAAAATCTATAGGCTATAGCCCATGTTTTTTGGCGAAATTTTAGCTGAAAATCAAATGTCACCGATTTTGACATATGAGGACTCGTTGGACGCGTATTGAAGAGAGATATGTCCAAAAAACAATTTCGACGTGGTCCGACGCATTTGTTGCTAGTTTTATTGGTCTAATTTTTCACCTAGTGATTTATTTTCAAAAATTCTTTTGCAGATCTATTTCTTTTCTTATTCCGCGTCGAATGAGCCATCTCTCATCAAAATCGGTGAGATTTTATTTTTCGTGAAAAAAATCTATAGGCTATATAGCCCATGTTTTTTGGCGAAATTTTGGCTGAAAATCAAATGTCACCGATTTTGACATATGACGACTCGTTGGACGCGTATTGAAGAGAGGATTATCCCTACAAAGTTTCGCTGGGAAAACTTTTTTGGTTCTCGAGATATGTCCAAAAAACAGTTTCGCCGTGGTCCGACGCATTTGTTGCTAGTTTTATTGGTCTAATTTTTCACCTAGTGATTTATTTTCAAAAATTCTTTTGCAGATCTATTTCTTTTCTTATTCCGCGTCGAATGAGCCATCTCTCATCAAAATCGGTGAGATTTTATTTTTTCGTGAAAAAAATCTATAGGCTATAGCCCATGTTTTTTGGCGAAATTTTGGCTGAAAATCAAATGTCACCGATTTTGACATATGAGGACTCGTTGGACGCGTATTGAAGAGAGGATTATCCCTACAAAGTTTCGCTGAGAAAACTTTCTTGGTTCTCGAGATATGTCCCAAAAACAGTTTCGCCGTGGTCCGACGCATTTGTTGCTAGTTTTATTGGTCTAATTTTTCACCTAGTGATTTATTTTCAAAAATTCTTTTGCAGATCTATTTCTTTTCTTATTCCGCGTCGAATGAGCCATCTCTCATCAAAATCGGTGAGATTTTATTTTTTCGTGAAAAAAATTATAGCCCATGTTTTTTGGCGAAATTTTGGCTGAAAATCAAATGTCACCGATTTTGACATATGACGACTCGTTGGACGCGTATTGAAGAGAGGATTATCCCTACAAAGTTTCGCTGAGAAAACTTTCTTGGTTCTCGAGATATGTCCAAAAAACAGTTTCGCCGTGGTCCGACGCATTTGTTGCTAGTTTTATTGGTCTAATTTTTCACCTAGTGATTTATTTTCAAAAATTCTTTTGCAGATCTATTTCTTTTCTTATTCCGCGTCGAATGAGCCATCTCGCATCAAAATCGGTGAGATTTTATTTTTTCGTGAAAAAAATCTATAGGCTATAGCCCATGTTTTTTGGCGAAATTTTAGCTGAAAATCAAATGTCACCGATTTTGACATATGAGGACTCGTTGGACGCGTATTGAAGAGAGGATTATCCCTACAAAGTTTCGCTGAGAAAACTTTCTTGGTTCTCGAGATATGTCCAAAAAACAGTTTCGCCGTGGTCCGACGCATTTGTTGCTAGTTTTATTGGTCTAATTTTTCACCTAGTGATTTATTTTCAAAAATTCTTTTGCAGATCTATTTCTTTTCTTATTCCGCGTCGAATGAGCCATCTCTCATCAAAATCGGTGAGATTTTATTTTTTCGCGAAAAAAATCTATAGGCTATAGCCCATGTTTCGCTGAGAAAGTTTTCTTGGTTCTCGAGATATGTCCCAAAAACAGTTTCGCCGTGGTCCGACGCATATGTTGCTAGTTTTATTGGTCTAATTTTTCACCTAGTGATTTATTTTCAAAAATTCTTTTGCAGATCTATTTCTTTTCTTATTCCGCGTCGAATGAGCCATCTCTCATCAAAATCGGTGAGATTTTATTTTTTCGTGAAAAAAATCTATAGGCTATAGCCCATGTTTTTTGGCGAAATTTTAGCTGAAAATCGAATGTCACCGATTTTGACATATGAGGACTCGTTGGACGCACATTGAAGAGAGGATTATCCCTGCAAAGTTTCGCTGAGAAAACTTTCTTGGTTCTCGAGATATGTCCACAAAACAGTTTCGCCGTGGTCCGACGCATTTGTTGCTAGTTTTATTGGTCTAATTTTTCACCTAGTGATTTATTTTCAAAAATTCTTTTGCAGATCTATTTCTTTTCTTATTCCGCGTCGAATGAGCCATCTCTCATCAAAATCGGTGAGATTTTATTTTTCCGTGAAAAAAATCTATAGGCTATAGCCCATGTTTTTTGGCGAAATTTTAGCTGAAAATCAAATGTCACCGATTTTGACATATGAGGACTCGTTGGACGCGTATTGAAGAGAGGATTATCCCTACTATGTTTCGCTGAGAAAGCTTTCTTGGTTCTCGAGATATGTCCCAAAAACAGTTTCGCCGTGGTCCGACGCATATGTTGCTAGTTTTATTGGTCTAATTTTTCACCTAGTGATTTATTTTCAAAAATTCTTTTGCAGATCTATTTCTTTTCTTATTCCGCGTCGAATGAGCCATCTCTCATCAAAATCGGTGAGATTTTATTTTTTCGTGAAAAAAATCTATAGGCTAGCCCAGTTTTTTGGCGAAATTTTAGCTGAAAATCAAATGTCACCGATTTTGACATATGAGGACTCGTTGGACGCGTATTGAAGAGAGGATTATCCCTACAAATTTTCGCTGAGAAAACTTTCTTGGTTCTCGAGATATGTCCACAAAACAGTTTCGCCGTGGTCCGACGCATTTGTTGCTAGTTTTATTGGTCTAATTTTTCACCTAGTGATTTATTTTCAAAAATTCTTTTGCAGATCTATTTCTTTTCTTATTCCGCGTCGAATGAGCCATCTCTCATCAAAATCGGTGAGATTTTATTTTTCCGTAAAAAAAATCTATAGGCACCCATGTTTTTTGGCGAAATTTTAGCTGAAAATCAAATGTCACCGATTTTGACATATGAGGACTCGTTGGACGCGTATTGAAGAGAGGATTATCCCTACAAAGTTTCGCTGAGAAAACTTTCTTGGTTCTCGAGATATGTCCAAAAAACAGTTTCGCCGTGGTCCGACGCATTTGTTGCTAGTTTTATTGGTCTAATTTTTCACCTAGTGATTTATTTTCAAAAATTCTTTTGCAGATCTATTTCTTTTCTTATTCCGCGTCGAATGAGCCATCTCGCATCAAAATCGGTGAGATTTTATTTTTTCGTGAAAAAAATCTATAGGCTATAGCCCATGTTTTTTGGCGAAATTTTAGCTGAAAATCAAATGTCACCGATTTTGACATATGAGGACTCGTTGGACGCGTATTGAAGAGAGGATTATCCCTACAAAGTTTCGCTGGGAAAACTTTCTTGGTTCTCGAGATATGTCCAAAAAACAGTTTCGCCGTGGTCCGACGCATTTGTTGCTAGTTTTATTGGTCTAACTTTTCACCGAGTGATTTATTTTCAAAAATTCTTTTGCAGATCTATTTCTTTTCTTATTCCGCGTCGAATGAGCCATCTCGCATCAAAATCGGTGAGATTTTATTTTTTCGTGAAAAAAATCTATAGGCTATAGCCCATGTTTTTTGGCGAAATTTTAGCTGAAAATCAAATGTCACCGATTTTGACATATGAGGACTCGTTGGACGCGTATTGAAGAGAGGATTATCCCTACAAAGTTTCGCTGAGAAAACTTCCTTGGTTCTCGAGATATGTCCACAAAACAGTTTCGCCGTGGTCCGACGCATTTGTTGCTAGTTTTATTGGTCTAATTTTTCACCTAGTGATTTATTTTCAAAAATTCTTTTGCAGATCTATTTCTTTTCTTATTCCGCGTCGAATGAGCCATCTCTCATCAAAATCGGTGAGATTTTATTTTTTCGTGAAAAAAATCTATAGGCTATAGCCCATGTTTTTTGGCGAAATTTTAGCTGAAAATCAAATGTCACCGATTTTGACATATGAGGACTCGTTGGACGCGTATTGAAGAGAGGATTATCCCTACAAAGTTTCGCTGGGAAAACTTTTTTGGTTCTCGAGATATGTCCAAAAAACAGTTTCGCCGTGGTCCGACGCATTTGTTGCTAGTTTTATTGGTCTAACTTTTCACCGAGTGATTTATTTTCAAAAATTCTTTTGCAGATCTATTTCTTTTCTTATTCCGCGTCGAATGAGCCATCTCTCATCAAAATCGGTGAGATTTTATTTTTTCGTGAAAAAAATCTATAGGCTATAGCCCATGTTTTTTGGCGAAATTTTAGCTGAAAATCAAATGTCACCGATTTTGACATATGAGGACTCGTTGGACGCGTATTGAAGAGAGATATGTCCAAAAAACAATTTCGACGTGGTCCGACGCATTTGTTGCTAGTTTTATTGGTCTAATTTTTCACCTAGTGATTTATTTTCAAAAATTCTTTTGCAGATCTATTTCTTTTCTTATTCCGCGTCGAATGAGCCATCTCTCATCAAAATCGGTGAGATTTTATTTTTTCGTGAAAAAAATCTATAGGCCCATGTTTTTTGGCGAAATTTTAGCTGAAAATCAAATGTCACCGATTTTGACATATGAGGACTCGTTGGACGCGTATTGAAGAGAGGATTATCCCTACAAAGTTTCGCTGAGAAAACATTCTTGGTTCTCGAGATATGTCCACAAAACAGTTTCGCCGTGGTCCGACGCATTTGTTGCTAGTTTTATTGGTCTAATTTTTCACCTAGTGATTTATTTTCAAAAATTCTTTTGCAGATCTATTTCTTTTCTTATTCCGCGTCGAATGAGCCATCTCTCATCAAAATCGGTGAGATTTTATTTTTTCGTGAAAAAAATCTATAGGCTATAGCCCATGTTTTTTGGCGAAATTTTAGCTGAAAATCAAATGTCACCGATTTTGACATATGAGGACTCGTTGGACGCGTATTGAAGAGAGATATGTCCAAAAAACAATTTCGACGTGGTCCGACGCATTTGTTGCTAGTTTTATTGGTCTAATTTTTCACCTAGTGATTTATTTTCAAAAATTCTTTTGCAGATCTATTTCTTTTCTTATTCCGCGTCGAATGAGCCATCTCTCATCAAAATCGGTGAGATTTTATTTTTCGTGAAAAAAATCTATAGGCTTATAGCCCATGTTTTTTGGCGAAATTTTAGCTGAAAATCAAATGTCACCGATTTTGACATATGAGGACTCGTTGGACGCGTATTGAAGAGAGGATTATCCCTACAAAGTTTCGCTGGGAAAACTTTTTTGGTTCTCGAGATATGTCCAAAAAACAGTTTCGCCGTGGTCCGACGCATTTGTTGCTAGTTTTATTGGTCTAACTTTTCACCGAGTGATTTATTTTCAAAAATTATTTTGCAGATCTATTTCTTTTCTTATTCCGCGTCGAATGAGCCATCTCTCATCAAAATCGGTGAGATTTTATTTTTTCGTGAAAAAAATCTATAGGCTATAGCCCATGTTTTTTGGCGAAATTTTAGCTGAAAATCAAATGTCACCGATTTTGACATATGAGGACTCGTTGGACGCGTATTGAAGAGAGGATTATCCCTACAAAGTTTCGCTGAGAAAACTTCCTTGGTTCTCGAGATATGTCCACAAAACAGTTTCGCCGTGGTCCGACGCATTGTTGCTAGTTTTATTGGTCTAATTTTTCACCTAGTGATTTATTTTCAAAAATTCTTTTGCAGATCTATTTCTTTTCTTATTCCGCGTCGAATGAGCCATCTCTCATCAAAATCGGTGAGATTTTATTTTTTCGTGAAAAAAATCTATAGGCCCATGTTTTTTGGCGAAATTTTAGCTGAAAATCAAATGTCACCGATTTTGACATATGAGGACTCGTTGGACGCGTATTGAAGAGAGGATTATCCCTACAAAGTTTCGCTGAGAAAACTTTCTTGGTTCTCGAGATATGTCCAAAAAACAGTTTCGCCGTGGTCCGACGCATTTGTTGCTAGTTTTATTGGTCTAATTTTTCACCTAGTGATTTATTTTCAAAAATTCTTTTGCAGATCTATTTCTTTTCTTATTCCGCGTCGAATGAGCCATCTCGCATCAAAATCGGTGAGATTTTATTTTTTCGTGAAAAAAATCTATAGGATAGCCCATGTTTTTTGGCGAAGTTTTAGCTGAAAATCAAATGTCACCGATTTTGACATATGAGGACTCGTTGGACGCGTATTGAAGAGAGGATTATCCCTGCAAAGTTTCGCTGAGAAAACTTTCTTGGTTCTCGAGATATGTCCAAAAAACAGTTTCGCCGTGGTCCGACGCATTTGTTGCTAGTTTTATTGGTCTAATTTTTCACCTAGTGATTTATTTTCAAAAATTCTTTTGCAGATCTATTTCTTTTCTTATTCCGCGTCGAATGAGCCATCTCTCATCAAAATCGGTGAGATTTTATTTTTTCATGAAAAAAATCTATAGGCAGCCCATGTTTTTTGGCGAAATTTTAGCTGAAAATCAAATGTCACCGATTTTGACATATGAGGACTCGTTGGACGCGTATTGAAGAGAGGATTATCCCTACAAAGTTTCGCTGAGAAAACTTTCTTGGTTCTCGAGATATGTCCAAAAAACAGTTTCGCCGTGGTCCGACGCATTTGTTGCTAGTTTTATTGGTCTAATTTTTCACCTAGTGATTTATTTTCAAAAATTCTTTTGCAGATCTATTTCTTTTCTTATTCCGCGTCGAATGAGCCATCTCTCATCAAAATCGGTGAGATTTTATTTTTTCGTGAAAAAAATCTATAGGCCCATGTTTTTTGGCGAAATTTTAGCTGAAAATCAAATGTCACCGATTTTGACATATGAGGACTCGTTGGACGCGTATTGAAGAGAGGATTATCCCTACAAAGTTTCGCTGAGAAAACTTTCTTGGTTCTCGAGATATGTCCAAAAAACAGTTTCGCCGTGGTCCGACGCATTTGTTGCTAGTTTTATTGCTCTAATTTTTCACCTAGTGATTTATTTTCAAAAATTCTTTTGCAGATCTATTTCTTTTCTTATTCCGCGTCGAATGAGCCATCTCGCATCAAAATCGGTGAGATTTTATTTTTTCGTGAAAAAAATCTATAGGATAGCCCATGTTTTTTGGCGAAATTTTAGCTGAAAATCAAATGTCACCGATTTTGACATATGAGGACTCGTTGGACGCGTATTGAAGATAGGATTATCCCTACAAAGTTTCGCTGAGAAAACTTTCTTGGTTCTCGAGATATGTCCAAAAAACAGTTTCGCCGTGGTCCGACGCATTTGTTGCTAGTTTTATTGGTCTAATTTTTCACCTAGTGATTTATTTTCAAAAATTCTTTTGCAGATCTATTTCTTTTCTTATTCCGCGTCGAATGAGCCATCTCTCATCAAAATCGGTGAGATTTTATTTTTTCGTGAAAAAAATCTATAGGCCCATGTTTTTTGGCGAAATTTTAGCTGAAAATCAAATGTCACCGATTTTGACATATGAGGACTCGTTGGACGCGTATTGAAGAGAGGATTATCCCTACAAAGTTTCGCTGAGAAAACTTTCTTGGTTCTCGAGATATGTCCAAAAAACAGTTTCGCCGTGGTCCGACTCATTTGTTGCTAGTTTTATTGCTCTAATTTTTCACCTAGTGATTTATTTTCAAAAATTCTTTTGCAGATCTATTTCTTTTCTCATTCCGCGTCGAATGAGCCATCTCTCATCAAAATCGGTGAGATTTTATTTTTTCGTGAAAAAAATCTATAGGCTATAGCCCATGTTTTTTGGCGAAATTTTAGCTGAAAATCAAATGTCACCGATTTTGACATATGAGGACTCGTTGGACGCGTATTGAAGAGAGGATTATCCCTGCAAAGTTTCGCTGAGAAAACTTTCTTGGTTCTCGAGATATGTCCAAAAAACAGTTTCGCCGTGGTCCGACGCATTTGTTGCTAGTTTTATTGGTCTAATTTTTCACCTAGTGATTTATTTTCAAAAATTCTTTTGCAGATCTATTTCTTTTCTTATTCCGCGTCGAATGAGCCATCTCTCATCAAAATCGGTGAGATTTTATTTTTTCGTGAAAAAAATCTATAGGCTATAGCCCATGTTTTTTGGCGAAATTTTAGCTGAAAATCAAATGTCACCGATTTTGACATATGAGGACTCGTTGGACGCACATTGAAGAGAGGATTATCCCTGCAAAGTTTCGCTGAGAAAACTTTCTTGGTTCTCGAGATATGTCCACAAAACAGTTTCGCCGTGGTCCGACGCATTTGTTGCTAGTTTTATTGGTCTAATTTTTCACCTAGTGATTTATTTTCAAAAATTCTTTTGCAGATCTATTTCTTTTCTTATTCCGCGTCGAATGAGCCATCTCTCATCAAAATCGGTGAGATTTTATTTTTCCGTGAAAAAAATCTATAGGCTATAGCCCATGTTTTTTGGCGAAATTTTAGCTGAAAATCGAATGTCACCGATTTTGACATATGAGGACTCGTTGGACGCACATTGAAGAGAGGATTATCCCTGCAAAGTTTCGCTGAGAAAACTTTCTTGGTTCTCGAGATATGTCCACAAAACAGTTTCGCCGTGGTCCGACGCATTTGTTGCTAGTTTTATTGCTCTAATTTTTCACCTAGTGATTTATTTTCAAAAATTCTTTTGCAGATCTATTTCTTTTCTTATTCCGCGTCGAATGAGCCATCTCGCATCAAAATCGGTGAGATTTTATTTTTTCGTGAAAAAAATCTATAGGCTAGCCCATGTTTTTTGGCGAAATTTTAGCTGAAAATCAAATGTCACCGATTTTGACATATGAGGACTCGTTGGACGCGTATTGAAGAGAGGATTATCCCTACAAAGTTTCGCTGGGAAAACTTTCTTGGTTCTCGAGATATGTCCAAAAAACAGTTTCGCCGTGGTCCGACGCATTTGTTGCTAGTTTTATTGGTCTAATTTTTCACCTAGTGATTTATTTTCAAAAATTCTTTTGCAGATCTATTTCTTTTCTTATTCCGCGTCGAATGAGCCATCTCTCATCAAAATCGGTGAGATTTTATTTTTTCGTGAAAAAAATCTATAGGCTATAGCCCATGTTTTTTGGCGAAATTTTAGCTGAAAATCAAATGTCACCGATTTTGACATATGAGGACTCGCTGGACGCGTATTGAAGAGAGGATTATCCCTACAAAGTTTCGCTGAGAAAACTTTCTTGGTTCTCGAGATATGTCCACAAAACAGTTTCGCCGTGGTCCGACGCATTTGTTGCTAGTTTTATTGGTCTAATTTTTCACCTAGTGATTTATTTTCAAAAATTCTTTAGCAGATCTATTTCTTTTCTTATTCCGCGTCGAATGAGCCATCTCGCATCAAAATCGGTGAGATTTTATTTTTTCGTGAAAAAAATCTATAGGCTATAGCCCATGTTTTTTGGCGAAATTTTAGCTGAAAATCAAATGTCACCGATTTTGACATATGAGGACTCGTTGGACGCGTATTTAAGAGAGGATTATCCCTACAAAGTTTCGCTGAGAAAACTTTCTTGGTTCTCGAGATATGTCCAAAAAACAGTTTCGCCGTGGTCCGACGCATTTGTTGCTAGTTTTATTGGTCTAATTTTTCACCTAGTGATTTATTTTCAAAAATTCTTTTGCAGATCTATTTCTTTTCTTATTCCGCGTCGAATGAGCCATCTCTCATCAAAATCGGGGAGATTTTATTTTTTCGTGAAAAAAATCTATAAGCTTATAGCCCATGTTTTTTGGCGAAATTTTGGCTGAAAATCAAATGTCACCGATTTTGACATATGAGGACTCGTTGGACGCGTATTGAAGAGAGGATTATACGTACAAAGTTTCGCTGAGAAAACTTTCTTGGTTCTCGAGATATGTCCACAAAACAGTTTCGCCGTGGTCCGACGCATTTGTTGCTAGTTTTATTGGTCTAATTTTTCACCTAGTGATTTATTTTCAAAAATTCTTTTGCAGATCTATTTCTTTTCTTATTCCGCGTCGAATGAGCCATCTCTCATCAAAATCGGGGAGATTTTATTTTTTCGTGAAAAAAATCTATAAGCTTATAGCCCATGTTTTTTGGCGAAATTTTAGCTGAAAATCAAATGTCACCGATTTTGACATATGAGGACTCGCTGGACGCGTATTGAAGAGAGGATTATCCCTACAAAGTTTCGCTGAGAAAACTTTCTTGGTTCTCGAGATATGTCCACAAAACAGTTTCGCCGTGGTCCGACGCATTTGTTGCTAGTTTTATTGGTCTAATTTTTCACCTAGTGATTTATTTTCAAAAATTCTTTTGCAGATCTATTTCTTTTCTTATTCCGCGTCGAATGAGCCATCTCGCATCAAAATCGGTGAGATTTTATTTTTTCGTGAAAAAAATCTATAGGCAGCCCATGTTTTTTGGCGAAATTTTAGCTGAAAATCAAATGTCACCGATTTTGACATATGAGGACTCGTTGGACGCGTATTTAAGAGAGGATTATCCCTACAAAGTTTCGCTGAGAAAACTTTCTTGGTTCTCGAGATATGTCCAAAAAACAGTTTCGCCGTGGTCCGACGCATTTGTTGCTAGTTTTATTGGTCTAATTTTTCACCTAGTGATTTATTTTCAAAAATTCTTTTGCAGATCTATTTCTTTTCTTATTCCGCGTCGAATGAGCCATCTCTCATCAAAATCGGGGAGATTTTATTTTTTCGTGAAAAAAATCTATAAGCTTATAGCCCATGTTTTTTGGCGAAATTTTGGCTGAAAATCAAATGTCACCGATTTTGACATATGAGGACTCGTTGGACGCGTATTGAAGAGAGGATTATACGTACAAAGTTTCGCTGAGAAAACTTTCTTGGTTCTCGAGATATGTCCACAAAACAGTTTCGCCGTGGTCCGACGCATTTGTTGCTAGTTTTATTGGTCTAATTTTTCACCTAGTGATTTATTTTCAAAAATTCTTTTGCAGATCTATTTCTTTTCTTATTCCGCGTCGAATGAGCCATCTCTCATCAAAATCGGGGAGATTTTATTTTTTCGTGAAAAAAATCTATAAGCTTATAGCCCATGTTTTTTGGCGAAATTTTAGCTGAAAATCAAATGTCACCGATTTTGACATATGAGGACTCGCTGGACGCGTATTGAAGAGAGGATTATCCCTACAAAGTTTCGCTGAGAAAACTTTCTTGGTTCTCGAGATATGTCCACAAAACAGTTTCGCCGTGGTCCGACGCATTTGTTGCTAGTTTTATTGGTCTAATTTTTCACCTAGTGATTTATTTTCAAAAATTCTTTTGCAGATCTATTTCTTTTCTTATTCCGCGTCGAATGAGCCATCTCGCATCAAAATCGGTGAGATTTTATTTTTTCGTGAAAAAAATCTATAGGCAGCCCATGTTTTTTGGCGAAATTTTAGCTGAAAATCAAATGTCACCGATTTTGACATATGAGGACTCGTTGGACGCGTATTTAAGAGAGGATTATCCCTACAAAGTTTCGCTGAGAAAACTTTCTTGGTTCTCGAGATATGTCCAAAAAACAGTTTCGCCGTGGTCCGACGCATTTGTTGCTAGTTTTATTGGTCTAATTTTTCACCTAGTGATTTATTTTCAAAAATTCTTTTGCAGATCTATTTCTTTTCTTATTCCGCGTCGAATGAGCCATCTCTCATCAAAATCGGTGAGATTTTATTTTTTCGTGAAAAAAATCTATAAGCTTATAGCCCATGTTTTTTGGCGAAATTTTGGCTGAAAATCAAATGTCACCGATTTTGACATATGAGGACTCGTTGGACGCGTATTGAAGAGAGGATTATCCCTACAAAGTTTCGCTGAGAAAACTTTCTTGGTTCTCGAGATATGTCCAAAAAACAGTTTCGCCGTGGTCCGACGCATTTGTTGCTAGTTTTATTGCTCTAATTTTTCACCTAGTGATTTATTTTCAAAAATTCTTTTGCAGATCTATTTCTTTTCTCATTCCGCGTCGAATGAGCCATCTCTCATCAAAATCGGTGAGATTTTATTTTTTCGTGAAAAAAATCTATAGGCTATAGCCCATGTTTTTTGGCGAAATTTTAGCTGAAAATCAAATGTCACCGATTTTGACATATGAGGACTCGTTGGACGCGTATTGAAGAGAGGATTATCCCTACAAAGTTTCGCTGAGAAAACTTTCTTGGTTCTCGAGATATGTCCAAAAAACAGTTTCGCCGAGGTCCGACGCATTTGTTGCTAGTTTTATTGGTCTAATTTTTCACCTAGTGATTTATTTTCAAAAATTCTTTTGCAGATCTATTTCTTTTCTTATTCCGCGTCGAATGAGCCATCTCGCATCAAAATCGGTGAGATTTTATTTTTTCGTGAAAAAAATCTATAGGCTATAGCCCATGTTTTTTGGCGAAATTTTAGCTGAAAATCAAATGTCACCGATTTTGACATATGAGGACTCGTTGGACGCGTATTGAAGAGAGGATTATCCCTGCAAAGTTTCGCTGAGAAAACTTTCTTGGTTCTCGAGATATGTCCAAAAAACAGTTTCGCCGTGGTCCGACGCATTTGTTGCTAGTTTTATTGGTCTAATTTTTCACCTAGTGATTTATTTTCAAAAATTCTTTTGCAGATCTATTTCTTTTCTTATTCCGCGTCGAATGAGCCATCTCTCATCAAAATCGGTGAGATTTTATTTTTTCGTGAAAAAAATCTATAGGCTATAGCCCATGTTTTTTGGCGAAATTTTAGCTGAAAATCAAATGTCACCGATTTTGACATATGAGGACTCGTTGGACGCGTATTGAAGAGAGGATTATCCCTGCAAAGTTTCGCTGAGAAAACTTTCTTGGTTCTCGAGATATGTCCAAAAAACAGTTTCGCCGTGGTCCGACGCATTTGTTGCTAGTTTTATTGGTCTAATTTTTCACCTAGTGATTTATTTTCAAAAATTCTTTTGCAGATCTATTTCTTTTCTTATTCCGCGTCGAATGAGCCATCTCTCATCAAAATCGGTGAGATTTTATTTTTTCGTGAAAAAAATCTATAGGCTATAGCCCATGTTTTTTGGCGAAATTTTAGCTGAAAATCAAATGTCACCGATTTTGACATATGAGGACTCGCTGGACGCGTATTGAAGAGAGGATTATCCCTACAAAGTTTCGCTGAGAAAACTTTCTTGGTTCTCGAGATATGTCCACAAAACAGTTTCGCCGTGGTCCGACGCATTTGTTGCTAGTTTTATTGGTCTAATTTTTCACCTAGTGATTTATTTTCAAAAATTCTTTTGCAGATCTATTTCTTTTCTTATTCCGCGTCGAATGAGCCATCTCTCATCAAAATCGGTGAGATTTTATTTTTCCGTGAAAAAAATCTATAGGCTATAGCCCATGTTTTTTGGCGAAATTTTGGCTGAAAATCAAATGTCACCGATTTTGACATATGAGGACTCGTTGGACGCGTATTGAAGAGAGGATTATCCCTACAAAGTTTCGCTGAGAAAACTTTCTTGGTTCTCGAGATATGTCCAAAAAACAGTTTCGCCGTGGTCCGACGCATTTGTTGCTAGTTTTATTGGTCTAATTTTTCACCTAGTGATTTATTTTCAAAAATTCTTTTGCAGATCTATTTCTTTTCTTATTCCGCGTCGAATGAGCCATCTCTCATCAAAATCGGTGAGATTTTATTTTTTCGTGAAAAAAATCTATAGGCTATAGCCCATGTTTTTTGGCGAAATTTTAGCTGAAAATCAAATGTCACCGATTTTGACATATGAGGACTCGTTGGACGCGTATTGAAGAGAGGATTATCCCTACAAAGTTTCGCTGAGAAAACTTTCTTGGTTCTCGAGATATGTCCAAAAAACAGTTTCGCCGTGGTCCGACGCATTTGTTGCTAGTTTTATTGGTCTAATTTTTCACCTAGTAATTTATTTTCAAAAATTCTTTTGCAGATCTATTTCTTTTCTTATTCCGCGTCGAATGAGCCATCTCGCATCAAAATCGGTGAGATTTTATTTTTTCGTGAAAAAAATCTATAGGCTATAGCCCATGTTTTTTGGCGAAATTTTTGCTGAAAATCAAATGTCACCGATTTTGACATATGAAGACTCGTTGGACGCGTATTGAAGAGAGGATTATCCCTGCAAAGTTTCGCTGAGAAAACTTTCTTGGTTCTCGAGATATGTCCAAAAAACAGTTTCGCCGTGGTCCGACGCATTTGTTGCTAGTTTTATTGCTCTAATTTTTCACCTAGTGATTTATTTTCAAAAATTCTTTTGCAGATCTATTTCTTTTCTTATTCCGCGTCGAGTGAGCCATCTCTCATCAAAATCGGTGAGATTTTATTTTTTCGTGAAAAAAATCTATAGGCTATAGCCCATGTTTTTTGGCGAAATTTTAGCTGAAAATCCAATGTCACCGATTTTGACATATGAGGACTCGTTGGACGTGTATTGAAGAGAGGATTATCCCTACAAAGTTTCGCTGAGAAAACTTTCTTGGTTCTCGAGATATGTCCACAAAACAGTTTCGCCGTGGTCCGACGCATTTGTTGCTAGTTTTATTGGTCTAATTTATCACCTAGTGATTTATTTTCAAAAATTCTTTTGCAGATCTATTTCTTTTCTTATTCCGCGTCGAGTGAGCCATCTCTCATCAAAATCGGTGAGATTTTATTTTTTCGTGAAAAAAATCTATAGGCTATAGCCCATGTTTTTTGGCGAAATTTTAGCTGAAAATCCAATGTCACCGATTTTGACATATGAGGACTCGTTGGACGTGTATTGAAGAGAGGATTATCCCTACAAAGTTTCGCTGAGAAAACTTTCTTGGTTCTCGAGATATGTCCACAAAACAGTTTCGCCGTGGTCCGACGCATTTGTTGCTAGTTTTATTGGTCTAATTTATCACCTAGTTATTTATTTTCAAAAATTCTTTTGCAGATCTATTTCTTTTCTTATTCCGCGTCGAATGAGCCATCTCTCATCAAAATCGGTGAGATTTTATTTTTTCGTGAAAAAAATCTATAGGCTATATATAGCCCATGTTTTTTGGCGAAATTTTAGCTGAAAATCAAATGTCACCGATTTTGACATATGAGGACTCGTTGGACGCGTATTGAAGAGAGGATTATCCCTGCAAAGTTTCGCTGAGAAAACTTTCTTGGTTCTCGAGATATGTCCAAAAAACAGTTTCGCCGTGGTCCGACGCATTTGTTGCTAGTTTTATTGGTCTAATTTTTCACCTAGTGATTTATTTTCAAAAATTCTTTTGCAGATCTATTTCTTTTCTTATTCCGCGTCGAATGAGCCATCTCTCATCAAAATCGGTGAGATTTTATTTTTTCGTGAAAAAAATCTATAGGCTATAGCCCATGTTTTTTGGCGAAATTTTAGCTGAAAATCAAATGTCACCGATTTTGACATATGAGGACTCGTTGGACGCGTATTGAAGAGAGGATTATCCCTGCAAAGTTTCGCTGAGAAAACTTTCTTGGTTCTCGAGATATGTCCAAAAAACAGTTTCGCCGTGGTCCGACGCATTTGTTGCTAGTTTTATTGGTCTAATTTTTCACCTAGTGATTTATTTTCAAAAATTCTTTTGCAGATCTATTTCTTTTCTTATTCCGCGTCGAATGAGCCATCTCTCATCAAAATCGGTGAGATTTTATTTTTTCGTGAAAAAAATCTATAGGCTATAGCCCATGTTTTTTGGCGAAATTTTGGCTGAAAATCAAATGTCACCGATTTTGACATATGAGGACTCGTTGGACGCGTATTGAAGAGAGGATTATCCCTACAAAGTTTCGCTGAGAAAACTTTCTTGGTTCTCGAGATATGTCCACAAAACAGTTTCGCCGTGGTCCGACGCATTTGTTGCTAGTTTTATTGGTCTAATTTTTCACCTAGTGATTTATTTTCAAAAATTCTTTTGCAGATCTATTTCTTTTCTTATTCCGCGTCGAATGAGCCATCTCTCATCAAAATCGGTGAGATTTTATTTTTCCGTGAAAAAAATCTATAGGCTATAGCCCATGTTTTTTGGCGAAATTTTGGCTGAAAATCAAATGTCACCGATTTTGACATATGAGGACTCGTTGGACGCGTATTGAAGAGAGGATTATCCCTACAAAGTTTCGCTGAGAAAACTTTCTTGGTTCTCGAGATATGTCCAAAAAACAGTTTCGCCGTGGTCCGACGCATTTGTTGCTAGTTTTATTGGTCTAATTTTTCACCTAGTGATTTATTTTCAAAAATTCTTTTGCAGATCTATTTCTTTTCTTATTCCGCGTCGAATGAGCCATCTCTCATCAAAATCGGTGAGATTTTATTTTTTCGTGAAAAAAATCTATAGGCTATAGCCCATGTTTTTTGGCGAAATTTTAGCTGAAAATCAAATGTCACCGATTTTGACATATGAGGACTCGTTGGACGCGTATTGAAGAGAGGATTATCCCTACAAAGTTTCGCTGAGAAAACTTTCTTGGTTCTCGAGATATGTCCAAAAAACAGTTTCGCCGAGGTCCGACGCATTGTTGCTAGTTTTATTGGTCTAATTTTTCACCTAGTGATTTATTTTCAAAAATTCTTTTGCAGATCTATTTCTTTTCTTATTCCGCGTCGAATGAGCCATCTCTCATCAAAATCGGTGAGATTTTATTTTTTCGTGAAAAAAATCTATAGGCTATAGCCCATGTTTTTTGGCGAAATTTTAGCTGAAAATCAAATGTCACCGATTTTGACATATGAGGACTCGTTGGACGCGTATTGAAGAGAGGATTATCCCTGCAAAGTTTCGCTGAGAAAACTTTCTTGGTTCTCGAGATATGTCCAAAAAACAGTTTCGCCGTGGTCCGACGCATTTGTTGCTAGTTTTATTGCTCTAATTTTTCACCTAGTGATTTATTTTCAAAAATTCTTTTGCAGATCTATTTCTTTTCTTATTCCGCGTCGAATGAGCCATCTCTCATCAAAATCGGTGAGATTTTATTTTTTCGTGAAAAAAATCTATAGGCTATAGCCCATGTTTTTTGGCGAAATTTTAGCTGAAAATCAAATGTCACCGATTTTGACATATGAGGACTCGTTGGACGCGTATTGAAGAGAGGATTATCCCTACAAAGTTTCGCTGAGAAAACTTTCTTGGTTCTCGAGATATGTCCAAAAAACAGTTTCGCCGTGGTCCGACGCATTTGTTGCTAGTTTTATTGGTCTAATTTTTCACCTAGTGATTTATTTTCAAAAATTCTTTTGCAGATCTATTTCTTTTCTTATTCCGCGTCGAGTGAGCCATCTCTCATCAAAATCGGTGAGATTTTATTTTTTCGTGAAAAAAATCTATAGGCTATAGCCCATGTTTTTTGGCGAAATTTTAGCTGAAAATCCAATGTCACCGATTTTGACATATGAGGACTCGTTGGACGTGTATTGAAGAGAGGATTATCCCTACAAAGTTTCGCTGAGAAAACTTTCTTGGTTCTCGAGATATGTCCACAAAACAGTTTCGCCGTGGTCCGACGCATTTGTTGCTAGTTTTATTGGTCTAATTTATCACCTAGTGATTTATTTTCAAAAATTCTTTTGCAGATCTATTTCTTTTCTTATTCCGCGTCGAATGAGCCATCTCTCATCAAAATCGGTGAGATTTTATTTTTTCGTGAAAAAAATCTATAGGCTATATATAGCCCATGTTTTTTGGCGAAATTTTAGCTGAAAATCAAATGTCACCGATTTTGACATATGAGGACTCGTTGGACGCGTATTGAAGAGAGGATTATCCCTGCAAAGTTTCGCTGAGAAAACTTTCTTGGTTCTCGAGATATGTCCAAAAAACAGTTTCGCCGTGGTCCGACGCATTTGTTGCTAGTTTTATTGGTCTAATTTTTCACCTAGTGATTTATTTTCAAAAATTCTTTTGCAGATCTATTTCTTTTCTTATTCCGCGTCGAATGAGCCATCTCTCATCAAAATCGGTGAGATTTTATTTTTTCGTGAAAAAAATCTATAGGCTATAGCCCATGTTTTTTGGCGAAATTTTTGCTGAAAATCAAATGTCACCGATTTTGACATATGAAGACTCGTTGGACGCGTATTGAAGAGAGGATTATCCCTGCAAAGTTTCGCTGAGAAAACTTTCTTGGTTCTCGAGATATGTCCAAAAAACAGTTTCGCCGTGGTCCGACGCATTTGTTGCTAGTTTTATTGCTCTAATTTTTCACCTAGTGATTTATTTTCAAAAATTCTTTTGCAGATCTATTTCTTTTCTTATTCCGCGTCGAGTGAGCCATCTCTCATCAAAATCGGTGAGATTTTATTTTTTCGTGAAAAAAATCTATAGGCTATAGCCCATGTTTTTTGGCGAAATTTTAGCTGAAAATCCAATGTCACCGATTTTGACATATGAGGACTCGTTGGACGTGTATTGAAGAGAGGATTATCCCTACAAAGTTTCGCTGAGAAAACTTTCTTGGTTCTCGAGATATGTCCACAAAACAGTTTCGCCGTGGTCCGACGCATTTGTTGCTAGTTTTATTGGTCTAATTTATCACCTAGTGATTTATTTTCAAAAATTCTTTTGCAGATCTATTTCTTTTCTTATTCCGCGTCGAATGAGCCATCTCTCATCAAAATCGGTGAGATTTTATTTTTTCGTGAAAAAAATCTATAGGCTATATATAGCCCATGTTTTTTGGCGAAATTTTAGCTGAAAATCAAATGTCACCGATTTTGACATATGAGGACTCGTTGGACGCGTATTGAAGAGAGGATTATCCCTGCAAAGTTTCGCTGAGAAAACTTTCTTGGTTCTCGAGATATGTCCAAAAAACAGTTTCGCCGTGGTCCGACGCATTTGTTGCTAGTTTTATTGGTCTAATTTTTCACCTAGTGATTTATTTTCAAAAATTCTTTTGCAGATCTATTTCTTTTCTTATTCCGCGTCGAATGAGCCATCTCTCATCAAAATCGGTGAGATTTTATTTTTTCGTGAAAAAAATCTATAGGCTATAGCCCATGTTTTTTGGCGAAATTTTAGCTGAAAATCAAATGTCACCGATTTTGACATATGAGGACTCGCTGGACGCGTATTGAAGAGAGGATTATCCCTACAAAGTTTCGCTGAGAAAACTTTCTTGGTTCTCGAGATATGTCCACAAAACAGTTTCGCCGTGGTCCGACGCATTTGTTGCTAGTTTTATTGGTCTAATTTTTCACCTAGTGATTTATTTTCAAAAATTCTTTTGCAGATCTATTTCTTTTCTTATTCCGCGTCGAATGAGCCATCTCTCATCAAAATCGGTGAGATTTTATTTTTCCGTGAAAAAAATCTATAGGCTATAGCCCATGTTTTTTGGCGAAATTTTGGCTGAAAATCAAATGTCACCGATTTTGACATATGAGGACTCGTTGGACGCGTATTGAAGAGAGGATTATCCCTACAAAGTTTCGCTGAGAAAACTTTCTTGGTTCTCGAGATATGTCCAAAAAACAGTTTCGCCGTGGTCCGACGCATTTGTTGCTAGTTTTATTGGTCTAATTTTTCACCTAGTGATTTATTTTCAAAAATTCTTTTGCAGATCTATTTCTTTTCTTATTCCGCGTCGAATGAGCCATCTCTCATCAAAATCGGTGAGATTTTATTTTTTCGTGAAAAAAATCTATAGGCTATAGCCCATGTTTTTTGGCGAAATTTTAGCTGAAAATCAAATGTCACCGATTTTGACATATGAGGACTCGTTGGACGCGTATTGAAGAGAGGATTATCCCTACAAAGTTTCGCTGAGAAAACTTTCTTGGTTCTCGAGATATGTCCAAAAAACAGTTTCGCCGAGGTCCGACGCATTGTTGCTAGTTTTATTGGTCTAATTTTTCACCTAGTGATTTATTTTCAAAAATTCTTTTGCAGATCTATTTCTTTTCTTATTCCGCGTCGAATGAGCCATCTCTCATCAAAATCGGTGAGATTTTATTTTTTCGTGAAAAAAATCTATAGGCTATAGCCCATGTTTTTTGGCGAAATTTTAGCTGAAAATCAAATGTCACCGATTTTGACATATGAGGACTCGTTGGACGCGTATTGAAGAGAGGATTATCCCTAAAAAGTTTCGCTGAGAAAACTTTCTTGGTTCTCGAGATATGTCCAAAAAACAGTTTCGCCGTGGTCCGACGCATTTGTTGCTAGTTTTATTGCTCTAATTTTTCACCTAGTGATTTATTTTCAAAAATTCTTTTGCAGATCTATTTCTTTTCTTATTCCGCGTCGAATGAGCCATCTCTCATCAAAATCGGTGAGATTTTATTTTTTCGTGAAAAAAATCTATAGGCTTATACCCATGTTTTTTGGCGAAATTTTAGCTGAAAATCAAATGTCACCGATTTTGACATATGAGGACTCGTTGGACGCGTATTGAAGAGAGGATTATCCCTACAAAGTTTCGCTGAGAAAACTTTCTTGGTTCTCGAGATATGTCCAAAAAACAGTTTCGCCGTGGTCCGACGCATTTGTTGCTAGTTTTATTGGTCTAATTTTTCACCTAGTGATTTATTTTCAAAAATTCTTTTGCAGATCTATTTCTTTTCTTATTCCGCGTCGAGTGAGCCATCTCTCATCAAAATCGGTGAGATTTTATTTTTTCGTGAAAAAAATCTATAGGCTATAGCCCATGTTTTTTGGCGAAATTTTAGCTGAAAATCCGATGTCACCGATTTTGACATATGAGGACTCGTTGGACGTGTATTGAAGAGAGGATTATCCCTACAAAGTTTCGCTGAGAAAACTTTCTTGGTTCTCGAGATATGTCCACAAAACAGTTTCGCCGTGGTCCGACGCATTTGTTGCTAGTTTTATTGGTCTAATTTATCACCTAGTGATTTATTTTCAAAAATTCTTTTGCAGATCTATTTCTTTTCTTATTCCGCGTCGAATGAGCCATCTCTCATCAAAATCGGTGAGATTTTATTTTTTCGTGAAAAAAATCTATAGGCTATATATAGCCCATGTTTTTTGGCGAAATTTTAGCTGAAAATCAAATGTCACCGATTTTGACATATGAGGACTCGTTGGACGCGTATTGAAGAGAGGATTATCCCTACAAAGTTTCGCTGGGAAAACTTTCTTGGTTCTCGAGATATGTCCAAAAAACAGTTTCGCCGTGGTCCGACGCATTTGTTGCTAGTTTTATTGATCTAATTTTTCACCTAGTGATTTATTTTCAAAAATTCTTTTGCAGATCTATTTCTTTTCTCATTCCGCGTCGAATGAGCCATCTCTCATCAAAATCGGTGAGATTTTTTTTTTCGTGAAAAAAATCTATAGGCTATAGCCCATGTTTTTTGGCGAAATTTTAGCTGAAAATCAAATGTCACCGATTTTGACATATGAGGACTCGTTGGACGCGTATTGAAGAGAGGATTATCCCTACAAAGTTTCGCTGGGAAAACTTTCTTGGTTCTCGAGATATGTCCAAAAAACAGTTTCGCCGTGGTCCGACGCATTTGTTGCTAGTTTTATTGCTCTAATTTTTCACCTAGTGATTTATTTTCAAAAATTCTTTTGCAGATCTATTTCTTTTCTTATTCCGCGTCGAATGAGCCATCTCTCATCAAAATCGGTGAGATTTTATTTTTTCGTGAAAAAAATCTATAGGCTATAGCCCATGTTTTTTGGCGAAATTTTGGCTGAAAATCAAATGTCACCGATTTTGACATATGACGACTCGTTGGACGCGTATTGAAGAGAGGATTATCCCTACAAAGTTTCGCTGAGAAAACTTTCTTGGTTCTCGAGATATGTCCAAAAAACAGTTTCGCCGAGGTCCGACGCATTGTTGCTAGTTTTATTGGTCTAATTTTTCACCTAGTGATTTATTTTCAAAAATTCTTTTGCAGATCTATTTCTTTTCTTATTCCGCGTCGAATGAGCCATCTCTCATCAAAATCGGTGAGATTTTATTTTTTCGTGAAAAAAATCTATAGGCTATAGCCCATGTTTTTTGGCGAAATTTTAGCTGAAAATCAAATGTCACCGATTTTGACATATGAGGACTCGTTGGACGCGTATTGAAGAGAGGATTATCCCTACAAAGTTTCGCTGAGAAAACTTTCTTGGTTCTCGAGATATGTCCAAAAAACAGTTTCGCCGTGGTCCGACGCATTTGTTGCTAGTTTTATTGGTCTAATTTTTCACCTAGTGATTTGTTTTCAAAAATTCTTTTGCAGATCTATTTCTTTTCTTATTCCGCGTCGAATGAGCCATCTCGCATCAAAATCGGTGAGATTTTATTTTTTCGTGAAAAAAATCTATAGGCTATAGCCCATGTTTTTTGGCGAAATTTTTGCTGAAAATCAAATGTCACCGATTTTGACATATGAAGACTCGTTGGACGCGTATTGAAGAGAGGATTATCCCTGCAAAGTTTCGCTGAGAAAACTTTCTTGGTTCTCGAGATATGTCCAAAAAACAGTTTCGCCGTGGTCCGACGCATTTGTTGCTAGTTTTATTGATCTAATTTTTCACCTAGTGATTTATTTTCAAAAATTCTTTTGCAGATCTATTTCTTTTCTCATTCCGCGTCGAATGAGCCATCTCTCATCAAAATCGGTGAGATTTTATTTTTTCGTGAAAAAAATCTATAGGCTATAGCCCATGTTTTTTGGCGAAATTTTAGCTGAAAATCAAATGTCACCGATTTTGACATATGAGGACTCGTTGGACGCGTATTGAAGAGAGGATTATCCCTACAAAGTTTCGCTGGGAAAACTTTCTTGGTTCTCGAGATATGTCCAAAAAACAGTTTCGCCGTGGTCCGACGCATTTGTTGCTAGTTTTATTGGTCTAACTTTTCACCTAGTGATTTATTTTCAAAAATTCTTTTGCAGATCTATTTCTTTTCTTATTCCGCGTCGAATGAGCCATCTCTCATCAAAATCGGTGAGATTTTATTTATTCGTGAAAAAAATCTATAGGCTATAGCCCATGTTTTTTGGCGACATTTTGGCTGAAAATCAAATGTCACCAATTTTGACATATGAGGACTCGTTGGACGCGTATTGAGGAGAGGATTATCCCTGCAAAGTTTCGCTGAGAAAACTTTCTTGGTTCTCGAGATATGTCCAAAAAACAGTTTCGCCGTGGTCCGACGCATTTGTTGCTAGTTTTATTGGTCTAATTTTTCACCTAGTTATTTATTTTCAAAAATTCTTTTGCAGATCTATTTCTTTTCTTATTCCGCGTCGAATGAGCCATCTCTCATCAAAATCGGTGAGATTTTATTTTTTCGTGAAAAAAATCTATAGGCTATAGTTTTTTGGCGAAATTTTAGCTGAAAATCAAATGTCACCGATTTTGACATATGAGGACTCGTTGGACGCGTATTGAAGAGAGGATTATCCCTGCAAAGTTTCGCTGAGAAAACTTTCTTGGTTCTCGAGATATGTCCAAAAAACAGTTTCGCCGTGGTCCGACGCATTTGTTGCTAGTTTTATTGGTCTAATTTTTCACCTAGTGATTTATTTTCAAAAATTCTTTTGCAGATCTATTTCTTTTCTCATTCCGCGTCGAATGAGCCATCTCTCATCAAAATCGGTGAGATTTTATTTTTTCATGAAAAAAATCTATAGGCTATAGTTTTTTGGCGAAATTTTAGCTGAAAATCAAATGTCACCGATTTTGACATATGAGGACTCGTTGGACGCGTATTGAAGAGAGGATTATCCCTACAAAGTTTCGCTGAGAAAACTTTCTTGGTTCTCGAGATATGTCCAAAAAACAGTTTCGCCGTGGTCCGACGCATATGTTGCTAGTTTTATTGGTCTAATTTTTGACCTAGTGATTTATTTTCAAAAATTCTTTTGCAGATCTATTTCTTTTCTTATTCCGCGTCGAATGAGCCATCTCTCATCAAAATCGGTGAGATTTTATTTTTTCGTGAAAAAAATCTATAGGCTATAGCCCATGTTGTTTGGCGAAATTTTAGCTGAAAATCAAATGTCACCGATTTTGACATATGAGGACTCGTTGGACGCGTATTGAAGAGAGGATTATCCCTACAAAGTTTCGCTGGGAAAACTTTTTTGGTTCTCGAGATATGTCCAAAAAACAGTTTCGCCGTGGTCCGACGCATTTGTTGCTAGTTTTATTGGTCTAACTTTTCACCGAGTGATTTATTTTCAAAAATTCTTTTGCAGATCTGTTTCTTTTCTTATTCCGCGTCGAATGAGCCATCTCTCATCAAAATCGGTGAGATTTTATTTTTTCGTGAAAAAAATCTATAGGCTAAGCCCATGTTTTTTGGCGAAATTTTAGCTGAAAATCAAATGTCACCGATTTTGACATATGAGGACTCGTTGGACGCGTATTGAAGAGAGGATTATCCCTAAAAAGTTTCGCTGAGAAAACTTTCTTGGTTCTCGAGATATGTCCCAAAAACAGTTTCGCCGTGGTCCGACGCATATGTTGCTAGTTTTATTGGTCTAATTTTTGACCTAGTGATTTATTTTCAAAAATTCTTTTGCAGATCTATTTCTTTTCTTATTATTTTATTTTTTCGTGAAAAAAATCTATAGGCTATATAGCCCATGTATTTTGGCGAAATTTTTGCTGAAAATCAAATGTCACCGATTTTGACATATGAAGACTCGTTGGACGCGTATTGAAGAGAGGATTATCCCTGCAAAGTTTCGCTGAGAAAACTTTCTTGGTTCTCGAGATATGTCCAAAAAACAGTTTCGCCGTGGTCCGACGCATTTGTTGCTAGTTTTATTGCTCTACTTTTTCACCTAGTGATTTATTTTCAAAAATTCTTTTGCAGATCTATTTCTTTTCTTATTCCGCGTCGAGTGAGCCATCTCTCATCAAAATCGGTGAGATTTTATTTTTTCGTGAAAAAAATCTATAGGCTATAGCCCATGTTTTTTGGCGAAATTTTAGCTGAAAATCCAATGTCACCGATTTTGACATATGAGGACTCGTTGGACGTGTATTGAAGAGAGGATTATCCCTACAAAGTTTCGCTGAGAAAACTTTCTTGGTTCTCGAGATATGTCCACAAAACAGTTTCGCCGTGGTCCGACGCATTTGTTGCTAGTTTTATTGGTCTAATTTTTCACCTAGTGATTTATTTTCAAAAATTCTTTTGCAGATCTATTTCTTTTCTTATTCCGCGTCGAATGAGCCATCTCTCATCAAAATCGGTGAGATTTTATTTTTTCGTGGAAAAAATCTATAGGCTATAGCCCATGTTTTTTGGCGAAATTTTAGCTGAAAATCAAATGTCACCGATTTTGACATATGAGGACTCGTTGGACGCGTATTGAAGAGAGGATTATCCCTACAAAGTTTCGCTGGGAAAACTTTCTTGGTTCTCGAGATATGTCCAAAAAACAGTTTCGCCGTGGTCCGACGCATTTGTTGCTAGTTTTATTGATCTAATTTTTCACCTAGTGATTTATTTTCAAAAATTCTTTTGCAGATCTATTTCTTTTCTCATTCCGCGTCGAATGAGCCATCTCTCATCAAAATCGGTGAGATTTTATTTTTTCGTGAAAAAAATCTATAGGCTGAGCCCATGTTTTTTGGCGAAATTTTAGCTGAAAATCAAATGTCACCGATTTTGACATATGAGGACTCGTTGGACGCGTATTGAAGAGAGGATTATCCCTAAAAAGTTTCGCTGAGAAAACTTTCTTGGTTCTCGAGATATGTCCCAAAAACAGTTTCGCCGTGGTCCGACGCATATGTTGCTAGTTTTATTGGTCTAATTTTTGACCTAGTGATTTATTTTCAAAAATTCTTTTGCAGATCTATTTCTTTTCTCATTCCGCGTCGAATGAGCCATCTCTCATCAAAATCGGTGAGATTTTATTTTTTCGTGAAAAAAATCTATAGGCTATAGCCCATGTTTTTTGGCGAAATTTTAGCTGAAAATCAAATGTCACCGATTTTGACATATGAGGACTCGTTGGACGCGTATTGAAGAGAGGATTATCCCTACAAAGTTTCGCTGGGAAAACTTTCTTGGTTCTCGAGATATGTCCAAAAAACAGTTTCGCCGTGGTCCGACGCATTTGTTGCTAGTTTTATTGGTCTAACTTTTCACCTAGTGATTTATTTTCAAAAATTCTTTTGCAGATCTATTTCTTTTCTTATTCCGCGTCGAATGAGCCATCTCTCATCAAAATCGGTGAGATTTTATTTATTCGTGAAAAAAATCTATAGGCTATAGCCCATGTTTTTTGGCGACATTTTGGCTGAAAATCAAATGTCACCAATTTTGACATATGAGGACTCGTTGGACGCGTATTGAGGAGAGGATTATCCCTGCAAAGTTTCGCTGAGAAAACTTTCTTGGTTCTCGAGATATGTCCAAAAAACAGTTTCGCCGTGGTCCGACGCATTTGTTGCTAGTTTTATTGGTCTAATTTTTCACCTAGTTATTTATTTTCAAAAATTCTTTTGCAGATCTATTTCTTTTCTTATTCCGCGTCGAATGAGCCATCTCTCATCAAAATCGGTGAGATTTTATTTTTTCGTGAAAAAAATCTATAGGCTATAGTTTTTTGGCGAAATTTTAGCTGAAAATCAAATGTCACCGATTTTGACATATGAGGACTCGTTGGACGCGTATTGAAGAGAGGATTATCCCTGCAAAGTTTCGCTGAGAAAACTTTCTTGGTTCTCGAGATATGTCCAAAAAACAGTTTCGCCGTGGTCCGACGCATTTGTTGCTAGTTTTATTGGTCTAATTTTTCACCTAGTGATTTATTTTCAAAAATTCTTTTGCAGATCTATTTCTTTTCTCATTCCGCGTCGAATGAGCCATCTCTCATCAAAATCGGTGAGATTTTATTTTTTCATGAAAAAAATCTATAGGCTATAGTTTTTTGGCGAAATTTTAGCTGAAAATCAAATGTCACCGATTTTGACATATGAGGACTCGTTGGACGCGTATTGAAGAGAGGATTATCCCTACAAAGTTTCGCTGAGAAAACTTTCTTGGTTCTCGAGATATGTCCAAAAAACAGTTTCGCCGTGGTCCGACGCATATGTTGCTAGTTTTATTGGTCTAATTTTTGACCTAGTGATTTATTTTCAAAAATTCTTTTGCAGATCTATTTCTTTTCTTATTCCGCGTCGAATGAGCCATCTCTCATCAAAATCGGTGAGATTTTATTTTTTCGTGAAAAAAATCTATAGGCTATAGCCCATGTTGTTTGGCGAAATTTTAGCTGAAAATCAAATGTCACCGATTTTGACATATGAGGACTCGTTGGACGCGTATTGAAGAGAGGATTATCCCTACAAAGTTTCGCTGGGAAAACTTTTTTGGTTCTCGAGATATGTCCAAAAAACAGTTTCGCCGTGGTCCGACGCATTTGTTGCTAGTTTTATTGGTCTAACTTTTCACCGAGTGATTTATTTTCAAAAATTCTTTTGCAGATCTGTTTCTTTTCTTATTCCGCGTCGAATGAGCCATCTCTCATCAAAATCGGTGAGATTTTATTTTTTCGTGAAAAAAATCTATAGGCTAAGCCCATGTTTTTTGGCGAAATTTTAGCTGAAAATCAAATGTCACCGATTTTGACATATGAGGACTCGTTGGACGCGTATTGAAGAGAGGATTATCCCTAAAAAGTTTCGCTGAGAAAACTTTCTTGGTTCTCGAGATATGTCCCAAAAACAGTTTCGCCGTGGTCCGACGCATATGTTGCTAGTTTTATTGGTCTAATTTTTGACCTAGTGATTTATTTTCAAAAATTCTTTTGCAGATCTATTTCTTTTCTTATTATTTTATTTTTTCGTGAAAAAAATCTATAGGCTATATAGCCCATGTATTTTGGCGAAATTTTTGCTGAAAATCAAATGTCACCGATTTTGACATATGAAGACTCGTTGGACGCGTATTGAAGAGAGGATTATCCCTGCAAAGTTTCGCTGAGAAAACTTTCTTGGTTCTCGAGATATGTCCAAAAAACAGTTTCGCCGTGGTCCGACGCATTTGTTGCTAGTTTTATTGCTCTACTTTTTCACCTAGTGATTTATTTTCAAAAATTCTTTTGCAGATCTATTTCTTTTCTTATTCCGCGTCGAGTGAGCCATCTCTCATCAAAATCGGTGAGATTTTATTTTTTCGTGAAAAAAATCTATAGGCTATAGCCCATGTTTTTTGGCGAAATTTTAGCTGAAAATCCAATGTCACCGATTTTGACATATGAGGACTCGTTGGACGTGTATTGAAGAGAGGATTATCCCTACAAAGTTTCGCTGAGAAAACTTTCTTGGTTCTCGAGATATGTCCACAAAACAGTTTCGCCGTGGTCCGACGCATTTGTTGCTAGTTTTATTGGTCTAATTTTTCACCTAGTGATTTATTTTCAAAAATTCTTTTGCAGATCTATTTCTTTTCTTATTCCGCGTCGAATGAGCCATCTCTCATCAAAATCGGTGAGATTTTATTTTTTCGTGGAAAAAATCTATAGGCTATAGCCCATGTTTTTTGGCGAAATTTTAGCTGAAAATCAAATGTCACCGATTTTGACATATGAGGACTCGTTGGACGCGTATTGAAGAGAGGATTATCCCTACAAAGTTTCGCTGGGAAAACTTTCTTGGTTCTCGAGATATGTCCAAAAAACAGTTTCGCCGTGGTCCGACGCATTTGTTGCTAGTTTTATTGATCTAATTTTTCACCTAGTGATTTATTTTCAAAAATTCTTTTGCAGATCTATTTCTTTTCTCATTCCGCGTCGAATGAGCCATCTCTCATCAAAATCGGTGAGATTTTATTTTTTCGTGAAAAAAATCTATAGGCTGAGCCCATGTTTTTTGGCGAAATTTTAGCTGAAAATCAAATGTCACCGATTTTGACATATGAGGACTCGTTGGACGCGTATTGAAGAGAGGATTATCCCTAAAAAGTTTCGCTGAGAAAACTTTCTTGGTTCTCGAGATATGTCCCAAAAACAGTTTCGCCGTGGTCCGACGCATATGTTGCTAGTTTTATTGGTCTAATTTTTGACCTAGTGATTTATTTTCAAAAATTCTTTTGCAGATCTATTTTTTTTCTTATTCCGCGTCGAATGAGCCATCTCTCATCAAAATCGGTGAGATTTTATTTTTTCGTGAAAAAAATCTATAGGCTATAGCCCATGTTTTTTGGCGAAATTTTAGCTGAAAATCAAATGTCACCGATTTTGACATATGAGGACACGTTGGACGCGTATTGAAGAGAGGATTATCCCTAAAAAGTTTCGCTGAGAAAACTTCCTTGGTTCTCGAGATATGTCCACAAAACAGTTTCGCCGTTGTCCGACGCATTTGTTGCTAGTTTTATTGGTCTAATTTTTCACCTAGTGATTTATTTTCAAAAATTCTTTTGCAGATCTATTTCTTTTCTTATTCCGCGTCGAATGAGCCATCTCTCATCAAAATCGGTGAGATTTTATTTTTTCGTGAAAAAAATCTATAGGCTATAGCCCATGTTTTTTGGCGAAATTTTAGCTGAAAATCAAATGTCACCGATTTTGACATATGAGGACTCGTTGGACGCGTATTGAAGAGAGGATTATCCCTACAAAGTTTCGCTGAGAAAACTTTCTTGGTTCTCGAGATATGTCCCAAAAACAGTTTCGCCGTGGTCCGACGCATATGTTGCTAGTTTTATTGGTCTAATTTTTGACCTAGTGATTTATTTTCAAAAATTCTGTTGCAGATCTATTTCTTTTCTTATTCCGCGTCGAATGAGCCATCTCTCATCAAAATCGGTGAGATTTTATTTTTTCGTGAAAAAAATCTATAGGCTATATAGCCCATGTTTTTTGGCGAAATTTTTGCTGAAAATCAAATGTCACCGATTTTGACATATGAAGACTCGTTGGACGCGTATTGAAGAGAGGATTATCCCTGCAAAGTTTCGCTGAGAAAACTTTCTTGGTTCTCGAGATATGTCCAAAAAACAGTTTCGCCGTGGTCCGACGCATTTGTTGCTAGTTTTATTGCTCTACTTTTTCACCTAGTGATTTATTTTCAAAAATTCTTTTGCAGATCTATTTCTTTTCTTATTCCGCGTCGAGTGAGCCATCTCTCATCAAAATCGGTGAGATTTTATTTTTTCGTGAAAAAAATCTATAGGCTATAGCCCATGTTTTTTGGCGAAATTTTAGCTGAAAATCCAATGTCACCGATTTTGACATATGAGGACTCGTTGGACGTGTATTGAAGAGAGGATTATCCCTACAAAGTTTCGCTGAGAAAACTTTCTTGGTTCTCGAGATATGTCCACAAAACAGTTTCGCCGTGGTCCGACGCATTTGTTGCTAGTTTTATTGGTCTAATTTTTCACCTAGTGATTTATTTTCAAAAATTCTTTTGCAGATCTATTTCTTTTCTTATTCCGCGTCGAATGAGCCATCTCTCATCAAAATCGGTGAGATTTTATTTTTCGTGAAAAAAATCTATAGGCTATAGCCCATGTTTTTTGGCGAAATTTTAGCTGAAAATCAAATGTCACCGATTTTGACATATGAGGACTCGTTGGACGCGTATTGAAGAGAGGATTATCCCTACAAAGTTTCGCTGGGAAAACTTTCTTGGTTCTCGAGATATGTCCAAAAAACAGTTTCGCCGTGGTCCGACGCATTTGTTGCTAGTTTTATTGCTCTAATTTTTCACCTAGTGATTTATTTTCAAAAATTCTTTTGCAGATCTATTTCTTTTCTTATTCCGCGTCGAATGAGCCATCTCTCATCAAAATCGGTGAGATTTTATTTTTTCGTGAAAAAAATCTATAGGCTATAGCCCATGTTTTTTGGCGAAATTTTGGCTGAAAATCAAATGTCACCGATTTTGACATATGACGACTCGTTGGACGCGTATTGAAGAGAGGATTATCCCTACAAAGTTTCGCTGAGAAAACTTTCTTGGTTCTCGAGATATGTCCAAAAAACAGTTTCGCCGAGGTCCGACGCATTGTTGCTAGTTTTATTGGTCTAATTTTTCACCTAGTGATTTATTTTCAAAAATTCTTTTGCAGATCTATTTCTTTTCTTATTCCGCGTCGAATGAGCCATCTCTCATCAAAATCGGTGAGATTTTATTTTTTCGTGAAAAAAATCTATAGGCTATAGCCCATGTTTTTTGGCGAAATTTTAGCTGAAAATCAAATGTCACCGATTTTGACATATGAGGACTCGTTGGACGCGTATTGAAGAGAGGATTATCCCTACAAAGTTTCGCTGAGAAAACTTTCTTGGTTCTCGAGATATGTCCAAAAAACAGTTTCGCCGTGGTCCGACGCATTTGTTGCTAGTTTTATTGGTCTAATTTTTCACCTAGTGATTTGTTTTCAAAAATTCTTTTGCAGATCTATTTCTTTTCTTATTCCGCGTCGAATGAGCCATCTCGCATCAAAATCGGTGAGATTTTATTTTTTCGTGAAAAAAATCTATAGGCTATAGCCCATGTTTTTTGGCGAAATTTTTGCTGAAAATCAAATGTCACCGATTTTGACATATGAAGACTCGTTGGACGCGTATTGAAGAGAGGATTATCCCTGCAAAGTTTCGCTGAGAAAACTTTCTTGGTTCTCGAGATATGTCCAAAAAACAGTTTCGCCGTGGTCCGACGCATTTGTTGCTAGTTTTATTGCTCTACTTTTTCACCTAGTGATTTATTTTCAAAAATTCTTTTGCAGATCTATTTCTTTTCTTATTCCGCGTCGAGTGAGCCATCTCTCATCAAAATCGGTGAGATTTTATTTTTTCGTGAAAAAAATCTATAGGCTATAGCCCATGTTTTTTGGCGAAATTTTAGCTGAAAATCCAATGTCACCGATTTTGACATATGAGGACTCGTTGGACGTGTATTGAAGAGAGGATTATCCCTACAAAGTTTCGCTGAGAAAACTTTCTTGGTTCTCGAGATATGTCCACAAAACAGTTTCGCCGTGGTCCGACGCATTTCTTGCTAGTTTTATTGGTCTAATTTTTCACCTAGTGATTTATTTTCAAAAATTCTTTTGCAGATCTATTTCTTTTCTTATTCCGCGTCGAATGAGCCATCTCTCATCAAAATCGGTGAGATTTTATTTTTTCGTGAAAAAAATCTATAGGCTATAGCCCATGTTTTTTGGCGAAATTTTAGCTGAAAATCAAATGTCACCGATTTTGACATATGAGGACTCGTTGGACGCGTATTGAAGAGAGGATTATCCCTACAAAGTTTCGCTGGGAAAACTTTCTTGGTTCTCGAGATATGTCCAAAAAACAGTTTCGCCGTGGTCCGACGCATTTGTTGCTAGTTTTATTGATCTAATTTTTCACCTAGTGATTTATTTTCAAAAATTCTTTTGCAGATCTATTTCTTTTCTCATTCCGCGTCGAATGAGCCATCTCTCATCAAAATCGGTGAGATTTTATTTTTTCGTGAAAAAAATCTATAGGCTATAGCCCATGTTTTTTGGCGAAATTTTAGCTGAAAATCAAATGTCACCGATTTTGACATATGAGGACTCGTTGGACGCGTATTGAAGAGAGGATTATCCCTACAAAGTTTCGCTGGGAAAACTTTCTTGGTTCTCGAGATATGTCCAAAAAACAGTTTCGCCGTGGTCCGACGCATTTGTTGCTAGTTTTATTGGTCTAACTTTTCACCTAGTGATTTATTTTCAAAAATTCTTTTGCAGATCTATTTCTTTTCTTATTCCGCGTCGAATGAGCCATCTCTCATCAAAATCGGTGAGATTTTATTTATTCGTGAAAAAAATCTATAGGCTATAGCCCATGTTTTTTGGCGACATTTTGGCTGAAAATCAAATGTCACCAATTTTGACATATGAGGACTCGTTGGACGCGTATTGAGGAGAGGATTATCCCTGCAAAGTTTCGCTGAGAAAACTTTCTTGGTTCTCGAGATATGTCCAAAAAACAGTTTCGCCGTGGTCCGACGCATTTGTTGCTAGTTTTATTGGTCTAATTTTTCACCTAGTTATTTATTTTCAAAAATTCTTTTGCAGATCTATTTCTTTTCTTATTCCGCGTCGAATGAGCCATCTCTCATCAAAATCGGTGAGATTTTATTTTTTCGTGAAAAAAATCTATAGGCTATAGTTTTTTGGCGAAATTTTAGCTGAAAATCAAATGTCACCGATTTTGACATATGAGGACTCGTTGGACGCGTATTGAAGAGAGGATTATCCCTGCAAAGTTTCGCTGAGAAAACTTTCTTGGTTCTCGAGATATGTCCAAAAAACAGTTTCGCCGTGGTCCGACGCATTTGTTGCTAGTTTTATTGGTCTAATTTTTCACCTAGTGATTTATTTTCAAAAATTCTTTTGCAGATCTATTTCTTTTCTCATTCCGCGTCGAATGAGCCATCTCTCATCAAAATCGGTGAGATTTTATTTTTTCGTGAAAAAAATCTATAGGCTATAGCCCATGTTGTTTGGCGAAATTTTAGCTGAAAATCAAATGTCACCGATTTTGACATATGAGGACTCGTTGGACGCGTATTGAAGAGAGGATTATCCCTACAAAGTTTCGCTGGGAAAACTTTTTTGGTTCTCGAGATATGTCCAAAAAACAGTTTCGCCGTGGTCCGACGCATTTGTTGCTAGTTTTATTGGTCTAACTTTTCACCGAGTGATTTATTTTCAAAAATTCTTTTGCAGATCTATTTCTTTTCTTATTCCGCGTCGAATGAGCCATCTCTCATCAAAATCGGTGAGATTTTATTTTTTCGTGAAAAAAATCTATAGGCTAAGCCCATGTTTTTTGGCGAAATTTTAGCTGAAAATCAAATGTCACCGATTTTGACATATGAGGACTCGTTGGACGCGTATTGAAGAGAGGATTATCCCTAAAAAGTTTCGCTGAGAAAACTTTCTTGGTTCTCGAGATATGTCCCAAAAACAGTTTCGCCGTGGTCCGACGCATATGTTGCTAGTTTTATTGGTCTAATTTTTGACCTAGTGATTTATTTTCAAAAATTCTTTTGCAGATCTATTTCTTTTCTTATTATTTTATTTTTTCGTGAAAAAAATCTATAGGCTATATAGCCCATGTATTTTGGCGAAATTTTTGCTGAAAATCAAATGTCACCGATTTTGACATATGAAGACTCGTTGGACGCGTATTGAAGAGAGGATTATCCCTGCAATGTTTCGCTGAGAAAACTTTCTTGGTTCTCGAGATATGTCCAAAAAACAGTTTCGCCGTGGTCCGACGCATTTGTTGCTAGTTTTATTGCTCTACTTTTTCACCTAGTGATTTATTTTCAAAAATTCTTTTGCAGATCTATTTCTTTTCTTATTCCGCGTCGAGTGAGCCATCTCTCATCAAAATCGGTGAGATTTTATTTTTTCGTGAAAAAAATCTATAGGCTATAGCCCATGTTTTTTGGCGAAATTTTAGCTGAAAATCCAATGTCACCGATTTTGACATATGAGGACTCGTTGGACGTGTATTGAAGAGAGGATTATCCCTACAAAGTTTCGCTGAGAAAACTTTCTTGGTTCTCGAGATATGTCCACAAAACAGTTTCGCCGTGGTCCGACGCATTTGTTGCTAGTTTTATTGGTCTAATTTTTCACCTAGTGATTTATTTTCAAAAATTCTTTTGCAGATCTATTTCTTTTCTTATTCCGCGTCGAATGAGCCATCTCTCATCAAAATCGGTGAGATTTTATTTTTTCGTGGAAAAAATCTATAGGCTATAGCCCATGTTTTTTGGCGAAATTTTAGCTGAAAATCAAATGTCACCGATTTTGACATATGAGGACTCGTTGGACGCGTATTGAAGAGAGGATTATCCCTACAAAGTTTCGCTGGGAAAACTTTCTTGGTTCTCGAGATATGTCCAAAAAACAGTTTCGCCGTGGTCCGACGCATTTGTTGCTAGTTTTATTGATCTAATTTTTCACCTAGTGATTTATTTTCAAAAATTCTTTTGCAGATCTATTTCTTTTCTCATTCCGCGTCGAATGAGCCATCTCTCATCAAAATCGGTGAGATTTTATTTTTTCGTGAAAAAAATCTATAGGCTGAGCCCATGTTTTTTGGCGAAATTTTAGCTGAAAATCAAATGTCACCGATTTTGACATATGAGGACTCGTTGGACGCGTATTGAAGAGAGGATTATCCCTAAAAAGTTTCGCTGAGAAAACTTTCTTGGTTCTCGAGATATGTCCCAAAAACAGTTTCGCCGTGGTCCGACGCATATGTTGCTAGTTTTATTGGTCTAATTTTTGACCTAGTGATTTATTTTCAAAAATTCTTTTGCAGATCTATTTCTTTTCTTATTCCGCGTCGAATGAGCCATCTCTCATCAAAATCGGTGAGATTTTATTTTTTCGTGAAAAAAATCTATAGGCTATAGCCCATGTTTTTTGGCGAAATTTTAGCTGAAAATCAAATGTCACCGATTTTGACATATGAGGACACGTTGGACGCGTATTGAAGAGAGGATTATCCCTAAAAAGTTTCGCTGAGAAAACTTCCTTGGTTCTCGAGATATGTCCACAAAACAGTTTCGCCGTTGTCCGACGCATTTGTTGCTAGTTTTATTGGTCTAATTTTTCACCTAGTGATTTATTTTCAAAAATTCTTTTGCAGATCTATTTCTTTTCTTATTCCGCGTCGAATGAGCCATCTCTCATCAAAATCGGTGAGATTTTATTTTTTCGTGAAAAAAATCTATAGGCTATAGCCCATGTTTTTTGGCGAAATTTTAGCTGAAAATCAAATGTCACCGATTTTGACATATGAGGACTCGTTGGACGCGTATTGAAGAGAGGATTATCCCTAAAAAGTTTCGCTGAGAAAACTTTCTTGGTTCTCGAGATATGTCCAAAAAACAGTTTCGCCGTGGTCCGACGCATTTGTTGCTAGTTTTATTGCTCTAATTTTTCACCTAGTGATTTATTTTCAAAAATTCTTTTGCAGATCTATTTCTTTTCTTATTCCGCGTCGAATGAGCCATCTCTCATCAAAATCGGTGAGATTTTATTTTTTCGTGAAAAAAATCTATAGGCTATAAGCCCATGTTTTTTGGCGAAATTTTAGCTGAAAATCAAATGTCACCGATTTTGACATATGAGGACTCGTTGGACGCGTATTGAAGAGAGGATTATCCCTACAAAGTTTCGCTGAGAAAACTTTCTTGGTTCTCGAGATATGTCCCAAAAACAGTTTCGCCGTGGTCCGACGCATATGTTGCTAGTTTTATTGGTCTAATTTTTGACCTAGTGATTTATTTTCAAAAATTCTGTTGCAGATCTATTTCTTTTCTTATTCCGCGTCGAATGAGCCATCTCTCATCAAAATCGGTGAGATTTTATTTTTTCGTGAAAAAAATCTATAGGCTATATAGCCCATGTTTTTTGGCGAAATTTTTGCTGAAAATCAAATGTCACCGATTTTGACATATGAAGACTCGTTGGACGCGTATTGAAGAGAGGATTATCCCTGCAAAGTTTCGCTGAGAAAACTTTCTTGGTTCTCGAGATATGTCCAAAAAACAGTTTCGCCGTGGTCCGACGCATTTGTTGCTAGTTTTATTGCTCTACTTTTTCACCTAGTGATTTATTTTCAAAAATTCTTTTGCAGATCTATTTCTTTTCTTATTCCGCGTCGAGTGAGCCATCTCTCATCAAAATCGGTGAGATTTTATTTTTTCGTGAAAAAAATCTATAGGCTATAGCCCATGTTTTTTGGCGAAATTTTAGCTGAAAATCCAATGTCACCGATTTTGACATATGAGGACTCGTTGGACGTGTATTGAAGAGAGGATTATCCCTACAAAGTTTCGCTGAGAAAACTTTCTTGGTTCTCGAGATATGTCCACAAAACAGTTTCGCCGTGGTCCGACGCATTTGTTGCTAGTTTTATTGGTCTAATTTTTCACCTAGTGATTTATTTTCAAAAATTCTTTTGCAGATCTATTTCTTTTCTTATTCCGCGTCGAATGAGCCATCTCTCATCAAAATCGGTGAGATTTTATTTTTTCGTGGAAAAAATCTATAGGCTATAGCCCATGTTTTTTGGCGAAATTTTAGCTGAAAATCAAATGTCACCGATTTTGACATATGAGGACTCGTTGGACGCGTATTGAAGAGAGGATTATCCCTACAAAGTTTCGCTGGGAAAACTTTCTTGGTTCTCGAGATATGTCCAAAAAACAGTTTCGCCGTGGTCCGACGCATTTGTTGCTAGTTTTATTGATCTAATTTTTCACCTAGTGATTTATTTTCAAAAATTCTTTTGCAGATCTATTTCTTTTCTCATTCCGCGTCGAATGAGCCATCTCTCATCAAAATCGGTGAGATTTTATTTTTTCGTGAAAAAAATCTATAGGCTATAGCCCATGTTTTTTGGCGAAATTTTAGCTGAAAATCAAATGTCACCGATTTTGACATATGAGGACTCGTTGGACGCGTATTGAAGAGAGGATTATCCCTACAAAGTTTCGCTGGGAAAACTTTCTTGGTTCTCGAGATATGTCCAAAAAACAGTTTCGCCGTGGTCCGACGCATTTGTTGCTAGTTTTATTGGTCTAATTTTTCACCTAGTGATTTATTTTCAAAAATTCTTTTGCAGATCTATTTCTTTTCTTATTCCGCGTCGAATGAGCCATCTCTCATCAAAATCGGTGAGATTTTATTTTTTCGTGAAAAAAATCTATAGGCTATAGTTTTTTGGCGAAATTTTAGCTGAAAATCAAATGTCACCGATTTTGACATATGAGGACTCGTTGGACGCGTATTGAAGAGAGGATTATCCCTAAAAAGTTTCGCTGAGAAAACTTTCTTGGTTCTCGAGATATGTCCAAAAAACAGTTTCGCCGTGGTCCGACGCATTTGTTGCTAGTTTTATTGGTCTAATTTTTCACCTAGTGATTTATTTTCAAAAATTCTTTTGCAGATCTATTTCTTTTCTCATTCCGCGTCGAATGAGCCATCTCTCATCAAAATCGGTGAGATTTTATTTTTTCGTGAAAAAAATCTATAGGCTATAGTTTTTTGGCGAAATTTTAGCTGAAAATCAAATGTCACCGATTTTGACATATGAGGACTCGTTGGACGCGTATTGAAGAGAGGATTATCCCTACAAAGTTTCGCTGAGAAAACTTTCTTGGTTCTCGAGATATGTCCAAAAAACAGTTTCGCCGTGGTCCGACGCATATGTTGCTAGTTTTATTGGTCTAATTTTTGACCTAGTGATTTATTTTCAAAAATTCTTTTGCAGATCTATTTCTTTTCTTATTCCGCGTCGAATGAGCCATCTCTCATCAAAATCGGTGAGATTTTATTTTTTCGTGAAAAAAATCTATAGGCTATAGCCCATGTTTTTTGGCGAAATTTTAGCTGAAAATCAAATGTCACCGATTTTGACATATGAGGACTCGTTGGACGCGTATTGAAGAGAGGATTATCCCTACAAAGTTTCGCTGGGAAAACTTTTTTGGTTCTCGAGATATGTCCAAAAAACAGTTTCGCCGTGGTCCGACGCATTTGTTGCTAGTTTTATTGGTCTAACTTTTCACCGAGTGATTTATTTTCAAAAATTCTTTTGCAGATCTATTTCTTTTCTTATTCCGCGTCGAATGAGCCATCTCTCATCAAAATCGGTGAGATTTTATTTTTTCGTGAAAAAAATCTATAGGCTATAGCCAATGTTTTTTGGCGAAATTTTAGCTGAAAATCAAATGTCACCGATTTTGACATATGAGGACTCGTTGGACGCGTATTGAAGAGAGGATTATCCCTACAAAGTTTCGCTGGGAAAACTTTTTTGGTTCTCGAGATATGTCCAAAAAACAGTTTCGCCGTGGTCCGACGCATTTGTTGCTAGTTTTATTGGTCTAACTTTTCACCGAGTGATTTATTTTCAAAAATTCTTTTGCAGATCTATTTCTTTTCTTATTCCGCGTCGAATGAGCCATCTCTCATCAAAATCGGTGAGATTTTATTTTTTCGTGAAAAAAATCTATAGGCTATAGCCCATGTTTTTTGGCGAAATTTTAGCTGAAAATCAAATGTCACCGATTTTGACATATGAGGACTCGTTGGACGCGTATTGAAGAGAGGATTATCCCTAAAAAGTTTCGCTGAGAAAACTTTCTTGGTTCTCGAGATATGTCCCAAAAACAGTTTCGCCGTGGTCCGACGCATATGTTGCTAGTTTTATTGGTCTAATTTTTGACCTAGTGATTTATTTTCAAAAATTCTTTTGCAGATCTATTTCTTTTCTTATTCCGCGTCGAATGAGCCATCTCTCATCAAAATCGGTGAGATTTTATTTTTTCGTGAAAAAAATCTATAGGCTATATAGCCCATGTTTTTTGGCGAAATTTTAGCTGAAAATCAAATGTCACCGATTTTGACATATGAGGACTCGTTGGACGCGTATTGAAGAGAGGATTATCCCTACAAAGTTTCGCTGAAAAAACTTTCTTGGTTCTCGAGATATGTCCCAAAAACAGTTTCGCCGTGGTCCGACGCATATGTTGCTAGTTTTATTGGTCTAATTTTTGACCTAGTGATTTATTTTCAAAAATTCTGTTGCAGATCTATTTCTTTTCTTATTCCGCGTCGAATGAGCCATCTCTCATCAAAATCGGTGAGATTTTATTTTTTCGTGAAAAAAATCTATAGGCCATGTTTTTTGGCGAAATTTTAGCTGAAAATCAAATGTCACCGATTTTGACATATGAGGACTCGTTGGACGCGTATTGAAGAGAGGATTATCCCTAAAAAGTTTCGCTGAGAAAACTTTCTTGGTTCTCGAGATATGTCCAAAAAACAGTTTCGCCGTGGTCCGACGCATTTGTTGCTAGTTTTATTGCTCTAATTTTTCACCTAGTGATTTATTTTCAAAAATTCTTTTGCAGATCTATTTCTTTTCTTATTCCGCGTCGAATGAGCCATCTCTCATCAAAATCGGTGAGATTTTATTTTTTCGTGAAAAAAATCTATAGGCTATAGCCCATGTTTTTTGGCGAAATTTTAGCTGAAAATCAAATGTCACCGATTTTGACATATGAGGACTCGTTGGACGCGTATTGAAGAGAGGATTATCCCTGCAAAGTTTCGCTGAGAAAACTTTCTTGGTTCTCGAGATATGTCCAAAAAACAATTTCGCCGTGGTCCGACGCATTTGTTGCTAGTTTTATTGCTCTAATTTTTCACCTAGTGATTTATTTTCAAAAATTCTTTTGCAGATCTATTTCTTTTCTTATTCCGCGTCGAATGAGCCATCTCTCATCAAAATCGGTGAGATTTTATTTTTTCGTGAAAAAAATCTATAGGCTATAGCCCATGTTTTTTGGCGAAATTTTAGCTGAAAATCAAATGTCACCGATTTTGACATATGAGGACTCGTTGGACGCGTATTGAAGAGAGGATTATCCCTACAAAGTTTCGCTGAGAAAACTTTCTTGGTTCTCGAGATATGTCCAAAAAACAGTTTCGCCGTGGTCCGACGCATTTGTTGCTAGTTTTATTGGTCTAATTTTTCACCTAGTGATTTATTTTCAAAAATTCTTTTGCAGATCTATTTCTTTTCTTATTCCGCGTCGAATGAGCCATCTCTCATCAAAATCGGTGAGATTTTATTTTTTCGTGAAAAAAATCTATAGGCTATAGCCCATGTTTTTTGGCGAAATTTTAGCTGAAAATCAAATGTCACCGATTTTGACATATGAGGACTCGTTGGACGCGTATTGAAGAGAGGATTATCCCTGCAAAGTTTCGCTGAGAAAACTTTCTTGGTTCTCGAGATATGTCCAAAAAACAATTTCGCCGTGGTCCGACGCATTTTTTGCTAGTTTTATTGCTCTAATTTTTCACCTAGTGATTTATTTTCAAAAATTCTTTTGCAGATATATTTCTTTTCTTATTCCGCGTCGAATGAGCCATCTCTCATCAAAATCGGTGAGATTTTATTTTTTCGTGAAAAAAATCTATAGGCTATAGCCCATGTTTTTTGGCGAAATTTTAGCTGAAAATCAAATGTCACCGATTTTGACATATGAGGACTCGTTGGACGCGTATTGAAGAGAGGATTATCCCTACAAAGTTTCGCTGAGAAAACTTTCTTGGTTCTCGAGATATGTCCAAAAAACAGTTTCGCCGTGGTCCGACGCATTTGTTGCTAGTTTTATTGGTCTAATTTTTCACCTAGTGATTTATTTTCAAAAATTCTTTTGCAGATATATTTCTTTTCTTATTCCGCGTCGAATGAGCCATCTCTCATCAAAATCGGTGAGATTTTATTTTTTCGTGAAAAAAATCTATAGGCTATAGCCCATGTTTTTTGGCGAAATTTTAGCTGAAAATCAAATGTCACCGATTTTGACATATGAGGACTCGTTGGACGCGTATTGAAGAGAGGATTATCCCTGCAAAGTTTCGCTGAGAAAACTTTCTTGGTTCTCGAGATATGTCCAAAAAACAATTTCGCCGTGGTCCGACGCATTTGTTGCTAGTTTTATTGCTCTAATTTTTCACCTAGTGATTTATTTTCAAAAATTCTTTTGCAGATCTATTTCTTTTCTTATTCCGCGTCGAATGAGCCATCTCTCATCAAAATCGGTGAGATTTTATTTTTTCGTGAAAAAAATCTATAGGCTATAGCCCATGTTTTTTGGCGAAATTTTAGCTGAAAATCAAATGTCACCGATTTTGACATATGAGGACTCGTTGGACGCGTATTGAAGAGAGGATTATCCCTAAAAAGTTTCGCTGAGAAAACTTTCTTGGTTCTCGAGATATGTCCAAAAAACAGTTTCGCCGTGGTCCGACGCATTTGTTGCTAGTTTTATTGCTCTAATTTTTCACCTAGTGATTTATTTTCAAAAATTCTTTTGCAGATCTATTTCTTTTCTTATTCCGCGTCGAATGAGCCATCTCTCATCAAAATCGGTGAGATTTTATTTTTTCGTGAAAAAAATCTATAGGCTATAGCCCATGTTTTTTGGCGAAATTTTAGCTGAAAATCAAATGTCACCGATTTTGACATATGAGGACTCGTTGGACGCGTATTGAAGAGAGGATTATCCCTACAAAGTTTCGCTGAGAAAACTTTCTTGGTTCTCGAGATATTTCCAAAAAACAGTTTCGCCGTGGTCCGACGCATTTGTTGCTAGTTTTATTGGTCTAATTTTTCACCTAGTGATTTATTTTCAAAAATTCTTTTGCAGATATATTTCTTTTCTTATTCCGCGTCGAATGAGCCATCTCTCATCAAAATCGGTGAGATTTTATTTTTTCGTGAAAAAAATCTATAGGCTATAGCCCATGTTTTTTGGCGAAATTTTAGCTGAAAATCAAATGTCACCGATTTTGACATATGAGGACTCGTTGGACGCGTATTGAAGAGAGGATTATCGCTACAAAGTTTCACTGAGAAAACTTTCTTGGTTCTCGAGATATGTCCAAAAAACAGTTTCGCCGTGGTCCGACGCATTTGTTGCTAGTTTTATTGGTCTAATTTTTCACCTAGTGATTTATTTTCAAAAATTCTTTTGCAGATCTATTTCTTTTCTTATTCCGCGTCGAATGAGCCATCTCTCATCAAAATCGGTGAGATTTTATTTTTTCGTGAAAAAAATCTATAGGCTATAGCCCATGTTTTTTGGCGAAATTTTAGCTGAAAATCAAATGTCACCGATTTTGACATATGAGGACTCGTTGGACGCGTATTGAAGAGAGGATTATCCCTGCAAAGTTTCGCTGAGAAAACTTTCTTGGTTCTCGAGATATGTCCAAAAAACTATTTCGCCGTGGTCCGACGCATTTGTTGCTAGTTTTATTGGTCTAATTTTTCACCTAGTGATTTATTTTCAAAAATTCTGTTGCAGATATATTTCTTTTCTTATTCCGCGTCGAATGAGCCATCTCTCATCAAAATCGGTGAGATTTTATTTTTTCGTGAAAAAAAACTATAGGCTATAGCCCAAGTTTTTTGGCGAAATTTTAGCTGAAAATCAAATGTCACCGATTTTGACATATGAGGACTCGTTGGACGCGTATTGAAGAGAGGATTATCCCTACAAAGTTTCGCTGAGAAAACTTTCTTGGCTCTCGAGATATGTCCAAAAAACAGTTTCGCCGTGGTCCGACGCATATGTTGCTAGTTTTATTGGTCTAATTTTTCACCTAATGATTTATTTTCAAAAATTCTTTTGCAGATATATTTCTTTTCTTATTCCGCGTCGAATGAGCCATCTCTCATCAAAATCGGTGAGATTTTATTTTTTCGTGAAAAAAATCTATAGGCTATAGCCCATGTTTTTTGGCGAAATTTTAGCTGAAAATCAAATGTCACCGATTTTGACATATGAGGACTCGTTGGACGCGTATTGAAGAGAGGATTATCCCTACAAAGTTTCGCTGAGAAAACTTTCTTGGTTCTCGAGATATGTCCAAAAAACAGTTTCGCCGTGGTCCGACGCATATGTTGCTAGTTTTATTGGTCTAATTTTTCACCTAGTGATTTATTTTCAAAAATTCTTTTGCAGATATATTTCTTTTCTTATTCCGCGTCGAATGAGCCATCTCTCATCAAAATCGGTGAGATTTTATTTTTTCGTGAAAAAAATCTATAGTATAGCCCATGTTTTTTGGCGAAATTTTAGCTGAAAATCAAATGTCACCGATTTTGACATATGAGGACTCGTTGGACGCGTATTGAAGAGAGGATTATCCCTACAAAGTTTCGCTGAGAAAACTTTCTTGGTTCTCGAGATATGTCCAAAAAACAGTTTCGCCGTGGTCCGACGCATATGTTGCTAGTTTTATTGCTCTAATTTTTCACCTAGTGATTTGTTTTCAAAAATTCTTTTGCAGATCTATTTCTTTTCTTATTCCGCGTCGAATGAGCCATCTCTCATCAAAATCGGTGAGATTTTATTTTTTCGTGAAAAAAATCTATAGGCTATATATAGCCCATGTTTTTTGGCGAAATTTTGGCTGAAAATCAAATGTCACCGATTTTGACATATGAGGACTCGTTGGACGCGTATTGAAGAGAGGATTATCCCTACAAAGTTTCGCTGAGAAAACTTTCTTGGTTCTCGAGATATGTCCAAAAAAACAGTTTCGCCGTGGTCCGACGAATTTGTTGCTAGTTTTATTGCTCTAATTTTTCACCTAGTGATTTATTTTCAAAAATTCTTTTGCAGATCTATTTCTTTTCTTATTCCGCGTCGAATGAGCCATCTCTCATCAAAATCGGTGAGATTTTATTTTTTCGTGAAAAAAATCTATAGGCCCATGTTTTTTGGCGAAATTTTGGCTGAAAATCAAATGTCACCGATTTTGACATATGAGGACTCGTTGGACGCGTATTGAAGAGAGGATTATCCCTACAAAGTTTCGCTGAGAAAACTTTCTTGGTTCTCGAGATATGTCCAAAAAACAGTTTCGCCGTGGTCCGACGCATATGTTGCTAGTTTTATTGGTCTAATTTTTCACCTAGTGATTTATTTTCAAAAATTCTTTTGCAGATATATTTCTTTTCTTATTCCGCGTCGAATGAGCCATCTCTCATCAAAATCGGTGAGATTTTATTTTTTCGTGAAAAAAATCTATAGGCTATAGCAATGTTTTTTGGCGAAATTTTAGCTGAAAATCAAATGTCACCGATTTTGACATATGAGGACTCGTTGGACGCGTATTGAAGAGAGGATTATCCCTACAAAGTTTCGCTGAGAAAACTTTCTTGGTTCTCGAGATATGTCCAAAAAACAGTTTCGCCGTGGTCCGACGCATATGTTGCTAGTTTTATTGGTCTAATTTTTCACCTAGTGATTTATTTTCAAAAATTCTTTTGCAGATCTATTTCTTTTCTTATTCCGCGTCGAATGAGCCATCTCTCATCAAAATCGGTGAGATTTTATTTTTTCGTGAAAAAAATCTATAGGCTATATATAGCCCATGTTTTTTGGCGAAATTTTGGCTGAAAATCAAATGTCACCGATTTTGACATATGAGGACTCGTTGGACGCGTATTGAAGAGAGGATTATCCCTACAAAGTTTCGCTGAGAAAACTTTCTTGGTTCTCGAGATATGTCCAAAAAACAGTTTCGCCGTGGTCCGACGCATTTGTTGCTAGTTTTATTGGTCTAATTTTTCACCTAGTGATTTATTTTCAAAAATTCTTTTGCAGATTTATTTCTTTTCTTATTCCGCGTCGAATGAGCCATCTCTCATCAAAATCGGTGAGATTTTATTTTTTCGTGAAAAAAATCTATAGGCTATAGCCCATGTTTTTTGGCGAAATTTTGGCTGAAAATCAAATGTCACCGATTTTGACATATGAGGACTCGTTGGACGCGTATTGAAGAGAGGATTATCCCTGCAAAGTTTCGCTGAGAAAACTTTCTTGGTTCTCGAGATATGTCCAAAAAACAGTTTCGCCGTGGTCCGACGCATTTGTTGCTAGTTTTATTGCTCTAATTTTTCACCTAGTGATTTATTTTCAAAAATTCTTTTGCAGATCTATTTCTTTTCTTATTCCGCGTCGAATGAGCCATCTCGCATCAAAATCGGTGAGATTTTTTTTTTACGTGAAAAAAATCTATAGGCTATAGCCCATGTTTTTTGGCGAAATTTTGGCTGAAAATCAAATGTCACCAATTTTGACATATGAGGACTCGTTGGACGCGTATTGAAGAGAGGATTATCCCTGCAAAGTTTCGCTGAGAAAACTTTCTTGGTTCTCGAGATATGTCCAAAAAACAGTTTCGCCGTGGTCCGACGCATTTGTTGCTAGTTTTATTGGTCTAATTTTTCACCTAGTGATTTATTTTCAAAAATTCTTTTGCAGATCTATTTCTTATCTTATTCCGCGTCGAATGAGCCATCTCTCATCAAAATCGGTGAGATTTTATTTTTTCGTGAAAAAAATCTATAGGCTATAGCCCATGTTTTTTGGCGAAATTTTAGCTGAAAATCAAATGTCACCGATTTTGACATATGAGGACTCGTTGGACGCGTATTGAAGAGAGGATTATCCCTACAAAGTTTCGCTGAGAAAACTTTCTTGGTTCTCGAGATATGTCCAAAAAACAGTTTCGCCGTGGTCCGACGCATATGTTGCTAGTTTTATTGCTCTAATTTTTCACCTAGTGATTTATTTTCAAAAATTCTTTTGCAGATATATTTCTTTTCTTATTCCGCGTCGAATGAGCCATCTCTCATCAAAATCGGTGAGATTTTATTTTTTCGTGAAAAAAATCTATAGGCGCTGAAAATCAAATGTCACCGATTTTGACATATGAGGACTCGTTGGACGCGTATTGAAGAGAGGATTATCCCTACAAAGTTTCGCTGAGAAAACTTTCTTGGTTCTCGAGATATGTCCAAAAAACAGTTTCGCCGTGGTCCGACGCATATGTTGCTAGTTTTATTGGTCTAATTTTTCACCTAGTGATTTATTTTCAAAAATTCTTTTGCAGATCTATTTCTTTTCTTATTCCGCGTCGAATGAGCCATCTCTCATCAAAATCGGTGAGATTTTATTTTTTCGTGAAAAAAATCTATAGTCCATGTTTTTTGCCGAAATTTTAGCTGAAAATCAAATGTCACCGATTTTGACATATGAGGACTCGTTGGACGCGTATTGAAGAGAGGATTATCCCTACAAAGTTTCGATGAGAAAACTTTCTTGGTTCTCGATATATGTCCAAAAAACAGTTTCGCCGTGGTCCGACGCATATGTTGCTAGTTTTATTGGTCTAATTTTTCACCTAGTGATTTATTTTCAAAAATTCTTTTGCAGATATATTTCTTTTCTTATTCCGCGTCGAATGAGCCATCTCTCATCAAAATCGGTGAGATTTTATTTTTTCGTGAAAAAAATCTATAGGCTATAGCCCATGTTTTTGGCGAAATTTTAGCTGAAAATCAAATGTCACCGATTTTGACATATGAGGACTCGTTGGACGCGTATTGAAGAGAGGATTATCCCTACAAAGTTTCGCTGAGAAAACTTTCTTGGTTCTCGAGATATGTCCAAAAAACAGTTTCGCCGTGGTCCGACGCATTTGTTGCTAGTTTTATTGGTCTAATTTTTCACCTAGTGATTTATTTTCAAAAATTCTTTTGCAGATCTATTTCTTTTCTTATTCCGCGTCGAATGAGCCATCTCTCATCAAAATCGGTGAGATTTTATTTTTTCGTGAAAAAAATCTATAGGCGCCCATGTTTTTTGGCGAAATTTTAGCTGAAAATCAAATGTCACCGATTTTGACATATGAGGACTCGTTGGACGCGTATTGAAGAGAGGATTATCCCTACAAAGTTTCGCTGAGAAAACTTTCTTGGTTCTCGAGATATGTCCAAAAAACAGTTTCGCCGTGGTCCGACGCATTTGTTGCTAGTTTTATTGGTCTAATTTTTCACCTAGTGATTTATTTTCAAAAATTCTTTTGCAGATCTATTTCTTTTCTTATTCCGCGTCGAATGAGCCATCTCTCATCAAAATCGGTGAGATTTTATTTTTTCGTGAAAAAAATCTATAGGCTATAGCCCATGTTTTTTGGCGAAATTTTAGCTGAAAATCAAATGTCACCGATTTTGACATATGAGGACTCGTTGGACGCGTATTGAAGAGAGGATTATCCCTACAAAGTTTCGCTGAGAAAACTTTCTTGGTTCTCGAGATATGTCCAAAAAACAGTTTCGCCGTGGTCCGACGCATATGTTGCTAGTTTTATTGGTCTAATTTTTCACCTAGTGATTTATTTTCAAAAATTCTTTTGCAGATATATTTCTTTTCTTATTCCGCGTCGAATGAGCCATCTCTCATCAAAATCGGTGAGATTTTATTTTTTCGTGAAAAAAATCTATAGGCTATAGCCCATGTTTTTTGGCGAAATTTTGGCTGAAAATCAAATGTCACCAATTTTGACATATAAGGACTCGTTGGACGCGTATTGAAGAGAGGATTATCCCTGCAAAGTTTCGCTGAGAAAACTTTCTTGGTTCTCGAGATATGTCCAAAAAACAGTTTCGCCGTGGTCCGACGCATTTGTTGCTAGTTTTATTGGTCTAATTTTTCACCTAGTGATTTATTTTCAAAAATTCTTTTGCAGATCTATTTCTTTTCTTATTCCGCGTCGAATGAGCCATCTCTCATCAAAATCGGTGAGATTTTATTTTTTCGTGAAAAAAATCTATAGGCTATATATAGCCCATGTTTTTTGGCGAAATTTTAGCTGAAAATCGAATGTCACCGATTTTGACATATGAGGACTCGTTGGACGCGTATTGAAGAGAGGATTATCCCTACAAAGTTTCGCTGAGATAACTTTCTTGGTTCTCGAGATATGTCCAAAAAACAGTTTCGCCGAGGTCCGACGCATATGTTGCTAGTCTTATTGGTCTAATTTTTCACCTAGTGATTTATTTTCAAAAATTCTTTTGCAGATCTATTTCTTTTCTTATTCCGCGTCGAATGAGCCATCTCTCATCAAAATCGGTGAGATTTTATTTTTTCGTGAAAAAACTCTATAGGCCATGTTTTTTGGCGAAATTTTAGCTGAAAATCAAATGTCACCGATTTTGACATATGAGGACTCGTTGGACGCGTATTGAAGAGAGGATTATCCCTACAAAGTTTCGCTGAGAAAACTTTCTTGGTTCTCGAGATATGTCCAACAAACAGTTTCGCCGTGGTCCGACGCATTTGTTGCTAGTTTTATTGCTCTAATTTTTCACCTAGTGATTTATTTTCAAAAATTCTTTTGCAGATATATTTCTTTTCTTATTCCGCGTCGAATGAGCCATCTCTCATCAAAATCGGTCAAATTTTATTTTTTCGTGATAAAAATCTATGTTTTTTGGCGAAATTTTAGCTGAAAATCAAATGTCACCGATTTTGACATATGAGGACTCGTTGGACGCGTATTGAAGAGAGGATTATCCCTACAAAGTTTCGCTGACAAAACTTTCTTGGTTCTCGAGATATGTCCAAAAAACAGTTTCGCCGAGGTCCGACGCATATGTTGCTAGTCTTATTGGTCTAATTTTTCATCTAGTGATTTATTTTCAAAAATTCTTTTGCAGATCTATTTCTTTTCTTATTCCGCGTCGAATGAGCCATCTCTCATCAAAATCGGTGAGATTTTATTTTTTCGTGAAAAAAATCTATAGGCTATAGCAATGTTTTTTGGCGAAATTTTAGCTGAAAATCAAATGTCACCGATTTTGACATATGAGGACTCGTTGGACGCGTATTGAAGAGAGGATTATCCCTACAAAGTTTCGCTGAGAAAACTTTCTTGGTTCTCGAGATATGTCCAAAAAACCGTTTCGCCGTGGTCCGACGCATTTGTTGCTAGTTTTATTGCTCTAATTTTTCACCTAGTGATTTATTTTCACAAATTCTTTTGCAGATCTATTTCTTTTCTTATTCCGCGTCGAATGAGCCATCTCGCATCAAAATCGGTGAGATTTTATTTTTTCGTGAAAAAAATCTATAGGCTATAGCCCATGTTTTTTGGCGAAATTTTAGCTGAAAATCAAATGTCACCGATTTTGACATATGAGGACTCGTTGGACGCGTATTGAAGAGAGGATTATCCCTACAAAGTTTCGCTGAGAAAACTTTCTTGGTTCTCGAGATATGTCCAAAAAACTGTTTCGCCGTGGTCCGACGCATTTGTTGCTAGTTTTATTGCTCTAATTTTTCACCTAGTGATTTATTTTCACAAATTCTTTTGCAGATCTATTTCTTTTCTTATTCCGCGTCGAATGAGCCATCTCGCATCAAAATCGGTGAGATTTTATTTTTTCGTGAAAAAAATCTATAGGCTATAGCCCATGTTTTTTGGCGAAATTTTAGCTGAAAATCCAATGTCACCGATTTTGACATATGAGGACTCGTTGGACGTGTATTGAAGAGAGGATTATCCCTACAAAGTTTCGCTGAGAAAACTTTCTTGGTTCTCGAGATATGTCCACAAAACAGTTTCGCCGTGGTCCGACGCATTTGTTGCTAGTTTTATTGGTCTAACTTTTCACCGAGTGATTTATTTTCAAAAATTCTTTTGCAGATCTATTTCTTTTCTTATTCCGCGTCGAATGAGCCATCTCTCATCAAAATCGGTGAGATTTTATTTTTTCGTGAAAAAAATCTATAGGCTAAGCCCATGTTTTTTGGCGAAATTTTAGCTGAAAATCAAATGTCACCGATTTTGACATATGAGGACTCGTTGGACGCGTATTGAAGAGAGGATTATCCCTAAAAAGTTTCGCTGAGAAAACTTTCTTGGTTCTCGAGATATGTCCCAAAAACAGTTTCGCCGTGGTCCGACGCATATGTTGCTAGTTTTATTGGTCTAATTTTTGACCTAGTGATTTATTTTCAAAAATTCTTTTGCAGATCTATTTCTTTTCTTATTATTTTATTTTTTCGTGAAAAAAATCTATAGGCTATATAGCCCATGTATTTTGGCGAAATTTTTGCTGAAAATCAAATGTCACCGATTTTGACATATGAAGACTCGTTGGACGCGTATTGAAGAGAGGATTATCCCTGCAAAGTTTCGCTGAGAAAACTTTCTTGGTTCTCGAGATATGTCCAAAAAACAGTTTCGCCGTGGTCCGACGCATTTGTTGCTAGTTTTATTGGTCTAATTTTTCACCTAGTTATTTATTTTCAAAAATTCTTTTGCAGATCTATTTCTTTTCTCATTCCGCGTCGAATGAGCCATCTCTCATCAAAATCGGTGAGATTTTATTTTTTCGTGAAAAAAATCTATAGGCTATAGTTTTTTGGCGAAATTTTAGCTGAAAATCAAATGTCACCGATTTTGACATATGAGGACTCGTTGGACGCGTATTGAAGAGAGGATTATCCCTACAAAGTTTCGCTGAGAAAACTTTCTTGGTTCTCGAGATATGTCCAAAAAACAGTTTCGCCGTGGTCCGACGCATTTGTTGCTAGTTTTATTGGTCTAATTTTTCACCTAGTGATTTATTTTCAAAAATTCTTTTGCAGATCTATTTCTTTTCTCATTCCGCGTCGAATGAGCCATCTCTCATCAAAATCGGTGAGATTTTATTTTTTCGTGAAAAAAATCTATAGGCTATAGCCCATGTTGTTTGGCGAAATTTTAGCTGAAAATCAAATGTCACCGATTTTGACATATGAGGACTCGTTGGACGCGTATTGAAGAGAGGATTATCCCTACAAAGTTTCGCTGGGAAAACTTTTTTGGTTCTCGAGATATGTCCAAAAAACAGTTTCGCCGTGGTCCGACGCATTTGTTGCTAGTTTTATTGGTCTAACTTTTCACCGAGTGATTTATTTTCAAAAATTCTTTTGCAGATCTATTTCTTTTCTTATTCCGCGTCGAATGAGCCATCTCTCATCAAAATCGGTGAGATTTTATTTTTTCGTGAAAAAAATCTATAGGCTAAGCCCATGTTTTTTGGCGAAATTTTAGCTGAAAATCAAATGTCACCGATTTTGACATATGAGGACTCGTTGGACGCGTATTGAAGAGAGGATTATCCCTAAAAAGTTTCGCTGAGAAAACTTTCTTGGTTCTCGAGATATGTCCCAAAAACAGTTTCGCCGTGGTCCGACGCATATGTTGCTAGTTTTATTGGTCTAATTTTTGACCTAGTGATTTATTTTCAAAAATTCTTTTGCAGATCTATTTCTTTTCTTATTATTTTATTTTTTCGTGAAAAAAATCTATAGGCTATATAGCCCATGTATTTTGGCGAAATTTTTGCTGAAAATCAAATGTCACCGATTTTGACATATGAAGACTCGTTGGACGCGTATTGAAGAGAGGATTATCCCTGCAAAGTTTCGCTGAGAAAACTTTCTTGGTTCTCGAGATATGTCCAAAAAACAGTTTCGCCGTGGTCCGACGCATTTGTTGCTAGTTTTATTGCTCTACTTTTTCACCTAGTGATTTATTTTCAAAAATTCTTTTGCAGATCTATTTCTTTTCTTATTCCGCGTCGAGTGAGCCATCTCTCATCAAAATCGGTGAGATTTTATTTTTTCGTGAAAAAAATCTATAGGCTATAGCCCATGTTTTTTGGCGAAATTTTAGCTGAAAATCCAATGTCACCGATTTTGACATATGAGGACTCGTTGGACGTGTATTGAAGAGAGGATTATCCCTACAAAGTTTCGCTGAGAAAACTTTCTTGGTTCTCGAGATATGTCCACAAAACAGTTTCGCCGTGGTCCGACGCATTTGTTGCTAGTTTTATTGGTCTAATTTTTCACCTAGTGATTTATTTTCAAAAATTCTTTTGCAGATCTATTTCTTTTCTTATTCCGCGTCGAATGAGCCATCTCTCATCAAAATCGGTGAGATTTTATTTTTTCGTGGAAAAAATCTATAGGCTATAGCCCATGTTTTTTGGCGAAATTTTAGCTGAAAATCAAATGTCACCGATTTTGACATATGAGGACTCGTTGGACGCGTATTGAAGAGAGGATTATCCCTACAAAGTTTCGCTGGGAAAACTTTCTTGGTTCTCGAGATATGTCCAAAAAACAGTTTCGCCGTGGTCCGACGCATTTGTTGCTAGTTTTATTGATCTAATTTTTCACCTAGTGATTTATTTTCAAAAATTCTTTTGCAGATCTATTTCTTTTCTCATTCCGCGTCGAATGAGCCATCTCTCATCAAAATCGGTGAGATTTTATTTTTTCGTGAAAAAAATCTATAGGCTGAGCCCATGTTTTTTGGCGAAATTTTAGCTGAAAATCAAATGTCACCGATTTTGACATATGAGGACTCGTTGGACGCGTATTGAAGAGAGGATTATCCCTAAAAAGTTTCGCTGAGAAAACTTTCTTGGTTCTCGAGATATGTCCCAAAAACAGTTTCGCCGTGGTCCGACGCATATGTTGCTAGTTTTATTGGTCTAATTTTTGACCTAGTGATTTATTTTCAAAAATTCTTTTGCAGATCTATTTCTTTTCTTATTCCGCGTCGAATGAGCCATCTCTCATCAAAATCGGTGAGATTTTATTTTTTCGTGAAAAAAATCTATAGGCTATAGCCCATGTTTTTTGGCGAAATTTTAGCTGAAAATCAAATGTCACCGATTTTGACATATGAGGACACGTTGGACGCGTATTGAAGAGAGGATTATCCCTAAAAAGTTTCGCTGAGAAAACTTCCTTGGTTCTCGAGATATGTCCACAAAACAGTTTCGCCGTTGTCCGACGCATTTGTTGCTAGTTTTATTGGTCTAATTTTTCACCTAGTGATTTATTTTCAAAAATTCTTTTGCAGATCTATTTCTTTTCTTATTCCGCGTCGAATGAGCCATCTCTCATCAAAATCGGTGAGATTTTATTTTTTCGTGAAAAAAATCTATAGGCTATAGCCCATGTTTTTTGGCGAAATTTTAGCTGAAAATCAAATGTCACCGATTTTGACATATGAGGACTCGTTGGACGCGTATTGAAGAGAGGATTATCCCTAAAAAGTTTCGCTGAGAAAACTTTCTTGGTTCTCGAGATATGTCCAAAAAACAGTTTCGCCGTGGTCCGACGCATTTGTTGCTAGTTTTATTGCTCTAATTTTTCACCTAGTGATTTATTTTCAAAAATTCTTTTGCAGATCTATTTCTTTTCTTATTCCGCGTCGAATGAGCCATCTCTCATCAAAATCGGTGAGATTTTATTTTTTCGTGAAAAAAATCTATAGGCTATAAGCCCATGTTTTTTGGCGAAATTTTAGCTGAAAATCAAATGTCACCGATTTTGACATATGAGGACTCGTTGGACGCGTATTGAAGAGAGGATTATCCCTACAAAGTTTCGCTGAGAAAACTTTCTTGGTTCTCGAGATATGTCCCAAAAACAGTTTCGCCGTGGTCCGACGCATATGTTGCTAGTTTTATTGGTCTAATTTTTGACCTAGTGATTTATTTTCAAAAATTCTGTTGCAGATCTATTTCTTTTCTTATTCCGCGTCGAATGAGCCATCTCTCATCAAAATCGGTGAGATTTTATTTTTTCGTGAAAAAAATCTATAGGCTATATAGCCCATGTTTTTTGGCGAAATTTTTGCTGAAAATCAAATGTCACCGATTTTGACATATGAAGACTCGTTGGACGCGTATTGAAGAGAGGATTATCCCTGCAAAGTTTCGCTGAGAAAACTTTCTTGGTTCTCGAGATATGTCCAAAAAACAGTTTCGCCGTGGTCCGACGCATTTGTTGCTAGTTTTATTGCTCTACTTTTTCACCTAGTGATTTATTTTCAAAAATTCTTTTGCAGATCTATTTCTTTTCTTATTCCGCGTCGAGTGAGCCATCTCTCATCAAAATCGGTGAGATTTTATTTTTTCGTGAAAAAAATCTATAGGCTATAGCCCATGTTTTTTGGCGAAATTTTAGCTGAAAATCCAATGTCACCGATTTTGACATATGAGGACTCGTTGGACGTGTATTGAAGAGAGGATTATCCCTACAAAGTTTCGCTGAGAAAACTTTCTTGGTTCTCGAGATATGTCCACAAAACAGTTTCGCCGTGGTCCGACGCATTTGTTGCTAGTTTTATTGGTCTAATTTTTCACCTAGTGATTTATTTTCAAAAATTCTTTTGCAGATCTATTTCTTTTCTTATTCCGCGTCGAATGAGCCATCTCTCATCAAAATCGGTGAGATTTTATTTTTTCGTGGAAAAAATCTATAGGCTATAGCCCATGTTTTTTGGCGAAATTTTAGCTGAAAATCAAATGTCACCGATTTTGACATATGAGGACTCGTTGGACGCGTATTGAAGAGAGGATTATCCCTACAAAGTTTCGCTGGGAAAACTTTCTTGGTTCTCGAGATATGTCCAAAAAACAGTTTCGCCGTGGTCCGACGCATTTGTTGCTAGTTTTATTGATCTAATTTTTCACCTAGTGATTTATTTTCAAAAATTCTTTTGCAGATCTATTTCTTTTCTCATTCCGCGTCGAATGAGCCATCTCTCATCAAAATCGGTGAGATTTTATTTTTTCGTGAAAAAAATCTATAGGCTATAGCCCATGTTTTTTGGCGAAATTTTAGCTGAAAATCAAATGTCACCGATTTTGACATATGAGGACTCGTTGGACGCGTATTGAAGAGAGGATTATCCCTACAAAGTTTCGCTGGGAAAACTTTCTTGGTTCTCGAGATATGTCCAAAAAACAGTTTCGCCGTGGTCCGACGCATTTGTTGCTAGTTTTATTGGTCTAATTTTTCACCTAGTGATTTATTTTCAAAAATTCTTTTGCAGATCTATTTCTTTTCTTATTCCGCGTCGAATGAGCCATCTCTCATCAAAATCGGTGAGATTTTATTTTTTCGTGAAAAAAATCTATAGGCTATAGTTTTTTGGCGAAATTTTAGCTGAAAATCAAATGTCACCGATTTTGACATATGAGGACTCGTTGGACGCGTATTGAAGAGAGGATTATCCCTAAAAAGTTTCGCTGAGAAAACTTTCTTGGTTCTCGAGATATGTCCAAAAAACAGTTTCGCCGTGGTCCGACGCATTTGTTGCTAGTTTTATTGGTCTAATTTTTCACCTAGTGATTTATTTTCAAAAATTCTTTTGCAGATCTATTTCTTTTCTCATTCCGCGTCGAATGAGCCATCTCTCATCAAAATCGGTGAGATTTTATTTTTTCGTGAAAAAAATCTATAGGCTATAGTTTTTTGGCGAAATTTTAGCTGAAAATCAAATGTCACCGATTTTGACATATGAGGACTCGTTGGACGCGTATTGAAGAGAGGATTATCCCTACAAAGTTTCGCTGAGAAAACTTTCTTGGTTCTCGAGATATGTCCAAAAAACAGTTTCGCCGTGGTCCGACGCATATGTTGCTAGTTTTATTGGTCTAATTTTTGACCTAGTGATTTATTTTCAAAAATTCTTTTGCAGATCTATTTCTTTTCTTATTCCGCGTCGAATGAGCCATCTCTCATCAAAATCGGTGAGATTTTATTTTTTCGTGAAAAAAATCTATAGGCTATAGCCCATGTTTTTTGGCGAAATTTTAGCTGAAAATCAAATGTCACCGATTTTGACATATGAGGACTCGTTGGACGCGTATTGAAGAGAGGATTATCCCTACAAAGTTTCGCTGGGAAAACTTTTTTGGTTCTCGAGATATGTCCAAAAAACAGTTTCGCCGTGGTCCGACGCATTTGTTGCTAGTTTTATTGGTCTAACTTTTCACCGAGTGATTTATTTTCAAAAATTCTTTTGCAGATCTATTTCTTTTCTTATTCCGCGTCGAATGAGCCATCTCTCATCAAAATCGGTGAGATTTTATTTTTTCGTGAAAAAAATCTATAGGCTATAGCCAATGTTTTTTGGCGAAATTTTAGCTGAAAATCAAATGTCACCGATTTTGACATATGAGGACTCGTTGGACGCGTATTGAAGAGAGGATTATCCCTACAAAGTTTCGCTGGGAAAACTTTTTTGGTTCTCGAGATATGTCCAAAAAACAGTTTCGCCGTGGTCCGACGCATTTGTTGCTAGTTTTATTGGTCTAACTTTTCACCGAGTGATTTATTTTCAAAAATTCTTTTGCAGATCTATTTCTTTTCTTATTCCGCGTCGAATGAGCCATCTCTCATCAAAATCGGTGAGATTTTATTTTTTCGTGAAAAAAATCTATAGGCTATAGCCCATGTTTTTTGGCGAAATTTTAGCTGAAAATCAAATGTCACCGATTTTGACATATGAGGACTCGTTGGACGCGTATTGAAGAGAGGATTATCCCTAAAAAGTTTCGCTGAGAAAACTTTCTTGGTTCTCGAGATATGTCCCAAAAACAGTTTCGCCGTGGTCCGACGCATATGTTGCTAGTTTTATTGGTCTAATTTTTGACCTAGTGATTTATTTTCAAAAATTCTTTTGCAGATCTATTTCTTTTCTTATTCCGCGTCGAATGAGCCATCTCTCATCAAAATCGGTGAGATTTTATTTTTTCGTGAAAAAAATCTATAGGCTATATAGCCCATGTTTTTTGGCGAAATTTTAGCTGAAAATCAAATGTCACCGATTTTGACATATGAGGACTCGTTGGACGCGTATTGAAGAGAGGATTATCCCTACAAAGTTTCGCTGAAAAAACTTTCTTGGTTCTCGAGATATGTCCCAAAAACAGTTTCGCCGTGGTCCGACGCATATGTTGCTAGTTTTATTGGTCTAATTTTTGACCTAGTGATTTATTTTCAAAAATTCTGTTGCAGATCTATTTCTTTTCTTATTCCGCGTCGAATGAGCCATCTCTCATCAAAATCGGTGAGATTTTATTTTTTCGTGAAAAAAATCTATAGGCCATGTTTTTTGGCGAAATTTTAGCTGAAAATCAAATGTCACCGATTTTGACATATGAGGACTCGTTGGACGCGTATTGAAGAGAGGATTATCCCTAAAAAGTTTCGCTGAGAAAACTTTCTTGGTTCTCGAGATATGTCCAAAAAACAGTTTCGCCGTGGTCCGACGCATTTGTTGCTAGTTTTATTGCTCTAATTTTTCACCTAGTGATTTATTTTCAAAAATTCTTTTGCAGATCTATTTCTTTTCTTATTCCGCGTCGAATGAGCCATCTCTCATCAAAATCGGTGAGATTTTATTTTTTCGTGAAAAAAATCTATAGGCTATAGCCCATGTTTTTTGGCGAAATTTTAGCTGAAAATCAAATGTCACCGATTTTGACATATGAGGACTCGTTGGACGCGTATTGAAGAGAGGATTATCCCTGCAAAGTTTCGCTGAGAAAACTTTCTTGGTTCTCGAGATATGTCCAAAAAACAATTTCGCCGTGGTCCGACGCATTTGTTGCTAGTTTTATTGCTCTAATTTTTCACCTAGTGATTTATTTTCAAAAATTCTTTTGCAGATCTATTTCTTTTCTTATTCCGCGTCGAATGAGCCATCTCTCATCAAAATCGGTGAGATTTTATTTTTTCGTGAAAAAAATCTATAGGCTATAGCCCATGTTTTTTGGCGAAATTTTAGCTGAAAATCAAATGTCACCGATTTTGACATATGAGGACTCGTTGGACGCGTATTGAAGAGAGGATTATCCCTACAAAGTTTCGCTGAGAAAACTTTCTTGGTTCTCGAGATATGTCCAAAAAACAGTTTCGCCGTGGTCCGACGCATTTGTTGCTAGTTTTATTGGTCTAATTTTTCACCTAGTGATTTATTTTCAAAAATTCTTTTGCAGATCTATTTCTTTTCTTATTCCGCGTCGAATGAGCCATCTCTCATCAAAATCGGTGAGATTTTATTTTTTCGTGAAAAAAATCTATAGGCTATAGCCCATGTTTTTTGGCGAAATTTTAGCTGAAAATCAAATGTCACCGATTTTGACATATGAGGACTCGTTGGACGCGTATTGAAGAGAGGATTATCCCTGCAAAGTTTCGCTGAGAAAACTTTCTTGGTTCTCGAGATATGTCCAAAAAACAATTTCGCCGTGGTCCGACGCATTTTTTGCTAGTTTTATTGCTCTAATTTTTCACCTAGTGATTTATTTTCAAAAATTCTTTTGCAGATATATTTCTTTTCTTATTCCGCGTCGAATGAGCCATCTCTCATCAAAATCGGTGAGATTTTATTTTTTCGTGAAAAAAATCTATAGGCTATAGCCCATGTTTTTTGGCGAAATTTTAGCTGAAAATCAAATGTCACCGATTTTGACATATGAGGACTCGTTGGACGCGTATTGAAGAGAGGATTATCCCTACAAAGTTTCGCTGAGAAAACTTTCTTGGTTCTCGAGATATGTCCAAAAAACAGTTTCGCCGTGGTCCGACGCATTTGTTGCTAGTTTTATTGGTCTAATTTTTCACCTAGTGATTTATTTTCAAAAATTCTTTTGCAGATATATTTCTTTTCTTATTCCGCGTCGAATGAGCCATCTCTCATCAAAATCGGTGAGATTTTATTTTTTCGTGAAAAAAATCTATAGGCTATAGCCCATGTTTTTTGGCGAAATTTTAGCTGAAAATCAAATGTCACCGATTTTGACATATGAGGACTCGTTGGACGCGTATTGAAGAGAGGATTATCCCTGCAAAGTTTCGCTGAGAAAACTTTCTTGGTTCTCGAGATATGTCCAAAAAACAATTTCGCCGTGGTCCGACGCATTTGTTGCTAGTTTTATTGCTCTAATTTTTCACCTAGTGATTTATTTTCAAAAATTCTTTTGCAGATCTATTTCTTTTCTTATTCCGCGTCGAATGAGCCATCTCTCATCAAAATCGGTGAGATTTTATTTTTTCGTGAAAAAAATCTATAGGCTATAGCCCATGTTTTTTGGCGAAATTTTAGCTGAAAATCAAATGTCACCGATTTTGACATATGAGGACTCGTTGGACGCGTATTGAAGAGAGGATTATCCCTAAAAAGTTTCGCTGAGAAAACTTTCTTGGTTCTCGAGATATGTCCAAAAAACAGTTTCGCCGTGGTCCGACGCATTTGTTGCTAGTTTTATTGCTCTAATTTTTCACCTAGTGATTTATTTTCAAAAATTCTTTTGCAGATCTATTTCTTTTCTTATTCCGCGTCGAATGAGCCATCTCTCATCAAAATCGGTGAGATTTTATTTTTTCGTGAAAAAAATCTATAGGCTATAGCCCATGTTTTTTGGCGAAATTTTAGCTGAAAATCAAATGTCACCGATTTTGACATATGAGGACTCGTTGGACGCGTATTGAAGAGAGGATTATCCCTACAAAGTTTCGCTGAGAAAACTTTCTTGGTTCTCGAGATATTTCCAAAAAACAGTTTCGCCGTGGTCCGACGCATTTGTTGCTAGTTTTATTGGTCTAATTTTTCACCTAGTGATTTATTTTCAAAAATTCTTTTGCAGATATATTTCTTTTCTTATTCCGCGTCGAATGAGCCATCTCTCATCAAAATCGGTGAGATTTTATTTTTTCGTGAAAAAAATCTATAGGCTATAGCCCATGTTTTTTGGCGAAATTTTAGCTGAAAATCAAATGTCACCGATTTTGACATATGAGGACTCGTTGGACGCGTATTGAAGAGAGGATTATCGCTACAAAGTTTCACTGAGAAAACTTTCTTGGTTCTCGAGATATGTCCAAAAAACAGTTTCGCCGTGGTCCGACGCATTTGTTGCTAGTTTTATTGGTCTAATTTTTCACCTAGTGATTTATTTTCAAAAATTCTTTTGCAGATCTATTTCTTTTCTTATTCCGCGTCGAATGAGCCATCTCTCATCAAAATCGGTGAGATTTTATTTTTTCGTGAAAAAAATCTATAGGCTATAGCCCATGTTTTTTGGCGAAATTTTAGCTGAAAATCAAATGTCACCGATTTTGACATATGAGGACTCGTTGGACGCGTATTGAAGAGAGGATTATCCCTGCAAAGTTTCGCTGAGAAAACTTTCTTGGTTCTCGAGATATGTCCAAAAAACTATTTCGCCGTGGTCCGACGCATTTGTTGCTAGTTTTATTGGTCTAATTTTTCACCTAGTGATTTATTTTCAAAAATTCTGTTGCAGATATATTTCTTTTCTTATTCCGCGTCGAATGAGCCATCTCTCATCAAAATCGGTGAGATTTTATTTTTTCGTGAAAAAAAACTATAGGCTATAGCCCAAGTTTTTTGGCGAAATTTTAGCTGAAAATCAAATGTCACCGATTTTGACATATGAGGACTCGTTGGACGCGTATTGAAGAGAGGATTATCCCTACAAAGTTTCGCTGAGAAAACTTTCTTGGCTCTCGAGATATGTCCAAAAAACAGTTTCGCCGTGGTCCGACGCATATGTTGCTAGTTTTATTGGTCTAATTTTTCACCTAATGATTTATTTTCAAAAATTCTTTTGCAGATATATTTCTTTTCTTATTCCGCGTCGAATGAGCCATCTCTCATCAAAATCGGTGAGATTTTATTTTTTCGTGAAAAAAATCTATAGGCTATAGCCCATGTTTTTTGGCGAAATTTTAGCTGAAAATCAAATGTCACCGATTTTGACATATGAGGACTCGTTGGACGCGTATTGAAGAGAGGATTATCCCTACAAAGTTTCGCTGAGAAAACTTTCTTGGTTCTCGAGATATGTCCAAAAAACAGTTTCGCCGTGGTCCGACGCATATGTTGCTAGTTTTATTGGTCTAATTTTTCACCTAGTGATTTATTTTCAAAAATTCTTTTGCAGATATATTTCTTTTCTTATTCCGCGTCGAATGAGCCATCTCTCATCAAAATCGGTGAGATTTTATTTTTTCGTGAAAAAAATCTATAGTATAGCCCATGTTTTTTGGCGAAATTTTAGCTGAAAATCAAATGTCACCGATTTTGACATATGAGGACTCGTTGGACGCGTATTGAAGAGAGGATTATCCCTACAAAGTTTCGCTGAGAAAACTTTCTTGGTTCTCGAGATATGTCCAAAAAACAGTTTCGCCGTGGTCCGACGCATATGTTGCTAGTTTTATTGCTCTAATTTTTCACCTAGTGATTTATTTTCAAAAATTCTTTTGCAGATCTATTTCTTTTCTTATTCCGCGTCGAATGAGCCATCTCTCATCAAAATCGGTGAGATTTTATTTTTTCGTGAAAAAAATCTATAGGCTATATATAGCCCATGTTTTTTGGCGAAATTTTGGCTGAAAATCAAATGTCACCGATTTTGACATATGAGGACTCGTTGGACGCGTATTGAAGAGAGGATTATCCCTACAAAGTTTCGCTGAGAAAACTTTCTTGGTTCTCGAGATATGTCCAAAAAAACAGTTTCGCCGTGGTCCGACGAATTTGTTGCTAGTTTTATTGCTCTAATTTTTCACCTAGTGATTTATTTTCAAAAATTCTTTTGCAGATCTATTTCTTTTCTTATTCCGCGTCGAATGAGCCATCTCTCATCAAAATCGGTGAGATTTTATTTTTTCGTGAAAAAAATCTATAGGCCCATGTTTTTTGGCGAAATTTTGGCTGAAAATCAAATGTCACCGATTTTGACATATGAGGACTCGTTGGACGCGTATTGAAGAGAGGATTATCCCTACAAAGTTTCGCTGAGAAAACTTTCTTGGTTCTCGAGATATGTCCAAAAAACAGTTTCGCCGTGGTCCGACGCATATGTTGCTAGTTTTATTGGTCTAATTTTTCACCTAGTGATTTATTTTCAAAAATTCTTTTGCAGATATATTTCTTTTCTTATTCCGCGTCGAATGAGCCATCTCTCATCAAAATCGGTGAGATTTTATTTTTTCGTGAAAAAAATCTATAGGCTATAGCAATGTTTTTTGGCGAAATTTTAGCTGAAAATCAAATGTCACCGATTTTGACATATGAGGACTCGTTGGACGCGTATTGAAGAGAGGATTATCCCTACAAAGTTTCGCTGAGAAAACTTTCTTGGTTCTCGAGATATGTCCAAAAAACAGTTTCGCCGTGGTCCGACGCATATGTTGCTAGTTTTATTGGTCTAATTTTTCACCTAGTGATTTATTTTCAAAAATTCTTTTGCAGATCTATTTCTTTTCTTATTCCGCGTCGAATGAGCCATCTCTCATCAAAATCGGTGAGATTTTATTTTTTCGTGAAAAAAATCTATAGGCTATAGCCCATGTTTTTTGGCGAAATTTTGGCTGAAAATCAAATGTCACCGATTTTGACATATGAGGACTCGTTGGACGCGTATTGAAGAGAGGATTATCCCTACAAAGTTTCGCTGAGAAAACTTTCTTGGTTCTCGAGATATGTCCAAAAAACAGTTTCGCCGTGGTCCGACGCATTTGTTGCTAGTTTTATTGGTCTAATTTTTCACCTAGTGATTTATTTTCAAAAATTCTTTTGCAGATTTATTTCTTTTCTTATTCCGCGTCGAATGAGCCATCTCTCATCAAAATCGGTGAGATTTTATTTTTTCGTGAAAAAAATCTATAGGCTATAGCCCATGTTTTTTGGCGAAATTTTGGCTGAAAATCAAATGTCACCGATTTTGACATATGAGGACTCGTTGGACGCGTATTGAAGAGAGGATTATCCCTGCAAAGTTTCGCTGAGAAAACTTTCTTGGTTCTCGAGATATGTCCAAAAAACAGTTTCGCCGTGGTCCGACGCATTTGTTGCTAGTTTTATTGCTCTAATTTTTCACCTAGTGATTTATTTTCAAAAATTCTTTTGCAGATCTATTTCTTTTCTTATTCCGCGTCGAATGAGCCATCTCGCATCAAAATCGGTGAGATTTTTTTTTTACGTGAAAAAAATCTATAGGCTATAGCCCATGTTTTTTGGCGAAATTTTGGCTGAAAATCAAATGTCACCAATTTTGACATATGAGGACTCGTTGGACGCGTATTGAAGAGAGGATTATCCCTGCAAAGTTTCGCTGAGAAAACTTTCTTGGTTCTCGAGATATGTCCAAAAAACAGTTTCGCCGTGGTCCGACGCATTTGTTGCTAGTTTTATTGGTCTAATTTTTCACCTAGTGATTTATTTTCAAAAATTCTTTTGCAGATCTATTTCTTATCTTATTCCGCGTCGAATGAGCCATCTCTCATCAAAATCGGTGAGATTTTATTTTTTCGTGAAAAAAATCTATAGGCTATAGCCCATGTTTTTTGGCGAAATTTTAGCTGAAAATCAAATGTCACCGATTTTGACATATGAGGACTCGTTGGACGCGTATTGAAGAGAGGATTATCCCTACAAAGTTTCGCTGAGAAAACTTTCTTGGTTCTCGAGATATGTCCAAAAAACAGTTTCGCCGTGGTCCGACGCATATGTTGCTAGTTTTATTGCTCTAATTTTTCACCTAGTGATTTATTTTCAAAAATTCTTTTGCAGATATATTTCTTTTCTTATTCCGCGTCGAATGAGCCATCTCTCATCAAAATCGGTGAGATTTTATTTTTTCGTGAAAAAAATCTATAGGCGCTGAAAATCAAATGTCACCGATTTTGACATATGAGGACTCGTTGGACGCGTATTGAAGAGAGGATTATCCCTACAAAGTTTCGCTGAGAAAACTTTCTTGGTTCTCGAGATATGTCCAAAAAACAGTTTCGCCGTGGTCCGACGCATATGTTGCTAGTTTTATTGGTCTAATTTTTCACCTAGTGATTTATTTTCAAAAATTCTTTTGCAGATCTATTTCTTTTCTTATTCCGCGTCGAATGAGCCATCTCTCATCAAAATCGGTGAGATTTTATTTTTTCGTGAAAAAAATCTATAGTCCATGTTTTTTGCCGAAATTTTAGCTGAAAATCAAATGTCACCGATTTTGACATATGAGGACTCGTTGGACGCGTATTGAAGAGAGGATTATCCCTACAAAGTTTCGATGAGAAAACTTTCTTGGTTCTCGATATATGTCCAAAAAACAGTTTCGCCGTGGTCCGACGCATATGTTGCTAGTTTTATTGGTCTAATTTTTCACCTAGTGATTTATTTTCAAAAATTCTTTTGCAGATATATTTCTTTTCTTATTCCGCGTCGAATGAGCCATCTCTCATCAAAATCGGTGAGATTTTATTTTTTCGTGAAAAAAATCTATAGGCTATAGCCCATGTTTTTGGCGAAATTTTAGCTGAAAATCAAATGTCACCGATTTTGACATATGAGGACTCGTTGGACGCGTATTGAAGAGAGGATTATCCCTACAAAGTTTCGCTGAGAAAACTTTCTTGGTTCTCGAGATATGTCCAAAAAACAGTTTCGCCGTGGTCCGACGCATTTGTTGCTAGTTTTATTGGTCTAATTTTTCACCTAGTGATTTATTTTCAAAAATTCTTTTGCAGATCTATTTCTTTTCTTATTCCGCGTCGAATGAGCCATCTCTCATCAAAATCGGTGAGATTTTATTTTTTCGTGAAAAAAATCTATAGGCGCCCATGTTTTTTGGCGAAATTTTAGCTGAAAATCAAATGTCACCGATTTTGACATATGAGGACTCGTTGGACGCGTATTGAAGAGAGGATTATCCCTACAAAGTTTCGCTGAGAAAACTTTCTTGGTTCTCGAGATATGTCCAAAAAACAGTTTCGCCGTGGTCCGACGCATTTGTTGCTAGTTTTATTGGTCTAATTTTTCACCTAGTGATTTATTTTCAAAAATTCTTTTGCAGATCTATTTCTTTTCTTATTCCGCGTCGAATGAGCCATCTCTCATCAAAATCGGTGAGATTTTATTTTTTCGTGAAAAAAATCTATAGGCTATAGCCCATGTTTTTTGGCGAAATTTTAGCTGAAAATCAAATGTCACCGATTTTGACATATGAGGACTCGTTGGACGCGTATTGAAGAGAGGATTATCCCTACAAAGTTTCGCTGAGAAAACTTTCTTGGTTCTCGAGATATGTCCAAAAAACAGTTTCGCCGTGGTCCGACGCATATGTTGCTAGTTTTATTGGTCTAATTTTTCACCTAGTGATTTATTTTCAAAAATTCTTTTGCAGATATATTTCTTTTCTTATTCCGCGTCGAATGAGCCATCTCTCATCAAAATCGGTGAGATTTTATTTTTTCGTGAAAAAAATCTATAGGCTATAGCCCATGTTTTTTGGCGAAATTTTGGCTGAAAATCGAATGTCACCAATTTTGACATATAAGGACTCGTTGGACGCGTATTGAAGAGAGGATTATCCCTGCAAAGTTTCGCTGAGAAAACTTTCTTGGTTCTCGAGATATGTCCAAAAAACAGTTTCGCCGTGGTCCGACGCATTTGTTGCTAGTTTTATTGGTCTAATTTTTCACCTAGTGATTTATTTTCAAAAATTCTTTTGCAGATCTATTTCTTTTCTTATTCCGCGTCGAATGAGCCATCTCTCATCAAAATCGGTGAGATTTTATTTTTTCGTGAAAAAAATCTATAGGCTATATATAGCCCATGTTTTTTGGCGAAATTTTAGCTGAAAATCGAATGTCACCGATTTTGACATATGAGGACTCGTTGGACGCGTATTGAAGAGAGGATTATCCCTACAAAGTTTCGCTGAGATAACTTTCTTGGTTCTCGAGATATGTCCAAAAAACAGTTTCGCCGAGGTCCGACGCATATGTTGCTAGTCTTATTGGTCTAATTTTTCACCTAGTGATTTATTTTCAAAAATTCTTTTGCAGATCTATTTCTTTTCTTATTCCGCGTCGAATGAGCCATCTCTCATCAAAATCGGTGAGATTTTATTTTTTCGTGAAAAAACTCTATAGGCCATGTTTTTTGGCGAAATTTTAGCTGAAAATCAAATGTCACCGATTTTGACATATGAGGACTCGTTGGACGCGTATTGAAGAGAGGATTATCCCTACAAAGTTTCGCTGAGAAAACTTTCTTGGTTCTCGAGATATGTCCAACAAACAGTTTCGCCGTGGTCCGACGCATTTGTTGCTAGTTTTATTGCTCTAATTTTTCACCTAGTGATTTATTTTCAAAAATTCTTTTGCAGATATATTTCTTTTCTTATTCCGCGTCGAATGAGCCATCTCTCATCAAAATCGGTCAAATTTTATTTTTTCGTGATAAAAATCTATGTTTTTTGGCGAAATTTTAGCTGAAAATCAAATGTCACCGATTTTGACATATGAGGACTCGTTGGACGCGTATTGAAGAGAGGATTATCCCTACAAAGTTTCGCTGACAAAACTTTCTTGGTTCTCGAGATATGTCCAAAAAACAGTTTCGCCGAGGTCCGACGCATATGTTGCTAGTCTTATTGGTCTAATTTTTCATCTAGTGATTTATTTTCAAAAATTCTTTTGCAGATCTATTTCTTTTCTTATTCCGCGTCGAATGAGCCATCTCTCATCAAAATCGGTGAGATTTTATTTTTTCGTGAAAAAAATCTATAGGCTATAGCAATGTTTTTTGGCGAAATTTTAGCTGAAAATCAAATGTCACCGATTTTGACATATGAGGACTCGTTGGACGCGTATTGAAGAGAGGATTATCCCTACAAAGTTTCGCTGAGAAAACTTTCTTGGTTCTCGAGATATGTCCAAAAAACCGTTTCGCCGTGGTCCGACGCATTTGTTGCTAGTTTTATTGCTCTAATTTTTCACCTAGTGATTTATTTTCACAAATTCTTTTGCAGATCTATTTCTTTTCTTATTCCGCGTCGAATGAGCCATCTCGCATCAAAATCGGTGAGATTTTATTTTTTCGTGAAAAAAATCTATAGGCTATAGCCCATGTTTTTTGGCGAAATTTTAGCTGAAAATCAAATGTCACCGATTTTGACATATGAGGACTCGTTGGACGCGTATTGAAGAGAGGATTATCCCTACAAAGTTTCGCTGAGAAAACTTTCTTGGTTCTCGAGATATGTCCAAAAAACTGTTTCGCCGTGGTCCGACGCATTTGTTGCTAGTTTTATTGCTCTAATTTTTCACCTAGTGATTTATTTTCACAAATTCTTTTGCAGATCTATTTCTTTTCTTATTCCGCGTCGAATGAGCCATCTCGCATCAAAATCGGTGAGATTTTATTTTTTCGTGAAAAAAATCTATAGGCTATAGCCCATGTTTTTTGGCGAAATTTTAGCTGAAAATCAAATGTCACCCATTTTGACATATGAGGACTCGTTGGACGCGTATTGAAGAGAGGATTATCCCTACAAAGTTTCGCTGAGAAAACTTTCTTGGTTCTCGAGATATGTCCAAAAAAACAGTTTCGCCGTGATCCGACGCATATGTTGCTGTTTTATTGGTCTAATTTTTCACCTAGTGATTTATTTTCAAAAATTCTTTTGCAGATATATTTCTTTTCTTATTCCGCGTCGAATCAGCCATCTCTCATCAAAATCGGTGAGATTTTATTTTTTCGTGAAAAAAATCTATAGGCTATAGCCCATGTTTTTAGGCGAAATTTTGGCTGAAAATCAAATGTCACCGATTTTGACATATGAGGACTCGTTGGACGCGTATTGAAGAGAGGATTATCCCTACAAAGTTTCGCTGAGAAAACTTTCTTGGTTCTCGAGATATGTCCAAAAAACAGTTTCGCCGTGGTCCGACGCATATGTTGCTAGTTTTATTGGTCTAATTTTTCACCTAGTGATTTATTTTCAAAAATTCTTTTGCAGATATATTTCTTTTCTTATTTCGCGTCGAATGAGCCATCTCTCATCAAAATCGGTGAGATTTTATTTTTTCGTGAAAAAAATCTATAGGCTATAGCCCATGTTTTTTGGCGAAATTTTAGCTGAAAATCAAATGTCACCCATTTTGACATATGAGGACTCGTTGGACGCGTATTGAAGAGAGGATTATCCCTACAAAGTTTCGCTGAGAAAACTTTCTTGGTTCTCGAGATATGTCCACAAAACAGTTTCGCCGTGGTCCGACGCATTTGTTGCTAGTTTTATTGGTCTAATTTTTCACCTAGTGATTTATTTTCAAAAATTCTTTTGCAGATCTATTTCTTTTCTTATTCCGCGTCGAATGAGCCATCTCTCATCAAAATCGGTGAGATTTTATTTTTTCGTGAAAAAAATCTATAGGCTATAGCCCATGTTTTTTGGCGAAATTTTAGCTGAAAATCAAATGTCACCGATTTTGACATATGAGGACTCGTTGGACGCGTATTGAAGAGAGGATTATCCCTACAAAGTTTCGCTGAGAAAACTTTCTTGGTTCTCGAGATATGTCCAAAAAACAGTTTCGCCGTGGTCCGACGCATTTGTTGCTAGTTTTATTGCTCTAATTTTTCACCTAGTGATTTATTTTCAAAAATTCTTTTGCAGATCTATTTCTTTTCTTATTCCGCGTCGAATGAGCCATCTCGCATCAAAATCGGTGAGATTTTATTTTTTCATGAAAAAAATCTATAGGCTATAGCCCATGTTTTTTGGCGAAATTTTAGCTGAAAATCAAATGTCACCGATTTTGACATATGAGGACTCGTTGGACGCGTATTGAAGAGAGGATTATCCCTACAAAGTTTCGCTGAGAAAACTTTCTTGGTTCTCGAGATATGTCCAAAAAACAGTTTCGCCGTGGTCCGACGCATTTGTTGCTAGTTTTATTGCTCTAATTTTTCACCTAGTGATTTATTTTCAAAAATTCTTTTGCAGATCTATTTCTTTTCTTATTCCGCGTCGAATGAGCCATCTCTCATCAAAATCGGTGAGATTTTATTTTTTCGTGAAAAAAATCTATAGGCTATAGCCCATGTTTTTTGGCGAAATTTTAGCTGAAAATCAAATGTCACCGATTTTGACATATGAGGACTCGTTGGACGCGTATTGAAGAGAGGATTATCCCTACAAAGTTTCGCTGAGAAAACTTTCTTGGTTCTCGAGATATGTCCAAAAAACAGTTTCGCCGTGGTCCGACGCATATGTTGCTAGTTTTATTGGTCTAATTTTTCACCTAGTGATTTATTTTCAAAAATTCTTTTGCAGATATATTTCTTTTCTTATTTCGCGTCGAATGAGCCATCTCTCATCAAAATCGGTGAGATTTTATTTTTTCGTGAAAAAAATCTATAGGCTATAGCCCATTTTTTTGGCGAAATTTTAGCTGAAAATCAAATGTCACCGATTTTGACATATGAGGACTCGTTGGACGCGTATTGAAGAGAGGATTATCCCTACAAAGTTTCGCTGAGAAAACTTTCTTGGTTCTCGAGATATGTCCAAAAAACAGTTTCGCCGTGGTCCGACGCATATGTTGCTAGTTTTATTGGTCTAATTTTTCACCTAGTGATTTATTTTCAAAAATTCTTTTGCAGATATATTTCTTTTCTTATTTCGCGTCGAATGAGCCATCTCTCATCAAAATCGGTGAGATTTTATTTTTTCGTGAAAAAAATCTATAGGCTATAGCCCATTTTTTTGGCGAAATTTTAGCTGAAAATCAAATGTCACCGATTTTGACATATGAGGACTCGTTGGACGCGTATTGAAGAGAGGATTATCCCTACAAAGTTTCGCTGAGAAAACTTTCTTGGTTCTCGAGATATGTCCAAAAAACCGTTTCGCCGTGGTCCGACGCATTTGTTGTTAGTTTTATTGCTCTAATTTTTCACCTAGTGATTTATTTTCAAAAATTCTTTTGCAGATCTATTTCTTTTCTTATTCCGCGTCGAATGAGCCATCTCGCATCAAAATCGGTGAGATTTTATTTTTTCGTGAAAAAAATCTATAGCCCATGTTTTATGGCGAAATTTTAGCTGAAAATCAAATGTCACCGATTTTGACATATGAGGACTCGTTGGACGCGTATTGAAGAGAGGATTATCCCTACAAAGTTTCGCTGAGAAAACTTTCTTGGTTCTCGAGATATGTCCAAAAAACAGTTTCGCCGTGGTCCGACGCATATGTTGCTAGTTTTATTGGTCTAATTTTTCACCTAGTGATTTATTTTCAAAAATTCTTTTGCAGATATATTTCTTTTCTTATTTCGCGTCGAATGAGCCATCTCTCATCAAAATCGGTGAGATTTTATTTTTTCGTGAAAAAAATCTATAGGCTATAGCCCATGTTTTTTGGCGAAATTTTAGCTGAAAATCAAATGTCACCGATTTTGACATATGAGGACTCGTTGGACGCGTATTGAAGAGAGGATTATCCCTACAAAGTTTCGCTGAGAAAACTTTCTTGGTTCTCGAGATATGTCCAAAAAACAGTTTCGCCGTGGTCCGACGCATTTGTTGCTAGTTTTATTGGTCTAATTTTTCACCTAGTGATTTATTTTCAAAAATTCTTTTGCAGATCTATTTCTTTTCTTATTCCGCGTCGAATGAGCCATCTCTCATCAAAATCGGTGAGATTTTATTTTTTCGTGAAAAAAATCTATAGGCTATAGCCCATGTTTTTTGGCGAAATTTTAGCTGAAAATCAAATGTCACCGATTTTGACATATGAGGACTCGTTGGACGCGTATTGAAGAGAGGATTATCCCTACAAAGTTTCGCTGAGAAAACTTTGTTGGTTCTCGAGATATGTCCAAAAAACAGTTTCGCCGTGGTCCGACGCATATGTTGCTAGTTTTATTGGTCACCTAGTAATTTATTTTCAAAAATTCTTTTGCAGATATATTTCTTTTCTTATTTCGCGTCGAATGAGCCATCTCTCATCAAAATCGGTGAGATTTTATTTTTTCGTGAAAAAAATCTATAGGCTATAGCCCATGTTTTTTGGCGAAATTTTAGCTGAAAATCAAATGTCACCGATTTTGACATATGAGGACTCGTTGGACGCGTATTGAAGAGAGGATTATCCCTACAAAGTTTCGCTGAGAAAACTTTCTTGGTTCTCGAGATATGTCCAAAAAACAGTTTCGCCGTGGTCCGACGCATATGTTGCTAGTTTTATTGGTCTAATTTTTCACCTAGTGATTTATTTTCAAAAATTCTTTTGCAGATATATTTCTTTTCTTATTTCGCGTCGAATGAGCCATCTCTCATCAAAATCGGTGAGATTTTATTTTTTCGTGAAAAAAATCTTAGGCTATAGCCCATGTTTTTTGGCGAAATTTTAGCTGAAAATCAAATGTCACCGATTTTGACATATGAGGACTCGTTGGACGCGTATTGAAGAGAGGATTATCCCTACAAAGTTTCGCTGAGAAAACTTTCTTGGTTCTCGAGATATGTCCAAAAAACAGTTTCGCCGTGGTCCGACGCATATGTTGCTAGTTTTATTGGTCTAATTTTTCACCTAGTGATTTATTTTCAAAAATTCTTTTGCAGATATATTTCTTTTCTTATTTCGCGTCGAATGAGCCATCTCTCATCAAAATCGGTGAGATTTTATTTTTTCGTGAAAAAAATCTTAGGCTATAGCCCATGTTTTTTGGCGAAATTTTAGCTGAAAATCAAATGTCACCGATTTTGACATATGAGGACTCGTTGGACGCGTATTGAAGAGAGGATTATCCCTACAAAGTTTCGCTGAGAAAACTTTCTTGGTTCTCGAGATATGTCCAAAAAACAGTTTCGCCGTGGTCCGACGCATATGTTGCTAGTTTTATTGGTCTAATTTTTCACCTAGTGATTTATTTTCAAAAATTCTTTTGCAGATATATTTCTTTTCTTATTTCGCGTCGAATGAGCCATCTCTCATCAAAATCGGTGAGATTTTATTTTTTCGTGAAAAAAATCTTAGGCTATAGCCCATGTTTTTTGGCGAAATTTTAGCTGAAAATCAAATGTCACCGATTTTGACATATGAGGACTCGTTGGACGCGTATTGAAGAGAGGATTATCCCTACAAAGTTTCGCTGAGAAAACTTTCTTGGTTCTCGAGATATGTCCAAAAAATAGTTTCGCCGTGGTCCGACGCATATGTTGCTAGTTTTATTGGTCTAATTTTTCACCTAGTGATTTATTTTCAAAAATTCTTTTGCAGATATATTTCTTTTCTTATTTCGCGTCGAATGAGCCATCTCTCATCAAAATCGGTGAGATTTTATTTTTTCGTGAAAAAAATCTATAGGCTATAGCCCATGTTTTTTGGCGAAATTTTAGCTGAAAATCAAATGTCACCGATTTTGACATATGAGGACTCGTTGGACGCGTATTGAAGAGAGGATTATCCCTACAAAGTTTCGCTGAGAAAACTTTCTTGGTTCTCGAGATATGTCCAAAAAACCGTTTCGCCGTGGTCCGACGCATTTGTTGCTAGTTTTATTGCTCTAATTTTTCACCTAGTGATTTATTTTCAAAAATTCTTTTGCAGATCTATTTCTTTTCTTATTCCGCGTCGAATGAGCCATCTCTCATCAAAATCGGTGAGATTTTATTTTTTCGTGAAAAAAATCTATAGGCTATAGCCCATGTTTTTTGGCGAAATTTTAGCTGAAAATCAAATGTCACCGATTTTGACATATGAGGACTCGTTGGACGCGTATTGAAGAGAGGATTATCCCTACAAAGTTTCGCTGAGAAAACTTTCTTGGTTCTCGAGATATGTCCAAAAAACCGTTTCGCCGTGGTCCGACGCATTTGTTGCTAGTTTTATTGCTCTAATTTTTCACCTAGTGATTTATTTTCAAAAATTCTTTTGCAGATCTATTTCTTTTCTTATTCCGCGTCGAATGAGCCATCTCTCATCAAAATCGGTGAGATTTTATTTTTTCGTGAAAAAAATCTATAGGCTATAGCCCATGTTTTTTGGCGAAATTTTAGCTGAAAATCAAATGTCACCGATTTTGACATATGAGGACTCGTTGGACGCGTATTGAAGAGAGGATTATCCCTACAAAGTTTCGCTGAGAAAACTTTCTTGGTTCTCGAGATATGTCCAAAAAACAGTTTCGCCGTGGTCCGACGCTTATGTTGCTAGTTTTATTGATCTAATTTTTCACCTAGTGATTTATTTTCAAAAATTCTTTTGCAGATATATTTCTTTTCTTATTTCGCGTCGAATGAGCCATCTCTCATCAAAATCGGTGAGATTTTATTTTTTCGTGAAAAAAATCTATAGGCTATAGCCCATGTTTTTTGGCGAAATTTTAGCTGAAAATCAAATGTCACCGATTTTGACATATGAGGACTCGTTGGACGCGTATTGAAGAGAGGATTATCCCTACAAAGTTTCGCTGAGAAAACTTTCTTGGTTCTCGAGATATGTCCAAAAAACAGTTTCGCCGTGGTCCGACGCATATGTTGCTAGTTTTATTGGTCTAATTTTTCACCTAGTGATTTATTTTCAAAAATTCTTTTGCAGATATATTTCTTTTCTTATTTCGCGTCGAATGAGCCATCTCTCATCAAAATCGGTGAGATTTTATTTTTTCGTGAAAAAAATCTATAGGCTATAGCCCATGTTTTTTGCCGAAATTTTAGCTGAAAATCAAATGTCACCGATTTTGACATATGAGGACTCGTTGGACGCGTATTGAAGAGAGGATTATCCCTACAAAGTTTCGCTGAGAAAACTTTCTTGGTTCTCGAGATATGTCCAAAAAACAGTTTCGCCGTTGCCCGACGCATATGTTGCTAGTTTTATTGGTCTAATTTTTCACCTAGTGAAAACTTTCTTGGTTCTCGAGATATGTCCAAAAAACAGTTTCGCCGTGGTCCGACGCATATGTTGCTAGTTTTATTGGTCTAATTTTTCACCTAGTGATTTATTTTCAAAAATTCTTTTGCAGATATATTTCTTTTCTTATTCCGCGTCGAATGAGCCATCTCTCATCAAAATCGGTGAGATTTTATTTTTTCGTGAAAAAAATCTATAGGCTATAGCCCATGTTTTTTGGCGAAATTTTAGCTGAAAATCAAATGTCACCGATTTTGACATATGAGGACTCGTTGGACGCGTATTGAAGAGAGGATTATCCCTACAAAGTTTCGCTGAGAAAACTTTCTTGGTTCTCGAGATATGTCCAAAAAACAGTTTCGCCGTGGTCCGACGCATATGTTGCTAGTTTTAGTGGTCTAATTTTTCACCTAGTGATTTATTTTCAAAAATTCTTTTGCAGATCTATTTCTTTTCTTATTCCGCGTCGAATGAGCCATCTCTCATCAAAATCGGTGAGATTTTATTTTTTCGTGAAAAAAATCTATAGGCATAGCCCATGTTTTTTGGCGAAATTTTGGCTGAAAATCAAATGTCACCGATTTTGACATATGAGGACTCGTTGGACGCGTATTGAAGAGAGGATTATCCCTACAAAGTTTCGCTGAGAAAACTTTCTTGGTTCTCGAGATATGTCCAAAAAACAGTTTCGCCGTGGTCCGACGCATTTGTTGCTAGTTTTATTGCTCTAATTTTTCACCTAGTGATTTATTTTCAAAAATTCTTTTGCAGATCTATTTCTTTTCTTATTCCGCGTCGAATGAGCCATCTCGCATCAAAATCGGTGAGATTTTATTTTTTCGTGAAAAAAATCTATAGGCTATAGCCCATGTTTTTTGGCGAAATTTTGGCTGAAAATCAAATGTCACCGATTTTGACATATGAGGACTCGTTGGACGCGTATTGAAGAGAGGATTATCCCTACAAAGTTTCGCTGAGAAAACTTTCTTGGTTCTCGAGATATGTCCAAAAAACAGTTTCGCCGTGGTCCGACGCATTTGTTGCTAGTTTTATTGCTCTAATTTTTCACCTAGTGATTTATTTTCAAAAATTCTTTTGCAGATCTATTTCTTTTCTTATTCCGCGTCGAATGAGCCATCTCGAATCAAAATCGGTGAGATTTTATTTTTTCGTGAAAAAAATCTATAGGCTATAGCCCATGTTTTTGGCGAAATTTTAACTGAAAATCAAATGTCACCGATTTTGACATATGAGGACTCGTTGGACGCGTATTGAAGAGAGGAGTATCCCTACAAAGTTTCGCTGAGAAAACTTTCTTGGTTCTCGAGATATGTCCAAAAAACAGTTTCGCCGTGGTCCGACGCATTTGTTGCTAGTTTTATTGCTCTAATTTTTCACCTAGTGATTTATTTTCAAAAATTCTTTTGCAGATATATTTCTTTTCTTATTCCGCGTCGAATGAGCCATCTCTCATCAAAATCGGTGAGATTTTATTTTTTCGTGAAAAAAATCTATAGGCTATAGCCCATGTTTTTTGGCGAAATTTTAGCTGAAAATCAAATGTCACCGATTTTGACATATGAGGACTCGTTGGACGCGTATTGAAGAGAGGATTATCCCTACAAAGTTTCGCTGAGAAAACTTTCTTGGTTCTCGAGATATGTCCAAAAAACAGTTTCGCCGTGGTCCGACGCATTTGTTGCTAGTTTTATTGCTCTAATTTTTCACCTAGTGATTTATTTTCAAAAATTCTTTTGCAGATCTATTTCTTTTCTTATTCCGCGTCGAATGAGCCATCTCTCATCAAAATCGGTGAGATTTGATTTTTTCGTGAAAAAAATCTATAGGCTATAGCCCATGTTTTTTGGCGAAATTTTAGCTGAAAATCAAATGTCACCGATTTTGACATATGAGGACTCGTTGGACGCGTATTGAAGAGAGGATTATCCCTACAAAGTTTCGCTGAGAAAACTTTCTTGGTTCTCGAGATATGTCCAAAAAACAGTTTCGCCGTGGTCCGACGCATATGTTGCTAGTTTTATTGGTCTAATTTTTCACCTAGTGATTTATTTTCAAAAATTCTTTTGCAGATATATTTCTTTTCTTATTTCGCGTCGAATGAGCCATATCTCATCAAAATCGGTGAGATTTTATTTTTTCGTGAAAAAAATCTATATGCAGCCCATGTTTTTTGGCGAAATTTTAGCTGAAAATCAAATGTCACCGATTTTGACATATGAGGACTCGTTGGACGCGTATTGAAGAGAGGATTATCCCTACAAAGTTTCGCTGAGAAAACTTTCTTGGTTCTCGAGATATGTCCAAAAAACAGTTTCGCCGTGGTCCGACGCATATGTTGCTAGTTTTATTGGTCTAATTTTTCACCTAGTGATTTATTTTCAAAAATTCTTTTGCAGATATATTTCTTTTCTTATTTCGCGTCGAATGAGCCATCTCTCATCAAAATCGGTGAGATTTTATTTTTTCGTGAAAAAAATCTATAAATCTATGAGGACTCGTTGGACGCGTATTGAAGAGAGGATTATCCCTACAAAGTTTCGCTGAGAAAACTTTCTTGGTTTTCGAGATATGTCCAAAAAACAGTTTCGCCGTGGTCCGACGCATTTGTTGCTAGTTTTATTGGTCTAATTTTTCACCTAGTGATTTATTTTCAAAAATTCTTTTGCAGATATATTTCTTTTCTTATTCCGCGTCGAATGAGCCATCTCTCATCAAAATCGGTGAGATTTTATTTTTTCGTGAAAAAAATCTATAGGCTATAGCCCATGTTTTTTGGCGAAATTTTAGCTGAAAATCAAATGTCACCGATTTTGACATATGAGGACTCGTTGGACGCGTATTGAAGAGAAGATTATCCCTACAAAGTTTCGCTGAGAAAACTTTCTTGGTTCTCGAGATATGTCCAAAAAAACAGTTTCGCCGTGGTCCGACGCATATGTTGCTGTTTTATTGGTCTAATTTTTCACCTAGTGATTTATTTTCAAAAATTCTTTTGCAGATATATTTCTTTTCTTATTCCGCGTCGAATGAGCCATCTCTCATCAAAATCGGTGAGATTTTATTTTTTCGTGAAAAAAATCTATAGGCTATAGCCCATGTTTTTTGGCGAAATTTTAGCTGAAAATCAAATGTCACCGATTTTGACATATGAGGACTCGTTGGACGCGTATTGAAGAGAGGATTATCCCTACAAAGTTTCGCTGAGAAAACTTTCTTGGTTCTCGAGATATGTCCAAAAAAACAGTTTCGCCGTGGTCCGACGCATATGTTGCTGTTTTATTGGTCTAATTTTTCACCTAGTGATTTATTTTCAAAAATTCTTTTGCAGATATATTTCTTTTCTTATTCCGCGTCGAATGAGCCATCTCTCATCAAAATCGGTGAGGTTTTATTTTTTCGTGAAAAAAATCTATAGGCTATAGCCCATGTTTTTTGGCGAAATTTTAGCTGAAAATCAAATGTCACCGATTTTGCCATATGAGGACTCGTTGGACGCGTATTGAAGAGAGGATTATCCCTACAAAGTTTCGCTGAGAAAACTTTCTTGGTTCTCGAGATATGTCCAAAAAAACAGTTTCGCCGTGGTCCGACGCATATGTTGCTGTTTTATTGGTCTAATTTTTCACCTAGTGATTTATTTTCAAAAATTCTTTTGCAGATATATTTCTTTTCTTATTCCGCGTCGAATGAGCCATCTCTCATCAAAATCGGTGAGATTTTATTTTTTCGTAAAAAAAATCTATAGGCTATAGCCCATGTTTTTTGGCGAAATTTTAGCTGAAAATCAAATGTCACCGATTTTGACATATGAAGACTCGTTGGACGCGTATTGAAGAGAGGATTATCCCTACAAAGTTTCGCTGAGAAAACTTTCTTGGTTCTCGAGATATGTCCAAAAAACAGTTTCGCCGTGGTCCGACGCATATGTTGCTAGTTTTATTGGTCACCTAGTGATTTATTTTCAAAAATTCTTTTGTAGATATATTTCTTTTCTTATTTCGCGTCGAATGAGCCATCTCTCATCAAAATCGGTGAGATTTTATTTTTTCGTGAAAAAAATCTATAGGCTATAGCCCATGTTTTTTGGCGAAATTTTAGCTGAAAATCAAATGTCACCGATTTTGACATATGAGGACTCGTTGGACGCGTATTGAAGAGAGGATTATCCCTACAAAGTTTCGCTGAGAAAACTTCCTTGGTTCTCGAGATATGTCCAAAAAACAGTTTCGCCGTGGTCCGACGCATATGTTGCTAGTTTTATTGGTCTAATTTTTCACCTAGTGATTTATTTTCAAAAATTCTTTTGCAGATATATTTCTTTTCTTATTTCGCGTCGAATGAGCCATCTCTCATCAAAATCGGTGAGATTTTATTTTTTCGTGAAAAAAATCTATAGGCTATAGCCCATGTTTTTTGGCGAAATTTTAGCTGAAAATCAAATGTCACCGATTTTGACATATGAGGACTCGTTGGACGCGTATTGAAGAGAGGATTATCCCTACAAAGTTTCGCTGAGAAAACTTTCTTGGTTCTCGAGCTATGTCCAAAAAAACAGTTTCGCCGTGGTCCGACGCATTTGTTGCTAGTTTTATTGCTCTAATTTTTCACCTAGTGATTTATTTTCAAAAATTCTTTTGCAGATCTATTTCTCTTCTTATTCCGCGTCGAATGAGCCATCTCGCATCAAAATCGGTGAGATTTTATTTTTTCGTGAAAAAAATCTATAGGCTATAGCCCATGTTTTTTGGCGAAATTTTAGCTGAAAATCAAATGTCACCGATTTTGACATATGAGGACTCGTTGGACGCGTATTGAAGAGAGGATTATCCCTACAAAGTTTCGCTGAGAAAACTTTCTTGGTTCTCGAGATATGTCCAAAAAACAGTTTCGCCGTGGTCCGACGCATATGTTGCTAGTTTTATTGGTCTAATTTTTCACCTAGTGATTTATTTTCAAAAATTCTTTTGCAGATCTATTTCTTTTCTTATTCCGCGTCGAATGAGCCATCTCTCATCAAAATCGGTGAGATTTTATTTTTTCGTGAAAAAAATCTATAGGCTAAAGCCCATGTTTTTTGGCGAAATTTTAGCTGAAAATCAAATGTCACCGATTTTGACATATGTGGACTCGTTGGACGCGTATTGAAGAGAGGATTATCCCTGCAAAGTTTCGTTGAGAAAACTTTCTTGGTTCTCGAGATATGTCCAAAAAACAGTTTCGCCGTGGGCCGACGCATTTGTTGCTAGTTTTATTGCTCTAATTTTTCACCTAGTGATTTATTTTTAAAAATTCTTTTGCAGATCTATTTCTTTTCTTATTCCGCGTCGAATGAGCCATCTCTCATCAAAATCGGTGAGATTTTATTTTTTCGTGAAAAAAATCTAGCCCATGTTTTTTGGCGAAATTTTAGCTGAAAATCAAATGTCACCGATTTTGACATATGAGGACTCGTTGGACGCGTATTGAAGAGAGGATTATCCCTACAAAGTTTCGCTGAGAAAACTTTCTTGGTTCTCGAGATATGTCCAAAAAACAGTTTCGCCGTGGTCCGACGCATTTGTTGCTAGTTTTATTGCTCTAATTTTTCACCTAGTGATTTATTTTCAAAAATTCTTTTGCAGATCTATTTCTTTTCTTATTCCGCGTCAAATGAGCCATCTCTCATCAAAATCGGTGAGATTTTATTTTTTCGTGAAAAAAATCTAGCCCATGTTTTTTGGCGAAATTTTAGCTGAAAATCAAATGTCACCGATTTTGACATATGAGGACTCGTTGGACGCGTATTGAAGAGAGGATTATCTCTACAAAGTTTCGCTGAGAAAACTTTCTTGGTTCTCGAGATATGTCCAAAAAACAGTTTCGCCGTGGTCCGACGCATATGTTGCTAGTTTTATTGGTCCAATTTTTCACCTAGTGATTTATTTTCAAAAATTCTTTTGCAGATCTATTTCTTTTCTTATTCCGCGTCGAATGAGCCATCTCTCATCAAAATCGGTGAGATTTTACTTTTTCGTGAAAAAAATCTATAGGCTATAGCCCATGTTTTTTGGCGAAATTTTAGCTGAAAATCAAATGTCACCGATTTTGACATATGTGGACTCGTTGGACGCGTATTGAAGAGAGGATTATCCCTGCAAAGTTTCGTTGAGAAAACTTTCTAGGTTCTCGAGATATGTCCAAAAAACAGTTTCGCCGTGGTCCGACGCATTTGTTGCTAGTTTTATTGGTCTAATTTTTCACCTAGTGATTTATTTTCAAAAATTCTTTTGCAGATCTATTTCTTTTCTTATTTCGCGTCGAATGAGCCATCTCTCATCAAAATCGGTGAGATTTTATTTTTTCGTGAAAAAAATCTATAGGCTATAGCCCATGTTTTTTGGCGAAATTTTAGCTGAAAATCAAATGTCACCGATTTTGACATATGAGGACTCGTTGGACGCGTATTGAAGAGAGGATTATCCCAGCAAAGTTTCGCTAAGAAAACTTTCTTGGTTCTCGAGATATGTCCAAAAAACAATTTCGCCGTGGTCCGACGCATTTGTTGCTAGTTTTATTGCTCTAATTTTTCACCTAGTGATTTATTTTCAAAAATTCTTTTGCAGATCTATTTCTTTTCTTATTCCGCGTCAAATGAGCCATCTCTCATCAAAATCGGTGAGATTTTATTTTTTCGTGAAAAAAATCTATAGGCTATAGCCGATGTTTTTTGGCGAAATTTTAACTGAAAATCAAATGTCACCGATTTTGACATATGAGGACTCGTTGGACGCGTATTGAAGAGAGGATTATTCCAGCAAAGTTTCGCTAAGAAAACTTTCTTGGTTCTCGAGATATGTCCAAAAAACAATTTCGCCGTGGTCCGACGCATTTGTTGCTAGTTTTATTGCTCTAATTTTTCACCTAGTGATTTATTTTCAAAAATTCTTTTGCAGATCTATTTCTTTTCTTATTCCGCGTCAAATGAGCCATCTCTCATCAAAATCGGTGAGATTTTATTTTTTCGTGAAAAAAATCTATAGGCTATAGCCCATGTTTTTGGCGAAATTTTAACTGAAAATCAAATGTCACCGATTTTGACATATGAGGACTCGTTGGACGCGTATTGAAGAGAGGAGTATCCCTACAAAGTTTCGCTGAGAAAACTTTCTTGGTTCTCGAGATATGTCCAAAAAACAGTTTCGCCGTGGTCCGACGCATTTGTTGCTAGTTTTATTGGTCTAATTTTTCACCTAGTGATTTATTTTCAAAAATTCTTTTGCAGATATATTTCTTTTCTTATTTCGCGTCGAATGAGCCATCTCTCATCAAAATCGGTGAGATTTTATTTTTTCGTGAAAAAAATCTATAAATCTATGAGGACTCGTTGGACGCGTATTGAAGAGAGGATTATCCCTAGAAAGTTTCGCTGAGAAAACTTTCTTGGTTCTCGAGATATGTCCAAAAAACAGTTTCGCCGTGGTCCGACGCATTTGTTGCTAGTTTTATTGGTCTAATTTTTCACCTAGTGATTTATTTTCAAAAATTCTTTTGCAGATATATTTCTTTTCTCATTCCGCGTCGAATCGGTGAGATTTTATTTTTTCGTGAAAAAAATCTATAGGCTATAGCCCATGTTTTTTGGCGAAATTTTGGCTGAAAATCAAATGTCACCAATTTTGACATATGAGGACTCGTTGGACGCGTATTGAAGAGAGGATTATCCCTGCAAAGTTTCGCTGAGAAAACTTTCTTGGTTCTCGAGATATGTCCAAAAAACAGTTTCGCCGTGGTCCGACGCATTTGTTGCTAGTTTTATTGGTCTAATTTTTCACCTAGTGATTTATTTTCAAAAATTCTTTTGCAGATATATTTCTTTTCTTATTTCGCGTCGAATGAGCCATCTCTCATCAAAATCGGTGAGATTTTATTTTTTCGTGAAAAAAATCTATAGGCAGCCCATGTTTTTTGGCGAAATTTTAGCTGAAAATCAAATGTCACCGATTTTGACATATGAGGACTCGTTGGACGCGTATTGAAGAGAGGATTATCCCTACAAAGTTTCGCTGAGAAAACTTTCTTGGTTCTCGAGATATGTCCAAAAAACAGTTTCGCCGTGGTCCGACGCATTTGTTGCTAGTTTTATTGCTCTAATTTTTCACCTAGTGATTTATTTTCAAAAATTCTTTTGCAGATATATTTCTTTTCTTATTCCGCGTCGAATGAGCCATCTCTCATCAAAATCGGTGAGATTTTATTTTTTCGTGAAAAAAATCTATAGGCAGCCCATGTTTTTTGGCGAAATTTTAGCTGAAAATCAAATGTCACCGATTTTGACATATGAGGACTCGTTGGACGCGTATTGAAGAGAGGATTATCCCTACAAAGTTTCGCTGAGAAAACTTTCTTGGTTCTCGAGATATGTCCAAAAAACAGTTTCGCCGTGGTCCGACGCATTTGTTGCTAGTTTTATTGCTCTAATTTTTCACCTAGTGATTTATTTTCAAAAATTCTTTTGCAGATCTATTTCTTTTCTTATTCCGCGTCGAATGAGCCATCTCTCATCAAAATCGGTGAGATTTGATTTTTTCGTGAAAAAAATCTATAGGCTATATATAGCCCATGTTTTTTGGCGAAATTTTAGCTGAAAATCAAATGTCACCGATTTTGACATATGAGGACTCGTTGGACGCGTATTGAAGAGAGGATTATCCCTACAAAGTTTCGCTGAGAAAACTTTCTTGGTTCTCGAGATATGTCCAAAAAACAGTTTCGCCGTGGTCCGACGCATATGTTGCTAGTTTTATTGGTCACCTAGTGATTTATTTTCAAAAATTCTTTTGCAGATATATTTCTTTTCTTATTTCGCGTCGAATGAGCCATCTCTCATCAAAATCGGTGAGATTTTATTTTTTCGTGAAAAAAATCTATAGGCTATAGCCCATGTTTTTTGGCGAAATTTTAGCTGAAAATCAAATGTCACCGATTTTGACATATGAGGACTCGTTGGACGCGTATTGAAGAGAGGATTATCCCTACAAAGTTTCGCTGAGAAAACTTTCTTGGTTCTCGAGATATGTCCAAAAAAACAGTTTCGCCGTGGTCCGACGCATATGTTGCTAGTTTTATTGGTCTAATTTTTCACCTAGTGATTTATTTTCAAAAATTCTTTTGCAGATATATTTCTTTTCTTATTTCGCGTCGAATGAGCCATCTCTCATCAAAATCGGTGAGATTTTATTTTTTCGTGAAAAAAATCTATAGGCTATAGCCCATGTTTTTTGGCGAAATTTTAGCTGAAAATCAAATGTCACCGATTTTGACATATGAGGACTCGTTGGACGCGTATTGAAGAGAGGATTATCCCTACAAAGTTTCGCTGAGAAAACTTTCTTGGTTCTCGAGATATGTCCAAAAAACAGTTTCGCCGTGGTCCGACGCATATGTTGCTAGTTTTATTGGTCTAATTTTTCACCTAGTGATTTATTTTCAAAAATTCTTTTGCAGATCTATTTCTTTTCTTATTCCGCGTCGAATGAGCCATCTCTCATCAAAATCGGTGAGATTTTATTTTTTCGTGAAAAAAATCTATAGGCTATAGCCCATGTTTTTTGGCGAAATTTTAGCTGAAAATCAAATGTCACCGATTTTGACATATGAGGACTCGTTGGACGCGTATTGAAGAGAGGATTATCCCTACAAAGTTTCGCTGAGAAAACTTTCTTGGTTCTCGAGATATGTCCAAAAAAACAGTTTCGCCGTGGTCCGACGCATATGTTGCTAGTTTTATTGGTCTAATTTTTCACCTAGTGATTTATTTTCAAAAATTCTTTTGCAGATATATTTCTTTTCTTATTTCGCGTCGAATGAGCCATCTCTCATCAAAATCGGTGAGATTTTATTTTTTCGTGAAAAAAATCTATAGGCTATAGCCCATGTTTTTTGGCGAAATTTTAGCTGAAAATCAAATGTCACCGATTTTGACATATGAGGACTCGTTGGACGCGTATTGAAGAGAGGATTATCCCTACAAAGTTTCACTGAGAAAACTTTCTTGGTTCTCGAGATATGTCCAAAAAACAGTTTCGCCGTGGTCCGACGCATATGTTGCTAGTTTTATTGGTCTAATTTTTCACCTAGTGATTTATTTTCAAAAATTCTTTTGCAGATCTATTTCTTTTCTTATTCCGCGTCGAATGAGCCATCTCTCATCAAAATCGGTGAGATTTTATTTTTTCGTGAAAAAAATCTATAGGCTATAGCCCATGTTTTTTGGCGAAATTTTAGCTGAAAATCAAATGTCACCGATTTTGACATATGAGGACTCGTTGGACGCGTATTGAAGAGAGGATTATCCCTACAAAGTTTCGCTGAGAAAACTTTCTTGGTTCTCGAGATATGTCCAAAAAAACAGTTTCGCCGTGGTCCGACGCATATGTTGCTAGTTTTATTGGTCTAATTTTTCACCTAGTGATTTATTTTCAAAAATTCTTTTGCAGATATATTTCTTTTCTTATTTCGCGTCGAATGAGCCATCTCTCATCAAAATCGGTGAGATTTTATTTTTTCGTGAAAAAAATCTATAGGCTATAGCCCATGTTTTTTGGCGAAATTTTAGCTGAAAATCAAATGTCACCGATTTTGACATATGAGGACTCGTTGGACGCGTATTGAAGAGAGGATTATCCCTACAAAGTTTCGCTGAGAAAACTTTCTTGGTTCTCGAGATATGTCCAAAAAACAGTTTCGCCGTGGTCCGACGCATATGTTGCTAGTTTTATTGGTCTAATTTTTCACCTAGTGATTTATTTTCAAAAATTCTTTTGCAGATCTATTTCTTTTCTTATTCCGCGTCGAATGAGCCATCTCTCATCAAAATCGGTGAGATTTTATTTTTTCGTGAAAAAAATCTATAGGCTATAGCCCATGTTTTTTGGCGAAATTTTAGCTGAAAATCAAATGTCACCGATTTTGACATATGTGGACTCGTTGGACGCGTATTGAAGAGAGGATTATCAATGCAAAGTTTCGTTGAGAAAACTTTCTAGGTTCTCGAGATATGTCCAAAAAACAGTTTCGCCGTGGTCCGACGCATTTGTTGCTAGTTTTATTGGTCTAATTTTTCACCTAGTGATTTATTTTCAAAAATTCTTTTGCAGATCTATTTCTTTTCTTATTCCGCGTCGAGAGCCATCTCTCATCAAAATCGGTGAGATTTTATTTTTTCGTGAAAAAAATCTATGGCTATAGCCCATGTTTTTTGGCGAAATTTTAGCTGAAAATCAAATGTCACCGATTTTGACATATGAGGACTCGTTGGACGCGTATTGAAGAGAGGATTATCCCTACAAAGTTTCGCTGAGAAAACTTTCTTGGTTCTCGAGATATGTCCAAAAAACAGTTTCGCCGTGGTCCGACGCATTTGTTGCTAGTTTTATTGGTCTAACTTTTCACCGAGTGATTTATTTTCAAAAATTCTTTTGCAGATCTATTTCTTTTCTTATTCCGCGTCGAATGAGCCATCTCTCATCAAAATCGGTGAGATTTTATTTTTTCGTGAAAAAAATCTATAGGCCATGTTTTTTGGCGAAGTTTTGGCTGAAAATCAGATGTCACCGATTTTGACATATGAGGACTCGTTGGACGCGTATTGAAGAGAGGATTATCCCTACAAAGTTTCGCTGAGAAAACTTTCTTGGTTCTCGAGATATGTCCAAAAAACAGTTTCGCCGTGGTCCGACGCATTTGTTGCTAGTTTTATTGGTCTAATTTTTCACCTAGTGATTTATTTTCAAAAATTCTTTTGCAGGTCTATTTCTTTTCTTATTCCGCGTCGAATGAGCCATCTCTCATCAAAATCGGTGAGATTTTATTTGTTCGTGAAAAAAATCTATAGGCTATAGCCCATGTTTTTTGGCGAAATTTTAGCTGAAAATCAAATGTCACCGATTTTGACATATGAGGACTCGTTTTGGACGCATATTGAAGAGAGGATTATCCCTACAAAGTTTCGCTGAGAAAACTTTCTTGGTTCTCGAGATATGTCCAAAAAACAGTTTCGCCGTGGTCCGACGCATTTGTTGCTAGTTTTATTGGTCTAACTTTTCACCTAGTGATTTATTTTCAAAAATTCTTTTGCAGATCTATTTCTTTTCTTATTCCGCGTCGAATGAGCCATCTCTCATCAAAATCGGTGAGATTTTATTTTTTCGTGAAAAAAATCTATAGGCTATAGCCCATGTTTTTTTGGCGAAATTTTAGCTGAAAATCATTTGTTGCTAGTTTTATTGGTCTAATTTTTCACCTAGTGATTTATTTTCAAAAATTCTTTTGCAGATCTATTTCTTTTCTTATTCCGCGTCGAATGAGCCATCTCGCATCAAAATCGGTGAGATTTTATTTTTTCGTGAAAAAAATCTATAGGCTATAGCCCATGTTTTTTGGCGAAATTTTGGCTGAAAATCAAATGTCACCAATTTTGACATATGAGGACTCGTTGGACGCGTATTGAAGAGAGGATTATCCCTGCAAATTTTCGCTGAGAAAACTTTCTTGGTTCTCGAGATATGTGCAAAAAACAGTTTCGCCGTGGTCCGACGCATTTGTTGCTAGTTTTATTGGTCTAATTTTTCACCTAGTGATTTATTTTCAAAAATTCTTTTGCAGATCTATTTCTTTTCTTATTCCGCGTCGAATGAGCCATCTCGCATCAAAATCGGTGAGATTTTATTTTTTCGTGAAAAAAATCTATAGGCATCAAAATCGGTGAGATTTTATTTTTTCGTGAAAAAAATCTATAGGCCATGTTTTTTGGCGAAATTTTGGCTGAAAATCAAATGTCACCGATTTTGACATATGAGGACTCGTTGGACGCGTATTGAAGAGAGGATTATCCCTACAAAGTTTCGCTGAGAAAACTTTCTTGGTTCTCGAGATATGTCCAAAAAACAGTTTCGCCGTGGTCCGACGCATTTGTTGCTAGTTTTATTGGTCTAATTTTTCACCTAGTGATTTATTTTCAAAAATTCTTTTGCAGATCTATTTCTTTTCTTATTCGGCGTCGAATGAGCCATCTCTCATCAAAATCGGTGAGATTTTATTTTTTCGTGAAAAAAATCTATAGGCTATAGCCCATGTTTTTTGGCGAAATTTTAGCTGAAAATCAAATGTCACCGATTTTGACATATGAGGACTCGTTGGACGCGTATTGAAGAGAGGATCATCCCTGCAAAGTTTCGCTGAGAAAACTTTCTTGGTTCTCGAGATATGTCCAAAAAACAGTTTCGCCGTGGTCCGACGCATTTGTTGCTAGTTTTATTGGTCTAACTTTTCACCTAGTGATTTATTTTCAAAAATTCTTTTGCAGATCTATTTCTTTTCTTATTCCGCGTCGAATGAGCCATCTCTCATCAAAATCGGTGAGATTTTATTTTTTCGTGAAAAAAATCTATAGGCTATAGCCCATGTTTTTTTGGCGAAATTTTAGCTGAAAATCATTTGTTGCTAGTTTTATTGGTCTAATTTTTCACCTAGTGATTTATTTTCAAAAATTCTTTTGCAGATATATTTCTTTTCTTATTTCGCGTCGAATGAGCCATCTCTCATCAAAATCGGTGAGATTTTATTTTTTCGTGAAAAAAATCTATAGGCTATAGCCCATGTTTTTTGGCGAAATTTTAGCTGAAAATCAAATGTCACCAATTTTGACATATGAGGACTCGTTGGACGCGTATTGAAGAGAGGATTATCCCTACAAAGTTTCGCTGAGAAAACTTTCTTGGTTCTCGAGATATGTCCAAAAAACAGTTTCGCCGTGGTCCGACGCATATGTTGCTAGTTTTATTGGTCTAATTTTTCACCTAGTGATTTATTTTCAAAAATTCTTTTGCAGATCTATTTCTTTTCTTATTCCGCGTCGAATGAGCCATCTCTCATCAAAATCGGTGAGATTTTATTTTTTCGTGAAAAAAATCTATAGGCTATAGCCCATGTTTTTTGGCGAAATTTTAGCTGAAAATCAAATGTCACCGATTTTGACATATGTGGACTCGTTGGACGCGTATTGAAGAGAGGATTATCAATGCAAAGTTTCGTTGAGAAAACTTTCTAGGTTCTCGAGATATGTCCAAAAAACAGTTTCGCCGTGGTCCGACGCATTTGTTGCTAGTTTTATTGGTCTAATTTTTCACCTAGTGATTTATTTTCAAAAATTCTTTTGCAGATCTATTTCTTTTCTTATTCCGCGTCGAGAGCCATCTCTCATCAAAATCGGTGAGATTTTATTTTTTCGTGAAAAAAATCTATGGCTATAGCCCATGTTTTTTGGCGAAATTTTAGCTGAAAATCAAATGTCACCGATTTTGACATATGAGGACTCGTTGGACGCGTATTGAAGAGAGGATTATCCCTAGAAAGTTTCGCTGAGAAAACTTTCTTGGTTCTCGAGATATGTCCAAAAAACAGTTTCGCCGTGGTCCGACGCATTTGTTGCTAGTTTTATTGGTCTAATTTTTCACCTAGTGATTTATTTTCAAAAATTCTTTTGCAGATATATTTCTTTTCTCATTCCGCGTCGAATCGGTGAGATTTTATTTTTTCGTGAAAAAAATCTATAGGCTATAGCCCATGTTTTTTGGCGAAATTTTGGCTGAAAATCAAATGTCACCAATTTTGACATATGAGGACTCGTTGGACGCGTATTGAAGAGAGGATTATCCCTGCAAAGTTTCGCTGAGAAAACTTTCTTGGTTCTCGAGATATGTCCAAAAAACAGTTTCGCCGTGGTCCGACGCATTTGTTGCTAGTTTTATTGGTCTAATTTTTCACCTAGTGATTTATTTTCAAAAATTCTTTTGCAGATATATTTCTTTTCTTATTTCGCGTCGAATGAGCCATCTCTCATCAAAATCGGTGAGATTTTATTTTTTCGTGAAAAAAATCTATAGGCAGCCCATGTTTTTTGGCGAAATTTTAGCTGAAAATCAAATGTCACCGATTTTGACATATGAGGACTCGTTGGACGCGTATTGAAGAGAGGATTATCCCTACAAAGTTTCGCTGAGAAAACTTTCTTGGTTCTCGAGATATGTCCAAAAAACAGTTTCGCCGTGGTCCGACGCATTTGTTGCTAGTTTTATTGCTCTAATTTTTCACCTAGTGATTTATTTTCAAAAATTCTTTTGCAGATATATTTCTTTTCTTATTCCGCGTCGAATGAGCCATCTCTCATCAAAATCGGTGAGATTTTATTTTTTCGTGAAAAAAATCTATAGGCAGCCCATGTTTTTTGGCGAAATTTTAGCTGAAAATCAAATGTCACCGATTTTGACATATGAGGACTCGTTGGACGCGTATTGAAGAGAGGATTATCCCTACAAAGTTTCGCTGAGAAAACTTTCTTGGTTCTCGAGATATGTCCAAAAAACAGTTTCGCCGTGGTCCGACGCATTTGTTGCTAGTTTTATTGCTCTAATTTTTCACCTAGTGATTTATTTTCAAAAATTCTTTTGCAGATCTATTTCTTTTCTTATTCCGCGTCGAATGAGCCATCTCTCATCAAAATCGGTGAGATTTGATTTTTTCGTGAAAAAAATCTATAGGCTATATATAGCCCATGTTTTTTGGCGAAATTTTAGCTGAAAATCAAATGTCACCGATTTTGACATATGAGGACTCGTTGGACGCGTATTGAAGAGAGGATTATCCCTACAAAGTTTCGCTGAGAAAACTTTCTTGGTTCTCGAGATATGTCCAAAAAACAGTTTCGCCGTGGTCCGACGCATATGTTGCTAGTTTTATTGGTCACCTAGTGATTTATTTTCAAAAATTCTTTTGCAGATATATTTCTTTTCTTATTTCGCGTCGAATGAGCCATCTCTCATCAAAATCGGTGAGATTTTATTTTTTCGTGAAAAAAATCTATAGGCTATAGCCCATGTTTTTTGGCGAAATTTTAGCTGAAAATCAAATGTCACCGATTTTGACATATGAGGACTCGTTGGACGCGTATTGAAGAGAGGATTATCCCTACAAAGTTTCGCTGAGAAAACTTTCTTGGTTCTCGAGATATGTCCAAAAAAACAGTTTCGCCGTGGTCCGACGCATATGTTGCTAGTTTTATTGGTCTAATTTTTCACCTAGTGATTTATTTTCAAAAATTCTTTTGCAGATATATTTCTTTTCTTATTTCGCGTCGAATGAGCCATCTCTCATCAAAATCGGTGAGATTTTATTTTTTCGTGAAAAAAATCTATAGGCTATAGCCCATGTTTTTTGGCGAAATTTTAGCTGAAAATCAAATGTCACCGATTTTGACATATGAGGACTCGTTGGACGCGTATTGAAGAGAGGATTATCCCTACAAAGTTTCGCTGAGAAAACTTTCTTGGTTCTCGAGATATGTCCAAAAAACAGTTTCGCCGTGGTCCGACGCATATGTTGCTAGTTTTATTGGTCTAATTTTTCACCTAGTGATTTATTTTCAAAAATTCTTTTGCAGATCTATTTCTTTTCTTATTCCGCGTCGAATGAGCCATCTCTCATCAAAATCGGTGAGATTTTATTTTTTCGTGAAAAAAATCTATAGGCTATAGCCCATGTTTTTTGGCGAAATTTTAGCTGAAAATCAAATGTCACCGATTTTGACATATGAGGACTCGTTGGACGCGTATTGAAGAGAGGATTATCCCTACAAAGTTTCGCTGAGAAAACTTTCTTGGTTCTCGAGATATGTCCAAAAAAACAGTTTCGCCGTGGTCCGACGCATATGTTGCTAGTTTTATTGGTCTAATTTTTCACCTAGTGATTTATTTTCAAAAATTCTTTTGCAGATATATTTCTTTTCTTATTTCGCGTCGAATGAGCCATCTCTCATCAAAATCGGTGAGATTTTATTTTTTCGTGAAAAAAATCTATAGGCTATAGCCCATGTTTTTTGGCGAAATTTTAGCTGAAAATCAAATGTCACCGATTTTGACATATGAGGACTCGTTGGACGCGTATTGAAGAGAGGATTATCCCTACAAAGTTTCGCTGAGAAAACTTTCTTGGTTCTCGAGATATGTCCAAAAAACAGTTTCGCCGTGGTCCGACGCATATGTTGCTAGTTTTATTGGTCTAATTTTTCACCTAGTGATTTATTTTCAAAAATTCTTTTGCAGATCTATTTCTTTTCTTATTCCGCGTCGAATGAGCCATCTCTCATCAAAATCGGTGAGATTTTATTTTTTCGTGAAAAAAATCTATAGGCTATAGCCCATGTTTTTTGGCGAAATTTTAGCTGAAAATCAAATGTCACCGATTTTGACATATGAGGACTCGTTGGACGCGTATTGAAGAGAGGATTATCCCTACAAAGTTTCGCTGAGAAAACTTTCTTGGTTCTCGAGATATGTCCAAAAAAACAGTTTCGCCGTAGTCCGACGCATATGTTGCTAGTTTTATTGGTCTAATTTTTCACCTAGTGATTTATTTTCAAAAATTCTTTTGCAGATATATTTCTTTTCTTATTTCGCGTCGAATGAGCCATCTCTCATCAAAATCGGTGAGATTTTATTTTTTCGTGAAAAAAATCTATAGGCTATAGCCCATGTTTTTTGGCGAAATTTTAGCTGAAAATCAAATGTCACCGATTTTGACATATGAGGACTCGTTGGACGCGTATTGAAGAGAGGATTATCCCTACAAAGTTTCGCTGAGAAAACTTTCTTGGTTCTCGAGATATGTCCAAAAAACAGTTTCGCCGTGGTCCGACGCATATGTTGCTAGTTTTATTGGTCTAATTTTTCACCTAGTGATTTATTTTCAAAAATTCTTTTGCAGATCTATTTCTTTTCTTATTCCGCGTCGAATGAGCCATCTCTCATCAAAATCGGTGAGATTTTATTTTTTCGTGAAAAAAATCTATAGGCTATAGCCCATGTTTTTTGGCGAAATTTTAGCTGAAAATCAAATGTCACCGATTTTGACATATGTGGACTCGTTGGACGCGTATTGAAGAGAGGATTATCAATGCAAAGTTTCGTTGAGAAAACTTTCTAGGTTCTCGAGATATGTCCAAAAAACAGTTTCGCCGTGGTCCGACGCATTTGTTGCTAGTTTTATTGGTCTAATTTTTCACCTAGTGATTTATTTTCAAAAATTCTTTTGCAGATCTATTTCTTTTCTTATTCCGCGTCGAGAGCCATCTCTCATCAAAATCGGTGAGATTTTATTTTTTCGTGAAAAAAATCTATGGCTATAGCCCATGTTTTTTGGCGAAATTTTAGCTGAAAATCAAATGTCACCGATTTTGACATATGAGGACTCGTTGGACGCGTATTGAAGAGAGGATTATCCCTACAAAGTTTCGCTGAGAAAACTTTCTTGGTTCTCGAGATATGTCCAAAAAACAGTTTCGCCGTGGTCCGACGCATTTGTTGCTAGTTTTATTGGTCTAACTTTTCACCGAGTGATTTATTTTCAAAAATTCTTTTGCAGATCTATTTCTTTTCTTATTCCGCGTCGAATGAGCCATCTCTCATCAAAATCGGTGAGATTTTATTTTTTCGTGAAAAAAATCTATAGGCCATGTTTTTTGGCGAAGTTTTGGCTGAAAATCAGATGTCACCGATTTTGACATATGAGGACTCGTTGGACGCGTATTGAAGAGAGGATTATCCCTACAAAGTTTCGCTGAGAAAACTTTCTTGGTTCTCGAGATATGTCCAAAAAACAGTTTCGCCGTGGTCCGACGCATTTGTTGCTAGTTTTATTGGTCTAATTTTTCACCTAGTGATTTATTTTCAAAAATTCTTTTGCAGGTCTATTTCTTTTCTTATTCCGCGTCGAATGAGCCATCTCTCATCAAAATCGGTGAGATTTTATTTGTTCGTGAAAAAAATCTATAGGCTATAGCCCATGTTTTTTGGCGAAATTTTAGCTGAAAATCAAATGTCACCGATTTTGACATATGAGGACTCGTTTTGGACGCATATTGAAGAGAGGATTATCCCTACAAAGTTTCGCTGAGAAAACTTTCTTGGTTCTCGAGATATGTCCAAAAAACAGTTTCGCCGTGGTCCGACGCATTTGTTGCTAGTTTTATTGGTCTAACTTTTCACCTAGTGATTTATTTTCAAAAATTCTTTTGCAGATCTATTTCTTTTCTTATTCCGCGTCGAATGAGCCATCTCTCATCAAGATCGGTGAGATTTTATTTTTTCGTGAAAAAAATCTATAGGCTATAGCCCATGTTTTTTTGGCGAAATTTTAGCTGAAAATCATTTGTTGCTAGTTTTATTGGTCTAATTTTTCACCTAGTGATTTATTTTCAAAAATTCTTTTGCAGATCTATTTCTTTTCTTATTCCGCGTCGAATGAGCCATCTCGCATCAAAATCGGTGAGATTTTATTTTTTCGTGAAAAAAATCTATAGGCTATAGCCCATGTTTTTTGGCGAAATTTTGGCTGAAAATCAAATGTCACCAATTTTGACATATGAGGACTCGTTGGACGCGTATTGAAGAGAGGATTATCCCTGCAAATTTTCGCTGAGAAAACTTTCTTGGTTCTCGAGATATGTGCAAAAAACAGTTTCGCCGTGGTCCGACGCATTTGTTGCTAGTTTTATTGGTCTAATTTTTCACCTAGTGATTTATTTTCAAAAATTCTTTTGCAGATCTATTTCTTTTCTTATTCCGCGTCGAATGAGCCATCTCGCATCAAAATCGGTGAGATTTTATTTTTTCGTGAAAAAAATCTATAGGCATCAAAATCGGTGAGATTTTATTTTTTCGTGAAAAAAATCTATAGGCCATGTTTTTTGGCGAAATTTTGGCTGAAAATCAAATGTCACCGATTTTGACATATGAGGACTCGTTGGACGCGTATTGAAGAGAGGATTATCCCTACAAAGTTTCGCTGAGAAAACTTTCTTGGTTCTCGAGATATGTCCAAAAAACAGTTTCGCCGTGGTCCGACGCATTTGTTGCTAGTTTTATTGGTCTAATTTTTCACCTAGTGATTTATTTTCAAAAATTCTTTTGCAGATCTATTTCTTTTCTTATTCGGCGTCGAATGAGCCATCTCTCATCAAAATCGGTGAGATTTTATTTTTTCGTGAAAAAAATCTATAGGCTATAGCCCATGTTTTTTGGCGAAATTTTAGCTGAAAATCAAATGTCACCGATTTTGACATATGAGGACTCGTTGGACGCGTATTGAAGAGAGGATCATCCCTGCAAAGTTTCGCTGAGAAAACTTTATTGGTTCTCGAGATATGTCCAAAAAACAGTTTCGCCGTGGTCCGACGCATTTGTTGCTAGTTTTATTGGTCTAACTTTTCACCTAGTGATTTATTTTCAAAAATTCTTTTGCAGATCTATTTCTTTTCTTATTCCGCGTCGAATGAGCCATCTCTCATCAAAATCGGTGAGATTTTATTTTTTCGTGAAAAAAATCTATAGGCTATAGCCCATGTTTTTTTGGCGAAATTTTAGCTGAAAATCATTTGTTGCTAGTTTTATTGGTCTAATTTTTCACCTAGTGATTTATTTTCAAAAATTCTTTTGCAGATCTATTTCTTTTCTTATTCCGCGTCGAATGAGCCATCTCGCATCAAAATCGGTGAGATTTTATTTTTTCGTGAAAAAAATCTATGGCTATAGCCCATGTTTTTTGGCGAAATTTTAGCTGAAAATCAAATGTCACCGATTTTGACATATGAGGACTCGTTGGACGCGTATTGAAGAGAGGATTATCCCTACAAAGTTTCGCTGAGAAAACTTTCTTGGTTCTCGAGATATGTCCAAAAAACAGTTTCGCCGTGGTCCGACGCATTTGTTGCTAGTTTTATTGGTCTAATTTTTCACCTAGTGATTTATTTTCAAAAATTCTTTTGCAGATCTATTTCTTTTCTTATTCGGCGTCGAATGAGCCATCTCTCATCAAAATCGGTGAGATTTTATTTTTTCGTGAAAAAAATCTATAGGCTATAGCCCATGTTTTTTTGGCGAAATTTTAGCTGAAAATCATTTGTTGCTAGTTTTATTGGTCTAATTTTTCACCTAGTGATTTATTTTCAAAAATTCTTTTGCAGATCTATTTCTTTTCTTATTCCGCGTCGAATGAGCCATCTCGCATCAAAATCGGTGAGATTTTATTTTTTCGTGAAAAAAATCTATGGCTATAGGCCATGTTTTTTGGCGAAGTTTTGGCTGAAAATCAAATGTCACCGATTTTGACATATGAGGACTCGTTGGACGCGTATTGAAGAGAGGATTATCCCTACAAAGTTTCGCTGAGAAAACTTTCTTGGTTCTCGAGATATGTCCAAAAAACAGTTTCGCCGTGGTCCGACGCATTTGTTGCTAGTTTTATTGGTCTAATTTTTCACCTAGTGATTTATTTTCAAAAATTCTTTTGCAGATCTATTTCTTTTCTTATTCCGCGTCGAATGAGCCATCTCTCATCAAAATCGGTGAGATTTTATTTTTTCGTGAAAAAAATCTATAGGCTATAGCCCATGTTTTTTGGCGAAATTTTAGCTGAAAATCAAATGTCACCGATTTTGACATATGAGGACTCGTTTTGGACGCGTATTGAAGAGAGGATTATCCCTACAAAGTTTCGCTGAGAAAACTTTCTTGGTTCTCGAGATATGTCCAAAAAACAGTTTCGCCGTGGTCCGACGCATTTGTTGCTAGTTTTATTGGTCTAACTTTTCACCTAGTGATTTATTTTCAAAAATTCTTTTGCAGATCTATTTCTTTTCTTATTCCGCGTCGAATGAGCCATCTCTCATCAAAATCGGTGAGATTTTATTTTTTCGTGAAAAAAATCTATAGGCTATAGCCCATGTTTTTTTGGCGAAATTTTAGCTGAAAATCATTTGTTGCTAGTTTTATTGGTCTAATTTTTCACCTAGTGATTTATTTTCAAAAATTCTTTTGCAGATCTATTTCTTTTCTTATTCCGCGTCGAATGAGCCATCTCTCATCAAAATCGGTGAGATTTTATTTTTTCGTGAAAAAAATCTATAGGCTATATATAGCCCATGGTTTTTGGCGAAATTTTAGCTGAAAATCAAATGTCACCGATTTTGACATATGAGGACTCGTTGGACGCGTATTGAAGAGAGGATTATCCCTACAAAGTTTCGCTGAGAAAACTTTCTTGGTTCTCGAGATATGTCCAAAAAACAGTTTCGCCGTGGTCCGACGCATTTGTTGCTAGTTTTATTGGTCTAATTTTTCACCTAGTGATTTATTTTCAAAAATTCTTTTGCAGATCTATTTCTTTTCTTATTCGGCGTCGAATGAGCCATCTCTCATCAAAATCGGTGAGATTTTATTTTTTCGTGAAAAAAATCTATAGGCTATAGCCCATGTTTTTTGGCGAAATTTTAGCTGAAAATCAAATGTCACCGATTTTGACATATGAGGATTCGTTGGACGCGTATTGAAGAGAGGATTATCCCTACAAAGTTTCGCTGAGAAAACTTTCTTGGTTCTCGAGATATGTCCAAAAAACAGTTTCGCCGAGGTCCGACGCATATGTTGCTAGTTTTATTGGTCTAATTTTTCACCTAGTGATTTATTTTCAAAAATTCTTTTGCAGATATATTTCTTTTCTTATTCCGCGTCGAATGAGCCATCTCTCATCAAAATCGGTGAGATTTTATTTTTTCGTGAAAAAAATCTATAGGCTATAGCCCATGGTTTTTGGCGAAATTTTAGCTGAAAATCAAATGTCACCGATTTTGACATATGAGGATTCGTAGGACGCGTATTGAAGAGAGGATTATCCCTACAAAGTTTCGCTGAGAAAACTTTCTTGGTTCTCGAGATATGTCCAAAAAACAGTTTCGCCGTGGTCCGACGCATATGTTGCTAGTTTTATTGGTCTAATTTTTCACCTAGTGATTTATTTTCAAAAATTCTTTTGCAGATCTATTTCTTTTCTTATTCCGCGTCGAATGAGCCATCTCGCATCAAAATCGGTGAGATTTTATTTTTTCGTGAAAAAAATCTATAGGCATCAAAATCGGTGAGATTTTATTTTTTCGTGAAAAAAATCTATAGGCCATGTTTTTTGGCGAAATTTTGGCTGAAAATCAAATGTCACCGATTTTGACATATGAGGACTCGTTGGACGCGTATGGAAGAGAGGATTATCCCTACAAAGTTTCGCTGAGAAAACTTTCTTGGTTCTCGAGATATGTCCAAAAAACAGTTTCGCCGTGGTCCGACGCATTTGTTGCTAGTTTTATTGGTCTAATTTTTCACCTAGTGATTTATTTTCAAAAATTCTTTTGCAGATCTATTTCTTTTCTTATTCCGCGTCGAATGAGCCATCTCTCATCAAAATCGGTGAGATTTTATTTTTTCGTGAAAAATATCTATAGGCTATAGCCCATGTTTTTTGGCGAAATTTTAGCTGAAAATCAAATGTCACCGATTTTGACATATGAGGACTCGTTGGACGCGTATTGAAGAGAGGATTATCCCTACAAAGTTTCGCTGAGAAAACTTTCTTGGTTCTCGAGATATGTCCAAAAAACAGTTTCGCCGTGGTCCGACGCATTTGTTGCTAGTTTTATTGGTCTAACTTTTCACCTAGTGATTTATTTTCAAAAATTCTTTTGCAGATCTATTTCTTTTCTTATTCCGCGTCGAATGAGCCATCTCTCATCAAAATCGGTGAGATTTTATTTTTTCGTGAAAAAAATCTATAGGCTATAGCCCATGTTTTTTTGGCGAAATTTTAGCTGAAAATCATTTGTTGCTAGTTTTATTGGTCTAATTTTTCACCTAGTGATTTATTTTCAAAAATTCTTTTGCAGATCTATTTCTTTTCTTATTCCGCGTCGAATGAGCCATCTCTCATCAAAATCGGTGAGATTTTATTTTTTCGTGAAAAAAATCTATAGGCTATAGCCCATGTTTTTTGGCGAAATTTTAGCTGAAAATCAAATGTCACCGATTTTGACATATGAGGACTCGTTGGACGCGTATTGAAGAGAGGATTATCCCTACAAAGTTTCGCTGAGAAAACTTTCTTGGTTCTCGAGATATGTCCAAAAAACAGTTTCGCCGTGGTCCGACGCATATGTTGCTAGTTTTATTGGTCTAATTTTTCACCTAGTGATTTATTTTCAAAAATTCTTTTGCAGATCTATTTCTTTTCTTATTCCGCGTCGAATGAGCCATCTCTCATCAAAATCGGTGAGATTTTATTTTTTCGTGAAAAAAATCTATAGGCTATAGCCCATGTTTTTTGGCGAAATTTTAGCTGAAAATCAAATGTCACCGATTTTGACATATGTGGACTCGTTGGACGCGTATTGAAGAGAGGATTATCAATGCAAAGTTTCGTTGAGAAAACTTTCTAGGTTCTCGAGATATGTCCAAAAAACAGTTTCGCCGTGGTCCGACGCATTTGTTGCTAGTTTTATTGGTCTAATTTTTCACCTAGTGATTTATTTTCAAAAATTCTTTTGCAGATCTATTTCTTTTCTTATTCCGCGTCGAGAGCCATCTCTCATCAAAATCGGTGAGATTTTATTTTTTCGTGAAAAAAATCTATGGCTATAGCCCATGTTTTTTGGCGAAATTTTAGCTGAAAATCAAATGTCACCGATTTTGACATATGAGGACTCGTTGGACGCGTATTGAAGAGAGGATTATCCCTACAAAGTTTCGCTGAGAAAACTTTCTTGGTTCTCGAGATATGTCCAAAAAACAGTTTCGCCGTGGTCCGACGCATTTGTTGCTAGTTTTATTGGTCTAACTTTTCACCGAGTGATTTATTTTCAAAAATTCTTTTGCAGATCTATTTCTTTTCTTATTCCGCGTCGAATGAGCCATCTCTCATCAAAATCGGTGAGATTTTATTTTTTCGTGAAAAAAATCTATAGGCCATGTTTTTTGGCGAAGTTTTGGCTGAAAATCAGATGTCACCGATTTTGACATATGAGGACTCGTTGGACGCGTATTGAAGAGAGGATTATCCCTACAAAGTTTCGCTGAGAAAACTTTCTTGGTTCTCGAGATATGTCCAAAAAACAGTTTCGCCGTGGTCCGACGCATTTGTTGCTAGTTTTATTGGTCTAATTTTTCACCTAGTGATTTATTTTCAAAAATTCTTTTGCAGGTCTATTTCTTTTCTTATTCCGCGTCGAATGAGCCATCTCTCATCAAAATCGGTGAGATTTTATTTGTTCGTGAAAAAAATCTATAGGCTATAGCCCATGTTTTTTGGCGAAATTTTAGCTGAAAATCAAATGTCACCGATTTTGACATATGAGGACTCGTTTTGGACGCATATTGAAGAGAGGATTATCCCTACAAAGTTTCGCTGAGAAAACTTTCTTGGTTCTCGAGATATGTCCAAAAAACAGTTTCGCCGTGGTCCGACGCATTTGTTGCTAGTTTTATTGGTCTAACTTTTCACCTAGTGATTTATTTTCAAAAATTCTTTTGCAGATCTATTTCTTTTCTTATTCCGCGTCGAATGAGCCATCTCTCATCAAAATCGGTGAGATTTTATTTTTTCGTGAAAAAAATCTATAGGCTATAGCCCATGTTTTTTTGGCGAAATTTTAGCTGAAAATCATTTGTTGCTAGTTTTATTGGTCTAATTTTTCACCTAGTGATTTATTTTCAAAAATTCTTTTGCAGATCTATTTCTTTTCTTATTCCGCGTCGAATGAGCCATCTCGCATCAAAATCGGTGAGATTTTATTTTTTCGTGAAAAAAATCTATAGGCTATAGCCCATGTTTTTTGGCGAAATTTTGGCTGAAAATCAAATGTCACCAATTTTGACATATGAGGACTCGTTGGACGCGTATTGAAGAGAGGATTATCCCTGCAAATTTTCGCTGAGAAAACTTTCTTGGTTCTCGAGATATGTGCAAAAAACAGTTTCGCCGTGGTCCGACGCATTTGTTGCTAGTTTTATTGGTCTAATTTTTCACCTAGTGATTTATTTTCAAAAATTCTTTTGCAGATCTATTTCTTTTCTTATTCCGCGTCGAATGAGCCATCTCGCATCAAAATCGGTGAGATTTTATTTTTTCGTGAAAAAAATCTATAGGCATCAAAATCGGTGAGATTTTATTTTTTCGTGAAAAAAATCTATAGGCCATGTTTTTTGGCGAAATTTTGGCTGAAAATCAAATGTCACCGATTTTGACATATGAGGACTCGTTGGACGCGTATTGAAGAGAGGATTATCCCTACAAAGTTTCGCTGAGAAAACTTTCTTGGTTCTCGAGATATGTCCAAAAAACAGTTTCGCCGTGGTCCGACGCATTTGTTGCTAGTTTTATTGGTCTAATTTTTCACCTAGTGATTTATTTTCAAAAATTCTTTTGCAGATCTATTTCTTTTCTTATTCGGCGTCGAATGAGCCATCTCTCATCAAAATCGGTGAGATTTTATTTTTTCGTGAAAAAAATCTATAGGCTATAGCCCATGTTTTTTGGCGAAATTTTAGCTGAAAATCAAATGTCACCGATTTTGACATATGAGGACTCGTTGGACGCGTATTGAAGAGAGGATCATCCCTGCAAAGTTTCGCTGAGAAAACTTTCTTGGTTCTCGAGATATGTCCAAAAAACAGTTTCGCCGTGGTCCGACGCATTTGTTGCTAGTTTTATTGGTCTAACTTTTCACCTAGTGATTTATTTTCAAAAATTCTTTTGCAGATCTATTTCTTTTCTTATTCCGCGTCGAATGAGCCATCTCTCATCAAAATCGGTGAGATTTTATTTTTTCGTGAAAAAAATCTATAGGCTATAGCCCATGTTTTTTTGGCGAAATTTTAGCTGAAAATCATTTGTTGCTAGTTTTATTGGTCTAATTTTTCACCTAGTGATTTATTTTCAAAAATTCTTTTGCAGATCTATTTCTTTTCTTATTCCGCGTCGAATGAGCCATCTCGCATCAAAATCGGTGAGATTTTATTTTTTCGTGAAAAAAATCTATGGCTATAGCCCATGTTTTTTGGCGAAATTTTAGCTGAAAATCAAATGTCACCGATTTTGACATATGAGGACTCGTTGGACGCGTATTGAAGAGAGGATTATCCCTACAAAGTTTCGCTGAGAAAACTTTCTTGGTTCTCGAGATATGTCCAAAAAACAGTTTCGCCGTGGTCCGACGCATTTGTTGCTAGTTTTATTGGTCTAATTTTTCACCTAGTGATTTATTTTCAAAAATTCTTTTGCAGATCTATTTCTTTTCTTATTCGGCGTCGAATGAGCCATCTCTCATCAAAATCGGTGAGATTTTATTTTTTCGTGAAAAAAATCTATAGGCTATAGCCCATGTTTTTTTGGCGAAATTTTAGCTGAAAATCATTTGTTGCTAGTTTTATTGGTCTAATTTTTCACCTAGTGATTTATTTTCAAAAATTCTTTTGCAGATCTATTTCTTTTCTTATTCCGCGTCGAATGAGCCATCTCGCATCAAAATCGGTGAGATTTTATTTTTTCGTGAAAAAAATCTATGGCTATAGGCCATGTTTTTTGGCGAAGTTTTGGCTGAAAATCAAATGTCACCGATTTTGACATATGAGGACTCGTTGGACGCGTATTGAAGAGAGGATTATCCCTACAAAGTTTCGCTGAGAAAACTTTCTTGGTTCTCGAGATATGTCCAAAAAACAGTTTCGCCGTGGTCCGACGCATTTGTTGCTAGTTTTATTGGTCTAATTTTTCACCTAGTGATTTATTTTCAAAAATTCTTTTGCAGATCTATTTCTTTTCTTATTCCGCGTCGAATGAGCCATCTCTCATCAAAATCGGTGAGATTTTATTTTTTCGTGAAAAAAATCTATAGGCTATAGCCCATGTTTTTTGGCGAAATTTTAGCTGAAAATCAAATGTCACCGATTTTGACATATGAGGACTCGTTTTGGACGCGTATTGAAGAGAGGATTATCCCTACAAAGTTTCGCTGAGAAAACTTTCTTGGTTCTCGAGATATGTCCAAAAAACAGTTTCGCCGTGGTCCGACGCATTTGTTGCTAGTTTTATTGGTCTAACTTTTCACCTAGTGATTTATTTTCAAAAATTCTTTTGCAGATCTATTTCTTTTCTTATTCCGCGTCGAATGAGCCATCTCTCATCAAAATCGGTGAGATTTTATTTTTTCGTGAAAAAAATCTATAGGCTATAGCCCATGTTTTTTTGGCGAAATTTTAGCTGAAAATCATTTGTTGCTAGTTTTATTGGTCTAATTTTTCACCTAGTGATTTATTTTCAAAAATTCTTTTGCAGATCTATTTCTTTTCTTATTCCGCGTCGAATGAGCCATCTCTCATCAAAATCGGTGAGATTTTATTTTTTCGTGAAAAAAATCTATAGGCTATATATAGCCCATGGTTTTTGGCGAAATTTTAGCTGAAAATCAAATGTCACCGATTTTGACATATGAGGACTCGTTGGACGCGTATTGAAGAGAGGATTATCCCTACAAAGTTTCGCTGAGAAAACTTTCTTGGTTCTCGAGATATGTCCAAAAAACAGTTTCGCCGTGGTCCGACGCATTTGTTGCTAGTTTTATTGGTCTAATTTTTCACCTAGTGATTTATTTTCAAAAATTCTTTTGCAGATCTATTTCTTTTCTTATTCGGCGTCGAATGAGCCATCTCTCATCAAAATCGGTGAGATTTTATTTTTTCGTGAAAAAAATCTATAGGCTATAGCCCATGTTTTTTGGCGAAATTTTAGCTGAAAATCAAATGTCACCGATTTTGACATATGAGGATTCGTTGGACGCGTATTGAAGAGAGGATTATCCCTACAAAGTTTCGCTGAGAAAACTTTCTTGGTTCTCGAGATATGTCCAAAAAACAGTTTCGCCGAGGTCCGACGCATATGTTGCTAGTTTTATTGGTCTAATTTTTCACCTAGTGATTTATTTTCAAAAATTCTTTTGCAGATATATTTCTTTTCTTATTCCGCGTCGAATGAGCCATCTCTCATCAAAATCGGTGAGATTTTATTTTTTCGTGAAAAAAATCTATAGGCATCAAAATCGGTGAGATTTTATTTTTTCGTGAAAAAAATCTATAGGCCATGTTTTTTGGCGAAATTTTAGCTGAAAATCAAATGTCACCGATTTTGACATATGAGGATTCGTAGGACGCGTATTGAAGAGAGGATTATCCCTACAAAGTTTCGCTGAGAAAACTTTCTTGGTTCTCGAGATATGTCCAAAAAACAGTTTCGCCGTGGTCCGACGCATATGTTGCTAGTTTTATTGGTCTAATTTTTCACCTAGTGATTTATTTTCAAAAATTCTTTTGCAGATCTATTTCTTTTCTTATTCCGCGTCGAATGAGCCATCTCGCATCAAAATCGGTGAGATTTTATTTTTTCGTGAAAAAAATCTATAGGCATCAAAATCGGTGAGATTTTATTTTTTCGTGAAAAAAATCTATAGGCCATGTTTTTTGGCGAAATTTTGGCTGAAAATCAAATGTCACCGATTTTGACATATGAGGACTCGTTGGACGCGTATGGAAGAGAGGATTATCCCTACAAAGTTTCGCTGAGAAAACTTTCTTGGTTCTCGAGATATGTCCAAAAAACAGTTTCGCCGTGGTCCGACGCATTTGTTGCTAGTTTTATTGGTCTAATTTTTCACCTAGTGATTTATTTTCAAAAATTCTTTTGCAGATCTATTTCTTTTCTTATTCCGCGTCGAATGAGCCATCTCTCATCAAAATCGGTGAGATTTTATTTTTTCGTGAAAAATATCTATAGGCTATAGCCCATGTTTTTTGGCGAAATTTTAGCTGAAAATCAAATGTCACCGATTTTGACATATGAGGACTCGTTGGACGCGTATTGAAGAGAGGATTATCCCTACAAAGTTTCGCTGAGAAAACTTTCTTGGTTCTCGAGATATGTCCAAAAAACAGTTTCGCCGTGGTCCGACGCATTTGTTGCTAGTTTTATTGGTCTAACTTTTCACCTAGTGATTTATTTTCAAAAATTCTTTTGCAGATCTATTTCTTTTCTTATTCCGCGTCGAATGAGCCATCTCTCATCAAAATCGGTGAGATTTTATTTTTTCGTGAAAAAAATCTATAGGCTATAGCCCATGTTTTTTTGGCGAAATTTTAGCTGAAAATCATTTGTTGCTAGTTTTATTGGTCTAATTTTTCACCTAGTGATTTATTTTCAAAAATTCTTTTGCAGATATATTTCTTTTCTTATTCCGTGTCGAATGAGCCATCTCGCATCAAAATCGGTGAGATTTTATTTTTTCGTGAAAAAAATCTATAGGCTATAGCCCATGTTTTTTGGCGAAATTTTGGCTGAAAATCAAATGTCACCAATTTTGACATATGAGGACTCGTTGGACGCGTATTGAACAGAGGATTATCCCTGCAAAGTTTCGCTGAGAAAACTTTCTTGGTTCTCGAGATATGTCCAAAAAACAGTTTCGCCGTGGTCCGACGCATGTGTTGCTAGTTTTATTGGTCTAATTTTTCGCCTAGTGATTTATTTTCAAAAATTCTTTTGCAGGTCTATTTCTTTTCTTATTCCGCGTCGAATGAGCCATCTCTCATCAAAATCGGTGAGATTTTATTTTTTCGTGAAAAAAATCTATAGGCCATGTTTTTTGGCGAAATTTTGGCTGAAAATCAAATGTCACCGATTTTGACATATGAGGACTCGTTGGACGCGTATTGAAGAGAGGATTATCCCTACAAAGTTTCGCTGAGAAAACTTTCTTGGTTCTCGAGTTATGTCCAAAAAACAGTTTCGCCGTGGTCCGACGCATTTGTTGCTAGTTTTATTGGTCTAATTTTTCACCTAGTGATTTATTTTCAAAAATTCTTTTGCAGATCTATTTCTTTTCTTATTCGGCGTCGAATGAGCCATCTCTCATCAAAATCGGTGAGATTTTATTTTTTCGTGAAAAAAATCTATAGGCTATAGCCCATGTTTTTTGGCGAAATTTTAGCTGAAAATCAAATGTCACCGATTTTGACATATGAGGACTCGTTGGACGCGTATTGAAGAGAGGATCATCCCTGCAAAGTTTCGCTGAGAAAACTTTCTTGGTTCTCGAGATATGTCCAAAAAACAGTTTCGCCGTGGTCCGACGCATTTGTTGCTAGTTTTATTGGTCTAACTTTTCACCGAGTGATTTATTTTCAAAAATTCTTTTGCAGATCTATTTCTTTTCTTATTCCGCGTCGAATGAGCCATCTCTCATCAAAATCGGTGAGATTTTATTTTTTCGTGAAAAAAATCTATAGGCCATGTTTTTTGGCGAAGTTTTGGCTGAAAATCAAATGTCACCGATTTTGACATATGAGGACTCGTTGGACGCGTATTGAAGAGAGGATTATCCCTACAAAGTTTCGCTGAGAAAACTTTCTTGGTTCTCGAGATATGTCCAAAAAACAGTTTCGCCGTGGTCCGACGCATTTGTTGCTAGTTTTATTGGTCTAATTTTTCACCTAGTGATTTATTTTCAAAAATTCTTTTGCAGATCTATTTCTTTTCTTATTCCGCGTCGAATGAGCCATCTCTCATCAAAATCGGTGAGATTTTATTTTTTCGTGAAAAAAATCTATAGGCTATAGCCCATGTTTTTTGGCGAAATTTTAGCTGAAAATCAAATGTCACCGATTTTGACATATGAGGACTCGTTTTGGACGCGTATTGAAGAGAGGATTATCCCTACAAAGTTTCGCTGAGAAAACTTTCTTGGTTCTCGAGATATGTCCAAAAAACAGTTTCGCCGTGGTCCGACGCATTTGTTGCTAGTTTTATTGGTCTAACTTTTCACCTAGTGATTTATTTTCAAAAATTCTTTTGCAGATCTATTTCTTTTCTTATTCCGCGTCGAATGAGCCATCTCTCATCAAAATCGGTGAGATTTTATTTTTTCGTGAAAAAAATCTATAGGCTATAGCCCATGTTTTTTTGGCGAAATTTTAGCTGAAAATCATTTGTTGCTAGTTTTATTGGTCTAATTTTTCACCTAGTGATTTATTTTCAAAAATTCTTTTGCAGATCTATTTCTTTTCTTATTCCGCGTCGAATGAGCCATCTCGCATCAAAATCGGTGAGATTTTATTTTTTCGTGAAAAAAATCTATAGGCTATAGCCCATGTTTTTTGGCGAAATTTTGGCTGAAAATCAAATGTCACCAATTTTGACATATGAGGACTCGTTGGACGCGTATTGAAGAGAGGATTATCCCTGCAAAGTTTCGCTGAGAAAACTTTCTTGGATCTCGAGATATGTCCAAAAAACAGTTTCGCCGTGGTCCGACGCATTTGTTGCTAGTTTTATTGGTCTAATTTTTCACCTAGTGATTTATTTTCAAAAATTCTTTTGCAGATCTATTTCTTTTCTTATTCCGCGTCGAATGAGCCATCTCTCATCAAAATCGGTGAGATTTTATTTTTTGGTGAAAAAAATCTATAGGCCATGTTTTTGGCGAAATTTTGGCTGAAAATCAAATGTCACCGATTTTGACATATGAGGACTCGTTGGACGCGTATTGAAGAGAGGATTATCCCTACAAAGTTTCGCTGAGAAAACTTTCTTGGTTCTCGAGATATGTCCAAAAAACAGTTTCGCCGTGGTCCGACGCATTTGTTGCTAGTTTTATTGGTCTAATTTTTCACCTAGTGATTTATTTTCAAAAATTCTTTTGCAGATCTATTTCTTTTCTTATTCCGCGTCGAATGAGCCATCTCTCATCAAAATCGGTGAGATTTTATTTTTTCGTGAAAAAAATCTATAGGCTATAGCCCAGGTTTTTTGGCGAAATTTTAGCTGAAAATCAAATGTCACCGATTTTGACATATGAGGACTCGTTTTGGACGCGTATTGAAGAGAGGATTATCCCTACAAAGTTTCGCTGAGAAAACTTTCTTGGTTCTCGAGAAATGTCCAAAAAACAGTTTCGCCGTGGTCCGACGCATTTGTTGCTAGTTTTATTGGTCTAATTTTTCACCTAGTGATTTATTTTCAAAAATTCTTTTGCAGATCTATTTCTTTTCTTATTCCGCGTCGAATGAGCCATCTCTCATCAAAATCGGTGAGATTTTATTTTTTCGTGAAAAATACCTATAGGCTATAGCCCATGTTTTTTGGCGAAATTTTAGCTGAAAATCAAATGTCACCGATTTTGACATATGAGGACTCGTTGGACGCGTATTGAAGAGAGGATTATCCCTACAAAGTTTCGCTGAGAAAACTTTCTTGGTTCTCGAGATATGTCCAAAAAACAGTTTCGCCGTGGTCCGACGCATATGTTGCTAGTTTTATTGGTCTAATTTTTCACCTAGTGATTTATTTTCAAAAATTCTTTTGCAGATCTATTTCTTTTCTTATTCCGCGTCGAATGAGCCATCTCGCATCAAAATCGGTGAGATTTTATTTTTTCGTGAAAAAAATCTATAGGCCATGTTTTTTGGCGAAATTTTGGCTGAAAATCAAATGTCACCGATTTTGGCATATGAGGACTCGTTGGACGCGTATTGAAGAGAGGATTATCCCTACAAAGTTTCGCTGAGAAAACTTTCTTGGTTCTCGAGATATGTCCAAAAAACAGTTTCGCCGTGGTCCGACGCATTTGTTGCTAGTTTTATTGGTCTAATTTTTCACCTAGTGATTTATTTTCAAAAATTCTTTTGCAGATCTATTTCTTTTCTTATTCCGCGTCGAATGAGCCATCTCTCATCAAAATCGGTGAGATTTTATTTTTTCGTGAAAAATATCTATAGGCTATAGCCCATGTTTTTTGGCGAAATTTTAGCTGAAAATCAAATGTCACCGATTTTGACATATGAGGACTCGTTGGACGCGTATTGAAGAGAGGATTATCCCTACAAAGTTTCGCTGAGAAAACTTTCTTGGTTCTCGAGATATGTCCAAAAAACAGTTTCGCCGTGGTCCGACGCATTTGTTGCTAGTTTTATTGGTCTAACTTTTCACCTAGTGATTTATTTTCAAAAATTCTTTTGCAGATCTATTTCTTTTCTTATTCCGCGTCGAATGAGCCATCTCTCATCAAAATCGGTGAGATTTTATTTTTTCGTGAAAAAAATCTATAGGCTATAGCCCATGTTTTTTTGGCGAAATTTTGGCTGAAAATCAAATGTCACCAATTTTGACATATGAGGACTCGTTGGACGCGTATTGAAGAGAGGATTATCCCTGCAAAGTTTCGCTGAGAAAACTTTCTTGGTTCTCGAGATATGTCCAAAAAACAGTTTCGCCGTGGTCCGACGCATTTGTTGCTAGTTTTATTGGTCTAATTTTTCACCTAGTGATTTATTTTCAAAAATTCTTTTGCAGATCTATTTCTTTTCTTCTTCCGCGTCGAATGAGCCATCTCTCATCAAAATCGGTGAGATTTTATTTTTTCGTGAAAAAAATCTATAGGCCATGTTTTTTGGCGAAATTTTGGCTGAAAATCAAATGTCACCGATTTTGACATATGAGGACTCGTTGGACGCGTATTGAAGAGAGGATTATCCCTACAAAGTTTCGCTGAGAAAACTTTCTTGGTTCTCGAGATATGTCCAAAAAACAGTTTCGCCGTGGTCCGACGCATTTGTTGCTAGTTTTATTGGTCTAATTTTTCACCTAGTGATTTATTTTCAAAAATTCTTTTGCAGATCTATTTCTTTTCTTATTCCGCGTCGAATGAGCCATCTCTCATCAAAATCGGTGAGATTTTATTTTTTCGTGAAAAAAATCTATAGGCTATAGCCCATGTTTTTTGGCGAAATTTTAGCTGAAAATCAAATGTCACCGATTTTGACATATGAGGACTCGTTTTGGACGCGTATTGAAGAGAGGATTATCCCTACAAAGTTTCGCTGAGAAAACTTTCTTGGTTCTCGAGATATGTCCAAAAAACAGTTTCGCCGTGGTCCGACGCATTTGTTGCTAGTTTTATTGGTCTAATTTTTCACCTAGTGATTTATTTTCAAAAATTCTTTTGCAGATCTATTTCTTTTCTTATTCCGCGTCGAATGAGCCATCTCTCATCAAAATCGGTGAGATTTTATTTTTTCGTGAAAAAAATCTATAGGCTATAGCCCATGTTTTTTGGCGAAATTTTGGCTGAAAATCAAATGTCACCGATTTTGACATATGAGGACTCGTTGGACGCGTCCCTACAAAGTTTCGCTGAGAAAACTTTCTTGGTTCTCGAGATATGTCCAAAAAACAGTTTCGCCGTGGTCCGACGCATATGTTGCTAGTTTTATTGGTCTAATTTTTCACCTAGTGATTTATTTTCAAAAATTCTTTTGCAGATATATTTCTTTTCTTATTCCGCGTCGAATGAGCCATCTCTCATCAAAATCGGTGAGATTTTATTTTTTCGTGAAAAAAATCTATAGGCTTATAGTTTTTTGGCGAAATTTTAGCTGAAAATCAAATGTCACCGATTTTGACATATGAGGACTCGTTGGACGCGTATTGAAGAGAGGATTATCCCTACAAAGTTTCTATAGGCCCATGTTTTTTGGCGAAATTTTAGCTGCAAATCAAATGTCACCGATTTTGACATATGAGGACTCGTTGGACGCGTATTGAAGAGAGGATTATCCCTGCAAAGTTTCGCTGAGAAAACTTTCTTGGTTCTCGAGATATGTCCAAAAAACAGTTTCGCCGTGGTCCGACGCATATGTTGCTAGTTTTATTGGTCTAATTTTTCACCTAGTGATTTATTTTCAAAAATTCTTTTGCAGATCTATTTCTTTTCTTATTCCGCGTCGAATGAGCCATCTCTCATCAAAATCGGTGAGATTTTATTTTTTCGTGAAAAAAATCTATAGGCTATAGTTTTTTGGCGAAATTTTGGCTGAAAATCAAATGTCACCGATTTTGACATATGAGGACTCGTTGGACGCGTATTGAAGAGAGGATTATCCCTACAAAGTTTCGCTGAGAAAACTTTCTTGGTTCTCGAGATATGTCCAAAAAACAGTTTCGCCGTGGTCCGACGCATTTGTTGCTAGTTTTATTGCTCTAATTTTTCACCTAGTGATTTATTTTCAAAAATTCTTTTGCAGATCTATTTCTTTTCTTATTCCGCGTTGAATGAGCCATCTCTCATCAAAATCGGTGAGATTTTATTTTTTCGTGAAAAAAATCTATAGGCTATAGCCCATGTTTTTTGGCGAAATTTTAGCTGCAAATCAAATGTCACCGATTTTGACATATGAGGACTCGTTGGACGCGTATTGAAGAGAGGATTATCCCTACAAAGTTTCGCTGAGAAAACTTTCTTGGTTCTCGAGATATGTCCAAAAAACAGTTTCGCCGTGGTCCGACGCATATGTTGCTAGTTTTATTGGTCTAATTTTTCACCTAGTGATTTATTTTCAAAAATTCTTTTGCAGATCTATTTCTTTTCTTATTCCGCGTCGAATGAGCCATCTCTCATCAAAATCGGTGAGATTTTATTTTTTCGTGAAAAAAATCTATAGGCTATAGCCCATGTTTTTTGGCGAAATTTTAGCTGAAAATCAAATGTCACCGATTTTGACATATGAGGACTCGTTGGACGCGTATTGAAGAGAGGATTATCCCTACAAAGTTTCGCTGAGAAAACTTTCTTGGTTCTCGAGATATGTCCAAAAAACAGTTTCGCCGTGGTCCGACGCATATGTTGCTAGTTTTATTGGTCTAATTTTTCACCTAGTGATTTATTTTCAAAAATTCTTTTGCAGATCTATTTCTTTTCTTATTCCGCGTCGAATAAGCCATCTCTCATCAAAATCGGTGAGATTTTATTTTTTCGTGAAAAAAATCTATAGGCTATAGCCCATGTTTTTTGGCGAAATTTTAGCTGAAAATCAAATGTCACCGATTTTGACATATGAGGACTCGTTGGACGCGTATTGAAGAGAGGATTATCTCTACAAAGTTTCGCTGAGAAAACTTTCTTGGTTCTCGAGATATGTCCAAAAAACAGTTTCGCCGTGGTCCGACGCATATGTTGCTAGTTTTATTGGTCTAATTTTTCACCTAGTGATTTATTTTCAAAAATTCTTTTGCAGATATATTTCTTTTCTTATTCCGCGTCGAATGAGCCATCTCTCATCAAAATCGGTGAGATTTTATTTTTTCGTGAATAAAATCTATAGTCTATAGCTCATGTTTTTTGGCGAAATTTTGGCTGAAAATCAAATGTCACCGATGTTGACATATGAGGACTCGTTGGAGATTTTATTTTTTCGTGAATAAAATCTATAGGCTATAGCTCATGTTTTTTGGCGAAATTTTGGCTGAAAATCAAATGTCACCGATGTTGACATATGAGGACTCGTTGGACGCGTATTGAAGAGAGGATTATCCATACAAAGTTTCGCTGAGAAAACTTTCTTGGTTCTCGAGATATGTCCAAAAAACAGTTTCGCCGTGGTCCGACGCATTTGTTGCTAGTTTTATTGCTCTAATTTTTCACCTAGTGATTTATTTTCAAAAATTCTTTTGCAGATCTATTTCTTTTCTTATTCCGCGTTGAATGAGCCATCTCTCATCAAAATCGGTGAGATTTTATTTTTTCGTGAAAAAAATCTATAGGCTATAGCCCATGTTTTTTGGCGAAATTTTAGCTGAAAATCAAATGTCACCGATTTTGACATATGAGGACTCGTTGGACGCGTATTGAAGAGAGGATTATCCCTACAAAGTCTCGCTGAGAAAACTTTCTTGGTTCTCGAGATATGTCCAAAAAACAGTTTCGCCGTGGTCCGACGCATTTGTTGCTAGTTTTATTGCTCTAATTTTTCACCTAGTGATTTATTTTCAAAAATTCTTTTGCAGATCTATTTCTTTTCTTATTCCGCGTCGAATGAGCCATCTCTCATCAAAATCGGTGAGATTTTATTTTTTCGTGAAAAAAATCTATAGGCTATAGCCCATGTTTTTTGGCAAAATTTTAGCTGCAAATCAAATGTCACCGATTTTGACATATGAGGACTCGTTGGACGCGTATTGAAGAGAGGATTATCCCTGCAAAGTTTCGCTGAGAAAACTTTCTTGGTTCTCGAGATATTTCCAAAAAACAGTTTCGCCGTGGTCCGACGCATTTGTTGCTAGTTTTATTGGTCTAATTTTTCACCTAGTGATTTATTTTCAAAAATTCTTTTGCAGATCTATTTCTTTTCTTATTCCGCGTCGAATGAGCCATCTCTCATCAAAATCGGTGAGATTTTATTTTTTCGTGAAAAAAATCTATAGGCTATAGCCCATGTTTTTTGGCGAAATTTTAGCTGCAAATCAAATGTCACCGATTTTGACATATGAGGACTCGTTGGACGCGTATTGAAGAGAGGATTATCCCTACAAAGTTTCGCTGAGAAAACTTTCTTGGTTCTCGAGATATGTCCAAAAAACAGTTTCGCCGTGGTCCGACGCATATGTTGCTAGTTTTATTGGTCTAATTTTTCACCTAGTGATTTATTTTCAAAAATTCTTTTGCAGATATATTTCTTTTCTTATTCCGCGTCGAATGAGCCATCTCTCATCAAAATCGGTGAGATTTTATTTTTTCGTGAAAAAAATCTATAGGCTATAGCCCATGTTTTTTGGCGAAATTTTAGCTGAAAATCAAATGTCACCGATTTTGACATATGAGGACTCGTTGGACGCGTATTGAAGAGAGGATTATCCCTACAAAGTTTCGCTGAGAAAACTTTCTTGGTTCTCGAGATATTTCCAAAAAACAGTTTCGCCGTGGTCCGACGCATTTGTTGCTAGTTTTATTGGTCTAATTTTTCACCTAGTGATTTATTTTCAAAAATTCTTTTGCAGATCTATTTCTTTTCTTATTCCGCGTCGAATGAGCCATCTCTCATCAAAATCGGTGAGATTTTATTTTTTCGTGAAAAAAATCTATAGGCTATAGCCCATGTTTTTTGGCGAAATTTTAGCTGCAAATTAAATGTCACCGATTTTGACATATGAGGACTCGTTGGACGCGTATTGAAGAGAGGATTATCCCTGCAAAGTTTCGCTGAGAAAACTTTCTTGGTTCTCGAGATATGTCCAAAAAACAATTTCGCCGTGGTCCGACGCATTTGTTGCTAGTTTTATTGCTCTAGTTTTTCACCTAGTGATTTATTTTCAAAAATTCTTTTGCAGATCTATTTCTTTTCTTATTCCGCGTCGAATGAGCCATCTCTCATCTAAATCGGTAAGATTTTATTTTTTCGTGAAAAAAATCTATAGGCTATAATAGCCTATGTTTTTTGGCGAAATTTTGGCTGAAAATCAAATGTCACCGATTTTGACATATGAGGACTCGTTGGACGCGTATTGAAGAGAGGATTATCCCTGCAAAGTTTCGCTGAGAAAACTTTCTTGGTTCTCGAGATATGTCCAAAAAACAGTTTCGCCGTGGTCCGACGCATTTGTTGCTAGTTTTATTGGTCTAATTTTTCACCTAGTGATTTATTTTCAAAAATTCTTTTGCAGATCTATTTCTTTTCTTATTCCGCGTCGAATGAGCCATCTCTCATCAAAATCGGTGAGATTTTATTTTTTCGTGAAAAAAATCTATAGGCTATAGCCCATCTTTTTTGGCGAAATTTTAGCTGAAAATCAAATGTCACCGATTTTGACATATGAGGACTCGTTGGACGCGTATTGAAGAGAGGATTATCCCTACAAAGTTTCGCTGAGAAAACTTTCTTGGTTCTCGAGATATGTCCAAAAAACAGTTTCGCCGTGGTCCGACGCATTTGTTGCTAGTTTTATTGGTCTAATTTTTCACCTAGTGATTTATTTTCAAAAATTCTTTTGCAGATCTATTTCTTTTCTTATTCCGCGTCGAATGAGCCATCTCTCATCAAAATCGGTGAGATTTTATTTTTTCGTGAAAAAAATCTATAGGCTATAGCCCATGTTTTTTGGCGAAATTTTAGCTGAAAATCAAATGTCACCGATTTTGACATATGAGGACTCGTTGGACGCGTATTGAAGAGAGGATTATCCCTACAAAGTTTCACTGAGAAAACTTTCTTGGTTCTCGAGATATGTCCAAAAAACAGTTTCGCCGTGGTCCGACGCATTTGTTGCTAGTTTTATTGGTCTAATTTTTCACCTAGTGATTTATTTTCAAAAATTCTTATGCAGATCTATTTCTTTTCTTATTCCGCGTCGAATGAGCCATCTCTCATCAAAATCGGTGAGATTTTATTTTTTCGTGAAAAAAATCTATAGGCTGTAGCCCATCTTTTTTGGCGAAATTTTAGCTGAAAATCAAATGTCACCGATTTTGACATATGAGGACTCGTTGGACGCGTATTGAAGAGAGGATTATCCCTGCAAAGTTTCGCTGAGAAAACTTTCTTGGTTCTCGAGATATGTCCAAAAAACAGTTTCGCCGTGGTCCGACGCATTTGTTGCTAGTTTTATTGCTCTAGTTTTTCACCTAGTGATTTATTTTCAAAAATTCTTTTGCAGATCTATTTCTTTTCTTATTCCGCGTCGAATGAGCCATCTCTCATCAAAATCGGTGAGATTTTATTTTTTCGTGAAAAAAATCTATAGGCTATAGCCCATGTTTTTTGGCGAAATTTTAGCTGAAAATCAAATGTCACCGATTTTGACATATGAGGACTCGTTGGACGCGTATTGAAGAGAGGATTATCCCTACAAAGTTTCACTGAGAAAACTTTCTTGGTTCTCGAGATATGTCCAAAAAACAGTTTCGCCGTGGTCCGACGCATATGTTGCTAGTTTTATTGGTCTAATTTTTCACCTAGTGATTTATTTTCAAAAATTCTTTTGCAGATATATTTCTTTTCTTATTCCGCGTCGAATGAGCCATCTCGCATCAAAATCGGTGAGATTTTATTTTTTCGTGAAAAAAATCTATAGGCCCATGTTTTTTGGCGAAATTTTGGCTGAAAATCAAATGTCACCGATTTTGACATATGAGGACTCGTTGGACGCGTATTGAAGAGAGGATTATCCCTACAAAGTTTCGCTGAGAAAACTTTCTTGGTTCTCGAGATATGTCCAAAAAACAGTTTCGCCGTGGTCCGACGCATTTGTTGCTAGTTTTATTGCTCTAATTTTTCACCTAGTGATTTATTTTCAAAAATTCTTTTGCAGATCTATTTCTTTTCTTATTCCGCGTCGAATGAGCCATCTCTCATCAAAATCGGTGAGATTTTATTTTTTCGTGAAAAAAATCTATAGGCTATAGCCCATGTTTTTTGGCGAAATTTTAGCTGAAAATCAAATGTCACCGATTTTGACATATGAGGACTCGTTGGACGCGTATTGAAGAGAGGATTATCCCTACAAAGTTTCACTGAGAAAACTTTCTTGGTTCTCGAGATATGTCCAAAAAACAGTTTCGCCGTGGTCCGACGCATATGTTGCTAGTTTTATTGGTCTAATTTTTCACCTAGTGATTTATTTTCAAAAATTCTTTTGCAGATATATTTCTTTTCTTATTCCGCGTCGAATGAGCCATCTCGCATCAAAATCGGTGAGATTTTATTTTTTCGTGAAAAAAATCTATAGGCCATGTTTTTTGGCGAAATTTTGGCTGAAAATCAAATGTCACCGATTTTGACATATGAGGACTCGTTGGACGCGTATTGAAGAGAGGATTATCCCTACAAAGTTTCGCTGAGAAAACTTTCTTGGTTCTCGAGATATTTCCAAAAAACAGTTTCGCCGTGGTCCGACGCATTTGTTGCTAGTTTTATTGGTCTAATTTTTCACCTAGTGATTTATTTTCAAAAATTCTTTTGCAGATCTATTTCTTTTCTTATTCCGCGTCGAATGAGCCATCTCTCATCAAAATCGGTGAGATTTTATTTTTTCGTGAAAAAAATCTATAGGCTATAGCCCATGTTTTTTGGCGAAATTTTAGCTGCAAATTAAATGTCACCGATTTTGACATATGAGGACTCGTTGGACGCGTATTGAAGAGAGGATTATCCCTGCAAAGTTTCGCTGAGAAAACTTTCTTGGTTCTCGAGATATGTCCAAAAAACAATTTCGCCGTGGTCCGACGCATTTGTTGCTAGTTTTATTGCTCTAGTTTTTCACCTAGTGATTTATTTTCAAAAATTCTTTTGCAGATCTATTTCTTTTCTTATTCCGCGTCGAATGAGCCATCTCTCATCTAAATCGGTAATATTTTATTTTTTCGTGAAAAAAATCTATAGGCTATAATAGCCCATGTTTTTTGGCGAAATTTTGGCTGAAAATCAAATGTCACCGATTTTGACATATGAGGACTCGTTGGACGCGTATTGAAGAGAGGATTATCCCTGCAAAGTTTCGCTGAGAAAACTTTCTTGGTTCTCGAGATATGTCCAAAAAACAGTTTCGCCGTGGTCCGACGCATTTGTTGCTAGTTTTATTGCTCTAATTTTTCACCTAGTGATTTATTTTCAAAAATTCTTTTGCAGATCTATTTCTTTTCTTATTCCGCGTCGAATGAGCCATCTCTCATCAAAATCGGTGAGATTTTATTTTTTCGTGAAAAAAATCTATAGGCTATAGCCCATCTTTTTTGGCGAAATTTTAGCTGAAAATCAAATGTCACCGATTTTGACATATGAGGACTCGTTGGACGCGTATTGAAGAGAGGATTATCCCTACAAAGTTTCGCTGAGAAAACTTTCTTGGTTCTCGAGATATGTCCAAAAAACAGTTTCGCCGTGGTCCGACGCATTTGTTGCTAGTTTTATTGGTCTAATTTTTCACCTAGTGATTTATTTTCAAAAATTCTTTTGCAGATCTATTTCTTTTCTTATTCCGCGTCGAATGAGCCATCTCTCATCAAAATCGGTGAGATTTTATTTTTTCGTGAAAAAAATCTATAGGCTATAGCCCATGTTTTTTGGCGAAATTTTAGCTGAAAATCAAATGTCACCGATTTTGACATATGAGGACTCGTTGGACGCGTATTGAAGAGAGGATTATCCCTACAAAGTTTCACTGAGAAAACTTTCTTGGTTCTCGAGATATGTCCAAAAAACAGTTTCGCCGTGGTCCGACGCATATGTTGCTAGTTTTATTGGTCTAATTTTTCACCTACTGATTTATTTTCAAAAATTCTTTTGCAGATATATTTCTTTTCTTATTCCGCGTCGAATGAGCCATCTCTCATCAAAATCGGTGAGATTTTATTTTTTCGTGAAAAAAATCTATAGGCTATAGCCCATGTTTTTGGCGAAATTTTAGCTGCAAATCAAATGTCACCGATTTTGACATATGAGGACTCGTTGGACGCGTATTGAAGAGAGGATTATCCCTGCAAAGTTTCGCTGAGAAAACTTTCTTGGTTCTCGAGATATGTCCAAAAAACAATTTCGCCGTGGTCCGACGCATTTGTTGCTAGTTTTATTGCTCTAGTTTTTCACCTAGTGATTTATTTTCAAAAATTCTTTTGCAGATCTATTTCTTTTCTTATTCCGCGTCGAATGAGCCATCTCTCATCTAAATCGGTGAGATTTTATTTTTTCGTGAAAAAAATCTATAGGCTATAATAGCCCATGTTTTTTGGCGAAATTTTCGCTGAAAATCAAATGTCACCGATTTTGACATATGAGGACTCGTTGGACGCGTATTGAAGAGGGGATTATCCCTGCAAAGTTTCGCTGAGAAAACTTTCTTGGTTCTCGAGATATGTCCAAAAAACAGTTTCGCCGTGGTCCGACGCATTTGTTGCTAGTTTTATTGCTCTAGTTTTTCACCTAGTGATTTATTTTCAAAAATTCTTTTGCAGATCTATTTCTTTTCTTATTCCGCGTCGAATGAGCCATCTCTCATCAAAATCGGTGAGATTTTATTTTTTCGTGAAAAAAATCTATAGGCTATAGCCCATGTTTTTTGGCGAAATTTTAGCTGAAAATCAAATGTCACCGATTTTGACATATGAGGACTCGTTGGACGCGTATTGAAGAGAGGATTATCCCTACAAAGTTTCACTGAGAAAACTTTCTTGGTTCTCGAGATATGTCCAAAAAACAGTTTCGCCGTGGTCCGACGCATATGTTGCTAGTTTTATTGGTCTAATTTTTCACCTAGTGATTTATTTTCAAAAATTCTTTTGCAGATATATTTCTTTTCTTATTCCGCGTCGAATGAGCCATCTCGCATCAAAATCGGTGAGATTTTATTTTTTCGTGAAAAAAATCTATAGGCCCATGTTTTTTGGCGAAATTTTGGCTGAAAATCAAATGTCACCGATTTTGACATATGAGGACTCGTTGGACGCGTATTGAAGAGAGGATTATCCCTACAAAGTTTCGCTGAGAAAACTTTCTTGGTTCTCGAGATATGTCCAAAAAACAGTTTCGCCGTGGTCCGACGCATTTGTTGCTAGTTTTATTGCTCTAATTTTTCACCTAGTGATTTATTTTCAAAAATTCTTTTGCAGATCTATTTCTTTTCTTATTCCGCGTCGAATGAGCCATCTCTCATCAAAATCGGTGAGATTTTATTTTTTCGTGAAAAAAATCTATAGGCCATGTTTTTTGGCGAAGTTTTGGCTGAAAATCAAATGTCACCGATTTTGACATATGAGGACTCGTTGGACGCGTATTGAAGAGAGGATTATCCCTACAAAGTTTCGCTGAGAAAACTTTCTTGGTTCTCGAGATATGTCCAAAAAACAGTTTCGCCGTGGTCCGACGCATATGTTGCTAGTTTTATTGGTCTAATTTTTCACCTAGTGATTTATTTTCAAAAATTCTTTTGCAGATCTATTTCTTTTCTTATTCCGCGTCGAATAAGCCATCTCTCATCAAAATCGGTGAGATTTTATTTTTTCGTGAAAAAAATCTATAGGCTATAGCCCATGTTTTTTGGCGAAATTTTAGCTGAAAATCAAATGTCACCGATTTTGACATATGAGGACTCGTTGGACGCGTATTGAAGAGAGGATTATCCCTACAAAGTTTCGCTGAGAAAACTTTCTTGGTTCTCGAGATATGTCCAAAAAACAGTTTCGCCGTGGTCCGACGCATATGTTGCTAGTTTTATTGGTCTAATTTTTCACCTAGTGATTTATTTTCAAAAATTCTTTTGCAGATATATTTCTTTTCTTATTCCGCGTCGAATGAGCCATCTCTCATCAAAATCGGTGAGATTTTATTTTTTCGTGAAAAAAATCTATAGGCTATAGCCCATGCTTTTTGGCGAAATTTTTACTGAAAATTAAATGTCACCTATTTTGACGTGTGAGCACTCGTTGGACGCGTATTGAAGAGAGGATTATCCCTATAAAGTTTCGCTGAGAAAACTTTCTTGGTTCTCGAGATATGTCCAAAAAACAGTTTCGCCGTGGTCCGACGCATTTGTTGCTAGTTTTATTGGTCTAATTTTTCACCTACTGATTTATTTTCAAAAATTCTTTTGCAGATATATTTCTTTTCTTATTCCGCGTCGAATGAGCCATCTCTCATCAAAATCGGTGAGATTTTATTTTTTCGTGAAAAAAATCTATAGGCCCATGTTTTTTGGCGAAATTTTGGCTGAAAATCAAATGTCACCGATTTTGACATATGAGGACTCGTTGGACGCGTATTGAAGAGAGGATTATCCCTACAAAGTTTCGCTGAGAAAACTTTCTTGGTTCTCGAGATATGTCCAAAAAACAGTTTCGCCGTGGTCCGACGCATTTGTTGCTAGTTTTATTGCTCTAATTTTTCACCGAGTGATTTATTTTCAAAAATTCTTTTGCAGATCTATTTCTTTTCTTATTCCGCGTCGAATGAGCCATCTCTCATAAAAATCGGTGAGATTTTATTTTTTTGACGAAAAAATCTATAGGCTATATATAGCCCATGTTTTTTTGCGAAATTTTGACTGAAAATTAAATGTCACCGATTTTCACCAATGAGCACTCGTTCGACGAGTACTAAAGAGAGGAATATCCCTTCAAAGTTTCGCTGAAAAAAAAATAACTGGTTCTCGAGATATGTCCAAAAAACCGCTGCGCCGTGGTGCGACGCATATATTCCTAGTTTTATTGGTCTAATTTTTCACCTAGTGACTTCTATCGAAAAATTCTTTTGCACATCTATTTCTCTTCTTATTCCCCATCGAATGAGCCATCCCTTATCAAAATCGGTGAGATTTCATTTTTTTTACGAAAAAATCTATAGGTTTTAGCCCATGTTTTTTGCGAAATATTGACTGAATATTAAATGTCACCGATTTTCACCAATGAGTTTTATTAACTTTCTTATCACATAGCTGTGAAATGTGATGAATATCCCATCTACAAATCAGTGAATCCAACATGACAGCTGATTGTTGGAAGTACTTCAATCGGTGAACTGATTTCCAGATTTATGAAGCTCCAAACAATTTTGTAATTGAAAAACTCCCCACAAAGATTTACTTTTGTACTTACATGTATACTCTTTATTAGGGATCACAAAATATAGCACATTGCTCACCTACTTTCTAGTATTCAAAAACCTCAGTGTATAATTTGGCCTGCCCCAACCCAACTGCTAATAGTAAGTCAGTGTCTAGTAAATATATATATATATATGTATATATATAGATAATATATGAAAAGCAGCACACTGCGCATAATTCTATCAAATACAAAAACTAATAAGAAAGCCAAAAACTTTATGTGAATGTCCCAGCCTGCTTCATGCTTACCTAGTATGTGATAAAGGAGACCACCGGAAAAGCTGGCAGTCATATCATCGACGGAAACGTTTGTAGTAAAATAAGATGCATGAAATCTCGAGTTATAAAAAGATATAATCTGTAAATCAGCTTATCAAATAGCAGACCATCAAAACATCTTGGGCCATGTTCACTAACGAATCGTAATTTGTGACAGTTATAAAAGCAGTCGAATTCAACCCCAATATGACTAATTGTAGCCTGTTGTTGATATGAATGATGAATGATAACAGTACAGTATAATAACAGTACACTATAATCTACTAGTACAATGTTAAACACAGTTTTCTGCTTTACAGAAATCAGAATCTTCGAAATGCAAGGCATGGTGAACTCAGATTCATTTCAAGGTAATCCTATAATGAATTTGATTTTCATATAAAACTCTATATTGGATTTGTTCATTGATAGATCAGATTAAATCGTGAATGTCAAATTTCAAAGATCTAGTACCCAAAATATTAAAATCATAATTTGATTACAGTTTCATTTTTTACAAATGAACACATGCACATTACTATACTCGATAAAAATCGTGTGCTGTTGAATACATCACACTTTTACCTTATTTTTTTTCCAAAGAAGAAGTTTCGTTAGCCTGTTCAACCTCTAACTCTTTTCTACGCCTTTTATTTTAACATCGTTCTAGGTTGTAGCCTCAACACGGTAATGGATTTGATCAATTCGAATTGGAAATTTTTAACTATGTTGTCACAAAAGACTGAATAAATGTGTAAACTGATTTATTCATAATCCATTTCTCCTGAAAATTTTGAACAAGATTAGAAATTTCGTTATTGAATCAAAACTAGATTTGTTGTAATTTATATTTTTAATAATTGAAATATTTATATAAAAAAATAGTGATACAAAAATCAAATTAAATTATATTTACTAAGCTTTCCCCTCATAATACTAATACCGGAGAAAATATTCTTATACTCTATGTATGAGATTAATACATGTAAACTAATTCAGAATTTATACGTTCTTCAGGAAAAGAGAAAAAAAAAACAACTGAGCACAAATTTCGACGCAGACACAAAGTCTGATTTGCGCTAAATTCAAATGTAAATAGACGATGTTTTGCCATCTATGTAGGTACGTCGTTGTGACCAGATTACTCTATTCATCACATCTTCCCTATTCATCATAAGTTTTTATAAGAACGGCTTCATTACACAAAATTTTTTAATTTATTATTCCGATTAAACTGTCTACAAATAATTCTAAATTTAGATTATAGTAGTAAAATAGATAAGATAAACACATTTTAAATTAAAGTAATTATAGAAATAATCATAGTTATATAAAAAAAAAATATGTTTCTCCTAAATAATTTGGTAACCAGAGGGGAAGGCAACTGACAAAAAATTATTTTCTGCGACCTGATTATATAACAAATATGGAATGATATAAAGCTCATGTTGTAGAGCTTTATTTATTTTTTCTTACCATGAATATATAGTTAAATTGCAGTTAAATTAAGACTACTGAAATATGTAATATCAAAATTGCGATATAACATTTTTTTAAAAACTCTGAATCTTCAATTGTAACCAAATTGTGAATTTCAAAAATCCTGTTTTCATAGACAGATTCCGTTCCATATTTGCGATATATTTTAAATCCGTCGAACAGTCCGCTTGTATCTGAAAGAAACAAATTTTTATGAATTTCTGTTATCGCTAAACCAAATGAGAATGAGACCAAAATATGGTGTCCTGCCATTTATAATAAAATCTTTATCAATTTATTTTTATCTGTTTGACTACTTAAGCAATACACATAGCAATAGCAAGTAATATGATCAACAGATTTATTTTTGGAAGACCTTAAAAGATTTACTTATACATCAACCATATCCGGTAAATTTATACAGGTTGACCAGACTTAGCGACCAAACAGGTGTCCACCGATTTATATCGATGAGAAAAATATGAGGTGGTTGGGAAATTTTAACGCGTTAAAGATATTTTTTTTTTCATTTCTTGTGAAGTCTATAATTTCTGAACGATACACCTGATAATTAGATAATCGTCAGAACCTTCTAATATTCCATTCAGAGTTGAAAAATTCTGCTATTTCGTTTTAATTTCAACATCAGGTCGCTAGTGCTCTATGTTTGTGAAAAATGGAAGATCACTAGGGCTATTATACATTCGCTGGCAGTCTATGTAAATTGGTGATTTCTGCCAAATTTCATACATTCACTGAAGTTAATTCAGTCTTTATTTAGGATTTATTGTGACCCCCTGAATAACTCCCAATTAACATATAAATTAATTGCCATACCTACTATGTGGCGCACATTAGAGCTAGTCAACGCAGGTTTCTTAATTTCTGGATCTAACCTGGAAAAATCAGGCAATTCGTAGGGTTGGTCAAACAAAAATCGTGATTCTTAACATAAGTTGGGAAAATGGTAAGTTTGACTTTTTAATGTAATTTTAAGATGGTCACAATTTCGAAATAGATGGCGGCTGTATTTGTAGCACTCATCTAGGGGATCTATAAAATTGGTCTTAAACAAATTTGTGGAGGTCAAAATATCGCAGAGCATTCATCTTACTTAATATCGCTTTTTCTTTGTTTTTTTCGTATCTACCTTCAATCTTTTTTGTCTTTGTTTTACGTCATTGATCCAAACATGTTATTTTGAATTAACTTTCTCTTAAGAATTACAACTTACAACAGCTGGATGCGATGTGCAGTATATTGCTTCCTTCAGCGATGATATCTTCACACATGTTTTTACTTGCAGTTATACATTTGACAATGATAAGCTTTTGTTGAAAGATTAGGCAAAAAAATGCCTTTATCTAAAATGAATGTAACATTTTTTTTTTTAGATTAACTCAAATTTAACAAATATTTTATTTTTACCTGTTGTACGTTATAGACCTCCATTCCATTGCTTCTTCTAGAGTTTTCCGCCTCTGATTCAAGCATACTTTTTTTTATATCTACGAGTACAATTTACGAAATCGGATTATGTTAATCAATCGAAAACAAAAACAACAAAGAATTGTGCCCTAAAGAAATGACATTGAAAATTTTTGGGTATTGATACAAAACAGTCGTACTAACACTTTCCTTAAATTGTAAATGATGTCACTAAAAAAGAAATATCTTCAACTCTAACGAAGACTGCTTACTTTATTGTTATTTTTTATGAACGTCGAAAAAATTTCATCGAACGTGGAACACAACCGAATTGCAATTAACTACAAAAGGGCTTACATATATTCTATACCAATTAAAAGTGACGATTGAACAGATAAGATATTGGCGAAATGGCCTAATGGATACTGTAATCAGCAGCGTTCTTTTATACTGAGCTTTCTCATTGATACAAATTAACGTTGTGTTCGATTAGATTGGAAATTGTTTTTTAATAGACTTCTGCTAGCCTCGAAAATGGCGCTATTGGTCTACTCTGTTTAGCTAGAAAAATTAAAGAATCAGACCCTATTTAACACATTGTGAATAAATAAAAAAAAATGCTTTTATATAAAAATTAAACATTCTAAAAGTACTTATAATACTATATCATACCATATAGTCGTAGCTTCTTTACTGTTATAAATTATTAGTTTCTTTTATCTGCATTCTGCCTTATCGTACGTGTACACTATTCATGTAGTCAAAAATTTATAAAATTCGGATTGGATTTGACTGCAAAAGGGAAAACATAATATTCTAACAGATGTCTTGCGCCTATTTTGTAGAGCTTCAACAAGTTCGTTTCTAGACCACAAACAAGAGTAAGGGGGTAGTTACATACAAATTTGTGACTCACCTCTTAATGTTAGTGATATCTTGTAGTCGTTAGATAGCACCAATGTATTTTAAAAATGAAAAAATCCAGAAAAAGTACTGCAGTTTAATATTATGGATATTATGGATTAATTGGATGAAGGATGAAGTAATGAAGATGTGTTAAACACTGATAAACATAGTCTAGAATTTCTTCCGCGATAATATTCATTATGACATATCGATGATTACTGATTAATCGACTTTTATTAATATGATTACTGAAGATATATTTCTTTTTCAGTCAAAAGTAATTAGCTCTTCAATCAATAAGCATAGCTAGTGTAGTACCAATGGATAGGCCTCTCCCTTTAATCAGTTCACAGGAAATACTACAGACAACCTGCTATACTATTCATTAGTGATATCTAATACCTTGAAGAGATCTGCTGAATAGTTTTAACTCTAGCATTTCAACAAAACTATGAATCTCAGTAAGGGGTCCTAAAACCTTAATGCATATCGACTTTTGTGTCAGGCTAACCTTGATCCTTGCTTGTTGCCTAAATAAGCCAAGCTTAGGTCTAGCTTTCTGAAATAACATAGATTTTTGCATACTTTATGTACATAACCTCCCAAAAGGGGAGTATAACATTTTATGGACAGACAACGTTCCTAAGCTTTTAGAAAGATAATTCATAACAAGACCTGTAATTCCTATGTAACCTTTATAAACGTTTCCGTCTATTTTAAATAAATTTGTATATCTCCTGGCTGGAGTTGACCAGTTCAAATATTGTGTACTTGACGAATATTCGACCAAATATTCGCTAGCTTCTTTTATAATTACTAGATAATACGAAATGTCAAATAATGTTGACCGACTTTAAGTATTTTATCCTTTATAAGCCGGAGTGTATTAACACTGATTTGCATATGTAATAGATCCATGTGATGAATTAGTTCCTTGGCTGCAGAAATTAAGTAAACATCTATTCCGCCGTTGAGACAATTTGACATGAATGTAGTAATTATAACCAATTTTTTATATTTAGCGTGAAAAAAAGAATCGATGCGGTTCACCAGATAACCCTTCCTTCGGATACTTTGATCAATAGTTGTTACCGATGTACCCATGTATGTCCAAACTCGTTGGTAGTTCTGTGGAATCATATTAATATGAATTTAATGATAAGAGATTCAAACTCCTAATATGTACATATATAAAAATGATCGGAGTGCTTTATTAGGCAATAAAATGTCATTCACTCTTTTACACAATATTGTACAGTTTACAAAAATGACTTCCTAGCTAGTCAGAAAATAAAATTGGTTTTGGAGAAGCAGTTCCCCTATTAGGGCTCCGCTTCCAATATATAGATACTGTGTTTGTTTTGAAGGCCAAACTTAATGCTTTCCAACCAGTTGAACAAATTTACTAGCATTCACACTGCACCAGTGATATCAAACAAATTGAAATACTAGCAAGTAAACCAAATTTCAATTATAAAGCAGCTAAGCTATTTCAACGTTGTTACTATATGCTTTGACCAGTAGCCCACAAGCATTTTAATGGTCCTTAGAAGTAGACCTTTTGGTGGCGGGCTACAGCAGGTACTTCCCGATTTTTACATTAAAATCTCCTTGCCATTTCTCCTTTTTAATTTCATGTAGTTTTAGTATATTTTATTTACTACTGTATTCGCACCTCCACTTATTTATCATCCACCTACTTCGATATTAAGTGCTCCTAATAGAGACAACAGGTGGTAAGTTTCAGAACAATTTTTTCTTCCGAATCTAGACCCAAATGTGTCTATAATCTGATAGAGCGGTGTTGTTTCTCACATACAAATATACAATTATAAGTTATAAATACGATTTACCACAACTTGTTCTATTTCTCTTCTTACTTGTAGATTACGATAAATATGATCTCGTACGGAGGGATTGGATTGGAATAGGGAACTAGCCTGAGGAATATATTTTCGAACTCTTGCCTACCTCCCATTTTTGCACACTCTACAGCTACGGCAATCAAGTCCGAAATTATAAGCTCTGAAATGGGAAGATAATATTTACTCTACTACTGAATAGATTTTGTGGGTTCGGAATGAACGAGTAAAAATTCATACATTAACACTTACATTCTTTGTATCACGAATCCTTATACACACCAACATCCTGCTAAAACCAGATGAATCTCTAGCTAAGCACGTCTGAAGTAACTGCTTAAGGAAGGTGGAGCTTGATTTGCAGGCAGCCAATATGTTGACGGATCATTATTCGATCGCAGTACACTTGTGGGGTCCCAGTTTAATCCTGCATTTATTTGATATTGCTCCTCTGTTGAAATTTTAGTTGCTGTTTTCGGCATGTATTCCGTTGACAATGAGAGCTCACATTGTCGATTCACTGGTGGCGAGTGTTCATAACGTTGATTCATTGGCGGTGAGTCTTCATGTCGTCGTTTCATTGATTGTGAGTGTTCATATTGTCGCCTCATAGGCGGAAAAAGTTCACGTCGTTGGTTTACTACCGTTGAGAAATCCTGAGGCAGTGAAAATTCACGTCGTCTGTACAATGGCGGTGAAAATTCACGTTGTCTGTTCATTGCCGGTGAAAGATCCCGTTTTTGATTCAGTCGTAGGTTGACTACCGTTGAGAAATCCTGAGGTCTGTTCAATGGCGGTAAAAATTCACGTCGTCCTTTCATTGGCGGTGAAGGATCCTGTTGTTGATTCAATTGTAGGTTTTGATACATTGGATTATGTATATTCTCCGTGAACGACGGTGGTGGTGGTGGTGAAAGCTCACGTCGCCTATTCATTGGCGGTGAAAACTCCCGTTGTCGATTCAATTGCAGGTTTTGGTACATCGGATTTTGTTTATTCTTCATAATCCAATGTGTATTATCACTTATCGATGTTCGTGGAAGCCTCCAAAGAGAACCTTCCTCAATCCACGGAGAACTTTCTTGGAGACGCGCTGCGCCTTGTTCTTTGTGTGGACCTTTTTTTGGTTTAAGCTTAACCTGGCCAAACTTATAATTTAACTTAAGTTCTCTGTCTTTAAGCTTGGCTACTGTGGAATGTTCTACTGACAAGATAAGTTGCGTGGATGTGCCTACTTCCGATCTTCTCAGTATTTTCAATGCAGCCACATTTATGTCGTTATTTTGAGCTTTCAAGTATTCAAGGATCTTATTGTTCGAGTCATCCGTACTGTTAGGAAAATGGATTACGAATATTTGTTGTCGACCAAACTCACTTTCTTTCACAACCTTCAATAAGGCGCCTTTCCAAGGTTCGAGTTCTACAGTGATAGCTTTTAGCCACTGAGCTGTAGCTATATCACCACAAATGAGAACCAGCCAACCTGGCTTAAAACTTGAACCATGAAACTTCGGTTTGATTGATTCATCCTTATGCTCCATTATTTTTTTCAGAATACAATCTTGAACGTCCTTTAGTTGATCCGTTGTCAGGAGAGATTCGGGGTAATTCTTTGAGCAGATGACCATTCTTATACGTTCGTTGACAAGTTGCGGATATGGAGGGGACATAGGAATATTATCTCCAAAAGATTGCTCTTGCTTTTTGAATTCCATCACGTTAGTTTCTGTCCTGGCCCTCTTTAAAAGACTATGTTCTGTGATTGAATTTTCGTTGTAGGTGCAGTTTGTAAACCTATCGCCAATATGGTTCTGGGCTAATTTATGGGCATCTTTAGGATTATGCCCGTGCTGCACCAGCCACCTGTAGCGCTTCTTACCTGCTCCACTAAGCCTGACATATTTTTCATTAGTTTGGGTATTTGTCTCCTCTGGTTGTGCATCAACTGATAGAGAAGAGATAGACGCATTGCCGGAGTACTTTCGAAAAGCATGCTCTGTAGTGGAATCTTTAGAGACTATAATTTTTGAATTTTTCTCATTTTCATTTATTCTCTTAAAAGCTATTTTGCGGGCCTCTTTAGGATCTACTCCTTCTTCTAAAAGACGCTTATATCGTCTTCTCCCGGCTCCGCTAATCTTTACACGTGGAGCGATTTTATCTTGCGGCTGTGCCACTTTGTTTTCCCCACCCGATTTGGAGGGGTTACGAGCAGAGTCTACATTTAATTTAGTTTCTTTTCTCTCTGGTATAGACTTTAAGGCTAGTATGCGGGCTTCTGTGGGATCATGACCTTGTTTTAGCAGCCATCTAAAACGCTTTCTACCCGCTCCACTAAGTTTGATGCGTTTTTCCACAGTTTCAGCCGTTTTCTCCTCTCGATTTATTTCTTCTGCATTAGAAGAGTCTTCAGGAATACTTACGGAAGGGCTATAAACAGCCTCCATTTCCCTTAGCTTATCTTCAATTTCGTCCCTAGGCGTTATAATTGCCCTTGTTTGTAGTGAACTTGGAGGGTCACCATCCTCTTTATTTTTTAAATAATTATTCATTTTTGTTCCCACGAGTAGCTAGGGATAAACGGTCACCTATGGCAGAGCCCCGCATTACCATAGGAAGGCTAGGATAAAACTGGAGTTCGCCTGGTATCCAGAGTTCGCATACTAACGACTAAGCCTCCCCTTAGCCATGCAGCCCTCGGCGTATGCTGTTCCACCTTGGCTTGGGGATTGTTTGGTTAGGGGCCTCTTATTCAATTTATTCGAAGCTACCCTGCAGTACACCACATTGGAGTATAACAGGGGATTCCGCTATCCACCTCTTGCGGACCCTCCCAGTAGCTAACAACCAAGCCCTGGGTTAAAGTGACGATGAATCAGTAATTAGTGTTCAATTGAAAGAAATTAAATTTGCGTACTAATTGCAATGAATAATATTCTTCAACTCATTAGCATACATCCGTGTCAAAGTGCAATGATGATTGAAGCGCTTATGATAATCAGGGCACACTATGGGTAACATACGGAAAGTCTGTAAGTTACGCTATAGAACAACTGGGGACTTATTTTGAAACGCAAACTGAAATACGGAGAAATTTCTGCACTATCTCTACCGCTTTTTCATCGGTCAATAATATACTTTTTTTTTAATTTTAATTCAGCAATATTGCCTAATTTTAATATTTTTTTTTTTTTTGCATTTCAGAAGACTGCACAATAAATAAACTGATAGCAACACTCTCAAAATGTGATAATTGAGGAAAAACTTATAATATCGAAATTTATGAATTTAAGAGTGTTCTTGTTTCTCGATCTGAAGTGAAAGCAAACAAGCTAAAATTTCGATATAAATCAAGACTTTTAGTGCAACTGTTTTTAACTATTTTTATATTTATTTATTTTATTTACTACACAGTAATTAATAAGAATAATGCTAGGATATTGGGGACTACAAATATTACTGACAATAGTATCAGTAAAAGTGTATTCGCAGCACGTGACAAGTGAAAACTATTCAGTGCCTAGCAGCACATTCTCGACTGATGGTTTAGTTTTAGATAGTAATTTAAGAACTACTGAGATAGTTTCTACAGTACAAAAGAAACATTTATCAAGTCTGACAACAACAACATCACCATCGCCATCACCATCATCATCACAAACAGAGCATACTACCAGCCTTAACGATAAACATACGCAAGAACATAATGTCAAACTTTTAGATATAAAAGCCACAGAAGCTGTTGTAATAAACGAAAGTTCACCAAAGCTGGCAGCACTACTGTCTAATTATAACAGCACTGACAATTCTAAGAATGAAGTCTCAACGGATTTTAAATTGACTACATCACAAATGAAGAGCAGCACAGAAGCTATGACTTTACTGCATAAAATTTCATCAAGTACAAAAGAAACACCTTTATCATCACAAAACAGGAGTTCCAGCTCCAAAATTAGGGATGAAAATATTGAAAAAAATGACAATGCCCCTCTAGAGATGGAAGAGAAAGAAAACAATTTATTGCAAAATGATGACCTATTGGTGTTACGTAATAAACCAGAAAGTTGTAAAGGAAAAGAAAAGTGGGCAGAGCAACCGATAAATACTGATTCATCTTCTCTTAGAAAGTGTTGCCCAATTGGAGAAAGCATTTATTATGGAGAAAATGGAAAAAGAGAATTTTGTGATTCCTCGGATAAACCTTTTGATCCTGTTATAGTTGATGTAACTTTTTATGATAATTGCATTGAGGACAGCGAACGAAATATTGAATTAGATATTGAGGCTGGTAATCCGTGTAATGTGTTAGTTTTTTTAATTTTCAATAGACTATGCGCCGATATAATCCATTTTATTTTACAGATCCTTCATTTATAGCAAGTCAAATGGAGATGCACTTTACGTCCTACAAAATGGATCACTATTAGTTATGGATGAATATGGTAATGACAGCTTTGAAATCAAAAACGATTACTGTCTAGATGTTGACTACAAGACCGGAGAATTATTTGCTGTAGTATGTGTTGCTTCAGTAGAACCACATCTTGGACGTGGACAAACAATACTGTTTGCTATTTTCATGATTTCATCGATTCCATGTTTAGTTTTGGTTAGTTTCTTTCATTTTGCAATCAGGCGATTGAGAACAATGCACGGACTTTGCCTTGGTTTTCTATCGAGTTGTCTAGCTATAGGATTTTTACTCCACTCCATCGCTCAACTTTCTGAAACGTCTAAATCAAAATTAGGATTTGCCGTTCAATATTTCATGTTATCATACTTTTTTTGGTTACTAGTTCTTTGCTGCAATATTGTTATAATTGTATGGTAAGAGCGTTAAATATAAATAATAAGTTATAGTGTATTACAAAAGAGAGTAATAAATTTCAATTATTTTCCAGGTATTATTTACCACGTTATATTCGCTTATCAAGAAACGCTCGTTACACGCATTTCATAAGTTACTCGTTCTTTGCTTTATCGATACCACTTTGTATTGTTCTAATCACCCGAGCCAAGGGACTATCAGGAATGCCATCATATTTCTTTCAAGCATGGAGTGAATGTAAGTTTGCGCTTTTTTCCGTGAAATTGGATAAGCATCGCTTCTTAAAATATTCGTTTTAGCGATTCAATCATCTCAAAGATATTTTATTCCGCCAGTAACAACAATTCTCATATTTTGCTTCATTTTTCTTATAACTGCCTATTTCGGATTTCGTAAGCTTGATGGGCTTGTCGAAACTCGAAGTATTTTACGTTATCGAGCTCTTAATAGAACTGGTGGGAAAGATGATACTGGACTGCCGGTTGTAGATTTGGCAATGCTGGAAGAAACAAAACAAGAGTAAGTTAATTTAATCTTCAATAATTTACAAATAATTATTATTTTTTGTTTACAGTGCCAAATGTATTACATATTTGGCAATCATTATTTTGACGACTTGGATCATGGAAGTAATCACTTTCTATTCTCCTGGAAACAGTGATTATCTAGCATTTATGGAAATTATAAATGGTCTCCAAGGTGTCTTTATTTTAATATTTTTCATTGGCGTAAGACATAGAAGAGATATTATTGTTCGATGGTGGCACGATAGAGGATCAATTGGAATTACAGAAGTTGAAATGCAAAGCTTGAACACAAATGATGCGTAAATTTAAAAACAAATTGTTTACGCCTCATTTTTTTAAAGAAATATAAAACTGATTTTTAATTGATGTAGTTTAATTAAATTTGTATAGACATTTTTATTATTAATATTGGCCTTTTTCTGTCAATCAAGTACAAACCAAAAATGGCTAACTACTCCTATTTTCTGAGATTTCTGAGATAATCGATTATTTCACTGAACATTTAGTTTGAGAACTTCCCTGTTAATTTGCGAAAAATGGAGATGGAAAAATAAGTGATACCTATTCATATCGTCCATCAGCTTACTTATTCCCAAGTAAGAGTATGTAGTTGAAATTAAATTCTCTGTAACTTTGTATGTCTCACAATCATACAGTAATATTTTTATCAAATAGGAATAAAAAACAACAGACATCTTCACTTTCACACCTGGAATAGTTGATAATTAACCTCCTCAAATTTTTAAAATAAAATGGATCAGAGGACTTGATATCTTCTTCTGTAGAGCTAGATGCTCTCCAGTTTCTCCAGATTGATAGATTTATCTGTACCTATATATGTGATACTGTATAACCGCGAGACTAGCAATATCATAGCCATGTAACTGCATAGAGTAGCAAAATCCAATTTCGAAGCTAAATTTCACCTGCAAGTTGGATTGGCAGCAACTTTTACGGACTACAACAGCCACGACAGTTGCAATGTGCAAACATCTATATATAGAGGGTTGCAATTACATAATTAATGCCATTTTACTACAAATTCTTCAAACAACGGCATCTGCAGCATATAAGGCCCACCTAATTTTAAAATGCAATAAATCAATTATGAAACAAAATTTTCTGTGAAGTTTATATATTTGGATAATTAAAAAAATTTAAAACCTAACACAGAAATGAAAATTTAAAAAAATACTTCAGTTTTATAAAATCCTTTTCCCGGACCTTATTAAACTACCACCCAAAGCAAAAATTAACTTTTTCAAAAACTAATCAGCAGAATATTGCCCCTTAAACTTGCTTAAACTAAGAAAAAATAATTTCTAATAGAAATAGGCCTGTTTTAACCCTAAGGGGGATAATAGCGCCAACCAACAACTTATAAGTTTCTTAACCTACAACAGAGTAAATCAGAACAGTATGACTTTGGAACAAAAATAATATCATCAGCATAATCCTAAGTACATATGTAGCAACATCAGTTCCATTGTGAAAAATTGTACCCTAATCTGTCTAATCACAATAATGATAATAAAATACTTTTGTATTTTCTATTGCTAGTTGGAACACTCCTCGTTATATCATTTACCACACTGTCGCATGTCAGAAAAACTGTCTTTCTTGCATGCATTGCAATGCGCAACAGGTTCTGCCGATATTTTGATCCGCTTTCGTTTTCTTTACGAGTTTCAAATTCTGTCTTTTTTTTAAATCTTAAATCATTAATTTTGTTTGTTCCTCAGTGTCAGTTTTGGTGGTATCTTCTTTGGTTTGTTATTATCTTTTTCTTTTTAATTTAAAATGCTCTTGATAATTTTGGCTTTTATAATTTTTTACTGTTATTCTTTGTTTATTCTTTTTTAACAGGATAGTTAGATGTACATACATATGTAATAGGGAGATTTCTATTCCTTAGTTTTAAGATTAACCAGTGGTATGTTGTCATCCGGATTAGAGACGACATCTTTTTACTCTTGGGAAATCCCTCGGGCGGTAGGAGATTTCTCTGTATCTGTATTATATCTGTATTATCAGGATTAAACAGACTAGAACACTTCGTGCCGTTATGGGTTAGGTAGTGAAATAAGGCCCAGGGTCTACTTTCCTATGACAAGATCTTACAAAATTACTCATTAATGAAATATGCACAATTCTGGACGAAAATAAACTACATTACCTAAACTTCCGTACTAAATAAGTTACTATATGTAAAATCTTATTGACAAGATGGCGGTACTAGCTGCCAGGCCGGATGCCAGTGACATTCGTACCGTCTTCATACATGTGTGCATAAAGTATGAAGTTGCTGCGGATTAATTTGGTACGAATTTTATTTCTGGGCTTTATTACCCACCTCCGGGCCTTATTTGCAGAAATTTGAAATCCAAAACATAATTTTCGCATTTTAAATTGTTCACAAATTCAGACTTCCTTCAGATATTTAGCTAAATCAATACCAAACAATCGACCATCTATGGTATAGTCAAAAAACGTTTTCACTTGAGTTGAGCATTGCAAAAACTGTATGTTACGTGTTAGCACCTTTGCAAACTTTTCAACTGAGGGTGGCAGCCGCAACATAAAAGTAAAATAGAAAAATTCGTTTAGTAGCCATACCTTTAGAATGCGACATAGCGGAAATCAATAATTATAAAAAATAATTCTGGACTGAAACCATTGCTTACAAGATTAGAGCGCGACTAGGTGTAAAAAGCTTTTTTTGGGGAAACTAATTGTTTCAATTCTGGAAAACATCTCTCTTCTCATGAGAAAGAAGGACGAAATTTGGTGTCGCGAGAAACAGAACGAGATTATATGTTGAGGATAGCACACACACATACAGAAGGTTGCATTGATAAGGTTGCATTGATAAGGGAACAATAAGGGATGTGTGATTTTCAAGGAATAAGAGCATATCATTTATACTAAATTTAATTGATTAAAGCAAACAAATCTACAAAGATATAATGCATTTCGAATATAATAACAATATACATATATTTCGAAAACAATATTGTAGATTCTTTAAATCTATGATGATTTTTCTTTATTGGGTGAATACAACATATTCTCAGAAATATTTCGGATTAAAGGAAACGATTTTCTCATTTCCTCTTTGATTTGAAAGATTTTAGCATTTAAGTAGAAAAATATTGCGCCCATGGACAGAAATACGTACATAATCTATGGTGCTGGCGCAGCTCAAAGCACGTAAAAATCATCTAACCATAAGGACAATGCTGTAGCCCCATATTTTGTGTGTCAAAACATCAGATGATAGTTACAAATTTTGTTTTCGAAGTAGATGTTTAATTTAAATAATTTCCACTTTAATCTAATAAAAACAAGTAAAACAGCTAGAATTGGCCTAAGAACAATTCTTATGATACTCTTCTAGATGAATACTCGCATGTAATTTTGTATGGTCACCATCTGTGATTTGTGATTATTTCCCATATTGCTGATTTAAAAGATTAAACCCAAACAAATTAAGACTTTATACAAATGAAAAAGCTAGAATAGGTCTAGTTAAATAATCAGTATAGGTAAGAGAAGTGAGCAGGCAAGCGAAATATGCACTATCGAATATAAAAAGTAAATAGATGAATTTTTTCCTAGCGGCGTATCTTTTTTAACCAGAAAACTAACCGATAAGAGTATTGAATAATTACCTGGTTAATTAACCAGAAGTGCGCTGGCAGGGGACTCTTGACTGAAAGAACTCTTCGTCTTTTCCTGGTTATATGTATAACTACACCCTAACATACCTCCCAACTGTCGCAAATTAGGAATTTTGATTAGCAATCATCGAATAAGAACATAAAATCTGTTGAGAAATTACTTACTGTATAGATTACTCTATTTAACAGAACATTACACTTAATACTGCCTTAATTTCATTAATAAATCGAAAAGTGCGATTAGCATTTTACCTCATTTGATTTCTCTTTAACAGCTATCAAATTAAATCTGAAATTAATTTTCTTGTTAAAAAAATATTGAAATGTATTTAATATTACACTTCTTCTTACTTTTTGTTATTATACAAAGCACCCGTAATGGATAAATTACGATCTAGCTGAATTTATGAATTGATTATATAAATTTCCCATCAATTTGTGATGTGATGTTCGTTCATTTAGCTTCATAATTGAAGTCTTGGTCCTGCCGACATATAACGTCTATTCAAATCATCATAAGAAATTTTCCTGTATGTCTTGAAATCAGTCAATTTCAACTTCAATGTTGAACTATTTGCTGAAATATAGATTTTATTATATTATTATTATTATCATAAAAGAAATATGTACATTCTGCTGCTATAATAGTTGTTCCATAGAAAATAATCAATAAATATTCATCTGGGTTAAGGATTCACAGCAAAATAAAATTCATAGTGAACTGAACTGACTACTATACACAAAGTGTTGCTTTTATCTGTAAAGTAAAATTGTTAAACTTAAATCACTCAAGTGTTTAAAATTTACTCACTCATTTTTTCCTTTATTTAATTTAAATCATTCCTCAAGAATAAAACCGGTTAAAATATGTACCAAGTTGAAATTGTTTTTACTCTTTAATAACAACAATGAACTCAAGTAAACAGCAACATTCGATTAATTTATTCAAAAATTGTGGCAATCCAAATTTACAATTTTACTCGTTTTGTATACAAAATATCGTTTGTAGCATTGCGCTACTATATTCAGGCGAATTCTACTTAATACTATTTTTGAAATATTTCACACAATCCCCTACATACTTATAAAAATGCAAGACATAAGCTTTTTAGTCAGAAATTATTTAAGAATTAAAAATTCCCATCGCAAGAGAAGTGTCCGCACAAATTGCAAAATTTCGAACTTGGATTTTACGAAAAATCTTAGCAAATTTTTCTTAAATACTTGAAAAAAAGAGCTAGTCTCTTTCAACTTCGCATAAAAATATGTTGCCAGGATTGGAAAAAAGTCGAGGTCAGCGATGAAAAGTGATTAATTAATTGCTTTGTTTAGTTTGTCGCTTTGTCGCAGTATCAAAATAGTTGAATTGCAACGTATTTTACGTAACTTCTTAATTATAATACAGTACACCTAACTCATTATACATCACATGATTATACTTTTGTTAAATTCGATTTAAAACGTAAAATCACGCGAAGGCAATTTGGTGCATATCAATATAATATTAGAAGTCAGAATTAAATTTTGTAATTTTTTGTTTATAAATGTTGCTGTAATAAAAAACGAAACTAAAAAAATCATTTAAAACTTAATGATCATATTTCAGTCTTTAGCTTAGAATATAGAACACTAGTGGGTAGACTTTCGCTAAAGCTGATTATTTTCAGCGTATAAAAGACAATAATAAGAGAAGTACACTTGACTCTGCTCTACGATCCGAAATTTAATAAATTGGGAAAGTTGAAACCTCTAAAGTTTACTAGTCTACCTCCTGGAACATTTCTTCATGTCATGATTAATTTATATCCATTGTGCTGCAAATCTTATTGGGAATTTTAAAATTTACTTTTATTGCATGTTCTATTTTGAACTTATTTCCATTTCTACAGTAAAGAACGAAAAGTGTAAAGTGTATAAAACTGTGTACCTACATCAGCTGAAATGATCTATGTTTATCGGTCCTGAGCCATTTTTTGGACACCCAACCGTTCGGTACAAATCATGCTTGAGAGAATTAAATGAAGCGAAGAAATTTATTTCGTATTCGCAACAAAAGACAAAAATATCCTCACGCTCAGCAGGAAAAAACTATGCTCATGACTCTGCTAGAACAGTCAGAAAAGAAATTCAAATTGCCAGAAAATGTTACAAAGATGGCCCCCAAGAACGTCATATATATGTTTTGTAAATTTTTGTAAATTCGAATGGGCGCCTTATAGGGAATTTTCGAGTAATGTCACAAAATATTTTACAAGTCGCAATGATTAGGTAGATGAGAGGCGGAATCTCTGTATACATCCCCCATTTTAATAATAATCTGTCTGTTATTATTATTAAAATGGGGGAAAAAATTATGGAAAAATTTGAATAGATATATAATGCAGGTGCGAATAAATATGTGCCAGTTTGGATACACTTCACTGGACTATAAATTGGAATTTATTATACATATACATACAAAGCCAATAAACATAAACATCGGAACGTTATTCAAATAAAAACGCAAAATACTGGAAGACAGAATCACAATAAATGTAATTTGAGAATTTCAAATATTTTTGCAGATGCATACAATTTCATTAAGTGACCTAAAAATTACTTTCAAGTGTCTTTTATATATAGGGTGTCCGGCCAATATAGTTAATCTTTCACAGGGTAGTAGCGTATATCAATAAAAAGAAACAGCTGTGCAAATAGGGCTCTCCATCCCCAGCTTACAGAGATACATATAAAGCTACCGTTAGAAATATATAATATTTTCAATTCACAATTTCGGTATCGTTAGCCCGAGTTCTGACTTTGAAGTGAATTTCCAAGAAATCTAGGGTTCCTTTTTTTAAATGGAGAACATGTATTTTCAATTAGTTGACATTGCTTAGGCAGTTTGGTTTGGTTTGGTTAATTCGTATTGTAGATGCCCGAACACAGGACACAGGATATGAACTCGAACATATACCATGTTGATATTTCTTTCTGTTTAATGATTAACTAAGTTTTGATTATTAACACCAGAACATGCATCATCGAATTCTGGCTGCTGTTGTTGACATTTTTCATTCTTATCGCCAGGGCCCGGATTCTGTAACACAGAGATTTGGGGAGTTTCAGAGATACAAATTTTCCTTTTCCCCCGAATAAAACTCCCTAACTCTCCATTACCAATTCTCAAGGATACTTGGGGAGTTAGGGAAAACGTGAGAAATGTGAAAAGTTCGAATCGTCATGACGATAAAGGGCATCACAGTTCGTTGTAGACGGTTGGACTTTTTTTTATATTCGAGGTAGATGTGTCTATTACCTTCCAAGGAAGCTCAGGGTTCCTCGATTATTTTCTCTATACTTTCAAAACCTTTTCTACTTCTATGCACCCACAAATTAATTCAATTCACAATATTCTGTATTCCGCAGTCCACTGCACGGAACCGAAAGAACACAGCTTATGTTCTTTCATCTCAATCTTTTTATTACACGTGCTATAAAACGATAATAAAGATCAATATATGATATATCGAATATTGGAAAAATTACTTAATTATGGTTTTAGCAGTTTATAGTTTTAGTAGACTTCGATCCAAATTGTAACTAATTATTGGCTATGGCGACAATATCCAAAAGTGCTCTATATTCTAAAAACTTATAGCTGTGACAAATAAAAATATATTTTGGAATTTTTAAAAACTCCAAAAGTATATAAAAGAAATAATTTAACAAAAACAAATTATAAATATCTTATTTTGATAAAATTTATACATTTACGAAACGTACTTTGGTAAATTTTTCCATTTCCCTGAACCTTATAACATAAAAACATATGTATAAAAAAAAACATTGGAAACTTTCATTCTTTGAATTATATTGTCATATAAACTTGCCTCACTTAACACATATTCAAGTGATAAGGTAGTATTACGTATTTCTATTGGTTTTTAAGCATTTAAAATTCTTACTGTAAATATTTAACAGGTTTTTCTGTTTTTTACAAATTAAAAACTATAATCTTGTTAAAGCTTTGTCTTTCAATTGAAAATTTCAAAAAATCTACACGAAATTTTTAATTTTAACGTCTTTTATTATAATTTATTGGCCAATTGCTGTGTTTAACTTAAATTAAAAAAAATATTTGTGACCAAGCACAAAGCACTGGAATTACAATTTTTTTCCTTAATTATTGTTATTTTAGTAATTATACGAAATATTATACAATTTTTGGATAACAAAAAATAAAATCACCGCTATTTTATCAATAAACCTATAAAGTACCTTAAGTGGGCGAAATTTGTCAATAAACAACAATTGCTGATCATTTTGTCTATAATTAATAATAAAAGAAAAGAAAAAATAACCAAAGCAAATGAATCTAAGGTACCGATCAACATAATCTATAAAAACTTAACGTGTAATTGACCACACTACCTAGTCAACAGCCTCAAAACGTGGTGATGGTGGTCGTTTTTCAGCACGGAATACATTACTCATCCCAACAAGTCCTGTAACTCCACGAATTCCAGTACTTTGAAAATATAACAGAATATACGATTGTCCATCATGTAGATCAATATTTTCAGAAAATTCCAGTCGAATTGCTCGACGAATATTTCTACTTGATTCTCCTAGTCTCGGTGATTTTCTATCTTCCTGATTTGTATATTCATAGGCGATATATTCTCCTAAACTGTTAAAATCATGTTTATAGACACCAATCCAATCGCTGTTGTTCTCTTCGAATCCAGCCGGAATTGTATATTCAATATTGTTCTCTTCGCCAATATGCCAGATTGGAATGTATTCGAATTCAATGGTCTTTTCGCCAGGATCATCAAATACCTGAGTTTCATCAGTAAGATTATAAGCATTTATTGAATATTGGTCTTGTTTCGTAGTAGGCAATTCAAATTCTTGCATTGAATCGGCAAAATCAAAGTTAAGGAAGGACATATCAGGAGGACGTTTAAATACCTTTTATTTTTATTTTTTTGTTATTGATTTCAGAAAGGAAAGATACATGCAAAATAATAATAATATAAATTTGGGAGGTAAGAAAAAGTTATAAAATTAAAAGCGAAAAGCAAAGCTGAGGATAGAATGTTAACAATGATAGTGAACGTATAATATAACAGAAGAAAACATTTTGTTTGTATTTTTTATAATAATTTATGTTATGTAATTAATGTCTATAATAAAAACGAACAAATAAATATTGTTACAATTAGAAGACCGGATATTGCCTTTCTCACATATTTTAACAGGAGAATGTCTCCCTTCTCATACAGCTAACGTATTTTGAGGTATTCGAAAATTCTATTTAATGGACCAAAAAGTTTATTCGATTTATTGTATGTAAGTAGTTTTCTTCCCATTATAATTAAACTCTGACACAAAATATGTTTACATTAACGATTTGTATGCCAAAAATTGCCTGTTTACGGTTTTAAAAGGGGAAACAGTTGCTTGGCAACTTTTATAAAGCTATCATCTAAGTGACAAGGTGCACTACAGCAGCAGAAGCCATTACGAGACATAAAGCTTTATCTAAAGCGGATAAGAAATACAAAAACCCGAAAATGTAGTTATGTAGTTCAGGAAATTCCGTCGAATTCCACAGGAACTGAACGACTAATGTAAAGTAATTTCCCATTAGTGGCCAACCGAAAAGTGCAGCTGATCCATTGCCGTCTTTATGTTCCAGGCCATGACACAAAGCGATTTTGGTTTTTGTTTTTTTACTTGCAAAAATATGAAATCGTACTACTCTAATACATTCAAAGAAGTTGATGTCACCGTCTGGAACATAAAGACGTCAATGGAAAACCCATCATAGACTGAATCTATACGAAAAATTGATTTATAAATTAGGGAGATATAACAAAATCATATTAACTCAAATTCAAATAAATTGATTCTAAGGCTTAGTCTCGCAAGATACTATAATAAATTTGTTTGATTGGCTACTGTAGCTATCTTAGACTAAGCCACGTTAAATTATGAATTATTCCCAATTGCTCTCAGATAATACGTGTTTATATAAAAATCTTACACAGCGTTCTACACATGCCATATCTGTTGGGGTGGGCAAATCATGGCCTGCATTTTTATTTGAAGAAATGGCATCGAAGAGAATAAAGCTGGGTATTCGTGCAATAAAGTGCGTAGAAGATTTTAAAAATGTTGAGGAAATACAAGATAAAAGTGAAAATCATGAGAAACAAGTGGATCAATCCATTTTTAACGAAACGTGATAAATTTGAAATAATTGAAAATACTTTAAGCATACAAAATCTTTATTCCTAAATCGCAGCTTGAAGCATAAACACCGAATTTTTCTTTTCACGTCATCGCGAATTGCTTGATGTGGAGTTTACAATGAGTCTTGTCATAAGAAATGGCTATGGCTCAAGCGTCTACACTGTTCATGATATATGGAAATGGCGTGTATAGACGCTGTGTTAGATTAAAATAAATATCTGATTCTATATGAAACTCGTACCTTTCTTCTTGTAGATGTGTGGAACTGAAGAGTTTTGCAGGAGATGTGAAAAGTTAATTGAGGCATTAACTTCGTGAAAACGTTGCGTTACTAAAGCTAACGATGTAAGCTAATCCATTAACAAAGGCACCATAAGTCTTCAAGACTCTGTAATTCGCGGTATGGAACCAGATTTTGCCTGTTTATATGGTAAGTTCAATTTATGTTTAAAAAAGTTCTCAAACGAAAACAAATACACAGATTGTAAATATGTACATTCCCAATAACTCGTAAGAGCTTATAAAAGAAAATTTATACCAGACAAATACAAGCCCAAAAGATACAACAAAGTATGATGTGATGACTGTAGGTGTGTCACTGTGTTTGCGAGATAGATTTATCAAACGGGTGATTTTGAAAAAATGGGAATCTCAAGTGTTCTACGCAATATCTGAATTTAATAAGCTCTGGCATTTTTTTTTTTTTTGTGGGGATATTTGAAAAACAATGTTTACGCAAACCAAACAACAAAATCGAGAGTACCTGAAAATTAAATATCCGATTTGAAATATCGACAGAAACTTTAGGCAGGGTAATGGCAAATACCGTGAAAAGAGCAATTACCAGCGATGGTTTAACGGTAGAATGGTCTTACTTATATGAAGACTCGCCAATTTTAAAATAAATATATTTTGCGCAACACTCAAAGATCGCCTTAGTGAGCATGAATATGTCCCAAAAGATTATTAGCGTATTGAATGACGCCTACCTAGTTAATGGCCTCTATTCCAAAGAAAAGAACAACTTAAGTAATGTGACTCGGAATCTTTATCGCACTTGAATTACATTGGAATAAATTTTAACGCTTTACCATGCCAATCAGCTCAGAAATTATAGAGAGCAAAAGTATTAGCAATTTATATCTGAGCTCTACAGGTGATATGAATATGCAAAAAAAATGGTTCGATGGTCACGCCAAAAGGTCGTATTTATGTTTAGTGTGAATTAAAACCACTTTGATATCTCCACAACACTCGTTTTTTTTTATTGCTGAAGGAATATAATAAGGACGATAATAAACAAATACATAATTTTGTGTGTTAATTACCAATAACAGCGTTTTAAGTGGATGAAATTTAAGGTAGATTTTAAAATATGGAATAGTTTTGCCCATATTAATCCGCCCAGGGTTGCCACGATTAAAAAACGAAACTCATAGACAATATCAACTATAAAACAAAAACAACATATAATCCTCACTTTAAGAATGAAAAATTACTTCTATCGGTTGGTTACAATAAAAATAATGTTTTCATCTGTTTTTTTTTTTTTTTTTTTTTTTTTTTTCAATAAAATATAAAAATGAACAACTGCAAAAAATCAGCTCCAAGCTAATATTATCAACAAGACGCTTACCTTAATTGCAAATTCACTAGTTACTGGTTTATGGTCACTAATATTATAACCTGGATGGCTTTTGTACGATAACTGTTCAGCGTTCAAAGCTACATTACTGTATGCATCTGACCTGACTTTATATAGAATACGATCAGTCCAGGCAGGTTTTCGTCTATATCAGATAAAATGATTGATTTCAAAATAACTTATTTAAAACGATTATATAGTAATTTAAAATATACTTACTTCATATCATACTCAGATGTACCATGTTCAAACTTAAAAGTAGGAGGAAATGATGGAAGTCGTTCATCTAACTGATGGAATGCTTTACCAAGCTGCCTTACTAATTGTAATTGATCATCAGCTAATAGATCTGTATATCGATCTTCTTCGATTTGTCGTCTAATAGCCTCAGGAGTTTTTTTGTTCTCCAGTCTAAAGTTGAGATCACCAAACCAAAATACATAGCTAAAAAAAATAATAAAAATAATGGAAGTAATTATAAAATTGTATTACTCAGTTTGTCAATCGATTAATATGATTACGTTGAGACTACTTACTCATGATCAAAGATTTGTCGATATCTCTGGACATGATAATGGTGGAATTTTAGAATTTGATTGTAATCTTCAATACGTTCGTTAAGTTGATTATCATGAGCAGCCAAGTGGGAATTTACAAAAGCAGTCGCACAGCCATAAATGTTTAATCTAATACTAATAGCACCCTTATTGCCCTGAAAAAGTTAAAAGTGCTTTAGAAATATGTCCCAAAAGTTCTATAATAATAAAATACAATTATGATATGGTTCACCTTTTAAAAGAAGCAAATTTTATTTATTGCTAATTCTACGTTAAGTTAGCTTAAAGTGCCGGTAATCTAGTTGTTTTAAAGAATTTAAAGATTCGTAGGATCTATTGCGATACATTCACCCTTCCTGGAGATAAGTGATAAATATTTGCTTGTTTGAAGTGTGGAAAAATAAAGCCAGCCACAAAAATTATTGTATCTTATTAGCTTTCCCTTTCTTTGTCTGCTATTTCTCCGCCAATCGACAAGGACTCAAATAGCAAATATTGGATACTCTTTTAACTTCTTATTCTTTAGTTCTCGTTAGAAGAGGGCCCCTTCTTTCTAGAATATATTTTAAACTATAGCTGGCTTCAAGTCGCAAGCACTGATTTTTTGTTAGCTAGATTTCATATTAGCCTGAATATTAATACAAATTCTAATGTACTGATCACGTATAGTATTGAAAGATGTCCTTATCCGCCTTGTTTATAGCTAGAACTCATTGCAATAATTCGGTAAGGCATAGTGTCCTTTTATTTTGAAACATATTGTCCGACTCCAACCTCCACATTCGTTTTATGTCTATGAAGACATAAATGAGAAAGATCCTCAGAATAGAGCTATGGTCATGCCTTATGCAAATTTAGGTACTCAAGATAAAGCTATGTTCTTGTGCCTTATGTAACTTGCGGCATTGATCAATCTTCAGAGTGTGAAAACTCCGCTTCAAATATATGTATATATAAACTTGTTTAATCATATTCCTCATATATTATGATGCTCTTAAAAATAAGATACTGTTACATCATCAAAAGATTTTCATAAGAATCTTCTGAATATATCTAAATTGATTCTGCCCAGAACTTTAACTCACTTCTACGATCCCCTGCCCTGGGAAATAGCTTCTCGCGAAATTAAAAGCTGTAACACGCTTATAGAGCAATAAATAGCTAGTTAACAGGTTTTCTTTTCTTCTACTAAAATTGTATTAATTTTGCGCAGCACAATTATTATTCATATGTATAACGATTTCTATAGACTGTAGCTACTAAATTGCCTCATTTAGAACTTGAGTCATTAGAGATATAATTTCCAATTTTACTTAGCCAATTTAAAAGCACATTTTTCGTTCAAATCATTTCTGAACACTGCATGTGATTATATATTGAGAGATTGTAGGTGAATATGTCCCGCCGTTGTGTTAGAGCAATTAAAATTGCGGTTTAACTAGAGAAGAAGTGATATTTTCGTATGAAAGAGGTGCCCAATTCCAGGTCACGGGGGATAATCAAGCATAAATGGAAATCATATTTATGTACATATGAGCGGAGTATAGGTGTTCATTATATTGTACTTTGCAGTTCTTAGAAATTCATCAACACTACTGGCTAGATTAAATAGCCATGGTCTATCCAATAAAGAATTTTGGTTTAAGATCTTTCACGTAGCACTGTCAGTATAAACCCGTGTATATATAGCATTATCGATGGAGGCCCAATTATTCACGAGTGTAGCACTTTTAATACAGTTTACCTACATATAAAATGTTTCAAGAAATTTCGATGAAAACTGTTGTAACAGTGATCCAATGATATTACAGTATCACTACCTCAAATCAAGTGTTCCAGCATCAAGAATATATTTTCGAAGAAAATGAAGCTTTACTAATTTAAAGAGTTCTCCCTATATGTTAAGCACTGATATTAGCATGTCTTAATATAAAGACTGTATCTTCTTAATGGATTATATGCAGGCTAACATTATCTAGAAGAAGCAAATTAGACGAGCCATGATAGAGTTCTGTTCAGCTAGTATAAAATTAGTCATATTCTGATTTCTGGATAAAGTAACGAGTTTATTGAAAAACACGACCCAAAAGAACTGATAATACAGTATTAGATCCTCCTTGAAGTAAATGCTGACCGTATATTTATATGGGTACCGGTACAAGAAACCCATTTGCACACCAAGGGTTGGGCAATTTTGTAGAGAAATATAAAAGCAATCACTGGAAACCCATTGAATTACTCTAATATTCGAATTATATTTTACTTAGTAGGTCCGAGCCCTATAAAAACTAAAATAAAACCGTGATCAAGTTTTATAGTCATTCATTTCTAAATAGAAATTATTTAATAACAATACTATTATAAATAATATTTTTAAAACTTACCCAGAATCCACCGAAACCTGTTCTGGTATATTCAGTTTCTATATCTCTTAAATGTAGAAGATGTTTCCGTTTCGCAAATAAAATTAATAGCATTCCTTGTAAATGCTCAGTTTTTACAGCCACATAATCACGATCTTTTAGAACTTCCTTAAATCTATTTGTCCATGGATCATCTCTGAAAAATCCTATTACAACATCATGTGGTTGCGATTTAACTTCTTGCAGTCCAATAACATAAAAATCCGGTTGATGTTGATCATTTGCTGGATTTTTATCGAGACCCAAGAGATTTGTAACGGATATTTGCTCTGGATGTTTTGTACTTACATTCCATGTTACAATATAAACACTGAAAAAGATTAAATTTTTTTCTCGTGTTAATTCGAGTTTCAGAAAATAAGCATATTAGTTAATTAATGAAATTGAATGTATTTAAATGCGAGCGCGCGTATGTGGTGTATTATTTATGGATACACAATGTGTATTTTCGAATCTTGATCAAATGAAATGTGCGGATACTAGACACCAAGGCAAACAAAAATATGTTATGCGTGGGGGGTTCCTCATCAACCATTTGAGAGCAGGTACAGGGAGATTAAGAAAAAAAGCTAGATTTTCACATAACACCCTGTATTTATTATATGCAGAACTTCATGGCCTTTCCAACAACTGGTCAACCAGCCTCATACCCCTCTCCCATCAAGAATTATGGTTGTCTAAACAAAAATTTCGGATTTTTTTACTTTTTTTTTCCTAACTTCGAGTGAATAGTCATTCTCTACTTTGTGTTATTAGACACGAAAGAATCTTATAACCAGTCTCAATATCAGCTAGTATAGAAATGCAAGGAATAAACAAATAATTATATTGGAATAGAATAATGCATGTTCGAAACAAATATTTTTCGTGTCTAATAACACAAAGTAGAGAGTGACTATCCACTCGAGAAGTTAGGAAAACCGCTGATGAAGCTCTGTGGCTTGAGCAGAAAACGTTCCGATAAAGCCAACTAAGCAGCCTGCACGACATTAAATGCAATATAACATATTGCCAATAGAAAAATCGACTGAGGCATATTCGTCAAATGTGCCAAAAGCCCACTCATTTAAAATGCCACCATCGTTACGTGTATCGGGATGTAATGAAGGTGAGCTTAACACGCACGCACTTAGAAGCGCAAAACAAGTACCACAACGAATACAGGATCAAACTGTTTAATTCCCAAATAATAAAAACTGCACCTAAAAGGAAACAATTAAAAATAATAAAGAAAGAAAGAAAAAACAATTTATTTCATTTATTTAAATATACATTTCACATATATTAGTCAGAACATAGCCGTTAACAGAATAGAAGTCAATTACACCTCATAATTAATTCGACATTCGTTAGATTAAGATATTACATCGAACTTACACTCACCTCCATACAATACACACCAGAACGCCGGCATGAACTAACAACCCTAAGTAAACAAAACACAGAAATCTTTGCAGCTAACAAGAGGGATAGTAATAATATTGTGTAAGATCCAAATAAGGATAAAAAGAGCTTTGCCCGAGCATTGCACAGCCTTGGAACAAGCAACATAAAACACGTAAATAGACAGGATCCTTACCAATGATGCAGAAAGCACATTAGTATACCCCCATACAATGATGGAGAATAGTGCACCATCTTATTGTACAGCGCTTCGACAACCATCGGCACTTGCTGTATGTGTCCTAGATATATCTAGAGATGGGTACGGTAAGGCCATAAGGCATTACACTCAGCACTACTAATTTTTTAAAAGGTCGTTAACATACTTTTTTTTTATAAAAACTGTAAACTGTAGACTCTCCTCTTTAATTTGACCTATTACACCCTAAGTGTTAACTGAAGCAGTTAAACAGTTAATAACTCATAACCTATTCAGGTCACACCAAAATTAGACGATATTTTTTAAACTTACGTGCTAAGGGAACAAATTATCGTTGAGAATAGGTTAAGACCTAATAACTCTTAAAGGACTACACTTAGCACATAGGGTATATAGGTCAAATTAAAGAGGAAAGTCTAAAGTTTACACTTTTTGTAAAAAAAAGTTATGTTAATGACCTTTTTCCAAAAATAATACAGGTCAAATTAAAAAAAAAGGTAAGAAAATACTAAATTTTAATTTTTATTTTAGACCCTTATAACTCCTGAGACGAATGAGGTACGGATCTGTTTGAGTAGTCGTTGGAAAGACCATGAAGCAATGCATACAATGAGCTTTTGTATGTGACCGTACGTCCTGTAGTTTTTAAGATACAGGGTGTTATGTGAAAATTTAGCTTTTTTTCTTAATCACCATGTAACTCCCAAACGGTTGATATGGAACCCCCCTGCAAATACAATTTTTTGTTTGTCTAGGTGTCTAGTTTAGAAAATACACATTGTATATTTGTCATTAAAAAATTATTTCGAAGTGAATTTATCTGAAAATGTTCGAAATATTTTAGAAGAGAAATTAGAACAATTTTATGAAAGCTGCACACACAATATTGAAAAATAATTTAGGAGCTAGGATGAAAATGTGCAAAAATTAAAATGCACTCTTACCTAGACGAGACTTTATTAACGAGTGATTTAAAATAAATTTTTCGACTCGAGAAGACTCATAAATTTTTTAAAGTAGTGGACCATATGAACATCAGTAGAATACAATGCATTCACAGTTGGATAAGTCTGCTTTTAAAAAAATTTTGAGATGATGATGTAGAAATGATATAGCTATGCATGTAGATCAGATAAAATTTTAACCATTTTTGTGCAAGATCAAAACAAATACAAATTTAGTTATGACCTATCTTGAACTGCTACAACCACTTTGAGGAGAAATGCAGCTTCCTCAACAAACAGAGATTATTGAAGAGTGGCATATAAAAGAGGGACCTGCACTATAAACAACTGAAAAAAAAATCAATGTCATGTTCAGGGACACGTCGACTTTTGGATTATCGATGAAATTTGGGACGGGCTTCTGGCACACTGCCACTCACTTGAGAATCTTGTACCAATTTCTAGCGGTATTGATGTTGTCGGTATGCTAAAAAAAATGTGTTGTTGCTGTATAATCTAAGATCAGGAGCTCTCACTATCACTTTTATATACACTACTGAACCGATTTACAATATTGCCGACAGTAATTATTACAGTTACTTTTCTGTGGGAAAGAGAAGAGCTACAATTTAATTTTAATAATACAACCAAAACTATCGCTACCACAGAAAAATAAAGATCTATCAAATTGCTGTGCAATATGCTTTCTTTTTACTTGTTGTTTATAAAAATAAGCAACTAATTGAACTAAACCCAAGCAGAAATATCAAAGCAGGAAGGGCATATTAATCTTTTTTTTTCCTATAAATTTAATAATTTTCTTAAATTAATTCTACTTGCTACACATTTTTTTATAACATCAACAAGGAAATATTAAAAAAAATGTTCAAAAAACGCAGAGAGTGGTGTTACATTTTGGGTACAGAGTGTGATAGGTCATTTTAAAGGTTTGGGCTTTTTAAACCCAATATGAAAAATAGGCGTTGATGACGTGTTTTTTGATAAAAATAATAGTTAAATAAAAAAACCGAGTTAAAATTATAATTAATAATTATCCATCTAAGAAATTCTAAATCATCATAGGGTGTAACGTTCAGAAGTTACAGGATGATCTATAAAAACATACCTAAATATTTTTAAGATCCGTTATTTCGGAAACAGTTACGCCCCCCTCCCCCCCTTTAATTTTTTTCTTTCTTGTCTAATCATGGACCTATTTACATAGCCTTCGGGTTAAACACCACAAACGGGACATATAAGGAAACATTCCGACCTCCAATTGGTTAGCTCCATTTTCTCTGGAAGTTATAACCTAGTCCCCAAGCCGTTTAAAATAAAATTTAAGTTCCTTTCAATGAGCACCAAATGGAATTTCAGCCAGCTCACCGGTCGACTAAGCATTATAATATATAGTACGAACCGTACTAAGGCTAGCATAATATTTCGGGGGTTACGCCAGTTACCAAGAGGTTAACGTTCATTTTTTTTATTTCGTGCGGTACTGTTAGTATTACACTTTTTACAAGATTTTAGTACAATTGTAGGAATCGATTAGACATATTCATTTCATATACATACATACATACAATATTACGAATTTGAGTCAAGAAAACGACAGTCCATCAGAATCTTATACCTCATGAAATACGTGATCAGAGATGCCGAGAAATGTAAATATGTACCACAAGAAAAGTGAAAGCTAGTGTAAGGCGAGTTCTGAAACCACAAGATTGCTATTAAAGCGGGCGCAGAATAAACAAATATGCTGTAAAGAAGTGAAAATGGTTGGAAGGTTGTTAATAAGCGATAAACACTTTCAAAATACCCTAAGCGTTACAGTGAAGATTCTTCGAATAAGCACTCTAGCTAAATTTGCAATAGGAATATTTAATAAGCAAAATATATCGATAGACATTGATTAACAAACAAAAAAACATCTCGACTATTTCATGAAGTCAAGACACATCTAAATTGTGCCATAAAGGTATTATAGATCTGTACAACTGGTCCAAGACCAATAATATTGTAATATTATACCCTAGTTGAAAATAAAAGATAAATAAAGTGTAAACCCAATTTTGTATGCCAACACCAAGAAGGTATGATTTTGTGTACAAAATTTCAGCTGGCTAAGCCGATGGGTTCTCAGGCATAGTCCAAATATATAGTGAAAAGCCAAAGTTTTGTAAGGAAACACCAAGAAGGATTTATCCCATTTGCGAACAAAAATTTACTTTTATTTTTTTAAAGCGCGTGTGCGAAATTTCAGCAATTTTGTTTACTATTGCTATGAAAACATCATGTACCAACAACGAAATTTATATGTATATGGCAACCTTAGGAAGGAGTTGTCCAATTTGTCTCATATTCGAAGTCTAAAGGGTATACTACGTTTGTCATTCCGTTTGTAACACCTAGAAATAATGATTGTGAGCAAAATGGATTAGACACCCATGCATACAAACAAAAGTTACTTTGATTTTTGCATGTCCGTCCGTCCGTCCTCACGATAACTCAAAAGCGTGTGTATTTAGAGAGTTGAAATTTCTCCCATTGGCTTTAAAAAAAAAGTAAAGTGAATAATAAAAGTTCTTCAGAATATGAAACCCTATAAAATTGGTTTTAGGGATCGTAACGGTTTTAAGTTTTACCGTAAAACTTATTGTTCAAAAGTTTATATATGAATTTTACTTTAAAGGTCCCAACGAAACGGTTAAACTTTATATGGTTTCAGTCCTTGCGAAATACTTATGAAAGATTTTTGTTTTTTTAAGTCATCTATAATCGTTATAAGATGATTAATATTTTTTTCATCAGGAAATCATTTCCTGATTTTTATTTTTATTGATCATAAATAAAAGACACATCGTGATTTTTATTTTTATTGATTAAGAAAAAAAATCATGAAGTGACTTTTATTTTTCTGGTGGACAAATAAAAATCACCAAGTAATTTTCTTCTTTTTAAGTTGACATATAATACTTATTTTTGAATGATAAAGTTATCAGTCAATACAAAATAACACTGTAATAATTACTACAAAATAGTAGGTGCGGATGTTCAGATGTTAAACTTTTCGTTACTTATCGTTAGACCTCACATTTCATCTGCACATCTGTACACTAGCACTTATTATTTTACATAGCGCCATAAATAGTTTTTGATTAGAATAATAAAAATTACTTGGTGATTTTTATTTGTCGACCAGAAAAATAAAAATCACTTCTGAGTATTATACGTGATCAAGAATAATAAAAGCCATGATGCGATTTTTATATGTGATCAGGAAAAATAAAAATCAGGAAATGATTTTTATTCCTTTTAACGATTATTGATGACTTAAAAAAAAATCTTTCGTAAGCATTTCGCAAGGACTGAAACCCTATGTAAATAAAGTTTAACCGTTTTGTTGAGACTTTAAAAATTATATATAATTAGTTTACTATGAATTTTATATTATTAATAAAAATTTTTATAGTTTCACTAGCAATTAACAGAGGCGCTCAATAGCTGCAAGTAGGTGTAGAAGTGATTTTAATCTGATAAATATTTTTCTGTGATATTTTTCATGAGAATTTAGAAAATAATCGTTATTTATTTATAATCATTTTTCTATCTGACGAACCGTTATATATGCGAAAAACTATTTCAAGAATCAAACTTGCACAGATGGGTGACCATTTGAAATTACATAAACGAGTATTCATCTAGGGTATCATAAAAAGTGGTCTTAGACCAATTCTAGCTTTTTTACTTGTACTTTTAAAAGACAGTGTGCAAAATGTCAGAGTTCTCTAGTTATCGTGAGCACGGACGGGCATACAAAAATCAAAATAACTTTTAATACTACGCTTGGGTGGGTGTCCAAACTATTTATCTCTACCAGCATTATTTCTGTCCGTTACAAACAGAATGACAACTTAGTATACCCCAAGGTATATAGAAGACAAGGTATTCCCATTAAAATTTTGACACATTGCAGCTGATAGCCTGTGACGTAATTCTGTGACTAATGTATATATACATTTTTATAGGAAAGACAGGGAGAGGAGAGAGAGTATTATGTTCCCTGTGCCGTACTTTCCCATACATTTCACAATATTACGTCACCTAATAGGGGAACATAGTTCGTAATGGGAATACCTTGTCTTCTATATACCTTGAGTATACCCTATGTATTATTATTATTAATGCTAATGGTCAATGTCTAGATTGAAGATCGTTCCTTTAACAAATAGATAATCTTTTCGGAAAAGTAAGTTTGCTGGAATGGTGATATTTTCTTTATAGCAAATTTTTATACGTCCCAGCGGTTTACTATCTTCCCAATTAGCTCCGAAGGAAGCGTAGCAAAGCATTTTTATGAAAATATATATATTACGAAACGTCAAGTGCTCTAAAATCTATCCATGTATAAAAATGAGTTATTCATATACTCAACTGTCTCGGAAACTTATTCTGAAAAGCTTCCCTATGCTTTTAATTGCCTTCTCCAAAATCTTTTCAGGAGCACTCCTATGGAAACTCAAAAGGATTATTACTTAGATGAACCGTTTTAGGAAAAATGGTGAAATCGGAAATCAGTGGTATGTAACGGCTCATAGATCTTTCCATCCGTGCGTTCAGGCACCACACATCGATGTGCTTTTAACAAACCGTAGCGTAAAAATGTGCACACTAGTGTGCACATTTTTAGCAGCTGAACCCTGTGAAATGCTTTGATGTACTGGGAAAATGACAACGCGTTGGTCGCCTGAAGGACATGGTGTGGCATTATGTGACATACTTCGTGCGGCTGAACGCATGGCATATCTTAAATTGAGTTATCATAATATATGATTATTAAATGTTTGCATTTGGATTGTCTTGAACAAACCGGAAAAGAGTACTAGGTATTTAGAGCTTTCAACATTTGCCAGCCCAGCTCATGAATGATTATTGTATGCAGGACCATACATATATATATTTTGCGACTATGGAATTACATTAATCAGTATTTTTCCACCATAGAAAATTATCGCAATTGATCATTTCCTAGATAAGGTGTCTTCTTCGTGTAACAAATTATAAACTTATAATTTTCATATTACATGAAAACTTTTCCACCACTTATCTTATCTTCTACTATTATCTTGGTCGGTAATATTGTACGTTGTCTAATAAGCCCTGGTGTTTGCAAATCAATTATACTGAAAGATAATAATTGTGAATTACATAAGACAAAATTTAATTTTTGCTCCTACTTAAGTAGTACATAATTACTTCACCACTATTTCCAATGATAATACGTATTTTCAATAAAATGAAAAATTTATATCATGCTTAGATATAGTAATGACACTGAATAGGTATCTACTTTGGAATTGTAATCTTGAACACGTACTAGTTTCAAACGTGAGTTATTATTGTCTTTAGAAAAAAAAGGCAAAAATTTACATTTGAAAGCTACTGCAAAACTATACCACGACGTCTAGGCAGCTAAGCTACATACCTTAATTTCTTTTGGATAAAAAATATTTCCTGTAACGTGTTAACATAGTCATATACTTTTTGAATAGCACACAAAAGATTACTTCGTAAATCGTGAAAAAATTTTAGAACCTCGAAAAGCTTATACACACTCAATAATTTCAAAAATAACATTTGTGGTAATTTGCAAGATATTTGACAACAGAGGAAAAGCAAAATTTATCTGAAGTTTGAAGTAAGGGTAACTATGATTGGATGGTAGGATTTTATTGTGACGTATGTATACATACATATCACTGGCGTGTATATAGTAAATTGACTACTCGTTTAACCATTAAAGCAAATGGCACCACTTTCATGTTCCTGTCTCTTTCCGTGAGAGCATACTTTCCCACTGAACTGTAACGATTCAGCAGTATTTTCAACCAAAACAGCCTTGTAAAAAACACTTCCTTCGCCTTATAATTAAAATTTAACAATACAAATAGTCCTAAATACTTTTGTGGTAAATTCTGTAAAAACCACTGACATGCATATATAAGTAAATTCCCAAATAATTTAAATACTGCGCCAGTCAGAGCATACTTTTTGAGATCAAAACTGGTGCAACATGAAACAGGAGAGCAGTCAGTCCGTTTATATACATGTCAGTGATTAATATATCATGATCACTGTCATATATAACATGGACTGCCTGATTTTCTATTTCATATAGGTCAACTTTTTGGCAGGGTGTGACAATTATCTTAGTTTCAAGTTTTACTTTCGCTTTAATATTCATATTTAAAAGTTCAATTACAGAAGCATTCGAAATTATTTCTATTCTTGGAAGCTTATCTCCTACAACATCAAATATTTTTTAAACTTGAGTTTTAAAGAAATAAAATTAAGCAATTTTTGTCTATCTGCCCCCACTGACATATAATAAGAATGGACTGAGCAATCCTATCTAATTCCTATAGTCAAAAATAGCACAAATTTTTACTAAAATCTATTTGTCTCTTTCAAGCTCAAACTGAACAGAACGGCTGTATTAATTGGAATACACGGGAATTGACATAAAAATGCAGACAAATATATTATTTATATACGTCTATCTCTTACAAGTTCAAGCATATTTGACATAAAATCTGCAGTGCAACACATTTTTCAGTAATATTAAAAATTAATTTTTGTGTTAATTAAAACGAGTTTAACTTCCTAAACAATTTTCATTTAAAGCAATACGATTTTACAACATCTTTAGTGTTTCCAATCGAGAAATAATAACTAATTATGAACCGGTGTGCAATTGTACGAAATAAAGGGTTTTCACAGCCTGTTCAATATTTGTGCCATTTTTGAAGCAAAAATGCTCAGTCCATTCTTATTATATGTCAGTGATCTGCCCCTTAAAGTAGGTATGGGGGACAGAGAAAGGATTACAAATATTGTATTGTCATCCACTGACATATAATAAGAATGGACTGAGCCATCCTATCTAATTCCTATAGTTAAAAATGGCACAAATTTTTGCTAAAATCTATTTGTCTCTTTCAAGCTCAAAATGTACACTGAACTGTAACCAATTTTGGAAACAGTACGGCTGTGTTAATTGGAATGCATTGGAATTGACATAAAAATTCAGACAAATATATTGTTTTTATACGTCTATCTCTTACAAGCTCAAGGAAATTTGACAACAAATCTGGAGAGGAGCACATTTTTGAGTAATATTACAAATGAGTTTTTGGGTTAATTAAAACAAATTTATCTTTCTAAGTAATTTTAATTTAATGCAATACTATTTCATAACATCTTTAGTATTTCCAATCGACAAATAATAATAAATTATGAATCGGTGTGCAATTGTACGAAATAAAGGGTTTTCACAGCCTGTTCAATATCTGTGCCATTTTTTAAGCAAGAACGCTCAGTCCATTCTTATTATATGTCAGTGATTGTCATCTATTTCTATTCTATTCATTTAGAAAACCACTGAACTGAAACTGGACTATGGTGTATTTTGTATAGAATTTATTATTTGTAGTTCCGCGGAATAAAGTAGTTAAACCAAAAACAGACAATTATAGAAAAGTGATCCCATAATAATGTCAAATAATGTAAGCAATTTCAGTAGTATCCATTTTATATATATGCCAGTGACCATGATACAAAGATAACAAGGTATGGCCGATTCGACAGGAATTTTTTGTGTTGCTACGTCATGAGGTGACTAATGTCATTTCCAGCGAATTTGTTTTGAGTTTTTCGTATTTTATTGACTGAAATAAGTTTTTAATATATTAAAAAATTGAACAAAACTTTAGTTTCTTCGTTTAAATCACTTCGGGAAAAGTAATTATGTGCTAGTGGGAAAGCAATGAAATTTCCAAATAAAAAAATTTTTTCACATTGATAAGGACGATTGAAATTGAGTCAAGCAACCAATTGACAGATAATTCGGCCGCAGTCTTGTTAATCTTTGTACTATCATGGTATATATGCATGATACAAAGCTTAACAAGGTATGGCCGAATTATCTGTCAATTGGTTGCTTGCCTGTTTTGGTGATAATTGTCACAAATATGTTCGTCTCAATTTCAATCGTCCTTATCAAAGTGTGAAAAATTTAACTATTTGGAAATTTCTTTGCTTTCGCACTAGCACATAGTAATTACTTTTCCCGAAGTGATTTAAACGAAGAAACTAATGTTTTGTTAAATATTTTAATATATTCAAACCGTATTTCAATCAATAAAATACGAAAAACTTAAAACAAATTCGCTGGAAATGACATTGTCACCTCATGACGTAGCAACACAAAAATATCCCCTCGAATCGGCCATACCTTGCTATCTTTGTATATTTGTATCATGCATATATATTAGTATTTAAGGAATGAGTGGCCTTGCTTTGTTCTTTTGTGTACCTTATTCTAGAAGTCCCACATACTATTTGTAATGTAATGTAATGTAATGAAAATGTATGAGGCGTTCTTTTTTGTATCTTTTGTTCGACTCTGTTCTGCGGACACAAAACAACACACCTTATATACCGAGTGTCCACAATGCAATTTAAATGGTATTTGCTGGATCTTATTTTCGGTAGAATAACTTATAGCAGAAATGTAAATGTTTTAATCAAGAGATGGTCTTATTTGCGTAAATGTTAAAAAAATTAAAGGAATAAAAGAATCACAAGTTTGCTTCCCAATAACAACCCAACTGTTCAATTTCGTTATTTTTTTTTTTCTTGTTAAAGATATTTAAAAAAAATTAAGTTGTCTCATGCGTAAGGTTAAATAAAAGTATGTATGTTGCTTTTTTGGAGAAAGTCAGGATAAAATAAGAATTAAAATTGGAAAACAACAATAGCTAAACCTCTACGACAGGAGTATTTGCTTCACATTGAAAACAAAAAAGAAGCGGCATGGGATCCCGCAAACCATAGACCAATTGCCCTTACTTCGATTCTTTCCAAGTTTTGAAAACACTCGTCAACACCCGATCAATGAAATATCCAGAGGCTAGCCACCTAATTAGTATCCGCCAAAATGGCTTTTGTGCTTTCCGCTCACTGGAGATCTGTTGACATTATTTACCGAACGTTGCAATCAATGGTTCCATAGTTTTTGGTGAATCTGAAATCATCGCATTGAATATATCAAAGGATACTGGCATCCTGCTCTTTTAGCTAAACTTTAAGACATTAGTTCTTGCTTTAGACCCTCTCTTGCCATTCAATAGAAGCTATATTCGACTGAGTTACGGTCTGATCGTTAGATATTGTACCGCAAGGCTCTGCTCTATCTCCTACTCTTTTTCTTATATTTATTAATGCTCTACTAACCCTCATTTTCAATCCTATTCATAGTTTTATAAATGACAACACCGTTGATTTTTGTGTATTTATTCGACCCTATAGCTGACTTCCGCAGGAATTTTATAGTTGGCAAACGTAGCCACAAGTTTAATTCACTAAAACAATGGCCTTACAGTAATACTCGCCTGGGACAGAGAGAATTGGCTCATGTTCAATGCCTCCGAAATGCAATGATGTCTGTTATCACACTCAAGCGTACCCTGACCCTTAACCCATTTTCGTCAATGGAGTAGATATCTCGAAATCGCCATCCCCAAACATCATAGACATTGAAATATGAAATATCCAACAAATCTTAGTTGGTCCGATTACATTTTTGGTATTGCCGAAAAATGCGTTGATATGCCTGGACTTCTTTCAAAGATATAAGAAATATTTTACTCCATTAGACTTGGAAATCTAAGTCTCATATCAGCCCTAGATTAAAATATAGCTCCCATATTTGGGCAGGAACTTCAGATATCTATCTCTCTTTTATTACTACTTCCATGGCTATTGCTCTGACGAAATATCTAACTTGATATCTTATAGAATTCTCCCTAAGCGTATCACTCAAGCTCGGCCATACCATGGAATTTCGCGAATCTTTCATAAGCAGAATAATACGAATGTGGAAACAAAGTTACCTTTACAACAAGTTAAGAATCAGGCGAGATTTCCGACTGTTTTGTATTTAAAATGTACACGGTTAGAAAAGGAAAGGGAGAAGAAGAAAAAATAACATAAAATTCACTCTCTTTAAAACTTTTACGAATAAAGAAAAGACAAATAAGTGAATGCGCAGTTTACATGCAACGAAACAGATTGGCAAATGATTCATTTTCGTAAATAAATGAGAAGGGGCGGAGTTTTCAGATTTTACTCTCATAAAATATTACCGCGCTTTTGTGAAAACATGTTTTTCTGAAATATTGACGGAGTTTGGTCGCTTGTTTTTGCTGTAATAGACACATGATGTTGCTGTAATTCTATGCTACTTAAACAGCATGTGCTTCTGTTTACATTCGTTTTGCTTTGAAGAGATTAAGTGGGAGAAAATTATGTTGGATTCTCTGATGTATTTGGGAAAAATGAGAATTTCATTTGAGAGGAATTTTATATGTCCTTTCCAGCATCTTGACCAAAGCAAAATTTATCTTTTTCTTAAAAAATTGAGGTAGTGTGACCTGATGCACATTATTATGAATAGTTTGAAAGGATATTGAGAGTATTCAAGGAGATTTTAGCATTTGGATAACCAAATATTAAGAAAATAGGACACAGCCGAACAAAATTGGAAATTTTTCGTGTTTTTTAGACCGAAACAGGTAATGTCAACGAGTTAAACTATTCATAATAATGTACATCAGGTCACACTACCTCTATTTTTATACCCTAGATGAAATCATAGGCCGTATACTAAGTTTGTCATTCCGTTTGTAACACCTCGAAATAATGATGGTAGAGCAAAATGGATTGGACACCCATTCATAATATTAAAAGTTATTTCGATTTTTGCATGTCTGCCCGTCCGTCCGTCTGTCCGTCTGTGCGCACGATAACTCGGGAACGCGTATACTTAAAGAGCTGAAATTTTGTACACGGACTTTTAAAAAAAAAAGTAAAATTAAGTTCGAAAATGAGACAAATCGGGCAACTCCTTCGTGGGGTTGCCATATAAAAATTTCGTTTTCCGCTATATATTTGGACACTGCCAGAGAACGCATCGACGTAGAGAGCTGAAATTTCGTACATGATGTTTTTACTACATTAGCAAATAAAATGTCAAAAATGGACTAAATCGGGCAACTCCTTCTTGGTGCTTTGAATACTACGTTCTCTCAGTTTTATTTTATCACGTTTTCTTAGTTGAAATCTTCGAGGAGAGAACTAAAGGAGATGACATATGATGAAAAAAGCGTAGCAACTTTCGTTCTTCTTCTTGTTTTTGTTAGGTGCCAGAGGAGGCGTTAAAAATTGTTGATGCCTTAAATATCGCAACAAATTAATGGCGCGAAAATTCAAACACATTTCTTAGAAACTCCGCACAGTCTTCCACACCACCCACTGACATGTATATAAATGGACTGACTGATCTCCTGTTATATGAGGCATCAGTTTTGATTTCAGCAAGTATGCTCTCACTGACGATATATTTAAATTATTTGCGAATTTACGTATATATGCATGTCAGTGGGATTTACCAAATTTACCACAAAAGTACTTTAAAAGTATTTTCCTCAACACGGCTTGTTGTATCTAAATCTTCGAGCATTTTATGTTACTATCACTTAATCCAATAGTCATTAACCATTTTCTATAAAAAGTAAATTATCCCTTTTGTAGCTACGTCTCTGCGCCAAACATACTTTGCGGCTCTTTGTTTATAGAAAAGTGACAGTCAAACACCCCGCCAAAATCAAGATGGCGAGAATTTTTGGCTACGCTGCCATACATATACTTACTATGGGATGTCATCTCCTTTAGTTCTCTCCTCAAAGGTTGAAATACAATAAGGCATAGCCAAGCTCTTTTACCCCATTCATGGAAAAGACGAAAGTATGACATTATTTGTTTCTTTCTAAAAAACACGAAAAATTTTCAATTTTGTTTGGCTGATTCCTATCTTCTTATTAGGTTATCTTTTGTAGAATGGTTTACAAAGCAAAATGCACACCGCCACCTTCTTAACTCAACCCAATCATCCTCTGCATTATTATACCATAGGGTATCCCCTGATCTAATCATTGGAAACATTATATTACATATCATTCTACAAATATTTTTTGTGGTAGACTATACTCTACTTAAATAAAAAGGTTTAACAAAGAAAGACGATGTACCTATGCAAAATGTTTTCCATTCAGTTGTTTAAGCGCAATCCTGTACAGATTAAGAAACCTATATCACTGACTTATAACAATGGACTGAGCGATTTGCTATTTCATGTGGCACAAAAAATATTGTGTTTCTATATATCACCGTTAGAGCACCCTTTAAAACGATTACATAAAAAACATGTAAAACTCAAACAATCAGATGAAATTGTACACCCGTAAATCGGGTTTAATTAAAAAAATATATTTTCTTGTGCTCAAGTGATATTTCAATCGATTATAAGGAATTAAACTCATTCCGACTTTAATTTTCAAAAGTTATTCTTAACTGAATCCTGCTTATGGGCAAGAGAGACGGAGCATGATAAACACTATCTTTACCTTATTCCTTCTGCGGTGATTGCATCTGTAGCCAACATAAAAACATCAAATGGCATAGGCAAACGTTCCAGAATGCAATATTTGTGTTGGTAGCTCCAACTCTGCCATAGGGCGAAAGAGAGAACTATAAAACTTGTGCCATGCTTTCCTATAGGAAAATGATTATACGCTCAGTCCATTGTTATAAGTCAGTGACCTATATGCAATTTTTGGAGATCTTCATGAACAAAATGAATGATGTGAATGTTGGAAGGCCCACAATTTTGAATGGCAACGGCAGGGTGGAAGCAATGTTTATAGGTAACAATCTCTCTGGCAAATTGCCATAAATGCAATCCTGTTAATAGCTTTAATTTGAGTAAAATAAGACATAAAATGAAAATAAATTAAACCAAAATATGAAAGTGAACGTTTTTTTCTACACAAAGAACGCATAACGATGAAATCGATTGCAATTTCCAGAGTGCAAAATCCGTGATAGAAAGCATATTTTTTGTGTTGCAAAAAAGCGAGGTTTTGCAACTTACAGTATTGCGATTACTGAATGTTCATACATAACAGTACACACGTAATTTGATGGTTTTGCAAAATGTATAATTGATCGCATATGTAATTAAACATACAACATAAATTGAAATGAAACTCTTAGAATTTCTGAACAAACATACTTCTGTATACCTACCTACAAATCTTTTCATTTAGATTAAATAATTTTACTGTAAGCCGGCTTCTAAAATTCCTCAGAATTAAATCGCATTAGACATACGAATGTTTAGACTAAGACACTACGCTTCAAGATCAAAAGCGTAACAAATAGTCACACTAGAAAATACAGATGCTAATAATAAATAAAAAATAATTTATACATAAAAGAACGTGAAAGTACTGGTTTACATAATTTATTTCTATTTTGTATTTATTCCTACTATACTATTAGGTATTGTAAAATTATTATTCTGACTTTAGCATTGGCCATCGGTCAGTAATGGCTAATAAAGTTGATGCAGTTAACCTTGCTCGCGATAGGGAGTAGTTGTGATTTGTGAGTAAAGCCAGTATTAAAAATAAAAACAAGAAGAATACACTTCTAGGTAGATGGTGCATTTTTTCACCAAGAATTGAAAATAATGTAAACAAACTAGTCTGACGTCAGGTAGGTATGTGTCGCTGCCTAAAAGTCTCCTTTAACGCTTGACTAGAATAATAAATCGATTAAACGAGCCACGAGGAGAGAGGTAAAAACTGAATATTCTAGAATAAAAAAAAAAACATTGTCTTGTCTTGTCAGACCACCTAAACCTTGAGACGTATGTTTTTCTTTCTTATTATAAATATTAATAAATTTCCAAATTATTTTTAGAATTAGCTGCTGGATCACATCTTCTCAGAAAATAAATAGTGAAAAATAAAATGCAAAAAATATGGAAATTGCAATGCAATGCACCGGGGGGTCGGATCAATAAATATAGGTGATAGATGAGTTAGGCAGAGAAATAACCCATAGAACAAAAAACAAAAAAACTAACTATGAAATTCTCTCGTAAAACAATCATATTTCATGAACTTACTTTACATTCCACGCTTTATTATATCTCAGAGTGATGCTCATCGTTATTCAAGCGATATATAATAACCACTATTCAAGAATCTTAATTAAAAACAAATCGAACCAAAGAATAGCGGGTTCGCTATCATTCGCTCATCACAACAAAAGGAAAAAAAAAATCACGAACTTCATCAACGTAACTTTTCCTTAGGTTTTTTTGCTTTTCACTTACACAGTTTTTTTTTACGCTTCAGTAATTATTTTTACCTAATCTACTATATATGTATGTACATAGAAAACTATAGGTTATTATAATAATAATTGTATATAATTAGTTTTTACCACAATTGCTTCAATATTGTCGAAATCATTTTTCTTTATTTCTTATTTTTTTGCGGAGACTTTTTCTTTCTCCGCGTATAAAAATTATATTACTTCACTGAGAAAAACACTGTCACATGCGACACTGGTAAAAAACCGGACACTAAACACAATTCAACACAATTAGCGCCAATTTAAATAATCCAACCAGAGATATGGTCCTTATTTGAATAATTGGTTTCTGTTTGTTTTAATTTTTCCGATTTTTCAAATTTGCTTTTTTCGCGACAACCAATTGAACTCACATCACAGTATACATATTCAATGACATGAGGAGACGACAAACGAAACGAAACGTATGGATGGATTGACGCTCGGTGAAAGAATATAGCGAAAAAAGTGGCATTTCAATCATACTTTTTCCCTATTGCTTCCCTGTTTTTGATCTTTAATGATTATGCTGACATCTATATTTGATAATATTTATTAATATTTTTGTATTCGGTTTGTATATCATGTAAATTCTTACCAATAGATGGATTAAATTATAGAAAAAGTACTAAGAAAAAAATGAAATTTTACATGTTTCTCATTTTAGTCTGGTGTTGATGAAATTTATGATATTTTTAACTATATTTTATGCGTACGAAACTTGCGTCACCAGTTAATTTAGAGAAAAAAACCACCAGCTTATAAAAACTAAAACTAATTAGACATTTTCAGGGTGCCAGTAGAAACAAATTTTCTATAAGATTTTGTTATATTGGTTATTCAAGCTAATTTTAATTGTCACTATGATTAGATTCCAATCCGATTCCAATGAGATGTGCCTTAAAATGATAAAAAATAAAATGTACATTTATAGAAATTAATTATAAAATTAAAACGGCAAGGTCACTGTTTTTACGCAATCACATAATTTTAATTTATAATGAAGTGACATCTAGCGCCCGTTTACCTTGACTAACGTGCATTAGTGAGAAATTTTGCTTGTACCCTCAACCCTGGACACAGTTGAATATATTAGCGCTAACGCACATTATATCTTTCTTCCACCCTGGACACAGTTGAAACAATGCCCAATTCAGGGTTGAGAAAATTCAACGTTGCCTAAAAATATCTTAAAATTTAAATGAAAATTCAAAAGTATTATTTCGAAGTTAAGCACTTAAGTAGGTGCGTAGAATATCCATTTACAATAGTTGAAAGCAGATGGCTTTTATCTTTCTTTTTCTAGATTTCTAATCAAGTTTTCGTCTTCTGAATTCAATATTCACTAAAACAAAATCAGCTGCTGGCTGAAACAACGAAAATCATGATACCAAATGTCAAAAGTTGCGCTGGACTAGAAACGAGAGCTACCCCAAGTATTCCCATTAAAATTATGACACATTGCAGCTGATAGCCTGTGACGCAATTCTGTGACTAATGTGTATACATTTTTATAGGAAAGACAGAGAGAAGAGATAGTACTTTCCTATACATTTCACGATATTACGTCACTTAATGGTGGAACATGGTTCGTAATGGGAATATCTTGTCTTCTATATACCTTGAGCTACCACAGAGTTTGCTCCGGGCAGGAGGCAGTCGACTTCACGAATAGAACTTGAACAACTTCTTCTCATGTGTTCTACAGGAACTGTCAAACGCCGGCTGCGCTAACGTTAATTTGTCGTACTCTTATGATAGGCGTACACGCTGCACTTGTTACTGATGAGAGACATTCGGGGGTAGGAAAAAATCCAGAATGCAAAGTTTCGAACTGCAGCACAAACAGCATACCAATACTAGGGTCTAAAGTCGCGTCCTGAACCCATCTGAGCACTGCTATTGTATATTAAAAGGTTTTATTTTATTTTATCGGACTTTAGAATAATATACAGATCACATTTTATACATAATTTGTAAATTATGTTCAGAAAACTGACATTCTGGAGGGGGACCGGTCCCGTTCGTCCCCCCTCTCGGTGCGCCCCTGGTCTCCAGCCTTTCTTGCCAGATTCTTGCAGCTCGTCTAGCAGGTGTAAGCCAAGCCAAGGAATATGTAACGGTTTCCTGAGAGACTCGGACCCTTGTATATATGATTATCAACAAGTATCATCCTGTAAAAGTGACCCTTGAGAAAGAGTGCCCAGAGAGAATTGACAAGGGTTCTCAGGGTTGTTTAATTCCAAGAGCTTATTCATTAGGTTTGGATTTGATTTTCCCCACAGTTCCTTTGTAGTTCTGCAGGAAGGGTCATCTAGCTAAAGGCGACAAGACAAGGTATTTTGGAGCAATCCCGATTATGGAGGAATATTCCTCCGAGGCTGCACCAGACGAACAAGCTCCTATGCCCATTCGTTCCCGCTGATATTGCTAGAGGTTGTAAAGGGATTAGATAAAGCCCTGACAGCTGCTTGGCTGTCTGAGCAAATAGTAATCTCCCTGTTGTCAGTATCTGAGCTTAGGAGATAACTTCTCTCTTCAAGGATGGCCTTGATTTCCGTTGGAAAATTGTGACATAGCTTTCAAGGTGCATGGCAATTTCCATGTGAGGCTCCTCGCTGTACACGCCTGCTCCGGTGTTTTCTTCAGATTTGGAGCCATCAATGTAGATAATAACAGTGTTTGTCAATGGCTGAAACACAGAATGTGATTCCCATTCTACCCTTGATGGAGTTCTGGATTTAAAATTGCTTTTCAGTATCGTTTCGAGACGCAATCTCTGACGATGTTAGGTGCGATGGACTGCACGCATGCAAAGATATATTCGTGTGTTCCAGTGTGAATCCAACTCAGATTAATATGTAGTCTTAGCGTTGCTGCAATTTGCGCCCCCTTCTTGAAATATGTTTGCACTGGATGTATGTTGAAGATCACATCAAGAGTCTGAGTACTAGTAGACTTGAGAGTGCCACCACTTTCACTGAGGAGGCACAATCTTTGAATCCTTTTCAATATTCTACGATGATTGGCAAAATCTATTGCTTTCCGCCACACCACAGAAACGTAGGTTAACATGGTTCAGATGATGCTAGCGTATATCCATAGGATCATCTGTGGCCTGAGTACCCACTCTTTTCCTATAGTTCTGCAACACATTACAAAGGGCTAAGAGCTTTTCTTCACTCTGATATCACGTGTTGGAAAATCTTCAAATCTGTTTCTTTATGCACCTGATGGACTAACAAAACATATTATTCATGATTTAACGTTTCGTACTTAAATAAAAATGTTTATAATACGAAAATATTGTAGATGTATTTATTCTTAACATATTTTGTGTGGAAACACTTTCAACTTTCATTTCGATAATTTATAATTATCAAAATACTGATTTGAGATTTTCATTTATAATAATTCTCTCAGTACGTTTACATGAATAATACTTGAGTACTTGACTTTAAATCCACTTGAAACTTAAGTCGGGTTTTTGGTTGAATTAATTCCAATTACTTGACTTGAGATTTTTTTTTAAATTTACTTGAAGTGACACTTTACCTTTGACAACTCTGCATTAAGTTCAATTACATAATTGCAGATTTTTAGATAAATATCTTGAGAAAAGTGCTAAAAATCACAGCCTGAATTATCAACAATAATCTTCTTCTTGTTCCTATTTGCCGTTTTCATATCTTGCACAAATGAAAAATTTTCAAGTACTGAAGTTGTGTTTACATGAATTTTTTCAAGTAAATCGAACAAAATTTTGTGATTTACTTGATTCAAGTATACTTGAAGTATTACATTATATTTTGATTACTTGATCTCTACTTGAAGTATACTTCAAGTATTCAAGTAAACGTACTGTCTGTTTCCAATCTACAGTTTTTGAAATTACTTACTATCAATTCTGATGTATCCATTTAAATCTAGGAAGTTATTTTCAAAATTCAATGTACGAATTTTAAGTTTGAATTGCCATTACCAATGTTCAATTTTAAACATCAAACAGTTCGTTTTTTCTTCATTTAATCATTGATCATTGGCGCGGCCATTTTTCGGTCCCCTTGCCTATCCTCAATCGCGCAAGGACCTCTTTTGTCCACTTCTTATACAGGGACTTTAACCAAATCAAACTCAACCGCTAGCTACCGGAATGAGCAGAACAACGTCTGCTGGGCCAGCTAGTGTAAATTTATTTTTATTTTTAGTGCCATGAATTAGATGAATTTTCTTTTGTATTTGTATTCATATTATTATTGGTTCCCATGCATTTAATAGAGAAAAACATACATATTTATTACTCCATCCCACATTACATAAAAATGTCTTTATTATAGTATAAAAAAAAATAAATAAATAAATAAAAAAGATAAAATTATAATTGTGAAATGTTTTGTTGTGTTTTAGATCAAGATGCCTTCCGGCACGCGATTCCTTGAGCTGAGCTGATAAAAAAATTGTAGACATATACCGAACCCCCTACCCTCCCCCAACCCTAAATGCCCCCTGAGGAATTACTGCTATTTGAATAAAATATTCTATACCAGTACAACCTGTGAAGGTGATTTTCAGCTCGTGATGATGATGATCCTGGACCACGTCCTGATATGGGCCGACTTTAGGTCTAGAAATGTTTCAACTCACCGCACAAAGTCTCCACGATCTGGAAACAAAGGAAGTTGAAATTAACAAGGCAAAAATTGGCATCATTGTAAATTTTATATCAGCTGCTTTCAAAGATAAAGGGTTTTCCAATAAGAGGTGTTATTTTGATATTCAAAGAAAAATGCCATTTTTTCAGATAAATGATCGGATCTTTATTTCATTATAAAGAGGAAGGTATGCCGTTAATAATGAAAAATAACATCAGCCAAATGATCACCACGACCACGCCTACAGGACCATATACTTTTCATGAAATTTTCCATAACCAAATCGCAAAGTGGCTGCCCTATGTCCTCGATAGCCTCACGAATTCCATCTTTGATGTCTTGAATCGACGCTGGGCTGTTGGCGTAGACCTTCTCTTTCACGTGGCCCCAAAGGAAGAAGTCGTTAGGTGTTAAGTCACAAGATCTCGGTGGCCAATTGTGATCACCTCTTCGAGAGATAACACGGTCCGGAAACTTTTCCCGTAAAAGATCAATGGTTTCGTTGCTTGTATGGCACGTAGCGCCGTCTTGTTGAAAGTAAACGTTGTCCAGATCAATACCATCCAATTCCGGCCATAAAAAATCATTAATCATCTGTCGATAGCGCAATCCATTCACCGTAACTGTTGCTCCAGCCTAATTTTCGAAAAAGTAAGGTCCAATGACCCCGCGGGACCATAAACCGTACTAAACAGTCTCACGTTGAGGATAGAGAGGCTTTTCAACAATAACGACGAAGCCATCGAGGTGGAAATGGGCCTCATCACTCAAGATGAGTTTTCGATGGAATTCCGGATCATTTTCATGCATTTCAAGGACCCAATCAGCAAAGACTCAACGTTGTTGATGATCGGCCGCCTTGAGTTCTTGTGTTAACTGAACTTTATAAGCCTTAAGACTCAAATCTTTATGCAAAATACGGTGTAGTGACGTTTGTGAAATGCCTAATTCCAAAGAACGACGAGGAATGGACAAACCTGGGTTTTCTTCAACACTTTCGGCTACAGCAGCAATATTCTCGGCTATTCTTGAGCAACGTGCACGGGTTTTATTCTTCACATCACTAACTTGTCCCGACAGCTCGAATTTTTCTACCAATTTCTGTATTGCGGTCCGACAAGGTGCTTCACGACGACCCAAAAATGTTCGAGTTTTACGAACCGTCTCTGCCACATTTTCACCATTTTTATAGTGAATTTTAATAATTTCAATGCGTTGTTGAATCGTGTATCGTTCCATTTTTATTAATGGCGTAGTTTCTACTTGTCAAATGTCAAAAAATGACAGCTCCAAAAGTGACATCTACCGAAATAGCGGGGTAATTAAAATAACACCTCTTATTGGAAAACCCTTATAATTTTTTTTTGAATCTTTGAATTCATACAAATGTAACTACATGTATACAATAAAATCTTTGTCTATGTATATTCTTCAAGCTTCTTATTTTGTGTAAAACATATTACAGAATAGATTTAATTGTCAAAGACAGTTCGACACGGTCCATTTGTGCGATAAACTACAATCTCTCAACGATTAGCATCAAATGCTGCGTTGCTTATATCGCAGAATATTGTGCGGAGGTCATTAAGAGTAAATGTCGTCGCTTAATGACCTCAAAATTATGTATATGGTTGCCCGCGTAAATCAGAATCAAAGTTTATATGTATTGGCGATCGACAACTGTTATTTACTGACGTATTGAAATTTGGTTGAATCCTAATTTTGGCAATAACGCAGATTTCTATCTACAAATTCGAGGAAGGTAACTTAAATTAATGCTTAAACTCAACCATTAAATATTCAGTATATGTATGTGTATGTTTGTATAGACACATAGAGAAATTATCTCAAAGAAATTTTTTTATCTTAAAACACAATTTCCTCCCACGTCCTTTCTCATATTTAATTTTTAATGATTTCTCTATTTACTGCACGCTTACAAGTCATAGATAAGTCAACAAAATTAATTAAATCGGAACGGTGATTCTAATCTTCTTATTGAGGACCGTTTGACAGGATTTTGACCGTTGAAAATAATTAAAATCTTCTTGGGACCTTTAGGCGATATTAAATATCTCTTGAAGTATACGGCTTAGAATTAATTTCGATCTGTCAATCTCCAAAATTTGCATCGCTGATTTATTTCTTCTTTGTAGCTTCACGGTCTTTAGGCTGCGTAATCACCTTACACAACCAGTTTCATTCCTTCCATTCATTATATATATTAGTAGAGAAGATGCTTGGAGACGTGTGCTTGGCAGCCTTACAAATTATATGAAAAACTGTGCACTTGTTATTGACCTCCGTCAATGGCAGTTGTGGCGCGCCCAGAAGCTAACAAATTTCGCAATATTCTTTCGTCTATAATAATAAATTCGTTCTTGCAATAGCTAAACCACCATCGTCATTATCAGCAGCAGCAGCTTCATTGAAGCTCGGCCACTGTCGATCATTTTGATCGTAAATCATTTACAAGATTCACGTGCAGAAGGGTCATTACCACGACTTCAAGTTCATCAGTAATTTACGTGTCTGCAATTTCTAATTTGCAACTGCCAAAATATCGGAAAGCGACCTTTTGTGATATCATCAACAGCATTCAAAAGAATTTGTATGAACATTGGACACATTGGGAGGACGTTCCGGTTTGGGCTGTTTATTATCTTTTTTCTGTCCGGATGCAAGTTGGCCCTAAATACCATCGAAATCTTAACTACACGAAGGATATGGCGTCAATAAAAAGTATTTTTTATTTTTTTATTTTATTCTTGATATTTTATAACATTCTTTTCCTTGCCAAAAATTTATTGAGGGTTTGGTTGCCCATTGCAGACGTGACATGATGGAAATCTAATTTGAAGCAAGCGATTTTTTTTCAATCGCAACAAATATGCCTTCCAGGGCGGACTTCAATTGAAGCTTCACGATCAATGACCGTGGAGCATTAAAAAAGACCGCGTTCGCTTGCTCTGTGCTGCATTTTAATTGAAAATACTTCTCGCGGCTTCCTCCCCCTGTGGGCCTTGACTGCGGCGGGTCTTATCTTTTTGGCGGTCTAAGGCATAAAACAATTTCCTTATGACATGTTTATTACTTTGGATGCCGATGATCCGTGCCGATGATCATTCTCCCAGTGAGGAGATGGCTGCATTGGAATGGTCTTTTGCCCTTTGGGATTATGACGGGGCCCAAAAAAAGAGCCAAGCCATAACAAGCTAGTGCAACTTAGCAAAACAATATTGTTATTATTTTTGTTATTGTTGTTGGTGTTGTTGTATTTTGTATTTTGTTTTTTTTTGTTTTTTAGTACTTTTAGTACATTGGTCTTAGTCGGATAGTTAGTGTTTGTGGAAAAATTAAATTTTTCTTCTCAGGATCTAGACGGGATTATGGATTGAAGGAATAATGAAAAACGATTAATTGTTTTATTTTTTTTTGCTGAGATCACGGATTCTGTCTCGCTTTTACGATATTTTTGACAGCGTGGTATCAATGAATCGTGAAATTGGAATTGCGCTAAAGAAATGATTGAAAACGTGTTTCAGAAGTTTTGTATTTCACCTCTGGAAGGGTTCACGAATTTTGTAAATGCTTAAGTTTGGCTTTAGAGATTATGACAGGTTTGAGTTTGAGTTGCCTTTTCGTTAATTATTTTGCTCATACATTGGCAGATCGCAGATCAAAGAATTATATGAAGAATTTTATGAAGTGACATTTGATTGAAGATATAATTGTTAGTAAAGCTGTGGCTGTTTATGGGTAATTAATTTATAGTTCTTTATTGAACTTTCTCAGATTACTTATAGTAATATATTTTTATTTTCGATTCTATTCTAAAATCTTGTATAGTATTACTTGAGGCAAATACCATTTCATCATTCAGTAGATTTTGAAACTAACAAAATAATGTCTAAAAAATCGTTCAAAAAGATGGTCATGATTATGATCATTTACTTCTAATGTGGTCTTACTAGCTCTCTGCATTGTCTCATCTAGAGCCTGTAAAGAAAGTCCTTTAAGATCCCGTAACTATGTTAATATCATTTGCAAACATCTTCTTTAATAAGTGATCCATAGATTGAGGTGCAATAGTGTTTAGAAGTACATAAATGAATTATTTAATTACCAATAATTCCCAGGTGCCCAGGTAGCCATAGAAAGGGTAGTGATTTCGAACTGAAGCTCCCTATCTAAAGATTCTCTATACAGGGTGTTTCCGGCTTAGAGGCCCATAGGGAAGAAGGTGATAGTAGGTACTCATCTAAAATCACAAAAAATTGTATGGCAGTTTAAGACATCAAAGTCTAAAAATTGGAAAAAAATAAATTCGCAATTTTTATAAATTTCAACGATTTTCCCGCCGAAATTCCTGTTAAAAGACTAAAGATACAAGACACCGGAACCGGGTTTTTTTTTTATATGAGGAACCGAGGCAGATCCGTAGAGGTGACTGGGGACCATCTGAAATAACGGCCTAGTTTAAAATTTTTGTCACATCCTCGAAAACAGTTGACTAAATGCCGAAACTTTTATTTCTTGGCCTTTATTTTTTTTTTAGATTTCTAATCAACTTTTCGTCTTCTGAATTTAATATTCACTAAGTTAACGAAAATCATGATACCAAATGTCAAAAGTTGCGCTGGACTAGAAACGAGAGCTACCCCAAGTATTCCCATTAAAATTATGACACATTGCAGCTGATAGCCTGTGACGCAATTTTGTGACTAATGTGTATACATTTTTATAGGAAAGACAGAGAGAAGAGATAGTACTTTCCTATACATTTCACGATATTACGTCATCTAATGGTGGAACATGCTTCGTAATGGTAATACCTTGTCTTCTATATACCTTGCTCAGCGCAGGGGGCATAGTCGACTTCATCAATAGAACTTGCCCAACTTTTTCTCATGTGTTCTACAGGGGAGGGGCGGGGGGGGGGGGGGGGGAGGAAAAATTCCAAGATGCCTAACTGCAGCACAAATATCATACCAATACTACTGCAAGAAAATAAAATAATAATAATAAAATTTCTGATCGGAGTGCTGTGCAGCTCTTTACCTGCGATTTGAGGTGATAATACAATAATTTGATTCTCATTACGTGCTGTGATTTTGTGATACCTTTATTATTTATACCATAAAATGTAACTTAATTGAAAACACACACAATTAAACTTTCACAATTTCTAGCAAACAACACAAGTTTCTATTTCTGTTTAATAACTGTTTCGAATTATTGCTGTAACTTTTCTGTATGTTTCGGGACGCTCAAGAAAATATGTTAAAACGTTTCCTTTTAAATTTTCATCGACAAGCCTCTTCAGATACTTCAAGAAGAAAATATGTTGAGGCTTACGTTACGAGCAGTTTTCAGGTCCAAGCATGTACCAAAAGAGAAACTGTCGAAGTCTACAAAGGGCTGCCAATATTCTTAGAAATGGAAAGAAAAACTTCAAAGCATTTGGGACTGCACCTGCAAATCCAGACTGCAGAGTTTCTATTACCTCTTAACACAAATAGTACATATTAAGATGAGTCTAGAGTTTAGTTTCATGAGAAATCTCTTCGAATTCGTCAGTATGGAATCTCAACATATTGTCAACTACTATATAGAACTCTTCTTCTGGTAATGTGAGAAAGGATTTTTCTTCAGTATATCTTCCACTAAAATGAAGAAATGCAAGTTTTATATCAAAATCCTCTACCTTTAGTTCGTAACAACAGGTTGGTTTATGCTATAATTCGTGAGGATCAGCTCTGTTGAAGTAATGAATTCCAACTGTTTCTTCACTTAAGTATTTGCTTACATCTTGAGGCATTTAGGACTTTATAGCAAGAAGATTGAGTGGGGTGAATTCAGGACAAATATATATTCCGGCAATATCACTCTTTTATGATCTCTTTTCAAGATATGCAGACATCATAGCGACTCAGAGTGCTATACTTAATTTTTCGTCTGAAGCATACGCAGATTAGGACAAGGAAGCTACATATTTCAAGAATTCATAGTTCCTGTAGAATTTGACCACTATTTATCTTCTTTTCCAGCCAACCAACAAACAAAAAAAAAAAAGTCAATACTCTTCATGAATGGAACTATTCACTAAAAATAATGATTACGAATCACAAATCGTGAAGTAATCAATTATCTTAACCTTAATCTTCATAATACACGCGCCTACTTTCGCCTTCTATTATTATTATACGGAAAAGACTATCGCTTTTCACTGAAGTACAATCGATCGAAAATACTGCGGTTTGAAGACAATGAATGATTGCTGAGATAATTCGATAATTTCAATGAAAGTAAATTTTTGTTTCAATTGAACAAAAACCAAGCATAAACTGCTCGATATTAATGATCAAACTGACTACCACTAATCGATCTGTAATACTCCAAAAGAAGAAGAAAAAATAAGACAACGCAATATTCTTACTTCTTTCATCCCAAAAGAGTATCAATTTTATCATCAACAAAGATTCAAAACGTTCCTCGCCAAACCATTAATCTTTCGTGCAAAAACCTGGTACGCTTATCACGTGCTAATAAATCATAACAACAAGATCTCATTCGCGCAAAGGTCCATCGAGGATCGTGAATTGTCTGAAACGCGATCGCCCGGTAGGCATATCAGGTAACTTGAAAAGGTAAAATAAATGCAAAATTTTGGGTTTAGAGAGAAGAAAAAAATAAAATTCTTTTTGTTTTTTTTTTGTTTTTCATTTCCATCTCATATGAGTTGAACGCAACAAGAATTCACATTTCTTACTGATGATCGCGCGAATTTCCATCCCATTCTCGTGTATGTTGTGTTTCTTCAAGTCGATCACGTATTTATAAAACTTTCATGGGTCTTCCCTTAAAATTTGAATTTTATTGTATATGCAAAATCCCTTTTGAAGGTATTTTCTTCTTTAGTTGTTTTTATTGTCGGTAACTCGGTATAAGAAAAGAATTTATCGTAGCGATTCACATTTTTTGTATTATACACGACATAAAATGATTGCAGCATGGGATTTAAGTTTTAAAATCTAAAAAATCGGGAAGAAAAAAAAACAAAAACTCTGCACACAGTGAGTTGAGTGTGATCTGCACAAGTTCAAATGAGTTCAAGAGCGCAAAAACTAAGATTTTGTTGAGATCGTGAAGAATTCAGTCGATAAAATTTTGTCGTTTTTCGTGCTTCAAATGGTTACCACCAGTTTTTGAGGCAAATTTATCGTAAAAAAGAAAATCACCTTACGATCTTTCCCGTTTCTCGAAAGTGCAGTGCACGCATGCCCTTTAAAGATGCTTTTTTTTCTTCGTCATTTTTTTTCTTTTTTTTTTTGTATTTGTTGCTCTAAGAATCGGATTTGCTACTGATGGCAAAGACAAGCAGAGTTTAGTTGTATGGTGGCTGAGCTGATGGTGAAAAGACTGCACTGCTCCGATAGCAATACAAGTATCTCACGACTTTTCATTTAAATGAAAAATAGCAAAAAATAAAGTGAATAGGAAGCGGGAAGGGTGGTAGAGGGAGTTCTCTGCTTTAGTGCTGTGCAATAGAGCAACCTGGCCATATCTTTCAATTTTCAATCAGGTAAAAATTTTACAGGACTACATCTTGTCACTGGATGTTTTCTTGTCACGATTCTTATTTTCACGAGCCTCTTTTTTTCTTATTTCTTTATGATGTCATTGTGGGCATTAACCTTACATTTATATTCATTAAAAGAGTTTTAGATAAATATACAAAATCTGAATTAAAACTTTATTTGAATTCCACTTTTCAGAGTTGATAGTTGTTATTAATTTTTTTATTTGAAAGAATATAGTAAACGAATTTGGTCTTCATCCCACAGGTTTTTTTTTTCTCTTAATATATGTGGAGAAAATTCTCAAGGGCACCCAATATATTGTGTCTGATGTACTCTTATATCGACTTCTATCAGAAGAGTAGATCGAAAAATCTCCAACTTGTACTTGTCGAAGGTCACACAAGTTCTTCTAAGCACTTTATTCGTACAAGATAGACTTTCCAGATTATGAACATCATGCTGAGTTAAATGGGCATTATCTTGCATTATCTCCTCCCAGTTTCCAAGAGTAGAGTACATAAATTATTGAATTTTCTCTTTGTCTCGTATAGAGAGCTTGCCCCGTATAGAGAGTTTTGCATACCTTCAAGGTTTTCTTGTTATGTAAGGTGCCAATAGTTGAGATAAAAAAAAAGCTATGACAAGTTCTGGTAAAAAGAAAGTAATTCTAGATCCTGACCCAGCAAGTAGCAAGTCAGCTTTCTTATTCTCTCTAAATCTTTTGATATGAGGCTTCGGCTTGAGTCAACGTTTTGTTGTTCCGAATGCTGACTGAGATTCGACGATAAAGTACAATTCTGAAGTCCAGAGGATTGCCTTCCTTTAACTTAAGCACAAATCATCATTGACAGACCTCTCCAGCTATCCTACCAATGTTTCGAAGAGTGAATCTTATGGATAGCACATTTCGTCTCCCATTAAATGATCAAATACAGGGGAATAAGTTAGATTAGAATCTCAAAAGCAGCCGTACATATTGAGCGTATATGGAGTATAATTTCCAAAGAAGTCAGTCTTGTTCAACAGCCTTTCGTTCAAGACTCTAACTTGCGTCCTTTGCCACCACATACAAAAGACGTTATGGGCCGTCTTATTGAAGTATACAAATCATTTTTATATTTGTTCATATGATTTTGTATATAAGAACCAAGCATGTATACATCCATATGTATCTGCTTCTATAACTTTTAATTCTATGGTTTCGGCAGAGATTGTGTGATACGACATATTGATATAGAACGAGATTATCAATCACACTTACTTTTTAATTGAGTGCAGACCGGTTTTAGCACATCGGCTATTATCAGTACACTAAAATTGTATTGCTCCCAAACTGATCTCATACAGTGGCTTGCAGAGTGGTGAGTAATAGAGCTCTGTTTGGTCGTGCTATGGTTGTGCTATACCCCCAAAACTGTCAGGCTATCCAAAATTACATAAAGTAAACATACCCATCAGACCAGTAGTTTCAAGTATAAACTCCCCATGTTACAATGTGTCCAAAGAGTTAAGCAATATCTTTAAAAGCATCACTCCAAGCTTCAGATATATCATCAAAAACTCTTTTGATTTAATAAACAAAATTAAAGACTTAGAGATTCCAAAAAATGCCAAACTGGTCTCATTTGATGTCACTAATCTTTTTACAAACATACCCTGTGTAGAGTGCAGGGAGATTAGTAAGAACACTATTAAGCAGTCTGACTTAGGTTCGGTTCAAAAATATGAACTTTTTAACCTTCTAGATGCGGTTCTCAACCAAAATTATTTTACTTTTAATAAACAATTTTATAAACAGAACGATGGGTTAGCTATGGGTTCCCCGATATCTCCGTTTCTGGCGGATTTATTCATGAATAACTTGGAAAATAAAATATTTAAATCGAACTCTCCACTTTTATGTAACGTCGTATATTGGTATAGATATGTGGACGATGTGTTATGTCTCTGGACAGGTACCGAAAGACAATTAGACAATTTCCTTAAATACATGAACACCTTTAACCAGAAAATACAATTTACATTAGAACTTGAAAACGATAATAAAATTAATTTCTTAGATTTAACAATAGAAAAGCACAATAATAAACACAAATTTAAAATATATAGAAAACCGACTTATACTGATATAGTGATACACAAAACCTCTTTTACATATCCCAAATATAAGCAGTCTCCCTTCGAGAACATGGTTCACAGGGCTATATATACCCCCATGGTCCATGGATATGGACGACATGAGGGAGGAATTAGAACTATAAAAAAGATAGCACATAACAATGGGTTTGAAGATAGCTTAGTTGATAGAATACTAACTCGAAAACTAAAAGAGAAAGCTATAAAAGAAGCAACTAGTCTTCAAAAAATAGGGGTCGACGATCATATCCATATATGGGAAAAATTTCGGTAATCTTGGCAAACAAGTTAAAAAAGCATAAAATTAGAATTGGTTTTAAGACAACACAAAATTTAGGTAATATTCTTCCCAATATAAAAGATGAGACGTTAGAGCTACAAAAGAATGGGGTTTAAAGTTTGAAATGTTCAACATGTCAGGGAGTGTACATTGGTCAAACGGGTCGTTCATTCAAGGAACGAATAGATGAACATACCAGCTCCTTCAGAAACAAAAATAACAAATCCAGTTATGCGACTCATTTATTAGACAACAATCATGCACCTGATATAAATGCAAAGATTCTACATGTGTGTAATAAAGGAATGAAATTAAATCTATTGGAATCATTAGAGATATCTCGAGCACTACAAGACAAAGACCATCCCTGCTTTAACGACCAAACAGAGCTCTATTACTCACCACTCTGCAAGCCACTGTATGAGATCAGTTTGGGAGCAATACAATTTTAGTGTACTGATAATGGCCGATGTGCTGAAACCAGTCTGCACTCAATTAAAAAGTAAGTGTGATTGATAATCTCGTTCTATATCAATCTATAACTTTTGTTGTAACAGAGCTGCATTATGTCGTCAGATCTTTGAGATTTAAAGGCCTTAATCATCCCCATTGTCTTTTCAATGTGAAGATTCGGCCAGAGAGGATTTCTACAATTGTTTTTTTTTTTTTTCTTAATTGACGTTAAAGACTTTCAATAGAGTCTTCTTTTAGATAAACTCAGGTTTAGGTCTCTCCCAAGCAACTTTATATGATATACGTATTATACTAGCAGACATAATTTCCTGTCCGCAGTCCATTCATGCCGGTGTCCCTCAAGGCTATGTCCTAACTTTATCTTTTTTTTTGTTTTTTAATATTCATTAATGATATGACATCTATTTCTAATCTAGCTTTTCATAGCTTTGCGTATAGGCGACAGTATACTTGATTTTAGCCCATCTCTTTGTCTCCATTGTAGACACTCGGGGAAATGCCATTGCTATGTAGAATAGTATCACCTACTTGTTGCGGATCCCATTCATTTCTTTTCCTTTTCGTAAGTTTTCACAATGTTATTCTGCCTCGAACTGCATTAACTCTAATTTCTCTCTAAAATGTTAACTATAGCTAATTCAATGTCCCAGTCTGATACCATTGTGGATTTTTAATTCGTACATGATCGAATTTACTAACTCGACCAAGAATAGATATTTTCTACTACTGCATAAAATTTTAGGCATACACTGATCATTCATCAAGAGTACATTACTTGGATTCTGGAGGAAATAGTCCCATATTTGTCAAATGGTTCGGTTGAGTTTTCAATATCCAATATTTGGATTGATAGTCCGACCTTCCTGAATGAAATGTTTGCATTCGGATTTAAATAATTGTATAGCTCTGCAATGATTGTACTTAGCAACTGTTTTTTTAACTCAAGCTTAGGGAGTGTAACTCATTTTCTTGTAGTAGAGCCACATCATTCTTGGAGTATTCAAATTAAGCCTCAATCGATTATTCCTTATATAGGCCACAGCTCCGTACTGTATGCTTTTACTTCAGCATCATGCAAATATATTGATGCCTTATAGAATATACAGGGTGTCTCGTACGTACCGCATTTCCTTTTTCAACGGATTCCTCACTCAATTTTGAGAAATATATTGTATGGGAGGAGAGTCGGAAAATGCACGGTATGGGCGGTAGGGGGATTTTGTGATTTTGGGTGCTTTTTATCCTAATACCATGTAACTTTCTTGTTATACACCCTATGAACGTGATTTGCACCTCAGGTGATAGTAAACCCTCTACCGTTTCCAACAAATGTCCAACCACCTCTCTACACCCTTAATTTGTTGTTAATTTGCGTGGAATTGCATAAAATTAGGCGCGATTTCTATTGTTATTAGCAAAATTAATGAAATTATGCACCATAAAAATGGGAATATCTAAAAAACGGTAGCATTTAGGAAGATACATGCGCATAGTCAAATTAAAGGTAACATTCCGGAGTTTTTAAGTCTTGTCATAAAATTGTATAGGTATTATGCATTTTGGCGGGAAAATCGTTGAAATTGAAAAAGAAATTTCAAAATTATCCAATTTTTTGACTTTGACATCCTATAACTACCGACGGAAAAGGAGTAGAGAGGTGGTTGGGCTTTTGTTGGAAACGGTAGAGGGTTTACTGTCACCTGAGATGCAAATCACCTTCATAGGGAGTATAACAAGAAAGTTACATGGTAATAGGAAAAAAAACACCAAAAATCACAAGACCCCCCTAACAGCCCCACCGTGCATTTTCCGGCTCTCCTCCCATACAATTTATTTCTCGAAATTGAGTGAGGAATCCGTGGTATAAAGGAAATGCGGTACGTACGGGACACTCTGTATAGTATATACATATATATATATATATGAGTATATCCTTCCGTAGTGTTGGTAGATTCTTCCCAGCGGAAAATGGAATCATATCATCGTTCAAACCGGATGCCTTCTTTAGAAGATATGATGCATGGCTCTAAATTGGACACTTCATAGGACATTCGTACAGGCATGTCCTAGGGTGGAAGCAGCTTAAGCTTTTCGTGTGCTTTCTCCTAGCTTCCTTCAAACGAAAATGGAAGCAAAATGGATTAGACACCCACTCATATATAAACAAAAGTTCCATTTTTGCATATATGCATGAATTATATAGAAAATTTTTCTTTCATTTTATTTCTTGTGAAAAGTTGCACTTTAGTAAAACTGACAGCGATTTACAATTAAATTTACTCTGTGCAAGTGAAAACACAACTGCGTACACAAACGTAATAAGAACGAGGTTGAAAACATACGTTGCACTTTCCAACAAGTTTCTTCCGGGATCAATATGAAATCTTTTATTGCTTCCACATGCCTTTACATGGCAGGCCTGACAAGATTTCCCGCTGGGTTACAGCAGCTGTTAATAGATGATGAATCTCTCGTCCATATAATTGTACTGTGATTTTAGGAATAAAACAAATTTTTTAAATTTTGGATTGGGATCTGGAGAAGAGTATTCATAAGCATTGTCCATGGGATGTTAAATTGGGTGTATAAGTATAAGTTGCTGATATCATTATATCGCCAATTTGCCTTCTATAGCACTATAACAAGGCATCGTGTTCTAAAAATTAAAGTGTTATCTAATTTACAAATGGACAGTCAGATGGTAATGGACAAATTGAAATGTACACTTATTTAAATCTACATATAATCTATTCAGGGTATACGAATACTAAAAATAACATAATTGAAATCATAATCATAACACTAAAAACGAAGAGGTAGACAGTAAAAAAAAAAAACGAACAAGCCCACCTTCAATAAAACAATTTCCTCGCAACTTTTCATGATCACAAACAACGAAACATTATCGAAAAAAGATCCAATCGGCATGTCGATCGTAACAAGCCCCCATCTTGTTAGATCAAATCATAAAATAATATTCCAAGTCATGATCAATGTGCAACAATAAAATCCACCTACGATCACCTTCAACTATACATTTTCCCATCTATTATACTACAAAACTAAAATCAATTCAATGTCAATCATCAAACATAGAGGGGGAAACGTCTCACCAATGAAATATGAATTTATCTATCCAAGATCACCACCACCAAGATATGATCGTAGCGAAAGCATTTGACTTGAACATGATAATTTTATATACATATTCACGAACAGAGGCATATTTATGAGTTCTAAGGCACTACGTTTGGGCGGTTAATCATTTTGACGAAGTTAACAAGATCCTTAGTTACCTGTAGATGTGTATAGATCTTAGTTTAGATAGAGTAAAAGGGAATGACCATCTCGAATCTTTTAGATTATATATACCTATATATCCTATATGCCAATAAGCTGCCACAGGTCACCATAAAAACCATCTGGGATGATGCCTGCCTGAAACAGGAATAAAATTTCAATCGATGATTGGCATACCATGATCTATGATCGCCACACGATCGAAACGCCTCATGATTGTTATTATCGCAGTTAACATTATCAGTGTGCATGATGATTGGCTCTATCACACCTGGAGGGCATCAGAATATGCTAAAATTTATGTTTTTATGATCTTGTTAATTCATCTTCGTATATAGCTGAGAGTGGAGATGATCGAACCTGGTGATAGTAATTGGGTCTACTCTCAGCTCTCCCTCACTATAATATAAAATAGGTAAAAAAAAGCCCCTCAAGACTATACAATGTGTATAGGTATTTATGTATGTACATATATGTATGCCTGTAGATATATAATATTGGCGCGCTAGTAAATATTCCTTGATCCCCTTCCGCTTAAAGTAGTTAAGTTCACAGACCAATTGAGTCGTTTTAAGAATTCCGTTGCAGCGAATTATTTATTGCCTGCTGGACGATGGAGCACATTATCGTATGCAGAAATTTATGGGCATTCCCATGGGGCATTTGGTTGCAGTGCATAACAAAGACGAAAAGATTTAGGATATCAACACCTTTCGTGTGCACCATTCTTGTGGTGAGACCCTCTAAGTCTTTATAAGTTCGTATAACTATATGCATATATACGAAATGGATCCGAACTTGAGATAAGAAATTTAAAGGTGCACTCTTGGAATTTAGAAGTGTATACATCTTCTTCTGGAGGTACCTACCTCAGCATGTGTGATATATTGAACCGATAGGCTCCAGTGGCCTCTTCCTGATCGTCAAGAGTAAAAAAAAAAATATGTTAAAAAAAATAATAATAAACTCAATAGGAATGTGTCTAAGAGGAATATTGTAAAAAAGTTCGCCAAACTGCTGCTGGTCAAGATTGGAATTCTTTTTATTATCCACCACACATAGTTAGAGGGGATCACTGTTGAATCTCAGTTGCATACCTCAATGAGCACATGCTTTTCATATATTGAGATTTTCTAGGAAAATATGTGCAAAATATTTCAAGTGTACATTTTTTTTTATTTATGATAGGAGTATATACGTACTGATATATGTATATATACGTAGGAAGGGATAATTCCCATGAGAACTTCTGACACAAGACCCACAATTATCAGTAGAGTAAATTTTTGTAGGAGTTTTCCGTTTCCATTATCTGATCAGGATCACTATCAATTTCTTTGCGGTGCATTAATCTATGTAGTGATTGTTGAGAATTTAATTCTATTTTGAAAGGTATAATAGAGTGCCGTCTTAACAACAATTATTACTATGGAGTTTGTAGAATAACCATCGGAAAATTGCAAAGTAACTCTCAAACAATTTGAAATCATATTTAAAGATTATAGTTAGGTTGATAATCAAAACTAGTCGTTGTGCTGATTATTACAATTTTATAGTTGACTTGTCATTCGTGTTTTACTATGTAGAACCGGTTTGTTTATTTAGGATCCTCGACAACAACAAAATAATAATATTTTCTGGAATCAAAATTTATATGGATAATATTGGTGCAATCATAACTCAAGGTCAACTCTTTATAGCTAGAGAAGAGACAAGTTAGCAGCTCTCTCCATAACGATAACTAAAAGAGGTAATGCGGTTTTGAGAACAATGTGTTACTTTCGGGACTTTTCTTGGACTTTCCTTGAAATTTCTTTAGGAGTCAGGATGGGATCAATAGGATAGAAACTAAACAGATGCTTTCTGTGTACTTGTCCGGCCTTTGCTCGGAGTAGGTTGGATACGTCTGGGTCTGCCTTTATCTGTGGATGAGCTGAACGAGTGACCTCATCTAGACTTGATGCGCTTTATTAAGAGGACAGGAAAGCTTTCGTGTGAGAGTTTTTAGCAGGTTAGCATATTGAGCCGCCTTAGCGTCCGTGCTTGGGTCCCTCTTCCTCTTGCCTTAAAAAAAAAATAGAATGCAATTCACCACGGATGTATCGCAATATTGCAACAATTTGTCGACCTCACCATTCACCAATTAATAAGAAGGCAGGTTCAGTTTAATAAGGAGCTGGTTACCAATTTCTGAAAAGGCTACTATTGTCTGCTTGCGAAACAGACAATGAAACATGATTAGCGTGCAATGCTATGCGCACATTGAATTGTCGAGTTCTACATACTGCTTAATTTAAGATGTTCAGTTATATTCCGACAAGGTATACATAGTCTTACTTAAGGAAGACTAAAATAGTCAAATCAACTTTGATATTACCAGTCTTGAAGACGTCATTGGAAGGCAAGAAATATGCCCAGTAATTAATGGAACTCTCGTCAACTTATTGCAGACGAGACTCGTTTCAACCATAAATGAAAACAAACAAACAAAAATCCTTAGTATCACCGGTTGTAAGAACCCAAGATTAGACTGACCATAAGTCAATCAATTAAAGGTAGAGAAGTAAGTAGAAGACGTTCGAAGTATCAGAGAAATAGATGTGGGAAGTGAACACACAATACGCAAACGATACAGATATTAACGTGATATAAGCTGTGCTCTTTTGTGTCCGCAGAACTGAACAGAACAAAAGATACACAAAAGAACATCTCATACATTTTCATAGAAGATTTATAGATGAAGACAGAACAATTTGTTCTCTTCAGTATATGGGAGTTCTAGAACAAGGTACACAAAAGAAGACAGCTATAGAGTGTAGCAAAAGATGTCGATATGACAGTATATAAAAAAAGTGTCGCTTATGTTCAAAGGCGCTGATCTGATAAGAATAGATGATGCACCTGGCAAAAAATTCAACTTAACAGGGCACTTTGGGTTATACCTTCCAAACGCTCTAAAACAAAGGCTTTTTAATTATTTTTTTAAGGACATTTGAGATTAATGTCATACAAATAATATAACATTTGATTAAGCAACTCTTGAAGAAGAAAAAAAATTTTATTGACAAATTTTTTTACAAAATGGCGGCTGTGCAGTGATTAAGGTAGACCGGGGTTAGTTGACTATAAGGGTATGTAGACTCATTGCGATTAATAACTAAGTGAACATCGACATCGAAGCTGTGTAAATTTGACTGTGTATTCAGTCAAGGTACTCGTCTCAGTGTAGTAATAGTGGTCGAAGCTAGCGCACGTCGTTTGTGGAGTTATAAAAAAAAACAACAAATTACAAGCACGCGAGTAAAAATTTTGTTTCATACTTAAATTGTCTTATAGTTCACACGCTCATGATTTTGGGTTGTCTAGTGATTTTTATTGAAAGTGTATGCATTGGTTAATGGTGCTCCCAACTTGATTTTCCTGTGATTGGAATAATTTTCTGTTGTTAGTGTTTCAAAAAGAAAATGGCGGGTTGGGGCTTATTGACACGCAGCATAGCGGAGTTAGATGACTCATGAGGCAACTAATCCCATGTTTCGTTTTTATTTTGGTTAGCTCATAAGTTACAGTTACTAATGATTTTCTTACATTCAGAACGATGAAGACCCAAAAACGAAAAACGGAAAAATTGAATACATCTAAAGATGTGATGGAAATTGCTTACAAAGAAGTTATCAATGACGAAGCTTAAAGTGAGGAACACCGCTGAACAGCTCTGTGGCTAGAGCGAAACGTCCGGAACGGTTCATTGTTGCTTCCACAACATTCCCAAACAACCCATCTCTAGACTTCTAAAATACTAATAAACTCGAGCATATTATAGACCACTGTATGTTTGTGCTCCACTTTTATACATTGTTAACGGGAAGTAAAACTACACTTTTATAAAACCCATCCTTTCACTATATATAGTAAATACCTGAAAATTCTTGGAAATTATTAGGACTCACCACCTATCATCCACACAACCCTTAATATCTTTAATAATTCTAAGTTCTTGGAAATCCATTGAGATCACCCATATCATCAAAGTTTTATCATTCATCAATTTAATCTCGAATGGGCTAATTAATTAAATTTAATTTCTTATGTATGAATGGGTCAGCCGTAGCCCTATCCCGCCTAAAACTTCGACATTAACATGGATAATAGTAGATAATCGTGCACCATATAGATCGCTATTATCATATATGCTTTCATCATAGTATGTGTTTTAGACCTCTGTACCATTACCACATATAGATTATTTAAAAATGTTGAATTTTCTTTATTTTGTAAAAAATGATTATTTTTTCCAAAACTTTGTCTTTTTGCATGCTTATTACTTTATTAAATTGATATAGTCAAATAACCCCGTCCACTGAGTCAATCAACCCCAGGCATGGGGTAAATGGATTCACGGGGAAGCTCTTTTGAAAATGGCAAATAATACTTGAAAGCCTTATAGGGAATAAAATAAAAGGAACTATTAAGAAACCCATTGAAGTAATCAAAAGGAAAACGAATTTTTTATGCCTGAAAACGTTGCGGTAACAGTCTTATAAAATTAATTATGAAAAATGGGTCTACTAGCCCCGGTCTGCCCTACCGTAAACCGCTTTTTCAAAAAGGTCTTCCGCGGCGAGCAGTAAAAGTCTCGTCTAACTCCACTTAGAGCAAAAAAAAAAATTTATTTTCATTATCTACATGAGTTTTATATTTTTAGAATTTTTTTTTTCGCGAAATGGCAATCATTTTAACAAAAAATCGTGTTTTCTACTGTTAATCAATCGCCGAAATCGTGTGTACTTCACTAGATAATCAAACGATGAAGCTACAGTTAAAATTTCAAGTCAATCGGATGTAAACTTTTTGAGTTCTACTGCTCGCCGATTTTGAAAACATGTTATCGAGAAAAACACGTTTGAAGTTTCGACGAGAACGACTGATCGACTGAACACAGTAGTGCAAGTGTGAGTAAACACGTGCTGTAAAGACATTGTAACCGTCGTAATTTGATGCAACTACCTCTATAATTCAAATTTAAAACACGATATTGATCCAAAGCCGCGAAATTCAAAAATGCGAGCATCACTAAAATAAGCGAAAATTGTGATTTTGGAGCATCAAAGCTGTTTGGGAAAAATTGATTTAAAAAAATTTTGAGTTTAGATCGGAACTTGGGTGTTGTATAGTAGATTTTGATTCTAGGGTTGTTTTGACATGATTTAAGCCAATAAAAAAAAATGAAAAATTAAAAAAATTTTGGGAGGTATAACCCCTTAAGAATAGTCATCCTTATCGGTAACGAGAACTGCAAAATGTGTTGATGAAGCAATTGAAATCCCCAATTGCTGGTGTGTATTAGAAAAGTACTCTCATCATAAGAATGGACAGCAATCTGGCAACCCTCATAGTGATCTCGTTTAAAAGAAAGATTATCAATTTTTTTCTGGCAGTTGGTCTCAGGGAATGAACCTTGAGATCTTTTCCTATTTAAAATCTTTACAAGGGACGCAAATATTAGCCTTAGCTAGTGCGGCATAAGATATTAAGTGTAATATCGTTAGATATTCAGAAGTTTCGGTGAGTTATCAAATGAATACTTTCAGCTATACAGGGAGATTAAATGTCGTATGACAAAAGAGAGCGAATAGCAGACACTTGGCATCAGAAAAGATTACGGATGGAAGCTAGTTTAGATGAAGAACAGTAGCATTGGTGGCAGGATTACTTCTTCAAAATTCTTAACTGTGAGCGACATTTTCGAGGGCCTTCCACAAGATTATAATACCATCAGTAAGGTTAGATCTTGTTATAATAAACGTGTACCTATATTGAAAATACAATGCGTTAATGTCTGCCAATTTTTTTTTTGTTTTTTCAAGCATTCACAATTGGCATTTGAAGTTTAAATAATACCTGGTACAATACCTGACTGTGTGGACTCTTTAGGATTTTTTATAAACAATGGGTTCAATTTGATGACTTCAGATATCCAACAAGGAATTCATAATCCAGAAACTCTTTAGAAGGAGTTTTTGGTACGTTCAATAATTTTTCGAGGAAGAAGTAATGCAGGATTTATTCGGTCCACATTTACATCGCGTGGGATAGTAACAGTCCTCTATTAAACGTCTAAATTATGCTGGCGATTCAAAATTAGCTAGCACTCTCGGATAATTAATGCCTTTCCAGACACAATTTGAGATGAGATCGATAAAAACAGCTGTTATGCTTATTTTCAGGGTTATTATTATTTTTGGATTATGTACTATGTTTCCATGAGCCAGAGTTGTATTATCATTAATTATTACTGGCTAAGTTAACTCAATACTGTTTCTATGGATGGCTTCTGAATTGAGTTGACAACAGAAATATTTCGTATAAAGCAGCCAGATTTGTGTTGGATAACATATTAATTCGTTATTCTAATAAATACTTACACAAAACCCAATTGAAAATTCCACTAGTTTTGTGGAGTTAACATGGACTGAACGGAAACTCAACTCAACTCCGTTTCCATTAGCACTAACTCAGGTTAAACTCGTGTAAACTCCACCTGGAAACATAGTGTTATGAATGAAAATGACATTTACGATCATATTGAAAAGGTTCACTTTCCAGGAGATAAAATAAAAAAGTTTCGCGTTCGCGTACCATTCAACACAGTAATTTTGTAAAATAAGTTTTATTATTTTTTAACCATGTCTTAAAGAAGAGAAATTGTGAAAAAATGGATTTTACTCCTTTCAAGTTCGCCTAGGAATGTACATACCGGGGAATCGAAAATTCTTCTAATAGCTTATTTTTCTCATTAAGCACAGTTTAGATCAACTAAAGTCACGCATAAATCTTATTAAAAAAAAAAAAAAAAAAAAAAAAACATTAAATGCATTAAAAACAAATATTTTTTACAATTCCATTAAAAACTTTCAGTTTTCAAAAAACAATAATAAGAAAACGTACAACCAACTGCATTGCATACCTCTATCATAAAAATCATATAAGTAAAGAAATACCGCACCAGGTACCACAAGGTTGTCTGCTATCTACTCTCGTGTTCTTTAGTAATTTTCTACCCTCAAACGATAATTTGCGTGCACATCACTCTGAGTCTGCACGGTATGAAAAATACCGTCAAATCCACTTAAAAATTCACTCAAGCATAGCTATATAGACATGCTTCGTCTCAGACGCTGAGTACCTATATTGTCGAACATTCGTCCAACAGTCCGTTCGTTCATCCATTTATACCATACCTACCACAATGTTCCTTATAAGTAAGTATAGTAAGTCACTAACAAAATTGCGTGCACTCTCTTTTGTTGTAATTATTCTTGTGTCTGCAGTTTGCCCCATATGGGGCTCGTTCACTTTGTAAAAGTGCGACTTGCTTGCACTTAGACTCCCTTTGTACCTTACCGAATTGAATTTAACATTTTTATGGGATGTTGGCGTACTTAGATATATACATAGTCGTCATTGGTTGTTTGTATACGTTAAAAAAAAAATTTAATTTTAGTTCTGCAAAATATTTATAAGCAAGCTCAAAATATATTTTTTTAAAGAACTTGAAAGAGCTTGACATTACCAAAATTGTTTCATATTGGTAAATTTAATTTAAAAGTTTGGTTGAAGAACATGCGTTTAATGACCAATGCGTTAGACCTTGATAAAATCAAGTTAGGGGTTATTTGACACGTCTCGATTAATCCAAGTTACCGTTGAGGTAATTAGGGCAATTCAATTTAATTCACTAGTAATAGCAGTGATTAAAAGTTCAAATATATTGAAGGGATGCAGAAGAAAATCTAATTAGGATATGAAGAAATATGATCGTATTTACGAAGTTTTCATATGTATTGCTATTTACTATTTACTAATTGAAAGCAATTTTGAAATTTTTTAAAGTTAAAATGGCTCAAGCTTTGAGAATACCTTCTGTTCATAGAGTTAGATTAGCAATAATCGAGTAAGGAGGTAACATATGCTAATTGGGATGAACTAATGTGAGGCCCACAAAAATCTGCCTCCCAAATATAATTCCTGAATAATGAACTAATATCTTCATCCCAAGTATGTAAGCATGCTATTAAAGGTTACATCCAAATTAAGAAAAGAAAATTAGGCAGTAGCTGTACCTGTCTAGTTTGGTTCTATAAATAGCTGTGCAACAAGTTTTTCTGGAAGTTATGTCTGATTTTATTATTAAGATTTCACAATGGATACTATCAAGTTTATCTCTAATATAATTGACGATATCTTTACATAGATTAAAGCGTTGCAATATAATTCAAACTGGTGAAAAACATAACAGGATTGTTATTAATAAATATGTAGAAAAGCAATAGATCAAGAACTGCACCCTGTGTAATCCTACTTTGGTAAGGTGAAAGGAGTATTTGTCCATAGAGGATATAGCTGAACTTTACTAGTATTTTATGGTGACAAAAATTTTGTGCAGAAATGACAAGACTATGATTAACTAAATAAGTGGTCTTAGAAAAGTCCATCAAAACTAGTAATATCAGTCTAATTTTGACTACAACATTGAACAGCAATTTTTAACACCAATATTTATTTTAAAATCGAAACTGTAGCAAATGAAGAAGAACGTTGCTGTAGTTAGTATTTTTTAAATAATAATATTTTCTTTCTTTAAGTTTTTGGAGAGACGTGGGAGATTATTTATGTGATTTTTCCAAAGATGTCAGGAGATAAGTTAATATTGGTTAATTATATTGGAAAAGTAACTCTTCTTAGATTCATGAATAACAGGTGTAACAAGATTTTGCAGGAAAAATTTATAACTGTTTCATTTGGAATATGGAAAAATATGTGTCTGAGTAATGATTAAGTTTTGTCCGAGTTGTAAAGAGTTCATGATAGAGCGAGTTTTCAATATAAAAATTATGAAATCGTGCATTTAAAAATATCGAAATAAAATATTCCTTATACTTTAGATCTCTTTGCAAAAATTACGAATACTTTGTTGATAGAGAAAGAACTGTTTTCTCTAGTGTTCTTTAAGTAATAAAAAAACGTTCTGTTTGGAAAATTCTCTTGAATTAGATATGAAGTCCCAAAAGGTGAATGCCTATTTTAGGTCCGATACCTCCAAGCATGAGAGATGTTTAAACGATGCATTATGATACTTTGAACATATTTTATTAACAATGTTTATTTCGATTAAGCGGAGGAAGGCTTAGGGGCGGTAGGTCAAAGTTTAATCTAGTACATTTTGAAAATTTTTTTACAGAATCGAATTCCTTAGGTCCTGAAAAGAAGTTTGAGTAACCATACTCCTATACTCGGAGGCTTAAATAGTCATCCACATACTCACTTTTTCGGGTTCTGTACCCAAAGGGTAAAAACGGGAACCCTATTACTAAGCCTTCGATGTACGTCCGTCCGTCCGTTTGACTGTCTGCAGAGTTGGGCACAAGACCGTTAATCCGTTAAGCGTTAATTAACGAAGTTAACTTTTCGAGTAACGGATTAACTTTTAAGAATTTTAACGGACACTTTAATTTCCGTTAACTTTCCATACGTTCGTTAACCGTTAATTAGGTACCCACTATTTATGACGTAAATGACGCCACGCCGCGAAAATCATGCTCTGACTAGTTTGGGTCGTGTATGTGTGTGGCTACGCGTAGGCTCCGTGCATAGAAGCCTCTTGTTGACATCACGTTTCAAGAAAAAGTTCAAACATATCTCGGATCACTCCAACCGGTAATTGCAGCAACTGTATTTTATTTAATGAATATCAAGGCTAAGGGTCTTGTGAATTGCACAACTTTAGCCAATGCCTTATTAAAGGGCCTAGATAAAAGGTTCGGACCTTTTCTGGACGATAAGCAATGCCAACTTGTTGCAAGGGCGGATCCAGACGTTTGCTCTAGGGGGGGGGGGCGATCGCCCCCATCGCCCCCTATAACGGCACTTGCCATCAGTTGTGGACCGCTCTGTATAGCTTTCTCATTTCGTTTTGGCATGAAAATTTCATTAGCATTCAGATATCGCCAGAGTTCTTTTATCTATATAATATAAGTTTTTGATCCCGTAAGCATAGTAAAATTTAATCCCACATAAAATAGACATTATACACTTCTTGCTTGCCTTACTGCTGGTGTTTTTCATGCATAATTTCTTGGACTGGACTGCAATTTCTTGCAACTTAAATGGTGGAAGAAATTTTCGAGGAATGCTAATTAGGTAGGGTTAATATATATATTAGCTTATTTGCCTTAAATTAAATATTTGCAGGACAACTGAATCTGAGATTAATTACCCCAGCTATGATAATTTTCCCAACATACTACTTTTCATCAAAATACCCGGCTTTTGTGAGCTTTCGATCACAAAAAAGTGCAACAATGCTTGTACTGAAAATTCCTTAGTGATATAATTTTACATTTTTTGAGAATAATTTATGACTTAAAAGGAAAAAACAATAAATATATCAAATAACTATCTAGAGTTTTCCATTTAATCAAATTGCATTTGTATAAAAATTTTAAAATTTTCATGGTACACAAAGAAAGCATATTCAAAGGAAAGTAATTTAATTAAGTATTTTGATAAACATTAGTAGTTCCAAATTTAAATTTCGGGAAATTGTTATTCACTGTAGTGTAACTTAAGCTGTCCAGATCTTGTTTTCTCTGTATACCTTGAAAATTTAAAAAATTAATTAAATGCAAAATTAAGGGAAACTCTGGAGAACTTTTGTGATATATTCATTAAGTGAAGGGAGAGATTATTTTCTATTTTTTTAACGCCGGTTTAGAAACGGTCTTTTTTAAAAATTTTTTTTTTGTATTTTCTATTTCATTGGATTAGAATATAAATTTTGATTTATTATTATAAGAGCTCTAGGGGGGGGGGGCGATCGCCCCGGTCGCCCCCCGCTGTATCCGCCACTGACTTGTTGCGGATTTTCTCCAGTGATCTCCAGTATTTTGATTCTACCGTAATTTTAGTTTGATTCCGAAATAATTATTACTACAAACTAAGAATTATATACTGTTTTTTTTATTTATCTTCCATGTTGTACTTAAACTTCCCCAACCAAAAAAAAAAAACTTTTATAAGTAAGGGTAATACCCTAGGCTAGGAATCGGCAACCTTTCTGGAGTTATGAGCCATATTTTTCCCGATGTGATAAATAATTTTTTTTAAAGAGCCTAATATAAGTGTAGGTGCCTAAAACAAAGTGCCGGAAGGTTCGCTGAATATAATCGATACGGACGATGTGTGTACCGTAAAAAGGAGACAAGATCTGGCTAGCGTATTCAAGAAATGGTCCCACAAAACAAGTATACAAACGTAAGGTTATAGAGAGATTCGAGAACTCTCGGGACCAACGTTTTATAAAGCCCAGCATGGAACTACTCTCTGATACCATGCAGTTTATGAGGGAGTTAAAATTCAATTTTAATATTTTGTAGGCACTTGTTTAATTTTGTTCGTAACCCTTCAGATCATCTAAGAAGCATAGGAATTCTGGCATAAAATTTGCGTAGATAGATATAACGGGTTTTGCAATAAGAGGTGTTATTTTGATATTCAAAGAAAAATGCCAATTTTTGATATAAATGATCGGATCTTTATTTCATTATAAAGAGGAAGGTATGCCGTTAATAATGGAAAATAACATTAGCCAAATGACCACCACGACCACGCCTACAGGACCATATCCTTTTCATGAAATTTTCCATAACCAAATCGCAAAGTGGCTGCCCTATGTCCTCGATAGCCTCACGAATTCCATCTTTGAGGTCTTGAATCGACGCTGGGCTGTTGACGTAGACCTTCTCTTTCACGTGGCCCCAAAGGAAGAAGTCGCAAGGTGTTAAGTCACAAGATCTCGGTGGCCAATTGTGATCACCTCTTCGAGAGATAACACGGTCCGGAAACTTTTCCCGTAAAAGATCAATGGTTTCGTTGCTTGTATGGCACGTAACGCCGTCTTGTTGAAAGTAAACGTTGTCCAGATCAATACCATCCAATTCCGGCCATAAAAAATCATTAATCATCTGTCGATAGCGCAATCCATTCACCGTAACTGTTGCTCCAGCCTCATTTTCGAAAAAGTAAGGTCCAATGACACCGCGGGACCATAAACCGCACCAAACAGTCACACGTTGAGGATAGAGGGGCTTTTCAACAATAACTCTTGGGTTTTCCGAGCCGCAGATGCGACAATTTTGCTTATTGACGAAGCCATCGAGGTGGAAATGGGCCTCATCACTCAAGATGAGTTTTCGATGGAATTCCGGATCATTTTCATGCATTTCAAGGACCCAATCAGCAAAGACTCGACGTTGTTGATGATCGGCCGGCTTGAGTTCTTATGTTAACTGAACTTTATAAGCCTTAAGACCCAAATCTTTATGCAAAATACGGTGTAATGACGTTTGTGGAATGCCTAATTCCAAAGAACGACGAGGAATGGACAAACCTGGGTTTTCTTCAACACTTTCGGCTACAGCAGCAATATTCTAGGCTGTTCTTGAGCGACGTGCACGGGTTTTATTCCTCACATCACTAACTTGTCCCGACAGCTCGAATTTTTCTACCAATTTCTGTATTGCGGTCCGACAAGGTGCTTCACGACGACCCAAAAATGTTCGAGTTTTACGAACCGTCTCTGCCACATTTTCACCATTTTTATAGTGAATTTTAATAATTTCAATGCGTTGTTGAATTGTGTATCGTTCCATTTTTATTAATGGCGTAGTTTCTACTTGTCAAATGTCAAAAAATGACAGCTCAAAAAGTGACACCTACCGAAATAGCGGGCTAATTAAAATAACACCTCTTATTAGAAAACCCTTTAGAAGCCAAAATTACCTCTCTTGGCCCAAAATGAAAGGCGCGAAATGCAAAGAAAAATTTTGTGAATACAAAAAAAAAAGAGAAACAGTAGCAAGTGGAAACTTAACTACGGAATGAATGGCAACGTGTAGTAAGTCGATAGATTTGTATTCCTAGAATAAAGCGACTGTTCCTTTCTGAATTCTGCTAGCTGTTTAAACCTGTGCAATGTGCTTTTACACTAGCAAATTTGAGCATAACACAAATATTGAGCCGGTCTTACTTAATTTAGCTTATGTCATAGAGTAAAGAAATCTATAGAGACCGAAAATATAAGTATATACATCGGTAATATGTATTACAAATATTAATATAACTGTTATCTGCTGTGAAACATGTATTTATTGTGAAATCAAAACATTCTATTTTGCATACTAACAGAACATATAAGTCAACGTATTTAAGAAAATTGAAAAAACCTTTTTTTATAACTTAATTTCAGTAGGTTATACATATAGCTTTGCTTAAAATATACATATTAAATGTAAAAAATAATATAAACGCAAATATGTAATATTAGTGAGATTTTTGGGATTGTGTACAGACAAAAAGTTTTTTTCAAATTTGATGAATATTCAGAAGTCTTTAATTTCATGCAACTTCCGAGGCTGTCGTCATTAAGCGAAATTCTTAATTTATTTATAATAACCATCATATTTGAAAATAATTGTTCACAGTAGTAAGTAGATCAGAAAATTGTCAAGATGCCAAATGCATGTTTTCACTTGATCATAAAAATGAGGAAAGACAGTTCCATGTTCAAATATAATGTCTTCCTCCTTCCTACATTTTGAAAGATCCGTCCACTGGTGTCTGACAGCCAATTTTCGTTTGTCTCTAGTTAAATTTTCTAGTTCTGACTGCAAATTTGTGAATTTTTCTGTCCATATATATTTGTTTTTCAAAATCTAACAACTGTAACTCAAATTGAGCACTAACAATAGTTGGGAGTGTTGTAAAATTCAACTCGCACAGCACACCTTCGCTAAGTGGTTTAGAGTAGTGTTTCTTGCATTTTTACAATGGTGGTGACAAAAAATTAACTGTTAGTATTACAACTTGAATACGACGATACGATTAAGAACTGGGAACTGGGCTCTATTATTGAATCCGGTCGAGTCGAAGCAAAAAAAGAGCTTAAAAAATCGCCCTTGAATACAAATTTTTTTAGAAGATACCTAAGATTCTCGCGAATTCGTTTTAGCCCCTTTGATTTCAGTTTCACAAAATTGTTAAAATAATTCAATTGGACTCTTTTATCGGATCATTTGAATCAGTTTGAACGAGAAAATTAATAGAAGTTAAATGTAATTGAAATTAATTTGTTTGAAATTAAGGAAATTTATTAAGAAATGTCAACTTAAAGGGCGCTTTTTTAAGGTCTTTTCGATTCGAACAAATTAGAAGTGGTAGTAAACAAATATTTCGCTGAAATTCCCCGCATTGCATGATGGGTTTTTTTTTCAAAAAATTTGTATGGCTCACTACTAAAAGGAGCTGATTTCCAAAGCTCACGAATGTTCTTCCAGTGACCTGGTAACGCTTCTGTTTCTATTCACTTTAGTTTTGAGTGTGGAGAGTAAGGTTAGCTAAACTGGGTTAACAAACATGCGATCTGCCGCACATTTTGATGTGTGAGCAGGCTTATTATATTTGTTTCGCAATTGCAATATTACAGTTCATTTTTCAATATTAACTGTTAAAATACTCAAGAGCCAGAAGTTTGATTCTACTGAGCCGCATGCAGCCTCTCGAGCCGCAGATTGCTGACCCCTGCCCTAGGCACACGATGCGCTAGAATGATCATTAATCCAATTACGTATTTAATCGAATGATCATTGATTGGTAAGTCAAACACACGATATCTTGACGGTAATTCAATTTTGTAAATTAAAAACTCTGAATTGTAAAGTAATTTCGTAAAAATTTGAATCGAGCCTTGTATTAGATATATAATGTGAGAAATTTTTTTCAATAAATCGCTTTGTAAAATTAGCAAAATTTACCTTAAAAAATGTATCAGCAAATTTCACAAATGACATCTGACAGTGATGGCTGGAAAATCAGCTGATTTTTCCAATAACTTGCAGCTCCTCACCACTGAAAGCTCACTTATCGGTAAAAAGAATGACAAGTAACGCATAATTTCAAACGAATGAATTTGTGGAGGCTTTACTGGTGAAATGACGAAACGAATGATCATTGCGCCAATGATGCAATAACACACGAGCTATGGAATGATTATTGCTCCACCAATTATCATTGATATATTCCATGTGTCTAGGGGCATAATACATTTGATTTACTTGCTTATTTCACTAATCTAATAACATAAAGATTACAATTACTATTAGGAGGTTACGATTAACGATTAATGTCAAATTCCGTTAAATATTCCGTAAAGTAACGCTTTAACGTTTAACGAAGTTACTTTTTTTTATTAACGGTGCTCAGCACTGTCTGTCTGTCACCGGGCTGTATCTCATGAACCATAATTAGTAGACAGTTGAAATTTTCACAGAGTGTGTATTTCTATTGTCACTATAACAACAAATAATAAAAATATAATTAAATTAAAAATTAAAGGTGGAGATTTTTCCGGGGTTTTTCTGCTCGTTTTCTTCTCATTCATTATTATCATTACTTAGGCATTATTTTTTCAAATGATGCCTACGCTCATTTGAAAAATAAATAAAAAATACATAGCGTTAAATTTTATACAATGGTACGGAACCCTTCGTGTGCGAGTCCGATTCGCATTTGGTTGCTTTGTTTTTTTAGTATTTCCCTCTTTTTTATTAGAACTGATCTAATGAACGGATCTAACTCGGTAGGGTTATGTCCGCTTTTTCACTCTTCGCCTCATTACTAGCTACAATTCGTAAAACAAATTTTTTGTCTGGATACTTGTTGGGTCGGGGTAGGAGCCCCCGGCGGAGGGAGAGTGGTTCCAATATGGCATGTTGCATATCAAATTAAAGTTCTCACCGAGTACTATCGGGCGGTGTACTTTAATCCGATTTAGAAAACTTTCTAGGAACGTTCTTGCCGCCGGAAAAGTACACTTTTTCATACAAGAAAGTCGCTCAAGCATTGTGAATAAAATATATTTAGGGTAACCTAATGCATCGTTTAAGACATCTCTCATGTCTGGAGGTGTCGGGTCTAAAATTGTATGAAAAGTGGACACTCTTCTTTCATAATTTCAAAAATCCTAAAAATATAATACCGAAAAAAAAAGTTTCAAAACTCAAAATCCCGGAATATATTTCTTCGACATTTAGTAAATTGCCAAGTACATTTTCCGGGACTCTAGCAGGTTTTTTACTCCGCGAAATTTTTTGTCCCAAGATTATTTTATTTTCGGGACTTTTACACTTTTGTACCACGGGAACTTAAAGTTGGGAGTTTTTATTATATAGGCTCAATTATCTTTTCTCTGAAAGGTGTCCGGTACGAGATTCGGAATTCATAATCCCCAATAAAAAAAATTCGGTGAAACATAAAAGCGGAAACAAAATTTCAAAAAACAACTTTCCGAAATTTTACACATTTCCTCGAATTTTTCAAAATTGCTGCGGGTTGAGTACGATCACCCGTAGAATAAAATTTCGTTTTTCAAATTCTGGAAATTGAAATTGTTAATAAAAATCTCGCAATTTCAAATCTCGGACCTCAAAAACATGCATATGTAATTGGCAAATAAGTCCTGAGAATAAAATCCGAAACAGAAAATTCCGTGCAAAATACCTCAAAATCATGCCTACATATATAATTGGAAAAATAGTCTTGAGAATAAAAACCGAAACACAAAATCCCGTGCAAAATATATTTCTTCAACTTTATAGAAAAAGTAAACAGAGTTTTCGGATGCTAACAAAATTTTGGGTTTGAAAAATTTTCGTTGGTTTAAAATTACAAAATCCTGATGGGGTGGAGAATCCCGGAGTTTAAAAAGCTTTGCCCAATATTTCAAAAAATTTTAATAAAATTAGAAATTTTTCTCCTTCTCCAGAATCTGGATTTCGTAACATAGATGTTTAATTAAATCAAATGTTGAGGTCAAAAATTCTAAACAAAAAAACTACTGTAATAGCGGAAAATATTTTCCGCTTTTTCAAAAAAGTGGAAAAAGTTGAGTTATTTAATTTGTATTCTAGAGATATTATGCTTTTAAGAGATTTTAAAATCTGCAAATTCTTTACCAAACCTTCATAAAAATATGAATAAATCAGTTTATCGGGATTTTGCAGTCCATGTGGAATCTTGTATTCGGGATTCCATATCTAAACCCATAATTTCCGGGATTCTAATATTTCCCTGGATTTGCAGCAGGTCGGAGTTTTATGTTTTTCGAATTTAAAATAATCCCGTGTTCCAGATTTTGTATTCCGAAATTTAGTTTTTTTTTTTTTTTAAATATCGTAACTATATCTTCATACGAGCCCTTTTTTATTTTTACAAAATCCATTCATTGGAAGAGAAATAAAACGAAACGTATTTTCAGGACTCTAATATTTTCAAATATCTTTTACTTCGAAATCTTGTGTTCAAAGATTTTTAATCTCGAGTCTTTCGTAGTTTTATACCCTGGATTAAAATAAGCAAAGGTGAAAATCCCAACCACTTAAAAGTTAAAGCTCGACTATCAATATTTTAATGCGATTAATTTAAGGCCTCTCTGTATTCGATGATTTTTCTAAAATAGGATTGTTGGCAATAAACAGAGCCCTAAGTTTTTAAGATATCAAACATGTTTAGGAGATTTTCATTGGTCGGGTTTTGAGCGGTCGTGAGTTCTAGAATTTTATTATTATTATTTATTATTATTATATATATATTATTATTATTACATTAGATATAAAATATGCCGAACTGATTTTATTCGTTGCCTTTCGGATTTTTATTTTTTTATATGAAAGTTTGATGAACATAACAACATGTAGCGCAGTTATGCAAATTGGCACATACATATGCGTCCATATTTATATTTCAGCCTGAACGTTGTCTGTTTAAGATTGTGAGTTATGTTTGACTTTTATGGTCATAATAGTGTACATGTCATACTTATGTGTTTTTTGTTACTTGATTACTAACCCATTTCGTCAAGTCTGACTTAATATTTTTTGGGGAGTGGATCTTCTTCTACAATCCACATACGACACTGAAAATGACTGTATGGAACGCACTCATTCACTTTGGCATCAACAACACGAAATTGGTACCCTAACTACTATAAGTAAGTATAATACAACATATTTCGACAAAGTACATTATGAAATAGGATATTGGTTCAATGTTACGTTGACACTCAATTCACTTAATGATATCAAAAGCCACAGAAGTCGAATCAGTACTCCACAGAAGTATTAAAAAAAAAAGAACAAAAACAAGAACAAAACAAATGATCTCTTGTTGAAAATGTTTCAGATTATATTACAAATGTACAAGTAGTCACGGCTACTGTAAACATATCTTATTTTTAAATATAGCTGAGGTCATATTTGTCTACATCATGAACATACCAAGAACACCAAACTTTTTAACCATGAAACTATAGTCCTTCGTTAAGAGTTTCAAATTTCAATCTCAACAAGACTAGTCCCACTCATTTTTCTTCATCTGATAAAACAAAACAAAAATAAAAAACAAAAAACAACCTGAGATCAGGACTTTTTGTCAATCAACTAGCAAACTACCATTAGCCAAAACTGGTTCTAATTTAACAACAAACCGTCGAGACGTCTGCAAAATGACAGTAAATTCAAGATCGACCGCCAAGAACATCAAACCATGAAAAATTAAAGAGATGACGCTTCTAACTTGGTGGGCCCCCAACAAAAATTCGACGCCTCCATCCAATGGGGTCTGAAAGTGTACAAATTTCAAAGAAATCGAACGACAAAAAGGGAAAAAAGTCAATTGGGTTTTTATTTCTACGGCAGAAGTAGAAGTCTACATAAGGTTTCGGCGGGAGATGATGCGATCTTCAAAAAACAAAAAACAAGTCCTTCATCAACGGTTGCTTAATTCGTCCCCAAGATTTGAAATTGATAAAGTATTTAAGTAGCCCAGTCCTATAGTATACGTAGAGAGTTCAATGATCCACTTTAGGTAGACAAAGTATGTAGTTATATTATGTAGGTAGTGAATCCATCCTAAATTTAGATAGTCGATTCGCGATCGTATACTCACATATCTGATATTTCTGTTGTATTCAGATAAGCCTGTTCCATACAAACATAAATACTCGCATATCCTATACCACATAGGATCAGATTATCGTATATATACAGAACTCTGTAGAACATCTTAGACTGTATTCAGGTGCTTTGGCACACTTTAGCAGAGGACGAGTTTTTCATGAGCTTGACGTCTTCTAGTCTTCCCTGAGATGCTTAGGCACAGATCAAAGAGGCTGCTGAAGTGCCTCCTACCATGAGCAAAAACAAATGAAGACGAGACCGCTGCAGGCGTTATAAATGGATAATGAAAAAAAAAAAATCAAAAAATACAAAAGCCGCGTACACAATATAACTACTATACTATAAAAATGTTGGTACGTTTTCAGACCGGGCATCTTCTTTCTGGCCTGGCCAAAGAGGAGACCATGAGCGCTTGATTGACAGTTCCTGCCTAGAAATATCGATGCTTATGTTGCGTTAATTATACTCGCGAAGTCGCCGAGATGCCGTTTGGGCAGTTTTGCTAATTTCAAAAGTGTTGTCCGTCCGACTTGAGTTTGTGTCATTCATCTGCGGATGGACTGCACAAGGTCGACGATTCGATTTTTTGTTTGTAGTTTTTTAGTTTTCCATTTTGCTGAGCTAAAATAAAAATAGCCTCCAGGGATTGTATAAGTATGTATGTGTATATGTGTGTGCACATGGCAACAAAAAAGAGGAGAACTTGACTGGGGTGAACAGCATTAAAGGGTCAGTTTTTATGACTTTTGGTCTGATGTTGATGATGTTTCTAAAGGTGGGCGCGAATGCGTACCACATCAGAGATCCCTACATACAATTTATTCATAGGCCTTCATATAATTCTCTTAGAAGCGATGCTGCCTGAGATATGCACCGGATATAAAGCCAATTTTTTTCTATAGTTGGCTATTCTTAGATTATGAATTAAAAAAAATAGTAGATTGTGAGGATTATTTTATGTAAGGTAAGGTAAGGTAAGGTAAGGTAACGCATTCTAGTTTTAATATATTAATTAAATTGAAAGGATTAAAATTTATAAATGATATTCATATTTAAAAATTACTAGCTGTTTTTTTTTGTACTTCCATCTATAGATGGCGCTGTGACTTTTTTTCGTTCACGTTTTCACCTGCAAATAAGAACCTTGTATTTTTGAAGTCTTCATTTATCCTTTTCTTTTGTCCTATATACTCTAATTTATTGAATAAATATCTAGGTTTTTTTTATATATGAGGTTATGTAGAGATGCCAGAAGCCTACGTGAACGGTATTGCTTTAAGGAGCAACCAACGATGTTGCGAAACATGATCGAGTCTCCTAAGGCTGTAAACAATTCTTGTGCAGTCATTGAAAGCCACATTTAGTTTGGTGGAACAGGAGGAACACAAGTGAGGGGAAAAGGAGACAGCCATAGGAAATGTACGGCAGAATCAAAAATTTAACCAGCATCAAACGCTTGTTCGTAGACAACCACGGCCGACGAACCCCACCATAAATCCTACCTGTCATATCGTTAACATGATCACAGCATTGCATTCTAGAATTGAGGTAGGTCTCAAGATGTTTTACACGACTCGAAAATTGTAGTACCGTGTTATTTAAAACTACAGGTGGAAGGTCAGATACCTCAACTGCTCTTCGATAGAAAACTATGCACTGCGACTTTTCGGCATTAGGCAATAGAAGATTATTATCAGCCCAACGTGCAATATTGCGCAAGTCGGAATTCAGCCTGTCGATACAATCCTCCACAAGTCCTATTAGTCGACTGAAATACATACACCTGCACATCATCGGCATACAAGTGAACTTTACAGTCTTCAACAACATTAGGAAGATCATTAATATACAGGCTGAAGAGCAAGGGGACAAGAATAGACCCTTGAGGGACACCGCAATTTAGAGGCACAGCACCGGAAACACGATCCTTAACCAGCTGGAATCTATTAGAGAGAAAGCTGCGGATTAAGAAAACAGCAGAAGAGTGAAGTTGGAAGTCTGAGGCCAGCTTTCTAAGCAAATAGCAATGATTGCTCTTGTCGAATGCTTTGGAGAAATCAAGTAGGGCGAGAGCATACAGATGGTCCCTATCAAGTAGTGAGCTACGAATATCACTCGTGACATTCAGAACTACGAGATTTCCGAAAACCGGACTAGAAAGTAAGCCAAGATTTTCTAAGTGATCAGATATTTGTTGTACCATCAACTTTTCCAGGACTTCCTTGAATGAAAAGTGAATTTAAGTAGGAAATCGGCAAACTCGTAAACATCATAGTTTTTTTTTTTTTACTCTATTAACATTAGAAACTTAACGTCATTCTTTGTCGATGTAAAGGTAGCTTTTGACTCAATTAATCTTGAGTCTCTCTTCTAGATATTCAGTTGGAAATAGAATAGAATAGAATGTATTTCTTTAGTAGTACAAAGATAACAAAATTTTAAACGTAAAAAGTGCATTGACATTGTACATAATTAGTAAAATAATTGTGCCACATTAAATTTGGGGAAATATATTAATTTACTAAAAACTAACTTAACTAACTAAACTTAGCCAAACTAAATTAACGAATAATTATAGGTTTAAGAATAGACTCTATTTTTATTGGTATTATTATGAGTAAATGGAGTAAATTTATAGAGCTGAGAGAGGAATAGGAAAAAGAAAAAAAACATGTCAAACAAGTTTCTTTGGGATTTAGGAAACATTTATGAAACGCAGACAGCTTTCTAATTCTAACGAGTGATATGTTTGAAAAATACATATCAGCAACATTAGCCTCCATCTGGCCTGCTCGCTATTTGATGCGATGATTCCGGAACTTCGATTTAGCAGCCGATTCTCTGTGAGTTTCCTGATTGGGAATTATCGTGACTTACACAGTCCGCTCTAAAAAATTTCACCGACGGTTTCCTCATAAAGAGGGGGCCGATGCCGGAGTTTATTTCCTCAAGTCTAACATTAGGGTTGGGGCTCTCACTTAGAAGGTTCACTACTGTCTGCCATAGCAATGGCAGTGAAGGTAGCTATTGATATGGAAATCAAAAGGAAAGGACATTGCTATCTTTCCAGACAACCAGGCAGCTTTAATGGCTTTGAGTGGCTCTCGGATAACATTAAGTTACCAGGGAACTGCAAGATGTCTTTGAATAAACTGTGTATCAATAAAACGATGTCATTGCAGTGGGTACGTGAGCACACGGGGATCAGGGCGGATTTGCTAGCCTGGTCTGGCTCTAGTTCTCCCTATTTTAGATCAGCACCTGTTGTTGTAGAAAGATATTCCTTGGAGTTTTCTAATGGTTTATAACTTTTACTGCTCCGCCATCCGTTTTGAAGTTATGACTAAACAAAATCAAAATTTCGAAATGACGCTTTGGACATTATTGGAAATTTCAAATATTTCTATTATAATTTTTTATACAGAAAGTCTATGATCATTCCTCATAAATGTTCATGCACAGTCCCGTATAAGTATATAATATCAGTTACATTGGAATTGTATCAGTTTAATTCTGTCTTATATATAATCAACTATACTCTGTTTTTCACATGGTTCATACCTTAGGCAGACAGAATACTTAATGAATAAAAAGAGATTACTCTTTTGGACTTTTTACCGGGTTAAACTTAATTTTCTTCAGGAAAGAATTTTTTGGGATATCTCCGGTATATAGCAAAAGCTAAAAAATGTTCTAATTTGTTATTTCATCACACAACCCATTAATTTTTGATGACAAGTTTCAAGTCTTGGTTTGACTCATCAACAGGTCCCAAATAGCGAAATTGGGTGATTAGAAAAACAAATGAAAAAATGAAAAAAGAAGAAAGAAATGAAAAGTTTAAGAAAAATAGAAAAAAACAATTTTTTTATTTATTAAAAAAATTTAAAAATTTAAAAAAAACAGATTCATTCGAAGCGAATCGAACCTGTATACGCCACGCAGTGGGCTGAAAAATGAAGAAGAAAAAGGAAGAAGAAGAAGCGTTTCGTGTCAGCAGAAAACCTTCCACTCATCGGTGCAGCTTGGTTTTCTGCCTGCTGCAGACGCTTGAAAATAGATCAAACCGATCTCTTCTCATATAAACTCAGAATAAATTCTGGGTGTGAATTATATGAGGAAAAAACACTCCTATACAATCCCAGGAGGAATAATGAATAAAAAGAGATTACTCTTTTGGACTTTTTACCGGGTTAAACTTAATTTTCTTCAGGAAAGAATTTTTTGGGATATCTCCGGTATATAGCAAAAGCTAAAAAATTTTCTAATTTGTTATTTCATCACACAACCCATTAATTTTTGATGACAAGTTTCAAGTCTTGGTTTGACTCATCAACAGGTCCCAAATAGCGAAATTGGGTGATTAGAAAAACAAATGAAAAAATGAAAAAAGAAGAAAGAAATGAAAAGTTTAAGAAAAATAGAAAAAAACAATTTTTTTATTTATTAAAAAAATTTAAAAATTTTAAAGAAACAGATTCATTCGAAGCGAATCGAACCTGTATACGCCACGCAGTGGGCTGAAAAATGAAGAAGAAAAAGGAAGAAGAAGAAGCGTTTCGTGTCGCTTCGAATGAATCTGTTTCTTTAAAAATTTTTAAATTTTTTTAATAAATAAAAAAATTGTTTTTTTCTATTTTTCTTAAACTTTTCATTTCTTTCTTCTTTTTTCATTTTTTCATTTGTTTTTCTAATCACCCAATTTCGCTATTTGGGACCTGTTGATGAGTCAAACCAAGACTTGAAACTTGTCATCAAAAATTAATGGGTTGTGTGATGAAATAACAAATTAGAACATTTTTTAGCTTTTGCTATATACCGGAGATATCCCAAAAAATTCTTTCCTGAAGAGAATACTTAATGATCATTAAGTGAATTTTCAGCCAAAGTAGACTTCATAGTTATTCATTCAGGCGTGGGTCTCTGTATTGTTATCGTAAATAATAATTGAAAGCAATAATTATTCCTTACTCCATATATGCAAAACAGACATATTCCCATTAACCATTTTTTTGTTTTTGTCTTTAAAAAAATTTTGCAACACAAATTTCTCACTTTACATCAGAATCACTTTTTCATTTCTTAATTAAATTAATTTCTGTCATCATTAGCATTTCGTAGCAAGTGTGTTAGCGCGCTAAAAGTTAATTAGCCACATAGCTCCCTCCGATATGACTTAATTAAGCCACCGAAATGATCATTATTTATATGTATACCCGTACTCCAGCCTTTCGCCCAATGTAATTACAACTAATCGCTGATATTAAATTTTATCTATAGACATCGGGCATCTATATTAGTACGGCTACGTGTTCCTTATACACGAGCTCTTCAGCTCAGATAAATTGAGATTTTGTGTTTACCTGGTGCCACGATCCGATCAAATTGCAAATTGCAGCAAGCAGTGATTAGTTTGTCTGTAAGTTTCGTTGCCGATAGGATAGGTATACCCTAGACATTGTAATATGAACGTGAAATTATAAATACTATAGGCAACAACTATAAGCAGGGTAGATTTTATGCATACATATATACATACATAGATAAGTGCAACTATCTATATATATATATGTATTGTTATTATTATTGAAATTCCAGCACGTTTGACTATCATCTATCTATTGATCTTTAGTCGTTGTCTAATTGAACATTTGATCAAGTGTGGCGCATCCACCCAGATTCATTGATATCTTCTTTACCGACTACATACTATATACTCTGACTATTATATGATGCTATATTCTGGTGGATGATCATGTCGAAGGTGGATATGATCTTGTCGGATCGTAGACAAAAGAACTGATCGTGTAAAGAGATGATCTTTGCTCCTTCTCACTGTGCTGCTTGCACCATAAGATCTGCGCCCATAGATATGTATGAAGGTAGAACTACTATGTATTGTATTGTTGTCTGTCGGCTTGCACAAGATCAAATCTCTTGATTATGGATTGAAAAACTTATGTCGTGATATTATGGAATTTATATGGAGCAAGAATATTTTGCAGTTTCGAATCATAGCCCCTCCTTAGGTATAATTCGTCAATCACTTCCGTACTGAAAGTTTGATCTTTACTTATTAGGTATTAAATGGTTGCATTTTCATGGTCCTCCTCTAAATCGCTCTAAGCGGTAAACATTTTCATTTGTTTCATACGAAATACAGATTTGCGCAAGAGAATTTCTTTTACCCAGTGTGGATCTAAATTGGATTAGAATTCATAAATGTTGTTGGTGTTATCAGATTTTTGTGAGATATGATGTGACATAGAAAATACATTTGTATGCTATATGAGTTTTTATATTTCAGGACCTATGGTGTATATGTATATAATTTTAGCTTCGAATTCTACTTTTACACTTTAAATGAACCATAAAATTGCAGGTTTCGGCTCGTTTTCGGTCTCACACAAAAGGTTACCTGACAACAAAATAAAAGTACGAAAATACGTGAGTTCAAATTTTCGGCAAGATTTGCATTGAAATGCGTGTAGGTTGTAAAAAGAACTCTTGTACATTTTATTTTGTTTGTTCATATTAAGAATGCATATATGTATAGTCGGGCTAAAAACGAGATTTTTTTTCAAATTTTTTACTTTATTTTTGTGGCGAGTGTTTACGGCGCGTCGTGTATGCAAATTTGATCACCGAAATTACTCTCGCCAAACCCTTAAATTGCTTCATTGCAAATATGTTTAAGATAAGAACTCGTTTTCGAAGGTTTTTTGTATGTGTTTTTTTTTGTTATTAACCATTCTGAAATGTCCTGATAAAAATGAATAATTTTATCAAGGAAGTCTTGGATATTTTTTTCACATACTCCGGAGCGATTTTAATCTAGAAAGGAATCTGTTGAATGGCATATACATATCTTTTTGTAAGACTTTAAATAAATGTGTATATACGAAAGAAAGGTAAGTTTTTGAATTTGTTACGTAATCGCAAATTTTATTCCAATTTTTTCGCATTTTACCGTTAAAAAGGTAATTTAATAAACCATTGCCGATTAGTTTAAAAACTTGATTGTTGCAACTTTTACAGTTTGTGTTGTAAGATGAGTTCACATACTCATAGTACGTACATTTCAGTGTACAGCTTTAACTGAATATTTGTTATTATCATTTGAATAAGAAAAAATTCTTTCTGCTATTTCCTTTGATTCTATCTGAAAGGAAGAAATCTGATCAACCTAGATAAGTTCAATTTCGAAATATCTTTTTTAGGTTAGGTTAGGTTGGAGTTGTGGCTATCGCGTGAACCCCTGCGGTCAGCCTCACTTAGATCATTTGTAGTCCATTGTGATACCACCTTATTGGGACCCTACCTGGAAAAGATACTTCAGATCTAGGGGGTGCGCGGAAACCAGCCATAAGAGTTAACGAACGTTACCAGGTCCCCAAACTCCTTGTCTGCTAGTTCCCCTAATTCACCGAAGAAGTAGCTGTCGAGAACATTTCTCCTACGCTTCGTAAGATTAGGACATTCACACAGCAGGTGCTAAACGCTCTCAACCTCTTCTTCATCCATACAGCTTCTGCAGAAATCATTGTATGGAGCTTGCATGCGCTCTGGATGTTTACCACAAAGGAAGTGCCCTGCAATAACTGCGATAAGGTTACGCGCATCATTATAGTATGTCCTCAGTAGTGATTCAGCCCTCCTAGGACAAACGCAGCTGTTTTGAAATCGCGCATACGGTCAATTCTCCCCATCTGCAATTTGCCAGCTTACAGGCCTGTACGTCTAGAATCCTCTTCACTGGCTCTAGAGGCCGATCTATGGTTTCCTCCTGTAAATAGTCTTACGAAAGTCCTTCCTGGCGAGAGCATCAGCTGCCTCGTTTCCAGGTATCTGACCAGGAACCCAGCAGAGAATAACCCTTGATAGTAACTTGGCTGTCAATACAAATCCTGATAACACGATCACTGGATACAACATAAGTTGTTGCCAGCAGCCTTGCTGCTATGCTAATAGCCAGAACATTGGCTTGGAACACACTACTGTAGTTCGGTATACGGTACGATTCCTGCATTTGAGGGAATGCTGAGTATACCCCGGCTCCCATTCCCACATCCCCTTTCGAACCGTCTGTGAAGACACATATCGGAGTCTTTTACCAGGCAATTATCATCCCATTCCTCTGTAAGGAATGCTAGTTGAGAATATTTTCTCAAAGTCTAGTCTAGGGACGATATAGTCCGTAGCTCTCCGTATACAGTCCCCAGGACAGAACTTCAGTATTCTGCTGTGACCGAAGTCTGCTGTTGTTCAGCAACCTGACTCTCTAAGTATTAGTGTACTTTTTACAGCTACACATTTCCCATGGATGTCAAAGGGTAGGAGTCAGAGTATGATCTCCATTGCTGCTGTTGGTGTTGTACGAAGAGCATCTGTAACACACAGACAGGCAGCTCTATATATTTTTGTAAGACTCTTTAGGTAAAATCGCTGCCTTAGGTGAGGATAAGCCTCACCTGTGTTTATACAGTGCACGATGCGAGGGGTAGGTATGCAGTGCAATGCCCGCCTTCTTGACATGCTCATTCACATTTATCGTCCAACTTAACTTGGAGTCTAGTATCACTACTAAGTATTTGGTTTCAGTTTTAAATTCGAGAGTAGGTAATGCTACGCAGTTTTGGGGGACCGAAAGTCAGAATGATTCTCCCCCGTGTAAAGAGGACTAATTTGGTCTTTGCAATTACTCTAAGCCCAGTTAAATAGATTCTGCAATGCTCTTTGGGTTAATTCGATTATCGTCGATAAGAATTTACTCGAAACCAGGATGACTCAATCAGCAGCATACGTTATAGCTTTTATACCCTCCCTCCGTAAAAAAGATAAAAATCCCTTTAACCAACAATAGCAACAGTCTAGCTACATAAAAGAACTGCTCCTTGTGGAGTATTTCTGGATACCCTCTTGCTAACTTTATTACTGCCAAGTTATTGAGCATTGAGTTAATCCATCTGCATATATAGGATTTGACTCCTACACCAACCAGGGCCTCCTGAATGGCCTCTATTCTAACATTGTTAAAGGCTCCCTCGATATCCAGAAAGGCACCTATAGTGTATTCTTTTCCATCGATTGATTTTTCAGTGGTTTCCACTACGTCATATAGCGCAGTTTTAACCGATTTATTTTTAAGGTATGCGTGCTGTGATCTCGAAATCTCACTTCCTCTGAGCAGGTCTTCCATGGACTCCTCTATCAACCTTTAGAAAAAAACGATGTAAGACTAATGGGTCTGAAGTCCCTGCCTTGAGAGCGAAAATCACTTTAGTTTTCTTCCACATGAATGGGATATGGAAGTGGAATAGGCAGCCCATATAGATCACCACCAGCACTAGAATGTATTGTACTCTCTGAAGCATATAGGAATGATGCTATCTGTTCCAGGTGATTTATAGCGAGCAAAAGCTTGAATTGCCCACTCCATTTTCTTCTTGGTGACTGTATAGCTCCAAGGTTTGGAGTATCTCCATACTCGTTATTGTTGAAGGTGTAGTCTACTAGAGAGTTCCCGGGAAAATGGGTATTCATAAGCAGTTCTAGAGTCTCCTCGCCCGGTTTGGTCGAGGTACCGTCCTCCATTTCCAGGAAAGAGGGAACACTGGGATCCTTGGCTAAGATTTTCCTAAGTTTGGCGAATTCACTTGTGATCTTTATGGATTCGCAGTAGTTCCTCCATGAAGAGATCTTAGCCCTTTTTTTAGTTTTCCTTTATTTCTTAATTTTTTGTTTGATTAACCCGCCTGGGTGAAAGAAATGAAAATATTAAGGAATTGTAAATAAGTTTTCAAAAAACTTAATTCAGAGAAAAGTAAGAAAGATGTTAAAGTAAAAAAAAAAGTAAACATGAGAGTCTTAATGAATAGATGAGGTGGAATAACACTCAGTTTTAAGATCATGTATGAAACAACCACATGGATTAAAGGTACATCATTGAATAAAAAATATAATTTAACTTAAATAAAAACAAAAAAAAAAAACAAAAAAAAAACTTCAATTAACAAATTTACCTAGGTACTAACCGAAATTAATTATTTAAAATTATTTTGGAAGTAAGACGGCTATGTTAGAAAACAGACTATAAATTTATATAACTACGTACCTATCCACTGTAAAATATTTTCAATATTCAATCCAGAGCAAAATTAAAACTTGTAGGTAACGAAGTTAAATCAACCTCATCTGGAAACTTTAAATAAATTTGAAATGACTTTATGTAGGTACATCTTAGTTGCAAATAAAAAAAAAAACACGAAATATATTGAACCTTTACACGAAAACCAAAATATAAACAAATTCCAAGCACCATAACATAAATATAGAAGAAATCTAAATGATATATTATTATTAGTTAAATTTTAATTTCTACGAGTTAAAATATGTTGACTAAATTGCACATTAAAGATGACAGAATATTATGTCTGCTAGCAATTATACTACACAAGCTGTTCATATAATTTGGAAACCTAACCGAAACCGTAGCCTCCAATCTCAAAGCGATCTCAAATCAATACACATCACACGATCAAAATTACGAATATACGTGACTGTGCGAATAGCAGCCTTATCAAAAATTCGGAGAATGTGTACCTTTGACCGAGAAAATTCTGGCTCCATCTTCTTGTCAAGTGGTCCAAGAGTGAAAGATTAGCGGGATTAAAATAATTGCAGTAATTACAAATAAAATAGTGTTTTATTTAAGATATAAATAAAAATAATAAATAAAGTAAGAGATAACCTAGTACAAAAGAATTACATAGAAAAATTTTTTAAATAAAGGAGGCGTTTCATATTGATAGAAACTCGAATAATCATCAGTACGGCTGAGTTTCTTAGCTTAGTTTTCCTTTGGCGTCTATAGCCGTACTGATGATTATTCGAGTTTTCGCCAGTACAAAACGCCTCCTTCATTTAAGATTTTCACCTACTTTATTAATATTTTTTTTTTGCTATGCGAAAAGTGCAAAACTTGCTGTCAAATCGAAAGTGACGAGTAAAAGTGGATGGTGAGCTTTCTAGTATGTTATCACTGTATAGAGATATCCCATAAAGTTCTATTTTTGGACCTCCTCTTTTTTCTCTATTTATAAATGATCTGCCACAGAAAATCAGCCAAGTGCGAGTCGGACTCGCGCACGAAGGGTTCCACTATGTACTTTTTATTTATTTTTTTTTATTTATTTTTTCAAATGAGAATAAGCGTCACTTAAAAAAATAATTGTCATTTGAAAAAAAAAATAATGTCATTTAAAAAAATGATGTCTACTAATGATAATAATAATAAATGAGAATAAAACGAGGAAAAAAACACCGAGAAAATCACGTTTCTTGTATGGGTGTCCCCTTTAATTTTTATTTTATTTTTATTATTTGTTGTTATAGTGGCAATAGAAAATTCCAACTGTCTACCTATTACGGTTTATGAGATACAGAAGGACGGACAGGCAGCCATTGGAGCCATAGTAATAGGGTTCCCGTTTTTACCCTTTGCGTACGGAACCCTAAAAATGAATTTTTGTAAAAAAAAAAAGAATTAAAAAATGACACATCATCTACACCATTTAATGCGGAAACCTTCCTATAGTACTGCGGTGCTAAACTAAGCGACTTACAGCGCTGGACAAGTGGTGCCCATTTGATGGAATTTTACTGCAGGATGACACCCCCCCCCCCCCCCTAATAAAAGTGCTGGGATTTGTCCTTGCTGAAAACACGTCTTTAAAAAAAAAATTGTTTAATATCGGTATGACCTGAATAGGTTATGAGATAATAACTGTTTAATGGCTACAGTTAAGACATAGGTGTAATAGGTCAAATTATAAAGAAGAGAGTCTATAGTTTAAGGTTTTTTTACAGGGTGTCCCGTACATACCGCATTTCCTTTATACACCGGCTTCCTCACTCAATTTCGAGATAAAAGTTGTATGGGAGGAGAGTCGGAAAATGCACGGTGGGGGCGGTAGGGGGATTTTGTGATTTTTGTTCTTTCTATCCTACTATCCTAATACCATGTAATTTTCGTGTAACTTTCTTGTTATACACCCTATGAAGGTGACTTGCATCTCAGGTGATAGTAAACACTCTACGGTTTCCAACAAATGTCCAACCACCTCTCTATTCCTTTTCCGTCGGCAGTTATAGGACGTCAAAATCAAAAAATTAGAAAATTTTACAATTTCCTTTTCAATTTCAACGATTTTCCCGCCAAAATGCATGATAACTATACACTTTTATGACAAGATTTAAAGACCCTAGAATGTTACCTTTAATTTGACTATGCGCATGTACCTACCTAAATGCTACCGTTTTTTAGATATTCCCATTTTTATGATGCATAATTTCATTAATTTTGCTAATAACAATAGAAATCGCGTCTAATTTATGCAATTCCACGGTACGTGTTCATAGTCAAATTAAAGATAACATTCCGGGGTCTCTAAATCTTGAAAATAAACTGTATATTTATCATGTATTTTGGGGGGAAAATCGGTAAAATTTGAAAAAAATAGGATGTTTTTTCCAATTTTTGGACTTTGACGTATACTACAACTTAAGATTGAAGGTGACAGTAGGGCTGGTTGGACATTCATTGCAAAGCTTAGATGGTTTGCTACCACCTGAAATAAATCTCGCCTTGATAGGGTGTATATCAAGAAATTTACAAGTGGTAAAAGTGGAAACAGTACTAAAAATCGTAAACCCCCCTACCGCCCACACCGTGCATTTTCCGGCTCTCCTACCATACAATTTATTTCTCGAAATTGAGTGAGTAATCCGGGGTATAAAGGAAATGCGGTAAGTATGCAAAAAAAAATAGAGGTCAAAGCAAAAAAAGAGGTAACAAAATCCGAAATTTTTAGTTTAGACCACAATATCTCTTGAGAGGAGAATAGTACGAGTCTGATTGAGCAGTAGTTGGAAAGGTCACAAAGTTCTACATTTAATCAACTTTCGACGGTAACCGTATACCTTGTACTTTTTCATATACAGGATATTTTGTGAAAACCTAGCATATTTTCTTAATTACCCTATAACTACGAAACGGTTGATATGACCCCTCCCCCCTCCTCCCACCCTCATGCAATTTTTTGTTTGGTTAGGTGAATACTATCACCTCTCGTTCTATTATGGATACCTTAGAGAAAACACACTGTATTCAGCTAAGTACAAGTATAAGGCCTTATTACTATTGGAAGTATAAATAAATGTTAAATGTAACCTTTATTCATATTATAAGGATGATCCTCAAATGGTTAAATAAGATTCACACCGATTCACACTTATTACTTCATTTAAAGACCACAAACAAAAAAAAAACGAAATTTTCTAATTATTCCCATTTTCTACATCTGCTCTGCAATCTTTCTATTTCTTTGTTAGGAATTACAGCTCGTGCTTGAAATTGCGTATTTCTCCTGTTAATTAGTCGTAGAACATGGATACAAAAAAAAAAAAGAAAAAAAAAACAATTTTATTTACCTCCTGAGAGGTGCCAATTAAACTGAATATTTACTCATCTCGGCTCCGCCCTTATTGCACCTATTATGCTACTACCTTACGCATATATCGTGACTATGCGACAACAACGATGGCACATCGATTGCAGCAGCAACAACAGCATCCAACATCCACCAGAATGGGTTCTAGACACGTAAGCAAAGCAAAAAAGGGCAAACACTTATTGCGCTTTGATACAAAATATTATAAAGCCTGTAATCTAAGTACAGGGAATGTGAGGAGATTATTAATTAATTAAATTGAGGAAAATTGATTCCTTAAGGGCTTCCTGCAAGTTCGCGGTAAGCTCAATTATCGGTCAATTAACCGCCACGTCGCGGCGCATCCATCAGTAGATATTCTACATACATCTTTCTACCAAAGATAATATAGAGAAGATCACAAAATCATAGTGAGTGCCTTGGATGAACTGGTTCGAATCGTGGAGTGCTGGGTTATAGTATAGTGAAGAAAACACCAAGTATTGACCATAAGATTGCATAATAATGTTGGAGGCTCTTATGGTATGCAGTGCACTATTGAAATGGTAGATATGTAGGTATATAGATAGATATATAAGAAGATTTTTGCGGACCTGAACTGTATTCGGTTAGGAGAATAGTTGTTAACCTCCAGCCAATATATGTATATTGGTAGCTTTTTGCTGTAAAGTTCTTCCGCATACAAATTCCTCCCTATAGCTCTGTTAGTACATATGTATCTACTATGTAAGTAAGTATACATATATACTACTCAGGATTCAGGAGGAATAATTAGATGTCAGTCTTGTTTGCATAACCACTATATGTACCTACGTATGCGCTGGCCTGAACTGTAGTGAAAAGCATGCAATTTCCATCCGTACTTGATAATGACTTTAAGTGATGCTCTCAGGTATACATAACAGGAGTTGATCGTTTACTTAAAGAGTTCAAGAGGTGGCATTTGCATAGTTCTGCAACTTTCTTGCACTACTGGAATTTTATTGATTGATTTTGGCAAGATATGCAATTTACATATTTTCCTTAAGTTAAATAAGAACAGGTAAGAGATAAAAGTTGACAGAAAGAGAGAACAAATTTGTAATCATAAAGAATGATAAAACAAAAATAAAACCCCCGCGTGTCAATGACCTACCGTGATTGATAGATGTCTGAGCGTCCAATAAACCGCAGGGTATTAAAAAATGTTCTTAAAGATATGCCAGAAATCTTGAATTTTTATTACCAACTACCTACCTACTATATATATATGTACTTATAATATACAATACGGCCAGGCTTATACAACCAACGATATCAGTAGATTCTCTCTTAACTTGGTGGCTATATAGTCTGGGAATATACGATCCAAAATGTGAGTATAACTTTTAAGTCACGTCTGCGCACGTTCAGTCGTAATAACTTAATCGTAATTTGATTTACGCAAATGCACCCTACGCATGAATATATCTATACTTATAAACTCCTGTATAATACATGCACAGTTAAATGTAAATCTAGGCAGCAGCGCACAGCGGCAGCAGTCTATTCAAGGTAACTTACTACCATCCAGCCTTCCTGTCTCTAACATGGAACAACACCTCTTCTTATATACCTTTCTATATACCTATATAATGCCTAACGAGAAGGGATCATTTTAAGATTGTCCTGCTCTCGGGGCGAATTCGATAATCCAAAGAGATTCCACCAAGGCTAGGAGGCATTTGCAAATAGGAATTAGTGGCTATTAATGTCATGGCAAGGAGGAGTTTTATTGTGTTGTAAATATTGAATAAGTTTTGCGCGTATATCGTTCGCGTATTTCTATGTTTTATGGTCCTGTTTATGTTCGTAGACGGCCAGTTTTTCTTTATGACCGAGATATATGTATGGTCTACTATATCTTGTTCGGAATCATTTGATTTTAATGACGAATCTGTATTCCCATATAATCTGTACACATAGATGTATGAGCCTAGGCCTAGCCTTATATAAAGTGGACATTACACTTTCTGACCTAGGGGGCTTGCCATAGAACTGCGGGGTGTAAATCATAGTTCCATATTGGTGAATATATGTATGTACATATGTATGTAAATTTACAGTGGAAATTCTGCAAATATGTTATTGACGGTTGGGACTGCATCAGTAAAACAAAACCTCGTTTAATGTCGCCAATGGCATTTTCTTGTAATTAATATCATCATTAAGAGTTTGGGATTTCATTTTAATTAATTAAAATAAATAGCTGCTTTAGCTGCATTTATATACTGCGATAATAGACACAGACAGCATACACACCATTTACTGCAGTCTCTTAGAGAATCCCATAAACTCTTAAATAGATAGAAAAATTAAAAGGAAACTGGCCGTTATGAATCTCTTTCGATCAGATGTTTACCCACTAGTTGAATTTTAAAACTTGACCAGGGCAATTCACTAAGCCCCATTTTTCTTGTTAATTTATTATTAGTGTTATGTTTTGTGATTTATATTTATCTTTGTGTTAAAAACATTAATGTTTCAACAGATGTAAGCTAAAACAGCCCGTAAGTAAACAATAGACGCAGCATTTACATTATAATAGCAAAGTTAATATACATAGGTACTTGTATAGATTTATGACGGTGCTTCTGAGGACGGCAACGATATTTGCCGAAACGTTAGGCCAATAAAAGGACTACACATGATTAATTAGTTTTTTATTAATCGTTGACTGCTACACCCGAGAAACTAAAAAACATCAGTTTATATAAAACACAACAGTCGAGTATCACAAGAATCGATAATAGTTAGGATCAGGGTATTTCCTCAATTCCTCAATGTTTTTTTTAATTTAGTGAACGAGTTTGTGGGATAAAAAGACTTGTTCAATTGAAGAATTTCTGCAGTTGTTCAAATTTAAGTTTTAGTAACTATATAAGTAGTGTTATTACAGCTCATGTTCATTATAAAACTTTGTCTTAATCTTGTGTAGATAGCTCTAAGCTATCACGTTGTAGCTGTTATACTTATATAGGAGAACGCAGGGTAAGACAGGCAAGTACGGGATTTTCTTAAAAATGACAAGAGAAAAGTTATAAGACTAATAATATTATACCATAGATGAAAATAAAACTAAAATAAAATGAAAGCCCAAAGTTTTCTATATGACAACATCAAGAAGGTGTTGCCCGATTTAGTTCATTTTTGTATGTTTTTTTTTTTACTATTTTTATGAAAGCGGTTTCAGCTCTCAACATCGACGCGTTCTCAAGCAATATCTTAAGTTGGGTCACGCAATCCTCAAGAAGACCGACTGGTCTGCTAATATACAGTTGCACGTCGTCAGCGTACATATGAATCCTCACATCTTTCAGTACGCTTGGAAGATCATTTATATAGGTACTGAAGACCAGTGGGCCGAGGATTGATCCTTGGGGTACTCCACATGTTAATGGTAAATAGGATGAAAGAGAATCATTTATTTTTACACGCTGGCTGCGCCCCAACAAGAAATTGCGGATCATGTAGATGGCTGACGTACTAAAGCAAAAGCTGGTCGACAGTGGAAACTTTTAAGACTGCAGTCTCACAGCTATGTGAAGAGCGAAAACCAGACTGCCAACATGACAAGAGATTATTATTCTTGATGTATTCAAGCAAATGACCGTACATAAGCTTTTCCAATACTTTTGATAAAAAGCATAGCAGACTAATTGGACGAAAATCGGACGGTTGTGTTGGAGGATGCTTTTTTGGAATGGCAAATACCGTGGCGATTTTCCAACTGCTGGGGAAATATGACGGTGCTATGGATGAATTAATGACATGTAGGACATATTTGTTGATTACTTGTAATAATAGTCTGGTCCTGTGGCGTCGGATTTTATGGAGCATATCGATTGAATAAACTCATCGAAGCAAACCCCGCGGAAAGAAAAAGAATCAGACATATTTGGATGTAAAGTACTGTTGTTTCGTCCTAAGGAAAACGATTCCTCGCAATGAGCATAACAAGTATTACAGCTGATGGAGGTGAAGTAAGCATTTAATTCATCTGGGTTAGAGCTGCAGCTAATTTGGTCCTTGCCACATACTACTGTCTCTTTCAGATCTTGCCAAAGAACCTTTGGTCGAAGATTAGGGTTAAGCTTCATCTTATAGTAACGACGTTTTGCCTTCCTTATAGCAACATTGGTACGATTTCGAGCAACCTTATAAAGTGAGCGGGCTGTTCGGTTCGTAGAGATCGATAACGTTTGTATAAATATTCGCTTTCTGCAATAAGGGATCGCACTGTGGGAGAGAACCAAGGACAGCCAATAATGAGTATTGTTTTTGTCTTTAGCGGGACATATTTTTCGAACAGGTATGAGATCAATGAGGCTAGAATAGCTATTTTACCATTCACCTTAATGCAGTGAAAGATGTCATCCCACGGCAAAAGAAGGCATTCGCTAAAAAGGGACTCTACATCAATACTCCCATAGTGACGGTATGAGACATGTTTATAACGAGGTATCACATCCACCCTGAAAGCATAATTAAAGAATATAATATCATGGTCAATTGTGCTGAATGGAAGGAGCTGATTTTGAAGATTGACTTTATCCCTATCCGAAACAATTAAAAGATCAAGAGTCGTAGGGTTTGATATATGAAAAAAAGTAGGCGAAGTATTCACAATATTGAGATGTAGAGATTGAATAAGATGAGCAAATTGGTCTGTTAATACTCTGCGGTGAAGTAGATTTATGTTGAAGTCGCCACCAATTACTACACTTTAATAATGTTGGGTGGATAACGTGTGATAACGTATTCTCTAACTCGCGGACTGACTGCATCATCACTAAACTGGTTAGGTGAAAGATATACCGAGGTTAAGACACATTTACCGTTATTGGAGCTAACTTCGATGCACACAGATTCACACGGCATGGCTACACCCCCGCCAATACGATCCCACCGATCGCTGCGAAATACGTTAAAAGTTAAAACCAGGATTGGAAACTTGAGATGATGGGATTGCAGCATTCATTCATGTCTCACTTACAAAAATTGCATATGCATATCGGAGTCTGTAAAAATGAATCGCAAATTGTCGATCTTGTTACGAATGCTTCTTGCATTCACAGTACATATATTTAAACCCGAAAATTGGTTTCCTAGTACTTTCAATACAGTTCTTACCTGGTCCATACTCGAGAAATTATCCATACTCATAGACGTGCAAAAGACCGCTGGTGCACTCAGACCCATAATTTCGCAACAGTACAATCATCGCAGAATGAAAACTAGAATTAAGTATCCACAAGAGAAATCACAAATTAGTAGAAAAGAAAAACAAAGTTTGAAACATATTCAGAATTCAATTAAAGAAATTTCAGTAAGAACATTACAGGAAAGTAAGAGTAGCATGTAATTTCATTATCTCGTTAGCTCAGTAGTAAGAGCAGGCGCCCGGAAAGCGGCAGGTCCCGGCTTCAAAACCCCTACGAGACGTCTGTTTTTTGCATTGTATTTAGTAATTTAATTTAGAAGTAAAAATAAAAAGTTTTTCTATGAGCTATTGCTCAGCCAGATGTTCTCACAAAATATAGGATTGGCCCTCAACCTTCTCTACCAGATTCATGTAGTTCATCTAGATGGTGTCAACCAAGGAATCTGTAAGTAGACAATAGAGAGAGAGGGGGGCAGATAGTGACATATATAAAATTAAATCATATTATGTTCACTGCTTCATAGCTCGTGCGTCCTATTTAGTGTCACTCGGCACACTAAATGAGACAAGTTGCAATGCAGGGTGTAAAGTAGTGTCAACTAAATGTTGAGTATTTTTACGAAGCTATCCACTGGGACATCCCTGTATAGAAAGTATACGATCTATGCTTATACTCTGCTAATACCGCACACTCCTACCAATAGGGTTATATGCTCTTTAGCTATCTGTAAGTATAATAGTAATTATTATTATTATTATAAGTAGGGGATGGAGATCTAAATTCTAAGCCCTGCGATCTAAAAGATTTTTTGTGCTATGGCCTTTCTGTGCTAAGTCCAGTACACGTTCGCTCGCCTTATTTTAGGAAGGTTATTATACCTTAATAGGTTCAGTTCACTGGACGTCCGATGGGGCTACGCATGCCTTATGCAGACATTGGAAAGCTAGTCCTGGGCATTTGCAGAGTAGGTACGTGCTATACGAATTCTATCTCTTCGTTGCAGAACTGGCAGTTATCTTTTATAGTTTTGCCCATTTTCTTAAGCATAGCATTTAAGTGGGCAATGGCCAGTCACAGCTTACCACAGTTGTTGATTTTTTTTTTTAAACTCTTTGTATCGGAAGTTAATGAACTTCCTCACATATCTTAGTCTAGGATGTCTCTCCCATTGTAGCTGAGTTAACTGTTAATATAAAGTATATATGTGTGGTTCTTGTAGTTCTTGAAATCCAAAGCAAGGCAATTTAAAATGATTTAATCTGTAAGCAAACTCATAAAAAAGATGTAAATCGGCTAGAAGGTGGTAATATGAATTCTTCTAATAAAAATAAAAAAAAAAAAACTCAAATTCATACAGTTTCATTTTATAATTCTCTTTCTATATATTCAATTTAGATACAAACAAGCTTAGTTTCATGTTATGCAAATTTTTGTTTTGTTCTTTTATTGCTATACTCCTGTTAAAGATGTCAATCATTCTAAATACATTCCATAATCATCAAAATGCCATAGAAATATGGAAATTGAAGACCATTAAAGTCACTGTCCATCCTGATCAAAACGAAAGTATTTTACATATCCAAAGTCAAAACCATTTACGCCATGATATAAAATAAAAATAAATAAAAATTCTTATCTGCCGTCATAAAATAACAGATTCCATCCGGAAATACTTCATCATTGACAACTTAATCGCGTATGATGCAATCCATGTCCTGACTAACTAACCATTTACTTGCCATAAAATACTTAACGTGTAGAACTAGACCGATCACATGTCATCCAGTTCTCTGAAGATCATCAATTTCCTTCATATGTGGACATACATTTGAATAATAATTAGAACTCAGAGGAAAGAGAAAACTTCGATATAAGCTAGAAGCTACCACTGAACCCATAGAACTAGTAGCCAGATATGCATTAACAACAGTAGCACGATCACTGGCCACGATCATCGTTTAACATAATCCAGTTCACCTGTTTTTAAATGATCATGATTCCCCTATAGCCTGTGCAAAGAATTTCACTGGATATACCTATAAAGGTTGGATACGTTTTACTACGTGCACGTTATTGCCTAGGCTATATATATATATGTAATATATATAGGGAACGTAATCATCCCTGGAATCATAATTGATCTCATGCTGCGGTATTACAATTTGAAAATGATCGTTTGCCACATCGGATGTACTAGTTATATTTGTATATATCTATATAGTTCCACCAATAAGAATATGCCTTTAGCTATACATCATGCATGTATGTACATGTGTATGCTCAGCCTCTAACAACCTTCTACTGATTTCTTTCATGATTTTCTTTTTCTTGTACCGATGCCAAGTACAGGAGTTCTAAACATTCCATGGCACACACGGAAACGGAAAGTGATCCCACCACTAAATCACTGGTAAGAAAAAGTGAAAATAAAAAGACGACGTTTGTCATGATTTGCACTTGTTTTTGGTTTTGTTTTAGATTTTTTTTATAGATAGTTTTTTTTTCTTTTACATCATCTTGGTTGAAATGAATTTGAATTTACGATGTGGTTTCGGGTTCGATTACTCCGAGACTTGATCACAAAGAGTATGTATGTATGTGGCATTTAAAATCATGGAATTAGCTAATTTCGTTTTTCTAGAGATAGATTGATCATCATCCTTTTTTAGTCTTTCATGGGATATGCCATATGTGACTAGACAAGTAATTCATAGGTAATGCTCTGTGATAACTAAATTATAAATTTGGAAACGCTAGAGATTTTTGGAAACAGTAAATCTAGCAATACAAAAGTCTCGAAGACAAATTCCATAAATACAAACTATTAGAAATTAACTTTTTTCAAAAGAGTTAGATATGTTATTATAGATTTCAAAGTCTACAATCCTGGAATCCAAAATCCCGGGAATCTTAGTTTCAGAGTACAAAATTATGCAAAATTTTGGAAAAGTCGATACTTATCTTTTCGAGATTTCAGTATTTTGCGAGCTTTTTATTCCGGTATTCTATTTTCCATGAATTTAAAACTTTATAATAACTAATCCAGAATTTTGAATTCCGTGATATCGATTTCAGGCGATTTTTATTATTGGATGAATGAAATTTATTTCTAAATCCAACACTTCAAGTTCCCCGAAAATATTAAAAAGAAAAATTTCGGAGCACAAGTCCCGTAGTAGAAAATCCCGGTGAATAATAAAGAAAATTTTGTGATTTTCTCAAAACGTCGAAGAAATTCCGGCTTCAAAATGCGGAATACTTAGTTCAGAATGACGGATAAAGTTTTATCTTCCAGTAAATTAAATGCCAAATTTTGAGTTATCTGCCAGAGTCTGAATTCGGTAAAATTAATATACATATATGAAATCAATTGCTCAGGACACAAATTCTAGAAAAATTAATGGAACCGGGAAACTAAGTGGTTACGTTTTTTTTAAAGGATTAAATTATTTTTCAATGAATTTAAAATCCCAAAATTCGTACCAAACTTCATAAAAATGTGCATAAATTCGTTGGATTTTTGCTATTCCAACATTCAAAATTTTACATTTCGGGATTTTGTGTTCCAGTATTTTGTATTCCGAGAATTTGTATTCCGCGAATTTGTGTTCCGGGATTTTGTATTTCGGGATTTTGTGTTCTGATATTTTGTTTTCTAGGATTTTGTATTCCAAAAGTTTTTATTCCAGGATTCTGTATTCCAGGACTTTGTATTGCGGGATTTTGTATTTCGTTATCTTGCATTCAGAGATTTTGTATTCCGGAATTTTGTATTTTGGTATTTTGTATTTGTATTTCTTCATCCGATATTAAATTATTAATATTCCACGATTATGGATTTCAAGATATTCTTTTCCGAGAATTTGTTTTACGAGATAACATTTGTCAGGATTTTGTAATTGATATTTTCGAAATTCCGGTTTTCGTATCGTCTATGGGAAGAAACAAGTTTTTATCAACAGATCGTTTTTTATTCACCAACTTCTTTGGTAAATTAAGGTGAGTTCTTCTTCTAACCTTTTTATCAGCAAAACTTCCGAAAATTTTCAAAAGTATAACTATTAGAGTGCAGTGCATTCATTTTTATAAAAACACATGTAAATTCAAAACATTGAAAAGTATGATATTATATTTTATTTCGGGATTTCCAAATCTGTCATTTTCGATAACGGAATTCTTATTTCGTGACTTTGATTTCGGGATTTTTATTGCAAGATTCTGCTTTCGGAATTTTCATTTCGGGATTTAGATTTCGGGATTTTGTTTTCGGGATTTTAATTTCGAAATTATCTAATTCAGTATTCCATATTCAATCTGGATAAATCTTTGCTTATTACTATCTTGATGATCTTTAGCTATATCAAGCAAAAGGATCCTTCTTAAATTACTATTTTGCGTGTGTCTAATATAAGCAAGCTTAAGTAAGATAATTCGCCTCCTTTCTCATTATTGTGATCAAATCAATATACATATTCTGTAATGTTATCTGCAATATGAGGACCATAAAAATGGCTCATTCAGTGATTAACCAGTCTACTAAACTTGTTCATGGAATATTTTTTTTTTTTCAGCGTGCGTAAAGATTTGATTCTATGCTCCCAAAATTTTACTTATGCATGGCCGGATTCAGGGGAGAATTACAAGGATTGAAGCTTCGGGGCCTGCACAGGAGAGAAGTCTTCAGAATATGATCTTTGGATTTTTTTTTTAGACAAAAATAATGACACCCGTTCTGATAAAGAAAAAACAATGTTTATATTCATGAGGTACTTTTTTTTTAAAAGCATATTCCTGAAAAAATGAACGGAATACGCAAAACATGATGAATTCTCTATAATACCTAGAATATGATATTCTTTGCGGAGTATGTACCATATCACACATATAATGCGCAATGTTAGTGTTGGGCGTTTACGCTGACAGTATATACTTTTACAATAATACAATAATTGTTCCATATATAGAAAAATTCATGCCAAAGGAAAGATTTTTACCCGTCTTACCCTATAGCGGCCATACTGGTGAAGCCACAGCGAACGCTTCACTTAAATTTTTAGTTGAACATCAAATTGACATTCTCGATTGTCGAGGACAATCATACGATAATGCTGCAAATACAAAGGGATGCAAGTTTTAATTCTAGAGAAAAATAATTTATCAGTGTTTGTTCCATATTGTAGTCATTCTCTTAATTTGGTTGGAATGGCAGCTGCTAACTCTTGCACATCATCTGCTCAATTCTTCGATTTCGTTCAGAATTTATATATACTTTTTACAACAAGTACAGAACCATATAGAATTCTGACCCAGAAATATCAGAAATAAAATCTGTAAGTACATTAAAAAACATAAAAAAAATTGTTTCTTTCTCAGTGATATACACAAGAAAAGTTTCAGAAGAAATGCTACAACTCAGATTAAATCTTAAGAGTTGTCTAACTGCAACTCATGCCCAAACTTTTAAGATTTAATGTGAGTTCTAGCATTTCTTATTTTGCAATGAAACTTTTCTTGTGTATATCACTGAGAGAAAAAAAATATTTTTTACTTTTTAGTACAATTTATTTACGAAAGTTATTTATTTCAAAAGTCCTTTTTATTTTTTACTTTTTAATCATAAATTCTATACACTCTCTTCACTCACGAACTAGACTTTCGAATCTCGAGTTTCGACTTTCGAATCTCGAATTTCGACCATCGCTCTCGAATCTCCACTCTCGACTTTCGACTCTCGAATCTCACACATGGCCCAAATTGGACAACCTCAAGGGTCGTAGTTACCACCCCCATCGCAAAGCCCCCCAAAACGTAAGAAAATTTTAGCCCATCGGAAAACTCCCCATTCACTCATTCTAAATGAAAAAATCCCATGTAAATCCATCCACATTTACTACCCTAAAACTCTTTCGTCACGCACGGCACTCTGGGGCGTTCAGGCGCTCAGACATAAAGTTTTTTAGTGAGCGGTTTGTGAGTTGATAAAAGTTATTCAAAAAGAACAAAAAACTTAGCGGTACTCACTAGTCTTATTCAGTTGAAGCCACGAAACCGATTGTCGACGACTATTCCGAAATTAAGAATGCTCTAATCATCATTTCGTGATTAATAAAACAAAAAATCTTTTGGGAAAGATGAGTAGACTCGAAACCACTTTATTTGCCGCCATTTTTTGAAACGATATTTTGGAGCGATTCAATGCTACGAACAAGCTGGTGCAAGATCCAGAAAAGATTCTTGAATCTGCGATGCGTACATTAGAACCATTGTTAACCTATTGTCAAAAGAAAAATTTAGAGTGTCAGGTCTTATCCCGGTGGTCGATCAACTATATCATATATTTCTCTGACTGAAAGATCACGATTTTGATTTCTTAATCATTGGGGGGAAATGGAAATTGCAAATTTATACGCTGCAGCGGAGGAATTGGACAAAATTTACAAAGAAGCTTTAGAAGAATAGTCTTGGTAATGAGTTCGTCGAATTCGTATCATTGATCGTTTTGTACAAAAACGATTATCAAAAAAGATCAATCTAAGGAATTTTTCTATTATCAAATACTTGAAAATCATAATTTCAGAGCTACATTTTCAAACGTTGAAAATGTACTTGGTGTTGATGGTGTCGAACTGCACTGGAGATTGTTCATTTATGAAAATAAAAATTATAAAAAACAAGATTCGAACTACGATGACACGAAACCATTTGCCAAAGTTATCCATACTTAGTATTGAAAGTGATTTACTCCGAGAGCTGGATTTCACCCAAATTATTTATGCTTCTATTCGTCTAGTAATATTATTTCTTTGTGTCTATTTCTTGTATTTTACAAGAACTTCATATATTCATTAAAAACCTTTTTTTTGCTTATTTAAATTATTGAAAAACTGTGAAAAATAATTTTTTCTTCTGGTTTCAAAATTAATCGTAGTCTCTACTTCTTCGTTAACCTAGGTCTTCCAAACCATTAAAATCCGGCCCTGTATTGTGCTCAGGCAGTATCCAGAGTGAAAACCCAAAATTTTGTATGGCAACACCTAGCAAGAGTTGCCCGATTGGTTCCATTTTCTAACCTTTTTTTAAAAAAAACATATGTGCAATATTTCAGCTCTCCACGTATATCGGCTCTCGAGTTATCAAGGGGACAAACGAACGGACGGACGGACGGACGGACAAAAAGTTCCTTGTGGTTTTACGTGAGCACCTGCCAAGTATGACTTAATCCCACGGCATTCTTCATGCTGGGATTGTTATCGACAATCAACGTCCTTATGTGCGAAACAACGAGTTCCAGTGTGCCAATAGAGCAAGACATGACATCAACTTACTGGTAGAAGCGAGACCTATCCATCCAATCTCTGGTCACGGCACCCTAATACCACAACCACTACGATGCTCCCATAAAGGGGCCATCCCAAGTTGAGGTGGTTAAACCTTGTCATCCACGGCTCCTCAACCCCGTAGTACCAAATTAGCCAATGTCGGGCCGCCCATTTGGTATAGCTTTCGTAAAGCATGATCAACGGACCATGAATGCTCCCAGTTTCATATCTTCATGCAAAATATTCTTTTTTAAACGGTACTGGTAACTCCGTTCGGGCCTAGATCTTATTTGCAACGTCTAAAAGAGTTGTACTTGGACTATACAGGTTATACAACTCTTATGGGCGCTGTCAGGGGGGACCACGTGAAGGTTAAGATATGCCCAATTCAGTCTGGATAGGCTTCGAGATTCACCATTTGGATCTTATAGCTGACCATGCATACTAACCATATAAGCACAACTAACATACATACCTGATTTCTATTTTTTATCAACTTATTCATCAACTAAGACATCCTTTCGCCTCTCTTTCTCCTCTCACACACTATGTCTGAGATTTTATTATTCTGGCTATTATGAGTACATACTTTCTTGCAACATGACCCTCGGCTAGCCACACCTGCCGTACTACAGTACCCACTTAGCCAAAAATCTCAATTTTAATTTCACTAAGGTAAAGTTACCCCGGCATGAGAAGTACCAATTCGTACCCATAGAACTCAGCTAACTATACCACACTACTGTACGTACTCTCTTGGGAGATGCCAAAGCGATCTACAAAACACCAAAACACCACAACAAACCAACCAACAAATTCCTTCCATCAATTATGCATGCTTTCCTCTTATACAGCTTTCATCTTGCTCAGCATTGCGCTTCACAGACTACTTCCCCCCCCCCCCCCCCCCGACGGACAGACAGACGGACATGCAAAAATCAAAAAACGTGGGTGTCCAATAAATTTTTCTCTACAACAAAACCCTCGAGAAATACTTCCCAATCCAAGCCATGAAACAGATCTCTATATGTGTGCGTGCGAGTCCGTTCTCTAAAAATGTTCTATATTGATACATATGGAAAAGTGCCAGACATTGACTTTCTACCTATATGCTATGGAAGCTAAACTACTGTCCATGCAGGAAAATAGTCTTCCAGTAAGTTTGGCTCCTTACCTTACACTTACTATATATTTTACCGAACAAAATAATAAAATTCTTTAATTAAAAAGTATTCTCACCATTTTATGTTTAATAACTCTCAGCTGCGTAATAGTCGCAATAGTGTATGTGCGGCTGGAGTCCAAATCTGTAGGCAGACTGATTCGAATTTCATCAGACCACGACACACACTGGCAGTTACCTTGCAAACAATTAGACGAAATTCCGTCGTAGCGAAGTAACGAAGTTACCTAGGAAACTACTCATGTCAATTCGTTAAAGCAAATATTTTCTATTCATAAAATTGTTCTTCGCGGGCATTCCAAGTTGAGATTTGCTTGAGTGAAGTGCAAAGTAAAGTTTTACTACGGTGAATATTTATTATTTATTTATTCGATATCATATTTACTTGCTATTCGCGAAACGCTTTGCAAGAGAAGTCCATACCGAATCGTACTGTTAAAAAAAAATTCAATCCAAAACGAACTACTAACACATACAAGAACTTCGAAAGAAAGTCGAGCTAGCGAGCCACTGTCGGGTCGTCAATACGATTCGATATCGTGTTTCGTTTTTTTCTCCTGCAATTCACAAGCACGTCGTAAGTAAATTCGATTTCGAAGCTTAACTTCTTTAAATTCGGTTCGATTTTGAACCGCAATATTTGCAGGGTATTACTCAGCTCAGAGTTCTTGTTTGAGGAATCGTAGTCATTTGGTTAAGATAAATTATTATACTCTATGTGAATTCTATAGGGTATACTAAGTTTGTCATTCCGTTTGTAACATCTAGAAATAATGATGGTGGTGCCAAATGGATTGAAGATCCAACCATAATATTAAAAGTAATTTTGATTTTTACATGTCCGTCCGTGTGTACGTCCTCACGATAACTATAGAGCGTGCTGAAATTTCGCACACGCGTTAAAAAAAAAAAAAGTAAATTTACGTTCGAAAATGGAACCAATCGGGCAACTCCTTCGTAGGGTTGCGATACAAAAATATCTCTTTCTACTATATTTTTGGATACTGCCTGAGAGCCCGTCAACGTAGAGAGCTGAAATTTTGGTACATGGTGTTTTCATAGTAATATAGTAAATAAAGTTTCAAAAATCGGGCAACTCTTCTTGGTGTTGCCATATAATTTTATTTGGGTTTTTTACATATTCTATGAACACGATCAGTCCTAGACGTTCTTATTGTACCGAAAAGTTCATCAGAATATGAAATCCTATAAAATTTGTTATAATTATTTGTGCTGTTCGACGGACCGTTCTAGAAATATATGCGAAAAACCCCTTCAAAAATCAAACTTGCATAGATGGGTATACGACCAATTCATTTTCACTTGTATTAAATAATTTTGTTAGGAAAGTTATAAAAATTTTATTTCGGTTCTGAAGATGCTTGCTTGCATAAGATTATCAGAACACAATTTTTCTGTATGAATAGTAATTTAGGGCGGAGGAGCTATTCAAATCAAACTTTTGTCAGTTTTACATAAGACCACTGCAAATATTTTATAATGTTAGGACTCAATTGGGGCTCTTATGTGGTAGTGAGGGAGTTTGTTTTATGGCTTGGGAAGTATTTCTCGAGGGTTTTGTCTACAATCATTATTTCTATGTCTTACAAATGGAATAAGAAACTTAATATACCTACTCTAGGGCACGCTACAGAGAAGAAGATATTCTCATTAAATTTTGACACATGAGCTGCACTGACATGTATAACATAGACCGTTGACACAACTGAAATCGTTTACAATATCAGGGGATCACTTTTTTATAGTTGTCTCTTTTTGGTTTAACGACTAGATTCCAATGAACTTCAAATAATAAATTCTATACAAAATCCATCATAGTCCAGTTTCAGTTCAGTGGTTTTCAAAATGAATATATTAGAATAGAAATAGATGGCAATATAATATTTGTAATTCTTTCTCTGTCCCCCATAGGGATAGGGATAGGGATAGGCAGATAAAAATTGCTTCATTTTATTTCCTTAGAAATCGAGTTTAAGGAATATTTGATATTATACGAGATAAGCTTCCAATAAAAATAATAAATTTGAATATATTTGGAATTTGTTGAGCTTGTAATAGGAATGTTAAAGCGACAATGAAGTTTGAATTAAGATAGTTTTCACACCCATTACAACAAAAGTGGACCCATATGAAATAGAAGATCAAGCAGTCTATGTTATACATGTCAGTGGTGAGCTGCGACGAAATTTCGCCCACTAATATATATACCCAGTAAGACAAATGGGATTTATTCCCATTGAATATATTTTAGAATCGATTCCAATACGAATATGATGAATCGATTTTGGAATAAGAAATTTGTTGGCAAATAATTGGACCCATAATCGATTCAGTTCCGATTCCAAATAAATTTTCAAATCTTACCTCGTATACGCTCGATTAGACGAATAGGTCATGAAACAAAACGGAATTAATCCTTAGTTGTAAGTCTGAATTGAAAGTGTAATGTTGTTGAGGTAAGTGAAAAATAATTAACCTAACCAGAAAGAAATTTGTAAAAAAAATAGTTGCTGCTGCTGTGCCAAAGGTATGTTCGTGGTTAAATTATGTTCATATAATTATTGTAAAACTTTCTCATTTTTATCAGTTTCCATTCTTATGGAGGGAGGCAAATAAAAGCCCAACAAGGAAGGTAAGCAAATTATCCGTGATGACATCCCGGCTCTGTGATTTCTTAATGCCTGCAAAAGTAGCTAAACTTGATGATTTTGGTCTTCCACTAAAAACAGAGCAACTTCTAATTTAATTCGATAACAAATTGAAGAAAACAGATACTAAGGGTAAATTTGTAATACTTTCAATTACTGAATTCCTTTTGTATTTTGTTTTTTTTTTTTTTCTCTTATTCTATTATGTACTTGAAGTCATATTTTTATTTCTGAGTAGTAATTAAATGAAAATAAATTTTTCAACGTTAAACCAGCAATTTTAAAATCAAGCATTGAGTGCAGCCATTCCGACTAATACCTTATATGATTTTCATCAAAAATTTTGAAATTATTCTTTTTTAGTATGGGAAATCTAAGTCCATCTAAATATTGCGTGAAAATCGACTATATACCGATTTCAAATATATTCCAAATTACTTATGCAATATATTTTTCAATGATTCAAGAATCAATTTGTAATCGATTATAAGATCAATTTTCTATTGGGTGCTGTTAAAACCAATCCAAGGAGCCGAAAAAGCGGACATTGTCCAAATAAAATAATTCATTTTGATACGAAATAGAATCGATCCTTTATTCCGTATCTCAGAAGAATTGATTCCTGTCTTACTGGGTACTTTTCTATTGAAAAGAAAGAGAAAGGAGAGAGAGTATTGTGTTCTCCGTACTGTTGTTTCCTATACATTAAAAAACATCCACTAATGGTGGAACGTGGTTCGTAATGAGAATACCTTGTATTCTCTGTACCGTCATGTTATCTAGCTTATAAAAGGCTGACTCTGAGGTGGAACTGGGAGTTGAAAGAAATGAACCTATAGTGTATTTGTTTAACCTTCGACAGAACCTATTTGGATTTGTTCTTCTATTTCGAGACAAATTTTTTACTAGGACCTAAAGTGTCATTAGGGAGAGCTCCAAACAATGTACGAAGCAGAAGAGTATATTGGCCTTCATATATGGGTTTTCCAATAAGAAGTGTTATTTTAATTAGCCCGCTTTTCGGTAGATGTCACTTTTGGAGCTGTCATTTTTTGACATTTGAAAAGTAGAAACTACGCCATTAATAAAAATGGCACGATACACGATTCAACAACGCATTGAAATTATTAAAATTCACTATAAAAATGGTGAAAATATAGCAGAGACGGTTCGTAAAACTCGAATATTTTTGGGTCGTCGTGAAGCACCTTGTCGGACCGCAATACAAAAATTGGTAGAAAAATTCGAGCTGTCAGGACAAGTTAGTGATGTGAAGAATAAAACCCGTGCACGTCGCTCAAGAACAGCCGAGAATATTGCTGCTGTAGTCGAAAGTGTTGAAGAAAACCCAGGTTTGTCCATTCGTCGTCGTTCTTTGGAATTAGGCATTCCACAAACGTCATTACACCGTATTTTGCATAAAGATTTGGGTCTTAAGGCTTATAAAGTACAGTTAACACAAGAACTCAAGCCGGCCGATCATCAACAACGTCGAGTCTTTCCTGATTGGGTCCTTGAAATGCATGAAAATGATCCGGAATTCCATCGAAAACTCATCTTGAGTGATGAGGCCCATTTCCACCTCGATGGCTTCGTCAACAAGCAAAATTGTCCCATCTGGGGTTCGGAAAACCCAAGAGTTATTGTTGAAAAGCCTCTCTATCCTCAACGTGTGACTGTTTGGTGCGGTTTATGGTCCCGCGGGGTCATTGGACCTTACTTTTTCGAAAATGAGGCTGGAGGAATAGTTACGGTGAATGGATTGCGCTATCGACAGATGACTAATGATTTATGGCCGGAATTGGATGGTATTGATCTGGACAACGTTTACTTTCAACAAGACGGCGCTACGTGCCATACAAGCAACGAAACCATTGATCTTTTACGGGAAAAGTTTTCGGACCGTGTTATCTCTCGAAGAGATGATCACAATTGCCCACCGAGATCTTGTGACTTAACACCTTGCGACTTCTTCTTTTGGGACCACGTGAAAGAGAAGGTCTACGCCAACAGCCCAGCGTCGATTCAAGACCTCAAAGTTGGAATTCGTGAGGCTATCGAGGACATAGGGCAGCCACTTAGCGATTTGGTTGTGGAAAATTTCATGAAAAGGATATGGTCCTGTAGGCGTGGTCGTGGTGGTCATTTGGCTGATGTTATTTTCCAATATTAACGGCATACCTTCCTTTTTATAATGAAATAAAGATCCGATCATTTATCTAAAAAAAATCGCATTTTTCTTTGAATATCAAGATAACACCTCTTATTGGAAAACCCGTATATAGATACAACTAAATTTCAATAGACATAAAAAACTGTTTGGAATGGCCCTGAGCTCACCAATTATAGAAAAACTAGTTAATTGTATGCAACTACTTGGAAAATTTCGCAAATTTATGCCCCAAAAATTTCGTCAAGGCAAATAAAGGTGAAGAACTTACTTTGTGCATATCTTTTGCAGTCTCCACAACTCCGTCAACCAAATCTATAGATTATTCTAATTCCCAGAATGGTTCTGCCTGTTCAAAAGATCACCTTTTCAGAGAAACTTGAAACCACAAAAAAAAAAACATTGATGAAATTCAAAAGAAAAATATCAATCCATAACGATATTATGACTCAAAAACACGCGAACACCTGAAAGTAATACCCATAAAGGGTGGCGACCTATATATAATCTCCTCACAGTCGAGTTGGAAATAAATTCCGTAAATTGTCTGGAGTTAACTGCGGATTTAGCGCGTTCAGTACAGCAGTTCAATGACTCCCACACTATACAACACAACAATTGTACAATTGTAATATGTTACGTGTGCAATTAAAATGCATACTAGGGACACAATGGTAGAGTCGCTTTAAAAGGTGGCATTCATTCGCGCCGGTGTAAATATTCTTATATATTAGCACCGTGTATGGAGACTGTCTCGGAGAGTAATGAAGGACATGGTGTAAGAAAAATTATTACCGTTCTTGTTGGTTGAGGTGAGGCGAATATCGAACAAAAGATCCTTTCCAACATTGGTAAACGTGATCACCGCAAAGAACATGAAATGTAGACCAAAAAAAAATAAAAAAAAGCGCGTGATATTTCTCACAGTGGCTTTGCGTACCGCATCGTATCGTATCGTTTCAAAGAGGTGATAAGAAAAAACAAAAAAAAAATCAAAGAAAACCTTAAGAAATGTTCTACCCACTCTGTCGCGCGAATTGTTAATGTAATTGGTATGATCTGCTTCCTTGTTTCATTGTTAACTACTACTAGTTTCGTTAAAGCGTTCAAATTAGAATTTCTGCACAACTCAATGTGTTCCGCCAGTTTTGCGTGCTTTTTATAAATCGTTTTTGGTTGGTTCGAGTAAGTCGACACGCCATTTACGTGCTTTATGCCCAGTTTCACAAAACCTTGTACTCTTCGGCAGTCAATTGGTTTGGCAATGAATTGTGTGTCGTTCGAGGATGGCTAAATGGAAGCAAGAACTACATAACTGCAATTTTCCATTTGTGTGTTGTATTTTTTTTTTTTTTCATTAAGTATGCTTAAGAAATTATCAGCACAGACTGGTAAAATAAGAAGTCTTACGGTATTGAAATAACAATGAGCTCTCAGTTTTTAAAATACTTCAAACACCTCACTCTACTGCTTTTGTAATTTAAAGATGATGAAAAAAAAAAATTATTTTTTTCCAAAATCATTTGGCACATAATGAAGCCATGAGTGATAAGTGTTTTGACTTACACCTTCAGTAAGGGGATGTGATGGTGATTGGTGATATGAAAATGAAACGAAAATTTTAACGTAAATTTAAGACAATGTCGTTGTCTGATATAAAAGGAGTCATTGTTGCTAATACCTTTGTTGCACTTTGGCAAAATCACTCAAGACCGTCTGAGGATTCGGTGACTGATGTAGGATGAACAGTCCCTCGAGATCAGGTGGTGGTTATTAAATTAGGTAAGCGTCTATTTTCTTGGCACGGTGACTGTTTACCCACACTGAAGTGAGTTTCTTAGTCATAGGGTACATCATATCAAGGGTAAGGGTTCTTCACATACCGACCGAAGTGCTTCAGAGATATCTTCAATGTGATGCCTAGGTATTTTGAAAATTTGTAGTAGGTAGGCATTATTGAAAGTTAACTTCTACGGACACCTATTTGACTGCAGAAAAAATCGCTTAGAGCTTGTCGCCAGATTTATTTAGGGAGTTGGTTAGCAACCACCTAAGATAAAGGTACCCCTCTTATCTTAGGTGTCGAAGATCACTATGGTGATCTTTAATCTATGAAGTAGTGGTCAGCTCCTTACTATGTCTGCTCCTCTAATGCTCGCCTTCACAAATGACATCTATGTGGTTTATGTATGTAGAGGAATGTCGTCAGGATTGGTCCTTCGTCTAGGTCGGCCCACTGCGATCTTTTTCAGTTTTGACCACTAGTACCACCAATGTGCGAATTCGGTAAAACTTCTGTCAGTGACAGTGAATTTTTCGTGAGATTACAGATTTGGACCGTGAAATCAGTGTTGTGAACTCAGTGGCTTGCAAATTTCCAAAAAAAAGTTTTGCATCACTGAATACGGCCAGAAATTGAAACGAAAACATGCGATCGTCAAAGTAAGCATTGCGCTATTTGTTGAACCACCGGGATTGTGTGCTTTAAAACAACGTAGAAAAACTCCCTTCAAACAAAGATAAGGACTTTTACCTAATTTGTTCAGAAACAATGCTCGTCACTTAAACTGCAACATGTCCATTGTATGCATTGAATCCAAGAGAAATATGCATTTGAAGTGCACCAATATAACTATTACATTTGCCAGAACTTCAATTCCGAATAATATGCCATTAAAATTTTGTTAAATCGAATAATGCAACAAATTTGGATTATTATTTCATTCAATTAATTTTTCCATAGGTCATTTTCAATCATTTCATCGATTTTCAGCGACGGGCCGACCTTGACAGTATTTTACTTTTTTTTTTTTAAATGCCTATATATTTTTATTTCAGTAAAAGCGTTCCTTTTTCCTATATATTTTCAACGATGTACTTAGATTAACTAAATTCTTCCTTAAACGGAAGTTTTGCACAAAATTCAAAGGGTGACCTATCCTGACGACACTCCCCTATCTATGTTCAAGTTCGTCTATCCAGTGATATCTACATATGTATGTCTGCTTATCTATACTTAAGTGATACGGTTATTTTAGCCGGAAGATTGATACTTCCATCCATTGTGGTAGCTGTTGAAATCTCTTCATAGGTTAGAGAACGTTACTTGGTTTATATACAGGGTGATTCAGGTTAGGATACCTTCCGGTATACCACGTGATTCCTTGAGGTAAGATGATCAAAAAATTGTTGCACATACCCCCCCTTAGAAACCTTCCTTTAGGAGTTGTGGTCAGTTGAATATTTCGCCAATATTCTTGAGAATAAATGAGTATAAGTTTTGAACCACCCTATAGATTTTGTTTATTGTTAGCTTATTAAATAGCCAAGAATAGTAGCTGTTGAAAAGTGTATTACTCTGTATTTTTTAGCATCTTTAAATTATTCTCAAATATTTCCAAAACATTGATTTTTACGCACAAATTTCATAAATACCGTTATTTATTTCAAAAACTTTTGTGTGTAAAAAAATCAAAATTTTGGAAAAATTTGAGAATAATTTAAAGAAGCTTAATTAAAAAATACAGAGTAATACACTTTTCGACAGCTACCATTCTTGGCTATGTAATAAGCCAACAATAACCAAAATCTATAGGGTGATTCAAAAATTATACTCATTTCTTCTCACGAATATTGGCGAAATCTTCAACTGACCACAACTCCTAAACGATGGTTTCTAAGGGGAGATATGTGGAACAATTTTTTGATCATCTTACCTCAAGGAATCGCATGGTATATCGGAAGGTATCTTGATCTGAATCACCCTGTATATGTGCATATATGACATTAATGATTTCCTAATTTCAGCAAGCTTACACTTCTGAAGCAAGATCTATAAAGATCTCTATTTTCAAGGATCGTGGGAGCTTTTTCAAAAACCAAAGATAGAGTATTCAGTAAACGAGCTGTAGTGTCCCCCGATTCGCAAAATGCTAACAATCATTTTCAAGAAAAGTTCTACTATAGAATTTTCCACTGATATATAAACGTTCGACCGCGAACCTTTGAATCCATAGCGACGAAAACTTTCTAGTTTTCATTTTGAGATCTAGAGCAAGCTAACTTTATACGAATGTGCAAAATTGAATAAAACTACTGTTTCAAAGGAATCTAGGAGTTTATGTTAATCAATTGGAAATATTCAGTAGGGCTTTCACGTGAGGTCTAACATGGTCAGAACATCCAAGGCATCTTTCAAGATCAACACAATTTAAGAAGATCTTGAACAGTTCCCCAAATCCCAACAATGTTAATGTGAATCCATGGGTGGCGACGGCATTTCTAAAGATTTTATTAATGAGAGGTCTAGAACTCTGGAATGTGTTATTCCAGGTGATACTACAAAATCAATTTTCAACGCCTATTTGTGGAATTGGTAGGTTTTCATTTTGGGCTGCGCTTGCAAACATGATAGTACTGCGAGAGTACATATATTTTTTTTCCCAGTTTTCATTGATAGATCCAAGATAAAAGGCCGCATAGTGGTCAGAGAATTTCATAGTCAACAAAAACCAAAAAATGAAATGCAGTATAGTTGATTACAGCCAGTAATATTTAAAGACAACTAAATATCTAAGATGCAGGTGTTCGGATACATTGGCTATTTGGTCATGGCAGATAAAAGTCCAGTTGATATAATAGAAGAGCCCACTATTGGACTTCATATTAAAAAAGAAAATTATATTGTTCTGCACTCTGCCGTAGAAAAAACTTGAATAGTCTCAGTAGTTTTACTGTCGATTATGTCGAAATAACATCCATTCGACGTAGTTTACAGGGTGGTAACTAATTTTGTTTAAGTTATATGTTAATATGGATTTTGTGAATCAATGTTGATTTTATATGTTTAATGAAATCATTTTCTAGTAGACTTTCGTAGTTTATATTAGTAATTTGAAAAAAAAAACTATCAACTCTGAATATTTTCATGATATTTCATTAATTGAAAAAATAATCGCAACAATCCGATGACTATTGCAATAAAATTTGTGTTCTGCGAAACGGAATGGGCCAAATCCATTAAATCATGTCCATTTAATCAAGATCTTGACACCGTTGTTGAACAGAAGAACAGAAGCTACATGAAAATGTAATTCAATATACCAACGAAGCCAGCCAAACATCTTTAGGAACTTATCTACAAATCTTGATACAGTGTACGCGTGCGCATTAGTCTTACTCTTAAGCTTAAGCCATATATTAAATCAACTGAGTGTAACCACACCAGAGAAGAGTAAGCATTTCAGCACAATGACCAACTTGCGCAAATACATTTATGTGTATATACTGGAATTGAACTTGTATCCTGAACTCCATCCATACCATACCCGAACCCGACCCCATACTCGGAGTAAAGATGAAGCAGAAAGCAAGAAAACCAAGAATGAAACGTTCTTACGAACTAACTGACAACTTAAATGGTTTGCGCATGCGTTCATGCATTTAATTCTCGCATAACGTTCAAACGGGCAATAGACCACCTCAATTTATTGGGAGACCTCATGTTCATCATGGCGCGTCTATTTTATATGGATAGTTAGTGGATGAACTTTTTTTTTTTTGAAGTGTTCCTGATGGGTTGTGGCCTGTTTAGCTTGCGCGATAGATTGAAAATTTTATCAGAAACTCAATAATTCTGACGTCGAACGAAAATTGATGAGTTTTGCATATTATTAAACTCATAGCAGATATGTATGTAGATATAAATTTACCAAAAGGTCTTTTGGTGTTTCTCTGTCATGCGCCTTAAGTGCGTGTCGATCGGTGTTTGATTTAAATAATTAGACCCCCCACTATTGTTAATATCAAAGATGTCGTGGGCGTAAATCGCTTTGTTTATGTAAGCTTTCCAGGAAGTTGTTTGCATTCGAAGGTTGAATGGTTTTAGCATTGCGGTTATGCTAATGGTTATGCTCTGTATAACTGCTGCTACTCGTAAGTTGCGATCTTAGAACGGTTTCTTGGTGAAATATTCTGTTTTCTTGAGGATCGTTCTATGTTTGCTCACAATTAATGCTCGATGAGATTCAGTTCCGCTGTTTAACATTTTGTTTGCAAAAGTTTATTGCAGATTATTATAATGTAGCTATATATGTACATTTGTATGTACATACATACATATATGTACTACTTGGTGTGCTATACTGTTTGATTTGAGGTTCAACGCTTCTAAAAATGTTAGAATATGTATTTTTTTCGTTAGTAAAAGGTGTCAGAGTATTTATGTTGAATATAATGGAAAATGCTTTTTAGATTATTTTGAAATATGTTCAAGATTTTGATCAATATTCTAACTTTTCTCGAATTCAGGTATCAATTTTACAGTTTTCATTGTATTTCCTCTTATCAATAAAGATATTATTGCTACAAATTTTGATCTTTGACTGAATTTACACAACAACTCAGAAAATAACTTCGCTATTTTTGGATTTGAATATACCTTACTACTGTAATACCACCATCTTTTGCACTGCAAATACATATATACAGGGTGTCCCGTAAGTCGACGTCAAGCAGGAATTGGGTGATAGACCAAATCATAACAATTACCAGAAAAACATAAAAAAAAATCTAAGTCACGTATTTTTCAAATTATAGACATTTCTTTTGTTTTCGAAAAATGTACACCCTGTGATGGTTTTTTAGCTCCTGTTGATACAAATCTTTACTTTTTTCAATTTTATTTATCTTATGCAATCCTGAATAGTGCTTATGTAACCTGTTGCTTTAAATTCTAAGCCAACTGTTCCAACTTGGAAGAAAATGTCACATTTTGCCGAACCAAGAATAGAAAATTAATATTTCACCCAATTTTAACTGACTGTAATGAAAAAAAAAATGTACTACGCCAGTTTGGCAAGTAACTTTAAAAGTTGACGATTTAATAAGGATTCTAAAATGGTATAATACTTGCTACATTATTTCTTAGATTATGGGAAAAAAAAATTTTTTTTTTCTTCAAGAAACCCAGTTTCGAAAAATTTCTTTTCACCTACTAAAAATGATTCTAGTGTACCCAAAGCTTGCCGTAAGACCGTAACTTTAAGATTCTAGTTTAATTGAGACGGAGACTCATTGTATGAAATGTGAGTGAGCAAACTAGTGACGCTAGCTCGTCAAATCATTGAGTTTTTACAAATGTGCATCGTCTACTCTCCACAGAGGGCCGACTTCCAAACCAAGTACATGGTCAAGGAAGAGTGCCTTACCTTTCGAGGATGTAGTACTTCAAGCAGTTGAAGAAGACCCAAGAACTTCGGTACGGGCAATCCAGGAAAGCCCTAGAGTGCCTAAAAGTATAGCTCACCGAATTTTACAAAAACATGAGCTCCGGAATTACAGAAGCAGTTGAATTTGTCCAGCCATGGAAGATTTGCCCGTCTGATAACCCGATCCTTTTTAAGAAGATGTCGAACTTGTATTGCAGCTGAAGGACGGCGTGTTGTCTGGTGAGAGGTCCAAAGGGAAGGAGGTGTTAGTATTCATGTACACCTAAAAATTCCATCGCAAGGAGGTTACATCTCAACCATTTCAAGGGGGTCCTTCCCAACCGTTTCTGAATTATAGGATGATGAAGAAAATATGCTAGATTTTCATATATCACCCCATAACTTCCTTGTTATACAATCTATGAAGGTGGTTTTTAGATCAGATCGATACCATAATGTCAGACGGGTGTGACTACAATTTTGTTCATTTTGAGTTTAGAGTGAAACTGGCTTAGCTTTGAAGTCCTATTTGCTTATGTCTGACTGATATAAACAACATAGATCAAAATATGTATGCAGGGTTCGATTTCTGTTGTCTAAGTGTTAATTCAATGAAATAACACAAATACTTCTGGTTAACAAAACTGAATCTTTATTATTAAACTTCACTTGTACTACATATAGCTAGATTTAGACTTGACTGTTCGACTGCTGCTTACAAATTAAAATGAGTTAACTTGAGTATGCACAATAGTAAAGGCAAATAGAGTGCTAGAACTGAGAAGACGAATAAGCATTTCCAAATCTTAAGTTTCGCTTTTCTGATTCTACATGTATAGTATACGGTTTTGTGTAACTATATGAAAAGGAGATAAGAACTGGAAAATCCTTCTGACACTATATGCATTTTCGTAGATACACTCGACACTAAGCCATCCAGAAGATAGTAAAACTGCCTAAGCTTTCTAACGAATGTCCATCCATTACTCCACCTTTTTTGTCTCGCTAGTTATAGGACAACAAAAAAGAAAATGGAGAAAAAATCCTGATTTTTTTAATTTCTACGATTTTCCCGCCAAAATACCTGATATCTGTTATATTTTCTTGCAAGATTTGAAAATCTCAAAATGTTATCTTTCAGTTGATCCTATTCATCTACCTATCTACATACAACCGTTCTTGAGATAAACCAGTTTTAATATTAATATTTCATTAATATTGCTAATGACGATAGAAGTCGCGTCTAGTTTTATAAAATTTCACGCAAAATTAGGAAAATTAAATTATATAAAAAAACCGATTTATTTCAGTGTAAAAAACCAAAAAAGTATTATATTTTCGGTATAGTTCCTTTTCAACTGAGGGCTTTAGGCTTCTAGAATAGAAAACGGTGATAATATGTTTTTTGAAAAACAAAAAACAAAATATTAATAGTTAAATTTGGACTTTTTTGAAACTTTCCCCGTTTCACAGAATATAGGGTTTTCCAAGAAGAGGTGTTATTTTAATTAGCCCGCTATTTCGGTAGATGTCACTTTTGGAGCTGTCATTTTTTGACATTTGACAAGTAGAAACTACACCATTAATAAAAATGGAACAATACACGATTCAACAACGCATTGAAATTATTAAAGTTCACTATAAAAATGGTGAAAATGTGGCAGAGACGGTTCGTAAAACTCGAACATTTTTGGGTCGTCGTGAAGCACCTTGTCGGACCGCAATACAGAAATTGGTAGAAAAATTCGAGCTGTCGGGACAAGTTAGTGATGTGAAGAATAAACCGTGCACGTCGCTCAAGAACAGCCGAGAATATTGCTGCTGTAGCCGAAAGTGTTGAAAAAAACCCAGGTTTGTCCATTCCTCGTCGTTCTTTGGAATTAGGCATTCCACAAACGTCATTACACCGTATTTTGCATAAAGATTTGGGTCTTAAGGCTTATAAAGTTCAGTTAACACAAGAACTCAAGCCGGCCGATCATCAACAACATCGAGTCTTTGCTGATTGGGTCCTTGAAATGCATAAAAATGATCCGGAATTCCATCGAAAACTCATCTTGAGTGATGAGGCCCATTTTCACCTCGATGGCTTCGTCAACAAGCAAAATTGTCGCATCTGGGGCTCGGAAAACCCAAGAGTTATTGTTGAAAAACCTCTCTATCCTCAACGTGTGACTGTTTGGTGCGGTTTATGGTCTCGCGCCGTCATTGGACCTTACTTTTTCGAAAATGAGGCTGGAGCAACAGTTACGGTGAATGGATTGCGCTATCGACAGATGATTAATGATATTTTATGGCCGGAATTGGATGGTATTGATCTGGACAATATTTACTTTCCGTTTTCCGGAAAAGTTTCCGGACCTGTTATCTCTCGAAAAGGTGATCACAATTGGCCACCGAGATCTTGTGACTTAACACCTTGCGACTTCTTCCTTTGGGGCCACGTGAAAGAGAAGGTCTACGCTAACAGCCTGTTGGGAATGTGGGATAGGTCTGTACGAACAAATATAATTTTGTGTTAACCTCTTTATTGATACAAACAGACTGATTCTTAACGCTATCGTAATCAGCTATATTGCTCTATAGCACTGTCAGATAATAGAGAGTAACTAATACATATATAATACTTCTAGATATATATTTCTATACATTTGTAGAATACTATTGGATTCTACTACATCTTCCTTCTTTAAAATTAGTACATATACTTATTACGAAATATGTGTGAAATATTTAAAAAAAAATGTTGTCTTATCATTAAAGTTATTTATTACAAACTAAAACTACGAACTAAGAACAATATATAAAAATTTATTTCAGAGTTGTGTAAATGTGACATATTCTATTTGATTTAAATTCAAGATTGCTGTGACTACATTATTTCATATAAACGTTAATTATTTTGTAATTCAGGAAATATAATGATCATTATAAGAGGCTGTATATACAACTGTACAGCAAATATTAAAATTTTATTGTCATTCAATTCTTCTTTTTCTTCAATTTTATTTATATATATATCTTTTTTTTTTTTTTTTGTATGTACTTATCTAATAAAATCTATATAGACCAGTTGAACACTACTGATAATTTGATGAAGAAAATCTATCCGGAGGTTCGACTACTCGTCCAAATCTTGTTACTACTTTATTTGAGCTTTCTGTATTCAAATTTGAAGATGTTGGCTCATTTAAAGGTGTACTAAGACTATTATTATTAGTTAAAGTCCGATTATGTTCGTCAGAATTGCCACCGTGTCGGATACCCTCATGTGTTGATGATTGAGGAATGGAGAGTATGTGTTCTCTACTTCTTCTATACAAATTTCCGCATGTATCTTTAACAATATATGATCTTGGTTCAGGGCATTTGAGAGTCACGGTGCCAGGTTCCCATTTGGAATTGGGATCTTTCTTATAATAAACCTTTTGATGAGGAGCGATCGGTTTAAGTGATTTCGTATGAAGATTATAATAATTAGACACACGACTTTGAATATCAGAGCGTTTCTTCTGGTAAAGTGACTTATCAATTATCTTAGGTTCCAGAAGTTTTTTCATTATTGGCAATTTTGTCCTAAGCTTGCGAGACATAAGCATTTCTGAAGGCGAATAGAGGTTATCTTTTGAAGTTGTCCTATAGTGCAACAAGGCTATGTAAGGATCTGTACCTGCTTCGGCACATTTTAATAAAAGGGACTTAATCGTTCGTACTGAACGCTCCGCAAATCCGTTCGATCGCGGCATATATGGACTCGGTGTAATATGTTTGATATCCCAAAAATTTTTTAAAATTATCTGAGTTGAAGGGTGGACCGTTGTCCGATACTAGTATTTCAGGAATTCCGTGCCTTGCAAATACTGACTTAAGGTTCGTTATAACTATATTTGCAGTATAGTGTTTACCCAGTAGAGCTATTTCTACATATTTGGAATAATAATCTACTATTATAAGGTAGTTTTGTTTTTGAAAATGAAAAATATCAATCCCTACTTTTATCCAAGGTAGTTCAACAGAGTCGTGAGATAGTAGAGGCATTTTGATATTATTTGGTCTATTCCGTATACAAGTTTCACAATTACTAACAATGTTCACAATATCATTATATATATTTGGCCAATATACGATACCTTTTGCCATTAACTTACATGCAGAGCTTCCTAGATGGCCTTCATGAATAAGCTGTAGTATTTCCGGACGTAGAACATTCGGAACAATTATGCTTTGACCCTTGAATAATATGCCTTCCAAGAAACTTATCTCATCCCTGACAGTAAAATATGGTTTTGCTAACAAATGGACTTTTTTTGAATTATCTGGCCACCCATTTGCACAGTATTCAATGACTTTTTGTAAAGTTTCATCAGTACTAGTTGCTTGCTGAAAAATATTTAACTTTGACTCTGAAATAGGCAAATTTAAAATCAGCGCATTTATATGTAAATCAATATCTTCGTCAATATCCGTAAACTTTACCTCTTTTAATGCAGCTCTAGACAGTGTGTCAGCGACAACTAAGTATTTTCCTGGTTTATAAGTGACATTTAGGTCATATGACTGTAACCTGAGCATTATTCGTTGAAGCCTAGCAGGGATTTTATATAATGGCTTGGAAAATAATGTAACTAGTGGTTTGTGGTCTGTTTCAGCTACCACTTTTTGTCCATATACAAATTGATGGAATTTGACGCACCCAAACAAAATAGCGAAAAGCTCCTTTTCTATTTGGGCATAAGCCTGTTGTGCTTGAGTCAATGTTGCTGACGCAAATGCTATGGGTCTGTTTTCTTGCATTATTACAGCACCCATTGCATCCTTTGATGCGTCAACTGCGTCGATTCAAGACCTCAAAGATGGAATTCGTGAGGCTATCGAGGACATAGGGCAGCCACTTTGAGATTTGGTTATGGAAAATTTCATGAAAAGGATATGGTCCTGTAGGCGTGGTTGTGGTGATCATTTGGCTGATGTTATTTTACAGTATTAACGGCATACCTTCCTCTTTATAATGCAATAAAGATCCGATCATTTATCTCAAAAAATGGCATTTTTCTTTGAATATCAAAATAACACCTCTTATTGGAAAACCCTTTATATGCTCAATATTTGGGTCAATGATCTTTCGTCTGTATAACAGATGTTGTTGGGCTATTTTTATTAACTTTTTTAAAAATAGATCTTTTTGATCCGATTTTTGATTTTTTGTGTCAATAATTTTGATCAAAAAATCTTACAATTTTTTGTTTTTTATTAATTTATTTTTTTGTCATTTTTAAAGGTTATACATGTAGGATCATCACCAAAAATAAAAACGACAAAAACTAATCTATTCATAATACTTACCCAAAAATGTCCTATTATGCGATAACAAATACGAAAGAAATACCAACAAATTCCAGCGCGGATAACAGGTAGACGCTATAGTGAACAACACTTTCCAGACTAAATTTGTTTAAGCAGAAACGAAAATTTCATACTTACATGCATAGCTTACCTATTTTTAGTAACTTTTATTGTTTGATTTAAATTAAATAAATTCCTGTATAATAATAGTAGTATAGCTACACAAAATCCCATGTTATTTCTTATGGAGACAGAGACGGATGATGTGTTAGAGCGCGATAGCTACAAAAGTGATTTTGGACCTCCATAAGAAATAACATGGGATTTTGTGCCAGAACCGGCATAGCTATACTACTAATAATATCTTGCGCTTTTTCCCATAATAACCAAAATCCCACATTCAATGGCATAACTTCAGGTTGTTTCTTTAAAACTTCTGAACTTAAAAAAATGTGTTTATAATTTTTGAGAAAGTAGTCAGAAAAATAAATAAAAATCACAATTCTAAATCGTTTTTCGGAAAATCGTGAATCGATTTTTTTTTATTTTTTTTACTTTACTAAAAAGATAAATACGAGAAATTGTGTTAAAAAAATCAATAAAAATTTTACCATATAAACAACATCTGGCTGATCGAAATATCACTGGCCTAAATATTGAGCCTTGTGGGACCTCAGAAAAAATACTAAACTGATTTTAGTATCCATTTTTGTCAGTTTTCGAAGTCGATTCGATTGAGATTACATCTGTAAAAAAAATCTCAGTAACGTAGACAGAGGATAGAGCAAGGATATACTTTAATGGATAAAGGAACATTGTGCTGCACGTACTAATGCGGCCTTTAAACGTTTTACTTTGGCCCTGAAGGTAGGCATATCCTGATCATTCATAGACTAATCCTTATTTATTTTACTGACATTTATGTAAATAAAATCTTCTGCGAAATTTATCAGTGTAAATTAAGAAATAGGCATAATGGTTTTAATATACCTTGAAAATAATATAATTGTCTCCAGCTATACAGATTTAAGACATTTTGAAACGTTTTAAATCCCAATCGAACCATTTGACATCCGAAAAATCGTGACTTAGCAAATCCCAACTTTGCAGATAACACTACAGCGTAAAATTTATACTAAGAACGAAGTTCTCCATAGTCCGTATAGTGCAGTGTTGCTTAGCTCTGTAGCTGGACTTGATCATGCATTTTCACATATTTTCTTTTTTCATGTCACATTACAGCAGCGCGTATATCCACCTTATCCTTCTTCTAAATGATTGCTTGACCCTTCTTAGGTTGGATATACATGCATGTATGTATCTATGTATATATATATATATATATATATGTATAGCAATATCCCAGAGATGCAGTACCTTTAAAATAACTGTTCGTGGCCATTTAGTACGTGATGTGTTTATCTTGATGACATAATAGCGTCCAACGCTGCCGTGATAAATCAAATAATTCCTTTTATGGTCACTTAGATGAGGAAAAGGTGATGCACTTAGATCCTAAGACATGGAAATCCATTGGTTAAGGTCACTATCAAGTATTTTCAGGTGATGAAAGATGAGAAGGAAGAAAAATAAGAAGAAAAATTTATGCGAAAGTGCAGACTGTTGCGTGCGTCGTGTTGCATGCTGAATGTATTAAATTAACTAGCTAAAGAGGAAGAACTTACAAAGAAATATGCATAGAGACTTGTAGCACTTGGTTGCCATACAATATTCCATCATACCGTTGTCGAAATGGTTTTTTTTTTTTTAACGCTAAAAATAGTGAACACCAAAGAAATCCAGAAGTCATGCCTCCAATTAGATAGAATTCAATTAGAAATTTCTTGGATTCCTATCAAACTAGCGATATCAATTTACATTTCCAACATTCTACCACCCTGATTTATCAGGAAGAGATTCTTTTGACCCCAACACCTACCTAAGTGTGCTAGGTTAGCGTATATTTTCATATGATCATCATCCCCTCTCCCACCGTCTTCTACATTAGAAGCAATCTTCTATAGTAATATATGGAAGACCTATAGATTAAACTATACAATTCAAAGTGCATAACCATAAATAGACCATCGCCTCTGCGTACACTAGTCCGCGAGTTTTGAACCCGAACACAGTTCAACGGTGTAGTAATTAACAGACGATGACAAACGGAAGCAATTTGCCATACACCGGTTCAACTGGACGGCTCCTTCTCAGATTGCCTTACCTCTGGGCTCTGTTGTTGTATACTACAGGCATAGGAGTACAACTATTCCAGAGAGAGGATCCTATATAAATAACACAGGTATAGAGGAAGGTATAGAGAAGGAAAATAATTGAAAATGCGACAACGTTAGACGTTGATATCCCTACAGGCCGCCTTCTCCCGTTCGCCCCTCCCGATCCTCCTGGTCGCCAACTTAACTACTATCGTGAACTCCTCTTGCAATAACTGTTCTTAATTGAAATCGGTGTTGAAACTCTTGTAGATCATCTCCACCATGGTCTCAGACACTTCTTGACCTCGGCATAGTAGTCAATAGCAGTAGTCTGACCAGTTTGCATCTAACCAACCATCTAACTTTGGTCGTCGTCTGACATTGAGATAGTAAGTCGCCCGACGACGACGACGACGACGCATGAAGTGCAAAAATGTATGACCACTTTCCCGACATTGCAATCTTCTGGCTTTTATCTGTGCAGTGAATGTGTGTGCATTTGTTTGTAACCACTCAAGATCTTCGTTGGCGTACCATGCCATGAAGCTTGGCGGTCTTGCACTGGCATTTTGCTATTTTTTCTTGATTGTTATGTAACAATAACTGCCGTTAATGATGCTTTTTCTAAATTTACTGCAATTTTTCATTTGTCTGATTTTGTAAATGGAATTTCGTTGTTTTCTTTCCTGTAGTTACAAGGGCAGATACAGATTTGATATCGTTTAAAGACGTATGCCGACATTCTTGAAAAAATTGCGTTGAATTTCTAGAAAAAGAAAATCTTTAATTTAAGAATTAAAACAAATAAAAAAGGGTAAAAAAGCTAGAATTGCTCTAAGACCAATTCTTATGATACCCTAGATGAATGCCTGTATGAAATTTCGTATGGTCATCCATCTGTGCAAGTTTGATTTTTGAAGTGGTTTTTCGCTATATTTCTAGAACAGTTCGTCGGACAGAAAAAATGATTATAACCAATTTTATAAGATTTCATATTCTGAAGGTATTTTTAGTACAATAAAAATGTCTAGGACTAATGGTTTTCACAGTATCCGCAAAAAACCTAAATTTTTATATGGCAGCACCAAGAAGGGGTTGCCCGATTTATTCCATTTCTGAAATCTTATTTGCTATTACTATGAAAACACCATGTACAAAAATTGCAGCTCTCTATGTCAATGCGTTCTCAGGCAGTGTCCAAATCGAAATTTTTGTATGGCAACCCCACGTAGGAGTTGCCACATTTGTCTCATTTTCGAACTTAATTTTACTTTATTTTTTTTTTAAGTTCATGTGAAAATTTTCAGCTCTAGATAGGCGCTCTTGAGTTTTTATGCGCACAGACAGACAGACAGGCGGACGGACGGACGGACAAACGGATATGCAAAAATCAAAATAACTTTTAATATTATGAGCGGGTATCCAAACCATATTTCTCTACCATTATTATTTCTGTGTGTTACAAACGGAATGACAAACTTAGTATACCCTATAGATTTCATCTAGGATATAAAAATACTTATACAAAAATCCTTTTGTTATGTTCACTAAAGACCTATCTACTTACATTGGCATTCAGTTGCGAATGCAGTAGTAGCAAAGGCGAGTCAAGGCACTTTTGTGCTTCGCGTACTCATTGAAACGAAGGTTTTCGTAAAAAAAAAAAAAACTCGTCTTCTAACATAAGAAGAGATCCAAATATGTTCATTTTGCATGTAATAAAAGTCGCCAAACATACAAAAAGTGCTCAAATACAACGCACTGTAAGGTGAGATTGGCGGTAGTTCCACATTAACTTGGAGGATTATATATGTGGCAGTCTTGGAATTGAGTAGGAATAGAAACATCCACACCTATTTTTTCGACCAAATATAGAAATCATCGGGGGAATTTCCTTGTTCAAGTCTATAGATATATATATATAGATTTTTCGGTTTTACGAATTTTTCTCGACATATTTCCTTCATGTTCAGAGATTTTCCATTATAATTGGAGAATTTTTCGATTTTACGAATCTCTCTCGAAATATTACCAAATGATTCAAAAGGATTATCAGCATATGACTTTTTCAGATTGTGCATGACAACGCAACCGTGCCAGCGTCATTCTTTTTCAAGTATTCGGCTCAAAAATAAAAGTGAGTGCTAAGAATATAAAATTTGTATTTGGTTTCTCATAGCTTACTTGTTTATTTTCAGTTGGACATCAAGTAGTTTTCACAAAGCGTACCTTATTTGTTTTCGAAAATCGTATTCGAAATCGAGTAGTTATTACGGGGAAATCTCGGATAGATATGACCCTTATGTATAACGCCAATACACAAAAAATCTTCGAAAAGTCCACAGAAGCCGAATCGATATCGAGCCGTCATTTCGATTCGAATTAGCGTTCCTTTCCTTTTTCTTTATTTTTAGCTCCAGTTCGAGTCGAAAACGCCTTTGAGATCGAAGTCAAACTGCGATTGAGCGAATCGCTTCCGATTCGATCTCTAATTGTAATGTTTGGTGGGTATAGCCTAGTTGACATTATACTGATTGACCAGCGCTGATGCGTCAGCAGCTAGAATCCGTGGATCATAAGAACATTGTCAACACCAATGCTGATAGTATTAGCACTTAACACGTGCTGATTTTACCAGCATCGAGAAAGTCGAACGAGTTTAACTTTTACATCAGCGCTGGTCAATCAGCATAATTTTAACTAGGTTTAAACGCCTGTATTCTTCATAGATGTTCGTAGTTCATCTGTACTTTTGTCAGTATTCCTCTAAGCCTTACTTCCTAGCTTTATTGAAACCTGATGCGGTGTGTTAAAACTACCATCTACCATCGCAGACTGTGTACTTATCATTTTGCCTTTCACTGGCGGCGGTGCTCTTAACACGTACAGCTCCGGGCAGCAATCTGGAGTTTAGTCCCATGTGGAATCTCCTCTAATCCGATCACCTGCAATTCCTCTGTTATAGATTACTCGTTTTAGTCAGCCGGAATATTGAACTGATTTGAGTAAGTTACACTTATTGAGCGTGGATTTTATTTAGGATATTTTAGGTAGTTGCTATTGACCAAGCATGTTATAGAGACTCCAGAAAACTTCGCTTCTGCCTAGAAATCTCTCTTTCTCCGAGTCCCTATAGGTGTGGGAATAGCAGGCGTATGATGGCGGATGAAGTTCAGCTGAAGTTAACTCCCACAAATCTCCTTTTTAGATTCTTGAAAGTTTTACACTGAGACCCCTACACATCCGCGATAAGGTAGACAGGTCTTATGCTCTTTTTCTTGAAGCATTCCTTCTATGATATAAATATTTGTTGCTCTTGGCAACAGTCGCTCACATTATTTTTTCTTGTTGCTTCGATAATAGGTCTTTCCGAATGTGGTGAGTTGTAGTTGTGACCTATTATGCTATTAAGCTTTAGAGATTTCTATTTTCGATATAGTTTATCGAAAATAAAATAAGAGATGAAAGTAATAGTTGTCTCTTGTATGTATATTATCAAAAGCAGCTTCAGCAGATCTGCGATTGTTTTTCAAGAAGAGCCCTGACTCTGCCTGTAACGCGGACAAATGCGCATGGATATTTTTGTTTTATTGAAAAATAAAAATAAAAATAGAAATAACATTAAAAACAAAAAACATAAAAAACTTAAAAAAAAATCATCAATCAAGTCTCCAATGAGATATTCAGTTCTCGCCCTTCTCTGAAATGGAAATGGTCGAAAGTCAAAATCTAAATACCTACTTTACTTAGATACAAGTTCAGGGCTTTGACTTAGAGCAATAGAAAAAAAATCAAACATTCTTTTATAAATTTATTACCTTAAAATTAATATTTACATTACTATATAAATTTAAAACTTAAATTAATGAGAATCTTAGCTTTAAATCCTAAGATCAAGAGAATATTTTGTCTAGATATTCCTGAACGCACAGTTTGTTTGTTTGTTTTTACAATAATAAAACTTAAGTTGCGATTCTACAGAAGCAAACTCTTTTGAAAAGGATTTGCATGTATTTTTCTCCATTTTTTTTTTATTATTTTTATTTGTTTTTTATTTATTTTTTTATACTTTTATGTTTTACTACTATAATAATAATAATAAAAAAAAAAAAAAAACAGTGAAGAAAAATCTTTCGTAATTCGTACTGATTGCACTCCGTGGGAGTATTATAAAAAATGTTAAAAGTCTTATGAAATAAAACAAAATTTTCTTGCCTTAGGCTTATACATATTGCTGAAAAATAGTCTGTCTAACTTAAGTAAGCTAATCACATTAAGAAAAGGTTTCGTTGTTCTCCTGGTGGTCCATGAAGAAAGAGAGATGGGCGCGATATTGTATGCTGTTGTTGTTTATCCTTCGCTCGTTTTTTAGTACATCATTCCTGGATGAACACCTCCACTCCGTTGGAAGTACACGTTCGGATTAGTACTCAAAGTTGGCTCCAATGTTGTGTAGAGATTCGTTTCATCAGGTCGCATAAAAAGACCTTGAAAAATTATTAATTATATTTTAGTATTTGATAAAATATTTAATTCATGGTTTAGTAATTTTGATAAGTAAAATTACTTTGCAACTTAAAAAGAGGAAGAAGTTCGTGTATTTTCATATTTTACAAAAGTCTTAGCTAATTTCTTTCGCATTTATTTACATTATTTTTTCTGTAATATTCTTTTACGTCGCACTCTCTGAGTTTTCAATAAGTGTAAGATTTGAATTTGATAAATGTAAACGCAACTATGTCACAGTTATACCGCGGTAAACTGTCAAAATTGTTGCAATGTATATTTAGGTTGTATATAAATGAAAGAAATGAGCTAATTCCAATCAGTTGCAAGCAAATTATCAAATTGATCACTTAAGTGTAAATTGAAGATTTAAAGCTTCTATGTTGTTGGTATTCATATAATTATTTTTAAATTACCGTTTTTTTTTAATTTTTGGAAAACTTTAATTGTTGTAGTAATTTTACAGACCAAAAAGTGTTATCTATTTTTCTATGTGAGCTCAACCTTGTTGGAAATGTTTCCCCGCAATTTACAATCTTGTTCTTTTGTTCTTGCATAAAAAATCTGATTTTTTTAAGAGGCTAACTTTTTCTTAATTACTTTAACGAGAATGCTTCGACATTACTGGTTGTTTAATTTTCGTTCTGTCAGAATCCACCTTTCTTTTAAAACCCAATTTTTCAAAATAAAGTTTTATAAAATCCATTTTTCAGTATCCTACATGGTTTTTATTCACAACATGCACCTTTTACGAAAAAAAAAATATAAAAAATGGAATTTTGAGAGATAAAAATTGGAACAGACAGGATTTTTTTGAAAACGGAATTTTGAAAACTATTCATATATTATAGCATTTTCAATCTACAATTTTATATAAAAAAAAAAAAGTTATCACATCTTTGTCGACTTTCGACTCCATTGATATCCATTGGTAGATCTGTCTTGTTTTATAAACCCTGAAAAATGGGTGTGTTTCCAATAAATGGATAAATGTCTTAAAGGAAGCTCTATGGAGATACAAAAGGGAATCACTTGATGCTATGGTTGTCAACAAGTATGGGAGTGAGATAGGGTGATACGCATAGCCCGACAATATTTACCTTGTAGGGGAGCAAGTGTTGATCTTTTCATATACGCAGACCATATAGTCATTTTAGCAGATAATCTGGCGAAACTACAAATAACACTGTATTACAAAAAAAGATAAACTCGATATATTTTTGACGAGACACAGTGCAGGTTGTGAAACTACAAGTAGTGGCATACTTGAAATTTCTTATACACCCTCAAAATCTCATTTTAGACCAAAAAACCCGTTATTCGGTATGGCTATGTATATAATAATTTATAACTCCACCATTTTTTATTCGATGGCGAATTTTTTTGTTTTATATGAAAGAAGAGAGATACTCAAAAACATTTCGAAATTTACCATATTTTACACATTTTTCAACTTTGACAACAATTTGATAGCTTGTTTTTCTCTAAAATATTTTTTTTTTTCGATTCATATCATTAATAGCGAATTCGATTCCGCGTCTAATGAGCATTTGTTAACTAAAATCGGTTGAAATTTGACTGAGTTATCGAAATTTGCTCATTAAGTAGCTATGTTTCCGTATAATATTGAACCACAGAGAAAGTTGAAGAAGCACTGGGCTTTAAGTGTGAGGGCAAAAAGTAAATGTTGATGGACATAAATTCGTGTACAACGTTTACGTAGTCGGAAGTTTCTTATTTCCACGGAAATTATTGCACAATGAAACAAAACTATTCCAAACTCGTCTTTCCACAGTACTCAGTTTGGTTGCAAAATCATTTTCCGGCATAATTTTCTGAAATTGTGATCCAACGAATATTCCTCAAAATTAGCCGAAATCAATTAAAATATTTAAGTACTTATTGCCAACAAATGAAGATGTAAGGTACTTTCTTTGATTTTAGCTCCACTAAATCCAGGAAACTTTGTTCTGGCTGACGAAATGCTTCGTTGTCGATGTTCAATTTTTTCACGAACTGTTTCATGTAGACGATCTTCGAATGCGATGGCGGTAAAAACATTTTACTTTCCACACTTAGTTCGTTCATGCCTATTTCGCGCACGACTATCCCACTCACAAGAGTAACAAGGATACTTGGTATTACCGCCTTAAGTAGAAGTTACAATATGAAGGCATGCAATTTTTACAGAAATTGTGAGGGAAGCAATCACTGCAATACCTCTCACGTATAGTCCCCTCCAGTTTTTATGGTAAAAATCGCGTACTGTCACATTGTCAAATTGTAAATTTTTAATCGTTTGTAATAATAATTGTTGTTAAAAAATTGACGAAAAACTATGTCCACTACATTCAAAACAAAATTTTTATTAAAACTGCTGTATCATACCCTTGGGCATTCATCATGAAACTTAATTCTAAATTGGTGTTGATGACAAAGGCTTTTGAATTTTTTGTTGTTGTTGTCGTTGTTGTTGTATCTGTTACAGTGGTTGTTGTTTTAGTTGTTGTTATGTTGTATTTTTTCATGTTTTCACATTTTTCGCGGTTAAAATCCAGTGCTTCTTCAACTTCAAAATCGTCATCGAATAAAAAATGGCGGAGTTATAAATTATTATATGCATAGGCTTACCGAATAACGGGTTTTTTTTTTGTCTAAAATGAGATTTTGAAGGTGTATGAGAAATTTTTAGTATGCCACTACTTTTAGTTCTACTAGGCCTACAACCTACACTATGTCTCGTCAAAAGTATATTTTCGCTGTAACACAGTGTAATGATCGATAGATTTGAAGTACATATATCTTAACAGGTGGAATTTAAGTGTAAACTTGGGTAAGTCGAAGATTAAGACTGTATATAGGTGCTCAGCCTCTTTTTTCAAAAGCATTTAACAAACAGTGTAAATGTTATATGGAACAAATTTTTAGTGAATCCTGATGTAGGCTTATCAATTCTTTGAAGCGGTGATGTGATCTGTAGTGAGATATATCCACAAGTATGGGGGTATAAGAAGTAAGATGATGTTGAAAGGTTATTAAGATACTTCATAAAAAAAAGTTTTTATGGTTGGCCGAAATCATACCTCGAAAATGTTATAAATATATTGTCCATACCTTAAAACTATATTTTTATTATATAAATAGCTAAAGTTGCCCGTTCTTGGAAGGGGATTCCCTCTTAAGTTTAACAATGTTTTTTTTTTTTAATTGTTTAACTAGTTTGTTTCCTTTTCTTTTTTAATTTTTTAACTTTATTAGTTTTTTTGCAATTTTTGACTTTTTATAATTTTTTTAGTTTTTTCAATTTTTTAATTTTTTTACTTTTTTTTTTAAATTTGTTAATTATTGTTTAATCTTTAATTTTTTTTTTTACTTTTAATGTTTTTTATTTAGTTTGTTTTAATTTTTCTATTTATTTTCTTTTTTAACATTATCTTTTTAATTCTTTTCAATAAAATAAAGTTATGCTGGGATTCAAACGCGTTACAGAAAAACAAAGTCTGGGCTTATCTTAAGCTTTTAAATTTACTTGAAATAATGATAAATGATTATCGAAAAATTAAAAATTTAGTGTATACGTTCGGAAGGTATTTTGGGTTCCATAACTTGAGAAAATATTGGTAAAAAAACAAAGAGGTACACAGTGAATTTGAACAACTACAATTCAGCAGGATGAAAAATAATATCTTAAAAGTAGTAGAAGTCACCGCGAGGGAACAGCTAATTGCTAATGCTCGTGCATAAATATTCTGTTGTATTAAGGTATTCAGGGATGAATTTTCAGTAAGCATAAGCAAAAATTTATTTGAAGCACGTGGAGGTCTACTTGATTTAATTGCTACATGATACAAGAATAACAAGGTATAGCCAACTTATCCGTCATTTGGTTGTTACATAACCTGGGGACAAAATTGTCTCAAGTTGAGATTATTTCAGACTGATGTCATCATTCTATCAAAAATCCAGCTATATGCTGTATAGAAAATTAATTAACACGTAATATTATTATTATAGTCGATTTATTTTTTAGGTGTATCTAATGGCTCGTTACAGAAGGATGATATGATAATTGCAATGTTGCCATCAAATCCTGAAAAACGGCCAACAATTGGAGAACTTCTTAATTTTGAGTTTGAAAACAGTAGTCCGCTGGCTAAAAGTTTACCGGCATCGTGTTTGACAATGACACTACGTTCTGATCTCTTGGAGAATCTTGACAGTAAGGGCAGCAGAAGAACACCTTTAATTGTAATAAATATAATGGCAGTGAACGATACAAAACTGAACTGAACGATCTTAAAGAATTATTTGCTTGATGCTATTACGGCTTCAATACAGATGCCTAGGCATAATGATGTATACAGATAAAAAGTATAATTAATTTACATGAGCAACTATCAAATCTTATAAAGACGCATTTTTCTCGAATTATCCTTTTAACTTCATGAGACATAGTTATGTTGCTGCCTATTGCATGATCAGCTGACGTAATTCTTGTCTTTAGATGTCTAAAGATGTTGTTATTCAGCACATTCTTCTGCAAATATCTATGCTGAAAGGAGTAAGTTCAGCTCCAGTAACTATATTGTTCAATTCAATTTAACTCCCAACGCGGAAATTGGAATTTCCGGAAATATTGTCGAAATATATCCTCTATAAACTCCCTTTCGTATTCCTTCAGTTTTATACGCTGTCCATAATATTTCTATTGATGAAACACCCATTTTCGATACAGCTTGTCTTCTTTGCTTGGCAATTTGACAATCACTTTTGTTATGGGCAATGACAGTTTTGTCCCCTAATGACGTTGCAACGCAAAAAGTTCGTCTCGAATCGGCCATACCTTGTTATATTTGTATATCATGGTATAGGGTGTGGAAAAAGGATACTTGTGATCGCTATAACTATATAATATGGAGAAAGTGGAAAATACGTATCGAAATTTGTTGCAATATGCTCAATTCTTTAGAAAAAGTTATCTTCGTACAAAAAATATTAAATTAACAAGAATTTATGTGTTTCATAAACGGATACAATTGGAGGAGTCTGTATAAATATATCAAATCAGCACATAAGTATAGAAAAGTGTTAGTTGGCGAATATAATTACTAGAATGATATGCTGTTCTTTTTTGTAGAATTAATAATTAGATTTTCTTAACTTGGGTACTATTTCTATTGCAAGCAGTATTTGATTTACTGCTTAGGATCTTTCAGAATTATCGGGTAAATTTTTTCGTACGTTCGGCTATTTAATTCTTAATTCGGTTGCGGTTTCGGTGCTAAATTTCAAAATTTTATGTTGAAAATTCGTTCGTTTAGGTAATTATTTTTATTAGTTTATTTTGAAAATTTGGAACTTCTTGGAACTGCCACTTACCCAATCGTCAAAATTGGGACAAGTAATAAATTTTTTGTTTTTCATCTTTTAGGCATTTTTCAACATTTTTTGTATCCGTTATATACAGTCTCTTTTGAGAATTTAATGTTTTATCTTTTTCTTCTCGTTTAATTGTTAGTGTCTAGTTTGTTTTCGTTGTCCCTTTTGACCCTTTTGTGTTATTATTAGATTAGTTAGTGTCTGATTTTTTTTACACATTGTAGAGCCTTTTGCCACGTATTTTTAAGAAATTTTTAAAAGAGCCAGAGAACCAACAAATAAAGAGCGCATTTAAATAAAAAAAAATTATTGTTTTTAAGCTTAAATATATTATTAGCCGCGTTCTTTTTTCCTGATCCGGATCAGAGGAGATTACAGATTGACATGGATATTAAAAACGGTTGCAAATGTACACGGTTTTATAAATTGATAAATAACCGGCCAAGTGCGAGTCGGACTCGAGCACGAAGGGTTCCGTACCATCGTTAAAAATTTAACATTTTATTTATTTTTTTCAAATGAGAGTAGGCGTTATGTAAAAAAATAATGCTGTAATTTCAAAAAATAATAATAATGCTGTCATTTAAAAATTATTTAAAAAAAAAAATGCCTACTTAGGAGGAAAAAACGCCGAAAAAATCACGTTTCTTGTATGGGGCCCCCCTTTAATTTTATTTTTATTATTTGTTGTTACAGCCTCAATAGACATACACACTCTGTGAAAATTTCAACTGTCTACCTGTTACTGTTAATGAGATACAACCTGATGACGGACAGACGGACAGCGAAGCCTTAGTAATAGGGTTCCCGTTGTTACCCTTTTAGTACGAAACCCTACAAGTCATGATATCGCCATGCTTTTGTAGAAAACAAATTTAAAAATTTGTTTCATATATTTTTTAGCTCTATTTTGACATTTTGTGAATATTGAAATCATGGCAATTTAATAATTTGCCTCCATATGAAAAATCATGGCTACTACCTATATACCTTTTATAGGACTAAATCATTTCCAATGAGCTAGTTCATTATAAAAAAACGAAGCTTATTATTATATTGAAGAAAATTAGAAACGGTACTCCAACTCTTTTTGTACATCAGAAAAATATAGTAGTGTTTCTATAATTGCTAGATTTTGATAATGCGATATTTATGAAATTTCAAAAATTTGGGATTCTGTTTTCCGGCATTTATTTCAAAACGTGAGAGTAGATATATTTTTAAATAAGACTAGTATCATCATATTTTTATGGAACATCAATGACTCTGAACAATTATCACCTCAATGATCATCTATAGACAGCGTGACCAAAATTGACTTCATCAAATTTAAATATGGTTTTAAACGTCTTTTTATAGTATGTAGCCATAGTAGGGCAAGATTTCCTTGATTAATTTTTTACACTAATACGTGGAATAAATTCACAGAGAAATGTTAGGAGAAATTAATGTCAAAAAAATAACTCTTCAGGAACAAGAGCCTTAAACGAACCCAAGTAGAAGTACCCATTTCAATCGCGCATCATACAAAAGCTCTATATTTGTGATGATATTTGAGGAATAACGTTGTCTTCAATTGTTTCGATTCGGACTGGATCCTCGAAACGAAGATATGTCATAGAAGAGATAAAGTTTGTAGGTTTAAATCCCTCAAAGTACTCTGAGGTGCTACATACGAGTATTCGTCTCAACTTGAAGTCCGTGGAAGTGGGCGAGTGCCAGAAGTTAACGTGGTTATTTAGAATGCTTGCGCGAAACAAAATATAAACATACTTATTCAGCAAGGAAGAAGAAAGGACTCCTCCCCGAGCAGAAGAGAATACTCAGCAGCAGCCGTGGGTCGCATAATTCACAACAAATTTGTCTAGCTAGTGGTAGTAGGAAGCTACCCTCTTCTGGGCGATGGTAAAAATTATGTTCTTAATTATTTGAAGTAAGAGCTATATCAAGCTCACTACTTAAATCAGTATAAAAGCTACCATGGAACATGAAAAGTTTCCGACTGGGCAGCGGTGGTGATTGATTAAACTTTTTCAGGTATACGCTAGGGTATCCATTTCTAAGAAATTTCATCAATTGGGATGGATACTTTGCCACTGAGACTCTGTAAGAGCTCGTCAGGAAGATTCATAAAAAATACGTTAGATAGATGAAGAGTCCTGACTGGTGCTCTCAAATGGGTGTGCAATTTTTTGTTTGTTTTCAAATTACACCAATAGTTATTGAATGATAATACATCAAGACAAACCAATAAATCCATAAAGAAATTATTTCCAATAAATATTCGTCGACAAAATTTTTTGTCTTCTTTTTTTCTATGTTGTGTTGAAAATAAGTTTTACAAAATTTTGAAAAATTTTGTTTTGCAACACATTGAACAAAACCATCCTGTATGACGGTAAATTGTGTCATATTGGAACTGTTTCTCTTTAGTGATATTTCATAACATTTTTTTAAGATAAACTATGAAATTTTTTGAAAAATCGAGTATTTTACTCTTTTCAATATTTCGTCGCAGTGTGGTAACAGTTACCACATTTTATACAATCACAAATGTTTCTACTTTACGATATATTTATAAATTTTTTTTTGTACTTCTAGTAATTTTAAAATATATATTGAGGCTCTATTGTTAAAAACTTTATTTTTGTTTTTATCAATGTTTGTGACAATAGGTGGGTGACCTGACTTAATGTATAAGGTAAATTCCTTCTTATAACTTTGATACCTTTTCCTTTTTTGTATTAATTAAATACATATATATTAAAAAATAACATCAAACCTTATGTACAAAAATTACAACAACAAAATATATATATACACACAAAATTATTATAATTATAATATAATCCTACCTGGATACCTTATGGTTTGTGCTAATTGTGCCGTTGTTGATGATTGTTGGCTTCCAATTGCCTTAAGCGGTGGTAACGGAGGTGAAAGTGGTGGTGGTGGTTGTGGCGGTGGTGTTGGATAAAAACAAAACGGATGTGTCATGTGTGCTGGAAAGTAATGGTACATACGTGTATAGCTTGGTGGGGCTGCTGCAACAAGTGCCACACGATCTGCATCCAAAAAAAAGACCCCAAACACGCAGGAAACAAAAATTTACACAAAAACAAAAACGAAAAACAAAATCATAATACAAAATATTCATATATAATACAAAAACAATATCATTGGTAGTGGTGTGCATTATGATGAATACATATACCAGCAGAAATATAGTTAGTAGAGGGTGATTGTTGTGAATTAGTGATAATAATGGGAAGTGCAAAGTGGGTGATTTATGTGCAAATGGTTAAAATGTAATTGTCAATTTACCCCAATTACCGTGTGTTGAGTTTATATTGAAGTCCAGTAGCAAATACATTGTGACGATCGATGACGATGATGATGATGATTACCAGCGCGTATATTTGTAAATAAATGGCGTAAGTGAATGGGCGTGTGTGATTAAGATGGTGAGATGGGTGATTAGGTGAAATGAATTAGTAGTGCGATTGCCATATGATGATTCCATGATGGTGTAATGTTGGTTTGTTGAGTGAGACCATAAATCAAGCGCAGATAAAACGCAAATAAAGTAAAAACAAAAATAAAATTTTATTATTTATTTTATCTATATGTAGACAAGGTATATAATTTTCTAATTTATCTATCAACAAGTTTTCTATGGCCTTAATAGCTGTTAAAAATTCTTTGTAATCTACGTATATTCCTGATAAATTTAATAGTTTTTTATTGTTTTTCTCTCTCTTTCATGAAAAATATGGCTTACGAAGTAGGTTATTACAAATTCGATATTCAGCAATAAAATTACTAACAAAATACTCAATCCCTCATAAGGTGAGTCGATATTCGAAAGAAAGGCTTTTTACACTAATTTCGAAATTATATTCAAAATTTCTACTAACTCGTTGTATTATTTTCGTGTTTTTACTTGGAAATCGGGGAAATAAAGGCTTAAATTGGTGGTAAATAGTACCTACGTGATGAGTATTGTGGAATTAATTTAAATACATATTTAGCAAAGATATAAGAGATTCGAATTTTCGAAATTCGTTGTTTTCTGGAACTAAAAGTATTATAATACTTGGTGCAAATTTTATATTTGGAATTCTAAGTATGTAAAGTAGTTTTATTTAGGAGTATAAAGTGAAGTACTGGTGAAAAAGTTCAAATTAATAAAACCTCTCCCCCCCCCCCCCCAATTAATATAGGACTACAAAACTTTTCTGGTGTCGTTATTTCTTAGAACAGTCGATAGTTCCGAATTTCGTCGAGTTTGACTATTGATATACGACTGAATCCATTTTGTGAGTAAGCTTTTTTAAGTTTTCAAACAACGTAGTTGCAAGATACTTAGGGCTCGTTATCTAATCCCGGAATATAAAATTCCGAATACAAAATCCCGGAATACAAAATCTCGGAATACAAAATCCCGAACACAAAATTCCGAATTAATTAAAATATCAAAATATGGTATTTCGGAGATTGAATAAATTTACAAGATGAATCTGAAACAGTGATAAGAGTACGTACCTAAGTCGGATCTACATATATAGTTTAAAACAACTATGGTCTATACTGACGAGCTGCAATTGACATTACATAGTTCGTATGGAATTAGAGGAAAAAGGATCATAGAGAAATCCAAATTGAAAGGAAGCGACATATGACACAAAATTACGGTCTAAAATTAAAGAATTTAAAAAAGACGAACACACATAATAGAGGTAGAGAAATAGTTGTAGATAACATTATTAAACAATCCCAAGGTATAGGCGAAATATGCATTCAATTTAAAGTAGAATGTAAAGAAATTAGAAGCCAAATTTCATATCATGTTAACCGAATTAACAGAAGATTAGACGATATTCATAATTTGTTAGAAATTAGAAGGAATTTATTCAAAAATCTGAGACAAAAACGAGGCTTATCGGTAAGGAATTTAAAGCCTTGTTGAAAACTATGTACAGATATTAAATAACAATTTTGAATTTCATTTTTTGAAAGCAACATCGTCCTGTCTTTCTGAGTACTTAATCTCCGGGATTTTGTATTCTGGTATTTTAGACACCGGGATTTTATAGTCCGGGATACTATATTTCGGGATTTTCAAATCCGAGATTTAGTTACCATCCCTAGACTTATTACCACGTTAAATTCGTAGTTTTTTCCTAACACCAAAAATCAAGCTGAACAGACAATTTTCTCGCGACTTATGAACATCAGTGAATGTAATTCAATAATTCTCAGCATAGAGCTTTGCACTTTTACTTATAGCCGTAGCGCTTGTATCTACACCACCGAAAATCCTGGGATATATATTTTCATGTCATGATGATCAGAGAATCTTGGAAAATCGCAAAAGTAGCAAAGGTTTCTGGTCTCTCGTCAAAACCATCAGGAACAACTTCACCAGTTCCTCTAAACCGTCACTACTTAACAATGGTGAACTGATTGTTGACTGCCTGGATCAGGCTAATATTTTGGCTGCTCGATTCGTTTCAAATTCTCGTCCTCCACCTACTTCACAGACATATGTTTGGCATCCCCCGTGTGGATGTGTAAAAGAGCCTATACACATCCGAACGAGGGATGTATTCAAGATCTTTAAGGAGATCAACGTCTCCAAATCAGGAACCGTAGTCTCCATAAATTCGGTGAGTCCAAAATCGTTGCTTTGATAGAGTCTGGCATCCTGCCCTTTTAGCCAAATTTAAAGCACTTGATATCTACCCTCCTCTTCTATTATGAATTGACAGTTTTTTATCTGGGCTCCTAATTTGTGTTGTATTAGATGGCGTTATATCTGAATCACACTCTTTAAATGCCGGTATGTCCAGGACTCTGTTATCTCTCTTCCTAATTCTCATTAATGATCTGCTTTTCCTTAATTTCAATCCCATTCATAGTTTTGCCGATGACAGCACCCTTGCTTTCGCCTACTCCTTTGACGATCTTGCGGACTCCAAGGGAATGCCATATTTGTCAACCGCGATTGCATGATTAGATCAATGAATAACGATCTTGCTAATATTTTCGCTCGAGGCAAAGCGAATCGCATCGAGTTCAATGCATTTAAAACCCAGAGCAATCTCATCTCTTTAAAACAAGATCATAATTACTCCACTCACGTTTCATTTGATGGGGCACTGACTTACGATACACCGTGTTTATGCATTCTTAGTATTAATATTTCCAGTAAGTTAAGCTAGACAGATCACATCTTCTCTATTGCCAAAGAAGCATCGCATCGAAATGTCTTCGATTTCTGAAAAGGTGTAGGAAATATCAGACCTGGAATGGAATACATTTCCTATATCCGGGCCGGGGCGGGTCGCACAGCCTTAGCTTCATTAGATATTACCAAAAAGAAAGCCTTCAAGCTCATTGCCGATTTGACAATTACTTGTCATATCGACTCACTCTTGCACTGCCGCAATGTTGTATTTCTTTCGCTTCTTTATCGCTACATGTATGAACAATGTTTCCATGAAATATCTTGTCTGATCTCTTGTAGTTTAATTTTAATTCCTGTACGCAATACTCGCGCTGCAAGCCACGCTCTTCCTTTCACTCTTAAAAATAATACTTTCGGCTATACAGTAAAATTACGTGATACTTCCAATCCCGAACTATGCGAATGTGGAACAGTTTACCATCTACTGTCTTTCCTTGAGCTTACAATCTGCAAAGGATCGAAAGTGACATATATCAGCACCTCCGCCACTTTCTTCGCGTCCTATAATCCTTTCCCTATCTCCTTCCTGCCATTCTGTGCTTTGTGTCATACAGTAGCCCCTGAGTTTGGCTTAATAATATAAAAAAATAAATAAATTAAACAGAAATGCATATATGTTCGTGCTAGGCCTAACTTCTTTAAAGTCTCTTATTGTTTTATTACCTAAACTATCATTTATTTGAAAAAATCATCTTGTAGTAATTTTTAGTTTAGTTTCTTAGCTTTCTAATTGTGGCCACCTCTAATCCCTCTGTCAGAAAAATTTCAGTTAAACTGATGAAAACTACGATTTTCCCGCAAAATTGGAAAACCACAGCAGCATGACTATGACTTATGTAATGGTATGGCTAAGCTGCTTGAAAACTTGTAACAAAAATCATATAACTAATAAGTTATATCATTTTTTCTTGAAGTATTTCATTTATAATAACATTTTGTTAAGATAAGTAGATTAGGTCACCTTTGAAAAGTTACGGAGCAAAGAAGCTCAAAATAACTGAAAGTCCATTTTTCAGTATGTACAAAAAAACACTTCCATCTGGACCATACCTCAGGACAACGTTATACAACTAATGATTATTTTGAGGTTATTTAAAGAAAAATTAGAGGTTGTAAAGTTAGTCAATAATGAGGCCATCTTAGAATAGAATAGCTGAAGCATAGGTATAGCGCAAAGTTTTTATTCGTTCTAAAATGGCATTGTTTTCAGTTTTCCCTAAAATATTGAAAGTTTTTTTGTAATATTCGTTTCTTTTTGGTTACTTTAATTTTTAATTTAGATTAAGAAAGTGTTTGAATTTTCCGAATATACTAAACTCTTCCTGACGAAAATATAATTGTGATATTTTCCACTTAACCCTTGAGTACATATCCGACTGCCTGGGTAGGCATTTTTATTTTGATTGCCTGTAACAAATTTAAGTAGAAATATACCAGGATAAGGACCCATGCCATTCCGTTTTTGAGATACCTATTTCGATCTATTAACAAAAAAACTTTGTAAATATTTATACTAGGTAGACTTTTTGAATTCAAATTTTTTTATCCGTAGTGTATTGAGTATCCAAGGAAAAATGAATAATCCTTAGATGAGTATCAGAACACGAGGGCCAATCAGATAATAAGACAACTGACTACCTCTCCAGAACAGAATCTCTATTTACCGCGTATTAGAAATCTTCTGTGAGCTTACAAAGAGGCATCTAGCTGTGGAATTAAGACAGTCACCCTTCTGATATGTTGAAAATATATATATATATTTTTTTTTCATAAAAAAACTATTTTCCAATATTCGAAGTCATTGGATAGTTATAGCAGTTAGAAGACCAGGTGTTCGGAGTGCTTTACCGAACGCTCGACAGAGCGGGGCACCGGGCCTTTTCTGAAGCTTCGGTTTCTTACATGACACCTTTTAATACACATGCATATTCATATATACATGTATAGAGAGAGACTTAGAGGTTGCTTTTTTGCCCAAACTTACTTTCTAATATAACGGTTAGTTTAGTCTTGGCTTGGCACAGAAAATTTCATAGTTTAAACCGTATTTGAACTTTTAAACACAATTTTCTTAATACTGTGTTTTTCTAACTGGTCTCCACGATATTTCAAAAACGGTTTGTACGATTACTTTGAAATTTTAATGGTAGACTCGGCCCATGCGAAGTCATCGAATAAACTAAAAAAAATTCCGACCCGTTCTTTTTTTGTAACAAAATAGCTAAAAAAAAGACGATAATGAAATTTGAAAATTAATTTTCAAAAATACGTCAATTATTCAATTTTCAATATTTTCGAATTATTCTAGTTTGCGTTCGATAGCCATAGCTTCACAGATTAAAATGTGATCTCAGATAAGTCAATAAGTCGTAATCATGGAGACTGTCGACAAACTTTTTTTTCGACATGAGTGCCCTTGGAGTGGTGCAACACACATTGTGATAAATATTTGGTCTGAAAATATTCTGACTTACTGTTGAAATGTCAATAAATAGGTATATAGTAAAAAGTTTGAAGTTCTATATTTTATTGTTCGACAAAAAGAAAAAAAATCTAAAAAAACCACACAGGGTGACTGCCTTAATGGCCATTCTCGTATTCTCCTTGATTGACTTCTCTGCGTGCTTCCCTGTATATGTTTGGCTAGTAATAGGATAAGATTTTAAATAAGCCCACCAAACTTTTATTCCATACTTTCCAGTCTTAGATGACATGTATTATGTGTGTAGCATGTTGTGCCTCTATGCGGAAAGAATTGGTCATCTAAAACGACACAATCTAAATGTATCGTAATGTAAACACAAATTGTTGTTCAAAAGCAGCTTTATCACTTTCCAGACAAAGTTCGCCGGTTGCAGGAAAACGAATCAATCCTAAACTGGTGCGATATAAGGCGTAAATTATCTTCCATAGTTCCTATATGTGCTCGTTATTAGAATGACACTTGCAGTTATGAGAATTCCTAAGTAGGGTGGTCACCTTTTTATTCGCTTCCTGTACATATAATGATGTTGCACCACATAACGTCGTTGAAAATACATTCAAATGTATCCAAAGTAGAAAAGATGTTTGTTGAGGCGAATTGGATCTGCTCTTTGCCGAGTAATTTTATGGCTTAAAGTTTAGATACTGGAAGGATTTGGACGCCATATAGTGCAATCTTATCCATTTGAATTCCATCGTCATTAATTTCTTTGTCGCTATCTTCACAATCTTCTTCTCTATGCTATCTCCATTCCTTGTATAGCAGCCCAGATTCCGCAAGAATTTACACTATATTTTCTCTTATATAATCTTAACTAAATTTTATTACAATAAATGTTACTACGTTACTTTCAAGATTAAGGAAAAAAGTCGGTATACTAAATTTAAAAATTCCTGAAAACCGAAATTCCTAAATTTATTAGTATTAAATAATTTTTATTATGGAGGATTTATTATGTCACCCACATGAGGGCTAAATTGATGTTCTTACTGGAAATATACTTTTTTCCTATGAATTCTTACATTTATCACACAAATTATACCTGGCAACTCGGGTAGCGGGGTATGTTTGAGTATATTTATGTTGGGTGTGTACACAAAAGTTAATTAAAAATTTTTATATTTTAATTTATTTTGCTTTTTTGTATTTTCCTAAACGTTTTTATATTGCTTTACTTCATGTATCTATATTATACATAGCGAAGTAGCTCCTGATTTTAGAAATTGAGTTGATAATTAAAGTGAACTCAACCAAGGTCTAAGGATAACCGGGTATCAAAGGGAGTATAAGAGTTTTACATAAGTAAAGTGCGTTGGTTGTGAATTAAAAATAGAAAAACCATAATACTTTACCTTCCTCCCCTTAATCCAGTCTATAGGGACTAAAAAAAAAACTTTGCCCTATAATAGATGGGGTAGAAGTGATTTTGATATATGTATGTTATTTAGTTCCAGACCCCGATGAAAAATCTAAGTTTTCGATCTTGGGAGGGCCCGGCGCGGTTTGGATTAAAGGTATAAAAAATTGTTTCATTTTTTTTTCAAAATAATTCGTCAACAGTTGATCCTACGACAAAAATGTGTTATACAAATTTGAAGAATACTAAATTCTCTACATTTTTTGAATAAATAACACTTTTTTTTGTAAGTCTGATGTGTAACAAGTTACAGTGGTGGAAACGTGAACATTCTTCCAAAAAAATCCTCTAACCTAATCTTGATTCATTTGTGATAAAAGTTTAAAAGAAGGTGACCAGTTTGTCATGAAAGAGTGAGGCGTGCAGATTCTTTTAAAATCTAGCGTGAAGCAAGGAAATCGCGAACATGTTCGCATTCTGACTATAGTTTTCCCTTAGTAACTGTTTATGCTGAATGTCAGAAGAATTATATTAACGAAAAATTGATCGTTTCGTATCTATGTAAAATAACAAACGTACCTCCAGTGACGTTGACGTCACGGTGTTCAAGTATTTCACGTTTGGATTTTGAATTCCAATGTTTCCTATATGCTGGAGAAATTATCCTCGATTTCTTCATAAAAAAATTTATTGAATCGCGATATCATCTATCGGGTGGAAAAATTAGGAGTAAAAGATAGGATTTTGAAAGTAACTGCTAACGAACGAAGTAATACTAGAGCGTATTTAATATGTGACGAACTTGGTTGCTATTGAAGCAGGGTACCATTTATTTTGTCAGAAGCGGCTGTATAATCGAGTATCATCCGGACAGAAAAGAGTATATAGTCCCGCAACGAACGTTGGCGAAGCGATGGAGTACATGTTCAAATATCTTACCGAAAATTCCAAAGAATGTCAATTCTCCCTTAATGAACTCATTGATAAAATTCGAGGTGAGTACTGTCCGGATATCAGGAGCTTAAAATATCTAGCGAAATAATCAGTCACCTGTTATCTGCTTCCAGGACGAAGGATACAAACTTCTGTCGTTGGACGATGACGATTTTTTGAAAGAATATTCACGTTTACGCCGCTGTATTTGTTGCACATCAAACTTACAAAAACAGTGTTTTTTAAAAAAATGTAGGAAAGTTAGTCTACTTAAAATTTGTATGACACATATTGCTTATAGGATTAACTGTTAACGCATTATTTTGCAAAAAAAAAGGTCAAAAATTGGATTTTTCATTGGGACCCGGAATTAAACAAAATATATGAAAATCAATTCTGCTGCACCTTTTGTAGGACAAAAACACCTTTTAACTCGACTACTACTACTACTACCGTCATATAATAAAAAAGCAATTACTTCAAATTTTCTATAATATGTATGTCCTCAACATTTTGAAATATGACAAAAGAATATGCGCCCAATAATTTAGTTCATCATAATCCATAAGTACGACAACAAAAAATTAAAAATGTTTCAAAATTGAAAATGTCACAACCGAACCGAAAAATTATGCTAAACATCGTACACAATTCTTCCGCACTAGTTGGAATTTAATTTTTCTGGTTTTTTTTTTCTTCAAATTTCAAATTATCCAATATTTTAACAATTTCCACATTTTTAGCAAACAAACAAAAAATTGTTCATTTGACGTTAAATACAGAAGCAACGGTTGAGCTTCTTGCTTGACCGATTTAAGTGTTCCTTGGATTTTCCGAGTTCTTCTCTCCTCCGACAACTCAACAAAACTTAATTTATGATAATCACCTGCAGCAAACAGTCAATTTTTTTCTCAAAAACCTGAACAACACGCTCAAAAGGTACGCCGCCGAGCTTAAAATTATGATCATCACAAAAATTGGGTTTCATACGGTTAGGTGTAAGTGGCCGAAAAGGTCTTTAGAGATCTCTCGTAGAATTAGTAGTAGTAGTAGTTTTTTGTTTTAGTTTTTTTTTTTTTTTGTTATATTAATGCCAGTTAATCTCATTTAAAATAACTTTGGATGTGCAAAATTAAGGAAGACAAAAAAAATAAATACCAAAAAAACGCGAGAAAAATTACTTAGCGTCTGCGGCAAATTATTGTAAATTGATATGCGACTGATGACCATTTATGTATGTAGAAAGATATGTTGTGTATGTATACATATATACAGAGAAACTTGACAAAAAATTAAATGGAACAGCAAAAAAACCGAGTGGTCTTGCGGTGGATACCGCGCCAGTTTTACAGAAGTTCTTGTGATTTATATGCGAATTTTTGGTTTCTGTTTGATAAATGGTTGTTTTTCCGCTTAGTCGATCCAGTTTGAATGATGATATCTTTATAATAAACAATAATGTGTTTTGATAACCGTTATATGTGATTTATCATTTAGACGCTAATATAAAGCTTTAGACCTTAGTCACTTGAAGTGATTTATTATAGTTTTACGGCTTGATGAATATCTAAGTAGTATTTAATAACTTTTGTTTTTGCTAAACTTCTATAGATGAAGAATGAGTTAATATGGTCTAGACAACATTACTACATTTTTTTTTTGTTTCCCATAAGATTATCTAAATATTTATATTTTTTTAATTACTGAAGGTCTTAATACACTGTAACTATTCAATAATGCCAAGAAGGCTGGCTTAGAGAGGAACTGACAAAAGGACGCAAAGAAGAGACTCTCATTAACCATATTTCGAAACTACTTTATATTTAATATAAAAAAAAAATATTAAAATTTTTAGAAGGATCTTCAAACTTAAGCTATCCATAAATACAATTAAATCCCAAACAGACGATATCTCCTTACAAAAAATAACTCATACCATCCATCAGAGGAAAATTTCTCATAAAAAATAAATGTAAGCAATCCACTTTAGAATAATGTGAGATCATTGATCCTGTCACCGATATAACTGAGTAAACAATTTCTCCGACATTATGCAACAATGTTAAACATCCTGTAACTAGAAAACAAGCTTTTTCCAGTATAGTCCGAGCCCTTGAGGATCAAAAAGAGTAAATTGCATGAAAATGTATTTGATTGCTGATGATCAGATTCGCAGTGATCGTAGTACACAGCAGTGTCAGATACATCAGCTGGGTGCCGACGAATGACATAATAATATCTGGAGTTTTATCAAATTACCTCATTCCGGCGCAAGCACCTTTGGCTTAAGAATTTACTGCCGAGAGTCAAGAAAAGACGGCATCAGAAAGTAAATTGTTTGGTGAACACGATCATTACCTTGTAGCATGATACCCTTGAGTGGAAAATGGCATAACTTGGTCGGTCGTATAGTTTCAATTTCTTTTGCGTTCTTAAAAACAATCTGCGAACTCACTTTTTTTAATGTTTTTTTTTTATTTATTTATTTTTATTTTTTTTTTTTTTTTTTTTTTTATCCGATCACGTGGCACACAGACTCTCTATACACTCCGGGGCTCTGGTTACTTGTTTCAGATACTATACGTGTATAACGATAACGTAGACTATGCACTTTGATTGGCTGGAAAATATATCTGTACAAGGTGGATATATCGTAGTACAAAGCCTAATTGGGCACGCTTCAGGGTTCATGGATCGATTCACAAAGCGTGACCATAACAAGGCGATCAAATTTTGTTTTTCTAGTGCAATCTACCAGTGCCGTCTTCTATGATCATGTGCATATATATTATATATATGCTCTGATATACAATATGTACATACATATATATATATGTACCTGGGAAAAGATTGTTACAAACTATGGAAAGAAAGAATACGCGCGCGTTGACGTTCTTACTGAGAATTTTCCTAAAGTTAGTAAGATGCGATCAGATATGCTAAAAAGACCACGAAGTTATACTCTTGCTCTCTGTTGCTAACTCCTGTGGTAATCTCAACAGTGTTTTCTGTTGAAGAGGGGTTAAAGGGCATGATTTTTTGAAAGGAGTTTTTTTTTTTTTGGTTCTTTGTTTTTTTTTCAGGAGACCACGACAAGAAGACACAGTCGATGCCCTCGTATCTACAAAAAAAGAAAAAAAATTGCTGTCCTTCAATTCACTGTTTGCAGCTGCCAAACATTCTTGAAATGTAAAAACAAATAGACAAAACCCTTGGCGCGAATACAACCCATTAAGACCGCCAAAGTAAGCCACAGGCGAGACACTTACTTATGTAGGTAATCGCTTGTACCACAAGGTCCCCCATGCTAAATGTACACTTAATCTCACCGGTGTAGAGTTGTGGATCTAACCGCAAAGTACACTTCAAATATTTACAAGACATTTGCATTCAAGCGAAATGCATTTTTATCGTCTATGGTCCTGAAGTAGGTATTGCGCATGCTTAGCAGTCTTATTTCATTCTTTTTGCATTTAATTCTAATCTTGAGGGCATACGGGGTGCCATGTATATGTTTCTTGTGAGCACAGAAGTGACTATATACCTGTTTTCGATTATTAAGTGCCAGTAGATAGGTAGGTAAATATTTCTTGAGATACTTCCTCAGGAAATGTAGAAAATGTATATTCGCCTGCATAAGAATATGGTTGACTCATGGTTTGAATAGTTCTGATGTTTTGTTTCTGCTTTTGTTTTTTTTTTTTAATAGGCTAGAATTTTTTTGAGCCGTGATTAATTTTTTTATCTAATCATCAGTTTTATAAATTTCTTATCTATAGATCATTTTATATATGTAGTAGTTATCATCAACCCGCTCTAATAATACTTCATTCGTCTCAGAATTTTTTTCAATCGTAGACATTCAGGGAAGCCTTGAGTTAATTTTGCCTTAATTCAATCGTCTGCTTGTTCGGGGTCAGGTTCGAATCCTTAATGGAATTAAAAATCGATGTTTGAAAGTCAGAGACATAACACTGTCTCTGTTATTTGATCTGGGCGCGACTGAAAAAAATTCCACATTCACCTAGGTATGTTACTCAATATCTCCTCTTGTCACAGCTGTTCAATTTTCTTCATAGAATATTATTACTTAATTTGTTGGCTTCCTTAACGGACGTTTTCAGGATCTGTAGAACTAGGTACTTTATTCTGCACCCCATTGTTATGGAAACGCAAACTTTTATTTGATATATCATATCATATGACTTATGTCTATTGAGAGGGGTGACCAAAATCAATTTCGTTTATAACCACCCTGTAGACTTTCAAAATGAAAATTTACAGGCTTGTAAACAATACAGTACAAAACAAATTCTTCTCGATTCGAACAGGAAACAGACAAAATAGGATGCGAGGGCATAGAGTTTGTTCGAATTATATATTTTAGTGTTATACAGGGTGTTTTGTATATGTTAGTTGACCTGATACAAGTCGATTGGAGGTTTAATTTGTTAATTAACCCACTTTTTCTAACGAAAATTAGGCCTTTAAGCCTCTTCTTTACCTAACCACTAAAAGTAAGTGAAAAGAGAGAATAGAAATGTTTATTTTCCCAATTTATATTTAGTGCCCATTGTGAGGTGTATATGAAATTCCAAAATTAAAACCTCGAACAATTTCGAAGACCTACTTAATTCCAGACTGTTCGAAAATCCCAAAAATTAATTAATCCGGAAAAGACCACCTTTACATGGATTTCATTAAGAATTTAAATATTCTTGATTCTTTCTGTTAGGAATTAAAAAAAAAAATCAAGATTTTGATTCTTCGGGATTTTTTTATTTTTCTTGTTTGGGATTTAAATGAATTAAGACTTTTAATATTAGGATTTCAATTGTAACTTGTTCTGATTAGACACACTACCTCAACTTTATAATTTGCATTCAAAATCTGTGTATACAAAACTTCAGGACTCTATGACCCATATGATATCTACAACTCGAAACTAACAAAACAACCTACAAACTGAACCAGAATTTATCACCAATAAAAACCAAAAAGTTTTTAATTACAATTACTTACGATTATTCGATAATCGTTATTTAAATTTTTAAATGTGATTACAATATTTTGAAAAGAATTGATAAAAACTTTAACGATTACCAAATACAATTAAATATAGATTGGTACTCAATTATTGATTACTCCATGTAATAAAACTAACTACATTTTTCGGGACTACTTTGGAAATTAGTTACTTTAAAAATAATGTCTGCTAATTAAAAAAGCTAGGAATGAAATTTACCACCCCTTAACTTTACCAGATCCAGTATGATATAGTAAATATGTCAAAAAGACAAAGAATTGAAACACTTGATGGTGATTCAAAGCTAGAATGAAAACAGAAATAATAGCAATGAAAACTAAAAAATAAATAATTTTCCAGTAAGCAGGTTTATCATTATTATTATTTATCATTACTAGAATATAGTAAGTAATAGAAATTAGTTAAAAGTAATTAAGAATTAACTTTAATTATTTCACATAATGTTGTAAAGTAATATCCAAAGTAGTCAGAAGAAATTAAAAATAATTAAATTATTGGATGGCTACATTTTAATTATAATTATCAATCCTTTACGAAAATATAGTAATCATGTTTAAAAATTCAAATAATAATTTTTGAATAATCTTAATTATTATTAAGAGCTTGTAAATTTGTTTTTTGTTTTAGTGGAATGTTATCCCATTTCTTCTTTTTTTAGTTAACTGTAATACATATGACTAGTAGTTAAGATATTCGACTTTTAGAAACCCTTAACTCCACTAAGTATATATAATAATCAACTTAATCGAATGAGACTAATATCGGCACCCGAATTCTGAGTGCATTACAGAGATACTCACCTCTAACAATCATTTGCTATTCTTTTGTCAAAAATTAATGTTCAAAGTGTAGATATTCATTTGCGCTTTTCATATAAAAGAGGCTCAGTATGTAAAGTAGCATCAGTGGAGTAATGTAATTCAAGGCCTATCCGTAAAAATGCAATACAAGGGTATTGTAATTGTACACCATAATTAGGTCCTTCAAATCAGGTTGTATCACTTTATATATTTTTGTAAATGTCTAACAAGTTTGAATCTCTATAAACAAGATGACCGAGCAATTGGTAAGTAAAAAGTCTTGCCATGTTTTTATTTTACATAGACTCATTAACCAATCATTATGTTCATATATTTAATCTCTAGGATACGACTATCGACCTGAATAATTGTCAGTATAGTATTGTAAGTGGTTTAGATGGATGTCCTCAATTCATGTTGTAAGTTCTTGTGTAATTTTTACATCGTTTGAACTTATAAATTTCAAAGTGAAATACAGGGTGGGCCAAAAGTCACCATAGGGTTTAAAAATAACTAACTTTTTCGTTTGTACATTGCTCCACACCCTGTTGACCGTTTCTCTTCATTCCTTTTTTACATGATAGCCAACTGTCTGTTCTTCATAGGTAAGCATGTTTCCCCACCCCACCTTACCCTTCCTTTTTTTCATCCTACCATATGTTACCAATTTAATTTTTAAACCCCATGGTGACTTTTGGCCCACCCTGTACTTCTAAGAAACTTCAGATTAATGAATGTAACAATCAATATGCAGTAGAAATATTACTTCGCATTACACTGTTGTTACACGTCTGACACACATCCATTTGATTGTAGAAAATTAAAAAACAAAAAACAAAAATTCTTCAAAAGCAATCAAAATAATCACCCAGGAAAGTTCAGTAAACCTTAATACAATACAACTACCTACCTACCTCAGGTTTACCTGCAACTATTCATTTTCATAACTAGCGTAGCTACTGTTTATCAGCAACAGAAGTTGATAAACAATGAACAGTAGTTGACCCAATAAAGAACCCTGTGGTATCCCATTGAAATCGTATTCTTCATTATTTTCCATTTTTTTTTTTTTTTTTTTTTATGAAATCATATCTTCACCACGAAACAAAGTAATATTCTCAAGTGCAAAATTTTTTTTTTAAATATTTTTTTTACTTTAACTTTACCATAGTACAAGAGCAAATCGTTCCAAAAAAAAAAAAACACAATAGTAAAACATGAGATGCACCTCGCGGGTAAAACATATCGTGAGGTGGAATATAGTCTCGTTATATGTGGACTTAATAAAATTTTATGATCGGTCTTGGCATCTATTTTTCAACCAACCGTCCTGGTTCAGAAAATGGCCTATATGTATATATGTACCCTAGTCGTCTCCTGTAGAATACGTGCTTCAATATTCAGATCAAATGAAGACGAGATGCCTTATACCAATAACTCCTTAGGGTTGTTCACTTTTCGTAGATATATATATATATATAAATATGTATATATGTAGTATATAATTGTATATCCACATTCAAATTTGCGCAATTGAGCATTATTGCTTTATTCTTTATTGACAGAGCTAGTGGTGCAAAAACTGGTTTTTCACAACGATGATTCAGGTCCAGAGTCTTGAAATCTTTAATTGAACAGTGGTCATTTTAGCTCGGTTGTGATAACGTAAATATTTCGATTTCTTAATGAGAACCTGCACCTGAATGGATTTCATCGTGGCTCCTCAGACTAAATAGAGACGATCACTTCGCTTAGCTGAGATAATCAGTTTTATTTTTTTTATTTTTTTATTTTTTATTTTTTTTATTTTATGGATTTCAGAGACGTTTAATTGGGAAGATGATCCCAGGAATATAATGAAACGATACGGCGGCAATATCGAACTTGTGCATTGGATTTTATCATTATAGCGGATTAAGAAAAGATATGTTGCAATTGTAGGCATATTATATGAGATTTTAAATTATTCAACAGGATAATTGAAGGCTTTTTACATGGGGCACAATTTTATCAAGTAATGATGATACTTTTTTGAAATTTTCTTCACCACCTCAACAGTTTGTGGCCCATTCATACTTTCTGAAGTTAATAAATTTCGTTTTCCTCGTATTTTTTCTTGTTTTTGTCTTAATTTACTTTATTTATTTTTTGTTTTTATTGTATTTTTATTTTACCATTTTTTAATGGCCACAAACTGAAAGGAATTATTATGTATAATTTATACGGAGAATCTTGTGAGAAAACCAGTTCCGGAATTGTTATATGTAGTTTGTGGCATTTTTTAATCAGTCATTGGCACGGCATCGTTCTCACAAATTATATACATACTTTTATCTACAGTACAATACAATACATGCATATGTGCATACAGTATGCACGATATATACAGCACCCATTTTCAAGGCGTAGCAATCACACAATTGTTTTAAAAGTGAATCAGACTATCACCTAGCAACATACTGAACTAGTTGAATAAGAAGGTGCAGAGATTTAATTTCATTTTATGTACGTACATATAAAGCCGGTGTTCACCTGGTCTCCCCACATCACCAGAGTACATTATGGAAGCCAATTTATATTCTTGCTCGTATTAAATAATAAGAGTGTGCATAAGGAATACAAAAAAAAAATAAAATAAAAGAAAAAAATAAACTAGTTCTTCATGACCACGTAACTCTCGATTAATTCACGTTCTTTTGAGTGGTAGATCCAGACATAGTCATCATCGGTCGTGCCGGCTAGTGCTTCTTCATTGTATCATCTTCAATTTTCTCCAATGATTTGCAATTTGTTATTATTTTTCATTTTTCTACATTTTAATTTGAGAACTTATTGCTTGTGAGTAACTGATACAGCAGTTATGTACGAGTTTAGATATTTTATGTATGTTATACGAAAAAACAAAAAAAAACTCTAATCTCCACCTCCACTATTGTAAGTGAAAAAGATTTTATGGTCGAATTTAGTTTTAGCAACTGTGAAAAGAAAACACTACCAAGTCTATCCATTTGAATATTTGAAGTATAGTCGAATCGTCGCCTTAAATAATTGATCTAATTTATGAATTAGTGCCTTAGTAATTAAAAATTAAGAAGCTCAAAAATTAAGATCATATAAACGCAATCTGATTTTATAAGCAGACACTTAGTACGAGACGTCAGACCTGAGTTCAGTTGATATTCTTTTGTTCAATCTAAAGTGTTCATTAGTAAAGAGGGAAAATTATAAGATAATCAATACTGGTCATCATTGCCGAATTGTAAATTCGTTCATCGACTTTGTCAACCAGACTTATTGTTCCAACAAATGAGTGAGTCATAATGTCGAAAAATGGAAAATAGTAGGGGTCCGATAATAGATCCTTGAGGAACACCGCAGCTAAAAGGAGTATTATACATTCACCTAAATTACTCTAGAAGTTTTTAGAATGAATATCAAAACTTAAAAATAATCTAATTTCTCTATAGAAGCAGTGGCAAAGTCAGACACGTAGTAGAGATGAATTTTGAGCGTTGAAATTCATTTCAAATCTAAAGTTTTGAAAAAATTTCAAACTACGAGAGAAGTTGTCATCGATGCTTTTCTTTTATTTTTTACTTTCTCACTGGCATTTTCCAGATGAAATCCATATGGTTCTGGTGAAGGATGATTTTTAAGTAATTTTCGAACCACAAAATAGCGTCAAAAGTGTGTATCTTATAGTCATCTAGCAATTCGAAATAGAGAGGGAACACATTTTGGTTAATCAACAACACTCGTTTTATAATTATGACCATAAAACTTAATTTGATTATCATTACTTCCATATTATAACTCTTCATTGTCTCTTCTTAAGAAAGAAGCGAAGCCATAGGTAGCTCTAGTTCACGAAAAATTTGTTTTGAAGCCGGATCTGTCAAGCTAATCAGCCCTCTCTGATCCTTAGATATCTATGTTAGAAATACTGTGCTGTAACATTGAATAAATAACTAATAAGGAAACGGCATATCGGGTGAAAGCCTAAGCCACTCGTCGAAATGTATTAGTGTGCTGTGTTTGTATTCGTTTCGTCATGGCAGTAGTGAAACCGTGAAATTTTGAACGGGGACATTTTTTATAATCCGAATTGCTATGTAAAATAAACAAATTCTTAGCGCTCCCTTATCTTTAGATAATATTCCTTGGCGTTGCCCATGATAATTTAAGTGACCTATCAAGCAGAATTTTCAAATAAGTGACCAGCCCTCTTGTCATTTCTCCCTCCGCTCCTTGGGTTTGACTGCCATTGAATTGTCTACTCACGTACACTGTATTCGCACGAAACCCCGCTTCCTTATTAGTTATTTATTCAATGTGCTGTAATTACAGAGTCAATCCCATACTCTCTTCCCTGCAATCTTCCATCAACTTAGAAATTATGCGTATGCCACTTAGAATCATTAAAGAGAAGGATAGGGATATGCCTTTCCTCGATACATACTCAAGTCAAAGGCAGAGATGTGAATTTCAACAGAATCCTTTATCTCAAGATTATACATAGGTTCAACAAAGAGAACCCTAGCACCGGACCTTGTGTGTCAGATACCGACTATCTGTAAAAATATACAATGATCGGGAATCGAATGCTGGTAGCGAACTTCTACTATGTTTGTGTCGCATGCCATGCAAACTAATGATTCAGGCCAGTTCTACTATAGTCCTCCTTCAAAAATCATCGAAAACTCATTCTGTAAAAAGCATCTTTAGCTTACTTTCGCCTGGTCATCAGTTTAAATTAAATCACTAATCAAGCATTAAAAGAAAAATTATCAATCTTCTGAAAACTTCTGTGTTGTTCTTAAATACCGTAACTTCATAGGGAAATTCTTCCTATGATTCAAAACGTTTCCTCTTTTTTTTAGTAATTTCATTTAAGTACATAAAATAAGAGGTAGTAGGTGGTTTCAGAAATTATAGTGGGAGTTACAGTTTTATGGAGAAAGACACACAATTTTTGAGATCATGCATGATACAGCTTCTACAAACATTCTAGTCGATTTTTGCTCGTGACCGCAATTTGCATTCTAGGCAACGATACATAAGTAAGGATGAGTCTTATTTTTATCGGGACAGGAAGATGGAAAATACCACAATCGGAGGTCAAGGCGACCCATAACCTGCTAAGTACACTGTAAAACAAGTAGGACAATTACCTAAATTTAAGACAGGTTTTTTCCTAAAAATAAACGTAATTTTCTATTATAGAAAAGAAAATCAGTTTAATTTCCCAAATTAATAGAACATTCAATGAAGTTAGATATTTGGCATCAGAAAACCTATATAGTATGTAAAATTCCCGAAATGTTAAGCTTTCTCGGATATAATTAAGAGAACATTCAATAAATTAGGTATTATGCTACATTTTTTATGGAAATATATTTTCGTTCATATAATTCATACATTGTTTTTCAAAACAAGTCATATATTGTTTTTCACTATTTTGTTTGAGCGGAACTAGCACCCTAACTTCCATACTAACTATTATGTTTTAATGAAAAAAAAAACATATATGGTAGTATATGGTAGTCACATAAAAAATGAGCTATTCAGCTCATTCTTAGTTTTTTCAAGTGTAGTGCCTACATTTTAGGAAATATTTCCCATATTTTAGGGGAAGAAAAAAAGTAAACAAAAATTTATAATTCCCTGTATTTTAGGGAATATTCCCTATATTTTTGAAAACGTGCATTTTAGTGATAAAAACATATTCTATGTTTTCCAAGGTGGAGCTTTCCCTAATCTTATCGAAAATACCTAAGCTTTGTGACACAAATTGTTGCCACTTACTTAAAGGAATTTTCTTTTACTGTGTAGGGGAATCTAAAAAGCTATAAAAGTCGAAAGGTAACTAGGTAGGACAAAAAAGAGCAGAACCACAAAAATATTTCATACTTTACTATATCTTAACCTGTGAATGCGACAATCTATTTCTATCCAATGATTCGCAATATTAAAAACTATAGTGAAGGCATTGCCAGTAGAAAACAAAAATAAAAGAAAAGTAAATGAAATTCTTTCAAAAAATTTATGCAGATTTTATACTTTTCGATAAGATTTTTTACAAAATGTAAATATTTTATTAAAACCAAAGCATTATTTACCTTTTAATTACCGAAATAACCTATCACGCCCTTCATTCATTTTTACAGAAATTTTCAGGGATCTGGTAATTCTATATACCTATAATGGCATATAATTTCTACCATAATGAATGTGTGTGAAAATATGTGAAAAATTTCTATAAAATTTAGTTAATAGTTTTAAAGATAAACTTGGTATACATCTAAAAGACATGTATACTCATAAAAATCATACATAGCCTCTAAACTTTAATACAAGATTTAGATTATGCGAAATCGCATCTAATTATAGTAAGGTTTTTGAGAACGAAAAAAAAAACAATCACTAAAAAAAACAGAAACGATCCTGAAAAGATTTAAAACAATATAATAACGGTAATTTTCTCAATAATTAATTGCATGTTTTGTAAGATTTTGTTATTTCACCCATAAAATTTAATTTAAAGCAGCTAAAAAGAGATAAAGGGTTCTTCTCGGTTCAGGTACGCTCTCAAAAAAAATAAAAATAAATAAAAAAATAAAAATAAAATAAAAAATGTTGCAAACATTTCCCATTAATTTCCATAAAACCAACCCAACTAGCGGCTAGCGCTATAGTTAAAGTCTATTTGAAACGATTCAGCTGTTAATTCTCACATAAAATTTTCACCTTTAGCCAAGAAAACGTTACAACAGGTAATTAAATTCAGCAGGGAACAGCATCATTCAATTAGTGAGCGGATCAATATCGGCGTGTGAAATCGAACCATCGATATTATGCATCTTTACTTCCTTTATCTACATAATGATTTTTACTGTGGGTATATTAGTACCTATAAAAACTAAGTTCGCCTCCTTGTTAATTAACAATCAGTAACAACATACCGGAAGATTCTACACACAAGATTTTATGCTAAAAGAGTACAATAAACTTAAGAGTAACGGAATATCGATAGTTTCTTTTGTTATTTATACGAAAAAGCTCGATTAATCGATTTGTTTTTTTTTAATTGTTGTATTGTGAGATGAGTAGGTACCTATGTATAACACCGCACCGTACCGCGCCACCGCAATCGAGCTATCTCCTGTTCGTTTCATTTTGTTACTTTTGAAAAACATTCCACGGAACGTGCGCGCGCGTATGTTTTTCGCGATTTTAATAAAGTTCAAATCAGTTCCACGAGTCCATAACCCAAATCGATGTTTTCTCCAATTATTTGTAAGAAGATCGATTGAGTCGGTGATCCAATTGATGTGCTTCACAGCTTTGTTTGTTGCCATTGTCTTATTATGAAAGAGAAATTGGATAGATGCTAGCTGCTGCTAGAGTGGCTAACTTGTAAACAGGTATCATGCGCGTTCTCTCATCAAAGGTGAATATTATTACAAAAAAAAAATAATAATAATAAAAAAAAAATGCTTATGTGAATATCTGCGATGACCTGTGTGATTGGCGGTTCTTTCTTACATATTTCTTGCCAATAATGATGAGTAACATTTTTCTTTTGTTTTAGTTCTTTGAATTATTTATAGGTGAATTTATATTATAATACGGTTATTGTTCTACATCAACTTGATTATCTTTGAGCAAAATTACAATTCGCGAATTCAAAGATTTATGTTTCTCGGAAATAGATAATGCGATTTAAGTAGATAGGTATGCGCAACTTTGTGCAAGCGCTTCTTCAGAAAGGTCAATTTTCGGACGAAGATTTTATCTTTGGTTATAAGAAAGGATATCGATTTGATTTTTATTGCCGTTCTAAGAATTATAGTAAATCATCGACTTGTAACAACAAAGGAAATCTTCATTTATATTTGTCCACCGACACGGCATATTTTATGAATTCAGATCGCCTATAGTGCCGCCACGAGCGAACACAATAATTGTGACGTGAATATAAAATTTAAATAAAGATTAATGGTCGTGAATTTTTTTTTTTGTATAGGTATACCTATATATTTCGCGATAAAGATGGTGTAAGAATTAATTTGTTAAGCAAAAAACAATAAATTTATAATTTATTTCTTTTTTATTTTTATTTAAGTAGTTAAAACAACGTATCTCAGCTAACTAACATTTGACGTAGGTACAACATAAATATACCTGTTGGCGGTTGGCGGGATCTCTATCTTCTTGGTGACGTTTTTTTTTGTTTGTTTTTTTTTTTATATTTGAGGGTTTGTTAGAAAGTTAATCGATCCACGGAATTTTTAAATAAATTTTACCTTGACTTTATGAGAAAAAATGCTGTTGAGAAAGGTTTTGCTATACACATCAAACTAGATTCGTAAGATAGTTTCATTAATTAATAAATTTAATTAATTTTTTAGGGAGGCGAATAGAGTGATGAAAAATGTGATTCCATTTTTTTGTTTTTCCTTTCTAACTTTTTTGTTTATAATTACTGAATAACACAAAAAATTGTTTACCAATCTGACTACATTTTGACAGATGAAGATTGCATTCCGATCTAATCACTGCTTGGAAACCTTTCTGATTGTGGTCACAAGTTAAATCTGGTTCAGTCAGTTCTACTAGATTTTGTGATATTTAGATTTTACAATTTAAGCTAAATATAAGGGGTATTCACTCTTTAATGTATCAGTGTAACCGATGTAAATATACAACAAGAATTTACAACAAAGAGTGAACACACTCTTTAGCCTTTAGCTTACTTCGAAATGTAATTATGGGAACAGGGTGATAAAATGAGACCGTAGGAGCTCTCCCCGGCCCCGGAAAAATTGAGAAAATCCTCAAAATTCCTAGGATTCATAGTTATTCTAGAAAGAAAAAATTGTGAAGATCCGCGGTTAAAAATAGCTGAGATAAAAATAAAGTATCTCAAATATTTATGAAAAGAACGGCTTAAATTAAGGAAATGCCGGTTTTTCATAGAATTTTTTTACCGTTTGGGTTGTTTCCCAAGTTGTTATTTCTACTATTACTACTTAATTATACACTATTTCAGTATAATGTCAGGGGATAAAATGAAGCCTGTTTTGTTGGGAACGGTTATTTCTAATTAGTTTTCAGCTTAGGCTAATAGTTTAGGAGAAATGTTAATAATAGTAAAACAACCTCCTTTTACGGCAATCTTTGCCACTTTTTATCGTAACAAAATGTAAAAATTTACAATTTATCTTTACGGAATAACAGTGGTTCGGAGATATTTTTTTGTAAAGATGAAAAAGTTTCATAATCGAACACTTATGCCTATGATTGAAAAAAAAAATTAGAAAAATAACTCATATGTAGTAATGGCGTATATGGGACCCAGATGGGGGAAAAACAGTGAACTTCGGGAGTAAAAGCTCAGTGCGGAAATATCTCGAATTGAAAACAAAAACCTTCTAATAGATAGAAAATTTTATTACCTTTAATTTAAATGCAAATTTTTTTCTCTAGGAGCATCTCTTATGATACAGGGTCCGACAAAGTAAAAGAGTGGTTTTCAGTTAAAACGTAATCAAGTCTTAGAGGGTGGAAATAATATACTATGGAGTATACCGGATTGAAATTTTAAAAAACGCCATTCGATAGAGCACAGCGGGGGCTTTAAATAGACGCCCCACATGTCATATTTGGGGTTTGAGGAGGGTGGGGGTAACAACCCCGCACCCCAAAATACCCACACGCAAAACTTTTTTTCGATAAATTTAATCGCCTTTTCGAACTAAAGACGAATATCAAATTCGTTTTTTGAACGGTCACCTCCTCATCCCGCAAGAAAAATTCAAATTTTAAAAATAATGACAGCTAATTTCTGAACTTCAAATACTATTATTAAGTAATTTAAGGCGGAAAAAGAAAATCGATCACACCAATTTGTTTTTCGGTGATGTTTTATTAAGTTTTCCAGAAAGTTTCATGCTCTTTGATGCGCCATTACTGATGTTTTTGGTTCACAAATTTGCAATACCTTTTTTTGTGGGGAAAAATCATGATGCGGGTAGATGTAAATTGAACACCGTGCAAAATCAACCGAGTATCACATAAAAAAAATACGAGTGCACCAGTCGATAGTCCTCAAAAGGATCTTTCATATTGCACACTGGAAATTTTCCTAGGACACTCCCCTCCCCAGCTGCACCCGCTGACAATTGACGTTCAATCTCAGCTCCTAAGTACAACTATACAACCCGGTTTACACTACCAATTTGTGAATGTAAAAATACAAGACCCTTGTATTGCATTTTATATGCATAAGCCTTGTATGACTTTACTGGGTTGTAATCAAATACATCTTTTACAACGATTCACTTTTTGATATAACATTGCGTGAATACCCCTAGAGATTTAAATTTTGTAAGTTTATGATTAGAGTAGATAAAAATAAACAACAACCTATCGAAATCTATATCACTCATTAAGAGATTTCCGCAAAGTTCGATATTAGGACCATTTCTTTTTGTTTTTGTGTATTAAAAAGATCACCCTAATACTTTAGAGGATTTATAAGTGTATATGTATGATGATGGTGTCCAATTCAATACAAGGTCAATTATTGGTTTAATTTAAAACTGCATAAAAAAAAAATAGTTATTTGAACAAAATTCATCAGAGGTCTATTGAAAATCAGTTAATGCTAAGTCCTTGTGGGTTTTCTATTTTAAGGAAATACCATGGAAATTTTCGAGCTTCGAGTTATCCAATAAACACAATTAATATATAGTACTTGATAATGATATGCGAGAATAGCATCACTTCCATTTGATGTAAGATTCTATAGTGGTTTACGCAAGCAAATGAGAATTTTCTCTGAAATATATTGCTATTGCCCCATTTTTAGTTTTGCTTCTGTCGTGTTTTACTACGCTTGGCAACAATGGACTGCATCAGCTTAATGCCCCTCAACAGAAAGATTAGCTATTGCTCAGTGAATGTGGTTGTGAGGAGAGCAATCTACAGACACCGCAGGGGATAGGGGATGCTTTCAACAATCCTATAGCTGCTGGTAATGGATGAAATCTTTATTAATTTAGAGAGAGAGGGCTTTAAAGCGGCTGCCTATGTGAATGAGTTATGTATCCTGGTTACAGGAAAATTTCTGTCTACTATTAGGGAAAGGCTCGAGGATGCGCTGCTTAAGCTGGTTGGATAATTGTGCTGCTAATAGTGGGATTTTGCACTCACCCTTTGAAGACAAAGCTAGGGTTACAAAAAAAAAAAAAAAAAAAAAATAGGTGGGCGCAAAGTTTCAGAGTACCAATGTTGGTTGACAAAAATTGAGAAAATCTTACTCCCAACAACAAAGCAAAGTATCTGGGAGTCATACTTGATACTAAGCTGAACTATAAGGCTAATATAGAAAAACGTCTTAGGAAGGTCAGTGTGGACTTCTACATGTGCAAGAAATTTTTTGGTGGTAACTGGGGATTAAAACTGTGTGTCTGTACACCACGCCCATGGTGGCACTTGATGTCATACCTATTTGATTTATTGCCACTAGGTAGATCTCCACTGCAGGAGTGTACTGGTAATCAGCGTGTCAGGTTTAGAGCGGGATGTTAGTGGATGGAGACGGGCTTTGAGCATTCCAATAAGATAGACTATAGTGAAGAAGCAGATTACCAAATACCTACCAGGAATAATTGGGGTCGTGAGATCGTGGTATTATTCGACACATCTATCTTTACAGCAGAAGGATACAGAACAAGTGCGGACACAAGGGCAGGAGTCTAATAGACTACCGAGCAAATGTAGTATCTTGCTGTGTCTAGAGGTTGCAGCAATTACAAGGCGGAACAATTGGTATCTATGTGCAGAGAGTCCGTACAGTAAAGTAAAGAGATCACATGTATCCTGAGATTCCTAAGGAAATCAAGAAAGATTTAGGGCGGATTCAAAAGGTTATCCCATGAGGTCAAAGGGCACAGTGGAGCCACTGGAAGTCTAAGTGAAGCAAGTTAGCTATCTCTAACAGCACCTAACCTAACATTCCTCTTTAATCAATCCATTTGATTTTATGACCTCTACCTGTTTGGAGTTTTATTTTATTTTCTCAATATTAATTTCAATATTAAATATTTTAACTCAGTTCAATATCTTAACATTCCTCTCCAAATCTCTCTCTCTCTCTAGATAAATACAAACTAATTATAAGCTCATTAGTGCAATACAAGCATATGCTTCGTAAGTCACAAAACTATTTGTTCATAATAATTAAAGTCTTCCTCATGAGATATAATCATGGTTTGCTTAAGTTACTTAACACACAAAAATCTCATTATCTAATGATTAGGTACTTCTTTGAGTTACGCACATGGCTTTCTTCACGGAAATAAATAAAGCGCCTGCGCAAGTACCTACTTTAACGATAAATTTCCGATATTTACGGAATGCACGCTACCGTACTACAAGTGGATGATGGCGTCAAATTTACTGAGGCCGATAAACAGATTTTTTTTTTCCTTCCTCTATATTTTGAAGAGTGCTTACCCACTAGCGGTCAAAGGTAGGTTTTTTCACAGTACAGTGATTATACGGAGTGCAATAGCATCTCAAGCGTAAACACTATTTTTTCTCTCTGACCAGTTGATTGAAGGCGAAATGTTAGATTTTCGTGTTTATCGTGAAACGGTTTAGTCGTCGTCTTCCTAAATTGATCATTGGTAATGGTTGGTTTATTTGTTGATTTTTCGTTTTTTTTTCTTTTTTTTTAGGTTTGAACTAGAATTAACGTTCGATCACAGAGTGAAAGCCGGCATAGTTCTTCGTTAATCGAGAGTAACATGAGAAGCTTTTAAGTAGGTATACTCGGTGATGAGAGGTGAATAAATTAACCTTGTTGCTTTGTTGAAATTGCTTGTGAACAATGGTTCATTTGTTAGTTTTACATATAATTTCGTTAGGAGGGTGTTCGTGTTTGTTCATTAAGTTTGAAGTGCAATCGTTTCGAGGTATTTATATTGTTCGTAACTATTTTGATACCGTTTTTGTTAATTACGTGGAAAAGTTTTTGAAGAGGAGAGTGAAGACTTTTGATAAAATTCAACTTCTTTGTATCAAGTAATACAATAGTGTATTGCTTAAAGTATTAACTATGGTTTTAATTCAATTAATTATTCTTTTATAATGCCTTTATCCGATCACCCTCATACAAGGTCAGACAATGAATCTTCACGTCGTTATATCCGATTTCTACTTTACGGCGGCGAACTACTGAAGCATTTAAGCTTGTAGATCTTTTCTGCTTGTGGATAAATGTATCATTTTCACCTAGCGATTAAAGCTCGTTGAATACATAACTGGGGTTCAGTTTGCTGACATAAGTAACACCTTGAGACTGATTTTAAAACAAATAATGATTGAAAAAAAATTAATAAAAATAAAAAACAATTAAAAAAGCAATCCGATTCAAAAAATTAATTCGGTATGTGGGAATTCGGAAAAAATATTTGTTCACCAGTTTGAATTCTCATGAAGTCAAGATCCGATATGCATACATACAAACATTAGAGGGTGATCTGAATAAATTTTGTACTAATGCAGTTGAAGAACCCCCATCAACAAAAAAAAAAAATTTTGCTTAAGCAAATGTGCAAAAAAATTCAAAAAGAGGGTAGCATTTCGAGTACAAAGTATGAAGGGTTCTTGTATAAAAAAAAATAGAAATTAAATGTTTGGTGGAGGCCGCAGGTGGAGAGCTATGAACCATAGCAAAGCTCCAATGATTGCCTATCTAATATTCACTAAATTATAAAAAAAAGCTAAATCGTTCTGTATAACTCCAAATCATTCAAAAATATGAAATTATATATTTTACTCCCTGACCCTCAAAAAAAAAATTTGTTGTTCCTCTTGAAATCCTATATTATATCACCTCCTGTAATCATGGAGAATGGATCATCCTATATACAAAATATTGAAATCTATTAAAGAAATAGATTTTCTAGTACTCGTCACCGTGGCATATCTGAATTACCCACAACAATCTCCCTCCGACTGTCCATAAAAATAAACCATTACACAAGATTTGCAGCTTTATACTCAATATTATTATAAATGTGAAGATAATGAAGATATTATAGCCGTTTCGAGTAGAAACTACGTGATTGACGTTTTCAAAACTGGAAGCCTCCCGAGATAATCTTTAAAATTTTTTTAACTCTGTTTCATATAAAAACTAAACTGAAATTTAATAGAAACTCTAAATGCGAAGCATTGGGCTTTAGACATAAAGGGTACTACGATAAAGGAATCCCTAACTAATCCTATACATTAGAAGCTATTAATATATTCACAAACTAAATAAATAGATGTGAGCTCAAAGCAGATCCTTGGGGCACCCGTTATCGTAGAGGAAGTATAGAAAGTGTAGAGTTTCCAAGTTTTTTCTTGAATATTCCAAAGAATTCCGATGTTATCCAAGAATTACAAGAACTTGTCTCGCATTATTTTGTTTTATTTTTTATTAGTAATTTATAAATCAGACAAAGTACCAGGAAATAGTAGTTTTTAGTGGCATTTTTCAGCTTTGAGGGAGACATATTTTAGAAGAAATTGTACGTTTACGTCTGTCGATATGTCCAAAAAATTTCCAGGCTTATTCAACTGAAATTTTGGTAACAGAAATTATATAAAAATTTTAAAGCTAAAGACCTATTTGAATCTAACTTTTAGTCTGTATTGTTGTCTTTTCATAATAAATAGTGATGATCATACAACAAACACGGATTTATAAGAGGTAAATTTTTTTCGAACACCTACATTTTAAGGGATATCTCTTAAAATTCCATACTGGTATAGCGCTATTGTCATTTTGTTATGTTGCCAAATGTATCAGTATTTTTTAATATATTCAACGAGAAAACAATATGTAGAAAAAAAATGTAAAATATGAAAAACGACATTACGGAAACGAATGAATTCTATAAATAAAATATTTTAAAAAAACATTTTTTAAATAAATAAATTGCACTAAGATGTAAAAAATATTTTTTCTTTTTCAGTGATATACACAAGAAAAGTTTCATTGCATATTAAGAAATGCTAAAACTCAGATTTAATCTTAAAAATTTGGGCATCCATAACTATAAACACAATTTTCTAACTGCAACTCAAGCCCAAACTTTTAAGATTTAATCTAAGTTGTAGCAGTTCTTATTTTACAACGAAACTTTTCTTGTGTATATCACTGAGAAAGAAAAACTTATTTTTTACATCTTAGTGCAATTTATTTACGAAAGTTATTTGTATTAAGTTTTTTAATATATTTTATTTTCAACTTTTTAGTCATAATTTCTATACACTCTGTCTCTCTTTCTTCCTCTCTCCACTCTCGACTCTCGACTCTCCGCTCTCTATTCTCGCTCTCTTTACCTCTCATCAAACAAAAACATGTAAATCCATCCATGTTTACTACTGAAAATCACGCATTTTTACGATATTCGGGTGAGAAAAGTCTGTTATAAAGTTTTTTACAGAAGAAAAGAAAATATGCCAATAAATAGTACTCAGCAAGAGCTTAGATTTGATATCACACACGGGTCAAATTAGACAACCGTAAAGGTGGTAATTACCCACCCGAATCTCCGAAAATGTACGAAAATTGTATCCCATCGGAAAGATTCCCATTCACTCATTCTAAATCAAAATCCCCATGTAAATCCATCCACGTTTACTACCCTGAAAGTCTTTCGTCACGAACGGCACTATCAGGTGCTCAGGTACACAGTTTTTTAGTCAGGGATTATAAGTGAGTAAATAAAATTTATTTACAAAAACAAAAAACAAAATCAGCAAGGGTTGTTTTCGTTTTTGGTTCGGCGTTAATCTCCAACCCAAGCCTGTGTTCATGATATTGGGGTTATGACACTAGTAACCCCTAAAGCTGTAATTTTCGGAATTTTTCTTACTTCTGGAATCAGATTATAAAATAATTGACATCCAAAATGAATAAATCTGAGCCATATAAAACTTAGTCCGGAAAAAAATAAATTTTTATTATTGCTGCTGTATAAAAATATGAAACTGACTCTCTGGTAGTATGAGCCCGAATCAACCTTAGCCCTTACTTACTTCATTTTTGAAATACTGCCAAGAAAAAGTTTTCGCAAAATATTGTAGTATATAGAATCCCGTTGACTAAAAAGCTTGCTCAAGGATATAGCTATTAGGAATAATAATAAATTCACAACTATTGTTGGTTATCTAAATAATTTTACTACATGTCCCTCTCATCTCTTACTCTCTAGAATTGCAAATTTCAAAATTCTTTGATTTGTCATTAAATGTTACATTTTTTTCTGTTTTGGTTTTTTTTTTGCTTGTGATATATACTCTTTTCACTGCTCAGTCAAAATATTCCCATGAATTTGTTTCAGTAAAATACAAAATTAATTTTCTTCTTTTATGTGTTTGATCTTATTTCCAAGAAGTGGTAGAAGATTGAGGAATAATGTTTTCGGCGTAAATTAACCACGTTTGATAGATAACATGAATTTTCAATCCATTTCGAATAATATTAAATAATTTATGCCCAATGATCATGGAGTTTTAAATTTTTTATCCCGAATAATGTAGAAATTCCCCTCTATATCGGATTGAGACATATTTTGGAAAAACTCAAATATATTATCCATCCGGATAACAAAAACATCTAGCGGAATACTTCGAAAAATATATAATTTAAAACTCCGATCAGTGTAATTTAATTATAGTCTCCCAAACAGAATTGTATCTAAACTCTGTTCGGTATATAATTCTACAGGTTCTGTCATGCTTAGAAAAAGTTATGAAATAGTGTCATTCGTAATTCCATATTTGTAGAAGCAAGTGTTTTGCAAGAGCAAGTTGCAAGCGTCAAGATAGTTTTAATTTTTTTACACATAAAACATCTCCTAAAATTTCTTTGGATCGAAATTGCACAAAGGTAAAGGCGCATTTCTCCTGTGATAGTAGGCTAAAAATATTTTTATTTTAGATCATATCCAAAACTATTCCATTTCGATGTAATAAACAGTTTTAGATATTATGTGAAATCAAAATATTTTTAATTTTCAATAACGCATACCTATTCGGTAATTCGTGTCCGAAGGAAACATTAAAATCTGATTTGTACGCGATTGTGTGTACAATTACACGAAATAGGGGTTTCAAATGCATTTCCGATCGGGATATATATCATACTTCTAAGAAGTTCTAAATATTCACAGTAATAATTATTTTATGTCGGAGCTTGGTAAAATTATATTTATGAGTAATAATTATTATACCGCTTTAAAGGGACAAATGTACTTCGAAAATGTACGGACCTCTTTGAATACTATTTTGGTGTTCATGGAACTTCATTTTACTGTGTACAACATTTAAAAAAACAGATTATAAATTAATTACATAGAATTTTATGATAAATAGACAAATGTGCAATTTAATGAAACAAATTGGAAAATATTTTATTTTATTTTTCGTTATGACCTATTATATCGTAAAATTTGGACAATGAGTTGTGAGGCACTTTGTATAAATCAAAAAGAATATTAACCACACAGACCATATAATAGATACCAAAATGGATACAGTACATACATATTATAATACTTTTCCAGGTCTACATGAACGTAAAAAACGTCTACTTCATTTTCTCAAAATTTACATTTAAGGCATCCGGTAAAAGTAATCTTTGCTCTAATTTTAAAGGCGACGTTTCGTTTTAAGTTCGACTAATTCTATGAGAATAAATCTGACTAGAAAATTGTTTTGCTAATATACATATTAGAGTATAGTATAAAGGTGTATGGGGTGTTTGGAAAGTCGTGCATTAGATTTAAGAATTTCAGATCAAGATATACAAAACATTATTTTATGGATTCAGAGTGGGATAAGGTGCATATGTTTGGTCTCCCCTAAACCAAACATATACATATGATTTTGGATACTTTTTCCACTGATAACCCTTTTCATATTATACACTCTATAAATATAAGCTTTCAAAACAAAATATATTATGTGCGTTTTTACTTATATAAATTTTTATTCTAAATCTTGTTGACTTTCATACAATTTCTTGATTGAAAAAGCAATTGTCTAGTTCGAAACAATTGTCTAGTTATAAAAATAATTTTATCGTTAGAATTATTTTCATAGGACCTGAAGAAGTCTCAAACTAAACTCGAAACGTCACCATCAAAATAACAATAAAGATCAACTATGGATTATATTTTTTCGTCCTGATATTTGATTTTCTTTGGAAAGACTATATCGAATTGCTAATTAAATTGAAAAAATTGATATCACATTAAATAAAAAGATCGAGATGATCAAATTATATACACGTAAATGTTAAATATTTAAGTGGGGAATTTTATAAAATTAAGTGTATTTGCATTATTGTAACAGTTAAAAATAAAATATTAATCCCAGGGTGTAGGCTCTTGCTTTTATCATTGATATAAAAATAAATGTTGATCTTTTCCCTTTTCTGTAATCGAATTTGTAATACCCTACAAAAAAAAAGCTTTCTTGTACTTGCCAACATACATAAAACTATGAATCGATTTCTAATTTTTTCGACATAGTCATATAAAATTTAAATATTATCTGTCGTGATTATTTTAAATACTATTTCACGCAAACCGTGAGCTAAACTACAAAACTACTCTTTTTAATTTTTAATATTCTTCATTAAGACACACCAAAACGACATTAACAAATCAAGTTTTTGCGAATACAAAATACTATAACAATCGCAATTTTCCCTTCACCTAAAACGATAAATTTCTCTTTCACACTCAAAATCATACACTAACGCATGCGTACAAAACACAAAAATAATATTTAATCAAACCTATCTATATACATATATGTATATATGTAAATAACATACCTCCTCCAAGTGTGGCTGCATGCTTTGAATTTGTTCCATTTCCTGTATTGGTTGTTGAATTCGGTACACCACCCATAACACCATATTTGATTGGTTTAAAATGAAAGAAAGACGGTGAATAACCAGAACCGGCTCTACTAAGTGAGCTGAACTGTTCCTCACGATCTTCTACATAGAGTCCTTCTTTTCCCATGGCAGCAAGTTGTCTACCCTTTGGCATAAACATGACAAGAAAAACTGTCGCCGATGTTGCTACTAGTCCAAATGCTAAGCATGCATCCTTATGTCGATCAGTAACCGCTAACCCGCATAAAGCCCAACCTATCCAGATCGGTATTGCACCACCAATTGCTAATCCAATATATGTAGCTTCACGATAATTATCACGTATACCGCGCGATTTAATCGCTAAGATTGCAACGAATATTATCAAAAATATTATGTAGATTAGAGAGAGTAGTATTTCAGAGAATTGAGTTTTACACAGAGTTAAAACGGCTGATCCATGTAGTCGAGTTATATCAGTTGATGTGATTAGCATAGAAAATTTTCCTCCAAGTTCTGGTGATAATGGAACAGATATAGTATGAATATCTGGAGGTTGTGTCACTAACCATTGTGCACCGATTGCAACTTGTATTAGAACAGCAAAAAGTAATAGCAATCCTTGATATGGTGCAGGTAAATATACACCTCCGTTAAGGCTTATTAAAAAAACACACTTCACTAAAAGCGCTGCAAAAACTAAAGCATACGCGACTCCAACACCAAATCTTACAGTTGCACATGATACTATTGTTGGTGTAGCTGTTAGAACAGCTCCAAGTCCAGCACAACCAAATAATCCCAAAAGAAGCATTTGCCCTAAAAATAGATGGCGTCGAGATGGTGAAGTTCTCCATGCTTTAAAAAGTACAAAAATTTCAAATGCTGCCATCATAATCATGCATAATGCTGCCAAAACAAGTACCGGTACTACCCAAGGTTCTTTTCTTAGTCCACCAATGTAATTGGTGCTGGTTGTGGTACTTATAATTGTCGGAGGTGTTACTCCAGAAATATTCGGAGAAATTGTTCTTGGTGCCAAAATTAAAACAGATCGTGTCGTTGATGCTCGATTTTGTTGTTGTACATGTTGATTATTCGATCGTTGATGTCCAATATCAGGATTCATTGTTGTCGATGAAGGTACAATAAAAAATTCCGTAGACATTTCAATTAAACGATCTGCTTTTGATATATTTATATGATCAATTGTAAGATCATGATCATGATCAATTTCGATATCGTAATCATTACGTCGCAATTTTTGCATTCGAGCATGCGCCTGTTTAACCGGAATAACTGCATTATTTATTAGTGGTGCGAAATCATTATTTTTGTTATTACTATTACTACTACTACTACTGCTACTGCTATTCGGTAATTTAATCAGATCACTTCGTTTTAAACTTTGATCACTGGAATTACTTGATTTTACACCAGAACTATGATCTTCACTGATCTTAAGGTACTGATCATCGGTAACAGATGGTATTAAAATCTTATAACTAGTACTATCATTGCTATTACTATTACTATTGCTAATACTACTAATGCTATTATCAAAAATTTTATTTACACTAATATTATTATTCACGATATTTGTCTGATTTATTATGGTTCCAAAGTGTCTGTGCCGTGGAAGTAAACGATCACCGAATTTTGGTTGTTGAACACTTGTTGTAAGGCCACTGTTGTCACTAATAGACACAACACTTGAGAAATTATTATTTTTATTATTATTATTTGCGCGTACACTTGATATACACAAAATAACTGTTATCACAATTTTGTATATCGTGTTTAAATTAAACGTCAGCACAAAAGCCGACCGCTTTGGCTGACGGGCCATGCCTAACTGAATCAAATTTGTTCAACCGATCAGCAAACAACTTCTTCTGCACAACGACGACTAAGTATTCCAACTCCAAGTCCAATCCAACCATAGTAGAGTCAATCCATAGAAGATAATTTCTTAAGAAGAAAACTCGATTCGCCTGAGTTCTCTTTTATTAAGTTTTGCATTCTCTTAATAAATGCTGTAACGATGACGTATTCGCGACTGTTTTGTTGGAGAGTTCCATGCAGTTAACTTTTTGCGAACATCTATCTATCTATTCTCTTCTCTAAACAAGATGATCGCGTCAATTGATTCAATTGATTTTGTCACATACGACGTCATTGATGAGACATGAGGCAGTTAAAGGAAAATATATTTTCACTTACCTTACTTGCGAATATAAAATTTTACTTTTTTCATAGAAATATAGGTAGGTATTCCATCTATATAGATGCGGAAAACTGATCCCACTAGACTCTTAAATTCCGAGATAGCATTTTAAAATAGATAATGTGTCTATCCTCTCTGCTCCCCGTACGCGTACCAGACTGCACCGATTCAGTTTAAGCCTCATATATGAAGACGCGCAATCTGTTTTTTCATCATTTATAAAGTTCGTCATCATCGTCATATGCGATCATGCCGCCTTTCCTTCATCTTTTGATAGATGGCTGATCGCGCAGAATATACCTATCTAGATATTTCCGTAGATATACACTCTCTGTATATACATTGACGTGATCTGGTCATTACTTCATTATGCGAATCCCGACTATTTCACGCTTAAATGATGAATTTCTATATGGTTGTATGTATTCTGTCTCATGTGATCTTGTTTTGCGATCGCATTCTTCCCTTTTTATTTATCTTTAAGTTGAATTTAAAACTGGATTTTCCAGAGGGAACGTATCGAAATAAGAAGATTTAGTTGACTTTTCTAGCTGTTTTTATGCATGACATAACAGTAATTGAGAGATAATATAATCGGAGGAGATTAGGTTCTTTAATATCCATATATAAAAGTAAATGCAGTCTAACTAAGTAACTGGCTCAGCTACAACAACTTCTAGCGCTGGTGGATAAGATTATGTGGTTTGGAAGATGAAATCTGGTAGCTCTCTGGTCTAGTCTGGTGTTGTGTAGTGAATGCCTGATGGTTGGTGTATACATAGAGTTAGTTAGTTAGTTAGTTAGTTAGTTAGATAGTTAGTTAGTGGATTATTGCGGAAGATATAAACTTTAAAAGAAGCATAGAATTGAGTTATTAAGGCGGAGTTTACATTTCATGGCTCTTAAGGGCCTGTTTACTTATCATCAGGCACAAGAGAACATATTTAGCTACAATCATTCCGTGAGGAGATTAATTGAAAGAAATCGTCACTTAGAGAGGGAGCATAATATCACGTGTGTAATTAGTCTGTCAGTGTCAGTTTTATGAGAATTGTTATGTTGTGCTGTTTGAATTTATGCTCATAATGGGATTGGATGAGAATTTAATTCTTCCTGTGTTGAATGAATGGGTATGCAATTTTGCCGTTATATGTAGTTTATTGTAGGTTGTTACAAAGGTATGTCCAATGTACAATATATGTAAGTATGTTGCACAGATGAGCAAAAATTATTTTTTAATGGTATTTTAATGATTCTCGCTATACATTCAGCTTCAAGCGATTATTTCGTAATTTATATTCAATTGTACAGTGATAAGTTAAAGTGCAGTTAAATTTGAATCTCTCACAGATTAGAAAGTAAAAAGAGCCGCAATATGTTCCGACAAAGGATATCAGCTTTTGCTGTATGTAGTCAGTCATTTAATTTTGATGCCTTTATTGTACTGGATGATGATGACCTTATGTAATGTCAAATTGTTTCATATACACAATTACACAATTTTGGTTTTGAAAATCTTTTCGATGCTATTGTTCATGTCAGATCACGTGTTGTATTTGTGCATTAAGTTTTGTTTTTTCTTTTGTTTGAAGGTATTTTCTTTTATTTTCATATAGGAGCTCTAAATAACTTGTCGTTATGTAGTTCTTGTGGGACATTTTATTGTTTCGCTACAATATGGAACCTCTTTTTAAATTTATTATATATTTTGCTTAGAAATTTAAAATTGAAAGTTTATTTCTAAACCTTCCACATGAACTTATGTTGTATTACTTCGAATTTGATGAAGAAGTTATGTATAAAGTATTCAAAAAGTCCCGAATAAATAATAAAATTACAATTTTTTTTAACAAAAAAATTATATAGAATATAGTATCAATTCTCATCTATTTAGCTCCTTCAATTTCTCGAGGGACACATAACGAAATCGGTTGCTCTTCAGCGGACTTTATTTTCCCTAACACTAAAATATGCTTGTTCCAAGATCTTCTATAGGTACGACTACTGCTTGCACATTTTTCTACTCTCTGTTATGTGCCACCTTCCCCAAAAATTGTTTGATTCATGTGAAAAAATTTTTGAAGTCGAAGTCGAAATGAGCTTTAAAAACAACTTTGGTCGCAATGAATCGGAACTCATACCAGTCTCAATACTCTATATCTTCATCGTTCGAAATTCTAAATCCTAGTAGAATTATCACTATTTTCATCTCCCCTCACCATTCCTCATTCACATAACCGCTACCTTTTTTTACATGCGTATCAGTACCTCTCTCGTCATCACCTACAACTAGCACATGGAGAGGGATGCTGTCAACAGCGAGTGAATAAAAACGGGTGGAGGTTATATTTACGAAAGGGGTTAAAACGTATGGGATATAGGAGTGTTTTCAAATTGACTTTTTTATTCCACCATCATGTAGAGTTTTCTAACATCTCCATCCCCCTTCGCTACCGGGATGCATAGAGTATGTTTTACGGGTACAAAAAATATGAGAGACTTGGTTGGTTATATCGAGGAAGGTAAAATATTGTGTAGCAGGTGGGCTTTTCTCTTAACCTATTTCGAAATAATCAAGATTGAAGAACCTGCTAAGGTTGGGTACGTGGAAGGTTATATCATTCTTAAATATCCTCAAACAGAGAATCGTTTGCTCTTTAACTTTGATATAGTTGAGAAGAAATGGTCTTCAAAACGTCAACTATTTTTTTCTGTTTCAAGCCGAATATCTAAGCAAAATCGCGCTATTACTATTTGCTTTTTTTGATAATGTTAGAAGATAAGATTGTTTTTATACATTTTTCACTCATAACTCATTTGAACTGCAGGATCGTCTTGAACTTAAATACTTAAATGGGTACTAAAGAGAAGTCTGCATGCAATGAGACTGATAACTACCTTTGTAAAAACTAAGTAGAAACTCCATTTACCGGATCGGTTCTCTTCTGTGGCATTAGAAAGAGACTCGTAGTAGGAGTAGTAATGACAAATATAGAAAAGGCTTACTAATTCAAAGATTTTAGAAATCTCATTAATTGTGGTAAGCACCAGATCAGGTTGTTTATTCACTGGCTTAATTAGCAGCCACTTTGAGCCGCCCTGGCCTTTGTGGTTGAGATCTCTAATTACCTGCCTAAAAACAAAAAAAGTAGAATATACAAAAGATTATAAAAGACCTCTTAGGTCGCAATTCTTAGATGTCAGATTTCCGGCCTGCACCACAAACAATACTAATAATACCCCGATCTGGCTAAAAGAAATGATAATTCACTAGGAAAATTATTTTGCAGTGATCTGGGGAAGGTCACGATCCTAGAAATTAGTAGGTTCATAAACATCCACAATTGATTCTAGCTTCAGCTCACAGTTCTAAAACGTAAATCGGGAATTAATGGATTGTTAAAAGATTTACAAAAGGTTGGTATATTCTGCAACCTACATTCACCAATCTAACCTAACATAAAATTACTTCAATTAGCGCAATTTTAATTTGTTTTAATAAATGCAGCAAATAAATTTTATCCGGCTAAAAGGTTTCATCGGGCTAATTTGAAGACAAAAAATATTCTTACATTGAGAAAAAAAAAAATTATGACAATAAAGAAAATTATGTGTCCATTTAGGTCTATTCAAGGGAAAATATTATATTTATTCATATGATGAGTCATTGCCGTTTTAATTGTTAATAATTAATTTTTGCAAATTCAATTTGATTTGTTGTTACGATCTATAATTGTATAATCTTCTTACCACTTAACCTAATCAAACTCGGTAACTACTTACTAAAATCAGGAAGGCACAATGATCTTTAGGCTTAAAGTTTTATTTAAAATCCTTATACTATCGAAGGTATTAAAATTATTAACTCTCTGCACCTTCATTATCCATTAGTTTTTGTGCCAAAAATAAATTTTCACTACAAATTTTCCTCCATTATAAAAATTTAATTTCGTATCTTTCATCATTCACGATCTATATACATGTCGGAAAAATTCTGCCACTGTATGAACACCATAATTTATTATCAACTATTTTATTTCATCATTAACATGAAAATTAAAGCTAATTTAATAATTCCAGCATCCATTATTCCACAATAAAGCACAGGTTTACGATTAATTTACAATTTAAGATCAATTGTTGCCATATCCATGCAAAGAGTTCAAGAAACTGCAAGCAATATAAAAGAAGATTTGGCAACAACTGATTTTAAAGGATCAATCAAGAGTAAAGTTGCACTTTTCTTTTCGACAGCCTTCAACCTTGATTGCCTTCAAAGAGTTGAGAATATCTTCCCCTTCCCCCTCCTCGCGCTATCACATCTATAATATCCTTAAGTTTATTCAACAGCTGTTATTATTTATTATTAATTATTACTTATTGTTTATTGCTTATTTTTTATTTATTTAATTTTATTGCTTTTTTTTTCATTACTTTCTTTAGGTTGTTCTCCTCTTTTTGTACCTTGCTTCTCTTTTTCTTATTGTAAGTTTGGTTAATTTAGTCTATTTGTATTTTAAAAAACTTCTTGTTATTACATCATTGCACTTTGTACTTTTAAGATTATCGAATCTTTGTACATTATCCAAATAAATTGTATTGTATAACTTATGAAAAACCATGCATAAGAGTCTTTGATTTTCGAATAATTTTTGTGTCGTAAAAATTTTTGCAAATGATGAATACTTTCCAAAATAAATGCTCTTAAAAAATCGGAAATTTCATATAAATGGACTGGAAAAGAAAAATGCTTTAAATTTAAAGACTCCAACAATGGCAATTGATTTATGCAGGTAATTTTTACCTCTGAATTCCATGAAAATTCTTTTCATTTCAAATGAATCAATGAAGTTTTTTTTTTTTTACATACAATTCCAACCAACAATTATGTCCAGTTCATTCAAAAATTTCTAATTTAACGCAAAACCATAAAACCCAAGAATTTAAGTGAAAGTTGTGTGTCCCATTGACCCAGCCTCATTAACCAGGAGCTTAAAACTGTTCGGATATAATGTAATTATCATAAAAGCTCTTCTACATGTGTTACTGTATCCATAAAACCACAAGAGATTACTCTCTTCGTATGTAATAATAAAATGCGAAAATATTTCTGTTCCAATACAAAGTCCGGAGGTGATAAGTTTTTTAATTTTATGGAATCTGACTTTTGTGTGCTGCTATAAAACCAATGACTTTTATTAAAACGCAAATCGCCACTACCTTAGAGATCTAAATTGAGTACTTGTAACTGGAAAACCTAATTACAAAAATATTATTAACCCAGTTTTGAGTTCAAGGTTCCACGGGGTACCAAATAATTACATTACGGCATTACGTCCAATTAACTCAATCACCACCCAGTATAGATATAAACATGTCGGTTGTCAGACTTAGATCGGTGGTCTTTATTTTGTTAAGATGTTAAAAGACCGCTCCTTAATCTGACTTTTTTATTAGCTCCAAGGTCAAACACAGCAGTCAAAACTTAATTTTGTTTTTTTTTTCAAGTTATTCAAGACTTCTTCATTTGCAGGTTGTTAGAGTGTAAGGAAAAATGAAATAAAAATAAAAGAAAACCATGACGGGCTCAATTAAACACTTAAACTATCTGAAGGCGTTCAATTGGAGACAAAAAATTTATGAAAACAATATCGTTTTTTTTTTTTCAGATGAACATAGTACGAAATATGCTGCGGGTGGTAAATTGCTGCCACATTGTTTTCATAGCTTGTGTTAATTTTTTGATCTCTTCCGGCAGGCGAAATACTATATAGGCGATCAAAGTATAAGTGTTTTGCTAGGTGAAGAAGATTATAATGATGAGAGCCTGAGGGTCCAAGTTGGAAATTAAGTCGTACATAAATAAGGTTATGTAATAAATGATAGAGAAGAACATATAAGCTAAGCTTAATATTTAATACAGACAGATCATCATTTGTTAATCCGCTGCATTATAGGGTGAAATACAGATTTATATAATCCCAGTATCACTACCCCCTCTTTATCTCTTACTATCTCCATCTTTTTATTTCGATCTTTTTCTTCTATCTTTCTTCTGTGCATCTTTATTCCTTCTGTATAGATTCTCTCTCTCTCTCTCTCTCTCTCTCTCTCTCTCTCTTTCTCTCTCTCTTTTCTTATATATTTTCTCTCTTTGTCTCTTCTTTTTTATGGCAGTGGGACAGGCGATCCCATCCCAAGCACGGAAGCCAGAGTGGCCCATTGTGCTAACCTACTAAAATCCCTTTCATCAAAACCATGCGGTTCTCTTAATGAAGCTCATCAGGTGAAGAAGGCTTTTTAACCCATCTATAGATAGAAGAGGGCAGACCTTAGAGTATCCAGCCTGATCCGGACGAAAGCCGAACATGCACACAAAACGGGTTCGGTTGTCTAAAGCTCTCCCTCTAGGCAGAACAGTTACTTAGAGCTGTCGATAACTCCCACCCTTGTTAGATGAGCGGATGAGCGTGAAGCGAGCTGTGTCTGGCGATGATGCCAACCATAATTCTACATTGTACCTGATACTCGAGGTGGCAATGCCTACGGCGGGCTTCTGTTCAAGAAAAGGAGAATCAGAGTCAGCCATAGCTAAAAGAGCAGCTCTTTCATTCCCCATGATCCCCATGTAACCAGGGACCCACTGAACGGACACCTTGTTGTGGATACACAACTTATCCGTCAGTAAAATATTTTAGAGCGGACCGGACAAGACCCTTTACTATCTCCTTCTTAATGTTGTTAAGAGTAGAGCCGACTAGGCCTCCAGGACCTTGCGACCATAGTTGGTCTATTGTGCCTTCCCTTTAAGTGGTTAGGCAAAATCGAGTCTTTTAACAAGCTCAATTATTGCTTTTGGAGTTAGATTGGAGACATTATCTTTGAAGATAATTGTTCTTCCAATGATTTGCAACCTTAGACCTGCAAGTGTTGGGCACTTACATATGACGTGCATCGAGGTTTCATCTTCCTATTCGCACAGTCGACAAAATTCACTGTCGGATTTGCCTATGTTCTTCAGGAAGTGACGGAAAGGGCCATGACCAGTGACTGCGTTAGCAAATAGTCTGAACGACTGTCTTCTAAGTCCGATAAGTTGGCGCGTCTGGAAATGAGAGGGATTGAAGAATATCTTCGCCTACCTCATACCGGGCGCGCTACGCCAAAGGGGATCCAGTTGCCTGTTTTCCCATTTAAGCAGTTACCCCCTAAAGTGGCTCTTGGTAGGCCAAATGTCGGGTAGGGACCAGTATATGAGCATTCAGCTCCGGTTTTAGCCAGTTCGTCCGCTTTTTCATTACCGTCCACACCTTCATGTCCAGGGACCTGGTTGTTCCTAGTTGGAGTTTCTGTAGCAGCTCCAGACTAATTTCGACTCCTGAGCTCCAACCTCTATAGCATAGACTTTCACCTGAAAAATGGAAGGTGAAATACCAAGCAGAATGGTTAGTTCAACTTCTGGACCAACCACCCCTGCGCCTGTTTTCCCGTTCTTCCGGTATCCATCAGTATACCAGACTTGGGCCCGTTGCGGAAACTGAAGTCCTCTGTCTAGTATCTGGCTTCTTTCATTAATGGTTACCTTGTAACCTCTTTCAAAAGAAAGTCTCTTGGTCATAGTATCTGTTGAAACTTCTAGGTCGCTAATAGATTGAAAGATTGAAATCTCCTTCTTTCTATTTCAATCTTTTTCGGCTATCTCTCATTTTCTCTATCTATCTTCTGTGTATCTTTATTCTCTCTATCTAGATCCTCTCGCTCTTTTTCTTTTCTTTCTCTCTTTGGATATATCTATCTCGCTCTTTTTATTTCGTTCATTTTCCTTTATATCTCTTGTCTCTATCTTTCTTCTGTGTATCTTTATTTTCTCTCTTTAGATCCTCTATTTTTTTTGCTTCTTTCTCTTTTCTCTCTTTGTCTGTTACTATCTCCTTCCTTCTTACTACTTCGATCCTTTTGCTATTTCTTTCTTTATTATTAATTTTTTGATCTCTGATGAGAGCCTGAGGCTCCAAGTTAGAAATTAAGAAATTAAGTCGTACATAATTAAGGTTATGTAATAAATGATAGAGAAGGCTTAATATTTAATACGCACATCATTTGTTAATCCGCTGCATTATAGGGTGAAATACAGATTTATATAATCCCAGTATCACTACCCTCTCTTTCTCTCTTACTATCTCTTTCTTTCTATTTTGATCTGTATCTTCTATCTCTCTTCTCTGCATCTTTATTCTCGCTATGTATATCCTCTCTCTCTCTCTCTCTTCTTTCTGTTTCGTTTTTAAAATAAAATTTTCTCGTTCTTGTTGGTAAGTTCGTTATTGAACATGAATCCTGAACACTGTTAATGCTTATTTTACTAAGCCCAACGTAGACGGGCAGTGATACCCTGCTAGTATGTATGTATGTAAAGCACCTTCTAAATATCGAATATGTTGGGGTAGAAATTTATCTTGTTCGTATAACACTATCTAAAAACAATGTGATTAGCTAATTTTTTTGCGGCGTGCCTACATTCCAAATAGACGCTTCCTCATTAGACTTACAATTAGACTACTACAAACCTTGTATATGATTCTGAAAATCTTTCCAAAATCTTTGATGCTCGAATATGTTGCTATTGCTAATCCAATTAGATCGACCTATTACGAGATGTAGGACATGCTCTTACGTATTCAGCTGCCCATCTATTCGAAGATGCTGTACAAGTATTATCCTATCCTAGGCCATAATAAATATTTAAAGAAGCACAAGTCAATTTTTTTCTTAAGATTTTCCAAAGTTTTTCAATAGAGCTTTTAAAATGCAGAATTTTATACCAAACTGCGCTTAATTTAGCAACAATATTCCAAATTCGAGTTGTGTATGGAATCCGCAATATAAAATTACGGAATTATAAAATTTGATAAGTTCCGAAATATCAAATTATATGTTCAATTTGAACTACTTTTTGGAAAAAAAGACAGGAAAAAAAATTATTTTTCGAAATCTTTTAGGTAATCTCGGCATTTATGTTTCGAGCATTTGATTTAATTTCTTTCTGAAAAAGGAAACATAAAGTCAAAGTAAAAAAAAAAAAAAAACAAACAAAAAACTAAAATTTAAAACTTGACTGGGTAATAATGTCTACTTATCAAGAATTCAAATTTTTAAGATTCCGTACAACAAAAGAAAAAACGGAACCCTTATAAGATGGCTCGTGTGTCCGCCCATCTGTCTGTCAGAAACAACGGCGAACTTCTGCCTAGGAAAACTATGCTGTTGCATAGGGGCCTAATCCTGCAAAGAGACCCCGCCAGGGTGCGAAATGGTATACATTAGAGGTCATACGATACTGAACATTAAAAAACTTTTAATTCACTTAATTGTTTCTGCATACAGGATTTATCAATAGTTAAAGTAAGGCAGCAAATTTTTGGGCCCGGCAAATGCTCAATTAATGTAGTAAAAAGAAACGAGATCGAAGTCGCACTATCCGGCAGGGACAGATTCAGAGTTACCAGTTTTTAACGTCATTATCGACAGGTTGATTTCAGAACTACAGAACTTGAGTAAAATTTTTGACTTTCTCATGAAGCACAGAGCTTGAAAGTCTTCTATCTAAGAGATTTAGAAAGGACTTTGGAAAATCAGTGTCTGCACCTGCGAGCTCATTTGTCGTCCGCTGGGGCCGCGGAGAAAACAATTATCGACCCTGGAGTTATACAAGTACATTCTGAAAAAAGGCTCTTTGAACATTTATTCAAATATGGAAATAGCGCTGCGAATGTTATTGTGTACATCAGGGTCAAACTTCCTAGCAAAACGATCGTTTTCAGTGCTAAAACGAGTGACGAACTATTTAAATTCCACCACAGAGGAAATAATTCACTCTCTGTGCTATACAAAAGTCAGACATAATACAGTCTTTGGACCAAATATTTTTTACATTATATATATGACCAAATCTTTTTTCTATTAAAGTTTAAGCATCCATAAAACTTAAAACTTTATGCTCGATGTTAATCCTGTTTGGTATTAAAAACTATCAATATTTTTTGTATTAAATTGTAATAAATCTTAAATTACCTTTCTAGTATGGAAAAGATTAAAAATTAATATACTATTTTATTAAAAGTTAATTACTAAATCATTAACTTCTAATATTTTAAATAATTAGCTCCTAATATGAGTTAAGATTAAATTCCAATCCTATGTGAAAGATTCTGCATTACACAGTAATATCTCCAAACATTAAAATATAACTTGGAAATTAAAAATTCGATGGGAGTTAATTTCAATAAAACAACTTTTCTGAAAATGTAAGGTATTTAGTAGTGCTCTGTTAAAACTTACAAAATTATATTCATTTTTTCTTTTATACTATACATTTTTCCATTCTTTGGTGATATTTTGCTTTCAAAACTTTCAGTTATTTTTAAATCAGAGAAATTAATGTTTACCTAGTTTATTTAAATTACAAATTTCATATGAACTGTGAAATTTGTCATAAATGTAATCGTGTTGATTAGGCAAAAATATAATATTTTCCTCCTTTTGTAGTATTTGATGTATTTGAAAAAAATTTGTTAGTAAAATAAACAAATAAGCCGGGTTTATAAAAATACTCTGTCTTCACACATTTTACACTAAAAAGTTCGTTCTGTTCATTTATGTCATATTTCGATATGTTTTCAGTTAATTTTTTCTTTTTTCCTATCAATAAGGAAAATTCTAAGAAAGTATTTTGATTGAAATTGCTTTCTTGGTGATGAAAGGCCATAGTTTTGCAAATGTTTTTAAAATTGTTAGTTTGGCTGCAGATTGCCTTAAACACTTTATGTTTAGCTTCATATCGTAAAATAAACAGGGGGCCTCATTACACTTGCTAAGTGTAGCGAGAGTAAGTTACTCAAAATGACTATATCTTCATTCCGAATTTCTTAAGAGAAAACTATTTCCATTATACTTAAAATAGTTTCAAAACATTGCCATAAAAAGAGATCTTTTAAGAAAATATTACCGAATAACAAAGGAAAATGAATCATTAAACACATTGGGAAGCATTTTGCCCAATATTTGACTTTACAAAGTTAATTGTAGAAGGTTGATTTGTACTTTCTAATATACCAAAATTATAAAATTTTATTCGACAATTTATTTGCTCTAAGCTTAAAAATGTTTGTTAAATTAAAAAAGAAAAACCCGCTTCAAAAGAAATGGTACAACACCTTCCAAAATGTTGTGCATTGGGTCCACCGAATAATCTTTAAAAATGTTAAAATATTTTAGATCATTTAAAATACAATATTTTTTTAACCCTTTACTTAGTTTGTAGTCAATATTTTCTGTTTGTCTTAGCACTACTTTGTTTATAATGCTTTTACAGTTTTTTTTAATTCCTCAGTTTGTGAGAAAAGCTTTCCTACACTTCAAGAAATATATCTTCCGGAACTGTAAATCCGTCTTGATCCACAAAATGGAAAAATTCTTCCACAGGAAAATGAAACAGGTTACTAACTATAAAACAACTCATAAATTACTTTGAAAAAATATATCTAATTATGTGCTGTCTTTTACTTGAAAAAACAAAATCGGAATATAATAGCCCGTTTTCCGATGCACCACTCACTTTTATATATTTTTTCACATTTGCACTTTCCAGTTTAATATAAAAAGACATTCGTACTTTTTAGATGGTTTTACTTCAAGTATCGGCAACAAATTGACGCTTCGAGAAATCGTACAATGTAGAAAGCAATTACGAAACCTAATCCTCAGAGATATTAAAGTGTAATTCCGACTTAGGTTAAAATACAAGCTTTTTTAATGCCGCTACGAATTATATTTTAATTCACACGTGGCGCCTGTAATCCTTACAAAGATTTAAATTCAATTCTAATGCTCAAGTTGATTAAATGGTAATTCTGAATGTTATTAAACGGTTGTTTCTAATTACAAAAGAGTAAATTTTAATCTTCATCCAAAACAAATTAGTTTAAAAGTATATTGATATCCGAATGAAATTAAATTCCAATGCCAAAGTATATTAAAAAAAGTTGTATGTTTTTTATTAGGGTCGAATTTACCAGAGTTGGTTATAAAGATATAACCCAAAATATGCGAAAAAACACTGTCTCCCCCGCCTGGGGTTGGAGATTCTAATCTTTTGTCGTACTTTAATATCAGAATATAGGTACGACAAATTAAAATAAACTTTTCCGCTGCTTTCTTTTTTGTGTTATTATTCAGCACAGCAAGCCTTGCATTACATAGAATGACTAATTTGTCGTACTTTTGGGCATGTATTCTGACATTAATTCATTGCAAATTCATTTTAGTTTATATTCTAGTTGATGAAAAGGATAAAACAAAATGAATATGATGAATATAAAAGTACGACAAATTTGAGGTGAAACGTTAATATATGTGACGAAAATATACGACGAAAAGATCACAAAATCACCCCTTTGATCTTTTAAGTTTCTAAAGCTAAAATTTTGATATTATCAGAGTTAGTTGATATTGAGTTATATGTAGATAACAGGAAAACTGCCAGTATTTTGGTTAGTTTAATAATTACTGGAAACATTTTTTTTTCTTAACTGATAGGACAACTCTCCCCAACTCGTTGATAAAGTTCTGGTATAGTATACTGATTGGGCCAAGCCGACTCTTTCTTGACCGGTTTATAATGTACAACAAATTTTAATTATAAAAAGAGAATTAATTCTAGATTTCCTTTTTTTTTTATATAGGTAATAAAAATTTAATTCAAACATTATTTTATTAATTTTTCATTTTGTCTCTAAGCGAATTTTTAATTTTCTTCTTCCGAGATTTTTTACAGTGTGATTCACAATCACAATATAATTATTATACCACGAAATATTTTGGAAGATAGAAACATTTTCAGCATATCCTTCTTCGAAATAAATCATTCCAAAATTTTGAAATTCATACCCTTCAGACAGAGCTGGGCAAGTACCAAAGAAAAAGTACCTAAGTACAAGTACAGGTACTGAAGGCCTGAGTACTTCAGCGTAAGTACAAGTACCACATGTATGAAATGTACTTGTAACTATGTAAGTACTAAGTCTATAAAAAGTACTAAGTACTTTTTGAAGTACTTTTTAAAGTACTTTTTTATAATCTTTGTTCGTTGGCAGTATTATAATGAAGTTTATAGGGTTCAGTTAATAGATATTAATAAATAAATAACTTTTGAAAACTGTTCTCATTGCTACACTCATAAAAACTATTAAAGATCCGCCCAAGTAATCATTGTCGCCTCCAATAATACATAAAAATTCTAAGGAAAATATTTCCAGTAAATTTCTAAGAAAAATTGGAGGCCTTCCCTACATCAGGTCGAGGCATCGTTGATTTGATATTGGAGCGAGACATTGCTTGCTTACCCTTTATTATGTCATCAAGTCAAGGCATCGTCAATTTTATTTTCTAGCGAGACGTTACTGACCCAGTCTTGTTTGTACGTTATTAGTTTGCCTCTTTGCGTGCTTTAAAACTCAACAAAAAAGAAGTTGCGATAGAGATTGTCTTTGCTTTTCTACGAAGAGTTAGATATTTGTAGGTACTTAATAGACTCAGAAATACTTAAGTAAAAAACTAAGTCTTAAGTACAAGTAAATAGAACCAAGTACTTATGTTCAAGTACTAAGTATGGCATTTCAAAAGTATTGAGTAATAAGTCTTAAGTAACGAAAATGAAATTTAAGTAGTACTTAAGTATTGCCCAGCTCTGCCTTCAGATAACTTTACTGTAAAAATCTGTATTTAATTTCAAGTTTACTCGATTGGACTTTTCTTGAGGTCAACTTCAAAATTGTTATCATACGGAAAATTGCCAACCCAGAGTTTCAACTACTTAAAATTACAAATAAATCTATAAGCAAAAATATGAAGACAAATCTATTTCCTAACGGTGCAACTCAATAATATCATTCAAGAAATATATTAATTCTAAAAATAATTATTCAAACGCGCATACCTACGGTGGTAAGCCAATTAAAATAAGTTAAAATCACGACAAGCTACATAATTTTACACTTCTGTGTGGGATGTAATAAATTTTCCATCAGTTACCATTGAGTATACAACAAATGTAAGTAAGTATATACACTAGTTACTTGCTTTTCTAAAGTTCAGCCAAAACTGGCAAATCTGAAGTAAATTCTCATTTCCTTGATATTCGTATTACATACGTATGTTTGTATAAATATGTAGGTTCCTTTTACAGAAAATTAACATTCTCCAATATTTCCATAATTTAATTGAAAACTGAAGAAGTTTACACTTCAGCCACTAAGACCCCGTAATCATCAACACCGGTGCTGTGCTAACATTTTCTATATATAGTATAGTTTGTAGTTAGTACCTTCTTTCACTTGCTAATGTCCATCTGACATTAACTATGCCGCCGGCATTTATTGGCCATTGAACTCTTTCTCTAGTGAAAAGTTCAAGTGATGTACCCCTCTAGGGAGCAATAGAAACTGAGACCAAAGATCATGGATCACCAGGTGAATATAGACAACAGCAACAACACCACAACAAAAATACAAAAAAAAATAAAATAAAAAAAAAGGAAAATCTACGACACGATGGTAACAAATCTTTAAGTTACGTGCGCATGCGTTTTTCAATTGAATGCTTGTTCCAATCAACAACATCTGAAAATGGAAAAACTCAAGTCCATGCTGGAGAAAGAAGACTGAACCGAAGTGCCATCCGTGACATCTTTATTGCGCTCGATGCAGCAGTTTATTGACTTTGAAAGTGCATTCCCTAGGCGCCTAAAGACATAACTTTTATGTGGTTAGAAGTTTATTGTGAAGGTCAATGTATGTATGTATGTTTGTATGTACATACGTACATACAATAGTATTTCACTTATTAGACAAGACTTTAGATGATGCGCAATCAAAAGTATGTACTCATATACATACACGCACATAAATATGCATTTATTAACATCTCCAAAGACTATAGGTATAGTACAACTGAAAATCCTTCAACTTCAACTTCACCGAGTACACATAATTATCTGTTTCTTCGATAGATAGATGGATACACCTGCGCAATGGTTAAGTATTATTTTTATGGTCGTGCATGCGCGACTGAGTTAATTCTATGTTAATGCTATACGTCCTCTGTCGCAAATGAATTCAGCAAAATGAATCTGAGGTAGAAATGATTCGTTGCATTTCACTTTTAATTTTCTCTAGTACCAAGATATAACCAAATGGAGTACACAGCTGGAACGCATGCTCTGAGATATGTTACAATATTGGTTATATTATTTTTCTACTAGAATCAAATTGACGGTAGAAAGATAGTACAGAGTAAAAATTTAATTGTTCTATACATATGGCAGCCCCAAAGTGAAATTACTCTTCGAACATCTAAAATCTAAAATTTCTATAAAAAAAAACAAAAAACAGACATGTTCTGGGTGAAACCATTCGATTTGTGGCTAACTTACAATTTATTTAAACTTTAATTTCTACATTTATTTTTTCGTTTCTTAAACTTATGGCAGATGCAAAAATAGAAGGGGGACCAGTATGCATATTACTAGTTGTGCATAATAAGTTTCTTATATATAAGTGGAAAAAACGAAATCATAAAAATCATAGGAATTGTATTAATTTTAAATATCCTCAATGGAGGTAATCTCATGGAATAGTCGAATATTTTCATTATCCTTAGTCGTGATAAATTATTTGAATACCTTGTCCATGTGTATCTGCTAAATTCTGAGACGTTTGATGAAGGCTTTGTAGGACTTCTACAAGTAAAAGTGATGGACGCCTTTTTGATGGGAAAGACGATAGGCTGCTGAAAGCACGCTCTGTCTGTCAGTCAAAATAGGTGGATTAGGTCTCACTAGCTTGGTTGTGAAATCAAGATGTGTCCTCGAAGTGCGTGCATTGCCAAAAGAGACACCTTGATTTCTCACATGTGGGAGAATGTACTGGGAGGGTTCGGCATACTACTTTATCCTCGTGACTGTCCACGATTCAGATTTAGGACAGAATCAGGTCAACATTTCACCTTATTAGCAATTTGCGTTAATTCCTATCAGGTTAACAGATTCAGTGTTAAATAATTCTCGAGGTTTTGAAACTAACACACATCCCCTGACAGTTCTCGGAGATATCATTGATAACTTTCAAAACTGTCGAATACAAACAAACATTCTATAGCTACACGACCTGGCTGCTTGAGCGCGCGAGAAATTTCACCAATTTGGGACCAGTGACCATGGCACGAGTTGTAAGAGCTTCATTAAAAGGACAGGAAGATTTTGGTGAATGGCTTTCTAGCAGGACAGCACATGGCTATGGCCTCCGTGCTTGGGATAGGATCCCCTGCCTTTAAAATAAAAAAATAAAAAATAAAAAAAATAAGGATACAATAGATGGTGAACATATCTTGATGTGAAAATGAGCGCGATGGTGGGGGGTGGTGGGGGGGGGCATAACTTGCAAAGTAGTTTTTACATCTAATTACAAAGATTCTGATGTGGCATTCAAATTCTTGTATCATAGCCTTATGCGTCCTAACCAGTTGTCACATATTGACCGGCGAGTTCAGAAGATCAGCACAGTTTGTGCAGGTAAAAGGACCCTATTTCACAGATTCTTCATTTTCCCAGTTTTGCAAAATCTAATGGAACTCGTGCACGCTATGTCCGAGTTGATCCACCCGAATTTCGACATTACTAGAACATCGTTTCTAAGGGGACCAAGAATTTGTAGTCAGGTGAATTGTTTGATTAGCTTTGTGTTGATGTTAGCCAAATCTACAATTCATTTATATACTACATGAGATTTAAAGATCAGAATCAGAACGCTGGACCCACAACACTACGCATAACCACTAAAAAGGCGCTTCGTTGCTAGATTGAAGAGACGTTAGGTCTTGAATACCTGGCAATGAACGCAGACACATTTAACTGTACATGGCTCTTGTCTTCCGCTGCTGATAACAGGCCTCTCCCTGTTTTATAACCATTGCCAGTGTTATGGGAAATCCAAGAGCTCCGTTAGAGCTGAAGGGGTGACGAGGATAATTTGTAAAAGTCTACGATACTAATGGCTACTCTCGTGGGAGTCTATGATGCTATCGGCGGCATGGGACAAAATTCGGTTTAAAAATTCTAAATTTTCATTCGGTTGTTTTACAAAAATTTCTGTTAGCTGTTTTGGTAATTTTTCATGGGAAAGTCTTCTTGAAACTGCCACTTATCTCCAGATATAGGCACACACTACTTAACTTTGACTTTGGCTTTAAATCAATATTTTCAAAATTGTTATCTTAATCGTTGTGTAATTTCTATGCATTGTATTCCGCTACTAAATTAATTGTCCTAATTTTCACCATTTAAGAGAGCTATAACATCGCTATCGGAAATACTGTCTCTTCCAAAATTCAGCTGGTATTGGGCAAACTGCTAAGAAATGAATTAGATTTTCTTCTTCATCTATAACGTAAAGATAATTGCGATGAACCGGAAGTTTTCCAACATTTTAAAATGTACCGAGTTTTTCCTAAACCATTACTGTCTTTAGAATAAGTTCGACTCCCAAAATCGTCCTTTTTGGATTTAAGATTCTATAACAACCCAGTTTCCTCTTTCTCTATCGCCTTTCAAGATATTTCTAGATTACTTAGAAAAGTTTATTTCTATGTTGAGCTGTTCACTGAACTCATTAAATTTGTCGGTTCTCAGTATTCCAATTTCCATAAACTTATAGGCCAGCTTTTTCAATAGTCTGTCATCCTGTCTTTATTTAAAAAACAGTACAGTGGTAAGGATTGAGTACATCCAAATCTAAGTTAAGCATACTTCTAATATCGAAACAATTTTTTCACCTTTTCGTCCCAGCAACGACATTAAAAACTTGATAGGTCGCACTATGCAGAATCGTTTTTTTTTTCCATGCTGATAACTCACCCTTAAATTTATAAATAAAGGGTTTTCCAATAAGAGGTGTTATTTTAATTAGCCCGCTATTTCGGTAGATCTCACTTTTGGAGCTGTCATTTTTTGACATTTGACAAGTAGAAACTACGCCATTAATAAAAATGGAACGATACACGATTCAACAACGCATTGAAATTATTAAAATTCACTATAAAAATGTGGCAGAGACGGTTCGTAAAACTCGAACACTTTTGGGTCGTTGTGAAGCACCTTGTCGGACCGCAATACAGAAATTGGTAGAAAAATTCGAGCTGTCGGGACAAGTTAGTGATGTGAAGAATAAAACCCGTGCACGTCGCTCAAGAACAGCCAAGAATATTGCTGCTGTAGCCGAAAGTGTTGAAGAAAACCCAGGTTTGTCCATTCCTCGTCGTTCTTTGGAATTAGGCATTCCACAAACGTCATTACACCGTATTTTGTATAAAGATTTGAGTCTTAAGGCTTATAAAGTTCAGTTAACACAAGAACTCAAGCCGGCCGATCATCAACAACGTCGAGTCTTTGCTGATTGGGTCCTTGAAATGCATGAAAATGATCCGGAATTCCATTGAAAACTCACCTTGAGTGATGAGGCCCATTTCCACCTCGATGGCTTCGTCAACAAGCAAAATTGTCGCATCTGGGGCTCGGAAAACCCAAGAGTTATTGTTGAAAAGCCTCTCTATCCTCAACGTGTGACTGTTTGGTGCGGTTTATGGTCCCGCGGGGTCATTGGACCTTACTTTTTCGAAAATGAGGCTGGAGCAACAGTTACGGTGAATGGATTGCGCTATCGACAGATGATTAATGATTTTTTATGGCCGGAATTGGATGGTATTGATCTGGACAACGTTTACTTTCAACAAGACGGCGCTAATTGCCATACAAGCAACGAAACCATTGATCTTTTACGGGAAAAGTTTCCGGACCGTGTTATCTCTCGAAGAGGTGATCACAATTGGCCACCGAGATCTTGTGACTTAACACCTTGCGACTTCTTCCTTTGGAGCCACGTGAAAGAGAAGGTCTACGCCAACAGCCCAGCGTCGATTCAAGACCTCAAAGATGGAATTCGTGAGGCTATCGAGGACATAGGGCAGCCACTTTGCGATTTGTTTATGGAAAATTTCATGAAAAGGATATGGTCCTGTAGGCGTGGTCGTGGTGGTCATTTGGCTGATGTTATTTTCCATTATTAACGGCATACCTTCCTCTTTATAATGAAATAAAGATCCGATCATTTATCTCAAAAACTGGCATTTTTCTTTGAATATCAAGATAACACCTCTTATTGGAAAACCCTTTACTTTTTATTTATTATTTCTATTTTTTTTTATTTTATTTTTTTTTTTTCATTTTTAGGATTCCGTACCCAAATGGTAAAAACGGGAGCCCTATTACTAAGTCTCCGCAGTCCGTCCGTCCGTCACCGGGCTATATTTCATGTACCGTAATAGGTAGACAGTTGAAATTTTCTATTGCCACTATAACAAAACATAATAAAAATAAAATAAAAATAAAAATTAAAGGGTGGCCCATACAAGAAATGTGTTTTTTTGCGTATACATAGTGTTCGATGGTACAGAACCCTTCGTGTGCGAGTCCGACTCGCACTTGAACGGTCTTTTTTGTTTTTTAGGTATGTTTTACTTTTTTAATATTTTTTTATTTTTAAATATCTTTTTCATATAAAAAAAAAACATTCTGGAATTCGGCCGTGTTACAGACAAAGTCCGAGCTTTTTTTATATATTTATTATTATAGAGCTTTTGACTTTTCTACATACGTGCTTTTGAAAGGAGAATCTCGAAGTGTATCTGTATGAAATAAAAATCTCTGATGTTTTCTCTTCTATATTTTAGTTCTCTGCGACACTTCTGCGCCCTCTTCATCATGACTTTTCGCGAACAATACCGCATAGGGAAACAAACGTACATGTATACACTCAACCGTTATACCTTCTTCCACTGCATCATGCATGCTATTTGTATATAAAGAGAACAGTAAAGCGGGAAACACAATGCTACGCTCATCAGAGTTCATCAGCTCAAATTTCAACTTATTCCTATATCTGATAATAGAATGGAATGAAATCTGAGCTGATGAACGCTGATGGCCGTCGCATTGTGTTTCCAGCGTAAGGGTTGGACAGTAGCAGGGCATCCTAGCTTAAGTGTATCAAAATACTCTGCTAGCTTCGCACCATTCCAGATAGCAAGATTTTGTATTACCATACAAGCTTTTCAAGACTATTATAAATTTTGTTGAAATCCCTATGTTATGAAGCTTGTTAAACACTGCATCATCAAAGACTCTTTTGATGTCTCCAAACTAAGCAAATTTCGTTTTTATGCCCCATAGCCATCCCAGATTAATGAAATTTATTATTATTTTATTAGTTATTGTCCACAGTAGTGTATTGTTTTCCGCAGTCAGCTTTATATTCAATTAATATATTGTTTCGTCGTTCGCATTTTTCTAATCTATTTATCAGATCACTTATGAAGATCTTGGCCACTATATCCATAAATTAGAAACATCTATAATTATTTGAAATATATGTATGTATGAGTTGGAATCTTCATCAGAACTGAGACATACCTTCAGTATTGCCACTTACATCTACAACATATGTAGTACCGGCTAATGCCGCTAGGGAACTTTATTCATAAGAAATCATGTTTGCACTCGAAAGAAAGATAAGTAGAAACAAAACTTGGAAGTTCTTCAATACTATCAATATGAGAAAGATTAAAATCTGCCATCATGTGTTTTTAAGATTCAAAATAAATTTATTATGTGAAAACATGGGAAAAAATTAATTCATATAGAAAAAAACATAAAAGGATTTATTAATAATAAATAATTCGTGTCACAACCAACTTTTTTATGTAATTGATAGCTGTCTCTGTTCTCTGCTTTTACTTTCAGTGTGTTTAACAAAGCAGAAATTAAATTTTTTTTTCTTCTGCTTCTTTTTTTGCTTTCTACTTTTAATAAAAGCGCTTAAAGATCATGAAGATGACAACGTGTCGGCTAAATTTATTATTGTCACAGTTGGAAATACTTGAACGACAGCGATCGATTCGCCTCACCGTATTCCATAATTGTTTAATAACAAATTGTACAAAACCTGGTTAAATTCTGTAAGAAGAACAGTTTCCAACTAAGAACTACACACCCTATTAGCTGAGGAAATTCGGCCATAAAAAAACGACTGGTGGTAGAGCTGTAAATTGTCCTGAAGGACTCATTCTCCACTCCAATTGATCCGAGTGGTCTTTGTATTGTATCTGTACTTATAATATAATATTTTTGCTTTGGCAACCTGAGCACCAAGGAATTATGAGAATGGAAAAAGCTGATCTACATGCCGGATCCAGCTGTAACTAACACTGCCGCTCTTAAATGTAAACCTCACCACCCACACATTGATTGAATACGCATTTTAAAAAAACATTAAAATGAACAATTTGGCTACATACATATTGTTTGTCATGTTTTAATTCCATTGTTTTGATAGCACTGGTATCAAATCTAAAAAATTAGGATTCCCCATGCCAAAAGAATTTAAAAAAAACAGTTTTTTTAGCAACGAAAATTAAAATTTTAGATTATATACGACTACGTATTAGAGAAAGAGTAAAGTGCCAAACACAATTCCGACGTTTCGATCCGATTCGATCCAACCCATTCCGATACAAAGGAATGCATGAGCACACAATTGTTCTGTTAGGTTTCAAAAATTTTGCCAGATTTTGTCTTTCATCCATGAAAGCATGCTTTTTTTTGTAATATAATTCATGTCTTTTTTATTTCCTCAACAAAAGCCTTTTCATGCATCTTTGAGTATAAAGAAATCTTTACAGATAATTTTTCTAGGTTATGTCATCCGTAAAAGTTGAAATTTGCTCAACTTCTCCGTTTCCATTAGATCCATTTCGATCCATTTCGGTGTAATGTGTCCAATTGCACGTATGTCTCATATAAGCAAATTTGACATTTGTACGAATCGGATCGAAACGGTGGAATTGTGTTTCGCCCTAAACAGATGTTGCTAAATTTTACTCCACAATAAGGACAATAAGAAAAATCAAGACTCCGTTAGAAAAAGTGTAGCAGCTGGATCTTGTACTAGTATGAGCACAACTTTATACGTAAGGAATGGTGTAATGGAAAATACGGAAAAAGCATTAATGATCATGATCATCTACTTTTTCAAAGGAAAGGAAACTGTCTTTTTCCACAAGCCAAGGTTGGTTCAAAGGATTTAAACAAAAACAATCTGTCAAGATGGAATGTACAAGCATTTGCGGATTTAGGGGCAGTGCAACAATATCCAACAAAATTTGCTGAATATATTGCCGCCACTTCCTACACACCTGGCCATGGCCGTCTTTAGCCAAGTGGAGGCCCTGAACACAATAGGATATGGGATATCAACAGGAATAATAACATGAAGTATGTTAAGGCCTATCGCGCACTGGAGACTTTTTGTCACGTAATTGTTTTGACACCACCATCATTTCCATAGTTTGTAATATAAATACCCGCATGACAGCAAGGTGACCTTTTGGCTCCTACGGCTAGCAACTTTTGGGTGATGAAAATATCACCGTGCCTTCACGATTGTATGAATGTGTGCGAATTGGTAAATTTTGTCGTCACTTGACTGCATTGTTTTGGGGGATGCAAGGAAGAAACTTACCCATTATTTTTTTGAAAAAAGGCTGCTGCACCGATAGTGTGAGAGGAAGATATAAATAATAAGTAAAAAAGCTAGAATTGGTCTAAGACCAATTCTTATCATACCCTAGATGAATGCCCGTATGTAATTTCGTATGGTCACACATTTGTGCAAGTTGGATTTTTGAATTGGTTTTTGGCATATATTTCCAAAACGGTTCGTTGGGCAGAAAAAATGGTTTGTAATCAATTTTATAGAATTTCATATTCTGAAGAACTTTTCAGTACATTAAAAAACGTCTAGGACTGATTATATTTACTATTTTTATGAAAACACTGTCTACAAAATTTCAGCTCTCTACGTTGACCTGTTCTCAGGCAGTGTCCAAATATGTAGTCAAAAATATTTGTGTGTGAACACCCTACGAAAGAGATTTGTTCCATTTTCAAACTTAATTTTACTTATTTTTTGTAGCTCCGAGTTATCATGCGGATGGACGGATAGTAGGACGGACAAACGGATGGAGAAATGGACGGATGGACGTATGGACTGACAGACGGATGGACGAACATGCAAAAATCAAAATAACTTTTAATATTATGAGTGGGTGTTCAATCCATTTTGTTCTACCATCATTATTTCTATTCATTACAAACGGAATGACAAGCTGCTTAATATACCCCATGATTTCATCTAGGGTATACAAATGTGGGGAGAAATATCCATGAATTGATGATCGCGTATATTGGTACTTTGCAGGTCTCAAAATTTGTAGTATATCATTAAAGCTTTCAACATTTATACGTAAATATTCAGAGAATTTTTCAGGATAGCGTCGCAGTTCGTCAAACATTAAATGAAATTTTTCTTTAATCATCCTGCCGCTCCAAATTAGAAGGACCTAATAGCGTTGATATTTTCTATATCCTTATGACAAATACACTTATCACAATTGCCTCGTCGAAATTTATATTGCTGAATGGTGATATATGTAAAACATGAATTTTTTCGGGTGACAGTTACTCACTGGGTGCATATTAAACTCATCCACGGCGACAGGATGGCGACAGTGACTAAAGAGTTGTGTGACAAAACGTCTCCAGCTGAAGTTAGGCCTAACATGAACCAATAGTATACAAACTTTCGTGTTGATTACCAAATTCATTGAGATTAAAAAATACTCAGGCTGTAAATACAGTCACTATACGTTATTTTGTATGAAAATTTGCTGCCATAAATCGCGCGGTCTAACTCTAACAGCAGACCTAACTTGTAATAGATTGTCTTACTGGTTGAAGAATTGGTCATTGGTTTGTCTACTATTGCACAGAGTGGGGGCCAGAGCTGGGCAATATACTTAAGTACTACTTAAAGTACATTTTCGTTACTTAAGACTTATTACTCAATACTTTTAAAATGCCCTACTTAGTACTTGAACTTAAGTACTTGATTCTATTTACTTGTACTTAAGACTTAGTTTTGTACTTAAGTACCAAGTATTTTACTTAAGTATTTCTAAGTATCTCCAAATATCTAGATCTTCGTAGAAAAGGAAACACAATCTGAAGCGCAACTCCTTTTTTGTTGAATTTTCAAAGCACGCAAAGAACGATCAAAGCATGTGCCGCACTCACGCGTCAAGTCAGAACCTTAGACAAACTAATAACATACCAGCAAGACTGGGCAAGTAGAACAAAAACCAGTAGCATCTCGCTCGATTATAAAATCAACGATGCCCCGACTTGATGACATAACCAAAGATAAGCAAGCAGTGCCTTCCTCAAACATAAAATCAAAGATGTATCGACCATAGAGAAGGCCTCATTTTATTTTCTAATAGTTTTTATGAGTATAGCAATGAGAGGTGAAAGTTTTACTATACGTGCAGCGCCAAAAACTATAAAAAACTATAAATAGTAGCCTCTGGTCACTATACATATTATAGTTTTCAAAAGGTATTTGTTTATTAATATCTATTAATTTGCACTCTATAAACTACTTTATATTACTGCCAACGTACAAAGATTCTAAAAAAGTACTTTAAAAAGTACTCAGTACTTTTTATAGACTTATGGCCGGTTTCACAGTCCAGGCTTAAGCCAGAGCTTAGTTAAGCCACGGGTGTGGCTTAAGCCCATAACTTAAGCCTACTCGGTTTCACAGTACTCAGTTAGCTGAGGCTTAGTTAAGCCGCAGATGAAAATTTTTAAGTTGTCAGCACTGCGGTAATTGTGAATTTTTTTAAAGGAAAATTGCCATTGTGGATTAAAAACTATGCGAAAAGAAGAAGATCTTTTTATTTACCAGTTTGTTGTGGTTTTTTTCTGGAAGGATATCAAATCCAAAATCATTGTTGCATAATGTTTCGGCAACGTAAACCATCAAAGCCGAATGTATCTACAGCCGGAACCGAGAATAAAAATCAACGTCATCCCATTTCTCGAAATGTTGCGGGCGACTCTTTATAATTTTTTCACGGGTCTCACCTTGCGATATTATATTATACATTATTCTTGGTCTCTTATATCCTCTGCATCAGATAAATAACTCATTTTTGTCCTAAACTGTTTGGTTTCTTCTTAAAAAGTCAAATGGAATGCTGACACAGCTGCCAGACAGTACTCAAAACTGCTAATTAGATAACTATTTTTCGCTTGGAAAATTTCAATTTAGTTTTAAAATATAACTTTTGAAATATGCACGTTCATTTAATAACAAAAATTACAATATTTAGGCAAAATATATATTTAGAAATAATTTCTTATGTGTTTCACAGCAAAATCTGAGGCTTAAGCCTTCGAGATGACGGGCTTAAGTTAAGCTTTCTTTAAGCCAGTGATTTCACTTAAGCCTTGACTGTGAAACCGAAATATTTATTAAGCCTTGGCTTAAGCCATCGCTGTGGCTTAAGCCTTGATTGTGAAATCGGCCATTAGTACTTAGTACTTTTCATACATGCGGTACTTGTACTTACGCTGAAGTATTCAGGCCTTCGGTACTTGTACTTGTTCTTGTACTTAAGTACTTTTTCTTTGGTACTTCCCCAGCTCTGGTGGTGGCCCCATTGATCACGGGTCCCTGGGCTCTGGGTCCAGCTGGCCCATGTGTAAAGTTGGCATTGCTCCTAACCAGGTCTTCAATACTGATGAGTTCAAGTTATTTTGGAAAAAAACACCAGAAAGGACCTATTAACTAAAATTCACAAATCAGTTAGTGGTAATAAAGCAGCGAAAAGTTGTATAACAGTTCTTTTCTGTAGCAACACTTCAGGTGATCATATAACGAAACCACTGGTTATTAACAAATTAAAAACACCACGCTTTTTTAAAGGAATAAACATCAACAAGCTTCTGCTGTTAATTAGATGGCCAATAAGAAAGAGCATGGGTTACTGCCACACATTTGAATGAATAGTTGACGTTAAAACGTATTTATGCAAATGGTGGATGCCTTTTAAGACCCATCTCTTAACTGATAATACACCAGGCCATGCTCAAGATTTACAATACGAAAATGTATCTACTTGTTGTATTTCTAACCAATAATACGACTTCTTTATTTCAGTTTGTATAGAATTTGGTTATTTTCGGTGGTAATCCTACATTCGGCCATTCTGCTTGGTAGTTCAGTAGTATGTGAACGCTGTACCCCGATTTGTTACCACCTTCCATGCGTTAATAAAAACTTCGCTAGTCGTTTTAAAACTTCACATGATGGCGTATCCTTCACAGGGCAAATCCAGATGTAAATAGTGAAAGCATGCATTACAACTAAAAGTTAATTGTACTTCTTTACCGTTGATGCCAAGGGTCCAAGGAGGAGATTCAGGTGACAGGTATGAAGTGGTACATCTATCATCTCAATAGGGCTTAGGAGCTCTTGTTTGAAATCAGAATACAACTTCATATGACTCGTTTGACTTTTTTTGCTAAACTAGGTACGAAGTAGTCCTGACGAATAATTGCTTCTATTTTTCGAGTATTAATATGACTTTTGTCATTATTATTTTTTCTTGCATACTCTTAGGTAGCACTAATAAATAAACCCCCTTCTCAAACTTGAATAGAATTCCGTCTCTTAAGATGGAATCCTCGTTCTTATCGAAACTTAGCAAGTTTGTAATTAACCGACAGGTTTCATCGCTCTTTGCGCCTTTCGGATCCGATAAAGCAAGCTATCTTTTATTGTAAGGATAACTGGATATCGTTTTAGAGCATCGACATGTCGCATCGATGTTCCTGAGCGATGGTGTATTGAGCAATCATATTCTGCAAGAAAAAGTGCCCATCTAACCAGGTGGCTACACAGCCGAAATACCTTGCAGTCTGTGAAGATCTTGAATTTTAGTTCTAACAAATAACATTGAAGTTTTATAGTGCTTTTATTATAGATCAAAGGATAATTTCATATTTTCAGGTACTGTAGTATATCAAGCGAACCTTCACTTAGAACAAATGGAAAATTATGGACCTCTTACACTTATGAAGGCTTGGTAAAAATTTACAATCTTAGATTGTGTTAAGCATGCTGAAGTGTCATATACCGAGATTAAGAAATCGACGCTGGAAAACAATATGGCCATAGGTGTAGTTGATGGTGAAAATTCTAGATTACTCCATTGTAGCATGAATATTCTCAGATAACTGAGTTGGCGAATATAATTGGAGGAGGAGAAAGCTTCGAGCATTCAGCTGAGACAGATATTGCAGAACTAATGGCTGACGAAGAACTAGATGAGAAAGATTTAGTTAACATGGATAATGAAATAAATGATCGCGACAATAATCCTGATGAAGAGGAGTCTGAATAAGTTGCGTTCACAGCAAAAGTCATCCGCGTAGGACTTGAATTAGGGAGAAAATTTGGTAATAGTTTTTTTTTTTTTTTACAAAATAACCCGAATGTTGAACGAGCTCTACGATTCCAGTGAGAGATTAATAAAATCTTAACTCAATATGAGGAGGTTTATAAAAATTTAACAAAAACCCAAATACAATTGTTAATTACGAATTTCATTACCAAGTCTCGTCGATCTGAAGTTGTCCTTAATTCATCAATCATTGAATCAGAATCGTATCAAATACTATGTATTGAGTGGATGAAAATGACATCATACCAATTGAGAAGAAAAGATTAATTAGCTCATGAAAGTGGTTGGTTAAATTTTTAAGGATCTTATTTTTCTTGTTTCTGTATGTAAAATTCATTACATTACAGAGTTGGACATACCAAAAACAGCTTGATAGCTGCACAAAACTCTTCCTCGACATCCCTATAGCAGAACATTAACAGACTTTATTTTCGGACTTCGAAACAATCCAGATCTGTGGAGACGTTATTATTGACTACAACGGATTTGATAACAAAAAATTAATTAAATCAGAATTCTCCTCTTTTTTAAGTATTTGTAGTGTGTTTTGCGATAGGATTACGCAACCGAATATACAAAGCAATATATTATTTTGGACCAAATGGGTTTCAGTGATTGGGGCTTTCTCCCATCCACCAAGCAAATTAAAACAGAAAAAAAATATATATATTTCACCTTGCAGTCAGTAAAATCTGAGAGTGAATATCTGTAACACTAACGAGAAGATAAATTCTAATTGGTAACATCTACTCAAATTAACAATACACTCCCTTCCAATTGTGATTATAATATTCTAATAAAATATTATATATCTGTATCCTTAACCATTTTGCAACTAGGTATATACAATTAGCCCCCTGAATATATAAAGAATGTAACCAGTCCACGATTATAACCTATTCCAGACACATATTTCACTTGACAATCATAGATGTCACTGTCCCATTTCTAGAACTCGATAATGTATAGCTTTGTAAGAGTTTTCTTGTCGTTTAACGCCCACCTGGGTTTATTTCTTGTATCTCTGATATGCATATATAGAGGAGAACAACAGCTTCCAGGCTATATAGATGCAGTGTGTTTTATGATTTCCTTTTGTTTTCTATTTGTTTTTAATTTTTTTTTTTTTTTATTTATTAGTACTTGTTAAGACATTAGCACACAATCCTGTTCTATCAGACACGTCTGGTGACAGAGACCAGATTGTATATGAAACGAATACTTTCGATTTCATAGGAATTCCATTGATCGCGGTAAAATTAATTGTCATGCATGACTACATAGATTACATTCATAAATTGCAAGGAATTTTATAGCTCAAGTTGCTCAAGTTGTTCATTTTTGTTGCCGATGGAAATACTTGATTCTGTCTCCCACAATATATAATTATCAATTCCTGATGATGTGTAAGTTTTAATTAAAAAAAAAGGAAAAACCAAATCAATTCAATTTAAATTGCCATATTCTATCGCTCATGTCCAGTCCTTGAACCAAAACTGGATGCGCAATGGCATATTGTATAAGAATAATAAAAAAAAAAAAACACACACACACACGTTTATATAAAACAGCAAGCCTATAACAAATACAAGAACAAAAACCTTGAAGTCAGCAACAATCAGTGTCTCATGATCAGCGACCAATAAATTTAAAATCGGTTACTGTGTCCCTCTCTTTGTATATATAGAGATGGGGGCTCCCCATGTACCATACCCAAATGGTTGGTTGTTCTTGGTTTGGTCCGTAGAATGACATTTTTCTTGGCTTTCATGCACTATTGATGATTTCTTCGTGATCTTGTACCTTTGATTATACATACTTACATACGTACTCAAATAAGAGTGTGGGGGTAGGGGCAGAAATGAAACCTCTCAAAGATCCAAAGAGTCTAGAAACAGTATACAATGGTCAAAATACTTACTGAAGATCAGACCATAGTCCAATCTTGTACGCCAGATGTGTGCAAATGATAAGATTAACAACCGCTGAATTCATCCCAATGGGCCAACCAAGCTCACGATCATTCGTGCATTTCGTCGGTCAGAGGACTTTTTTCGATTGAGGGGCTATCATTCTGGATGGATTTCTTTTTTTTCATATTTTTTTTTTTTTAATTAAACCAGAGGTCCAGGAGATACTACTGCCATATCCACATAAGCTAATGTTACCGAATTGCCCCATATTAGGATCAGTCAAATATGCAAATTTGATCTTAAACGTAAGTCCAATCGCAAAATGAATATTTTGAAACGTGAAATTTTTCCAGTCGATAGAATACATGAGGTTCGTATCTGTACTCATGAGATTATGCAAATTAAACAATAGATCACAGACAGATTGACGATCGATGCACGATCATAAATCACAGTTGTGTATAATATGTATACATGTATGCAGGTAGGTAGATATAGGTAGAGGTATAAGTACCTACATATATATGATGCGCTTGAATATTCTAAAAAGTCGGCCACAATTATGGACAGAAGAATGTTTGTGTGTGACTTGTGACTGATTGATGTCTCGTGACAAATCACCGGGCTCGGTCGGTCTTGATCTCTCATGGTAATGACCTCTGGCAATGAATTCAATTCTTTTCTTTTGATCTTGTACTTATCTGCATATCAACGAGATGAGAAAATAATTCATGTTATTTGTGGCTATACATAAATGGTGGTTATATACATATATATATATAAGTATGGACATAGATAAATCGTCCATATACATACCTACATACTTAGTTCTGGTTATAAGTGAAATTTTAGAAATGGTGGATCTCGATGGTATTAGTCGTATAAGATCGAAAAATTACAATACGACGAAAAAACAGTTTATATTGATCTCTGCCAGCTATATATGACGACGAATTCAATTGATGTATGGAGAATAGGATAGGATGAATAGGATATGATTCTACCATCAATTGGCATAACAGCTAGTTTACCTTTACCTAAAGGTTGCCAGATGATGGAGTTCTTAAATTTGACAGTGGAGACCTGTACAGACCAATTACAACCAACTATCTGTACTTATAATGGACATACATTCTCCAAACTAATTTCTATGCTAAAAGATTTGGTTATTCATCCAAAATGCTGCTTAGATGAATACTAAGAAATAGAAAATTTCTTGAATTAAAATTATATGATTTATCCGGATCATTAAATAAAGGATAAAATGATAGAAATAGAATCACCTCTGAATTTCAGTTCGTTAACTTAAAGGAGCACGCGAATATCTTGTATTATACGAGTCCAGTAGGAAAGGTGATAAGTGATGACCCTACGAATAATCGCGGAGTTCTCTTCTAAAAGAGTACAGGAGCGCTCGTTATCAACTCCATTTAACCTCCTTTTAATATAGGCATATCAGATATTGGCTACTCGTCTTTCTACCTGGGCAGAGAGTGCTGGTATCATTACTGAGACGCAATCGGGTTTTCGTCGAAAAAGGGGTTGCGTAGACAATATTTTCATCTTATCAGCAATAGTAGACATTAACTTAGGGATTAAAAATATACCACTCTATGCACTATTCATTGATTTTGCCCAGGCTTTCGATTCCGTGAATCATAACAAGCTATGGTCTAAACTGTGTAACAAGGGAGTTAGCGGAAAGCTAGTGCGACTTCTTCAAAATCTATATAGCACAGCTTCTGTATCGTTATCGGTCGGGCAGGATAGGACTACAAACATTAATGTTAATGTTGGGGTGTTACAAGGGGATCCGTTATCCCCAATTTTGTTCTCGATCTTTATAAACGACATCGAGGAATTCCTCCGGGAAAAAGGGTTTGAGGGGGTTAGTATCAATGCATCTACAGACATACTAAGCCTCCTATATGCAGACGACTTGGTCATATTTACGGAATCTCCGAGGTCAATGCGAAGATTACTGGAAGCCTTGGAAGAATACTGCGATCTCAACGATTTAAAAGTTAACACTCAAAAATCGAAACTGCTAGTTTTTCATAAGGGTAGAAGACGGTCAACTCGGGATTTTTACTACAAAGGAGAACCAATTGTAATTGTAAATAGGTACAAATACCTTGGCATAACATTCTCTTCTTCAGGCCTGTTCTTAGTTGCTACAAATGAAATGATCTCAAAAGCCAATATCGCATCAGGTAGTGCACGGAAAGTTTTGACCAATGCTAAGGTTAAAAGCTAGAATTGTAAGCTATTCGAGTCCTTAGTCATACCCACGCTATTATACTCTTCTGAAGTATGGGCCCTAAGATACCCTGATAATTTAGAGAAAATACAATCCGGTTTCTTTAAATCAATCCTCTCACTACCTAGACGTACGCCAGGATGCATAGTGCGATTCGAATGTGACCGTCATAAACTCTCTTGTTATGTATTCCAAAGAGCACTTAACTGGCTGCTCAAACTGCTCGAAATGCCCAACAACAGACTACCCAAAATTTGCTACTTAAGGCTGGTTAATGCTGACAATACGAGGAAAAATGAACTCAGATATAATTGGGTCAGTCAATTAAAAAGGATGTTCGAATCCTGCAATGCTCTTGAAACGTGGAACCTGCAGGATCCAGGTATTCTAAAAGTCCGTTCTAATAAGATTCTGCAAAAATACTGCTTATTAACCAGACAGGAAGATCTTACTAAATTATACGCCTTAGAGAACCGTAGTCTTTATAGAATTATTCACCCCAACCAAGCTGTCGCTGAATATCTTCCTTTTACCACTAAAATAGACAAAATTCGAGTAATTGCGCAAATACGTACATATAAAGATGAAGAACTCGTAATTTACAGGAATGGACGGAAGACTACCATTGACTGTTTAGCCAACTGTCAGGTGTGTAATATGAACAGAAAAGAAGATATTTTTCTCATGTTTTTATGGAATGCCTCATGTATAAATCATTAAGAAACATTTATTTGGGGAATTACACTAAAAATTTAAATACTCTAAATTTTTATGAATTGTTTATCTTTAATTCAATTAATCAGCTAAACAATGTTTATCAATTCACAATTAACTTTGTACGCCACCGGCAATTCCTAATGGATGAGCCGTAATAAATCTTTTTCCCCTCCTTATCTGATATGGAAGTCATATAGAACTTATGTAGGAAATTAAATCTGAATATAGTGTTAAATGTGTATTGAAATGACACCTCGTTATATAATGAAATTAAATTTGAATATGCAGTGCTTAAATTACATCAAGTTATAGAGATACTTTTATAGCCATAGAAATTAAAATATCTTAAACTAAATTTCTCATTTTCTGATTAATGTCTTAACTATCGTTTTAAATATCGTTAATCTTACAAATTTGATTTATAGAAAACTGTAAATTAATCGAACCTCTTTGTATGGAAACTGTGTGTTCCAAAGACAAATAAATTATTATTATATTATTATTATTAATATAGGCATATCATTAAAGAAAAGAACATTCATTTTGAACTGCGAAATGATCAAAACTGAAGCTCAGAATGATCATAAAGGGATGACTCCACTTTAGCTCAGCATGATCATAAATGGATATCTAATTTTTACATTAAAATGCTTAATTTATGCTCTTCTTTGTAATTATCCTACTGAAATGAAATCATTTTAGAGAAAATTCCTTATGAGAAACACTTCACAAAATAAATTATAACTAAGACAAAAATGCTTTTAGCGATGTTTAGATAAATGTGATTTTGGAGCATCGTTTAGTTTTCCAAATATTTTTAAAAATGTAGTTTAACTAATATCGCTATTTCTTAACTTAATCGCAGCTGCGGCAATACTGTGACAGGCCCCTTATAGAAATTGCTTTGTGACAGTAATGGCCACATACTGGCTGGAAATCCATTTGTTTGAAGCAAGACAAGACAAGTAATAAGTTTCGTGAAAGTGAAGACAAAGTTATTTAAGGAATAATAAAATAGTCCCGCTGGAATACAGGTTCTCCATTATATGCGAATAAATGAAAAAAAAATGTTAAACAGTTTAAGAAATGTTCTGAAATGAAAAATTACAGCTACGGAAACGCGCCTGTAGTATAAAAGATACTCTCGTGTGAAAAGGAATAGCCGCACTGCCGCTCGATATTGGAACCATATGAAACGCGCCTTAGACTTTGCAATAGGAAAATTGCAAATATGTATTAGTTTTTATACTAGACACCCATCGATCATTATCTTTTGAACCCAGTCCTAACCAGCAAACATAAAACTGGCCATACGAAATAATCGTAACACAACACAACCGATTAGCTTAGTTTGCATCGTGATCCGCTATCATTCATGATAGTTAGGCAATTTCTCAGTTGAAGTGTAACATCAAACGCTGAAAATTGTATTCACTTCGAAGTGTTCTATGACTTCTTTACATATTGAAACCTTGGACGTCCTTTTTTAAGTTTTACACAAACAAAATACAAGATCAGAACACACTTTCTCCGATGACTACATAAATGTATATGTACATATTTTCTCCGAACACCGTGCATATTGCTCAGAAAATTCATCCATTTTCATAAGCGATATATCAATATCAATATTGATCTCTATATTTTGCCTTGAATTCCATTAATTCACATTCCCATGGCGATGATTTAAAAAATTATATATTAACTTCAATACTGTTCATATATATATGTACGTATGTACTTATGTTATGTATAGTCAATCCACTGCAACACAAGGGAAACAATAAATCACGTCACCACAATGACTCAAATTATTTCACGGCTTCTTATCTTAATCTGTTAGAACATTCTGAGCCAATTTAAGTCATATATCACGAAATAATTCCACCTTTCCAGCCTCGATTCGAGAATCAATCAAATCACAATAATAATCGAACAAACATAGCTCCCCGGTGAATGCAACAGGCAATAATTTAATATCCAATGGGTCGCAATTAATATGTGTCTTCTAGCACCACCGTTCGTTCATTGCTGTGGTGTGTGATATAAAAAATAAAAAATAAAATAAAAAAATAAAATGTAAAAAAAAAACACGAATTGAAAAAAAAAACGGCCAAGCCCTCCTCCCATCAGGTTCGAACGAACGAAAAGAATAAACAGGCGATTTGAAAACATGACAAATTAATTCTCATCGGACTTAGAGTGAAATTAATTGCACACTACCACCATAACAGGGCAGTTGTATCTATCCAGGATTACCCAACACGGGAGTAATTAATGTTCTTTTCTTCGGCTATGCATATCGTCCTGTCCTGATAGGAGGAAGAAGGCGGGCGGCGAATGATCGGGCGGTAGTGAGACCTAGAGCGCCCGACAATATGAATAAAACGTGAAAATGTACAGAGATGGATATCTATCTGCAAAGACGATACGATTTATGTTGTCCTACGATTCTTAGTGAAACTATATCGAAACAAGAAGAAACTAAGGCGGAAAATCCGTGATTCTTAGAGTATACCTACTTTGCGTAGGGCGTCCCGTCGACCAAACTCATAGTGTTTATGCTTTAAAAAAAATTTTTGCATTAAACATCTATAAAAAAAAAACAAAAAAAAAACAAAAACTAAGAAGTTAAGCAGCCCCGTAGCAATTTATCTTCGCGTAAAGTGACTAATTGCTTTAATATCTGCGCCTGAATGTATCATCTCTGCCCTAAGACCTACAGAGCAGCATTGCACTGCGTGCGCGTATAACTCTCTAACACAAATGTTCATCAATGCCGTGATGGTTGCAGGTAATATAGAATTTTCGATTTGTTGTTGTTGTGCGTGTATGTATGTGTATGTGCTTTGTCGTTCTCAGGCAGGTTAAGAATTTTTCTCTTGGGAACTACTCCTTATATGATTAGTACTATGGAAGCGCGCGATTCAAGTCTCACCTGACAGAATTCCATGAAGTTTTGCCTAATTACTACCAAGTCAATGTGAATGGCAGCTTTGGTTATTAATTATTCAATTTCCTGACTAATTGCAGTTTGTGTGGAGGAGTATATGTTTTGACTAGATGTATATGTATATACGGAAAAGTGCCGCTAACTTGCCCAATGAGCAAGCATTTGTTTAGGACTCATATTCGTAGCCTGTAGGGCCAGTAAAGAAGTAGAAATAGAAATCATTTTCAAAGATGTAAAACGAAAGACTTAAGCGACGAACTTGAATTTAATTTCTAGAGAACTTTGACTTTCTTAACGATTTGTCAGCTGCCAGCTCTCGTTGTTTCTTTTAATGCCTTAAGGATTTGCGAAGTTTTAATTAAAATAAGATTAATTAATCTTGTTTTAGTTTTGTTTAAAAGAAATTGTAATTACACGATGGATAGGTATCTGGCGAACTGCTAGATTGTAAATTATCTAGAATTGTAGAGATTATGGTAGTTGAAATGAAAATGAAAATGCTGTCTGCAGTCATTGCAGAAAAGATGGTATATCTTCAGTGAAAAACAAGGAGAGTGAAAAGTCAAGGATTCTACATTTGAATTACTTACTGTTCTCTTAATCCATAGAGTAGCATAAAGTAGAAGTGACAGCTCTCCATCGGTATAGGACTGCCTTTTTTCTTCGGTTTTTCCTCAAGAGCTTATTTCTAGGGTTATATTTTATCTTGTTCCATGATTTTCTAGTAGACTCTTGCTCTGCCTGTACGATGCGAAGTTTTCTTACAAGATTCTATCTGTGATATTAAGGTTATGTTCATCGAAATATTTGGACACCAATTTTCTATTTTATTAAGTTGATTTCTTTGTTGAGACTCCATAATATTTTAAGAATTCAACAAACACATTCATTAACAAAAGTTTTTCAATCAGTGTTTTATAAACGCGATGTCCTTGTACGCTCATCAACCATATAAGAGTCGCAGATTTTTTTTTTTTTTTTTCTAATTTAATTATGATTTATAGCATATTTGGAACAGCTTAGTAAAATTACTGTTTGGATTGTTTTGTGAAAAGAGTTGAGAAGAAGTTTTCTCTAATTAGGGGTAACTTAGATGGGTCTCCTTAAGGGTAGCTTTAGTTAGTGTGTGTTTTTTTTATTTCGTTTTACTGGATAGAGTCTCAAACCAGTATTACTTTCTGGTGCAAATTTTTACAACAAAATGCCAAAATAGCGCTAAGATCCTGGGTCAGTACTCTAACAGATGTGTAATCCAAAATGATGAGCTGAATAAACAATACTCCTTGTACATTGCGCACCTGCTGTTGTCAAGTTTGTTCGTATGGGCATCATTAATGACTACTAATATAGTAGCGATGAACATTAGTATATTATTGATAACCTCCCAAGTTTATATTATAAACTTCTTGCCATCGGGCAATTTTAGGGTTTTCTACAGTACTATTCAACTTTTAGAGGTATTTTCATAATCAGCAATGAATAAGTATAGTCAGGTATGCTTCTGTAAGTCTTCTATTCTATAATAATCTACAGGGCATTGATGTTTATTAATTAATTCAGGATAGTTCAGAATGCATCATAATCAATCTCTACTGCAGCAGGGAATCAACTGTCAATCTACAGCACCTTAATCACCCTGAATTAAACTAATATTGTTGATATAGCTCTCATCAAAGAGTCATGGACATTAATCTAACATGATCCTTGAATAGAGTACGATGTTTAAAATTTTCTATTTCCATGGTTTAGGTAAAATAAGAACTTATTTCATTTCAGAGAAGAAAATTAAACATAATTTGTCATATACAGTTTACCTTCAAGGACGTCATCACGATCATATTGAAAAAGATGGAAGAAGAAAGATTGAAAAGGTTATATTTTCTCTTCAACTTCGATCAAACATAATCACTACCGAGATGAAAGAGGTCTTGGATATTCAAATGTCATCAACAACCTGAAGATGCAAACTTCCACCTTACGATTTTAGAAAATGCAAGCTACAACGCAAGAGGTAAGTAAATTTATTAGGTTAGTAAAAGCATGGAATCCATATTTTTAGCACTTAACCATAGAGAAATCTTAGATCTTACTCTCTCTCCCAGTTGTTGAATATTTTATGTTAACAACTCGCGGGTTTTCGGAAGAGTCTCACTCTCCGGAGATGTAATTTACAGAGGATGAAACTGCTACTATTACAACCACCAATCATTTAATTTAAATAAATAAAAAAACTTACCAATATCAATACTAATGTCAACGAGAGCAGACATTGATCGAAGGTAGGATTGAATTATTTTTCCCTTTGAAATTCTGGAATTCCTGATTCTAAGAAACCTAACCCAAACTCAACGAGATAACTTTTTATGCAGAATAACTCCTCCTTAAAAATCCTGGCATTGACCCTTGCGAGTCAAACCTATACTATGCTAAAATCCAAATCCACAGTATAAATGAAATGAAACTGCTTTAATTACTGCCATCTATCCAAACTATGCCCAACAAAATAAAACTGAATGGCAGTAAGAACATGGATCATTGCTGACAAGTAGTCTCTCCACTTCAAAGTACTTCCATCACCGTCAGTATGTCCGTTGGCCTTCATTTATCATCCGGCAACAGCAACAAACCGAACTTGTACAAAACCTCATATATATGTGAAAATTAAATGAAGCAAGAAAAAAATGTGCAAGATCCTCTCGATTTATAAGTAGCATTGTATCGCGCTGATCTGCGGTGCTTTGACGTGTTGTGATTCCATCGTGGCGATCAGGTTTCAAAACAACAAGAACCACACAAAATGAATAATTACAAGATCAATCACCAAAAACTCAGAACAATCACGTCCTCTCCTAGACACTTTGTTCGCTAGAATTAAGTCTTGTGTTCTGATGGTGCGGGAAAACAAAAACGGCAGCCGCTATACGCCATAATAAAATGGTGAGTGAAAAACGATAAAAATTAACAACGGGCCCCATGATCAATAGGTGCGCAACAAGATTCTTTTTTTTTTACAGCTCTCTAAAGTGAGCACAATTGAAGGTCGTTTTTACCGTCGATCACTAATCACTCAAATAGCTGAAGTAGTCGAGTGTATCAACGGACAATTAAGAGATGAATTGGCGATTTACCTGTGGTACGGTGATTCTCCACTCTATACTGATCCGCAATAACCATTTTAGGATGGACAGAATAAGATGCTATGGCTGATGGTAGAAACTTTACGAGATATTGCGATCCTCAGTAATGATGCTCCATTAGCTGTTGAGGATCGCAAGTTTAAATCCCTTGGTCTCGTGTCTGTGCCCAACAATAGATCTGAATTTTTTTTTTTCTCTCTATATATTGCTGTACAGTTTTTGTGAGTGGCCTTGTGTCTGGTATCACCTGGTGAGCTAAAATGGCGAGAAGAAATGCTTCGGCATTATCATTATGATCTTATGAAACAAATTTCAAGCATTTTAAAGGGTTATTAGAGCTTAACTCGATGGTGGCTTGTACGACCGACGACGCGACGTACTCGAAAATTTATTATTCTTTTTACTGAAATTACATGGTCGATGATCAGCACAGTGTGATTTAAATGGCATGCCGTTCGACGGCTATAAAGTAATTTCCGAGATGGATTTTTATAAGTAATGTAGTTCTTTGTGACAATAATATTTTTATGAAGAGTTTTTCCCATAGGATTGAGAGATCTTTGAATGGTGATGAATGATTTTTTGAATTGAAAAGTGAATTTTTTAGGTCATTGCTTCTTGGTATTTAGTTTGATCGAAATCTTTAGTAGATAATTCGTAGCCAAAAACTTTCTCTAGAATCTAATTAATGTCTCGATTCAGTTAATGTTGAAAATGAAAATCTTATTTAGATGCATAATCCAATATGTATCTCTTCAACCTTCACGGTAAGGTTCTGTCGAATCCATTGCACTGGACATTAAGAGCTGTCCTCGCTGTCAAAAGGACTTTAATATCCAGGTTGACAAACTCTTGATCCAGTTTCTGTTAAATTCGCGTATACAGTGATTAGAGCACCGTCTCCATCGATCAACTCTTCTAATAATAGCGTCAAGATATGAAACCAACCTTTATTCTTCCACAGAAAAATCTCTTCTGAACGAGAATTTTTATATATTAATAGAGTTGTATTTTCCCGTTTCACTTTCCACTTTCCAATCACCACTGGTATAAGATGGTAATATCAATTTACTTAGACCCAGTAGATGAGACGCTATCTTACTGTGTTGCAGTTTGATCTGAACGAAGAAATGGCAATAATAAGTTTTAAATGTCTCTTCTGTCTGAAAAATCTTTAATTAATTAATTTTAATCAAATGAAGATCCATTCTAGATTGTAATTGTATCTGGACTCATGCGTATAAATGTGAACCTAATTTCGCTGACTACCGTCAAGCCTTCTATATTCGTGTAACTTGCCAAACGTTCCAAAGAACTTTCGTTTTGGTAACTAATACATAAAGACCCGCTGTAAGTCGGAATACAAGACTCATGCGATATCACTGACCGGTCTTAGAGCAAACTAAGTTCCACTGACCATCATCAGGTCTTTCATTATCGTACCTACCACGGTCCACGTCATGTTCCAAAATATTTTTGCTTTCGTAACTGATTCTACAAATAGACTTAACATCCACCTCTGAAGGATATTTTTAGATCACACTAGCGTACATAATTACACCACTTGCTAGTTTAGCTGCTTGTGAAAAAACAACCTCTTTTTAAACCCCTGGATGAGTGGAACCATTCATCCATCCAAGCCCTACGGATAAGGCCACAGATTCTTGGCAGATTTCCCATGGAGTCTATCGACAGGTCCACTAAAGTTTTCAGCGAAACGCACTAACTTCGCTCTAGAGTGGAAGTAGGAGATTGGGGACTCAAGCTAGAGGATATAGCCTTACTTGACCCCACCAAACTTATTGTTCACGTTATCGGTGTCAAGAGAACTTATTATAGAAATATGCCCATGCACAGTTTTAGACATTTTTCTTAATCTTGTCCTTCTCCTTTTCTTTGTTCCTTTTACAGTTTTACTATGACTTAGTAACGGTCTTAGATTATATTAGATACGTAAAGGGATATTTATGATTATACCTCGCATTCATAGGAACCGCTGAATAATGCGGTGATTATTTTTTGTTTGTCTGTCGCAGTCATTGCAGCTAATTACAGTGTACGGGGATTGTTGTTCTGGTATACACATGATGATGATTTTATTTCTTTTCGCTAATATTTTGAGAATTTTGTATACAATCCAAGACTATGCTTGGCTCTATGATGGAAGACTTAAAAGCCTTCATAGGGTAGAGAGTTTTCTAAAGGATGATGATGTTGAGTTGTTTTAGTAAATTTTAGTTATCTGTTTAAAACTTATTTAAACTTTCTCATCCCTTGTAGATTAGTAACGACCTCGACACATTTTTGTACTATTGCCACTTGGACAACTGTTCGCTCCGAATGGAAGAAGACCTAGCGCTGAGTTGCAACTACTATACACCGTAAAAAATCATGAACTAACTTTGTGGAAAATTACTATGGTTAAAATAGTCACTACCGCTTAAAATGTATGTATATACACATAATCATTAAGAAATTAAATACTTTTTACGTAATCTGCAAACTTCCTATTTTTAATTGGAAAAATAAGTAAAGTAAATAATTTTTTAGATAATTTATGTGATTTTACATTTAATTACACAAACATTTTGTATCGTACTGTCAATTTGTGCAAAATTACATACAGTACTGTGATTTTACATTTAATCATACAAAACTTTTGTATCGTACTGTAAATTTGCGCGAAATTCCATACAATACTGTAATTTGCATTGAATTCCCCATATATAAAAAGGAAATTTCAATAAAACATAAGTAATGAATTTTGCATTTATCTCTATTCTTTCCTTCAGTACTCTGTTTATGCTCATACGTTTATCAGGATGTGTTGCTATGCTATGAATCATTGTACGGGAAATTGTATCAGTATGTGGTCGCCGATCAGTGTATAGTTTGATTTTGTCGAGTGCAGTTGGTGATGGATTAATAATCATAAAACATGTAAAAAAATGTTACTAGTTTCGATCCTAACAGTTACCTTAAAAACCTTTTAAAAATCAATTTCGCTAAAAAAAATTCAATCATGGAAATACTGCATATCTACAAATATTTTTCACTTGTTTATGTATGTGATTTATTAATTTCCGGACGAAACATTACATTGGCAATTGAAATAAATTTCATAAATTTTGGTAAATTCACATATTGTGTACTTCACATACGGAATTGAAGAAGTCATAAATAATGTCAAATCACATTAAACTTATGTAACTTAGTTCCACAGCATGATGTAACTTTACATATCCCGTTTTACATCGGAAATTGAAAAATGGGTAAACAATGTAAAATAACATACAATTTAAGTAACTAAGTTCCACGGCATGATGTAAATTTACATATCGCATTTTACATCGGAAATTGAAAAATGCGTAGACAATGTGAAATTACATACAACTTATGTAACTTAGTTCCACAGCATGATGTAAAATGTAAAAATACATAAACGATGTAAAATTACATACAGTGCGAAAATGCTTTACATAAGGTTATGCAGTGCGCATAAAGTTGTGTAAATTTCCGCTACCATTGTTGGCAATTTGTTGCCTATTATAGTAGCGGAATTTTCAATAGATATTTTTTACGGTGTAGTTACCCCCATTAGACTACACCGTAAAAAATATCTATTGAAAATTCCGCTACTATAATAGGCAACAAATTGCCAACAATGGTAGCGGAAATTTACACAACTTTATGCGCACTGCATAACCTTATGTAAAGCAATTTCGCACTGTATGTAATTTTACATCGTTTATGTATTTTTCAATTTCGGATGTAAAATGCGATATGTAAAATTACATCATGCTGTGGAACTAAGTTACATAAGTTGTATGTAATTTTACATTGTCTACGCATTTTTCAATTTCCGATGTAAAATGCGATATGTAAATTTACATCATGCCGTGGAACTTAGTTACATAAGTTTAATGTGATTTGACATTATTTAATGACTTCTTCAATTCCCTATGTGAAGTACACAATATGTGAATTTACCGAAATTTATGAAATTTATTTCAATTGCCAATGTAATGTTTCGTCCGGAAATTAATAAATTACATACATAAACAAGTGAAAAATATTTGTAGGTATGCAGTACTTCCATGATTGAGTTTTTTTTAGTGAAATTCAATTATAAAAATACTGCGTATCTAAAAATATTTTTTGATTTTTAAAAGGTTTTTAAGGTAACTGTTAGGATCGAAACTAGTAACATTTTTTTACATGTTTTATGATTATTAATCCATCACCAACTGCACTCCATAAAATCAAACTATACACTGATCGGCGACCACATACTGATACAATTTCCCGTACAATGATTCATAGCATAGCAACACATCCTGATAAAGGTATGAGCATGAACAGAGTACTGAAGGAAAGAATAGAGATAAATGCAAAATTCATTACTTATGTTTTATTGAAATTTCCTTTTTATATATGGGGAATTCAATGCAAATTACAGTATTGTATGGAATTTCACGCAAATTTACAGTACGATACAAAAGTTTTGTATGATTAAATGTAAAATCACAGTACTGTATGTAATTTTGCACAAATTGACAGTACGATACAAAATGTTTGTGTAATTAAATGTAAAATCACATAAATTATCTAAAAAATTATTTACTTTACTTATTTTTCCAATTAAAAATAGGAAGTTTGCAGATTACGTAAAAAGTATTTAATTTCTTAATGATTATGTGTATATACATACATTTTAAGTGGTAGTGACTATTATAACCATAGTAATTTTCCACAAAGTTAGTTCATGATTTTTTACGGTGTAGATAATCATTTCTTGAACATGTGTATATTGAGCAATTGGAAAAGTTAATATGTGACTTTGAAATCGGGACGGTAGCCCTAGATACTGAGCCCCCTGTTGTTTTACCATCGCACATAGAAGTTGTTAAATTTGTGGTATTAATGCTGAAATACCGGTTGATATCAGGTTATCCGGAATGATACGATATGGCCATATTAATAGCAGGAGCCATATCCCTTTGTTCTTCAGACATTCATCCCTCTGCAAGATAGCTTCTACCTTGAATTTCATTGCAGAGGACAATTTAGTATACCTAGATACCTGATATTTTCACTGTTCCGGAGACTGCAAAAAAGGATCTTGAAGGTGAGAATAAAACAGATAAACTTTAGCCGTGTAGTTATAAATCCTTTCAAAGTGAAATAGAAGGTAAGGTTAATAAATAATAAAACAAAAAACCTGAGGGAAATGTCCACCCATAAAATTAAAAAAAAAAATGGTGCAGAATAGAGAGGACGCTGCATTCAAGAGGAAATAGGAAGAACTTCATGGCCATATATTATATTGTCGTTTTCCTGTCGTATGTTTCAAGTAAAATCTTTTAATCCAAAAATGTAATCCTTTTTCAATAATATCTCCAAAAATGTTAGGACATATATTACAAAAATATATAAATCCATCAAAGCACCACAAATTACAGAGAGAGATAGACAGAGAGAAAGAGACAGAGCGATAAAGAGAGAGACAGAGAAAATTTCATCGTCTGGTCAATGAAGTCTTAATTACATCCGACTACTTCAACACAAATCATGCTGAACAATTCTATAATCTCAGATCGTATTTCGACATCAAAGCTGGCTACCATCGATGGCATATATTCATATATATATATATAAGGATAACGCATCTCTTATAAATATTAAATTCAATATGCAGACATAGATATATACATACATACATATATGCACACCTACTATAGAATCTTGCTTAATCATCCGCGCAATGGTCTAGTGGTTATCTGGGTGTCCACTTGGTCAGATTTATGTCGTTCCTTGAGCAAACGATTTTGCAAAATGCACCTCAAGAGTTAGTTCTACAACTACAACATCATAACACAACATTGGTTGGGTTGCCGCGTTTTCTTATACTTTACTTAAAGCAGAGACTCTCTGTTTTGTGGTAAGGTGTGCAATGGAGCTATAAATAAGCGCTGCCATACTATGTTAACTACAATGGGACCAGAAATATAATGCGATCATTCGTATGTACATATATGTACATATGTTTATAGGTAACATATATGTATATATGGAGGAGGCACAAGAAGTCAGATCTCTAGACAAATACCTGTAGACAGCTGCAAATTGAAATTTATGACAACCGACAGCACTTTTGCTTTCAATTGATCGAAATTCCAAGTAACACCTATTTCAGTTTATATCTAGGTGTAAATGTTTTTTAAATAGGTATCTTTTCCGGTTTATCTATTTTTTTAATTTATTTTTTATTTTTATTATTTGAATGAAGTCATTGCTGGAAACGATATAAATTCGATGATTGTACTTTATTTTACTTTGTGGAATTCGAATGTTCGAAAATACAAATATATTTATGATAAACTATATATCAAAATTCAATCATCATATTTAAGTAAGGAACAGATGGATTGTAAAATACTGCATATAACGAGTATCTTGCGCATGTTTATTGTAAGAGGCCGGAACTATTTTATTTTGTCTTATTTGAAGCTTATTTACATAATATGTAAATGAGTTTTAACACAGTCAGACAATTCCGCCAATGCATAAGTGAGAACGAGTTGTATAGCACGGTTTTGTATATACATAAGTAATTTATTATCAGTGTTTAATTGTGATTTTCTAAAAAAGCAATTGTTATGTGACATTTGTAGATGTGTGACAAATAATACTATAATTATTTTAATTTGCTCTTGGCTATTTGAGTAAAATGACATACTTTGGTCAAGGGCAAACTGACATTCGAATGTCATTTTACTCAAAGGGATTCTGAAATTTCAGTTGTTGGGCAACATAAAATAAAAACAGCCAGACAGTCGTGGTCGAAGGAAAGCATGCAGAAAGCTTCTGACACAAGTCAAAATCGCGAGATAGGCTTAGATCATATAACGAAAGGATAGGCTATGAGGAAGAAAAACTCAAGCTTTTTTCTTCATGTAGAAGAATCGCATAGATGTGTTTGTTTAGTCATGGAAGGCGTAATCTACGATATTTTCTGAGCGGGTACATAATTTAGTGGTGAAACTTTATCAAGTATTGAACAAGTTTTATAATTTCCTGTCACCGCGATTCATATCATTTTTAAGTTTATAATTTTATATCTTTTTATAAATTTTTTTCTATTTTTAAGAATTTTCCCCATTTGCCCCATTTATTTGCTGATAATATTTCTTGTCGTTGCCTTTGCTTGACTGACATCAAACAAGAGCCCCAATGACAATTCAATTGTAAGCAAACAAACCGGCATTGGAAAACGTTAATTTTTTTACCACGGCTGTTTATTTTTATAACTATTTCAGTTTTATTTTACTTAAAACACTATAATTTATTAGTAAAACTTTTAAACTTGCTTGAAAAATTCTTTGCCACGACACAAACTCCGCTTGTTTCTGAAGCACAACACAGCGCACTTCACCACCATAATTATAGATTCCGGAGTCTCGATTATAACAAATCTCTTGCACAGAAAAATTATTTCTACCAATTTTTCAATATCACAAAATTATAAAACACTTTTATTAATGTTTTAACTTACAAATCACTAAAACAACACACGACCTAAGAAATGACAAATGACAAATGTCAGAAATATCGAACTGACAAAAACTAAAAACCCAGCCCTCTTGTCATATCCCTCCCATGTCCACAAAAAAGTTTGCTTATCACACGTACACGAATTTTATATAAGGTAGCCTATCCTTTCGTTTTATGATCTAAGGAGATAGGCTATCTAAAACCTGTCAAAACTTTCACTATTCCAAAATCGAGACGAATCTGTTTGGAATTATGTACTCGGATTTGAAAAATAAACCCTCTGGAAATGATTAGCTGAGAGATATTTTAGAGCTCGGCATCAAGATATAAATTTGAGAAAACTTGAACCTACATCAACAGCACGAGCACAAGTGCAATAGTTTTTTGACCAACTGGAATGTACGATGGTAAAAAATAATATTCCTTCAACGAGAATTCAAAACGAGAATGAGAAGCCTCAAAAAATCTTTGCAACAAAAGGTAGAAACTATAAAGAGTGCTGAGAAAGATCAAGCAATGGTGTGCTGTATGAGTTTAGCTATGAAACTTTTATTCCACCAGCTTTGATTTACGTGAGGAAAAATTTTAAGCATCTATCTCGGAGCCTCATTATAGAGAACGGTTGGATAATGAGCTATTTTTTAAATGCATGCAACACTTCAAGAAATGGATTGCTTGTTCCGGTGAAAGAAAGGTGTTGGTTCTCGTCGATGGGCATTCCAACAATAAGAAAATTGACGACTTGAAATACGTAAAGGTGAACCGTATTACAATGCCGTCATTTCTTCCATTCTGTACGAATAGAATGCAACATTTGAACGTTAGTTTCTTTGAATCACTGAAAACATATTTTAATATTGAATCAACGAATTGCTTGAACACCAACTACGGACGGGTTATAAACCAATATCAAATTATAACAATGTTTGCATCAGCATACAGGAAAGCAGAACCCTACGAAAATACTGTAAGTATAGATATACGACGACTGGACTATATCCTTTTAATTCGAACCCATTTCCCAACTATATGTTTCAGTCGACCGAAGTTACAAACATTCCGTTTGTGAGTCCAAAAAACGCAGAGAAATTCTGAAGACAAATACCGATTTCCATTGATCAAGTTTTCTAGCAGAAGTGTTACACTTTTCTTGCAGTGTTACACCGAGATTGTTCCATTGACCTGCACTACTAGAAAAAGTGTACGTCAAATGAGTCTGGTGCTACACCGGAAAAATCGGGGGTGTTACGCGGAAAAACGCACACATCTACATGAGAAATGTCACAACTGAATGTCATTGAGCATTACATATCAATCTTCAACTATTACTCTACCAAATTCATCCGCAATCATGCCAAAATCTTTTAAGTAACAATTTTTATAATTTTTACGTTATTCGTGATGTTATTTTTTGCAGAAAATTTCAATCTGACAAATTACACGGATATGAGCTTCTATTACATTCTCATCGCGTCAAAAGTTGTTCCATTGAACTCGTTTTTTACTGATTGACGTGCACTTTTCTTAAAATATCAATGGAAATCGACAAAAAACGCATCTCTCCAGTCAATTTTGAATGTCAATCTTGGCGCGCACCAGAAACTAAAATTCGGCAAAAGTACGCTACAGCGCCAGCGCTAGCTACGCATTGTGTCGGTATCATACGAAAATCGTGCTGTTATATTTTGACAGTTCACGCTGCAGCATCAGCTGCAAACGCCAGCACTACATTCTGTTGACCACTTAACTCCTTCCGTAAGCATATCGTACAAGCTAAGTGACATATCTCCAGTACCACTTATTACGTCTTCAATTACAGGAATGCGAAAACGAAGAGGATCAAAGGTTTTAACTAGCACATCCTTTATTAAGGTTATTGATGGAAAAGCGAGCTCAAGAACAACGACGTGCCGCAAAAAGCAGATAGAAGCAGAAATTCGAAATTTCTGCCTTATCAACCACATTGAAAGCAAAAGCAGAAAACAGTTATTTGTTAACTACAAATGTCAGCTGTTTTCAAGAAGTTGATGTTAATTGTGAATTAATTTGTTATTTCTAGCAAAATTAATTAATTTTTCTTCCATATACATTTTGCTTTTCTCGTATTAATCTCTTTGAGAGTTTTAAAAGAAAGGGCGCCAACAATGAAATACAAATTTTAGGTCACTTTACATTGGGAATACTGAGCAAAAGCAGAATTTTTCATATTTGATCAACTGTCAAGCTCTGCTTCTGCTGCTGCCGCTGTCTCTTCTTTCAATTTGTTAGTGCACGAACAATTACATGCTTTCCGAAAAAAATCTACTTCTGCCTTCTGCTTTTAATGTGTCGCAGCCTTAAGTAAAGAAACAGCAGCAGGAAAAACCGGAAAAGGACTTTTCGAGAGATGAAGAGGATCGCCCTTGTCTCGATTGTAACGAATTATTCTTGAATGCAAAAGTAAGCCATGGATACAGTGTATGCATTGCTTAAATTGGGCCCATTTCAATTGTGGTGGTATTGCCAGACAAACAAATATTTTTATTTTTTATTTATGTAATTAATAAATTACAAAAGACTGTCGATTGTCAATTAATGAACCATGATTTAGACGAATTTCATTAATTTATATTTTCATTTGAAGGATAATTGTTAAGTTTTCATTATGCTTTGTTTTTAGCGTTTTTAAGAATTTGAATTACATTTTACAGCTGAAAGCGGCAGGCCCCGGCTTCAAAAACCGGACGAGGCGGTTGTTTTTCTCTTGTATTTAATAATTTGATTTGGAATCGGTGAAATAAAAAGTTTTTCGAAAAATTGTTTAAAAATAAATCTATTTTTGTTTGTTCTGATAAATAAATAAAAAAAAAATTTCTAACATTGCATTCTATTCAAATTAAATGTTTGGCCTAGAATGACATAGTACCTCAGTCATATTCATATTCAAAACACCCAACTTAGTCGTCTCGGCCGCTTCAAGAGAGCTAAAGGGAGGAGAGAAGATGTTGGAGATTCAACCTAAATAAAAATATTTGAAATATAAGCTCATTGTTGTACATTTTAAATCTTCTTTGAAAACGTAGCTATCATTTTGTACTAGTTGTTGCTTGCTTATCATTGCTTAAAATCTATGTATATATTCACCAGAGCGATATAGATTAAGAGGGAGTCAACGGGTCTTTTGGTCTCCTTGTCAAGCCAATGAATTCAGTTTCAATCCGAGCATTGTAGCATTGTGTGAATAAAAGTTGAAGTTCAACCTAATCCAAAGTGGTTTTCATTTTTACAGTCCAACAAGTTCCCTATGATCATTTCTAACAGAAGATGAACTTTAAAAAGGCCTGCATCAAACCTTGGGACATAAAAGATAGCGGATTCCAAATTAAATTTAAATTAGTTTACGATTTAAAATAAAGTCGTACAAACGAAACTCAAATAATTAAATTAAATCTAAAATAGTAATTTGATAATATGAATAAGTTGTAATAGCATTAGTTAAAATCGTACAAATGAAAAATAATTTGAAATAAGAATTTAAATTTTTGAAGCAAGCAAAATAAAAATGGGGTAGCATAAGCCTTAAAAGTAAATATTAATAGTAATCTTTATACTTATCTTTTACGGTACACCAAATACGTTTAAGCCTTAAATGGGCCCATATAATTCTTTCTGGCCTCATTTCTTAGTAAAATTACCTGAAAAGAAAATCATACTAATTAAAAGATATTAGTGAAAATAATTTTACGATGATTACTTGAAATTAAACAAAATTAATAACACGCCAAAACTACAGACAACATCAATTGAAAAAAATAATTAGAAAAGAAACGATTGTATACTAAACTAATACACTTAAATAACTGGGCTATGATCTAGCATAAATCTAGTCCGACCCACAAACCGGAAACAAGTTTAATACTTTTTCATCTATTGTACAGCGGGTATCAAGTGAGAGTATGCAGATGGTCAAAAGTAGGAACTGAAAGCCGATTGCAAAATTCAATAAAAAGAAAAACAAAATTAAAAAGAAAAGAGAAAAGAAGAACAATAAAGGAAGCCATAATGCTTCAAAGGTGTATTACTAAATAAGAGTTTCAGAAGAAAGGAAATTTGTCTCAATTCTGATGGGAGATCAGGAGTTAACGGTCTCTCCACAGTACCAAAGATAAGCACATTAAAATATATTTTTTTAAGCCAAATTCATTAATTGGCATTACGAAAATTTTGTGATAGCGAAATAGTTTTGTGACATGATATGTATTTGCATAGCCCATTTAGTTCATCATTAGTATCATGTGCCGGGGGCAGTAAATTTTAAAGTGCGTTTTCTTGGTAAATTTTCTAGTTTATATAGCCATGTGAGTCGAGTTCCGCAGCCAGCTTTAAATTGAGGTGGAGCCCAACCTATCCCTGGTAGCATGTGAAATACATGTTAAAAAACTCACCTCCTTCTCTATTGAACTAGGGGGCAGCCCTAATCCGGGCGTATGTACCTACAAAAAGTAGCGGATATCAAATGTTAACATTTTATCTAAAAACATTCCTAAGTATTTGACTTTTGAGGAGTAATCTACACATTAATGTTATTAAATCGGAAAGGGCCTTGAGAAGATAATTTGTTATCAAATAATAGAACGCTTGGATAGGAATACCTCTTTACTCGCTGGCAGTCAATCTTCCGTGCTTTTAACAGTTGTGAAACCGCTCTCTTAAAAATCACCAGTAATATTCGAAATTTTTAAGATAGCAATGACCTTGCAGTATTGACCCTACTGAATTTTTCAAAAGCTTTCGATTGTGTCAACTATCCTAATTTGCTTCAGGATTCAATTTTTCCACATCAACCATTTCTCTAATATCTGATCTTTTGGCTATTATATGGCAACAGATTATTGATGATCATCATCTCTCGGAATTACTACCTTTAATTACGGAGTACCCCAAGGATCGATTCTTGCACCACTCTTGTTTAGCCTGTACATTAACGACCTTCCTAATTTTATCCAAATCTATAACATCCATCTGTATGCAGACGATGTACAACTCTACCTGAACAAGACGATTGGCCTTATGGAACAGTGTGTGGGACCGACTCAACCCTGACTTAGAGTGAGTATCAAGATTGGCGTCTGAAAATCAACTTATATTATATCCCACTAAATCCTAATCAATAGTCTTTTATAGACAACATTTTGATGTAAGCGAGCTACCCGCAGTCATTCTTGCCGGAACTACCCTGCCTTATGTGAATAAAGCTAAATATCTCGGCTTTACTCTGAACACCTCAGTTGAGTTGACCATATAAATGGAATAATTCGAAAAGTCTATGGTGGCCATATATATATTTAAAAAAAAAATCTGGGCTTATTGCTGAGCCTTGAGGAACTCCCTCTTCTATTTTTGAGGTATTAGTATAGTTTTTTCTATTACGACGTACGTACATGATGTTTTTAAATTTTTGATTGACCCTAAACCATTTCCAAAGAAGTATTCTATCCCTTCTCATCATGAGGTATTTATTAACAGATTTGTGCAGTGGAAATCATATTCTGATTTTTATTTTCTATTTTTAAAGTAATAAACAAAAATAATTGTTTACATATGATTTTTGCAAAAAAAAAAAAAACATTCATAATCGTTGCTGTCATTGGAGGCATGTAAAATATTAATCTCATCTGTATATAATTCTGGATACGACTGAGGTGTGCACGGCTTTAACATTTTTTTTTTATCAGACACACTTTAGTAACTTTACAACCACATTGTGTACGTATTCGATAGGAAATGTGCCATATCATGCTGCGTGTCAAAAGTGATCTGTATTTGTAACAGAAAAGAAAAAAACAACAAACAAACAAATAATAGAATTTAAAAAAAACAAAAACATGGAAATAAAACAAGTAAAAAGCTAGAATTGGTCAAATCTGGGGAAATTTGATATGTGAAGTGTTTTTCGCATATATTTCTAGAATGGTTCGTCGGACAGAAAAAATGATTATAATCAATTTTATAGGGTTTTGTATTCTGAAGGTTTTTAGTACAATAAAAATATCTAGGACTCATCGTTTTCACAGTACATATACATACAAAACTCAAATTTTTATATGGCAACACCAAGAAGGAGTTGCCCGATTTAGTCCCTGTTTGAAATTTTATTTGCTATTACCTAGTATGGAAACACCATATACCATATTTTAGCGCTCTTTGTCGACGCGCTATCAGACAACGTCCAAATATATAGTGGAAAACGAAATTTTTGTATGGCAACCCCACGAAGGAGTTGCCCGATTTGTCTCATTTTCGAACTTAATTTTACTTTGTTTTTTAAAGTCCGTGCACACAGACGGACAAACGGACAGACGGATGGACAGATGCTACAGACGTAATGACAAACTTATTATACCCTATAGATTTCATCTAGGGTATAAAAATTATAAATGGGTATGTAACTGAAAAAATATTTTCTATTTTCTGGAGAAATTTAGATAAAACTATTTAACTTAAAGTTTAGTTTTCTATTTATTTTTATTTTATATGTTTTAGTCTTTTACGTAACCCTGGTGGAAAAGTAAAATACACAAAACCGGAATAACATGCGGAACTTGAGTGCGTAGATATCACGAGGCATTGACTCTTTGGCAAATATGTGGAATTCATTCAAGCTCCATACAATAATTTCTGCAAAAGCTATATATGGACAAGGAGGAAGTTAAGAGTGTTTAACATCTGCTGTATCCTTTATGAATAATTGGCCAACCTTGTTAAATGGACAAGAAGTACGTATGCTTGGTAGCTACTTTTTCTTCAAACTGAGCGAAATAACAGACAAAGAGTTGGGGGGATCTAGTAACATTCATTAATTCTTGTGATTGGCTTTAATGAAACCGCCCCCCCCCCCTCACACCTTTAAAAATCGTTTCCAGGTAGGGTCTTAATTAGGTGGCATATCATAACAGTCAATCGATGGTTTAAGTGTGGCAGATCACTCATAGGTACCTATTTCTACAGCTGCCATCGAACCTAATCGAACATAACCTAAAACAAATAAAAATTTTAATTGAAAAATAATGAAAACCAACTGTGTGAAACTGATTACCGCTCACCTATTTACATGAAATTTTGTTAAATTTGTTTAGTTTGGATGAAACTAAGTCAATTTTTAACCCACTTCAATCGAGCCATTTTTCGTTAAACTTGACGCACACGCGCAGTTCCGATGATAAAACAATATTTTCATAATAATTTTAAGTATACTAAGTCTTAACTCAATTGATTATTTTTGTATCCGTGTTTGGGATCTCTCTTCGTATCTGCCTTGAAATAAAACAAAAAGTATCGAGTCGAATTTCTGAATACACATGCGTAGTTCTGATGAAAATATACAATATACATATATATACAAAAAAACAGAATCAATTTCTGATAGTTTTTTAAAGTAGGTTACTTGTTGTGTATACTTTTGTATCCCTGTACGCCCAAAATAAAGATACTGCAAATCCAATTTATTTTAGGTCACTTATTGAATGTACGACCGCATTTCCTTTGCGGACACGTTTCTATAGATAATACCTGTATGGCACAATTACAAAATCACAGAACATGAATTATCAAAAGCCACAGATCAATTAAAGATATTTCAGTATCACTACTGGAAAATGAAAGAATTACCAAGTACTTCCTTCCTCTAGCCAAAAAGATAACTTCAAGGAGTATAGGAGCGTTAGGTTGAAGATAATTTTAATTACGCTAAGAACGTTATATCCATCCTCGAGGGCGCCAATAGTAAACTAAAAGTTACTCTGAGGTCCACGTTATATATGTATGTAAGAAAAATATGTCATGAATCATAAAGATTAAGAAAACACCAATCATGTGGGTAACTACCAACTATTTCTCTTCAATCAAAAATATTAGAATTTCTATGTAAGTAATTAACAATAGAATAATCTAGAAACAATTTATTATTTTTGTTAAATAAATATTTGCTTAATATTTTTTCTTAAACCGTAGCTAATTTCGTGAAATAACATTTTGCAAAATATTTGTTTTTTTTTAACGTGCTTGGCTTTGCCTTTTTGCGTAATTCTTTTAGACCAACTGTTATACATAATTATTCATAATATTATGTTTATTTTTTGCTGATAATCAAAAACTTCTGTCAGCAAAAATTTTACGCAACAAATAAAGTAATGCAGTGAAATCAAAAATTCCATCTAGGGCAGATTGGGTGTCACACTCTGTGCTTCAATCATTATCAAACCCTATTGTTTACACAGACGAGGAAAATACCGGAACAGGTATTTTTTTTGAGAAGCTGCGCTTGGAAATCGCCCTACACCTTGAAAGCCATGTTACGGTTTTCCAGGCGCAAATCAAGGCCATTCTTGAATCGGGAAGGTATCTCCTCAACACGGATACAGTGAACAAGGAGATTGCCATCTGCTCGGACAGCCAAGCAGCTGTAAAAGCCTTGTCAAAACCCTTCGTAACCTCAAAGCTGGTACTGGAGTGCAAAACTACCCTAAATTCCCTCTCGCTGTGTAACAGGGTACTCGTTGTTTGGGTGCAAGGTCACAACGATATTAGCGGAAACGAAAAGGCGAATGAGCTCGCTCGTATAGGTGCAACCTCGGGGGAATCATCCTCTTCAATAGGGATTGCACCAAACATTCTTACATCTAGAGTTTCGGCCTGGGCTGACTGCCAACATAGTCGCCTTTGGCTGGATGATCCCATGGGCAGAACTACTAAGGAACTGTGGGGTAAACCTACCGCAAATCTGCCGAAAAAGATATTGGGACTGAGTAAGCCAACTCTGAGAACACTTGTGTCAATTCTCACTGGGCATTCTTTTCTCAGGGGTCACCTATGCAAGATTAGACTTGTTGATGATCCTATATGTAGAGGATGCAGAGGGGAGCCCGAAATGGTGACTCATTTCTTGTCCGGCCCTTTCCGAAAAGCGTTCGAGATTCCTTGGCTCACACCTCCTGATAGCACTGCACGAGGCAGGCACGAAGGGTTGGAGGCCAATTCTGAATTTTGTCAAATTAATGACCTAATGAATTTGATGGAAAGTGTCAGAAGAAAATGTGTCAAATCGGGAAATATAACATAAAAATAAACAACTTTAATTTTCTCCATTTTTGAAATTTGAATAAGAAAAATATTCGTTAATTGCCAATCAATTATTTTCTTTATTATTCCTTTAAAAATAAATTACGAAATTCCAACATTTAAAGCACTTGAATTGACAAAACAATATTTTTAAGCACATATGTACATACATAGGTAGGTACTCATAATATGTTTCTAAGTAATTATCCAGCCATTCAGTTGGCATTAAATTCCTATAAAATAAATTCTTTCAATTAATTATCATCAGAAAAGAAGTCGATTTTCATTAGTTAACACGTAGTAAAACTCCGAAAACAATAATAAAAATGTCAAGACTTTCAGTTTTCATCTTTTTTGTCGCTATTATGTTGGTAGTACCTTGTACATCCGCCAAATGTCCTGTCGACAAAATTGTTCTTCTTCCTGGAAGTGAATGCTCTAAATTCTGTGTATGTAATCAAAGTTGCCAAAAAATTGAACACACATGTGCTCCTGGCCTAGAATTCAATTCAAAACAATTGGTTAGTAAAATTTTTTAAATTAAGAAATTTTTATTATTTTTAATACTTATTTATTCCGCTAGCAATGTGAACATCCTAAGGAAGCTGAATGCAGTTGGATTAGGAAATGGAACACTTACTTTCGGTTATGAATAGCAGGCTTAATAACAATATTAAGATAAGCAAATAAATATAAAATAAAATTGTATAAAATATGTCTTCCTCAAATACGGGTATTTTGTGAAAATATTTACATAATAAAATGTGTATAAAAACTTTACAGGTAAAAAACATACCTACAAAGCTATTTATTCACATTATTCATGATATACGGAGAATTTAAAAATTTCCTTTGCGAATTGCAAAACTATAAAAACAAAATTAAATTGACGATAATTAAATTCTTGTCATACATGTTTATTTAAATATATTCTTATTTTTAGTGCCATGAATTAGATGAATTGTCTTTTATGAAATATTCATTTTATTATTCGATTCCATGCATTCAATAAAGAAAAATTTTGAAATGTTTAAAAGGAGAGCACAGGTATTTTTTACTCCATTCTACATTTCATATGTATGTATATGTCTTTATTAGTGTGATTAAATAAAAAATATAAAATTATAAATGCGAAATATGTATACAGAGTAAATTTCAGATCAAGGTGCCTCCCCGCAGTGTCCCCTGAGGAATAACAGTTATTTGAAGAAAATATTCTGTGAAAGTGATTTTCAACTGATGATGATGATGAAGATGATAGGTCCAACGAATGTGGAATCATCATTCCACCCCCTTCATGTAGCTAGTTATAGTGAAGGAGATTTCTCGTCTAACAGACTGAAATTTAATGAAAATAATTTCAATAAATTTACAAAATGCATTTTAAGTGTAAAAAAAATTATTGAACTTTTCGACCAAGCGATCAGGGAGGTCTCATCGGTATGGTTATCTCTGATCGCCTACCATAGAAGTTCAATGTTTGAGGTCACACCAATTGCCCATATAAATACTTTTTATAAGAAGTATGTGTGAATTATATGATGGCAAGATAACTCATTGCGCTTTGAAATTGGGTGATTTTTTTTGCACTGGACTGTAAAAGCCAGTTAGCAGAAATTGGTATTCTGCGTAAAGAGTTAAAATTTAACGTAAGACGACCTAACTGATGTACGCTTAAATCTCTTCTCGTGATAGAAATTGTTTTGTGCGAAATACAGAAATTTTGGATAAAAATGCTGTAAAGTAAGTACATATTTATATAATACGTATACTATATATTTATAAATATCTACAAGTTTGTGAAATATAAAATATTTATACAATTTCATTTTGTCAGCCATGCAAAGAGGATAATTCTGAGGAACGTGAGGGACGACTTGAATCCGTTTCTTATTTCTGAGGCTGTATTCATAAAGAATTTCAGAATACCAAAATTTTTGCTATGGTCGAAGACACATGGAGCAGCATGCTGCATCATGTCAGCTATTACCTGTGTGGACTTTGCAACATGATTCGGCTAAACGAACGCCACTTAATTGACAGAGAACCGCTTCCAGCGAAGTTTGGTAAAAAAAAGGTTCCTGGAAAAAGAAGAAGAAGATTGTGAAGGAAGAGCTAGGCAAGAGAGGTAGAAAACGATAAGTTGGAAAAAAAATCAAGAAAAAGCTATATAAACGATAGTTACGCATCTGGAAAAATGTGAACGAATAGCACAAGTCTTCAGATTATCAAAAAAAAAAAAGGAAAGGGGGAACAAAGTCCGTTTTTGGGCCTCGACCATCGCAGATCTGCAAGGCCGGGACTGGCAATGTTTCACTGTTGGTAGTAGCATGTGGCTTTTGATATAATTCCTGGTAACTGCATGGGATTCACTTCTAATTCTAGGACCCAATCTGGAGTACTCATCTTTAGACATTGAAAAGTTACCCCCATAGGAGATTTTCATCTAATCCTCCCACCCATCGAGAGAACCAGCAACCTTCCGTGCTCTAAGGAGGACCAGTGATTCCACTCTAGTGAGGCAATAAATTAGTGGCTACCATAAGTCAGCCGGGCACACATTATACATTGAACCGTATAAGATAAGATTGTACATTGAATCGTATAAGAATCTAATAACAGACATCAGAGACCCCAGTGAGAGTGGCCGAATCGGCTAGTTATTAGTAGGTAGAACAACAAAGTTCATGTAAGTTGTGGGCTTCTGTAACATTTTTTTTTTTTTTTGTAGATGATTGTATAAAGATCAAGAAGGGTAATTTTCATGCCAATAATCGACACATATCGAGTTCAGTTTTGCTTTGAAACGACATTAGGTATAAATGTGACTGAAATAAATTATATAAATGTACCGATTAGCCTAATTTTGTCAACGTTAACGTTTATCATACATTTAGTCAGATGATGGCATATCTTCAGTAACATTTTTTTACTGGATTGCATATGCTTACATAAATTTAGCATAATCTAACTTGTAACGTCTATACATAATCGGATGAAGACGCATAGTCATTAAGAGGAAAAAAAAAACCTTTTCTAGGATTGAGCCGTTTTAATCATGTAGAAGTATTTACACATAGTATATCGCTTGAAATTCAATTATAATTACAAATTTTTCTAATTAACCACAATAATATACTTACATAATTAATAATATACTTACATAATTTTGCTTATAATAAGTTTTCATATTATATTCGTCAATGAGACAAAGGCATACAAGTATTGGAATCTTGATGGGAAGTGATAGCTTCACACTTCATGTAGTTGAGTTAAGAAGAACCATCTAGCGATAATTTGTATAATTATCCGTGAATCTATCTATGAATAACGAAATTTGTTTAATTAAGAACCATGGCATGATTGACTAAGGTCCGCTCCACCGCTCTTTCAGATCATCAATAGTCAATACGGGCACTGAAAATAAATTACTGCCCTCAGTGTCATATAGGCGGATGGGGATATGGCAGTGAAGGCAGAACATCTGTGCCTTCACACAGGTAATGGGGGTGGTATAAAGGTCCGTTCTGGACCGGGTGTGTTGCAATGGCTGTTTTTTTTTCTTTTACGATATTTTTGTGTGTATGATAGCGACAGGTCTTCGTGGAACCCCCCCTCTCCCCACACTCTCCGCCAATAATCGAGGCGTGCCGCCCTGTACTTCAATGCTGTCTACCGAGTGATCTTTCAGCTCATGCTGGCAATCTGGACTTCACATCCAAGTTCAATCACTCAGCATAGTTCCATAACAACATCCTTACGATAATCTCCATTAGGTACTCGACAATGCGACAATGGTATCGTCACTATGAAGGTTTGGCAACAATTAATTTTTTTTGCTACAAGTTCATACCAAAATACTATATTGGACGTTAGAATGTCCTCAATTTAACCTACCCTTCGATATCTAAGATAATTAGCTAATTGCAATGTTAGTATCGTTTGAACACGCATACAATTAAAGTCGGTAATCATATAAGGAACTACAGCGGACGGTACAGAGATACAAGATATTCTCAGTACGAACCACGTTCCGCCATTTGTGTCCGAATGTATAGCAAAGTACGGAGCACAATATTCTCTCTCCTTTCTGTTTTTTCAATAGAAATGTATATACATAAGTCACAGAATTACGTCATAGGCTATCAGCTGCAATGTGTCAATATTTTAGTGGGAATACTTGTCTTCAATATACCTTGGCCTAAAACCATGATACAAAGGTTAACAAGGTATGGCCGAATTATCTGTCAATTGGTTGCTTGCCTCATTTGGCGACTATTGTCACAAATTTGTTTGTTTCAATTTCAATCGTCCTTATCAAAGTGAAAAAATTTTTGTATTTGGAAATTTTTTTGCTTTCCCACTAGCACATAATTACTTTTTCCTAAGTGATTTAAACGAAGAAACTAATATTTTGTTAAATATTTTAATATATTCAAAACGTATTTCAGTCAATAAAATACGAAAAACTCAAAACAAATTCGCCGGAAATGACAGTAGCCACCTCATGACGTAGCAACACAAAACATTTCTCTCGAATCGCCATACCTTGTTATTTCTTCTTCTTCCTTCTTGCAAGGAGAATTATCTTTAACAGCTGAACAACTAAAATTGGAGTGTTCAGATTCTTCAAAGCCTCTTAATCTCTTAGAGATAAAATTTCCCCCGAAAAAAATTTATATAGTATATTAATTCTGCTAAAATCTCCTACTTACTAAGTTTATGAGGTTTAAGATCTCTTAAGAATCTTTTATATAGAATCGGGGGTATATTTACATTTTCTGTGCACATCGCACATAAATTCTAGTTTGAACCCATAAATCGTAGTAATCTACGAGATAAACGCTGAAATATATAAATTAATTAAAAATGTGAGTCATAATTCGTAGAATAATTTAAAATTATAAAATCTAAAAAAGTTGTTGTGAAATTAAAAGGGCGTTCGTGTCGGGCGGGAAACGATTTTGCTTATAATTCCTGAACTGAGAGGCGCAGAGAGTTCATTGAAGTTTTAAATGTGTGCTTAAAGCTACTTTTCATTTCTTCCCAGGGGAAGCGGGCTGAAATATGGGGTTCACGGGTTTTTGAATTATAACTCATCCATTTGACCTCGGAGTTGTTTGGGTACCCAAAATTCTTCTGAGACTTGGGCTATTTGAATTTGTACTAGATTTTCAAAAATTTTCTAGATTAGACTTTGACCTCCCGCGGGGGCGCAGTATATTTTTAATATTTTACAAAAAAAAAAACTAATGGTATTTTTTTATTTTTGGAGATCTTTCGATTCCAATATCCACATTTTTAGTACTTCACCATTTTATATTCGCACTGATCTACTACGTTTGGAGAACCATAGATCGGTCATAACTCGGTAGGGTACAATTCTATAAATCGAGAAAATATTTATGATCTTATAAATTTAATTGTAACTGCCTAAATCGTGCAAATTGTTAAAAAAAATGAACTAAAAAATGGGTTTTTTATTTTTTTTAGATTATTTGTCAATGACAAAAGTGTGTCACTGTAAGTAATGCTTATATTCCTAAATAGATGAACATGTCGACGATTTTAGGAAGAGCTCATAAATAGTCTCAGTTTTACTTTGACTTCTTTCATAGCTCTTTTCATTGCTATTCCCATGGGATCATAATAATTTTAAGCAATTATATATTATGCTCTAATTCAGAGAGTACATGGATGATTCTCTAAACTACCTCCACGCCGCCGCTGGCCGTGTATGATAATCTACTCGTTGTCTAGAATATTTCTGTGATGTTGAAGTACGGCATCCATATATACATAGAATGTACTTATTAGGTTTGTTCGATGAAAACACCGGGTAAGCCCCGGGCTACAACGCGCTTCACTATCTTGTTTTTTGAAAACCCTGGGCTTACACGGGGTTACAGAAACTTGTTCGATGAAAGTCCAGTGTTTCTGATTTCGTGCCCTGAACTTGCACTAAAAATTCCTAGAGGTAAACGTTTGACATTTGTCATTTGTGAACTGTCATATGGAATTTGTTCGGTGATTGTGGTTGAGTGCTGTATATAAAAGTGAAAAAATCGTGGAGCTCATACTAAATTCAGATTATATAAGGAAGTTGGATTAGAAATTAGATGACAAAATACCCATCGATAATATGCACATAGGAAATTCGAATGAAAATTATAAAGAAATATTTGAGGAGGCGATTAAGGTCGTAGAACATGTATGAAATCTTAAGATCTGCCTTTCTAGTAAGAAATTTGATCGTAAAAATGTTTCTTTGCCATTATTAACAAGTAATTTTTATAGACTTCACTTTATCCCTGCAGCTACCAAGCAAATAGATTTGAAGCAAACAACATATAGAAAAATTCTCTAAATTCTTAAATGAGATGTCAGGAAAGGGTTTAATAGTGGCTCGAGAAGAAGCCAACGGGATAGAGAAAATCATTTCTGTAGATTTTGATCATCCAAACTATTAATTTTATACCTAGAGACAAAACATCTGATGATAAAAGTGAAAATAGTGCAGCACAACTGTTTCTTGCAGAAATGATGGAGCTATATCTGGTCACAGATGAACCAATTGTCATTTTTTCAAAGTAAAGTTACAGAAAAGGCGATAATATCGATGAAAAAAAGCTAATAAAAGAATATGTAACTAAGAAAAAACTGAGAAATATTTTTTGTGCATTTTAATATTTATTTATTCTTAAATTTTTAATTATTTCACCTATTTTATAAATATATTTTCACAAATCACTGGAAATTATTAGTTAAATTATGCTCAGGAGAACTGTCAGAGAAATGTCATTACATTAGATTTACCCGGAGTGCATTCCAAAACATAGCTACAGTTGACTATAGCTGATTTCAATCGTTCCAAAACCCAGTAATCAACTAAATTATGTCAGCTGAGTTGACTTTTGAGCGTTCCGAAACATTTGAAGTTGACTAAAATAGTCAACTATCCCTGACTGTGCTCTAGACTGCTAGTTATCTAATATATAAATCGTGACGTGAGCTGTCAATTGAAATATTTTGCTTGGGGCGCTTTTACAAACGTTTTGCGAAATTTATTTATTTATTTAATTTTCTCTGGCTCATTTCGGATTAACACACAGTAATAAAATATTAGTTTTAAGTATCAATAAAATTGTACAATTAGCATAAATGACAGTAGCTTACTCAGATCGTTCCAAAACCTCAAACAGCTTTAGTTAACTGCAGACAACTTGACATAGCTTTAACATAACTCTGACATAGCTACAACTATAGCTGCAGTTGTGTTTTGGAACGCACTCCTGGTGTTTTAAAAACTTGTTCGATGAGTGCACAAAACCCCGGGTAAACTTGGGGAAAATTGTAGGGGAAAATTTACACGGTGTTTTTATACGGTGTTTTCATCGAACAAACCTATTGTAAACGGAAAGGCAAAGGCAGCTTATATTACTATCTATGAATTGATTTTATCAAGCAGTAGTTTCCTTTTCTATATACCTAAATCAATGCTGTATAGCCTCTTCCAAAATAGTTTTGATTTAAGCTTGAAAGACCATAATATTATCAGAAACTGATAATAATTTCGATCTGCTTCTAATAATTTCACCTACCATCATCAGAGAAAAAATTTATATTTTAATAATAATCTAACATGAAATTTATTTTTAATCGCCGTATCCTTATCAAAACTGAACTATCCTTAAAAATTGAATGAATAGAAAATTATGGCTTCATAAACTACAGATAGTCGTAAGTCTCTGTCTTATACCTTAAAAATTATAATTTCTCATTGGATATTATCAAAACCATCAAGACACGTCTATAAAAGTTTTCTTTCTATATCCTTTCAAAAATTGTTAACTCCCAAAATTAATTACTGAATATTTCCAAAAGACAAAATTTTCTGTAACTAACTTTGAATGCTCCTTTAATTTGCAAGAAATTTAATATTTACCTTCAAACTTGCAGAAAAGCTTGTTATTAGCAGCTTCTATCGCAATCAGATTTCCGAAAATAATTTGCGTACGATTTATTTTGAAATCTACACATTGATATACATGATCCTTGAGAATCTAAAATTCAAAACGATCGGAATATTGTGCAGAAAGCAGGTTTTAAAAGTTCCGTTATGTGCATTAAATGATCGAAAATCAAAATAAACGAAAGATACGATTATCACTTGTCATAATTATAAATCTCTCAGCATGACTTTCAAAACTGAAACAACCCACAATTTATCAGAGAAGTTGTTGGAAAGAATTTTGATGACTTCGGAATTATCTTCACAATATTTATTTTTGACTGTGTGTGCGTGTATATTATATATACTATGTATAATACCTTTATAACACCCAAGCATGAGAACTAATGTCGAAAAATAAATTTCTAAAGATCTGTGATCATGATCACCAATTTTCTAAACCGTTACGATCATAATTCTTTTGGGGAAAATATGCGTAGATCATGTATTTTGACATATGAGGTGGCATAAAATAGTCGGACACAACGTTTCTATTATTAAATTCCCATCAAAATGATAAAGAATAACCCCTTTAGGCTAGAGAGATTATCTTTTAACTTTCACCATATAATACATATATAGTTATGTACATACACAAATACATAAATGCAAGCAGCAAACGATATGCACGCACCAAACGCACTTATTAAATTAATCCTATTGCGCCGTCGCCGCCCCGCTGCGTCGGTTTTTCTTTAAAATTTAAAGTTAAGGTGATCATGATCATCGCAGTGCGGTCTTCTGATTGTAGCGTTTTGGTGGCTTCTATATAAATGCGAATGCGCTTTTTCTTCAATTTTTTTCCCTCCCAACATATTTATTTGCATAATTTGATGAATGACCCCTGTGAATAGGTTTGGAAGACTTTGTGTTTCTTTCCCCCTCCCTCCTTCAGATTTTTGTCTTGAAAAATTTTTGATGAAATTATGATAATAGAAGAACGACGGACGGCTTATGTAGATCCGAACGTGTGAAAATTTAAGGACGTGAGATAATTTTTTGATTAGCTTAAAAAACAGATGTTCACACTGATATCAGAGGAAAGAAGCTCTAATAAGTATTCATGGTGTGATTGAAATGCTTCTTTTACGACACTATTATGGATTAATTTGGGAGAGGCGTTATAAAGAATTTTGTGTAGATTTTACAATAAGTAGTTAGTTGAATGTATAGTATTTGGCTTCAGTTCGAAAACCTTTAGAAATTTGCAAATTATTATTTCTAAAAATTTTATAGCTTTTACAAAAATTCGGAATGGCTCATATTATCTTTGAATTATAAGTAGAGTTCTTGCGAATTGTTTAATTACGAAAAAAAATCGCACTGGTGGGTAGCGTACTAAAACTTTTTTAATGAACCAATTTATAATTTATTGGCTGGATTCTTTAAGAAAAGCTAACAATAACATTTCTTAAACTCTCCTCTCACATAGAGTCTACATAGAATAGGTAAAATTTCAGTTTTATAACGATGTATTCCGCAGTAATTTTTTGCATGTTTATTACTTTCTTCTCAACCTGTCGCCATTACTAGGCTATTGAGCTTCCATAATAAAGATGAAACAGACTGATTTAAATTTTGATTTCTGATACCTGATTCACATCTACCTCAAATTTCTGTAGAATTGTGGTAAAAATACTAAATTCTAACCATCATGATTTTATACTGAATATTTTGTAGTCCAAAAGGCCTCGGTAAATTAGTAGATAAGTGCACCGACTATCGTTCCAGGGGTCGTGGATTGGAATCCTACTTCATACGTTATCCTCCTATGGAGTTTCCTTTCGATTTTTAAAACCTCTCTACTCCCTTATTACTACCTACTACCGTAACTACCGAAACTACCGAAAATTCCATACCCATATCTTTGAGTAGCACCAATATATTGTGTACTCCTCCTGGGAAACGGAGATATATTTGCAGGATTTTAAAAATTGGTTATGGCTTTTATCATGGGCAGCCACGTCAAACTAAATAATATCTAACATCCCCGAACATATTGCTCTTTTTCTAATAAACAACAGATGGCAGCCGTATTTTTAGGATAGCTACTAGAGGCTAATCGCCTAGCATAGTGAACGAAAAATAATAATAATTCAAAAACTGAATGCTAGCCTCGGATAGGACTGATAAAAAATTGCTAAGAAAAGAGTCAAGTGGAGATGCTATTATGAAGTCCTATGCTCCAAAGTGGAGTGAAGAAAAGCAAAAAGACTTCCCAAAGAGTTTAATAAACTTTGAAATAATAGCGACCTTGAAATTAGGAAGGAAAGACAGAGTAACTGCTTAAAAACTATTATTTGTTTGTTCAATATGTGCCTCAAACTTCTAAAGAATTTAAGAACTTTTTCTGGAGACTAGAAAGGTCAAGGTCATCTTTGTTGAACACCATTACAGAACTGAAAATTAGGCCCAACACGGCATAGAAACTCTTTAGTATGTTTGAGAAGCATCGATACTCCACGTCTCAGCGCTGAGGCTTGTGTATCTTGTTAAACAACTAACCACGTTAGAAAGGTTGGTGTCTGTATCATAATAATTATCTCATGCGACTTACTTAGTACTGCTACCTTTTGAGCTTTTAGTTCAAGATTATTTCAATATTTTCAACTAATTCCCCCCTTCCGTACATCTAGATCCAGATGAAAATTAATGTTTACCTTAAGTCAATACACCATTCGCTTCGAACTGCAAATAATCTCAACAATGAAATATTATAGCAATTTCGTTGGAACGCTCAATGCTATCAGCCACTTCAAGGATGTCGAAGAGCAGCTTGACTTCTCAAGGTGCTAATGGACATTGCTAAATAGGTCGGCATAATTTATCGAGGCCAACCGTCTAACTAATGCTCTTCCTGACTGATACCATTTTTTTATTTTTTATTTTTATTTTTTTTATATTTTTATTTTAAAGGCAGGGAAACAGGAAACCCTAACCCAAGCACGGAGGTCGTAGCAGCCCATTGTGATGTCCTGCTAGAAGGCCATTCACCAAAACCTTCCTGTCCTCTTCATGAAGCGCATCAGGTCTTGGTGAGGCAGATTCTCAACTCATCCACAGATAGAAGTGTAGACCCTAGAGTATCCAGACTGCACCGGGCGAAGGCCGGACACGAACACAAAAAGTGCTCGGTGGTCTCCGGCTCTCCCTCCAGGCAGGACAGACACTCAGGGCTGTCTACAACTCCCATTCTTGTTAGATTAGCGTGAAGTTGGCTGTGGCCGGTGATGATGCCAACCACAGTTCTATAAGAACCAGTTTTATGCACCTGCAACTACTCAGGTTCTCTCATCTCTGCTGATGCTTTCTATGAATATCCGCTTTGATGAGAAACCCGATACTCGAGGTGGCAAAGCCTGGGAGTGGCAAATCAGAGCCAGCTTTAGCTAAATGATCAGCCCTTTCATTCCCCATGATCCCCATGTGACCAGAAGCCCACTGAAGGAACATTTTTTTGTGGATACACAATTTATCCACAGACGCCCTGTAGTCCCCCAGTAACTTAGATGTTATCCGAGAGCCACTCAGAGCCATCAAGGTTGCCTGACTATCCGAAAAGATAGCAATGTCCTTCCGCTGGATTTGCATATCAAGGGCTAACTTCGCTGCCATTGATATGGCGAAGACTTCAGCCTGGAAGACAGTGATGTGTCTACCAAGTGAGTACTGCATCCCAATATCAGGCTCAGGAAAGTAGACACCCGCCCGAGCTCTCTCATTAGTGAGAGAGCCGTCGGGAAAATTTTTAGAGCGAACCGGGGAAGACTCGATAAGGCACTTTCCTCAGTCCACGATTCCGTTACAGGAAAGTTCACAGAGAAACGACGCCCGAAACGAAGCTCAGGTACCATCGCATTACGTGGCATACTGGCCAGAGGGCTTTCCAAGTCCATCCCGTACGTCAGAGAGCTATGAGAAGAGCTAGTCCAGTCGTCCTGCCAACATCTCCATGAGCGCAACCGGCACACAGCCCTTTTGGCATCTGCCAGGAGTGGCAGATTAAGAAGGACCTCAAGAGCAGCAGTAGCCGTAGATCGCATGGAGCCCGTAATACCCAAGCAGGCCCGCCAACTTTCGGATCGCAGTCCCCACAAGCGTCTTCAGTCACCATACACAGGAGACATATGTAGGCATGAGTCTAATGATCGAGGTGTATATGTGCAGCCAATACTGATCGAAGACCCTCTTAGCTGCATTAACTGATACCATTACCATGACTTTCAATTGTAGTTGTATTTATCTTGCATTCAAATATTAATATAAATGTATTTTGTTTTATGTATTTATTTTTAGGTGGAACTAAAGTGAAGAATGAATCAAAGAAGAAATTCGTTGCAAAAGGAGACTACATTATTACTTGGAGGAAAGTACGACGTTAAAGAAAAATCGTATTAATACTGCCAGATGAAACTAGAACAATCTACACAGTAGACTACTACCATTGCCGTTCCAAGTGCCTCGAACGTTGAATAATATGCATTCACTGACATATACTTTAGGAACTGGTATAAGTGTCTTCAGAAGCACCACGCGAGAGATCTTATCTTCTCTTATTTCACATGATTACTATGACTTATTACCGGGTATAATTTTAGTCTTGTTCAAGAAGGTTTTTTTTTTATTGATCAATATCACACAACTGAAATAATTTTTCTTTTTGGATAGAAAGCTTCAAGTCTTGGTTTGACTCATTAGCAGGTCTCAAATAGCGAAATTGATTGACTCAAAAAAAAAAAAACAAATGAAAAATAGAACAAATGGAAAAAAATATAAAAATGGAAAATTGAGAAAAAAAAATATATTTATTTAAAAAACTTAAAAAATCAGATTAATTCGAAACGAATAGAACCTGTGCAAGCGCCCGTTGGAGTCTAGAAAAAAAAAAGAGAAAGAAAAATAAGCATTTCATATCGGTAGAGAATTTATACTCTTCAGTACGGCTTGGTTTCTGTCTGCCGTAGACACTTGATTTTTTTAAATTGATCATATAAAAATTTGTTTCCTATTTTTTTCAATTTTTTTATTTTTTCACTTCTTTTCATTCGTCTATTTTTCATTTGTTTTTGTTTCGAGTCACTGAATTTCGCTATTTGGGACTGCTGATGAGCCAAACCAAGACCACCCAAAATTAAATATAAAATGAGTTGTTTGATGAAATAAGAAAAAAGAATTTTTTCGTTTTTGCTGTTATGCCAAAGAATCCAGAAAATAACCTTCTTATTTCACAATATACAAATTTCCATTGGATCTTTCCGAGCTTGTTAATGATCAGTTCCAGAAATTTTTTAATTCTAGGTCTACGTTCGAGAGCAACTATGACAAAATCACTAAAATAAAAAATTTGAAGATAGAGATATTAGAAGATACGGCAAAAGACATAAAACTGTTGGCATTATTTGTACTTCACTTTCCATTGCTGGTTGATTTTTGGTCCCCGCTTTAATACCGAATAAACAAATATGCACATGGACAAAAAGCTTTCCATTATGCTTGCTGTTGCCTTCGAAATTCATATCCATCCAGAACCAAAATTCAGGCACTTGTCTTCTAAAATAATTTAAAAAGAATTGAACTGCAATAGATTCTTGTTCAACTCTTGTCCATTTCGGGACCTGGTGCGGTGGCACCACTTGCAACATTGTAGTTATACCACTGAATAAATATCGCAACTGAAACGCTATGGACGCCGCAGACGGTAGGTTTATTAGAAGTACTTCATTTTTTCCAATAAAAGTATTTACAATTTATTTTTTTTTGTTTTTCTTTCTAGTTATTCAAATCACCTCCATCTGATACTAGCAAAAGTGAATCGACATTAAACGACAACACACAAAAACCCATTCATCAGCAGACACAATAGCATCAAATTAACGATGCGTTGACGAGACCAGAGACTCTTCATAACATGCAGTCGTCTCTGCGCACGTGAATCTTTATTGCAAACTATGCGCACAATACTTCCACAGAGACTTGGCTTAACTTCGGTCTAAGTAAGGAATCAATATATACATATATAAATATGAGTATATGAGACCGTACTGACTAAAGAAAAGCCCCCAATGATTGCCAGTCATACTCGCCTATTGTTGAATCCATGGATTTCTGATGTTCAGGTGGACATGGAATAAATTGACGGCTAGGCCAAGTTGGGTGCTTGAACTCACTGACCTAACTGAAGATCACTTCTCATATGTTATGTTCTCTGCACATTCATGGATTCCCTACAGATCAGATTCTTCTCATGTCTCAGTCTCACGATAAGCATCTTCAAGATTTGTCAAAGCATTCAGAACTACTCAATGCATCTACGCCGGTATCCATCAGATCTGATGAATTGCTGTCATCTTTGAGTAACTGTCGTTGCTTAACTCTTGATCTCTCTCTGACAAGAAGAATTTCATTTGCTTGTTGTTATAGTATAGTAGTGCCATAACGTTACCAAAAAAAAATAATAGAAAAAATAAAAAAACATTAAAAGAATTCACTTTTCAGTTAGTAAAGTTGTAAGGTAACTGATTCGATCTCACGTTTTTCTATTATGTGTACAATAGGCACAAACTGTAAAGAATCATGAAAAATTCAGAATTCAAATCGGAAAACGGATTTTTAGTTCATGTCTGCAGGGTCGTCTATAGTTTAACTGAAATAGCCTGACGACCTGACAGATCTACATACATATGTCTGTTTAGATATATGTATATGGCTGTACGCAACGAAGTCGTATAAGAACTAATTTTTCCACGTTTCTTTCAGTACTTCCCTCCCTCTTATTGAAATTATGTGGGAAAATTGCCATGAAAAGATGAAAACAATAAAAAAAACATATGCGGGTCGCAACGTAATTTTATTTGTATTTTTTGTAGCGTTAATAGAAACCTAGAGAGAATGATGATAGTGCTAAACGTCGGCCGCCGACGCCGCTGTCTGAAGACAATAAGAAAAAAAAACAAAAAGATTGAGAGGAAAAGGTGGTGGTATTTTTACAAGCCCTCCTCCTCCGCTGACTGGAATAGTTTAATTACATGCTTGGCGCAAGTGCTCTGCACTTATTCGTTTAATGAACGCTATTTTTTCTGCGCGGGAAAAAAACAATTCGACTTCAGTTGGATCAGGTGCGATCGGTGTGTTTTCCCCTTCGATCTGTTTTAATTTGTTCTGCGGTTTCTAAAATTATATTGCTGCGGCCAGTGAAACAGTCGAAGGAGGACGAGGAGGAGGAATAAGCCTCGGTTGTAACCAAGAAATATGAATGTGCTTCAATTAATTTTAAGTGTAGAAAAATATCGGGCTAGGATTGTACGTAGATAGGGTCGAGTTCTTATCATTGCAATTTTTATGGGTTTTGTCTCATCTTTGGACAGATTTTTTTTTTTATACATATAATCATTTAAATGAGTTTTTTTCATGTCAACATATTACATTTAGTATGCAGTTACATATTTATCTTTAGCCCTTTTTCTCTTGCTGGCCATTATCGATGAAGACGATCTGTGTGAAGTTCCAGATGCATAAATGCAAAAGAAAAAACGAAGATCTGGGTAGCGAATTTTATACCATAAAATATTTCTTACAGACGTTATGTGCAAGTAATGAGGGTAAGTTTTCTTCGTGACAAACAAGAGCCATAACAATCCACAACAACATACATGTAGAAATTAGAAAAATCCCAGTAAATTAATATGAAGTAAAATTTCTTTGAAGAAATTCAACTCTTTGAATATGATTTGACGTGGAACAAAATAAAAAACGACATGTAAACGACTTTTTCTAATAAATTCAGTAGTTATTAAAACAGACCAAAAAAACTGCTGTTGTAGGGCTTAGTGGAACTGTTCCTCATGGAATAGGTTTTTGGAAATATATCGGAGACTAACAGGCTTTTCTTGATAAAAATTTACAGCCATATTTTTCCCATTATTGCGCGTCAAAATCGGTAACAAAAAAAATCCAATTAAAAAATTTGAGCAAAACACATTTTTTTTTTCATAAAAATTACGTTTGTCCCGATTTTGATTTGTTTTTTTGAACGTACATATTTTGAAAACAAGTTCGAATTTCACAATCAAAGTTTACACACTATACTCCCTCATCATTCCGTCGCTCCTCGCTTCACTTAGCGACCAACGAATGCTCATTCATCAAAATCGGTGAAAAAAAAAATTTACTGAAATTTCCGTAACAAAACATGCCTATAGATTTTTTCATCAAAACTAAAAAACGATGTATAAAGGATTCTTTCTAATAAATTCACTTGTTATTAAAATATACAAAAAAAAAAAAAACTGCTGTTGTAGAGTTTTGTGGAACCATTTCTTGGAATTTTTACTAAAGGGTTTTCCAATAAGAGGTGTTATTTTGATATTCAAAGAAAAATGCCATTTTTTGAGATAAATGATCGGATCTTTATTTCATTATAAAGAGAAAGGTATGCCGTTAATAATGGCAAATAACATCAGCCAAATGACCACCACGACCAAGCCTACAGGACCATATCCTTTTCATGAAATTTTCCATAATCAAATCGCAAAGTGGCTGCCCTATGTCCTCGATAGCCTCACGAATTCCATCTTTGAGGTCTTGAATCGACGCTGGGCTGTTGGCGTAGACCTTCTCTTTCACGTGGCCCCAAAGGAAGAAGTCGCAAGGTTAAGTCACAAGATCTCGGTGGCCAATTGTGATCCGGTCTGGAAACTTTTCCCGTAAAAGATCAATGGTTTCGTTGCTTGTATGGCACGTAGCGCCGTCTTGTTGAAAGTAAACGTTGTCCAGATCAATACCATCCAATTCCGGCCATAAAAAATCATTAATCATCTGTCGATAGCGCAATCCATTCACCGTAACTGTTGCTCCAGCCTCATGTTCGAAAAAGTAAGGTCCAATGACCCCGCGGGACCATAAACCGCACCAAACAGTCACACGTTGAGGATAGAGAGGCTTTTCAATAATAACTCTTGGGTTTTCCGAGCCCCAGATGCGACAATTTTGCTTGTGGACGAACCCATCGAGGTGGAAATGGGCCTCATCACTCAAGATGAGTTTTCGATGGAATTCCAGATCATTTTCATGCATTTCAAGGACCCAATCAGCAAAGACTCGACGTTGTTGATGATCGGCCGGCTTGAGTTCTTGTGTTAACTGAGCTTTATAAGCCTTAAGACCCAAATCTTTATGCAAAATACGGTGTAATGACGTTTGTGGAATGCCTAATTCCAAAGAACGACGAGGAATGGACAAACCTGGGTTTTCTTCAACACTTTCGGCTACAGCAGCAATATTCTCGGCTGTTCTTGAGCGACGTGCACGGGATTAATTCCTCACGTCACTAACTTGTCCCGACAGCTCGAATTTGTCTGTATTGCGGTCCGACAAGGTGCTTCACGACGACCCAAAAATGTTCGAATTTTACGAACCGTCTCTGCCACATTTTCACCATTTTTATAGTGAATTTTAATAATTTCAATGCTTTGTTGAATCGTGTATCGTTCCATTTTTATTAATGGCGTAGTTTCTACTTGTCAAATGTCAAAAAATGACAGCTCCAAAAGTGACATCTACGGAAATAGCTGGGTAATTAAAATAACACCTCTTATTGGAAAACCCTTTATATTTCGAAAGCCAGTGGGAATTTCACAGAAAAAAATTATAGTCATACCCTTCTCGTCATTCCGATTTTTTTCATCGATAATAGCTTTTGTCACCGATTTTGATTATTAATTTTTCTGATATATTGAATAGTTATTAAAAAGGACCGACAGACAGGGTTTGGTAGAACTGTTCCTCATTGGAAATTTAACTAAAAAATTTGAGCAAAAAACTTTTTTTTTTCAAACTTGGTGTGTCATACATGAAAGCTTTTTCTCCTCCACACACTTATCAAACATATTGTCCAACATCAGAATAGGAACACATATCAGGAGCTGCTATAACTGTTAACTGTTATTTTTACTTCAATACAGTTCACTCAGGAAAGACGAATGCGTGACAAACATCGCTCTACACAGTACACGGTACAATATGTTGTTAAACAGGTAGCTACGCCCTGTGAAAATCAAACTAACTGGATCTTCGTCCAACCGCTTGGTATACTGCATGTCCCCCCGTCAAACACGCGCTCACACGGTCAAATCTGCGCGACAAGATCGTTATCCCTCTCAAATTGAACAACCATGTGCGGGCCCCTTAAAAATATAAAACTATGTGTAATGGATTTTTTCTGATAATTTCAATAGTTATTAAAATAGACCACAAAAACTGCTGTTGTTGGGTTTCGTGAAACTGTTTCTCATGGAACGGTTTTTTTTTTTTTTTTGAATACCAAAGGTATTTTTCAGAAAAAAATTACGCTTATATTCTTCTCATCATTTCGTGTTCAAACAAGTGCTCACTCGTTAAACTCGGTGACAAAAACTGTCAACCATCTTTTCACCAAAAAAAAATTTTTTTTTTTTCATCAAAAGCAAATGTTGTCACGGATTTTGATAAGGCAGGGCCCATTTGACGTGGAATAAGAATATAAAACGACATTCAACGGAATTTCTCTGATAAATTTACTAGTTATTAAAATAGACCACAAAGATTCCTGTTTCGTGGAGCTGCTCCTTATGGAACGAGTTTTGTGAAAATATCCGGACGAAAAGGTATTTTTGATGAAAAAAAATCTAAAGGCGAAAGCCTATTTGTTGTACTAAAATACTCTCTATAATATTTTCGAAAAGCGCGAATCTATCAACACATTTCAAACTTATACTCAAATTTATCGTTTTTTTTTTAATTTAGTAATATTATTTTCAACAATATATTTTTTTTTGTTATCAATATTTAATAGATTTTTTTTTTTTTTTGTATTTAAATCAAGCAATGATACTGATATCGTTTCAATCTTGCTCCATACATTTGAGATTTTACAACATCAAACCTAAATGCAATCGTTAATATAAATATATACCGTTCAACATTATTGCAACATGTCCGTAAATTGCAAATAATCCAAAACTGATTGCATTTCATTCATTTTACAATTGTTAAGTGTCAAGAGTAAATAAATAAATAAACAAACAATGTCATCACACAAACGTAAAGTTTTTAATTTATTTTCTCCGCATGGAACTGCATTTCACAGCGGTGCGGTGCAGTACCACAATGCAGGCCTCATTTAAAACGCTGACATTGAAATTTTCTTCAGTGCCTAGTACGAACAGCCGGTGCAATGCAATATAGCCTAGCCTCTAGCTAGCCTAGCCAGTCCAAAAGAAAAAGATCCCAAGAAATTTGTTCGCATAGACCTAGTCTATACGGTCAGGCTGTTATAGGTAATAGGTAAGCAGCACCGTCTGTAAACCTTCATTGCGAACATTTTGTGTGATTGTGGGTTGAATTAACCTGACCGTGTCATCACGTTCTTGCATCTATGGTTGCTGCGTTGGATTCATTTTGCACACAGATGGACTCCGATTTACTTGTCATGTTGTGATTATTTTCAGTTATTTTTTTGTTGTTTGTTTTTTATGCCAAGGTAAGATCAGAGTGTCTATAATTTGTCATCATATTTTTTATTTTATTTATTTTATAATGAATTATTTGTGAAAGTATTAGATAAAATATCTGCTTCCGGCAAGGTCTAGTTTTGAAGTCAAAAATTATGAATTTTAAAACATTTTGAGCCCTATGAGTTTATCTTGTTCATGAAGTATTTTTCCAACTCCACCAATTTTTGTACAATTTTGTACAGTTGTTGTTTTTTTGCAAGGCTGACGGTGCAGGGACTTTTCTAGAAATTATCAAAATACAAAAGGAATTTATACATGAAATCATTTAAAATACGGGACGAAGAAGTTGATATAATTTTTCTGGTTTTAAGACTGCAAAACAAGCAACAAGATGACAAAATATTCGAAAATATTGTTGGTTAAGCATTCAGCTCAGTCATACGAAAAAATTAGAACTCAAGACCAAAAAGGCTTATTTAATGTTACGCAGAGCGGATCTGAAATATTTAAGCTACACTCCGAGTCACAAAAGAGTAGACACCAAGGACAGTAGACTTCCACCTTATTGTCTTTCCAGAAAACCCATCCTTATCATGTAAATAAAGCGAAAACAAAGAAATATTAGTATAAGAATAAAATGTTCCATTTAAATTTTGAAGCATTTCGTGAATTATTTTTAATGAAAAAAATAAAACGATTCTTCCTTGGGATCATTATTGCATTCAGCATGAAGCGCTGGTCCCAAGAAAGAACTATTGTAACATGAAAAATAGCCAGAAAACTGTGGTATATTGAGATATGATTTTTCTACTCTGAAAAATTGGGAAATAACTTTTCTGGAAAAAGTATTAAAATTAATATACTTTTGAGGAAATTTACATACTTAAAAACATAAAGAACATAAGGTATTGTCAGAAGGTTGTAATATATTTGTAGTGCTTGTTTTCCCAGCCTCGTCTTTCCGTAGAACTAAATTTTTTCAGTGACGGAATGTAATAGTTTAACCCTCTAATGACAGATTTATCCGAAAGGTATTTGCTTTTTTTTCTTTTTTTATATATAGGATACCGAACTTAGTATTCCTTCTTCTTGAGGCCGGAGAAAAAATTAGACTTTAGTTAGCGCTCACGTGTCTAATATTTATTCATAACATACCAACATTTAAATGTAATAGTTTCTTCCTTTTTTTTTACACTACCCTAATCTCCGGAGGCCTCTACTTATCCTACACATTATACGTTCAGATAAATAAATGTTTAAATTAGCATGCAGAAATAAATAATAACAATATGTGTATATATATATATATATAACCAAATCAAATATAAATAAATTTTCATGCAGAGATAGCTAGGTATAGATCATCATCATAATATTGTAACTTAGCTATGATCCTCGTGTCTTTGATTATATGCTGGTCCCCCGTTGTTCTTTTTGTGCGTTTTTTTTTTGTCGACTTCGTTCTTGTTTCCCTTATTTATAATTTTTGGATTACTGGTGTGCTGTTGTATTACTGTCCAGCTTAGTTGGTCCTAGGTTTGCTTTAAAATTTTTACACAAAGGGCGCCAATATGTGGATTATCACGCCGATGCTGGTAGCAAAACTTCGTAAGAATATGTCTATAGGTACTTGTTCCTCTTTTGCCTTTATTATAATGTTCGGCTAGCGATTTAATAAATTAGACAATATTATTCAACTATTATTTAATTTTAAGTTCTTCTCTCTTTTCTTTAATTTAAAACTCTCGTAAAAACACTTCTTCACTTCTTGACGGTCGACCCCAGAAGAAGGAAACTTGTTCGGCTCCTCTTCACTCATCTCTCTCTCGTATTCGAATCAAAAAAAAAATATGGCTGTTTCCGGTACTTGCCATAACAAAATTTTTCGGATTTATTGGCGGGATTTATTGAATTTACACTTTAATTTTTATTTAGGAAAAATTATGTGCGGGAAAGAAAATTGAGCTCTGTAGGCAAATTTATGCTGGCTACATTTTAATCACCTCTTTAAAATTCGCACACTACAAGGTAAATTCATTGTAATACTTGCATTGTACTTAAATCTAAAAACTAAGCTAATTCAGGTTACGATAGTCTTCCTTGTGACGCTGATGTAATTCTGATTGTCTATAAATTGTGTTTCCTGGTGAGAGGTCTAAACAGTATTGTATGGATGGGGCATCTCAAAAGTTTAGGAGTTACAGGACGATTTAGAATGTATGTTAATTTTTCATGAAACACCCTGTATCTTCAAAAGTATCGGGTATATGGTCACCGATAAGATCACATTGTATGTAGAACTAAATAGCCTGTTCAATCAGCCAGCCTTACACCTCTCCTTAGTTGTAGTGCATTAAAATGAAAATTTCTGATTTTTTTCCTTTTTTATTATACTTTGGATTTTTTTTTTTAACTTAACACCTTTTTTTACAAAACTGTAAGCTCTGAATTCTTTTCTTTAGTTTGACCTAATATACCTATGTCCTAACTGTAGCCTTTAAAAAATTATTAGTTCTTAACCTATTCAGGTCAAAAATAATTTGTTCCCTTAGTAAATAGTAACAATAGTAACTGAAAATACGTGATTTAAAGCAAAAAGTCATATAATTTCGCTATGGCCTGAATACACCCTGTACTTTTTAATACTCAGGGTGTTTTGTGAATAACTAGAATATTTTCTTGATCACCCTGTAATTCTGAAACGATTGAGATGTCGCCCTCCTGCCAACAATTTATTGTTTGCCTAGGTGAGAACTATTCTTATTATTACTATTATTTTTTATAGCATGTGATCCACATAGTCAAAAGCCTTAAATAAGTTCAGCAGTACAAGTACTGTCGCCATATTAGAATCAATTGAATTACGAATGTCATCGAATATTTTAATCAAAGCAGTTGTGCAGCTATGCTTAACTCTGAGGCCAGATTGATATTCGGATATCAAGTTATTATTTTCAATATAACATAAGATTTGTTTATGTAGTATTTTCTCGAACACCTTAGAGTAGAGTGGATATTGGGATAAGACGGTATGCTGATGAGGATTTTTAGGAACTGCTATTATCTTTTCTGATTTCCATCTTTTAGGAAAGCAGGAGGATATTATGATAGCGTTTAACTTGTATGTAAGATACGGTAGCAAAATAGGATGAATAGTTTTAACGAAACCAGGATGTATGCGATTGAGACACATTGCGTTCGATCTTATACCAATAACTGCCACATATAACTCCACCACTATTAAATGTATATTCACTGCCCGAATAAGATGTTGAAATAAAATTTTGATTCAGTTCTTTAACATTCACGTCAATAGGCTTATATTTCCCAACGCCAATATCTTTAAGGTTCTTCCAAAGTTTCTTAGTGAAAACTCTGTCATCAAACTTGAATCTATAGTAAAAGATGTTGGAATGTAAAATTTCTTTGTTTACGGGAATACGCAGAGATCGAAAAATATTCCAACATTCACTACAACATTCACTACAACATTCACTAGTCCAACATTCACTAGTCCAACATTCACTAGTTACGGTAAGTAAAGTTACGTTGAGAAATAAGACTTTAAATTCTTCTAGTAAACCATGGTCAGCAGAGATTAATTATAATTCGAGCTTTGATTGGAACGTATTTATCGAAAAGATATCCAATGAAATTCTCAATACAACTGACTTGATCATCAACTGATGTGAGTGAATAATTAATATCCCAATCAAGCCCAGCAGCTTCATTTAAAAGGCTATCATGATCAACACAACTGAAATTTCGGTATGAAAAAAATTGATTTATAGGGGAAACAGGTCCTAAATCGTAAGCAAGAAAAATTAGATCATGTCTAGAAAAACTATGTAGGAACAGAGATTTGATTAAACGAAAAAATAGCAGCTTCTTTGTTAGCAACAATAAATATATCAAGCAGGATAGAGGAAGTAGATGTATGTAAAATGTGTTGGGGTAGTAGTCTTAACGAAATCTAATCCATATGCTTGTATCATGTTAGTCAATGCAGTAGCTGTAGTACTGCGTCCAAGTAAATCCGCATTAAAGTCGCCAGAAATAATTACATATGAGTATAGGATGTCCAAATCCAGCAAGGACAGCTTCCAAAGTCGTAGTATTGGAAACATTCGACGGTACACAGATCCAATCAAACATTTAGGAGAGTTAACCTGAATTTCACCAAATATATACTCAATTTCAGAATTAGGATCAGATTGAGTCACTAAACGAGAATTGTCATTTAAGATACTAGATTTCTAGCTGAGAGTAACTATAAATATAATATGTAACAAGTAAAAAAGCTAGAATTGCTCTAAGACCAATTATTATGATACCCTAGATGAATGCCCTTATGAAATTTCGCATTGTAACCCTTCTGTGCAAGTTTGAATTTATTTCTAGAACGATTCGTCGGACAGAAAAAAATGATTATAGCCAATTTTATAGGATTAGGTATTCTGAAGAAGTTTTTAGTACAATAAAAATTTCTTGGACTGATCGTTTCCACAGTATACGTAAAAAAACCTAAATTTTTATATGGCAACACCAAAAAGAAATTGCCCGATTTAGTCCATTTATGAAATGTTATTTGCTAGTACAATGAAAACACCACGTACCAAATTTCAGTTCCCTACGTCGACGCGTTCTCTCTCCAAATATATAGTTGAAAACGAAATTTTTGTAATTTTACTTTTTTTTTAAAGACCGTGTGCAAAATTTCAGCTCTCTAAGTACATGCGTTCTCGAGTCAACGTGCGCACGGACGGACGGACAGACGGACATGTAAAAATCAAAATAACTTTTAATTTTATGCATGGGTGTCCAATCCATTTTGCTCTACCATAATTATTTCGAGGTGTTACAAACGGAATGACAAACTTAGTATACCCTTTAGATTTCATCTAGGGTTTTTCAGGTGTATTGAAGTGGACGAGATAATCAGAGCAATTTGCTCTATCAACTCAAATGCCGTGGGTCCAGATCTAATCACTCCTAAGTTTCTGAAACTCATACTCCCTTTTATTCTGAGTCCTCTTCAGCTAATTTTTAATCACTGTCTGACTAGATCTATATTCCCTGGATTATGGAAAACTGCGAATGTGCTTCCCATTCCAAAGAAGTCTTCTCCGGAGACCCCCAGTGATTTCCGACCCATAAGTTTATTGTGTTTCCCAGCTAAAGTGCTTGAGAAGTTAATGTACTGGCAAATGGATTATCTGTAGATTAACAACTTAATCTGTGAGTGGCAATCGGGCTTTCGATCTGGTCATGGGTGTGACACAGCCTTACTCAAAGTAAGTACTGATATCCGAATAGCCTTGGACAGTGGTGAGATTTGCATCCTAACTTTACTTGATTTTTCAAAGGCGTTTGATAGTGTCAATCATATGTAGCAAACTTTTGTGTAACCTCTTAGATAATTTCAATTTCTCTTCACCTGCTCTGCGGTTGATTTTTAACTTCCTCTCTAATCGGTTTCAAAGGGTTGTACTTGATAAGGACATATCGTCTGATTTACTTCCACTAGTTTGCGGTGTACCCCAGGGATCTGCCCTTGGTCCCCTACTGTTTAGTCTGTTCATAAATGATCTTCCGAAAGTTTTACAAGATGTACGTATACATATGTATGCAGATGATGTGCAGATCTATCTGAGTCGACCAGTTGGGCTTATGGAAGATTGTCTAGAGCGTACACGGAGAAAAATTTCTATAACCCCATTTGCTAAATTTATAGGATGGCCTTTATAGCATTTATTGATGGTGAAAACATGGAATATTGCAATGCAAATAGCATATCTAGCCATAAACTTTAGAACTGTGAGCGCAATAATATAGGAAAAATAGCTTAGCATTCCTTGCATTGGTTTACAGTAAGATGTACTATTCTTCATTGCAGAAAGTGCGACTTTAAAAAAGAAATAAAATGTTTCGGATAAATAGCATTAATTGCTTTTTTAAAGTCTAATTGTGCAATGTAAATATGTACAAATCGCATTTAATACATATGAGAATTTTCCTTATTCTACGAAACAGAGAATGCTATTTATTTTGGGACTGAATTCATTTTTAATATCATATAGGTGCATATATATATAATGAATCCAGTCGCAAAATAATATGTTCTGAGTTTTCTGAGTAATTTAAACAATTCTGACATCAAAGCGATATTATTTAGTAGTATTACATCATATTTACTTTTACGCATTGGATGGGCTCACAAAAGAAGAGCACAGGCACACCAGATGTTCAAATATAAATGCTGATAAGCTAATATCCAGAATGTAAAATCCTATGAATTTGGTTATAATAATTATTACTGTCCGGCGAATCTTTCTAGGCGACAAACCACTTTAACAATCAAACTTGCACAGAGAGGTCACCATACGAAGTTACATACGGGCATTCATCTAAGGTATCATAAGAATTGGTCTTAGACCAATTTTAGTTCTTTTACTTGTTTCAGTTTAATTCAACTCACAGCAACTGCTAAAACACAGAATTATTGAAATGCCAAGAACATATCAACCTATTCCATGTAAATAGGAAATACTCGTTTATTTTTTGCTACCAGGGCTGCAGTTTATACTTTCGACATTGCAATCACTGCTATCTAACATTGGAGCGAATATTATAGTTAGTGCATTCAGTTATTGCTTCATTTGAATTGTGCTAATACAGTAATCGCATGCGCGTTTTTAAAGGAAGTTTTTAAGTGAAGTGAATGAATAATATTTCTACGTACAAGAACTTGTAAAAAATTGTGTGAAATAGGTGAAAAAACCTGGAAATGGCGGATGACGCTTATATTAGAGACATACTGGAAAAATGGGGAATGTCACAGTTAGAGCAGATTTTTCGTGGTAAGCATTGTACTTGAAATTTATGTGAAAGTGTGTAAAATTAATTTTTAAGTTTTTCCAATTTTTTTACTTTAATACTCTATAACTGCCGATGAAAAAGTGTGAAGAGCTGATTGGACATTTACTTAAAAGTGTGTACGGTTTAAATTTATTTCGACCCTATCTTTATTAGGTATATATTAAGAAAGTTTTAGTGTGTTAAGGGAAAAAAATACCAAATTGTGATTTTGGATAGCCTGTATTGTGTTATTTTAGTGATTTATTTTATAAAAAAGTAATTAAAAGTGGTTTACAGTTAGTAATAGTGAAAAACTACAGTGAAGTTATGTTTTTCGTAAGAGATTTTGTATAATCGAGACTTCGGAGTCGGCATTATTCTCATAGGAAATCATTTTTCAAGAAGGTTTAATTGTTTCAATAAAAGGTTGAATAGCTGATTGGACATTTACTTAAAAGTGTGTACGGTTTACTTTTATTTCGATTTTATCTTTATTAGGTCTATATTAAGAAAATTTTAGGGTTTTAATGGAAAACATACCATAATCACAAAACCCTCAGCCTCTGAAAGGACACATTTTGTGCTTCATCGCCATACTCAGAATATTAGATAGCAGTGATTGCAACGTAGAAAGTATAAATTGCAGTTTATGCTGCAGTTTATACTTTCTGCATTGCAATCACTGCCATATAATATTGGAGGCCATACAAGTTTGCTTATCTCTGCTTCAGCTCTTAGATTATATCTCAAATAAAACAGGCTATATATATTGTGTAAAATTAAGCCTTCTTGAAAAATGATTTCCTATGAGAATAATGCCGACTCCGATGTCTCGATTATATAAAATTTCTCGTTCACTGTAGTTTTTCACTATTACTAACTGTCAATCACTTTTAATTGCTTTTTTATAACATAAATCACTAAAAGAACACAATATAGCCTATCCTGTTTGACGTATAATCTAAGGTTTGATATATTATCTAAGGTGCAAATTTAATATTTATGGACTTTTCCTTATGCTCTTACCACAATTTGGTGTTTTTTACACCGGTGCGGCTCTACTACATAAAGAGAAATGCTTAAGTTTTTCTTTCTTATAGCCTATCCTGTTTGATATATAATCTGAGCTTCAACCACCATTCTGCGTAGCTTGATTCTTTTAAGCTGAAACACTCTGTATAAAAATACTGAATAGTTAGGCAGGAGAAAATTATAATTCATTTATATTTAAATTAGTTTTCATATAAATGAGTTCTGACTTATTTTAGATGAAGAGTTCAATAAGGAAAGTTTTGAAGCATTAGACTATAATGGAATTAGTAACTTAATTCAAAAGCAAGGCATACGAGCAATTTTTTGGAAAAAATTTAGGGAAGAAATTTTAACAAAGGCGAGAGCATAAACAAGTACTTTTTACTTTATTGTAATTTATTATATAATTTATATAGAGTTCGATTACCTCCTCAAATATTTCTGAAGTTTCATCTCTCACAAGCAATAATCAAGAAGAGGATACTTTGACGAACTTTGACTCTTCCACATGCACTAATCTTCAAAAGGTATTTAAGCAATAAAACAAAAAACAATGTGTTTTAATTATGACGTTCCAGTTTTTGTCCGACGCGCCGATCTATTTTGAAGTTATAAGTGAGCCGTCTTGTTCCTCTGCAGTTCAATTACCAATATCGTGCCTTAATACAATACCCTCAGAAGTAAGTCACTTTCAGCACTCCTTAGAACAAGTAGAAAATAAAAGGCATATAAAAGATTATCTTAATTGTGCGAACGGAAAAATAGTTCGAAATTATTTTAAGAGATTCAATCGTTTGGATAATAAGCACAGAAATATTTTGGCTCAAACAATAATTCATAAAGAGTTTGAGTATTCCGGAGATAGCTTTAAAATTCTTCAGCTCGTTTTGTTGAACTAACAAACCAAATAATTCAGGAATTTTCAAACGAGCCAGCAACTCTTTTTTATGTCCCATATAATAGCATAAGCAAAATAGCTGCGTCCGGAAAATTATGGGAAGTTTACAACCACCTAAAACAAAAATTGCGTAAATATTGTAAAGAAATCGTTTATGATGAACATCAAAACTCAAAAGCAGATGTAAATTCAATTGAAAAACTCGCATTTTTAAAAGTGAATTTTGAACCTTTTGACAAGGTGAAAGAATTTTGGAGGGAAACCCGTAAGGAACGCCTCACTACAATTAAAATTAATACTGAAATACATGAATATTTGATCACGTATCCGATTCTTCGCACTTCAAGTGGGTCTCAACTGCTAATTGATGATTTTGATCAAGAATATGCGGATAAATGCAATAAACTATTTTCTTTATGGCCTGATATAGCAAAAAAGCTTCTTCAAAGAATTGGAAACAACAAAACCACATTTGTGAAAAATATATTAACTTGGCCGGAAGACATACAAGGATTTTATGCTTTAGCGCAGATTTTGGCACCATCGTCGTACACTAAAAAGAATAGGAGAGCAAAAAGGATCAAGCTGACTCAAAAAGAAGTTTTGGATTCCTTCATTTTTGTTATCGAGGTATGACAAATCTAATTTAACGATAATAGTACCACTAATAAATTTATTTTCAGGATGCAAATTTATTGATGGAAAAAACCAAAATTCTGCGTGAAGAATGTGTCAAACGGAAAGAAACGCTTCAACCTACAGTTGTTTTGGTTGGGAATAATGATGGTAAAAATAAAGAATTTTTGTTTTAAATTTGCAGAAAAATATTTCTTTGTTTTTTCATTCTTAGAGGGAATTCTGGCATCATACGTTGTCGTAGATGATATTTTGTACGACTTTCAATCACCTCTAAGTGCCATGGATGGTTGCTTTAAGATATTTATATCCTTGCACGCTGCTTATCCTGAAGGAAGCTATCCCATATGGCTTTTTATACAAAAGTATATATACAGCATCACAACTGATTGGGATAAACATTTTAGTAGCGTTGATTCATTAATTAGTGAGTTATAAGCTTATTACATATATATATTTATACTTCAGAATGAAATGCTTTAAATGTAATACTATTTTAAATAATTCTAAGCATTATATTTTACATATAAAACTTTTTCATAAAACAATTTCTGAATACACATGTATATTCTGCGAAACTCCTAGGCAATTTGTGAAATTCAATTCATTTAAAAAACATATTAAAATCCATGACAACAGCAATTTAATATGTAGCAATAATTCAGTTTCCCAAAAGCTTGTTTCAAATGAAATTAAATCAGATCTAGGTCTCAGTTTAAATTTTCGAGAACAAATTCACGAGAATTCATTAGATATACTTGAAAAAGAAATTTTTAGCGAAAATTTAAAACTCATAAGCGCTTTGTACAATAACCACAGTATTTGCAAAAAGTCTATACAAAATATAATTACAATTTTTTCGAAATACTTACGCAGCACTGTATATACCGTGGCTGAAACCGTCATAAATAAATCTTTAATATGTACACAAGATAATCAAAGTACGCGAACTATTTCAGATGTCTTCAAAGAGCTCAGAGATTCTTTAAGAAATATACAAACAGAACATCGTCGTAAAGAGCTTTTGAAGTCTTCAACATCTTACTTTCAATCACAATCTATTACAGTGGGTGAACGTATAGAACCCATTAAGGCTGGAAATAAAATATTTTTAAAAACGGTCAACGTAACTGCTTCACTAATATCCTTAAAAGCAACGTTGGAAATGTTTTTGAAATCGAATGACGTTCTAAAAATAATTTTGGAATATCTAGATTCATTAAAAAGTAACCAAAACTATATTTCAAATATAATGCAAACTTCATTTTGGCATTCTAAAACAAATTTTGCAAAACAACACTTGAGAAGCATTGTTTTTCCCCTTATTTTGTATTTTGATGAATTCGAGGTAAATAACGCGCTTGGTTCAAGAGCGGGCTTACAAAATTTAGGAGTTGTTTACATATCTCTTCCTTGTATACCTCCAGAATTTCGATCCAAGTTAGAATTTATATATCCTGTTTTATTATTTAATAGTCTTGATCGAAAAAAATATGGGAATAGAATATTTGAGTCTATTATCAACGAACTGAAACAGCTTGAAACGACAGGCATTGAAATAAACGATGTAAAGTATTATTTTGTATTATCGATTTGTGTAGGAGATAATAAAGGGCTTAACTCAATTCTTGGATTCACAGATTGCTTTGTAGCTCATTACTACTGCCGTCATTGCAATATGAAAAAAGATATATGTAAGGAAGCTTCTAGAGAGGATATAGCTCTGTTAAGAAATAAGAGCAACAATGCAGAGGGTGTTAGCCAAAAATGTGTGACTAAAACAGGAATAATTTCTGATTGTGTATTTAACACATTGAGAGATTTTCATTGTACAGAAAATTATGCTGTAGATGTGATGCACGATATTTTAGAGGGTGTTCTTAATTATGAAATTTCTTTGATTCTATATGATTTTATTTACGTAGAAAAATATTTCAAATTATTCGACTTAAACTATAGAATATCTGTTTTTGACTACGGAAGCTATGAAAACATTAACAAACCTCAAGAAATTTCTTTAGATCATTTAAAAGCTAAAAAAATAAAATATCCTGCGTCAGAATTACTGTGGCTTTCTAAATATCTTGGTCTTCTGATAGGTGATTGGATTCCTAAGGAAAATCTGAAATGGGAGGTTTTTTTGATATTCAGACGTATGTTAGATATAATACTTTCACCGGTCGTCAGTGACGAAATTATAAGTATTTTAAGTATTTTGATTTCCGAGCATCATAAAATGTTCATAGAAGTTTTTCATTTACCATTGAAACCAAAACACCACTTTATGGTTCACTATCCAACAATAATGAAAAAGATAGGCCCATTAATTAATATTTGGTCAATGAGGTACGAAGCCAAACACAAAGTGTTAAAAGAAATAGCCAAATCAACAACTTCGAGAAGAAATATATGCCACACAATAATGGATAGATACTTGTTGCGTTCTGGTATCAATTTGCCTTCTTTTGAAGACTCAACTATTTTTGGTAAAGAGATATTTCCAGGCATCTCTGATAAAAATTTAAGAATATTTCTGGAGAAACACAAGCCAGTCTTTTATAAATACATTACTGTGACAGGTAATAAAATAAAAACCGGCATGGTTTTTGAAAATGTTTACGATGACGAATACCCTCAATTTTTGTTGATCGAATATATATTTTCTCTAGACAAAGAATCTGTCCATTTTTATGTTACATCTTTAAAAACCCTTTATTTTGACGTCCATCGATATTGCCATATTGTTCAGAAAACAGACCTAAAGTACCCACTACTTTTTGAGAAGAAATTTATTAAGCTTTATCATATACATGAGTTCCAATCAGAATATATTGTTATTGGATTAAAATAATTTTTCCCACATAGCATCTGTACAGTTATTAGCCCTATACACTTTTGTTTAAAAGATTTAATCTGTTTAATTCTCAATTTATATTTGTATTACAAAACAATTTATCCTAATGTATTTCTACTTTAATTTTTCATATTTAATTTTACTATAAAGTTGTTTAAGTATAGGTATTCCAAAAAACGACTGTATATTAAAAACATATTGTATGTGTTTATTTAGGCATATGAAAAAAATGCTAGCAGTAATTAAGTAAGAGATAAGTTCATATACTTACATACATATTATGTAGTTCATTATAATATTCTTAGAGATTTCATGTGTAATAAAAAATCTATTTTGCAAATAAATATTTCTATTTCAATTATTTGGGTTCTATACGCATTTTTTTTTATTTTCAAAATGTCCATTATAACGGAATATAAGGGAAATCGTTCATGCATAATAGCAATAAATGCATTTTCTAACAGCAGAACTTCTTAAATTTATGGTTAACATTGCTTCTTAAAATAGCTGGAACGGTAACAACCCAAAAGAGCTAGTGCTAAATAATATCAAATAATTTGCTATTCATATGGCAAATTATGCCATTTTCTAACAGCAGAACTTCTTAAATTTATGGTTAACATTGCTTCTTAAAATAGCTGGAACGGTAACAACCCAAAAGAGCTAGTGCTAAATAATATCAAATAATTTGCTATTCATATGGCAAATTATGCCATTTTCTAACAGCAGAACTTCTTAAATTTATGGTTAACATTGCTTCTTAAAATAGCTGGAACGGTAACAACCCAAAAGAGCTAGTGCTAAATAATATCAAATAATTTGCTATTCATATGGTAAATTATGCCATTTTCTAACAGCAAAACTTCTTAAATTTATAGTTAACATTGCATCTTAAAATAGCTGGAACAGTAACAACCTATAAAAGCTAGTGCTAAATAATATCAAGTAATTTGCTGTTCATATGGCAAATTATGGTATTACTTATAACTATCCAAGCCTTTTGCTTGGGATCATTACAAAGCATATTCTGCTCTATGGTGAGTGGTTTCTTGCTATTTATTTACTGCGACTTTCCCCACTTATTTAAAGCGAAGCCTGCTATTTATTTATATCCCATAATGCCATAACCTTTTGCAAATGTCACATAGGACAGTTTGCTTTTTCAGCCCACTATCCCAATTTTTCTTATGTAAATAGCACAAGATGTACAAAAAAAACGGGGATCAGTCCCAAAATTTTTCTCCGTGTATTAACAGAGATTTGGATAGGATTTTGCAGTGGTCCATATCGAATAAATTAAAGCTAAATGCGGGAAAGTCACAGTGCATGGCATTGGGCTTCAAAGATCAACTGTCTCTTCCCTCTGTCTGGTTAGATGGAAACATCTTGCCATTTGTCCACAAGGTACGTAATCTTGGAATTATCCTTAATGTTCATATGAAATGTTGTGACCACATTAATGCTTGTTTGGCTAAAATTTATATTGGTTTACGTCGCCTGTGGTTATTTGCCAGCATTCTAAGTGTTAGTATGCGTCTAAAGCTAATAAAAACTCTCCTCCTACAGTATTTCTCTAGTGGACGATTAGTCTTCAGTCGTGTGGACTCTGTCTGCCGCAGGAAACTAGATGTGGCATTCAATGACTGCATAAGATTCATTTATGGCCTACGCAGATATGACCACATTACACATTTTAGAAATAAATTAGTAGGCTGCTCTCTCGAAGCTCATGTTAAACGAATTAATTTAATTTTCTTGTTTAAAATTATTCACAACAATGCACCTGGTTATCTAGCAGAACATATTAATTTTCTACAGTCTCGGAGAGGTCGCAATCTTTTGATTCAACGCTACCGTACATCTATCTTGGAGGGTTCCTACTTTCTCCAGGCGTTTCGATTATGGAACACTCTTCCATGTAGTGTTCAGCGCGCAGGCACTCTCAGTGCGTTTAAGAGGCATCTTATATCCTATATTGTTTAACTCCTATTTCTTATTTTTTTCTTTTTTCTTTTTCATCGATTGAGTCCACATGAAGTTATGCTTAAGTAGATTTTAATTTCATGTTTTTTTTTTTGTAATTAGTTCTAAGTAATCTTCTGGATGTTGACTTAGCGTGTACTCTTGCTGCTTTTTCATTTATATTAACTTTTAGTCTCTTTGAACTTTCCAGAAAAATTTTTCTAAAATTATTTCTATTGGTACTAGTATAAGATATGTATCTCTTGTTGTACCTTTATATGAATTCATGAATAATAATAATAATAATAACTAGAACTTTGTTAAAATTGATTATAATTGTAGTAAAAACATACATAACTATATTTTATATTCAAATTCACTAGAACTAACTATTTTTCTGGTAGTCCCAAATTGAACCATAAAAATAGTTAAAAATGTGTTATTTTTGACTAAAAATGTCTCTGGGTGTACAATTCAATAAATGCCTTCATTTATATGCATTCAAACTCAAATGGTATACTTAGTTTCCTTAAAAATATATATCCAAGAGGCATATCTACTTTAGTTCAATCAAAATCAAAGGATTACAACGTAAGAAAACAATGAATTCAACATAATATTATATGAGGACAAAAATTAACTTGTCGTCTGCCCTTGTACATATGCTCCCAGTTAAGGTGTGTACAGAAGATTATATTTGCATTTTCTTTTTTATGCATTACATTTGAAAATCAGTCGGTAAAATATGCAAATTCATTGCGAACACTGCTCATGTTTCAGAATTTTATATACAAATAAAACAAAAAACAAACCAAAAACATATCTTCCCACTCTAAACAGCAGTATCCATCCAAAGCATTTCTTCATGTACCTAATCGACTTGTGGGTGCCTACTAATGAAGTTAGCACCCCAGAATAGATGGCATCCTATCCACCTACATACGCTTGCGCTTATACTGAATAATGTCTTCTTTTCACACTTCACGCTGAATATTGTGGTGTGTTGTGTTGCCGATGGAAAATGTTAGTCGCTATGGTGTCTCTAAAACCACATCAAGAATATGGTTGAGTTTTCTTCACACTACTCTAGAAATATGTTGTTTGTTGCTCTTCTTACTCTACAGAATGGAGGAAGCATGAAGAGAAAAAATATAAATAAAAATATAAAAAAAATAAATAAATAAATAAAAAAATCACCAAATCGTTCGTCTGCCATAAACAAACTCAACGAAGATGGACGGTGTGCAGAATTGAATTCATTACGCGCCAGCGTTAAAAAAGGGTTTCAAGAACAGGCCATCAAAGCAAATTAGTTTTTCGCGCGCGTGTATTTTCCCAGGCATGTTAAATTATGGGCTTCTTACGGGCAATGCAATAAAGCCATTTCTATGGGGGGGGGGTTCTATTATGGGCCATTGGTCAGGTGAGTTCGGTCAAAGATCATGGCGATTTCTAGAGATTTTAACAAGGAAATAGAATTTTTGCATACCTATAAAGTATTCTATAGTAGTGTTCTCTTATATATGCGTATATTCTAACTCTGAGATTATATGGAGACATACAGATGATTCGAGAGTGTGTGTACGCGCCACCATCCTGTATCGCTTTTTTTTTTTGTTTTGTTCTTTTGTGATAGAGATAAGATCAGACAACCTCCTGTTGATTATATATAAAAACCTCTTTCAGTACCGTTTGAATAAAATTGTTTTTAATAAAGTGTTCCTTATAGAACCTATATAGAAGTAAATAAAAACTAAAATAAAACAAAAAAATTAAGATATTCGCTGAGATGGAGACCCATTTCTGAAGATAGCCTCTTCATCACATTCAATGTGCGTCTATCACAGAAGAGGCACCAAAGTAGCTATAAGCTAGAACAGAACAGCACAAATTTAGCTTGGATGAAGCCACAAGTAAAAGTGATCTTAATGATGATGATCGTTCTGGCAGGGATCTTCTATCCCAGTGTGAGGCCTTCCAATATCAGCTATATAGTGTTCCATATTTATATATATACATTCAGATATAGCAACATTGTAATCCACCAAGTGATGACGATAATGATCGTCATGCGATGGTGTGGTGATGATGATGATGATGATGGAATGAATGATGGATTGATTGTGGCGTTTAAAGTGTTTCATATAAAGACTTGAGGGCCAAGATAGAGTATATAAAATCTATGTACGGGGATATACTGTCTTATCGACGACGACGTTCCCATCTATACATTGGATTTTTCTATATCAAATTGTTGTTGTTGTTTCGTACACTTGAATCACACCGGTATGGTATGGTATCTATAGATACGTCAGGAAGGCATAGATTCATTCTGTATGCGAGCACACTAAAGTCGTTGTTGTAAAGTAAAAGATATGTAATCCAACGACGTGATTGCTTGCAGTTTATTCTTATGGACGACAAAATTGATTTTATAACTCTTGGTAAAAGACCGACGTTTATGGTTCTAAAAAACTCAAAAAGTTAGACAAGTGCTGTGAATTATAGTCTGCATTTACCTCTTCTTGGACTGTGTTTTTCCGTTATACTTAGTATGTAAGTATTACCGTCAAAGACGAAAGATTGCCACCGCTTAAGAGTAATTTCGCGTAGAATTACAATTGAGAAAATGCTATTGTTTGCACACGACAGCCGCAATGATTTTGACTTATACATTTTTATTGTACATATACAGTATGTTTTGTAATTTGCATATATTTTCTTCATATATACAGAAATTATTGAGATTCGATTGGTGTTGCTATATACGAGATTCAGTAATATCTTTGATTATATTTGGTAATTTTACACAGGGCCAAGAATATCCATAAATCCATGCATAGGTGACATTTTGTCTAACTTATAAACACACATGTAAACTAGCTAATATGTATCAAAATTTATGGATATCAAGTTTTTTTTTATCCCGAACTATGCGTATGTGGAACAGTTTACAATATTCTATCTTTCCTCGGGCCTACAATCTGCAAAGTTATAAGAACGACATATATCAGCGCCTCCGCCACTCTCCTTATGTCCTCTTGCTAAGCTTTGCATCATGGGGTATCCCCTAAGCTCGGCTTAATAATACAAAAAAAAACTTTCTACTACTTATAACGTAGCCTCTTTAAGAGGTTCTACATGTTGCAAATTACCTGCAACCCATTTTCTTTGATGTATATTTCTTTTGAAACTTATCTTAAGTTGGTAATAAATTAAGTTAATGGAACCATAGAGGTAGAAAATAAGAACAGAATTTGAATTTAAAATTTCAATGAGAATTTTATAAGTGGACCAAGCAAAAGACACCAATTTATCACTTATTTCTTTAAAACCATTTTTGGCATAGTGCGATTTGCTAATTGTATAAATTTTCAAAATTCCGATGTAAAAAAAAATATGCGCCATCTATGATTTCAAGTAAGTACTTGATATTTGTATAATTCACAGTAATAAATAGACAACTCACAGATTCAGCGGACGGATTTGACGTCTATTATAATTCGTACTTTAGATAGTCTGTATGAAATTTCGAGGAACTTCAAACATCTATAGGTGCAATTTTTCTAAAACATAGGTGGTATCAAAATACTGTATTCCTTTCAACATGGAATTGGCTTTTAAAAAATGTTTGGAAGTACTAAATTTCGGTTACTCGATATTCTTCGAACCTAAACACAATTCTCTGATTTTAGACTAAAGGTCTTGGATTTGTAATGCTTTACATGTTGCAAATGATTCTGTGAAGTATTGTTAAATAATTTAAGTAAATAAGCATATTTTCATATTAGCTGTGTTCTTTTATGTACCCTGTTCTAGACCTCCCATATACTGGAGAGAACATGTTGTTCTGTCGATTAAAGCGAACTATTTGTTATGTTCGCTTCATTTAAATCATCTATGAAAATTTAAGGACGCTGTTCTCAAACTTTTTAGTTGTAGACAGGGGCGGATTTCCCTATAGGCCGAGTAGGCCCGGGCCTAGGGCGGCAGATTTAGGGGGCGGCGATTTTTTCTTGTAGTTGTGGGTATTTCATTACATTTTTATACTTTTTCGTTTTTTTAAATAAAATAATTCGTTGGAAAGTGTTATTTTTAATTCTACTCCATTTTTTTCAAATCTACTCCGATTTATGAGGCAGCCTACTCCGCTAATTCTAGCCTGGGGTCCCTTCACTGGTTGTAGATCATTCAATTTTTCGGGTTTTACAGGGAGTAGGGGGGCGGCAATCTTCCATAGGCCTAGGGCGGCCAAGTGATCAAATCCGCCCCTGGTTGTAGAAGGTGGTTTTATCAGAGTTGGCACTGCCAACTATCACCTTTTTGACAAATAAACTTAAAAGTAGTGCTAGCTGCTGGAAATAAAACTCTTGTTCTCTTGAACCATTCTTTTGTGTTTCTTTTGTTCTATTCTGTTCTGCGGATACAAAAGAGCACAGCTATTTATTGAAAAGATTACATATGTTTGTCCATACAATCGCTGAATCAACATTTTTCTGACTTCTGTCTATCTATTTTTCCCTCTATAGATTTCTATCAAAAGTGTAGTAATAGTTCGTTGCAAAACCATGAGATGAACGAGGTGAAAAATTGTGCTCCAAACTTCACAAAGTGTAAGTCTCTTGACTTCATTTCCACGAAAATTGAGAACCATCTGTTGACATCTGGTGTGCAGTAGTGATACCACTTTAACTGCCATTTAAGTTGACACTTTTTTCGAATGAACTTTTAAGAACCTCGTGCTGATCACGAGGGATAAACAGTTTGGCAATATACGGGGTGTTTCCTCCATGTTGGTCCATAAAGCAGGAGGTGGTAGTTTTCGCCTAGGCAAACAAAAACTTGGATGGTAGGGGGTGGGAGGCCATATTAACCGTTTCGGAGTTACAAGATGATTAAGAAATTATGCTAGGTTCTCACAAAACACCCTGCATCTGAAGAAGTACAAGGTCTACGGTCACCATTAAGAGCTCATAGCCTTTCCAAAGACTGCTCAACCAGCTCCTCTCCCGTCAGGAGTTATTGTGGTCTAAACAAATTTTTCTTACCTTTTTTTCTTAGGTCGTTAACATAACTTCTTTTTATAAAAAGTATAAACTGTAGACTCTTTTCTTTAATTTGACCTATTACAGCCATTATCTTAAAAAGTACAGAGTGTACGCATGGTCACCGTTAAGACCTCATTGTACATAGAATCTCATGGCCTTTCCAATGACCCCATACTCTTCTTATATTCTTCGTAGTTATAGCGGTCTAAAATAAAAATTTCGAAGATCATCCGCATAAAGAGCTTTTGTGAAACCATCCTCCTCTATCGATCGTCTAGTTCAATACTGGAACAAGTCCGAAAATACATTTTGAAGTTAAGTATTGCAATAATTAGAGTACAATATTCACTATTCGAAGCTATATTCGACAAATGCTGACATACTAATGAAAACAGGATACAAATCATATTCCAGTACAGAACTGAACTTGTTTTGAAAAAAAAAAAACTCCTTAGTACAACTTACATGTCAATTATCTCGAAAGAATTAATTTTTATTTGTTCCGGTATTGAACTAGACGATTGCTATATCAAATAGAATTAAAGAAGTCATTAAAACTAAGAATGAAGCAAGAAAATATAAAAAACAATTACTTTGTGGTAATTAAAACACAAAAAAGAAGTAATAAATATGTATAGAGGAATATGACGGAATTTTCATTTTCCTTCCCCAAATTCCATAAAAGATTCTAATAACATTGATCACCGATACTACCGACATGAAATCAGCACAATAAACTTTTCCTAAATCTATAATATCTGATATACTAGGACAACACAGCGTAGTTTGGCTGTCTAGGCAAATGTAGATGTTGGATTCTTTGCATCCCTGCTTAGGCTTCCCTAAACTCTAAAACTGTATAGCGTAGACCTCCGCCTGAAAAACGAATGGTAAGACATCGATCGTAATGGAGAGCTCCACTTCTGAACCCAACCACCTCGACCTGTAATCTTTTCCTGGTAAACTCTTTCGAAGGAAAATCTTTTTGATCAAAACATCCGTTGCAGCTTCTAGGCCTATAATATGGACCTTCTCGAGGATATTATGATATCCCACACCAGAAGAAATGTGATATCTGACCTTTTCGAAGCATACTAGCTGTTGCTTCCCTGTGAATAAAGAGCTAGAATGGCTGTAAGCCAAGAATGGCTTCAAGTGGTCATTGAGGACATGATGTGAAGATGCTAGTGTTGCTTCCACATGCAATCCTTTGAACGTTATCAAGAATCTTCTTGGTGGTTGCCTGCGTAATATTAGTCCACCAAACGTTTCTCCTGTAAGAAAGTATTTGGGTCTGATTATACTTGAAAGATTCGTAAGATCATTTTAGGTCTCAGACCCGACTTTTTTTCCGAAAAGCCTTTGGCATGATTCGATATATAGGCGGGTGATCAAATTATTATAATTACTCTCCGGAATCATACAATTTTGAAACAATTTATAAAAATATTAACCTAAATTTTATTATATATCGGTATTTATGGTTTTAATGCTGTGTAATGACTTTTAGCTCTTAAAAAGAGTTACCACATCTTAGCTAAATCGCATTACTATGAAGTTAGTTGCATATTAGCACTTGAGGTCATCGCATTTCTCTTATTTTTTTTTTTTTGCTTGGGCTGAGTCAACCATTGAGTACTAACCGTTTTTTTTTTAGATGTTTTTAAAAATTAGTAATTTTTGAGTTTGTTTTTATTAAAATGGTAAACAAGTGTTACGTTAAAATAATATATCCGTCCAGGCTGCGTATTTTATGAGCTATAATGGGATTAGAAATCTGATTTTTTTAAATAAAGATGGGTACACCTGAAGACATATCTCCAACTGAAATATCAAAGATTCAGTCTTTGCTGAAGTTTACTGAATACTCTCAAAGAAAAATCGCAGCAATATGTAATGTTTTTCAGTCATATGTTAGCATAATTAAAAATAAAATGAGAAATAATGTGCCACTAACACCACGCCGTGCTGGACATTGTGGTAGAAAACTGATTACAACGACCAGAGATGAGCGTAAAATTTGGGATATTTCAAAACAGATAAAGGGAAAAACGTGCTAACGAATCTAATGCATGAGGCGGGAAATAAAATTTCAACAGTGACTCTTCGGGTCATAGAGGATCATAGAACAAAAATAAATGTTGTAGCCCAGCAAAAACAAACCTCTGCTAACAAAAGCAATGACGAAAACAAAACGACTTCGGTGCGCCAAAACCCGCAGACATATGACCTAGGAAGATTGAAGGAAGGTTATTACTTAATATTTTCCCATCTTTTAAAATATTTAACTCGTATTCTCTCATAAATTTGTATTCATCTTTGATTTATTTACGTATGTTTCTCTAACGAGCCCACAGTACAGATTCTGAGGGATAAATCGGGTTTTGTATTAAAACAACCGGGCGAAAAATACAATGCTGACTGTTTGATCGAACGAGTGAAACATCCTCTAAACATTATGGTATGGTCTGTGATAAGTGGGCAAGGTACAGGTAGGCTATATATTGTTGAAGGAACAATGCGCCATCCAAGTATTGGAAGCAAAACTATTGCCTCAACTCAAAGAATGGTTTCCAAACCATGACTACATATTTATGCATGACTGCATCTTGCCAATGGCAGCCAAGAAGGTCACTATATGGTTAAATGACCAAAATATCGACATTTTGCCATGGCCTGGCAATTCTTCCGATCTCAATCCCATAGAAAACCTATGGGAATCAATAAAAAGGGGTTTTGCCAGAGAAAGGATCACTAGCAAGTGGAAATTGCTTGAGATGCTCATAACAGTATGGCATTATAACCCTGGCATTCAAGAAAATTGCAAAAAAATGCATAGACCGTATGCCGAGAAGAATTGAGGCAGTCATTGCTGAGGCGGTATTACCAAATATTAACAAACGGATGTTCAAACAGTTTAACATGTAAAATATCTTACATGTGTATCATCTAACCAAGTAGAAACAGAAAATAACTACTTTTAAATATTTAGTCTATTACAAGAGGGCTAATAAATTAAATACAATTCATTTTATACATATTATTTCAAGTGCTACTACCAAAATTAAGGAAATTGAAAAGTGATTATAATAATATGATCACCCACTGATATCTTTATTAATATTGGCACGTCTAGTAATTAACGATAAATATCTATTTAGTTCTGGCTTTTTTTTTTTAAACCTTCTAATTTCAATTTTATGACTTAAATTAAGCCATGGAAATAAACATGAACATTAACAATTTGTATACCTACATATTTCCAAAGAAAGTAGATACAACTTTTCCAATTAGTTTCATTCAAAGTATGCAGCTATATTACATACTTACATATACCTAACACATTATCGTATATCTTGAACTAGCTCACGTTAATTTGTGGCCACCAATAAAATATCTTCAAAATAACTTCCGAATGCCGCTAATTCAAAGTTACGCAATTCCACAAAAGGAGTTGCAAAAGAAAAACTTGTTTTGTTGCCTTTATTAAGAAAACGTTTTCATGAAAAGAGTAACTCAAGCTTAAGGCAGAATCGACTCTTGGTTTCTCATATGAATGAAATCCACTTTTTATGCCTTCAAGTTCTGCTCACGGTCCCGAAGCTATCAAAATTATCCGAACCGAAGAATTTGCAGAAAGTGCGAGTAGTAGGTACCTACCTACCCAATTAAAAACGATCAATAACGACCGCACTTAAAAATGCATTCATCCAAATTATAAATTCCTCTTTTATTACAGTCACAGCATTTTCGTGCAAGCCTGTCAGTGTACCTAGCTTCATCGCGGATACCTTACTTTACCTTAACTTACCTTACCTTACCTTACCTTACTTACATATGCATATGATTTCTCTCCCTGCATATATGAAAGTCAGTCAGTTTGGTTCCATCAAATAACCTCAATGGAAAAAAGGAAAGAAAAAGTAAAATATAACTGTTGACTCCACGATTTAAGTGATTCGCTAGTGCTTGAACTCACGCGATCATATTGGAAGTGTAGTAGGCATATTAATTCGATTACGCAAGCGCAAATCGAAAATCGAAAATGAATTCACTTTTCATCCGAAACAATTCCGCTTCTTTTGTGTACTTATTATTGTTGTTGTAGCGTACTTTTCAAGGTGTAGGTAGCTAGATATTATTTATATTTTTCTAGTATCTATTGCGTCCCGCGCATGTCTTCTATCATCATCGTCTCTTGGCGGTTTCTAAGTCATCCGAATATTGTGTTCGGGAAATTTGCCTTCCTTCTACAATATAAAATGAAAGAAGAGAGGAAATCAATCCCTCGGAGAGCTTATCATCGAGCATCAATAAAGGCTTAGGTGGCTTTCTATTAAAAGTAACTAAGTAAGTTGCGGTGCGGCTCGTTTTAGTTGGGAGTGACAGCATTGTCACGTGTTTTTTTTTTTTTCTTGAAAAGAATAATAAGCTGCGAGTGGCAGTGCACCTGGGCTTATTTTAGGTAGATAGGTAGGTAGGTACATGGAGTCTTATCGATCGAGATATTTCATATGACAAACTTCAATTATTTATTGTCGCCACTGCGCCGCCGCCGCCGTAACGGTGAATTAGAAAGTTTTGTCTTATTGAAAATTTGATTGGGATAATAATTTCACCGTGTCTATGTATGTTCCTGTATAATTTTGGGACCAGAAGGTTATCATGAACGATTCCATTTAGATCTAGGTAACATTTGTGAACAACGGTAGTTTGATTGAATGATTTTTTTTAAAGAAGCTGATAGTAGCTTAGATTCGTTAAGTGATTTTCTTCAAGAGAGTTTTATATAATTTCACTTATATAAGTGCAAATAATTTTTAATTTTCTGCGTATACACTGCAAATCTCACATTAAAATAATTTTACAAAAAATATAGTAGGTAGGCGCTGGTCTGGAGGTAGCTATCTGCAGCCAACCGCATCCACCGAACTGATGACTTGGGTGTGAGAGGACCGTGGTGGTGGATTGGTTTCTCGTTGGACAGTTCCGGGGCTTCAGGGACTATCTTCGGCAAAAGGCAGTCCGGGACGTCTGGCCTCTAAGCGGGCTATTCTGGGGAAACTAGATCTTTCGTTAGAAAGTATGTATGTACCGGCTGGCGCAGGACATTCAGTCCTTCGGCCATCAGGAATGGCCTGACCTGGTGCTATCTTTAAAGATGAGCGTCTGCAAAGATAGTCGTTGGGAAACCAGAAACTGAGTGAGCGTCTGCACGGAAAATCCTCGGGAATCCAAGAACTGGATGAGCATCTGCACAGACAATCCTCAGGAATCTAGAAAGATTGAACGGGCGTCTGCACAGACAATCCTTGCAGAAGTACGATTCTTGATGACTGGATTCAGTTTCTGAGACGGTTTCTAAAGCTAAGGAAATAAACAAGATTAAAGCAGCTCTTCGGGAATACAAAGTCGTCAATATAATCGTCCTTTATTGAGGTTACTAGCTTCCCGTGAAGCTAGAGAAAATTTAACACTGATATAATTCGCCTTCATTTGATTTACTGGGAGCTAGTCTGCTCGACTTTGCAATCTAAATTAGACTGACTTACAAGCTTACAACATGTTCTTTTATAACTTAGTAGGCCTACTTTATAATTGTGATCAATATACTCTTATGTCGCACAAAATTTTTTTTGCTGTGACAAAAGTGGGGCTGTGTCAAGACTACTAACCAGAATTTAGAGTCTTTACATACTACTTCAGCCATTAGATGCTAAAGGGTTTTCCAATAAGAGGTGTTATTTTGATATTCAAAGTAAAATGCCATTTTTTGAGATAAATGACCAGATCTTTATTTCATTATAAAGAGGAAGGTATGCCGTTAATAATGGAAAATAACATCAGCCAAATGACCATCACGACCACGCCTACAGGACCATATCCTTTTCATGAAATTTTCCATAACCAAATCGCAAAGTGGCTGCCCTATGTCCTCGATAGCCTCACGAATTCTATCTTTGAGGTCTTGAATCGACGCTGGGCTGTTGGCGTAGACCTTCTCTTTCACGTAGCCCCAAAGGAAGAAGTCGCAAGGTGTTAAGTCACAAGATCTCGGTGGCCAATTGTGATCACCTCTTCGAGAGATAACACGGTCCGGAAACTTTTCCCGTAAAAGATCAATGTTTTCGTTGCTTGTATGGCACGTAGCGCCGTCTTGTTGAAAGTAAACGTTGTCCAGATCAATACCATCCAATTCCGGCCATAAAAAATCATTAATCATCTGTCGATAGCGCAATTCATTCACCGTAATTGTTGCTCCAGCCTCATTTTCGAAAAAGTAAGGTCCAATGACCCCGCGGGACCATAAACCGCACCAAACCGTTACACGTTGAGGATAGAGAGGCTTTTCAACAATAAGTCTTGGGTTTTCCGAGCCCCAGATGCGACAATTTTGCTTGTTGAAGAAGCCATCGAGGTGGAAATGGGCCTCATCACTCAAGATGAGTTTTCGATGGAATTCCGGATCATTTTCATGCATTTCAAGGACCCAATCAGCAAAGACTCGACGTTGTTGATGATCGGCCGGCTTGATTCTTATGTTAACTGAACTTTATAAGCCTCAAGACCCAAATCTTTATGCAAAATACGGTGTAATGATATTTGTGGAATGCCTAATTCCAAAGAACGACGAGGAATGGACAAACCTGGGTTTTCTTCAACACTTTCGGCTACAGCAGCAATATTCTCGGCGTTTCTTGAGCGACGTGCACGGGTTTTATTCTTCACAGCACTAACTTGTCCCGACAGCTCGAATTTTTCTACCAATTTCTGTATTGCGGTCCGACAAGGTGCTTCACGACGACCCAAAAATGTTCGAGTTTTATGAACCGTCTCTGCCACATTTTCACCATTTTTATAGAGAGTTTTAATAATTTCAATGCATGTTGAATCGTGTATCGTTCCATTTTCATTAATGGCGTACTTGTCAAATGTCAAAAAATGACAGCTCCAAAAGTGACATCTACCGAAATAGCGGGCTAATTAAAATAACACCTCTTATTGGAAAACCCTTTACAACCATTGTCACCATATTTGCATATAGATAAAAATGTTTACGTCAAATCTCATTGCCTCTATTTGGCATCTAAAAAAGCCGGACTCATACCGTAAAAAATGGACGATAAAAAGTAACTTTCAAAAATCCGACCTCTCATCTGCATTCGGAAATCCAAAATAGATAAGCTGCTAAAGGTAAGACCATAGAGGCTACCTACAAAGGAGGGAATATTAGGCCCTCACCGAAAGCAAAATCCTTGCAGTCGACTTCACCGACCTTTTTGTAGATTCAATAAGCATGCAAAGTCCGTGATTAAGAAGGCAAACAATGCCTACTGTCTTCTCAGCCTGATAACGTCAGGGTTTGTGATTTCAATCGAACAAGGCGAAAAAAAGTCCTTGATAAATTAACTGAACCGGTGATAAGATACTACTTCCCAGTATGGCAGACCATCTCCTACACCAACATGGAGTGCCTCAACAAGCTCGAGAGGAAAATTCTCCGAGCTTGCACAGGGCTCCGGCGAAGACCAAATGTTAAATACTATCCCAACCACAGAATTGCAAAGCAGCCAATATCACTCCCATCAAAGAGTATCTGTTCGAAATTACGAACGAATAAGTTAAGAAAATTCCCACACATCGGATCTTCTTATCCCAGCAAATTTCAAATATCTCTCACCTTTGCTACTTTCAAAGTCCGAGGCTAGAAGCATCTAATGGTAGAATTAGTTCTACGAGTCAGTAGAGAAGAACTACTGCGGATAATCTCAAGCAAACTCAGCAAAACCTCAGAGCTTTTCTCTGATAGAGCCAGTAACTTAGGAACCACTCCTTTTTGAGGCTTCCAAAATAATCCTTTCTACTCCTTATCCAAAGAATTTCTGTTTGTGGAGGAACACCCAAGCACAGGCCTGTTAGATCTGACGAAACCGAGTCTGAGTAGCAACCAAGGATTGATTTATTGTATTGGGAAATATGATCGAAATATCTGAGCCCATAGACATACCGTACAGGAGAGTTAAATGCCACATGTCCCGCCTTCAAGTTAATTAATAATTAAGTTCCCCAAGTTAATTATTAATTAAGTAATAAGCCGTGAGATCCCTTTACTGCTTTGCTGTGAACAGTCTCCTTGCAAAAGCATATGTGTCGGTAACATGCCGATATATACATATCTATTAAATTGACATAAGACCGGTTGAGCATTAATTTATTCATCGTAGATCAATATTTAACTGCATTCAGATCTTCGTTCATTGAAAGTATGGCATAGTCGATGTCATATATAGTTGACAGTCCATCTGCATACAGATGATATTCAGAGCTATGGATAACTTGCGAAAGATCATCAATAAACATAAAGAAAACTAAAGATCCTAGATTGGATCCCTATGATACACCACAGTTCGTCAGAAGAAAAGAAAATAAAGAACCATTAATAGAAATCATTTGACGACGATCCATGAGGTATGATGAAATTAGTTCAACTGCTGGGCTCGAAAAACTGATTGAATTTTGAAGTTTATTAGCTAGGATTCAATTGTCCAACTTGTCAAATGCTTTGGAAAAATCAAGAAGTGTTAATAGATTGCTTTATCATCATTCATTGCAATGCGAATATCATCTGTGATTTTTAAAAGTGTAGGTGTGCAGCCACGTATTGGTCTAAAGCCGGACTGAAAGTGACACAACAGGTTGTTGGTATTGATGAATAACATGACCTTATGATTGTACTAAAATTTTCCCAGACTTTAGAAAAAATGATAAGATAGAGATGGTCCTATAATCATTCTTAATTAATTGCCTCTTTTTAACAACTGATACATATGATTTTAGCTTCCTTCCAGATGGTAGGAAAAGTAGATGTACTTAAAGCTGTGTTGAAAATATAGAGTAAGAGGCCGAATGATTGTAGGCAGAATAATTTTAATGACGTTAAGATGGATGAGATCAAGTCTAACGGCTTTCGATTTATCAGCAAATACAGATTAGAATATTTCCTCTTCGTCAGTCAGTGCCAGATAAAAATGAAAAGGCTTAATAAGAACAGATGCAGAAATATACTTATATAGAGGAGAGACTAGAATCGTAAGATGTTTCAGAGGAAATAAGCTATTGAGCTGAAACGGGTCAGCTTTGGAGTTTGTATTCTTTGTTCGACTAATAATGTCTATAGCTCAAAGCTTTTTGTTATTAAGCTTAGTATCTAGCATAAACCTATAGAATTTTTTTTTTTACTTAGTTGCTACAGAGGTGGCAGCAAGTGTTTGTCACTTTAAAGTTGGTATTACTGTCGTATTTCACCCTGAGAAACGAGAAATGTCTCTAATCTTCCCTTCATCAACCAAGCAGCCTTAAACTATAGTGAATCGCTGTAAGTTATTACTCTTCCTTTCATGGTATTCCAATACTATAGTAAAAAAAATTTGGCATATGTTTTTTATTCAAAGGCAGGAGATGAGAGATCCCAAGCACGGAGGCCAAGGCGACCCATTGTGCTAACCTGCTAGAAGCCCTCTCGCCAACCAAAACCTTCCTTCTTAATGAATCGCAAGGTGAGGCAAGTTTTTCAGCTCATCCGCAAACAGAAGGTCTGACCCAAGCGTATCCATCCTGTTCCGGGCAAAGGCCGGATAAGCACCCAGAAAGTGTTCGGTTGTCTCAGGCTCTCCTTCCAGGCAGGTCACACACTCAGGGCTATCAACAACTCCCATCTTTGCTAGATGAGCGTGAAGAGAGCTGTGACTGGTGATGATGGCAACCACAGTTCTGTATTATTTTTTTCCGAGCCCCAAGAGAAAGTAAGATAAATTCCTATAAGGCCCTTCAAGAAAAAGTTTAATACACCTGCAAATTCTCACGAATCAGGTTCGCCCATGTCTACTTATGCTTCAGGCGAACATCCGCTTTGATAAGAGATTCGAAAACCGAGCTGGCAACGCCTTCTGCAGCTTCCGGTCCAAGAAAGGGAGAACCAACACCAGACCTGGCTAGAAACTCAGCCTTTTCATTTCTCATGATCCCGGTGTGTCCAGGAGTCCACTGAACGGGCACCTTGTTGTGGATGCGCAGGTTATTCGACCTGTGCAGTCCTCCAGTAGCTCAGATGTTATCCGAGGGCCACTCAGAGCCATAAAGTCTGCCTGACTATCCGAGATGATAGCAATGTCCTTTCCCGTCATCTCCATATCAAGGGCTACCTTCGCTGCCATTGCAATGGTTAAAAGTTCAGGGTGGTGTACCTACCAAGTCAGTACTCCAGCTCAATGCCAGATTCAAAAAGCAAACACCGGCTCCTTCATTAATGAGAGACACGTCGATGAAATTTTTTAAAACGAACCGGGAATGGCTCAATAAGATACTTCCCTCAGTCCACGATTCCCTGTAAGGAAAACCCACAGAGAAGCGACGCACAAAACGAAACTCTGGTACCACCACATTAAGTGACATCCGGGCCGGATGGTTTTCCTGTACCAGCTTACACGCCAATGAGTAATTGGAAGAACTAGTCCACCCATCCCCTCAACATCCCCTTGACCGCAATCTACAGCAATCTACACACAGCCCTTTTGATTTCTGCCTGAATGACAAGATCCAGGGTTGACAGATTAAGTAATACCTCAAAGGTAGTAGTTGCTATAGATCGCATGGACCCTGTAATTTGTAATTCACAGGCAAGCAAACCCTTGCAGGCCCGCCAAGTTCCAGACCGCAGTCCCCACTTGCGTCCTCGGTCACCATACAGAAGAGCATATGTGAGCATCGGTCTTACAATCGAGGTGTACATCCAGTGCAAAACACTCGGTTTCATGCCTATGTACAGCCAAAGGCTTTCCTGCATTAAGCAAGGACCCTCATAGTAAAGTCTGGTATTACTGATTGTGCCATCAAGAGAAAAGATATTACTTGCACAATTTTTTTCAACATAATCAAATTATTGAACTATTTCAACAAAACACGCTTTATAAATTATTGATGAAGGCATCAACTCTTTCTAACGATTGCTCCAAAATTTGTCCCATGTTATGTATATTAATTTGTTAGTTAAATAAGGAGCCGTCCGATAGCAGAAGAAATATAAACATAGCATTAAAATTCGTGTAAAGCAGGCTTAGTCTCCATTGATTTATCTTTTTGACGAAATTTTCTCAAATCTTGAAAAGACTATGGTGTAGGAGTTAACGAGGTGTCACATCATTAGCGCTACTATTATAACATTACAATAGCTTGAATATTATGAAAGACCTTAAGAAGACTAATAAAATTATGCAAGATTCCGTGTTATAAAAGTTCAGATTAATAAAATATTCATATTAATAAAAACAAAACACTTTCTTCAAGCAATAAAATCACCCAAAATCTCAAAAATGCAACAACAAAAACATTTGCTTACTAATTTTTAAAACGAAGCAGAAGATAGAGAAAATCTCAATAATTCTTTTTACTGCGTGCAGAAGTTGTATAATAAGAAAAATCCCATCAAAAGTTTCAAACTCATTACTCAAACGGTCATCAGACTTGCTCACTCACATCCAGCAACTGAAATCTATGTAATTTGTATGCAGAAGGGCGTACATCAGAGTTCCCAACGCACTCTCTATACGCACAGTAATAAAGTGGATACCATAATATGTCAATGTCATTTCCTGCTTTTTGTCTTGGACTTTGTGAATATGTGGTGATAGTGCATCTCTCGTCAAACCTGCTGGCATAAGGGCTATTATAAGACTTACTCAGGTTACGCACAATTTGCCTTACTTCAACAATCGACTGATGATTACTTTAAGGTTGCCGACGTTCTTACCACCACAGTCGGCATAACCAAGTATCTCTGTCGGTCCAAGACTTAGACTCCCCGGAACGATCGAGAGATCAGAAAAGGAACTTCAAAATCGCCTAAAGGTTTTTTCTTCTTTCTTAAACGTAAACCTAAACTAGCCTATTCCTCTGTCTGTAATGTCACCAGGGTCTAAGTAAGTAAATATTCCTCGTCGAGTCAATTAAAAAAAATATTTAAGAAAGTGCAAACAGATGTACATGCACTTAGAGTGGGAGAGGAGGGGGAGGTTGTACAACCTCCTCAAAGTGAATGTTAACAAATTATCAGAAATGTTGACTTAAGCGCGTATCTTAGCAGGCCCTTGATTAATTGTTTAACATGCGGACGACACATAGGTAAATGCACTACCCTCTAAGAGACAAACCTGCCATGCTGTATAGAATTTGCTTTGAGGTACTATTCTTAGTTGAATGCTGGATCTTTCCATGTAAGACGACATTCTGTGTGCGAAGAGAAGACAAATAGCTGCGATCGGATGGACATCCACAACGTCCACAACAAAATGCGTCCCATCATGAGTTGAATTAATCAAACAAAGTACATTTATATGCTGGCGCCATTTTTTATAGAACTTGTCTAATGGGAAGGAAGGTCTGTCTGAACTGATTACGTTGATGTGATAAGGAAAAAATTGCGCGCAGACGCAACAAAATAAGTAGTATATCATTAGTCCTTCAAGTGTTATATACTTGTTGTATATCTGTACAGAACTCGTGCAGAATTTTACTCTTAATTTTATCTGTTCCCCTTTTAGAACCCATAAAACTGCTACAACACTTTCCAATTCGATCTGCATAATATGAGATGGTAAATCATAGAACCACAAATCGAAATCGAAATGTCAAAATAAATCACCGGCATCGATAAGGATCGTCGTTTTTAGCTGCATTCAATTTTATATATATTTTGAATTCTTTCGAGTTTATGTGGTGTAAATAAAATGCTGTGGTGCACCACATAAAAATGTATACGAAGAATTCTTTTGTTTGTGTGCTTATAATCGTTCAATTCGTAACATTTAACATGGTTGTGTTTTTTTTTTCATTTTTTTATTTAGATGGGTGGATTGATCAGAGGTGGATGTCCTGTTAGGATATCGAACTTTATAACTTATTGTTTACCCTTGTTTGTTACAAGTAACTATAGCAACTCATAAATTTAACCAGTCAGCTATAACAATGCACTATAAAAAAATCGTTGAACTAAATTTATGGATAACTATACTCTTATATACATATGTATGTATATGTATACCTACAGCTACCACTAGTACATAAAATGGATCTTAAAGGAATTAAATATTTTCAGCAAATGCATATAGCTAGTTGTGAAAATGGAAAAAAAATGTGTAATTTTTTACATACCTATACATATGTGATTTGTGCAATTTTACATATTTTTAATCTAAAATTTTGGAGCGAATACTTAAAATTCAGGTAAAATTCTTCACGCTTCAGTTCTTTCTTTTTATTTCAATTTTTTTTTTATATATATAATGGAGCCACGCTTAAGGCATACCCTATAATGCAAATCACAACAGGTAAAAGAGAGGAGAGTATCGAAGGTGCTCAAATATGTATAATGAAAATCAAAAATTTTTTAAATGGCAATACTATGAAGGAGTTGCTTAATTTTACCCATATATGAACTGTATAAAAAATCATAGTCCGCTAGATCAACATAGTTTCAAATTATTGTGCGGACGGAGAAACAGACAGACGAACATGCCAAAAATCGAAATAGTTCATGATTCTGGAATAGTATATACCACAGATGTGTTCAAAGTTCTTAAAAAGATCAACGTATTCAAAGCCGCAAATCCTGATGGTTTCTCGCCCCTATTAATAACTGCACCTAATATTTGGCTAAGACTCTGCGCAAACTATTCTGCTTGTCTTATTCGACAGAAAAATTTCCAGCTTCTTGGAAAATAATTCACGTTCAGCGATCCTTCAAATTATCGACAAATTGCAATCACTTCGATTCTTTCAAAGGTTTTTGAATATATCAGTAACATCAATTAATGAAATATCAAGAAACCAATCAACTGATCAACGGTCGCAAATAAGGCTTCCGGACTGGACGCTTATCTAGAGGCTTGCTGACTTGCCTTACGGTACACTGGAACAGTAGTCTTCACAATTTTTGTCCAAAATCGTTGCCTAGATATTTTAAAGGCTTTTGATATAGTTTAGCATACAGTCTTCTTCTATTATGTATTGAATGTTTTTACTCCGGTCGCCTAATACGGGTTGTACTATATGACGTTTCATCATAATCTCACCCTGTAAATGCCGGTGTGCCCCAGGGATCTGTTATCTCTACATCTGTCTTCTTAATTTTCATTAATAATCTGCTTTCCATTAATTTCAATTTCACCCATTGCATATGACAGTACCCTTGATTTCGCTTACTCCTTTGACAATCTTTTGAACTCCAGAAAATATGCCACATCTATCATACGAGATTGCATGATTAGACCATTGAATAACGCCCTTGATAATATCTTCGCTTGGGGAAAACAACATCATAATTCTTCCACTCTCGTGCACTGATCACCATCTTTATGCATTCTTTACATTAATATTTCCAATAGGTTAAGCTGGACAGATCATATTTTCTCTGTTACCAAAGAAGCATTGAAATGTCTTGGATTTCTGAAAATTTGTACGAAATAATTCCGCCTATCGAATCTAGCGCTCCTCTACAAGTCCTACATTAGACCTAGAATGGAATATAATACCCGTGTATGGGCCGAAGCTGTGCGAGCTTCATACAATATCATCCAAAATCGGAAATGAGCTTCAAGGCAATAACTTGTCATATCGACTTACTCGAGCACCGTCGCAATGCTGGATGCATTCCTTTATCGCTACATGCATGGTCAATGTTCTGATGTAATATCTAGTACCTATATCCCTTGTAGAAGGATTCCTGCAAGCAATACTCGCGCTGCAAGCCCCAAACATCCTTCAAATTAGTTTCAGCCGTACATTAAAGTTCCGTGATGTTTTTTTTTATCCCCAACTGTGCGAATGTGGAACGTCTACCACCTTTTGTCTTTCCTTCGGTATCCAATCTGCGAGGAGTGATATACATCAGCACCTCCGCCACTCTCCTCACATTCCCTAACTCCTTTACCTATCACCTTCCTGCCATGCTGTTCTTTGCATCGTACGGCATTCCGTGAGCTTGGCTTAATAATATAAAAAATAATACAATTCAGCATTGACCGTACGACGTTTACCGAACTGATACGTTCCTATGCGTCCAATGAATGAGGCAACTTGACAAAACTTTGTGCGCGCTTCAATTTAGTGGGTTTATTGTTGCCTGGGTAAACAATTTCGTCACCTATCACAATATACTTATATATCGTCGAACACTGGTTTTGATCGTCCCAGTCACAGTCAAATTTTTATTTATTTTTTCCCGGACGGGAATCGAACCTACACTTGTTAGAATCAGTCAATGATGGATAAAGAAGAATTTTAAGATCATTTATTTTTAACGATTCTAAATCAAATTCATAAATACAAGAAGAAAAAACAACCGCCTCGTCCGGGGTTTGAAACCGGGACCTTCCGCTTGCCGGGTGACTGCTCTTAACACTGAGCTAACGAGACATCGTGGTAAGAGCAGTCGCCCGGCAAGCGGAAGGTCCCGGTTTCAAACCGCGGACGAGGCGGTTGTTTTTCTTCTTGTATTTATGAATTTGATTTAGAATCATCAAAAATAAAAGTTCTTAAAATTCTTCTTTATCCATCACAGTCAAATTGTGCGGTATTCACCGAAAACCAATCTTTTTGACAGTCAAATGTACATACATGCAGGATGTTTTTGGTTGGGTCATAGGGATTACTCAAGCTCCTCAAGCTCCATGTTCCATATAGTTTTGATGGTTTCTGGCCGACGATAGTAGAAGGATGCCCTTCTCGTTGCTTGTTTTCAAGAGAATTATTGCTGTGTTCTTTTGAGCACGCTATCCAGTGAATTGCACTGGTGCTACAAAAGAACGTCTCACACAACCAATGAACCTTATTTTTAAAACTTAGTAGCTTCCATTCAACATATATCAAAAATTTTATTTGGAATCTATGAAAGGTGGAAGATAAACAATGGTAATGATATATAAAACGTTAATTAAAAAGAAAATATATTAATATGAGTAAGTTTCACAAAAGGAAAAAGGAAAACGAGGTCATACACCAAAGTATTTCTTAGTAATTTTAGCGACACCTTTTGAGGAATAGAACTATATTTTAGCCGGTGCAGTGCAACATTGCACTACATATTCTACAGTGTAGCTTGCACTCTCAAATGTATGATTGCATCAGTGCACGAGACACAAAAGAACACCACAGCTATACACACACACGGCTGTGAGTAACTGACGCACCGTTCTACAAAGATGATGCTTCATCGTCAAATGACCGTTTCAGATTTTGTGAACACAATCCTTACAATCCTAAAAAACCATGGCTCATAAATATTTTTCTCTATTGAGAAAAAGTTCCGTTTTCTAATAGATGGCGTAACTCTTATTGTATGTATTACGTCTGAACCGGTTTGACATGTATTTTACAGGTCTAGCATCAGTGTAAGAATCCATTGCATCTCGATCAATTAAAGTGTGTTTTTTTTGCGATTGAACATGGAGAGTTTTGTATTAAATAATCGATATTTGCGGGAAGTATTGTTAACTTCTATAATTTAAAGAAATCTGCTGCTGAAAGTCATCGTTTGCTAGTAGAAGCAGACTATGAACATGCTTTTTCGGATAGTATGTGTAGAAGATGGTTTAGACAATTTAAAGATGACATTTTCGATGTTGACGACGCTAAACATGAAGGAAGACCGAAAAAGTTTAATGATGAACAACTGGAAGAGTTACTCGACGAAGATCCATTCCAAGGTCAGGAAAAATTGGCAGCAGCATTAAATGTTGACCGACCAACTGTAGAAAAGCGTTTGCAAGTAATGGAGCTCATCCAGAAACAAGGGAATTGGGTACCTCATAAGTTAACCGAAAGGCAAGAAGAAAACCGAAAAACCATTTATGAAATGCTGCTGTAAAGGCAATGAAGAATAGGTTTTTTTATACAGGATTGTTATTGGGGATGACTATAACAATCTTAAGCGTTAAAAATCTTGGGTTAAGACTGGTGAGCCTGCTTTATCGCAGCCAAAGTGGGGATGACTATCAGAACCAGCTTAACACAAGCTCGCTACATGGACACGTTTAATGAAGAAACGGTCAAAAATACATGCGTTTAATCACTTAGTCGGTGTTAGTATTAGTATGTTACACTAAACATTGACCAAACTAAATTAAATCTAACTAAAAAGATTAAATATTATATAGACGGTTTTTTTTTTCAAACATGCTTAGAAACATCAACAACAAAATTCTCAGCCATATTATTAACAGTAATACACATGCGATTAATAGGTTCATACATGCTAAAGTTAGACCTTGAGGAGTTAACATGCAACTGAGGTAGCCTTCTCAAATGGTGGCTACTATCACGGAAAGTGATTTTGTTAAGTAACGACGGAGAATCAATATTCGCGTTTGGAGTTGTTGCACAAAAGTTACATCGGCAACCATGCGACGTTTTTCAAGCGAGTGCATATTTAAAAGCTTCAAGCAATCCTCGTAGGGTGAACGAATTAAAGAATTATTCCAGGGTAGATGCTTGAGAGCAAATCGTAGGAAGTTCAGGTGAACAGACTCAATACGGTCAATGTGTGTACCGTAAAATGAAGACCAGACCTGACTAGCATACTCAAGAAGTGGTCTCATAAAGCAAATGTACAAACGCAATGTTATGGTAGGATTCGAAAACTCTCGGGACCAACATTTTATAAAGCCCAGCATAGAACTACTCTTTGATACTATATAGTTTATATGGGAGATAAAATTCAATCTGTGTTCACATTTGACGCCCAAGTCACAGACGGAGCCCACACGGCGAATCGTGGAATCCGAGAACTCATAATCATAACTGATTGATTTCTAATTCCTATGGAAAATCATAACCTCACATTTGTCGATATTGAGTACCAAATTATTGCTCTTGCATCAATTGTAAAATGTTTGAAGGTCATCCTGAACCTGTTCACAATCGTTAACAGATTTAATATGAGTGAAAAGCTTAACATCGTCAGCATAAATCAAGACCTTACAGTACCTCACAATGTCGTCAATAGACAGAATAAAGAACAACGGGCCCAAGTGACTCCCTTGCGGTACGCCAGACGAAGACTTCAATACTCTAGAGATGGAATGACAGAATAAGATTTGGTATGTTCTGTTATCTAAATAAGACTCAGTTCATTTTAGAAGTATTGAGGAAAACCCAAACTTTTCCATTTTAAACAGTATCACGGAGTAAGCTACCTTGTCGAACGCTTTACTAAAGTCTGTATAACTACAATCCGTCTGATAGCCTTTTGCAAACTCGCAAATGTTATCCGAAACAAATTCCAACAAGTTAGTGGTTGTAGACCTGCTCGAAATAAACCCATGTTGGTTTGAAGAGAGTAAATTCTTACAGGAGCTTGATAGTTGAGAATAAATGATAGATTCGAATAATTTGGGTATAATTTTGCAATAGAGGTATAGTTAAAAATTTCACTTTTACTACCTTTTTTGTGAATAGGTATGATAAAGAAATTTTTCCATAGCTGCGGGAAACAATCACTATCGAGCGATTTTTGGAAGATAATTCTCAGCGGAGCTACCAGGGCGAACTAGTATGACTTAAAAAGGCTGGAGGGATCCCATCAGGATAGCGGGATATAGCGACAAGATGATGTTCTCTATATAAAGGATTTTCCAATAAGAGGTGTTATTTTGATATTCAAAGAAAAATGCCATTTTTTGAGATAAATGATCGGATCTTTATTTCATTATAAAGAGGAAGGTATGCCGTTAATAATGGAAAATAACATCAGCCAAATGACCACGACGACCACGCCTACAGGACCATATCCTTTTCATGAAATTTTCCAAAACCAAATCGGAAAGTGGCTGTCCTATGTCCTCCATAGCCTCACGAATTCCATCTTTGAGGTCTTGAATCGACGCTGGGCTGTTGGCGTAGACCTTCTCTTTCACGTGGCCCCAAAAGGAAGAAGTCACAAGGTGTTAAGTCACAAGATCTCGGTGGCCAATTGTGATCACCCCTTCGAGAGATAACACGGTCCGGAAACTTTTCCCGTAAAAGATCAATGGTTTCGTTGCTTGTATGGCACGTAGCGCCGTCTTGTTGAAAGTAAACGTTGTCCAGATAGATAGCGCAATCTATTCACCGTAATTGTTGCTCCAGCCTCATTTTCGAAAAAGTAAGGTCCAATGACCCCGCGGGACCATAAACCGCACCAAGCAGTCACACGTTGAGGATAGAGAGGCTTTTCAACAATAACTCTTGGGTTTTCCGAGCCCCAAGTGCGACAATTTTGCTTGTTGACGAAGCCATCGAGGTGGAAATGGGCCTCATCACTCAAGATGAGTTTTCGATGGAATTCCGGATCATTTTCATGCATTTCAAGGACCCAATCAGCAAAGACTCGACGTTGTTGATGATCGGCCGGCTTGAGTTCTTGTGTTAACTGAACTTTATAAGCTTTAAGACCCAAACCTTTATGCAAAATACGGTGTAATAACGTTTGTGGAATGCCTAATTCCAAAGAACGACAAGGAATGGACAAACCTGGGTTTTCTTCAACACTTTCGGCTACAGCAGCAATATTCTCGGCTGTTCTTGAGCGACGTGAACGGGTTTTATTCTTCACATCACTAAGTTGTCCCGACAGCTCAAATTTTTCTACCAAATTCTGTATTGCGGTCCGACAAGGTGCTTCACGACGACCCAAAATTGTTCGAGTTTTACGAACCGTCTCTTCCACATTTTCACCATTTTTATAGTGAATTTTAATAATTTCAATGCGTTGTTGAATCGTGTATCGTTCCATTTTTATTAATGGCGTGCTTCTACTTGTCAAATTTCAAAAAATGACAGCTCCAAAAGTGACATCTACCGAAATAGCGGGCTAATTAAAATAACACCTCTTATTGGTGAGATATATGAAAGGTGTTATTTATAATGAGTTACTGAAACCGTTTTAAATCGTTACTGGAGCTGTCTACAGGCGGCAACTAATGCGTTTAAAGCGAGCTATTGAAAAAAATTACCAAAATGGGACAATCGACACGATAAGATAATACTTTTATACATGACAATGCAAGACCTCATATAGCTCAACTAGTGAAAAACTACTTAGAAGGAATGAACTGGGAAGTGTTACAGCATCCGCCATATTCACCGGACGTTGCACCTTCCAATTACTATTTGTTCCCGTCGATGCAGTCGATGCAAAAAAAACGGAACTTACTTTTTCTCATACCAATAAAATAGTAGTTAAAACATAAAAAAAGCGTAGAGAATAACATTACCAAAAGCGACACCTTTCAGGAAAGAGCTTAACAAATGTATCCAACCCAACCTAACCCTTTTAGTAGGAGTCTTTCAACGAATCTTTTTTTTTTAGAGTAGGTATACAAATTGAAACACAATTTCTTTTTTTTTTTTAGAAAAATTTTGTTACTAATAGAATTGCAAAAACCGAAAAATAAAAATCAAGTACCCTTTTCCATCACTAAAAGGAGCTGTAACATCACCAAAAACCAAAAACAAATAGAATTCTCGTAAAAACCTGTTTTACCATTAAACCAAATATCATCAAAGTCGAGTAACGGTGCAATCCGGAAACTCTAGAAGAAAACACTATAACTGTCGAAAACTAAACAATTAATTCAACGAAATCACAACAATGTAAAACAAACAAACAGCAACAACAACAAAATTTCTATTTTACTATTCGTTAATCCGCATTTATTGCAACTTACAGAAATGTAAATCAGAATTCTAATAAGGTTCAGGTAAAGGTCGAACTTATCGACAAAATACTCGTAAATCTCAATTGAATCTGTCTGCTCGGGTGCAATTTGTATATAAGCCCATCAAAAAAGAAAATAGCAAAGGTCCAATACCAAGCAATCCAATGTAGTAGACGTACTCTGCCATGTTCGATTGACAAAGATGCCTGGTGGCATGTACAAATATCTTCACCGGACGTAGAAAGATATTCATCGACGTCTTGTATACAGTATAGTATAGAGTCAAATGGCAAGATCTAGCCTAACCTAGCCCAGCTTAGCCTAGCCTATAGTCTAACCTAACCTATAGCAACCAACTATTATCGTATCGTACCTTAGACATCTTCGATAAACATTAAAAAGTTAGAAAAATACTTGGCAACTATGGAGACACAATGACGGCCTCTGTCGTTGTCCGTCGTAAGTAGCATCATATTTTGTTCTTGATTTTTTTCTTCATTTCATTTATCTTTAAGAGGTTTGTTGGATTGGAAATAAGTAAGTAAGTAAGTAAGTAAGTGAGTAAGTAACTACATATATATGCAAACGAAACAAGTAGGAGCCGTATACATATTTACATATAGTAGATATGCCATCATACAACATGTAATCCTCTTAGGAAGACAGGCAAGAATTCCTTATCGATTATTGGATTCAAACTTGGAATGCATTTTGCGAAGGAGACTCTTTCTCTAGGTAAGATGAGAGGGGGGTAATTTTATTGCATCGGGGTTATAATGTCAGCATAAATTACTGCGTATATTCATCGATAAATCAATTTGTATTAAATGAGGCATAAAATGGACCCCAAAGGGTGCTTTAAATTTCCTTTTAGTGCACAGTGGAAATTGCAGTTGGTTCATTAGTCCGAACAAACTATAAGCTTCCCACTGGGAGGATTAAATATGTTTATAAATAAAAGGAAAAACAAAAAAATAAAAACCCCTAGAAATACACTTGTTGGATTAATTTGTTAGTTTGCGAAATAAGTCACTTTTCCACATACTTATATCCTAAACGTTGATTTACTGCTCGGTCTATAATGTTGTTAGTTATAGAGTGAATTCTTGATCTGATTTATGTCCCAAAGTCTCATAACATAAATAATAAGTCATATAGGCTAACAAGACGAAGTATACCTACTTTGAAGGAGCATATTTTCACTATTAGTAAATATCTTTTTGTTATTATTACATCAATGCGAGGTCTTATAGGTGCCGACCGGGTCAACTATGTTATGAGTTTGTGATTAGGTGCAACTTGGAAAAATAATAAATCTACCCGACCAGGAAGTCAGAACTAGTGATTACCTGGTGTTTTGGATGATTAATGGCTGCGAGTATATTAATAGAAGTGAATTTGCATTAATTATGAATATCTAAAGATATTATAATGGAGAGAAAACACTTCTTAGGTCAATCAACTATATAAAAATTTAGATCTTCTCCGGATGTTTTTTGTGTGCATATTACAATAATGATGGCTTCATTAAGATCATATAGTCGAAGGTAAAATAAAGTAATTTGAATGAGCGCCCCTTTATTAACTACCTAATGATGAAATTTTGGAAAAAAAAAATATAAAAGCAAAGGAAAAACATTTTTAAATTAGCTGTTATGTTTTTTTTTTTTTGTTTCTTATTCTATACATTTTGTTTACTGTAGATGAAATCATAGGGTGACCGTTTAAAACATATGGAAATAATAGTTTAGATATAGCCGGTAGGAATGTGTAAAATCAAGAAGAAAAAAAAAACTATTTCACATTTTTAGTCCCTCAAAAAACATAAGCCAGAAATGGCAGCTCTTAAATCAACCCAGTTTATATATTTCGTCTGAATAATCTTTCAATATTGTGACATCGTTTACTTTGTTGAACAGACAATCGCGGATGATTGAACACTTCACAAAGTTCAGCAGAGTTCAATTTATCATAAAATTGGACAGTAATATCGATAGACCTATACCCATTCATGAGGATCTAGATCCGAAAAATACATATGTAAGTCAGGATGCTAATGAAATCTTCAAGCTAGCCGAAAACTATTATAATGCGTAATTCGATACAGAGTTGAACAATCTTCCACATGATAGAAAACACTAAGAACTCGAAAAAGGTTAGTTGAGTCCAGAATGGAATCTACAATGGTTAAAATAACTTTCAAACAGATTAAAGCATTAAAACTATTACCGATTTCCTTGCTGTATTACTCTATAATACCCACCCCCCTCTACCTTTCCAGTAAGGTCTAAGAAAAACGGTGATGTTCTTAAAAACTAATCGGATTGGGATCTTAGGGCGGATCCGAATCCAAGTCTTCGTCTTCGTCTTCATCTTGTTAGTATAGCTAGTGACGTAACATCGAGTCAAGCTCTATCCGAATCCATGTCTATGCCACCGAGCTTTGCTACTTTGTATAACAGTTTAGACATTTGGTTAGCTTGATCATCGAGTTAAGATTCGAGTTGACTATTTTAAATAGGCAACATATTTTGAGGTTTTATTTATTCACTGGCTATCGAGATCAAGCAAGCTAAGCAAACGAATTCGGACAGGTTAGCTTCGTCTTGAGCTTGATTGCATTTATTTTGACATTATGGCGGACGCGGAAAAATTGAAGTGTGTTTTCCTTCAATTCTTCTGTGCAAAATAAGAAGATATATATGTACCAATTAGAGATAATTGTAACACATTTTTATTTCAAATTTAATTTAATTTTAAATCATTAATAATAATATTATAATTAATTACATTTATTAATTATGACGAACAGTAGGAACTAGCTCTAAACGTCAAATATCAAGCTAAGCACACGAATTCGAAGAGGTTAGCTTCGTCTTCGTCTAACTATTATAATAGCTGAGCTTGTTGTAAGACGAAGACGAAGACTTGGATTCGGATCTGCCCTTAGTTTTATCATGGGATATATGTTTGACCTATACCGTTCTTAATTGTTTGGATTAGGTTCAAACTTTACAGACACATTATGCACTTCTGCTTTTTTTATCACAGCCCAAATGTGTCTGATGAAGACACAATATTCGAATTTGATAATATTTCCAGTTGCTATGACATTTGTTTTCTGTCTCCCATATTCTTTCAATATCTATAATATCCGTGGCTCAGACAGGTCGATTCGTTGAACTAATCAGTGAAACTTTTAATTTGCAATAGCTGGTGGATGCTGCATCAATGTGAATTCCTTATGCAGCTGCAGATAGAGCTGATTTACTAGATTTGTTTCTATCATCTCAAACCGATAAATATTTTACACTTCACATATGCTGTATCTATTTACCTCCCCAAACCTCATACGATGTATACAATTCTTTATTATCGAGTATTAGTGATAAAATCTTGCAGCTACCCATAAATTCGAAAATCCTTTTCTTAGGAGATTTTAATTTCCCATACCTACGTTGGACTCTTAGTGCATCGGAAAATTGTATGCGTGTGTCTGAGGCTTATAGTCTTGCCTCTCAATCTCTTCTTAATAATATGGAGCTTTGTTGCCTGAAACAATACAATAATCAAGCCAACTTTAATAACAGACTCTTGGACCTTGTATGGACTAATATTCCCTCATATAATATTGATATATCTACATCTGTGTGTCCGCTCTCTAATATTGACCCCCACCATCCTCCGCTCGACATACAATTGATATTGACACATCCGAAGACTGCCCGAGATTTATTTACCAAGGTTAGAAACTACCAAAGAGGTGATTATGATAGTCTCAATAATTTCTTATGCAATCGTGATTTGTCATCTATTCTCTCCCCTGATCTTGAGCTATCTTTTGAATGATTCTACGAGATCATATATCAAGGAATTAATCTATATGTACCTGCAGTTTGTAAACATAACCGCTTTCCGAAATGGTATTCCCGTCGGCTTATAAAACTACTCCAAGAAAAGGATAGATATAGACGTCTCTATAAAACCAATTCACACCCTGAAACTTATAATACCTTTTCTTACCTTAGGAAAATGTCAAAATTACTCTTAAAGCAATGTTACCGGAAATATGTTGAAAGCACAGAAAATTACCTTCAAGGTAATCTTAGATCCTTCTGGGCATTTAGTAAAAATTTAAAACGATCTAATATCAATCCAAAAGAATTAACATATAATGACACCACCTCTTCTTCCCCCAAATCTGTAAGCGAAATGTTCTCAAATTACTTCAAATCAGTTTATGACGATAGGGATCCTATAGCCCCGTCTACCTTTCAACAGAACCAATCGATCACTATTAAACTAGGTACCATCTCGCCTGAAGATGTCCTTACAGTTTTGAAAGATCTAGATTGTAATAAAAACGCGGGCCCTGACGGCATCCCTAACATCGTCTTCATTACTAATTACCGTCCCATCTCGATTTCCAATGCACTTGCACTCGTATGCGAAAAAGTTATATACAACCAACTGCTACCACTAATAAAACCATTCATCTCGGAACAGCAGCACGGATTTCTACCCGGTCGATCCACAGTCTCGAACTTAGCTCTATTTACGGACTCGATCGCCTGTGCCCTTGACGAAACTAAGCAGCTGGACTCTGTACATACGGACTTTAGTAAGGCTTTTGATAAAATAAACCATAAGCTATGCCTTTCCAAAATGGTTAGAGAAAATGTCGTAGTCTTTAATGGTCAGGAATCTCCATTATTCCAACAAGTCTCCGGTGTACCCCAAGGCACAATACTTGGACCATTGATATTTCTTATCTATATTAATGACTTGCCTTCTCTCCTTTCATCTAACTGCTTATTATATGCAGACGATGCGAAACTATATAGAGTTATTAACAATGTTACCGACTGAGTCCTCCTTCAAAAGGATATTAAGTGGAGTTTAGAGAACTGCATTGAAATTAATGTCAGCAAGTGCAAATTTATATCTTTTTACCGCAAAAGGGACTCTATCTCCTTCGATTATAGAATCCATAATATATCTTTGACTCGTGTTGATGAATTAAATGACTTGGGAGTTATATTTGATCGTAAGCTTCTCTTTGCATCACACATAAATTTCATTACATCTAAAGCTTTCCGTCTAATGGGCTTCATTTTTCGTACCTGTCAGTCATTTAAGTGTGCGGCTTCATATACTACTCTTTTTAACTCCCTAGTAAGAAGCATTCTCGAGTATGCGAGCCAAGTATGGAATCCATTTTACTCCTCATATATATCACAGATCGAGGTCGTCCAGCGTAGATTTACCAGAATCACACTATTCAAGCTTGAAAACATGTCCATGGAATACCACGAGAGACTAACCAAATTCAACTTGTCTACACTTGAGAACCGAAGAGCCTTCCTGGATTCAATGTTCTTATATAAAATCCTTAATGATCAGATATCATGCCCATCTTTGCTTTCCCGTATAGACTTCCATATTCCGCCTCGGAACTCTAGACATAACACCCTTTTTAGATTGGCAACTAGTAGAACCAACATAAAAGATAAATCGCCCATCGTCAGAATGCAAAAGTCATACAACTCCAGATTTAATAATATAGACATTTTCAACACTGGTCCTCTGTTATTCAAAAGGTTGATTCTGCTTGAGATCGGACTATAAATATTGGCTTATTCCTTTTTCAAATATTGCTTTGCCCTTTCAGTTTATATTTATGCTTAATCCAGTTCTTAGTATGATATTGATGAATATTCTATTTTTATCGTTCTATAGTTCTCCCCATCTTTGATGCCTCTGTAGTCCAACTACAACTGTATTTTTCCTGCTCATTCTTAATTAACTATCTCATTTAGGTACACCTTTAAATGCGCACGCATCGTTCTGTTTTGCTGCTATCCTACTGAATTTCAGCCCTTTAGTGTGGTATTTTGAATTTATTTTGAACTTATTTTGTATGTATGCTTCTAATTTTGTAGTGAATATCCTATTGAATTATGTAACTAGCTGTAACATTGTAGCTTTGAATCTGCTGATTGTTTATATCTGTAATTATTTTATTGAAATTTAGTTCTGCAGTTGATGCAGTGGTTTTTGTCTCGTAAGTACCATATTTGAATTCTGGTTTGTAGTTCTATATTTCTAATCTGTAAATACTAGTTTTATTTTAACTAATTGATATTGAATAGCTCTGAATTTTTCCCTCAAATGTACTTATATTGATCAATTTTGTAACTAGTCTATTGAATTGTACTTTTGTAGTATTTGGTTGTAAGTTTAGTTATGCACTATTAGCTCTTAAGTTATTGTATCACTTGTATTATTTTCTTCTTCTTGATTTAGCTTGTAAAACCATCCACTTGTTTGTATAGCTATAATGGTAGTATCGTAATAGGAGTGTAAAAAGCTCTGTAATGTACCATTTTTAATTGACCGAATAAATAAATAAATAAATCGGTTCTCCTTTTGGTAATTCAGTCCACTGTTTAATCACAGCTCAATTTATGACCTCAAACCTGTACCGTCCAACTTCTTCATCTTTTAGTAGGCTTCTCTGGTACTAGAAGAATACAGATTTGGAAACTCTCAATCAGTATACTTCAGGGAAATTGATTGGTCGGCCTGTTTTGCTCCAAGGTATATCGGTGAATGCGCAATTACAGCTTAGTAACATACTAAGTCTTGGCAGGCGTGAATACATTTCCAATTCCTCTACAAGAGATCTGAACAAAGAAAAAATGCTATTGTTTTAGTTATTAGTATGCAATCAAGCTAGAAAAGCTAAAGAGTCTGCTTTTTGCGCTTAACACTTGCAAAACTGAAATAATTCTACAATACAGGTGCTCCGTCCATTATGCAAAAAGAAAAATGTCTGTTTGACCAGATTATTAGACAAATAATCTTGGCCAGCAGCACAAAGGCCGGCCTCTCGTCAAAACCATCAGAAACAACTTCACCAGTTCCTATATACCTTCACTTCATAACAATGGTGAAGTGGTTGTTGACTCCTTGGATAAAGCTAATATATATGGCTGCTAGAATCGCTACAAATTCTCATCTGCCATCCACTGTACAGACACATGTTTCGCATATCCCATGTGGATGTGTACAAGATCTAATACACATCCGTACGAGAGACATGTTCAAGATCTTTAAGGGGTTCCACTTCCCCAAAGCTTCAGGTCCTAATAGTTTCTCGCCCCCAGTTAATTAAAAACTGTACCTCATCCTTGGTTAAGCCTCTGCGCAAACTATTCTACTTGGCTTATTCGACAGGAAATTTTTAAACTGCTTAGAAACTAGCCCACGTTAAGTCTATTCCCAAGAACAGAGAGGGTTACGATCCCTCAAATTATCAACGAATTGTAATCACTTCGATTCTTTCAAACATTTTTGAATCTATTATTAAATCCAAATTAATGAAGTATCTAGAAACTAATCAACTCAGCAACGATCGCCAATATGACTTCCGCTCTGAACGCTCATCTAGGGACTTTATGACTTTTCGTGTGAAAAGTTGGATATGTGCATATTAAAAGTATCGCCACTGTTGAGAAAGTATAGTGGAAATCCTGCAGTTTGCGGTGGCAGGTGTTTCAAGAATATTGAAATATGGTGGAATACGACATCTCATCGGGTTTCTAAAGGAATATTCAATAATGTCAGAGCTACTTGCTTTGAAAGGAGGACTAACAAAAATATGCAATTAAACGCAGACTAACTATAATATAAGAAATTTGTGGCAAGAATGTAGTACACAGCCTTGCAATGAAATTTCTAGATATCATAAACCAATACTACTCAGTTCAGACGATTCAAGATGAATCCAACGATTAAGCTGACGTCGATAAGTATACAAAGAATCCTACATGGAAGTTAATAAATGAGAAAACTCTAGGTAATCAATTTCGTAGCATGTATTGTAAAATCTTCCACAAAAAAATTAATAATCCCAGCAAATTAAATCTTCAATTCTTGAATCAAAATTGTTTATTTCTTTCAAAAATATTACCACTAGCTAAAAGAGGAAGAAGACTCTTCAATTGTCAGTAACTATCAAACGTTCACTCTACTTTCATCAATGAGAAAAATCTTTCACAGGCTTATACAGAGTAACCAGGAGTATTCAATTCAGTACACTTATTACATGGGAGTTAACTCAATTTTTGATGACCACAACTCAGGTCGTTGAACAACGTTTAAAATGTAAAACTCAAATTAATTCATCAAAGATCGCAATATATAATACTTACTTCATCAAAAATCAACCTACCCCTAGAATGAAGACAAAGTGTTATGCTGCCCTTGTCGAGGTATTACATGTGCTCTTCGAACAACACCAACGGCAGTAATGGAGATTATACTACGGCTTTTTCCCCTTGACATCCTTTGGAAATGTATCTAACATTTCCAGATTTAATTAATCCTCTTCCAAAAGAATTAATCCTTTTCCACAAAGAATTAAACTTTCCCTATAAAGGATTAAGGAAAATCCACAAACATTAAAATTAAATTGATCAATGATTAAACCTATGATTTTTTTATTTATTTTATTCATTCCTTAAAGAACTAACAGGTAAAATTTTGCATATAGAAGATGACTGGTTAATTTTGGATAATACCGCGATACACAAGACACCATATTCACCAATCAATCACCTATGCTCAATTCTATAATTCAAGCATTTTCAAAGATTAAAGGAGCTGCGAGGAGAATTCTCAAAGATACAACTGAGTTATAGAAAGTAGCGTTAAGGAACTAAATGCTGTAAATTTCATAATGAATATAATAATAAAAATTACTCCTGCGTCGCGTGGCGAGCCACTTTACCAACCAAAAATTATTAACAAATGTAAAAAATAAATAAAAAAATCATTGGTTTAATTATTTATCAATTTAGTTTTATTGTTTGTGGATTTTGTTTAGTTTTATATCGAGAACGTTTAATTCTTTATGGAAAAGGTTTAATTCTTCTGGAAAAGCTGTAATTCTTTCTGTAAAAGGTTTAATTAAGTCTGAAAATGCTAAAGCTGCAAAACATGTACTAAGGCTTAGAAAGTCAGGCAGTTGGATAACAGCAGACCTTGGCCACACATTCAGCATTCCCTCAAATACAGGAATCGTACCGCCTTCCTCCAAGCGGAGATTCTGGCTATTAGCAAAGCAGCCTAGCGATCGAGTTATCTGGATTTGTATTGACAGCCAAGCTTCAATCAAAGCTCTGGACTGGAGCACCATTAGATCGCGCCAATTGTAATGGTGTCGCTCGGTTACAGAGTACTAACCACATAATTACATATTTTCTGCTGGATGCCTATTCACAGTGACATACCTGAAAACGAAACAACTGATGCTCTGGCCAGATAGGGTTCCGCTATGCATATATGTCTAGCGGAGGAATCCATTTGTCGTCCTCTAGAATGAGTGAAGTGGTTTCTAGATGTACAGGGCTGTAAGCTGAGAAAATCTCAGATGGGGAGAACTGACGAAATGCACGATTTCAATACAGCTGTGGCCCGAAATATTTCCTGGGAAAACTGAATCCCTGCTTGTGCGTAGTTTTATTGCAGTTATCACGGGACACTGCCTCTTTGGCAAATATTCAGAGCGCATGCAAGCTCCATACAATGACTTCTGCAGAAGCTGTATGGACGAGAAAGAGGTTGAGAGCATTCAGCACTTGCTGGTGCCCTGATATTGCTAAGCATAGGATGAATACGCTTGGGGGACCTGGTAAGGCTCATTAACTCTTATAGGCTGATTTAAGCGCACCACCTAAATCTGAGGAATCTTTTTTAGGTAGGGTCCCAATAAGGTGGCATTAGAATGGGCCATAGATGGTGTAACCTCACCTAAGCTGAACTAACCTACACTACCCTTGATGCATAGAGTGGCTAGAATCGTGCAGATGGGGACTGGGCTAGTATGAATTCCGAGTTATACTCATGAATTATTGCATATACTACAAAAAAAACAGGTCTTTCGAAAACACTTTACTTTACACTTTATTTATAATTAACATTTGCTTCACTTTAAAACTTTAAGATTGTGATCACAAAGAAAAAAATTTATTCATAAGATTAACGAACTAATCCCAAAATAAAGGTAATTGAAATTAATTTAAAAAAAAACTAAAGAAATCTTATTTTTTCGATGCAGACTCTCACAATTGAACTCTTTGGACTCGATCTAAAATTCCGCCCAGCTCCAAAAAAAAGCTAGCTAATTATTGTGCAGTCGTGGGTTTTCAAGTACATTTTTGTTTAAGTCTTCATATCACCGTGGTGAATACAGGCTTTTCCTCATTTTTTTCTAACTGTAAGTTTTGTCCACTTAACTTTTAATTTTGTTTAATTCTTTTTTTCTTCTTGCGAATATTTCTTCATGCTTTTCCTTTCATAGAACAACGTTAACGCGAGTTTAAAGTATTATTTGGATCTATGAAAATTAAAATGTAAAAATAACCAGCCGAGTAATTGAAGAGTTTCCACACTGACAGATAGTAATTACAATGTATAACTTTTCATAATATCATAGAATCTAAAAAAAAATTAATCTTGCTACTTCCTATGAAATTTTATCATTCTTATTTCTAGCTCTAATCGAGCATACCGTCGACGCCTACAGTTGAGAATGACCACCACTTCTCTAGTTTCCTGACAATTAGAAATTGCTACAGTATCAACAACTACTTAATGCCTCTCCATGATCACAACCATATAACTCATAACAAAATCAGTATCAAAAATTTTAAGATGAAGGAGTACTTCAAAGACTATTAACTATTAATGTACAAACAATGCTTTTATACAGAGCGTCTCTCCAGAGCGGAACTATAATTCACAAACCATAAAACTTATGCATGCTGTGCAATTACATTAAATGGCGAGCAGAAAATATACTCTGTTCACAAAGTATCAAGAGAACTAAAATTCCGCTTTCCAGCTTTAAATGAAAATGGGAAAAATCAAACCAAATAAATAAGTAAATATTTAGATGAAAAGTATAGGGTCAAAAATTGATCTCTGCGGTACCCCACAATTATTTGGTAGAAAAATATGAAATGAATGTATTATTGCTTAACATCTTCTGATTATATTCAAGTTCTTAGCTTTTGTTCCATTGCAGGTATGTTACGCTGAGCTTACTTACTACCTTCCAGAATATAGATTTTTAGAAGTAGACAAAATTTGATGTCTATTGCTTTGCTGCGATGGGATAGGTGCACATGACCTCTGTAGTCGCTAGTTACACAAAAATCATTCTTCCAACTGTTGCATTCAATTTTCTGCACTCTTCTTTTTCCACATATATCCACTACAAACACAAGTAAAATATACGTAATCATATAGACCTAAGCACTAGAAATCATATTATCTATTCAGAAGATAATTCTTAGCTTATTGAGTCCAACGTCCTTGGATAAATTCATCAAAAATTAGAAATTTGATTGAATCTCTATGTACATGCATACATACATATATGCGATTTTATAAAAGAACGATATGAATCCGTAGTTTTTGGAGCTTAATTAATTCGCCACACCTTCCTAGATTAAGTTTGTGAATTTTTTTCCATTCATACATTCTTCTTGGGCGGTAAAATGTAAATTAGAAATATTTTTAAAGAAGTGCATACATACGTGTGAGTGTGTATAATACAGACAAGAAAATCACAGCATCCCAAAACAAAAACAACAAAAACTCTAGAAAATTTCTTACCATTAAGATACTAACAAAAAACTGTAACTGTAAAAAATCATGTGTCGGACTATCATTAATGATTTAAAATTCACAACGAAAGCAAAATCCATAAACTAAAGCGAGCAAAAAAATTGATCCCCAAAAAATTAATCCACTGTCACACACCGAAGGTTCATTAACATTTTATTCGCACTGTTTTTATCACGATAAATGGACCACCGGTAGACTTGTAATAATTGATGGTCAAGATCAGAGGATCAACTAACTAACCAACCACTCCCTGTCGTCCGATATAAGACTTGAAAAGTACGATCATTGGAGAGTTGTGACAATAAAAAGTTGACAGGCGAAACTAATGGACTAAAAAGTCATATCTACAGAATATATAGGAACCGTTATAAGCCCATGGGGAGATATCTGTCTAACCATCATCGTTATCTAAACTAAAAGCATCCATCATCCTAGAACATAGCAGTAACACAACAACAACAAGAGTAATAACAGAATAAGTTAGTTGGCTTTCCTGACTTATACCCTTCGAGAACGACCAACGCGACAAGCCCGCGCAAAATATAAATAAAATTTCGTCATCATGTCAACTACTACTATACTATTACTACTACCACAATCACCATCTAGGAGAAAAAAGCAGAAATTCTTGGCTCACAATCCAATCCACACTCATTGTTTGAGTCTACATTTGACTTCATAGCTTGGACGAACTCTGCTGGGGGTTGGTGTGGGAAACGAGTTAAAAAAAAATTATATAATCACAGTGATCCTCGTGATCATCACCTGTGCACCACCTGGCGGCATTCTATAGAAATGCACCATTAAGCCGCAAGGAAATCCACTTGGCCGTGGGCCTAGCCTAGTTCATTTGTCTTTCGTAAAATAACTGTCAGGAGCTTGTCCAGCGCACTTCACATTGCTTTTCTTCGTTTTATCTTGTTCCTCGGTTGTAATTTTGCACGCGATAAATCTGTTTTGCATGCAATTAGATAATCTCCCTCAGATGTCGTGTCAAGTTATGTCATCTTGGAATGGCGGTTCGTCCGGCCGGACACATAGGCAGGCATACTGCCAACGTTGGAACCAGATTTCTGGAGTTTGCTTTTTGTTCGTTATTTTTTTCCATGTCGGTTGATTGGATAAAGTGGATTAAGAGCATTGTTGAGGTAAGGAATTCCAATGACTGGGCTGGGTTGAGCTGAGTGACTGTGACTGGACTGGTTGACTATACTATAGAGGAACGTTTATGCTCCTCTGACGGTAAAGTCAGGTGGGTTAATAAACTTTTAAGTTGTTAATTAAGTGCAGAAATTGCATACTAATTTAATTTAATAATACACAACGGAAAGGGAGGCGCGTATTTGTTGAAAGCGATGTCCAATTATGACTAATCTGCCCCGAAGGCAATTCATGACTTCAACTTTAAGTTCTTGACTCGTCCTAGCAATTGATAATTATTGCTATTGCATGATTTTAGAAGAAAAAAAATAAATAAAAAATGTAAAGGCAGCGTTTCCATGCAACCTACCACATTTTTCTATCGATCGTGCAATAAATTGACTGATCTGAACGAAGGTTTAATGTAGAATTGCACGCGACTTTATTGAATATTATAGTTATCGGCATGTTATTACAACTTAGTAACCTTTGATCGCTAAGTCTAAGATTAATTTATAAGATATTATCAGAAAGAAACTCTTAGCTGCAGGCAACTTTATCTAAAGGGGATGTAAATCTTGTGAGGGGTTTTTTTTTAAATAAAAATACTAGTTTCGGATGAGTTGTATTTTACTCTACTGAGGCCTCTTAACCAACTAACAAAAATCACAGCACTTGCCTGATTCTACTCATTGTCCTAACGGTAGCTTAAAACAATCGGTCATACAAATATCAAATATTACACTACAATAGATAATATGGAAACAGAGAACGATAGCAGCTAGCACAGATGTGCAGTACGGTAATCGTATATTGCTAGCCCTACGTACATACAGCACTACAATCTTAGAATAATTCTTGAGAAAATTTAAAATGCTTACCTCTTTTATAAATTTCTAATATCCGTCGAGACTAGACAGAGTAAATATTTTGGAGGAAACGTATTATGAGCTGGAATTGAGTAGTCATGGCTTTTGCCTGGTACAATGAGTAACATTAGTCAAACTAAATTAAATATCTAGAAAAAAAGCTAACATTATCGTTTCCAATTTGTTTACTTACATTGATTAACCTTTATTTACGAAATAGCCAACAGCCAACGCATTAGGGAATACAATTTGATGGACATGCATATGCCTTTGGCTTGGAATGGATAACGAAATGATGAAAAAAAACTATTCAGAGCCGACCAAGATAGGGTCGTTTCGTTCAGAACAGTGAAGTCGTCCTAAAATAATAGAGTTATTCCTACTTGCTACCAGTAGAGTTTCCTAAAAATTCTTATATCGTAACTGCGATTACTCAGGCTAGAGCCCAATTTCCACTGATGATAGAAATTTTTAACAGCTGTACTCTTCTAACTCAGCTATGATCAACCACAGACATAAGCTTTTCTGATCTGTTGATGAAATGCAATAAATACTGGTAAAAATGAATTTTAACAACAAAAGAGCAGATTCAAAAGTATCCATCTTAACGAAATCCGGTCAAACACACAAAACTATTCAATAGTTCAACGTTTCTTTCCAATCAACGATATCCATTTTTAAAAAGATCAGTTTGAAAGTCACTGAGCCTGTAAAGACGTCGATCACAGTTCTACATTATACCTTTCCCGCAAATCTCCAGAAATATGTCTTGAAATTTTTTTTTGATAAGTCGAGGAAAGATTTTGTAAATCGAAAAATTCTTAAGCCTTACCAACGCTTTGATAAAGGATCAACTGCTTGAGATAGCAAACACTGTGAGTTCTAGTATCGAAACTAACAAGCCGGTCATCTTACTCATTTCCAATAATTCCCTGGTGGTATCTATTGAGAGGTGCTATATTATTGCACTACTGAGCCCCTGTAGCTAAGAACTATAAGATATAACCCCAAAGTCAATTCGACCCATTGGAGCGGTCTAACTAGTTTGAAAGGGCAGTGATATATATGATTCTCCTTGATATTCATACTACCAAGTCTCCAACGAATAACCAATGCTGCTAGAAAAAAAAATGCTTTAAGGCAACCCCAATTTTGTGTTTATCCAAAAGCTTCTAAATATTTTCCGGTGAATGAATTATGATATCCGATTATCGGCACGAATTTGGAATTTAGTTCAATAGTAGTAGAACCTTCTAAATCTTTCCGCTTAGAATTCAATTATTCAGAGCTGTCAAGCTCAGAATATTTTTTTTTTAAAAGTGTATCGGAATAAGAGGTTGAATGGATGGATTGAAACAAAGTTGAGATCCGCACTGAGTCCCTAGAGCGTAGGCCACAACGAAGCCAATTGTTAAACCTCCAAACTTATGAGTAATTGCTCATAAGTCCCAACGTAGGAATAAGCGGTTCAAATTTTTATGTTTGGTAAATGATATAAAATCACAGATTGCATTAATTCTACGCAGGATTTACGGAAGACATTTTAAGTCTAAATGAGGATAGTAATAAAAACAAATTTTTAGCAATATACCTACTGCCGATATGTCTAAACAGAATTTAGATTATTTCATAGTTACTCATCGTTCACTTGCAACTTTTCAAAAATTATTTATTTATTTATTATTATGCTGAGGCCTGAATGGTTTACACTTTTATACACAAATCCTACCAAAAATTTCACTCCAAAAATTCTATAACATGACCAAAAATTTATTCAAAAACGGAAAGAAAAACAGCAAAAAATTGTAACAAAAATTGTACAAAAATGCACACTTAAATGAACGAATTCTACAGACCACGCAGCATCAATTCAAGTTTTTCCATACTTTGTCGAACATCTTTCATGGCTTCATTGGTACTTTGTCGAACATATTCCATACTTTGTCGAACATCTTTCATGACTTCATCGGTGATTTTCTTTGTTTCAGATGAATTCACGGTGTACACGGAATTCACGGTGTTCACGGTGTTCACGGAATTCACGGTGTTCACGGAATTCACGGTGTTCACGGAATTCACGGTGTTCACGGAATTCACGGTGTTCACGGAATTCACGGTTGTGATGCTTCCATGCCGACCAGATTCCATATAAAGATTAAAAAACCCATTCGGATTTTTACTAATCGAATATTGTTTATTCTCAGCAATAATGTTGTTGTCTTTATCGGTACATCTCTTCCAGTTCTCGATTTTTGTAGAATCCTTTTCATCCTTCTTCACAGTAATAATACATTTTTCAGCTGTGGCAGGACAAACTAACCTGTCGCAGTGTAACTCTTCTATAAAACGAAATTAGTAGAAAGAGTAGAACTTTTTTAATTACTTACTTCCATCAGTATATATACGCATTCCTCCCAAATTGATAGAACTGACTGCTCTTGACCTGGAGGGTGATTCTGATCTTTTGTCGATTTTGAATGTCAAAATAATCGACTAAATAAAATGAACTTTTCTACTGATTTTTTCGTGTTTTTATTCAGGTCAGCAACCCTTGCATGACTTAGAATGAACTGAAAATGTCACTTCACTTTACAAATTCAAAATAATATGTCGAATTTAAGCACTTGTCATGCTCTAATTAGGCGTAGAATTTTTATTTACCAGTGTAAAATTTTTGTCACAACCTCTGGGAGCAGTTGACTAATTTGTCGATTATTTAGTCGTGTTTTTTGACGTTTGTTCATCGAAAATTCATTATAGTTCATTTCGTGGTAGATAATAGTGAAGACACAAAGTGAACTGTGTTGAAGAAAAAAATCGACAAAATATGTCAAAATTCACGACTAAATAATCGACAAAACGCTCAGAATCACCCTCCTGCTTACGCCAATGCAAGCTGATAGAAATACTAGAGCTAATATTTGCGCCTTTGATACCATTTCGCTTTCTAACTTGAAGGAATAATTTCAAAACTAGATGTTATGAAGGCGGCGACAGTATTATCATTGAATCTAGAGAGTCTTAAAATTGCAAATTTATATTCTAATACAGCTTAGGTTTTATTAATTGCAATAAAAATGCTTTTCCTGCACACTAGTAAGATCTCGGGTCAATGCAGTTCAAGAAATGTTATTTTCTCATTTTGTTATCAATTTTAACCCACGATTTGTTTAAAAAGTGAAAAAAAAAACACTTTACAAACAATCTGTTGAATCAGATTAGAAAATTGTTATTGGATTCTGCAAGATGTAAATTGTAGAGATAATCTATCAAATACTAAGCAGATTTCATTGGGGTTTTTTTTTCTCAAAAGTATATGTAAATGCAACGATCGTATTCAAATCCCGGACAACAACCAAATCCCGAATCCTGGGAACAAAAATACGGAAAGCATAAAAACCTGACAAATAACGAAATTTCATAAATTTTTTTTTTTTATTTTTCCAAAAGTTTAAAAGAAATTAAATTGGATTGGGTAGAAATCTCGATTACAAAATCTTGGATCCTGAAATGCAAAAAATTCCGGATTTTAAATTGAAATTAAAAATCTCAGAACAATAAATCCCATAATGCAAGATACAAGAGAATTCTCGAACCGAGGAAAATGCCGCTTATCGCTAAAAAAACAACATCAGCTATTTGTCAGGATTTTCAAATCTGAGTTTTTGTATATACTATCTGAATCCCACCAATTTCAGTATTTTCCGGTATTTTGTTCTCACATTTTTATTTTCGGGCGCTTCAAGGATTTTATAAATTTTAGATAAGGCTTTCACGGCTCCTTTGGACATTTTTATACCCTAGATGAAATCTATAGGGTATACTAAGTTTGTCATTCCGTTTGTAACACCTCGAAATAATGATGGTAAAACAAAATGGATTGGACACCCACGCATAATATTAAAATGTTATTTCAATTTTTGCATGTCCGTCCGTCCGTCTGTCCGTCTATGCGCACGATACATGGACTTACTGTGAAAACAATCAGTTCTACACATTTTTATTATACTAAAAACTTGTTCAGAATACGAAATCCTATAAAATTGGTTATATAATCATTTTTTCTGTCCGACAAACCGTTCTAGAAATATGTATATGCGAAAAATCACTTCAAAAATGAAACCTGCACAGAAGGGTGACAATACGAAATTTCATAAGGGCATTCATCTCTAGGGTATCATAAGAATTGGTCTTAAACCAATTCTAGCTTTTTTACTTGTTAGTTTTTTATTTTAAATTTTACATTTTTTATTCAAGTAGTTACTCACTCCGTACGTTTCGCTTTAAGTTTCATTGAGCGTGGTCAACAGGTAACTACCTGGAGTTATTACTAACTAACTATTTAATCTACGCAGATTGTCCCAATGCGTCTGCTATTGTTGCGTTATAGCATTTGTGATTGTTGCTGTTGTGCAGAGTTTTGAGAACAAACAAAATTACAGGATTTGACAATATCCATTCTGCAAAAAAATCTAAGCCGGTTTAGGCACGAAATACTGAGTCCCTATTACAAGATCTTGGAACAATTGAATTTCCTTGATTTTCGTTTTTTTTTTTTTTTTAAAGAGCATTTTTACGTGATTCCAGTAGTTCCCAGGATATTATCTTAGAGTCAACTCACACGTAGTAAGCACGAAGCAAGAGCATTTTACTACACTTGGGCCCAGAAGTGTCAACACAATAATTTCGCTCCGCAGTAGTATTAATCCAGTCAATAGAGACTAAATAAAGCCTTTGCCATAAAAAAGGTGGGGTAGTTGTGATTTTTATATAACTTAGTTCCAGGCCCTGATGAAAAATTCAAGGTACAAAAAAGTGTTTTTTTTTTTTCAAAAGTAATTCCTCAACGGTTGATCCTACAACAAAAATGGCTGATACAAATATGAAGAAGACTAAATTGCCTACATTTTTTTAATAACCACCTTTTTGTTGTAAGTATGATGTGTAACGAGTTACAGTGGCGAAAACGTGAACGTTCTTCCAAAAAACTAATACGTAGTCCATAGGACAGGAGGTGATAGTAGTCACCTAGTCAAATAAAAATTGTTTGGCAGGGGAGGGAGGGGTGGGGGGGGGGGCACATCAAGCGTTTGGAAATACAGGGTGATTAAGAAAGTATGCTAGTTTTTCACAAAACACCCTGTATCTTAAAAAGTATGGTCGCTGCCAAGAACTCATTGTATGTAGAGCTCCATGATCTTTAGAACGACTGTTCAGTCAGCCCCGTACTCCTCTCTTCTTCAGAGTTCTGTTGGTCTAAATTAAAAATTTCTGATATTTTTACCATTTTGTTTTACTTTAATCTTCTTTTTTTTTTCAAAAAGGTGGTTAACCTAACTTTTTTATATAAAAACTGTAAATTGTTGACTCTCCTCTTAAATTTGCCCCATTACACCATATGTAGCCGTCATGGTCTAAGACCAATTCTTATGATACCCTAGATGAATGCCCGTACATAACTTCGTATGGTGACCTATCAAGCAAGTTTGAATATTGAAGTGGTTTTTCGCATATATTTCTAGAACGGTTCGTCGGACAGTAAATATGATTATGAGGAATTTCATAGAATTTAATATTCTGACGAACTTTTCAGTGAAATAAAAATGTCTAGGACTGATTATTTTTACAGTAGGTATACGTAAAAAACCAAATTTTTTATATGGCAACACCAAGAATGGATTGCCCGATTTAGTACATTTTCGAAATTTCATTTACTATTGATATGAAAATACCATGTACTAAATTTCAGCTCTTTATGTCGACGCGTTCTCAGGCTATTACTATTATTTTATTTTTACGAGTTTTTTTTACAAGTTCATGCGACCAGCTGACGCTTAATCTACCCTCGGCGATGCAGCTGACAATTGTTTTTCAATTCACTATGATATCCACTGCATATAAAAAAAAACAGTTTCAGACGGCATACTATTACTTAAAAAAAAATTGGTACCACTTTCGCAGCCTTCCACACCTACACCCACTGCTACTTGAGCAGCTGAAGGCCGGTTCATTGATTAGTTGTACGAGATCAATTATCGATATCAAAACCAACCGGTATACTATGACTTTTTCATTTGCAACGCTACCTCCCGGACTAATTGATTCAAGTTAATGAAATTTTCTTCAATTGAAACAAAAATAATTTAAGAAATAAATAGACGGAAAACAACTGAGTTTTTATGCAAATTTAAAAAAAAATGTATTGAACAGTTTTTTTTTTTTATAATAAAGGTCTCAACTTTAACTGTATATATCTCAAAACTAATTTTTTTGCATATGGGGCAAAACAGTATTCAGGCGACGAACTATGTTCTTTCTAAAACATTCGTATCACCAATACAGTGGTGTCTCAAACTTTATTTAATGTGGCGAAAGGCGAATCGCGCTCCCTACAATCTGTTCCAAATTAGCATTTGGCACTCCAGCTACTTGTTTCCACACTTGAAAATCATACACTAAAGATTATCAAGTTATACTTTAAGCTATCAAGTAAATCATTCAACCGAGTAATTTTCTAAGAGGAAAGAAATTTTAACCTCTGGACATTATCCGAGGTTGTATTAAAGTTCTTCTGTTAAGCAACCCCGCCTATTAACAATATCCCCTTTATAACCTTTAATAACGCATCTTAAATTTTCTATTTTCAGTGTAAAATTTCCCCGCATATTGTAACAGTCAGGTTCAATTTTTCTGTTCAGCGCATTCGTATGGCCCAAAAATGTAAGAATTTGCAAAAGCGTTAAAATATCTTTGGACTTTCAGGAAAACTCTTTCAACATTTTCTGTTATAACTTTTTAATTTGACAATATTTTTCCTTGATTAGTTTTTACAATTTATGGAAAGTTAATTATATAAACTTATTGCAGTGAAAGACGTTTTAGAAAATTGAAATTTTCATATTTTTTATAAATTTTTTAAAATGAAGATTCGGCCCGGAACTCCAATTGTTTGACTTCGCGAAAATTTGTTCGAAGTCGATGCTGAGGTGAAATTTGTAATTAAATTACGATATCAACTTTGCCGATTTTCTTCCACACTTTTTCCTTAACGTGGATATTTCTGAACTAAAGTTGGCCGCAGCCTACACCAACTTTGCACTTTGAGCAATATTCAGTTTCAGTCGAAGTCCCAGGTGAAATCGAAGTTGCAATTTAATCTTGCCAAATGCATTTACCATTTGGGCTAAGTCGAAGTAGACTAAGAAGCCGTGTAATTCGGACCTAAAGGGAGTCATGTATTGTATGAACTGTTCTCAAATTGCAATTTTAAAAGATTATAGAATTGCGTAAGGAGTTTAACGAGTAGCTAAAACGTGATGACAACTTGGAATGTTTTGGAAAATTAACAAACAGACAAAGAGATAGTAAATGGATCCTTGAAGCAGATCGTCCAAGTAGTGATGAAAAAATATTGGACGGACTTGAAAGTGTTGCTTCTACCAATAAGGTATCAAGCTGGAAGGATGCGATTCTTGCGCTGGACGTTGTGCACAAATATTTACTTGCAAATTCTCTTGAATTAAAAAACCTAAAATTACTCAAATAATAATTTTTAGAAATGTTCATAAAGTCCAAGGCACAAAAAAGACATTTCTGATTATTTTAAGTGAATCTAATGGTGTATAGGTATATTTTGTCAGGGCGTCCCAGGAAATAGAGTACCCGAATCATCCCATGTATGCTCTGCGATTTTTGTAGTTTACGAGTTATATTTTTTCGTGATTTTTTACCAAAGTACTAATTCGAAGACATTTTTGGTCATAGTGACTTGAATAATTCAGACAAATTGCTGTTTTTTTCTCTCAATTTAGCTGAGTCTTAGGACCAATCAATGCAAAAAGATTAGATTTCATAGCTCATACCATTGCGCCAAAAGAAATTTTTAAATTAAATAAAATTCAAAATAATAAAATTTGTCAAAATCTTTGAGGCCGATTAATAAAAATATTAAAAAGATTAAGTAAGTTTTTTCCCCCTAAACTTATTTTAAAAACTTCATTTCATATGGCATCATTTAGGTATGATGTATCCAGAGAAAAAAAATCTTCTGCGAATTGCAGTTGATAATGAGCTGAAGTGAACAATGAAACCCGTTTTCTGATCGGACATAGCCCTACAGAGTTAGAGTCAATCTAAGGTGCGAAAAATCTAGGACCCCAGTTCGAATAGACTTAAGACCTAATACGTTTTGAACAGAATTTTAGCTATGATGCCAAAGAGATATCTCAATAAAATTTACACGGTAAATAGCCAATGAAATGGGAAAGTTTTTAAAATCACTTTTGAGTGAAAAAGTTATGTGACTGTTTTTTTTTTTTAAATTGCCACATTTTATTATTTTGAACTTCATGCAATTTAAAAATTTCTTTTGGCGCAATGGTATGAACTACGCAGAACTGGGCAATACTTAAGTAAAAAAAGACTTAAGTACTACTTAAAGTACATTTTCGTTACTTAAGACTTTTGAAATGCCCCTACTTAGTACTTGAACATAAGTACTTGCTTCTATTTACTTGTATTTAAGACTTAATTTTGTACTTAAGTACCAAGATTTTTACTTAGGTATTTCTGAGTCTATTAAGTATCTACAAATATCTAACTCTTCGTAGAAAAGAAAACACAATCTCTAGCGCAACTCCTTTTTGTTGAGTTTTAAAGCACGTAAAAAACTGTCAAAGAATGTACTGCACTCACGCGTCAAGGCAGAAGCTTAGACAAACTATGTAATAACATACACACAAGACTGGGCAAGTAGAACAAGAACCATTAACGTCTTGCTCGAATATAAAATCGACGATGCCTCGACTTGATTACATTAACACTGACATGTATAATATGGATTGCAAAAAGTGGGCTTACTTCTATATTCCTGACTCTTTCAGCCTAAGCGCCAAGCACCAACTGAAAGGGAACTGAAAACAACAAATAAATTACTGAATTCGTCGAAATAAATGTTTTTAAATTAATCATTTAGGGTTATTACTGACAAAAACTGTTTTATCAAAGACAATGTATTCATTAAATACGCAGATGAATTTCTAAATGTTTTATTAAAATCACTTCCCGAGCTGCGTGCTCACTTTTTCAACTTCCCACAAATGATTTTTTGCAATGTTGGCACCGTCATAAGAACTCTTTTTGACACAAGCAATTGTGCCCACGTGAAATAGAAACGTAAGCAGTCCGTATTTCCGTATTATATACGTCAGTGGACATAACCAAGGGTAAGCAAGCGATGCCTCGCTCCAATATAAAATCAACGATGCCTCGACCTGATGTAGGGAAGGCCTCACTTTTTTCTTAGAAATTTATGCATTATTGGAGGCGATAATGGGTGCTTGGGCGGACCTCTAATAGTATTTGTGAGTGTAGCAAGGAGATGTGAAAGTTTTACTCTACTTGCAACACCGAAAACTATGAAAAACTACAAATATTAGCCACTGGTTACTATACATACTATAGTTTTCAAAAGGTATTGATTTATTAATATCTATTAACTGAACTCGATAAACTTCATTATATTATTGCCAACATACAAAGTTTCTAAAAAAGTACTTTAAAAAGTACTTCAAAAAGTACTCAGTACTTTTTATAGACTTAGTACTTAGTTACAAGTACTTTTCATACATGCGGTACTTGTACTTACGCTGAAGTACTCATGCCTTCGGTACTTGTACTTGTACTTAAGTTCTTTTTCTTTAGTACTTGCCCAGCTCTGGAACTACGGAATCAAAAAATCAAAAACTCAGTAATTTGTCTCAATTATTCAAATCACTAGACCAAAAATGTATTCGAATTAGTAGTTCGGTAAAAAATCATAACTCGTAAACTACAAAAAATCGCAGAACATACATGGGGTTAATCGGGTATCCACCCCTAAGGTGCTCTACCTCTAGTCATCCGCTTGACACTATTTGTTCTTGAATAAAAGTATTTCTTGGGAAATTTATGTTATTTTTTTTTTTTCAAATTTAGGTATAAGCAGCTACTCTATAAGATATAGTTCGCCTAATTTTTATAATAGCATATATTGTTCTTATAGTCGGCTATCGCTTATTAGCAAAAATTCGATTATTTTGTGCTTTTATTCTGAGATATTTATAAAAGCACATTTTGTGTTTATAATTGGGCTGATTGGTTATAAGCAACACCAGCTTAAAATCACAAAAAATTGGGCCCTTGTTCATGTGCTTTTATGCGGGGATTACTGTATAGAGATTTCAAAATAGTTTAATCCATTTGATGATGATGTTCACGCTGTTCCCTCGAACAATATGAATTGTTTGTTCGTAGCTCACTATTTTCATATGGAAATGTTACTTTTTGCCTACAAGTACCCTTTTAACTGAATTTTATACAGGGATATTAACCTGTATGACCTCCCAAGCAGCATTTTACGTCCCGCGAACGTAGCTGGTATAAAATGTACAACCGTTTAGAGGCAATGACTTGGATTAGGAACGCAGCGGGCACTTACCGGGTACGTGCCCGGTTCCAAAATGGAGAATGATTTTCAGGTGGTGATTTATATGTCTGCTTCGTGGCTAGAACTAATGCAGGAACGTTGCGATAACTTGCCCGATACGTTTCAGCATCGTCCCAAACATGCCACAAAAACTTTTTTACCAAATAGCAAACTACCACATTTGCAAATTGCATATGGATTGATTTTTTATTAAATGATAATATAAATACTTATACATATAAATGATGATTGATTTAAGCTTTCAAGTAGAAAGTTTCATTTACTTTTTAAATACAAGATATTAAAATATGTACATATGTACTTCGATTAAAGTAAAATTAGTCGATATCTGTATCGAAATAATTGATGCGGAAGGAATTTGTCGTTAAACATAAGGCCGATACCTCGAAAAAGTACAACGCCCCGCAAATAAAATCAAATATAAAACTTTTTATTTAAAAATTAATATTTAGTCATAAAATATTTTTGGTAAAATTCCCAAAAATCAATGACTAAAAAATTTAAAAAACTGCAAAATATATCTTTTTAAATTTTCCCTTAAGCATTTTTTAGTTATTCTAATCTAATGCTTCCAATTTATCCCGAATATAATGACAAAAAGGAGACATTCATCCCAAAACGGAACTTTATTGTATATATCGGGACCTTAAAGTCCCTGTCACAAAAGTGTGACAATAAAACGGCCAAGTAGTATAAGTTTGTAGGATGGATTTTTTTAAAGAAGAAAAAAAAAACATTTATATAAGTATGTATTTATTGCTAGGAATAAGAGATCAATAAATGTACATATAAAATGATATTTTTTATTTATTTTTCCAAGTGCATTTAAGTTGGATAAGTAGTCATATTCAGAAACTTTCACAATATTTCGTTTTCTTTAATCTCAATCAAATGTGTGTATCAGTGGAAGAAAAATTAACTTCGCATGGTATTTTAGACAGAACAATTTGCACCTGACTTCAGTAGCAGAGTACAGTTTGGGGTTTCTTTTCCCCCATTTGACTCAAATAGCAAAAGATGTTTTTCAGATTATTTCTTATGCTGCAATACCAGTAATTGCCTCTTCCCATTGGCACAATATTAATTTTATTAAGTGTTTTAAGCAATGTTCTGCTATCCTTTGGTAGTAATACTTCATTACCAGTATTTAATATATTTAATAATCCATTGATGGCGGTGTGAGGGATTTTATATTCAATAGCCCACTTTCTCAAACCTTCAAATAGACATAAGTCTTTGTTTAAGGTATTTTGCCTCCCGTTTTCATTATTTTCATCACAAATATTGTTATCAGTTTCGTCGAAAATTTCATTGCCAGTTTCATTATCCGGTTGATCAAAATTCCGTTCTGAATAGCTCTGCACATTACTTTGACATTCATCCGGACATATTTCGATGCTTTCTTTTTCGGTATTTCTGGCAAATTTAGTAAGTTCACGCTTTACCTTTCTATTAAATGTGTGGAGTATCTGAACAGCTTTTTCTTGCACTTCATTTTCACGACCTCTTGAATTTTCGATGGAAAACAAATTTCTCTTTTTACACTTGAACTACTTTCCACCATTAAACTTTACATCAATCACCCAAATAGACGCGTGTAATATTGTAATGTCAATGAAGGTTCCTATATTGTAACAGGATCGTAGCACTTAGTTTGTAGTAACACGCCTCAAAGTTGTCCACACTATAAAGTCTCGCGTGAGAGTTTCTGCCACCAAAAACATTTTTTCAACAAATTAGGAATCATAAAGTACCACAAGGTGCCACAAGCTACGTCGCCACTAAAAAGACCACTATACTTCCACTATAAAGTAGCAGAGAATAGTTTTTAAAACGTAGCTAACTTGTTCCGCTCGGGACTGCCAAATGGCTTACTGAAGTGGCGTGTTGGTACCAAATACTATAGAATGTGTTTACATGTAGGCCATCTATATTGAAGTTAGTATTTTAGTCACTGTAACGTTATAGAAACTTTCTTTATGTCCCAGTCCACCTTAACTTAATTGTTGCCGGCTTAAATGCTGCTTGGGCTATAGTCTTTAAAACAAAGTATCAGTCTGGAGCGTCAAAAATAACTCTCCCTATCTTCACGGTTTACTAATGTCTTCTAAGGCGCCTATAAAGGAAACGTGTCCGGTACGTACAATATTAGAAAGTATACGCCAAACCTGTTTTCGTGAGCTTTTCGCAACAGGAAGATCATCAACATTAAAATCCAATATAAAATTTTTGCTGTTATAAGCGTTAGAAAGTAAGAAATCTGTTAATCCATCGCTTATGCCATATCAAAATATTCACCGCTATCTAAAGGTATTGCTACAGATTCCTTAGGGAGTTCGTTTTAGAGTGCTTGGATTCTTTCGCGCAAATCATGAATTTTTGTTCTAAAGAATGTCTGACAAGTCTTTTAAGCAATTATACCCTATTCGGTGCTTGACGGATTGACTACATAATTCTGAAGTTAATCCCTGATTCGATGAGTGAACGACATCTCCATCGGAGATAGGATAGAATGAATTATCACTACAGGAAAAAATAGATTCATATTCATCAGCAGGTAAAGTGTTATGTGAAGGATAAGATATTCCGACAATTGAGTCATATAAAAATTAGTAAGAAGAAGACATTACAGGAAATTGACTGCTTGCACTCATTACAGAGTTGACAATATCTTCAGGTTTCCTACGAACTCTTTTGTATTTCCTCATAACGATACAATTAACTTGATTCCAAATATAAGAATTGTTTTGCGAGATGAATTATTTTTCTTATTTCTTGATTATATATTATAATAAAACGGAATCCTGGCGGGAAAATTTATAAAAAACTTGAAACATAAAAATCACCTATGTAAAAATATATAGTATGATACCTACCAAATGCAAGTTGATATGTAACTTCGAATACGTATTTTTATTTTTGTTAAACTTCAGTAAAATCTTCCAATAATCTTTTTCTTACAAAAGGGGAACACAGAATGAAATATAATAAAGAGTAAGAAAAGGCTTCTTATTGTTTCACAAGGTTATTTTATTATACAAAACGCGTTTCGATAGCTAAGCTACCATCATCGGTAATCTTTTTAAAACTGAAAACAATTTCAATAGACAGTACAGAAAATATAGTAAAGGGTCACTACAATAAATTGAAAACAACTCAAACATCAAGTACAAGTTACTGATAAAAAACTATTCAGAAAAAAGAGAATGTAGTATCTGCTATCAATAGATTTAATCTAGCAAATAAAAAAGGCCATGCTCTATCGGTGCTTCTCCTGAATTTATCAAGCGGTCTTCATACAAATGCATAAATAGAGATTCCCAAGCGTCTAGTTTTTGTTTATTTGATTCAGCCTTAATTAATTTGAAGTTATCTAAGTGAAGTTCATGGTTTAAATTATTCAGAATATGATGTGCGACACTTGATCTATTACTTTCATTGTTTACTATGTGTCTATTGTGTTCACGCCATCTCATTTTAACCGCTCTCGATGACTGGCCAATATATATAGAATTACATGAACAATTCAAAGAATATATACCACTTTTATCCAGAGGATCAACTATATCTTTAGTTCTGCAAAGATGAGCGCCAAGTTTATTCTTAGACACTGGAACAACCTGTTTTTCGGTTTTCTTAAAGATGTTTTTAAGTTTCCCGGTAATTGCTGGATGATATGTAATCACCACTCTCTTAACCTCATTCTTCTCACAATCGCTTTTTAAAGTAGTGATGGTACGTATCCACTTATTTTGGTTTATTTTTTGTATGATTGTATCAATTATTTGAGGGTTATAGCCATTTATCGAGGCAGTATCCTTGATATATTTCAACTCATTTTTGTAGTCAATGTCAATCATCGGAATATTCAGCATACGATGGATCATGGAGTAAAAAGCAGACATTTTATGTTGGTAGGAGTGGTTGGAATCCGAAGTTATAAATCTCTGCGTGCTAGTAGATTTCCTATATATTGAAAAATTGAGCTGGCTGTTGACTCTTTTAATTAAAATATCCAGAAAAGGAAGACTTTTACTTTGTTCTATCTCATAAGTAAATTTAATAGATGGAAACAAACCATTGAGCTCCTGCAGAATGGACGTAACCTTCTCACTCTTAACTACTACAAAAATGTCGTCAACATATCTAAACCAAATCCGTGGAAACCAATCCTTTTCTTTGCACTGTGTTTCCAAGTATCCAAGAAAAATATCAGAAGATAAAAATGGAGATAGTGCGCACCCCATTGCTGTGCCATCAACTTGTTTATAAAAAAAAAAAAAAAAAAAAAAAAAAAAAAAAAAAAAAAAAAAAATTAATTAAAACAGAATGAAATATTTCCTAAATGTTAAAAGTTCCGCTATTTCCCAGAAAAAATTATCTCCCGGCACTCCGACAGCAATTTATTTGAAAATATTTCGCTACAACGACAAATTCTCAAATAATTGCAGTTTTATGCTGTGAGACCTGACAATTCGAGTATTCTTCGATAAAACTACAAATTCTCGCTGAGTTATACTTCGAAAATTTGTCGTTAATTGCGAGAATTCGAGAAAATGTTTGCTGGGAATGAAAGATTTAACAGTTTGTAAACTTACATTTTAGGATTTCCATGTATTTATGTTTCGGAAAATTTGAGAAATCTACACAACCGCCCCTTGGCTAAGCACAAGTCGATAAGGTAAGGAGGGCCAAAGAAGATTACATAAATGAAAAGATTCTGCAGGCTGGGAGGGATGCAAGGAAGTTGTAGCGGGTCATTGACAGTATGATCCTAAATAAGGATAGATCTCAAACGGCGGGTCACATTCTGGAAATTAATATCAATGGATCGTTGGTATCCGATCCTGAGGTTTTGGCGGGGGAGTTAACCAGCTACTTTAATGGTGTTGGCTCGGCCGTGCAAAGCAGGATTCTGTCTGTGTCTCCAGTGGTAAATAAGCCAACTTTGAATTCGATGTATATGATGCCTGCTACTATGGAAGAAGTGGAAGGTGTAATTCGTAGCTTGAAAAGACATGCGGCTCCAGGCTACGACGGTATCAGGGTCGAGAACATTATGGACGCTATTGACATCATCAAGGCTCCTCTTACTCATTTGATAAACGAAACAATGCGAAGCGGTATTTTTCATGACTGCCTAAAGAGGACAATTATCAGGCCGGTATTTAAAGGTGGTGACCCCAGGGAAATGACCAATTACAGACCTATAGCTCTGTTATGCAGCATAAGTAAAATCTACGAGAAAATTATCGAGACCAGGATGAGAAAATTTGTTGAAACGAACAGAGGTTTTGATCGAAACCAGTTTGGTTTTCTGCCACGGAGTAACACTGAATTGGCCACAGCTGAGACATTAAATAAGATCAATGACTATTTAGATAAGGGCTACTATGTAGGTGCAATCTTTTTTAACTTGTCAAAGGCCTTTGACACTTTTCACCACGGTCTGATGCTGGACTTTTTGAACACGCTAGGAATGAGGGGCGTTGTTAATGACTGATTGAGTAGTTATTTAATGGAGCGAGAAGTTAAAACAAGGCTCGATGGGGTGACTAGTGAATCTTTAGTGACAAAATGTGGTGTTCCCCAGGGTTCAATATTAGGACCGCTTCTTTACTTGTTGTACATTAATAACTTGCAGTACACGGACCTATGCGGCGAGTACCATGTGTATGCGGATGACACCAATATTTTATGTAGACCCTCAAATGCGGATGATCTTGAACGTTTGATGAATAATGACCTAAAGGTATTTAACAAATGGACTGCTGGGAACATGTTAATGATTAATGAGAGAAAGACCAAATATATAATATTCAAACAGAAAAACAAAACAGATATTAATATTTGCCTTAGAATTGGCACGGAATATCTGCAGAGAGCTGCAAAAATTAATTATCTGGGACTATTGATTGATGATAAACTATGCTGGTCACAGCATATAGGGAACTTAGTTAAAAAGCTAACACCATTGATTGGAATTTTTAGAAGAAATATTAACCTGCAGAGGCATGTTGCGAGCTTAATTTACAATGCACACTTTTTGTCGCGCATTCGTTATGGCATTATAAATTGGTCGCATTGTACGATAGGCTTGAAAGATGATATAAGGATATTAATGAATAGAGCATTAAAAGCGCTATACCGGCTGCCGTGGGATACTAGTTCTCTGTTTGTCTATCAGTTTGTATGCCAATTTACCTTGCAGCAAGTAATTCAAATTGAAAAGGCGAAGTTTATGTTCAGCATAGTAAATAGGACTATACGGTCAAATCTAGTAGTGGAAAAACATCAGGATATTCATGAACACCTCACGAGAAATAGGAATAATATAACACTAGGCAGGCAAAGAACAGAAAGAAGACGACAGGGGCTGTTAACAACGGCTGCACAAATCTTTAATGCTCTGCCGATTGATATCACGACTACTCCGACACTACCACTATTCATGCAAAAAATAAAGAAATTTTTGTTGACCTAGTTTTTGCATTTACTGCAACTCACAGCATTTTACTGTAAACATTTTTGTTTTTTTTATGTTTGCTTATCCAATTCCTATTTGAGGACGTCACTGGCCACTATTTTCTTGTGATCTCTAGGAGCGGCTGTAATGCAATTGTGGATTTTCCCAACTCTCATACCAGCCTTGCTGACTGAGTGGGGAGCACTGCAATTATACTAGAATTGGACTAAAAATTTAAGAGACATTGTGTTCTAATACTTGTTAAATAAGTGAATGAATGAAAATAAATAAATAAATAAATTATCGAGGATTCGATCAGTGTTGTTCGACATATCGACTTACATGCCGTTTGATATCGAATTACATAATTTAGGCACAGTACATTGAGGTCGACCAAAAACAATAGTGGTATGCCTAATTGCTGCCAGTAAAGTTTCCTAAAAATTATTGTGCCGTAACTGCCATCACTCAGGCTCGAGACCAAATTCCAGTGATAATAGACATTTTTGGAGCTACCCTCTTCTAACTGGGCTATAACCAACCACAGACATATTTTCATATAGCTTTCCTGATCCCTTGATGAAATGCAATATCTATAAATACTCATGAGCGAGGAATTTTAACAATAGAAGAACACATTCAAAGATGCCCATCCTGCACCTAGTGAAATCCGGACAAACACACAAAAATGTTTAATCATCTCAACAATATCAATTTTAATAAGATCAGTGTGAAAACCATATCGCCTGTAAAGACGCCGACCCAGGGAGGAATTAACAAGTAAGCACAGCAAACACGTACTTGTATAGTCTCCAGCTTCTTCAATTTATAAATTCAATTTACGACTCCTACACCAGTTTTCGAAATTCGTCAGATGAAAAATTTTATTGAAAAATATTAAATACAATTTTAATGCAAAAAATAAAAAATAATAAAAATAAACAAAATAAAAATTGTTGGCGGAAAATCAGATGCATTATCGATATTGAAAATATTGAAAAAGCCACACAGGACAAATTTGGTCAAACCAGCCTTAGTTCTTTATCGTTAATGTGGAATTATGGAATTTGCTATGAAAAAGGCAAGAAATAAAACGTTTTAATTTATTTTTATTGCAAATATGAAATTTGTTTCACCGCATTATTTTTAAATAAAATCACATCGCATCCTACGCATCCTAGCTCAGTGTTATTTTTTACCATTTTAAATTACTAGACCGGGAGCACCGGAGATATCTTTGCTTGACGCCTCCAAAAGTTTTAATCCGTCCTTACCCTGACCACAGCCCTCTACATTGCCTCCCCTCAATCTCCAGAAGTATCTATATGTCTATGAAATTTTTCTTTGGACTGCCGAGGAATAGTTTTGTAAACCGAAAAGTTCTTAATTCTGGCTAACGCTATAAATGTCTTCTTCGGTAAAGGGCCCAATAATTGAGATAACAAGTAATGTGAGTGTTAGTGCCGAAAATAACAAGCAGGTATATATCCAAAGGTACTGTATTATTACTATTGAGCCAATAAAACTCCTCCCTATAGGTAAGAAGATATAACACCTAAAGGCAATTCATGAAGCTATCCTTTCAAACCAGTTAAACCGTTCCAATGAGTCAGAACGGTTTGAGTGGTTTAAATGGATAGCGATATGATTCTCGTTGATATTCATAGCAAGAGTTAATTTCACTGCCATTATAAAAGTGAAAGCTTCAGTCTATAAGAAAGTCGTGAATATTCAAATTAAATATGACATCACAAGACCAGCCTCAATAAAGAAAGCCCGAGCCTTTAATTATTTATCCGCAGCCAAATCCCTTCCAATTCCCTCTGAACGTTTCGATTAGTTCATCGTACTGATATCAAGCTTCGCACCTGAAGTACCTACCAGACGCTGAGATGATAAATTTAATAAGAAACCTTACTGCCGCACACATCACACAACAAGTACTTAATTCAGTAGTGCCATCACCATTAACTTCAAGTTTGCCATTCTTCGCCTTAGTATTTGACCGATCTAACATTCAAATGCGTAATTAATCTCATGTAAAAAAAACAAGCTACCTCGCGTAAGCAATAGGCGGTGGCTTTATTAAAAAATCCCTCTAAATATTCAGGAATATCCCTAGAGTAAGAAATCAATTATCCCGTATCCAACGAATAACCAATACTGCAAAAAAAGGAAAATTGTTTTAAGGCGACCCAAATTTTAAGTTTATCCAAGGGCGTCTAAAGACTTTCCAAAAAGAATGGTGATATGCAGCTCATGAACTTTTGTATAATGTTACCCATCCTGGCACCGAAATGAAAACAACTAATAACCAATATTCGCGCCACATAGCAGGATAGCATATTATATTATAAGCACCAATCTGGAATTTAGTTCTAAGTAGTAATTCCCAAATCTGTCCACTTGGAATTCAACCATTCAGAGAAGCCAAACTCATTTTTTCTTCTTCTTAAATCGATCCTGAATAACAGTGTTAAAATTTTTATCTTTGGTGTACAATATAAAATTCTACATGAAATTTGTGGACAATATTTTTATTCCAAATTAGAATAGTTAGGAATACTACCGATGAATATAATCAGAATTTAGATTATTTCATAGTTCACTTTCAACTTTTCAAAAATTATTTATTTATTTTTTATTATGCTGAGGCCTGAATGGTTTACACTTTTATACACAAATCCTACAAAAAATGTCACTCCAAAAATTCTATAACATGACCAAAAATTTATTCAAAAACGACAAGAAAAAAAACAGGAAAAATTGTAACAAAGTTGTACAAAAATTCAAACTTAAATGAACGAATTCCAAAGACCACGCAGCTCCAATTCAAGTTTTTCCATACTTTGTCGAACATCTTTCATGACTTCATCGGCGATTTTTTTTGCTTCAGATGAATTCAAGTTTGCGATGCTTCCATCCCGACCAGATTCTATATGAAGATTATAATATTCATTCGGATTTTCACTAATCGAATATTGTTTATCCTCAGCAATAATTTTGTTGTCTTTATCGGTACATCTTTTCCAGGTCTCGATTTTTGTAGAATCCTTTTCATCGTTCTTCTTGGTAATAATACAATTTTCAGCTGTGGCAGGACAAACTAAGCTGTCACAGTGTAACTCTTCTATAAAACGAAATTAATTTTTTTCTTAATTAAATCACGAAAATGTAGAACTTTTTTAATTACTTACTTCCATCAGTATATATACGCATTCCTGCCAAATTGATAGAACTGACTGCTCTTGACCAGCTTACGCCAATGCAAGCTGCTAGAAATACTAGAGCTAATATTTGCACCTTTAATACCATTTCGCTTTCTAACTTGAACTGAAAGGAAAAATTTCAAAACTTGAAGTGAAGCTTATGAAGGCGTAAAGACTACAATACTATCAGTGGTGAATCTAGAAAAAGTCTTAAAATTGGAAATATGTATGACCTAACTCAGAGCTTTACTATCTTGGTGGTAAAATATTAAGTATTGAAAAAAAAGAAAGTCGCTCCTTCTTTTTTTTTTATTTGTACTAATTTTTTACGTATGTAGGTACATATGAGTCACTATTCTCAAGAAGTCTCTAAAGTTCTGTTCATTGTTTTACGTCTTACTAATTGCATTAAAAATAATTTGCCTGCTCACACGATTTAAGACCTCGGTTCAAGGCAGTCATGAAATGTGTTATTTTTACATTTTGTTATCAATAGGGGATTTACTCACGATTTGTTTTAACAAGTTAAACAAAAAAAAAACAGTTTACAAAATAATCTATTGAGTCAAACGTAATAATGGTTTTAGAAAATTGTTATTGAATATGTAGTAGATTGCACTGTGTTATTTCAAAAGTTATATCAATCCAACGATCATATAGAAATACCGGATAGCAATAAAATCCTGAATCCCCGGATCAAAAATATTAAAAACTAAATCCGGACAAATAATTGAAAGCGCGGAAAAATTATTTCCTCATTTTCCTAAAGCTTATGAAATTAAATTGAATTGGGTAGAAACTCTCGATTAGAAACTTACATGGAACCAATATTTGTACAAAGGTTATACAGAAAGCCACAGCAGTTGTTTATATATGCCAAAGACTGTATGGCGGCAAAAAATTTGGTTTGAACCCAAAAATAAACTATTGGTCCTACACCATTATCGTTAGGCCCATCATTACCTATGGCGCCCTCGTATGATAGACCAAAACAAGGGAAAAAAACACTGCAAATAAAGTTACAAAAACTACAATGAAAAGTTGCCGCACATCTCAGCCTTAGAACCGATTAAAAAGGACGCTGCTGTTGATGCAATGGTGCTAAATGCTAGATCCAGAAAAACGTGGAGATCTAGTCTGCCATCAAAAAATCCTTATAGAATTTCAAAATGACTTAATAGCCTCCAATTTCACAGACATCATGCCGAAAGACTCTTCGATTTGAGCACCGCGATTATAGAAGATCGACAAAACTTGAAAAACAGTGAACCGAATTTCCCATGTGGATCACTCGTGTGGTACACAAATGGATCTAAGAAAAAAAGTATGGTGGGTGTAGAAGTCTATGGACTGATATGTAAGTTACAAAAGGCCATAGGATCCTATCCGACTGTTTTTCAAGCAGTTATCAATGTCATAGAAACGTGCGCTAGAATCAATATACAAAAAAGCTATCGACACGCAAGCATTTCTACCTATATAAACTTCTACAGCCAAACCGTGATAAAGGCATTTAACTCCAATACCATAGCTGGTTTGGGACTGTTGCGATGTCCTGGATTCACTATCAGAGGACCATTAAGTAACCCTTAGATGGGTACCAGGACAAGAGGGACATGAAGATAATGACTCCACTGATTACTTAGCCAGGAAAATAGTGGAATCTTTATTTACTGGACCAGAACGCTTCTGCCGCTTTAATGCACTTTCACATCAAAAACAAGAACCGAAAAATGTAAGCCGGAAAACTCAATTTATTCCACTTTAAAGCAAGATGTTTGCTCCAACGATCTTCGGCCGATAACGAATAAAAGTTCTGTTTTTCTTAAAACTCTGGAATAAATATACCATTTTATTAGTAAAATTATTAGTTTATCCTATTTCTCATGATTTTATTAATCATTGGACAAAAATCTTGCTTTAAAGTGGAAAACTTAATTCCGGTTTACATTGTTCAGTTCTTGTTTTTGATGTGAAAGTGCCTTTACAAAAGGCACTTAGCAAGAGAAATTATGTCCAAAATAGAAAAGGATCACCAGGTACAATAGCAGAGTCTTCCAGGGCACTCGAAGAAGTTTATTAACTTCCCACACAAACACTTTAAAAAAAGTCATCAGCTGTGATAAGCACCAAATCAGGATATTTACTGACATAACGAATGGACATCGCTCACTTAGGTATATACTTAAGAAAATCGGCAAGACCACAGATGACAACTGCCGATTCTGCAAAGATGAGGTAGAATCTGCAGAGTACGTACTCTGCGAATGCGCAGGACTTGCTTGCCAAAGACTCCAATGTCTAGCCAAGGGTTTTGTAGGCCCATCAGACATTTAGAAAACTGACCCTGGACTTAATACGGCAGGGGTATAGCACAATAGATCTTCCTTTCCCGAAAAATCTGAGCCGATTTAGGTACGAAATACTGAATTTAAAAATCCCGATTAAAAGATGTTGGAAAATATAATCCCAGACAAAAATCCCGGAATATCTAAGAATTGAATTTATTTGATATTTTGGAAAAAGCATTTTTACGTGATCCCCATTATTTCATGATATTTTATGTTATTACCTGCATACAAATCAAATGTGTCATTTCCGCGGAAGAGCGGATTTATGTTTTTAGTAAATTTTTCAACACACATCTTATGAAGCTTGCAATAATGACCGTTGACAGATAACTATTCACCCATTTTGATGAGTTCTTAAACCCTTCGTTTCCATCACGAGTTAAATATAAGCAAGGAATTAACTGCAGATATGTAAAATCGTCATACAGCTTCCCAACAAAGTTGTGGACGGAAGAAGCTGTCAACGGAGGTCTCTCATCGGGCAAAACACTGCGGTTGCGTAGGATACCCTAGATGAATGCCCGTATTAAATTTCGTATGGACACCGATCTATTCAAGTATTGATTTTGAAGTTGTTTTTCGCATATATTTCTAGAACGGTTTGTCGCACAGAAAAAATTATTATAACCAATTTTATAGGATTTCGTATTCTGCAGAAGTTTTTAGTACAATAAAAATGTCTTGGACTGATCGTTTTCAAAGTATACATAAAAACCCGAAATTTTTATATGGCAACACCAAGAAGGAGTTGCCCGATTTAGTCCATTTTTGACATTTTATTTGCTAATGTAGCGAAAACATCATGTACGAAATTTCAGCTCTCTACGTCGACGCGTTCTCAGGCAGTGTCCAAATATATAGCGGAAAACGAAATTTTTATATGGCAACCCCACGAAGGAGTTGCCCGATTTTTCTCTTTTTCGAACTTAATTTTACTTTTTTTTTACAGTCCGTTTACAAAATTTCAGCTCTCTAAGTATACGCGTTCTCGAGTTATCGTGCGCACGAACGGACGGACGGACGGACGGACGGACATGCAAAAATCGAAATAACTTTTAATATTATGAATGGGTGTCCAATCCATTTTGCTCTACCATCATTATTTCGAGGTGTTACAAACGGAATGACAAACTTAGTATACCCCTATGATTTCATATAGGGTATAAAAAGTAGTATGGGAATTTTTGAAGGTGGGGTAATTTTACCTCCAACCTCCCCGTGCGGGGTCAAAATAACTCAAATGGGGTATCAAATGAAAGGTCTCGGGGAGTGTAATTAAATTGTGTAGGTTTTTTCTCGATCTCGTTAACTTTGTAGACTGCTTTACTACCACGAAAATTGGAATTTCTTACTTTTCTCCTTATCGGTATAAAATTAAAGGTCAACATTCGAAGAATTCCACAATTGACTAAAAAGCATTTTGACGCGAAATTATTGTGAATGAAAACTAAACATTTGGTGACTGCTTTTATTATGCCTTCGAGACATGGAAGTTAACTTAATTTACATATATGTATCACACTAGCTGTAAATCGACTGGTAAAACGGATATAAAAAGACAAAACTGAAATTGTATTGAACAAGAGAAAAGTCATGAAGATTTTTATAAAAAAGTTGAAAATTTATAAGAAATTGATAACTATTGCACTACCAAACCTGCAATTGGCGCAGATAGCAATGAATAAGGTGTTTCATATCAGCAGGATGCTATACTCTTCAAGATGACTAATTCCTGCCCTTCCGCAGATAATAGTAACATTTCAAGAAGCTTTATTTCTATACAAAGGCCTTGTAAATTTTTTAAATTACTAATCACAAAATGTGTTTGATAGACTCTAGATGGGATCTTGGCAAACTGCTATTTAGAGATATTGATATTGTCCGCATACGCCAGAAATTGTTTTGATTACAGAAAAATAATTGCATGACAACCAAAAATTTACCAAACTTTTCGCAATCATTTTTTTTTTTATCAGAATCTCAACCACAAAAGGGTGCCACATGAATTTGACAATTTAGTAATTTTAATTTAATTTTAAGTGTGCCCTAAATAACACTCTCTTACAGGAGTACGAAAACAGGAATTAAATTAAATTTCAATTAAATGGCTTGATGATTATGGCCGTTAGACTTTTAACCACACACTTTAAATTTCGCGTATATGCAGAATTACAAATGATATTGTATCAGAATGTCATTTTTAATTTTTTAGATTTATTCACACTTTGGTTGAATTTACCTTTCAACAGCTCGATGCATTTTCAAAAATGAAAATCGACAGAAACCAATGAACGAATTTCAAACTGTTTTCAATGTTTTATGGTGATTTTTGAAAGCTTTTCATTTAAATTTGTTTTGAGATCTATAATAAGAATTCCCCAGTACTTTGGCTGGATTATGTAAAGACTTGTACTTGTTGTATGTATATAAGAAAAAATCTCAGAACATTTTAAAGGAAACTATTTTGATAGAAGAAGTGATTTAAAAGTTGTCGCATTTGAGAGGTGTCGCCTTCACCCCATGTCCCCTCTCCCTCATCAAACCTACTACACCTAGTAACGGAATAAACAAAACTATGATAAAATAAAGAGGCTACTTTCCAATCTAGCCCTATACCTACTATTCTTTCATAAGCTTTAGATAGCCCAGCAACTTATTATTGAAATCCTTTTAATATGCAAATTTTAGAGATATATTTCAATACAATATAATACAAAAACGCTTTACTGAAAGACCCTAGCCAAGGCGACGACAAAAACAGCGTGTACATAGATATTAAAATATATATTATTATCAAAATAAAAAATACTCACACCAATGACACCAGTTTTATACTTTTTTTTAATTCACCAAAATATCACGGCAATATCAACACTATTTTTCTTAAACTCTTTAAAAAAAAAACAATCCGCTAGTCACAACCTTGCAAAAAAAAATAATCTGCTTTAATCCACTGCTTAGAACTTAAGACGCTATTTATCTAGAGTAGACCAGAAGCCTTCGCTTTTCTATTCTCAACACGACATTGGAACTCCTGATTATATAGCTAACCACGATCGCGCTCTAAACAATAATTACTGCCGATGATATCACCCGCAGGCTGGGTAGTGTAATTACAAGCAAGAATGCAAACCAATTTCGTTTAAACAGGTGAGTTCTGATTGTTCGATTTGTTCTAATAAAAAAGTATTTACAAATCAATCATGTAGACCCGGTGTGAAACAAGCTCTGTGAGTTATTCAGCCAGTAACTTAACCATTTAAGTTCATGAAAATCAATCCAAAAAGTAAACAAAGGTGTTCACACTTGAATTGAACTTATTTATTGTTTGATCAGAAATTTTCCGAAATATTCTATTTATTCGTCATTGGAACTTTGAATGATGGCAATTGACTCAAAGCAAATAACTTGGAAAGATTCTGAACTCAAGTAACGTTTTCAGATGAAGTCAGATGTTTTTTTTTAATTTATTAGCTTGATTTAATTAAAAATATGATCGCAATTTTATGATGGTACAAATTTCCGACAACTCTTATTGGCATCATAAAACCACTGCTTCTCTAGTCCCAGTCTGACTTCACTATTAGTTTTGGAACCATCTGTATACTTCACCACTGATGCTTACTGGAAAGACAGTTACCTAGAATACTATTGTTATCGCTCTCTCAAAACCACATCAAGGTATCCAGAGACAAGTCCAGGATAGTACTGAACATTTTTTTCATTTTTTACCTGCAAATGCGGAGGAGAAATACTTAAGCATTTGTAGGAATTAGCGTTAGAACTTTAAAAAAAAAAAAAAAACAAGACGCCACGAGCTAAAAGAGGCACGTTCAATGGTCGAGACTTTATTGTAGACTAATTTCAACAAAAATATTGCCATGGTCGACTGGACCAGACAAAATCGTTTGCATCGACAGATGCACCAACCGTTAGGTGATCGATGTGTAATGTGATTATTCAGTAGGTACAATGCACTCAATATGTGGAGAATTCGTTTTGACAAAGTCAAATACTGACTAATTGTAAGTCTCGTAAGCTAACTAAGGACCTAATATCGCGTGTACAAATTTATACAGTTTTATTTTTTATTTTTTAAACATACATTTTGGAAAACAAATTTATAACTAATGCAAATTTAACGAAAAGTCAAGCGGAAACTGACTATAATAACTTGGACACTTCCATACATAAGATAAAAATTATTCATTCTTGTTCATTTCCGAAATATCCTCAAAATGATAACATTAGTTTTACGTACGCAAACATTATTCATTTAAATGTTTTTTTTTTTTTCAGAATATTTACTTTGACATGCGATCAACTATTTTAAATATTTAATATAAAACAACTCAAAACAATCTTTTTCCTCAATTTTTTTATTTTTACATTATACAAAATTTACATAAATTCTAAATGTATCAAGCATTTAAGAACTTAGCTTCTCGCACCCATGTTCAACTGCGTTAAAATCTTTTGAAACGTATGGTTTCATGTTAGCCGGAGAACAAACTCCTTTGTACGATATCCTAGCCAATTGTAAAACATCAATATCTTTTATAATGTACCGGTCATTGTTTAGAATTTCAACAACTTCGTAAGGACCGCGGTATTTTGGCAAAAATTTCTTATTTACACCTGGGATCGTTACTACGTTTTTAAACAGTCTTTGCCGCAACATTTCGATTTCAGCATCCAAATCTTCATCGTTATCGTTTGTAACAGTATTTTCCTCCAATTGATTATTCCTGTTGGTTATAGGTTCCGCAAGCATGTGTTTAACTGGAAAATATTGGTTTATCTGTACCGTAGAAAAATCTTTTATATCCTCCTCAAGTCTTAATTTTAATGCTGTTTTTATTCCTGTCGATTGTAATCCTAACTCTGCTAATTTTTCTTTTAGTTGGCCTGACGTAGCATTTTCTAAAAACCGCTCTACACGTGTATCCATGTGGCCAGGAGTACAGCTGTGCACACTCAAAACACTAGCAAAAATTTGATAAAATCACAGGTATTCCAAATAAATAGGTCACCGATGATCCTCTTCTCTTCCAGATTTTATCACAAAAATTTATGCTGGAGATCACCTATGATCACCTTTCACAAGCGTGTTGGGATGAATAGCGTATTAATATTCACCTTTTCCCTTACGAGTATGTAAGTATACCACAAAAATTCTCTGCGTTGACTTTTAATAATTTATTTCTCGGCCCCGAATAAAATTTAATCAAATATACCAAAAATAAAAACTTCACGGTTCACGATCACACTTCTGAAAATTACTGTAGGAATTAGCGTTGGGACTTTACAAAAAAAACACAAAACAAGACGGCACGAGTTAAAAAAGGCACGTTCAATGGTCGACACTTTATTGCAGACAAAAATATTGCCATGATCGACTGGACCAGACAAAATCGTTTGCATCGATAGATGCACCAACCGTTAGGTGATTGATGTGTAATGTGATTATTCAGTAGGTACAATGCACTCAATTATGTGGAGAATTCGTATTGACAAAACTTTTTTTTTCACGTTGTTTGTACATGGTACACTACACATTTTTCTTCATGTAGTAGATGTAACATAATATAATAATAATAGAATACAACTAGGAGCCTAATATATAGCGTAATCAAATATAGCATAATCAGGTGCACAGTGTACCAGATAGATTTACAGGCAAAATATAGAGTCCTTAGAATTAGAAGAGAATATGATAGGAAGAGTTAACAGCAAGACAGAGATATAGTACCTACATCGAGTTTAGAATTAGATTAATTTGATTACTATGGGGTTGAGTGTAGATAGCTGAAATAAAAATAAAAAGTTCTATGTTGGTAATTGAAGCTTCTGAATGATGGATAACAGGAAACATATCCAATCCCGGAACAGCTGTGAGGCAGCTGGTGTGAGAAATGTAGAAAACATTGAGGTAAAGACCAATGCCAGGACAGCAAGGCGGATGGCCCTTATATAGCTGTCGTCAGGAAGTATAGAGCTTCAGACTTGAATGAATTCAGTGTAGCAGCGCGTCTAGGCTCCTCAGACATACGGTTCCAAAAAACGGCCCCATTCAGAAACACAGTTTTCCCGCCATACTGCGTGAAAGCCCTCGGGAAGAACAATTCTGTAGTTGTTCAGGGGCGCTCCAACTAATACGTCTAGTTATGTAGCTGGGCAATAGGCCGTATCTAGCCTTAAATATAAGCTTTAGAGCGCTAAATTCATCCATGTTAGCAAGTGTACAAAGAAGAAGAATTTCAAGGAACAATGGGGGCACATACGCACCTCGTTTGAAACCGAAAACGTATCTGGCGGAGGCCTTGAATGCACGGAATAGTTTGCAAAAATTTCCATTGGAGATGGGGAACAGGACTATGTCAGCGTAGAAAAAGAGTGGAAGAATCAGGGCCGAGAAAAGCTTTGTACGGTTGGTCGAATCAATATGCTGGGAAGCAGCATAAAGGGAGCGCAAAATATAATACACCTTGGAGCGAATCTTATTTATTTGTGGTTCCTAACTGCGATCTGAGTCCATGAGAAGACCGAGATTTAGGATCGGCTTAGTTGAAAGCGTAATAGAGTGGCCCACAAGATGAATGTTGGGAAGATCTGAAAACAGACTGGTGATATTTCTGAGACGAATAAAAGGTTTTCCAATAAGAGGTGTTATTTTAATTAGCCCGCTATTTCGGTAGATGTCACTTTTGGAGCTGTCATTTTTTGACATTTGACAAGTAGAAACTACGCCATTAATAAAAATGGAACGATACACGATTCAACAACGCATTGAAATTATTAAAATTCACTATAAAAATGGTGAAAATGTGGCAGAGACGGTTCTTAAAACTCGAACATTTTTGGGTCGTCGTGAAGCACCTTGTCGGACCGCAATACAGAAATTGGTAGCAAAATTCGAGCTGTCGGGACAAGTTAGTGATGTGAAGAATAAAACCCGTGCACGTCGCTCAAGAACAGCCGAGAATATTGCTGCTGTAGCCGAAAGTGTTGAAGAAAACCCAGGTTTGTCCATTCCCCGTCGTTCTTTGGAATTAGGCATTCCACAAACGTCATTACACCGTATTTTGCATAAAGATTTGGGTCTTAAGGCTTATAAAGTTCAGTTAACACAAGAACTCAAGCCGGCCGATCATCAACAACGTCGAGTCTTTGCTGATTGGGTCCTTGAAATGCATGAAAATGATCCGGAATTCCATCGAAAACTCATCTTGAGTGATGAGGCCCATTTCCACCTCGATGGCTTCGTCAACAAGCAAAATTGTCGCATCTGGGGCTCGGAAAACCCAAGAGTTATTGTTGAAAAGCCTCTCTATCTTCAACGTGTGACTGTTTGGTGCGGTTTATGGTCCCGCGGGGTCATTGGACCTTACTTTTTCAAAAATGAGGCTGGAGCAACAGTTACGGTGAATGGATTGCGCTGTCGACAGATAATTAGAGAGCACTTTGAGAGGTATCAGTTATGGTAATGTTATCAATTACTAATTATGCTTTTAGCTTCAGTAATGTTTCAGAAGTTGACATAAAGAATGCTTCCGGAAGATCAAATCAAATGCTACTGGATATAACGACGTAACTCTTAAATTCTACAGGATTATTTTACCATTTATTCTGTCGATTATCACACATTTGATGAATAGACTTTGTCTTCGTCACAATTTCCAGACCATTGGAAAGTGGGTCCTGACTACTCCTATCCCCAAAAATAATTCCCCTGCTGATATCTCTGAATAGAAACCGATTACTACACCACCAACTATATTAAAAGTCCTTGAGATCTTGCTAGCTGACAGAATTTCCAGTCATGTTGGCATTAACAACCTATTATCAGACCGACAGTTTGGATACAGGAGATATCATTCAAACAGCATTGCCTTGCTGGAGGTTGCCACAGACTTTGGCAATCTCTGCGACAGGGGCAACTGTGTGATTCATGGTGCTGCTGGACTTTAGTAAAGCTTTCGCTTCCGTTCCACACACACTGTTGATTGAGAAGCTCCGGACGCGTTTTGCTTTCTCAACATCTGCCTGTGGAATGATCAAGTGCTATTTGGGACATACACAGTTTTCATGGTAAAATGTAGTAATTCTTACTCCTCAATGAGGCCGGTAACTGATGGAGTCCCTCAGGTCGCTGTGTTGGCCCCACTCTTGTTCACGCTTTTCATCGACGATGTCTCTACAGCTTTGAATAATGTACGTTTCCACATATATGCAGACGATCTGCAGATATACTCTGATGCTCCTGGGGACAATCTCAGTGAGGCTACCGCAACTATGAATACAACTCTTGTCAAGATTGCGGATTGGTCTGCTAACAATGGTCTGTCCCTCAATGCCTCCAAGACTCAGGCCATCGTCTATTCTAAAGGGTTCTCCAATAAGAGGTGTTATTTTGATATTCAAAGAAAAATGCCATTTTTTGAGATAAATGATCGGATCTTTATTTCATTATAAAGAGGAAGGTATGCCGTTAATAATGGAAAACAACATCAGCCAAATGACCACCACGACCACGCCTACAGGACCATATCCTTTTCATGAAATTTTCCATAACCAAATCGCAAAGTGGCTGCCCTAAGTCCTCGATAGCCTCACGAATTCCATCTTTGAGGTCGACGCTGGGCTGTTGGCGTAGACCTTCTCTTTCACGTGGCCCCAAAGGAAGAAGTCGCAAGGTGTTAAGTCACAAGATCTCGGTGGCCAATTGTGATCACCTCTTCGAGAGATAACACGGTCCGGAAACTTTTCCCGTAAAAGATCAATGGTTTCGTTGCTTGTATGGCACGTAGCGCCGTCTTGTTGAAAGTAAACGTTGTCCAGATCAATACCATCCAATTCCGGCCATAAAAAATCATTAATCATCTAGTTTTGATCAAGAAGTCAGCTTGTTATCTCAATGGATGAAACTCACAATAGGTAGCAGCCACTGCCTGTAGACAAGGTCACGGTACTAACATTTCAGCAGAATTTCTAGAAATTCGTTTTAGTTATGGAAGTAGTAAGCAACGATACTTTCAGAGCGGGCACATAATTTAGTTGTTGAAACTTTATTAAGTATTGAAGAAATTTAATAGAAAAGATCTCATTATATCGCGAAGTTTTTAAGAATTTTTCCTGTGCCTCATTTTTATTTTTTTTTCTAACAATATTTCTTGGCGTTACCTTTGTATGGTTGATATAAGGTCTCTGTGTTAACTCGAAAGTTTTTACTTGGTGTAAAAACTTTTACGCATTTTTACACATAAACCGTCTGTTAACTTTTGAGCTAGTAAAAATCGAGTAAATTTATACGTTTCCCCCTTGCACAAAGTTGCACATTTTTACTCACGATCAAGAGGATGTGTGACTTCGATATGAGAAATAAATTTAAAATAAATTAAATTAAGCAAGTATACGGTTGAAATAAAGTGCTATAAATAAGTGCTTAACTTAGTTAAAGTGATTTTAGTGGCAAAGGCACTAAAATATAGAAATTTTAGCCCTTTGTGCATGAAACTCTGTTAATTGGAAAGTGTTAAATCAAGAAGGGAGGCGTGTTGGACAAAGCGCCGGAAAGGTTAGAACACAAAGTCAGGGTTTTTCTGATCCCGAAAATGAGTTCATCTAGCGATGGACATATAGGGAGGCTAACATTTCCCTCCAATTTGTTGTCTCAAGCGGACAAAGAGCAGATAGAAAAACGTGTAGAAGAAAACTACACGAAATGGGAAGAAACACGTGGGGATAGGAGAAGTGCACCAATACAAACGTTTCATTGGACAATGGTTCAAGACCAAATATACCAAATTCTAACAACAACTCTAAGCAATCACAAACGGAGACCTTAAAAGCGAACACAGCTAAAAATGAACTGCCAGGTAAGAACGGTTCCGGTTCTGGTTTTTGCCAGTACAATGCTACTAAAACACATTTAAAACAGGCTGCGGATGGTTTCACGACGGTTATGCAGAGGCGCAAAAGAAGCTCAGGGATATGAACATCAAAAAATACGTAAACGAAAAACAATTTGCCATTCTTGGAGAAGATAACATGGATACGGACGATGGTGCAATTAGTGATTTAAATCAGACTGGTACATTAGAGACTAATCATAATCAAGGTAAGGGTCAATTAAACTCTAGCTTTGTGGTAAATAGTAGTAATAGCACTAACTTAAATGTAAATGTAAATGTGAATATGAGTAAGGGACCTAAAATGTGCCCGCCCATTTTTATTTTTGGGGTTAACTTCAAGCTACTGACTTCAACAATCAATGATAAGATTTTGGAAATGAACCTGACCAGGATCAGGTTCCACTCTGTAAATTTAGATTACCTGAAAACGAAGGTATTCGTCAGTCATGTGAGTTTGCACGGGGAACTGTTCGCTCTATTTAGAGACTCAGCAGTGGATGCCTTCTCGTTCACTCCTAAGGAGGCGAGGAAAGCCTAAATTCTGATCATAGGGCTGGATGGGGATAAAGATGTTGAGGGGGTACAAGCAGACATTAGGGCGCAACTCCCAGAAATTAAGATTCTAAAGTTATATAGATTCTCCACACCCAACTCTAAGAAAATAGGGGTACCACTAAATATTTTTGTAGTTCAAACGGAATCCATGGAGGAAGTTAAGAAACTGATTAGCATTAGATACATTCTTTACCAGAGAATATATTGGAAAAAAAAACATTCAACCAACGTGTTTTAGATGCCAGAGATTTGGGCATACGGGAGAGTACTGCGGATACACCCCTAGTGCTGTGCGGCGATAAGCACGAATCAGAAGTATGTCTCAGTTCAGTAAAAGACAAAAGACCGCCTCCGAGGTGTACTCCGAGGTGTGCTAACTACCAAGCAGGTGATCACCCCGCTAGTTACCAGGGCTGTCCCGAGTACCAAAAATATAAAAATAAAAAAGAAATGATTAAGATTATAGCTAAAGAAAAAATGACAGGCCGCATGCAGTCGGTAAATAGAACAGTGAGTAACCTCATTAAACCAAACATTTCCTACGCAAACATCCAAACATCCTCAAAGAGGGAACGGCGTTAAACATAAGACACTCTAGAGCTACAGACGACAACATGCTCAACGATTATCTGAACGGAGCACAGAAGCTATTCAACATGTCCTTCCTGGATCTCATCAAGAGTATCAGAGATTTCTGGCCGAAATATAAGGCAATTCAGTCCCTAGAAGAGAAAGCACTTGCTTACTTGAACTTCACTGCTTCCATATTAGGATGAACACACAAGCTTCACTCAAAATAATGTCTATTAATATCAATTCTTTGATTTCTCATGAAAAACGTCTTTCTCTACTGGACATGTTGAAAAGCCACAAGCCTCATCTTGCCTTTATCTCGGAAACGAGACTAAAAGAGAGACACAGATTACATCTTCAAGGTTAATAACGTAGTAAGAAATGATATGGGCAGAGGCACTGCCATCATCATAGCAAATAATATCGAATTTGAAAAAGCAACTTCAAATAATGAAATTTTCTCCACGTGTTTAGCGGTAATCACGTTCAAAGATAATACATATAGGAATTCCTAAAAGACTATTAATAGGAACTATATATATACCCAGTAATGCTGGCCCCTCCCTAGTCGAGGAACTAAATCTACTTTACCAAATATCTCTTGAATATAGACATACTAGCCCCAGGTGGTCCCACCTTCCCAAGGTCAGCATCAGTACTAGACTTCTTTTTGCTTTCCACAATAATACTAGATTCAGCAAACAATAGGAACAGCCCGTCATATATGACCATTGCGGCCCCATCAGACCATTTTGGGCTGTTGGCTAACGTTACCATAGACAATTGTTCTCTGACCCCATTGGACCCACGCAGGTACTCCAGCTACGCGGAGACGGATTGGGTCGCTTTCCGCTTTGGCATCCACAACAGTCTGAGCAGAATAGCAATCCCCGAGGAAGCAAACATAGTAAATGTCGATATCGACAAATACATTCAAATCAATACATCCAAAATTAAAGGCTAAGTCCTAAATGACAGAGACCATAAGTATAACCATATATCCAAAGAGACAATTAAGCTAATAAAAACAAGGAAATCGTGGCTGAGAAACCAAAATAGAATATTCCACCGGAACCTGAACAGAGTGAACGTAGAGTATTATGAATTAAACGCGAGAATAAAATGTCTGAGCCAGATAATAAGTCAAAGAGTTAAGATGGAATTGAATAAAGCATTTCAAGAGAGACTAAAGAGCATAAACCCATCTCCACAGGCGATTAAGAAGATTGACCGCATTACGGGAAGAAAGTTCTTTGGCACTAGCATCGAAAATAATAACCTGAGTCACCTAAACAGGGACCTAATAACCACAGCACAAAAATTCGAAGCTTTTCAAAACTACTTTACAGACGTGTACTCAGAAAAAAATTCCAGATCTGGACAGACATCTTGGGATAAGGCTAACAAATAAACTGGCCTCCTTCCACAACAATACTTCCGGTAGAACCCTTGTACAATTCTCTATCAGGAATACCGCGTCATCTCCTTCCATGCACAATTATACATTCACTACCTCTAATAAAGTGGCTGAAATTAGAGCCAGTCTAAACAATAAAAAGTCTTACGGTCCCGATAACATTTCCAACTACATACTACGTAAATGCCCTAAACTATTAGATGAGAAACTGGCAACCATTTTTAATCATTGTACCAACAACGGGTAGTTCCTATCAGACTGGAAAACAGCCAAGTTATTGCCAATAGCAAAAAAAAAAGAAACGCTAAACAGTTTAAGGACTTTAGACCAATTGCCCTGCTATCATACTTAGGGAAATTATTCGAAAGGGTTATTGCAATTAATCTCGAAAACTTCAGTGAGGAGCACGGCACAATCCCAAATAATCAGTTCATTCTACTGACCATGCGGTCCTTGCTCTACTCAACGAAATCACACAAAACCTTAGGAACAATGCTTGCACGGTGAGTCTAGACATCGATTTAGAGAAGGACTTTGATGGTGTGTGGCATCAAGGTCTAGTTTTTAAGCTATTCGAGGCTGACTGTCCTCCGGAATGCACCAAATTAATTAACAGTTTATTGAACTATAGACTTGCCTCAATCTCTATATCTCAACAGGTATCGAATGCAATTCATGTTAAGTCAGGGGTGCCGCAGGGCTCTATATTTGGTCCAAAACTTTTCAACATCTATATGTACGATTTCCCGCTTAGAAATTTAGAAACAGACAGACCAGCAGCCATCCTATATGCTGACGACACATTCATTCTGGCACAGGACAGGAAACATGACCGAGCAATAGAGGAGATCCAAAGGTTTATACCTGAGCTGACCAAGTACTACAATAATTGGGGGGGTTCAGAATAAACGAACAGAAGACTGGGCTCATTGTTTTTCGTAATGCAAGCGGCAAGGGACACTACTCAGCTGTAAGGGAAAGTAAATCCCTCTCGCTAAGAGTAAACAATAAGCAGATACCCCTTAAAGAGGAAATAAAGTACGTGGCAATTACTCTTCACAACAGGCTACGTTTTAACCCTCATGCCAGGAACGTACTAAAGAAGGCCAAGGCTGCTACGGCAATGCTAAGACCTCACTAATTCGACCCATCATCGAATACGGATTCTCGTCCTGGTTTCAGAACACCAAACGTGGGAAATGAATTAGAAACCTTCGAAAGAAAGGTTGTTAGACACTGTGTAGGTAAATTTAGAAAACCAGATAGCTACAAATGGTACTCTAACAAGTCTTTATATAGTGAGGCCAAAATTCCACCGTTATTAAGGTACTTAATAAGCCTATCCACGAAGGTGCTCACTAAGACGGAAGCCAATAACAACCCTTTAATTAGAAACATCTTCAGCAAAAATAGGAACGACTCACTATGCGACAACTACTATTTGTCACCGATTAATAGAATTATAGATATATAAACATAGAGTTATAATGATATTCACAAGCGGATATCAATACCTCCTTATATTATACTATAGTTAAATTACTTTTATAGGCTATCATGCCGACAGTATAGCAAGCAGGGACTTTTGTAAGTAACTTAAATTGCAATAAGAAAATTTTTGGTCGTTTGTCTTTTGTAAGCATAACACACCCTTTCAATGAAAGAAATGTAAATTCCGGGGTTAAAGGTGACAAAGCCTAGAAGTAGTTAGTATAGTAGTTTATTGCACTAACTAATTTGTATAAACTAATAGGTATCTTCATTATTATTTTATTCCATTTTATTTTATAATATACTGATACTGAACTGAATAGATATAGAGATAGGCACAGGTTGATATACCAACTTAACTGTACGGTAGGATGAATTGTAATGACCCTAGTCATGTAAGAAGAAAAAAAATTTTCTTTCTTTTGAACAATTGAATACTCCTTTTTTGATACTGTATAAGTATAGAGCCTTTGGCTTGTGTTAAGGTTTGTTATGTAATTGTTAAGTTAGGCTTAAGTGTCAGTAAGACAAAGCGAAGAAAATATATACATCGGGAGCAAATGTACAAATACTCAAGTAATTATCAGAGCTGTAATTGAGACAAATGTGATAAATGTAGGTAATGTCCAGCGGCATTAATCATAAATTGAAATTTAAGTTGTAAGCCAGGCAGCGATATATTCTAATAGAACCACGAAGTCATGTACCAAATTTTATTGTAATTTAGCCTCAATAAATATACTTTGACTTTGACTTTGTGACTTCGATATGCAATCAGCTGACTGTGAAAAGTATTAAATTTGAGGTTAAGCCGGGGGGCCTCAACTATTCAACCTATTTCTACATGACTTCCCATTCAAGGTGAACATGGGTGATGAAACAAGGGCAATTCTCTACGCAGATGATACCATTCTTTTAGCCTGCGACGAACGGCCCCACGACGCCCTCGTCAAAATTAAAAACAAAATACCGATGCTCCTCAATTATTACAACAGCTGGGGCCTCAAGCTCAACAGCAACAAATGTGGTCTAATTTGTTTAAGGAACGCTAGTGGTAAGGGGCATCATCTGGCAGTACGGGAAAGTAAGACTCTTAATCTAAGGATTAACAATGTCAATATCCCTCTCAAAACAGAAATCGAATACATGGGTATACGCTTCAATGGACACACCATAAAAGCCCTTAAAAAAGCCAAAGCTGCTACAGCCATGCTCAAGCTACTCCTTAATTCCAAAAGTCTCTCTAAAAGCACAAAGCTGCTTATGTACAAAACACTCATAAGACCTATTATCACATATGGATTCATCTCATGGTTTACAATCTCCCCCATAGTAACAAAGCAGCTCAATCGGTTTGAAAGGAAAATATTAAGATTCTGTACAGGCAGATACAGGAGACCTAACAAAAAATGGTTCTCTAACGTAACTCTATACAACGAAGCGGGGGTCACTCCCCTCACTCAATACTTGCTTGAATTGGCAAATAGATCAATAGAACGTCTTGAACATCACCAAAACCCACTAATCAGAACAATCCACAACCTTAATCGCAACGAATCACTCCTGGACAATTATCACCTTTTCCCAATCAATATGATTCATGAAAGATCTCTATCTACTACAGTCAAATCACACATATCCATTTTCTGCGACGTTCTTCGAGAAGACTTCCGCCTGTAAAAATAGGGGATAGCCTGTTCCCCCACATCAAGCGACATTGACGATACAATTTGTCGCTTCACGACAGTATAAAAGTAAAAATAGGTGCTCATATTTTATACACAATGTACAAAGTTCTAATCAGACATTATAATGCCTTCAGCTTTCTAATTACATGATATTTGACATACTATGTACAAAACGCTGTAAATAACAATTGTCAAAACACTCTAAGTAACCCTCCTTAAATAATAAATACCTTTTTCAAACAACCCTCGTAAAATATATAACATATACATAGAAATTATGATTAAAAACAAAAATAAGAACATGAGTAAACATGCCACTTTGTGTTATGTTATAACAAATCTGATTTCAATCAAGAAACTAATAAAGACATATACATATATGTATGTACTACATTAAGTTTAGAAGAGTAAACTGCTAACAATACTATAATTATAAAAAGGCCTCAAAACTCACTATAGGCCGAACCCTACAACTCCTGTGATACAAAAATATAACCATAGCAATTTTATTTTAGATCCTAGCATTTATAAATAAGATAAGTTAGCTTGCCATCATATCATCTACTAACAATCGTAAAAAAAAATCACTTGAAACTATAAGACTAATTTTGAATGAGCAGAAGATTAAAGGGCAAGAAGGGCCAGCTAACTTACTAAATGTGTGATACTATTTAAGTATTTTCCCCCTTGGGGAGGTTATCTAGTGCGTAAGCTGTTGTAATAATTGTAGGGGTCCGCAAGAGGCCAAAATGAGAATGTAAACCGGGAGCAAGCATACATTAGACATACATATGTCAATGTTTAGACCTTGTCAGGCTAATTAAGTCGAAAGCATTGTAAGAGGTACTAGCCCTCACATATTATTTAGCTGAGCCAGGCATACCAGTAGTCGGCAACAATTATACCTATGACGTAAGAAAAACAAGTAAAAAAGCTAGAATTGGTCTAAGACCAATTCTGATGATACCCTAGATGAATGCCCGTATTAAATTTCGTATGGTCACCGATCTATTCAAGTATTGATTTTGAAGTGGTTTTTCGCATATATTTTTAGAACTGTTTGTCGCACAGAAAATATGATTATAACCAATTTTATAGGATTTCGTATTCTGCAGAAGTTTTTAGTACAATAAAAATGTCTTGGACTGATCGTTTTCAAAGTATACGTAAAAAACAGAAATTCTTATATGGCAACACCAAGAAAGAGTTGCCCGATTTAGTCCATTTTTGAAATTTTATTTGATAATGTAGTAAAAACATCATGTACGAAATTTCAGCTCTCTACGTCGACGCGTTCTCAGTCAGTGTCCAAATATATAGCGGAAAACGAAGTTTTTATATGGCAATCCCACGAAGGAGTTGCCCGATTTGTCTCATTTTCGAACTTAATTTAACTTTTTTTTTTTTTAAAGTCCGTGTACAAAATTTCAGCTCTCTAAGTATACGCGTTCTCGAGTTATCGTGCGCACGGACGGACGGACATGCAAAAATCGAAATAACTTTTAATATTATGAATGGGTGTCCAATCCATTTTGCTCTACCATCATTATTTCGAGGTGTTACAAACGGAATGACAAATTTAGTATACCCCTATGATTTCATCTAGGGTATAAAAAGCAAAATCTCTGTAAAACTGTATTAAATGGACTCAATAAAGTTTCTTTGAATTTGAATCTTTGAGGTTAAGCCGGTTGTTGTGTTATCGAATGAATGTAAAAATGATAATCTAAAGAGTTGACATTTAAGAAAAAAAATATTAAAGAGGGCGAGTTTTTTAAAACGTATTTCAAATTAATTAATTGTTTTCTGTTTCACACAGATGCCAAACTAAACAAAATTTACTCGAAAAGTGTCTGGTAACTTTTGTTGAGTTATCCTCTCTTCCGCATAAAAGTTTTTACTTGATCCTTATGGCCGCTACACACCATCGTCGTTTTACTCCGCGTTCGTCGAACAGCGTTGTATGAACGACGTTCAAACAACGCTGTTCGACGAACGACGATAGAAAATAGCAGTGTGGATGAAAACGCGGCCGCGTTCTTCGCCACTGCGAAAAATCAAATCGGGTTTGATTTTTCTCCGTACGCCGTTCGCTGTACGCTGCACGACGATAGTGTGGATGTAAAAAGTGCGTCATTGTTCGTCGTTAAACAGTGGAGTAACGTAAATTGAAAATAAAAACTCGAAATGGCTGATCTAAGAAATTTTTCACAAGAATTTTTGTTAGAATTTATTCAGCTTTATAAAAGCAAACCGTGTTTGTGGAAAATTAAGAGTAAGGAATACAGTAATCGCGATGAAAGAAATCAGGCGTATGAAGTTTTAGTGAAAAAATTAAAAAACACCGTTTCTGATGCAACAAAAGATACGGTCGTGAAAAAGATAGACTCACTAAGAAAAAATTTCAGAAATGAATACAAAAAAGTAGAAAAGTCTAAAAAATCAGGACAAGGCACTGATAACGTGTATAAACCAAAATTATGGTACTATAATGAGCTGATGTTTCTAAAAGATCAAGAAATACCGAGAAAAAGCTCCAACACTTTAGATGAAAATATTGCGGAACAGGTAGGTACATATATATGTTTACAGTAAATTAAGCAGTTGTACAATAGAGTGTTTGTAGGAAGTTGTAACTTTTATTGAAATCAACTGTAAACTAGCTACGAGTAGCTGCCAATGTCAGTTGAAATGTATTTTAATTTTGTCTCCTTCTCCTATAAAAAAAAGGTATTGAACTTAAGAACTTAGGTAATATAAAATTAGCATTTGTAGTATTTAAAACATATTTATTTTTACTTCTTTTTACAAAACTTAATTGTTTGTTAAATTCTCACTTGTTGTAAAAAATAAAGATAAAAGTTATTATATATAAAATTATATAAATTTGTTCTGCCATAGAACAGCTCCTTCATTATTAAAATATTTTAAATAATCATCTTGAACTTTTTTTGCTTCATTGCTAAAATGTCTGTTAGGTCCATTCTGCAAACAATTCATAGTGTCTCCTGTTCTTAAGCCAAGACTAATTTCTCCTGTTTCATGATTTTCGTGATCATGGCAAGATGGTGTAGTATAAGGTTCAGTAGATTTTTTCCGTAAATAGTTGTGGAGATAACAACATGCTAGTACAACATTGTCAATATTTTTCAATTCTAAATTTATAGCTGTATGGAAAATTCGAAAACGATTCGCTAGTATTCCAAAGGAATTTTCTATGACACGGCGAGCTCGAGACAATCGATAATTGAAAATTCGCCTTTCATGCGTTAGCCCTTGCTGCGGAAATGGTTTCAAAAAATCATTTCTAAGAGCGAAAGCGTCGTCTCCAACAAATACAAAAGGTAGTATAGAATTACTGTTTTCTGGAGCACTTGCAGGTGGTATGTTCAAAGAATGTTCTTTAAGTTTTTCATAAAATATGGTGTTTTCAATAACACCTCCATCAGATATTCGTCCATTTGTTCCAAAGTCACAATAAATAAATTCATAATTCGCATTGCAAATGGCAAGTAATACTAGACTATGATAGCCTTTATAATTATAGAAATATGATCCACTTCCTTTGGGTGGGGTGATCCTCACATGTTTCCCGTCTACTGCTCCTAAGGAATTGGGAAAGTTCCACCGATTATAAAATTCGTTGGCAATATTACTCCATTCAGCCTCTTTTCTAGGGAGCTGAAAAATTAGCATACAATAAAAGTATTACAATTCTCTCATTATAAAACTATTGATATTTTCAGATATATTTGGAAGAAGAGGAGTTATTCGAGGACGACAATTTAAGTTTAAATGAACCTGTAGGAAATGTCGATAATAATTCTTCTTCAACAGAAACATTCTCTACTCCTGAACCAGGCGAAGTATCGTTCCTTGGAGCATCTACTTCTGGTACAAGTTCGCGTCGAGCTCCAAAACGAGCACCACAACAGAGTTTACATGAAGCTGTTTTGTTGCAAGTCCAAAAGAGGCTTAATACAGAAAAAGTTGACGATGAATTTGATATTATAGGCAAAAATATTGCAATGAAGTTGAAGAAACTACCCAAAACTACAAAAATAGTAGCAGAAAAATTTATAATGGATATTCTGTATCAGGCTGAGTTGGGAAATCTTAGTACTAGTTCTTCTATGATAATTGAGAATATTCCATAAGCTTTCAATGCCTGTGTAATTTTTCTGGCGCGGAAACGACATTCACTCGAATAAAGGCTTTTTATTTTGTTATGAAAGTTGTTTCACTTACCTTTATGTAATCACCTAGTGTTTTTATTATAGCAGCACACGTATCTGGAATAATATAACTTAACGCTTGCGGAGAAATAATAACAGAAATTTTTAAGTCACTGTAGCTTCTTCCCGTCGCAAGAAAACGTAGAGTGGCTGAAAGTCGCTCGTGTGGAGAAATAGATCTCCGCAAGTTGGTATCTTGCTTTTGAATGAAAGGAGTCACCATGTTTAAAAGTTCCTGGTAACAATCTTCATCCATTCTCAAATAATTTCTCCAGTCGTCGGGCTCTAATATCAGTTCATCTAACAGATTCACATGCGAAAATTCACTTCGTTTCAATAACCAACGTTTGCACCACACACGTTTCTTTTTTTTACAACTTTTAACAGCAAGAACCGCCGCCACTGCCAGTAATGTATCTTCATCCATTGTACTACGCGAACTAAACGACGAGTAATGTGTATGCTACAACGGCGTACGTCGTTCGTCGAACAGCTTTGTCTGAATGTCGTTCATACAACGCTGTTCGACGAACGCGGAGCAAAACGACGATGGTGTGTAGCGAGCATTACGCAAAGATTTTTACTCTAAAGTTACCAGACAGACCTATAATTTAAGTTCTAGTAAACAAACAACGACAACTTAATTTTAAACAAACAAATCGGCAATGGAAAATGGAAAATTTTCTTGCCAATAACTCTTATTTGATTTAAAACACTATAATTTATTATTAAAACAATTAAACTTGCCTGAAAAGTGGTTTCGCACGACAAGTACTCTGATGGTTTCTGCAGCACAGCACACCGCACTTCATCACTTCACTATGACTCCGGAGTCCCAATTTTCTATAAAACACAAAAAAAAAACACTATCTTTTCTCACTATTATTATATAAATCACTTTTAATCACTTCTTTAACACAAAATCACTAAAACAACACTGGACATGAGACATCTTCTTTATTGGTTTGAGACCTGAACTTGTGGGACTGAAACTGACACTTCACATAACCAATTCAAAATATTTTTCGATTTTAAGCACTTGAATTGTTTTCAGTTGGTGTAGAAAATCCATTTACATACCATAGTATATAATTTTGTCACATCCGAGGTAGCAGTTGAATAATTTGTTGTACTTTCATGCGTGTATTCTGCCATTAATTCATTGCAAAATCATTTTAGTTTATTTTGTGGTTGATGAAATCAAAATGAATATGCTCAATAAACGTACGACAAAGAGTTCCGATCTGGTATAACACCAAAAATTAATTGATGATTTATTAAATTAACCTTCAATTTTTATGATTAATTTATCCTTATTCCTTATAGATAATAGTTGTACGCAATAAATTTAGGTTAGGTCTGCGACACCACACGCACAGGATGATTTGTATTTTTAGATTAAACTTAAGAATATTAGTTGTTGTCTCCACTTTCAATTATTTATACTTGAATAGATTAGTACACTTTAGCTGTAGGCTCCATTTTGGAGTATTTGAAGTAAATTTACGTTATGGCTGCGACACCACGCGCACAGAATGATTGTATTATTAGATTAGTTAGATTTATATATATTATGTTGTTGGCCCCATTTTGGAGTAAATATACTTGAATCGATTTGTTAACTTTAGTTGTAGGCTCCATTTTGTAGTATTTATCTTGATTTAGTTGTTATCAGCTCAGAGAAATGAAGCACCGGACGTAAACTGGAGTCAGATTGAAAATTTCAAACTCGTAACTCACGTTGACAGGTAATAACGAATGAACGCTTGTTGTATAGTGAGTGTTACCACCGCATGCTACGCAAAAATCGGACGCATTTCTACTTTTCGTCGCTTACGCGTTCAAGTTAACCTAACACTTGGAAAATTGTACTGCTGTCTGATTTGTTTTAGATTTTTTTTATTTCTGAAGGCAGAAAAAAGTAATTTGAGAAATGTTTATTGCGTAATTTGTATAAATGTGAGCTAATTTATAACAAAAAATTCAAAATAAATTTGGAAAACTCAAATGTCAACACATTCAATGTGACAGCATATTTTTTCCAATTCGTCGCATATGTCGCCTACCTCGCATCCATAATTTCAATATAATTCTACCTTAACTCCCTCTATTTTCGTAATAACCTAAATGAAGGAGAAATGTCGAGCTGACGCAAAATAACGTCTCAGAACTCTTGTCATTTCCACCCCTATAAATGTTTATCAAACGTTCCCGAATAACATACAAGATAGACTGTTCTTTATGTTATATAATCTAAGGTACAAGCCCTTCGTTGAATTTTCGCAGTTGATTTCAGACCACCTATGTTCTGCCAAGAAAGCGACGGCACGTATGTACATATATGTATAGAGATCCCACAGCTCTTTCCGGACAAATGCGAATTCCAAATAAGTTTATTATGAAGAGTGACGCCTAGAAAATTTTACCTTTCTGAAAAAATTAAATCCATATTATAGCGAAGTATAGCCGTTAGTGCTAGCTTCATTCTTCTCGTGAACAAACCCAGTTTTGTTGGGATTCATGATAAGGTCTCTATTTAAACACTACATGATTTTGGAAAGGGCCCCTTTCAGTAGATCGGATTTTATAAGGGGCAAAATTCTTCTTGGTGTAAAAACTTTACAAGATCAAGGATAACATTGCAAATTTGTGACATTTTTTTACAAAAATTCAAACTCAAGGCTCGAGAATTGAGACATTTAATCATAAGGAGTAATACGTTGGATATTATATTAAAGGTTGGAAGGTTATCTTTGGAACCAGTCTCTAAGCTTGATCAGGCGATATCCGTGAAAGGATTTCTGAGCATTTAAGTGATCACACTTCTTCGAAAACGAAAATTTTCAAACAAATTTTAGTAGGAAGGAGCGATTTTTAGAAAGGAGTCTCATCAAAAGAATGATCAAGACACCACTTCTTATTTACCGAACACACTGCACATAATCTGTCAACTCAGCACACGTTATTAATTTGCGTTCAAAGCTTTCCGAACGATATATATTTATAAAATAACTTTCACCGAAACTTCAAAAAGTTCCATTTTCTCTTTCTACAGCTTCCTCAAAACCCATGAAGGATTAAAATAAAAAAAAAAAAAAAAAAATCGAGAATGGACTTTAAGGATAACAGACATACCCATTATCCTTGAAGACAATTTTTCAGAAAAAGGATCTCGGCTAATTATTTACAGGAAGTTCAAAGCTTCCTTAAATAAATAGCGTTTGTTTCATGGGCTTGCAATGTATATACACTGAGATACAAATTCTTGAAGTTACACCTTCCAAACAGTATTTGCAACTTTTTTTAAATTTCAAAATACCGCATCTCCGCATTATCAAAATCAGAGATGATCCATTCAGAACATTTGTCGATTTTCTGTAGAATGACCCTATCAAGTTAGGCTACAAAGCACACTGAACGCATATTGATTATAGTAAGAGATTTTTTACTAGCTTGTAACGTCTTCTGTTCATAAATGATGTCTCTCGTGCACGAATTGCAGGAAAGTATAAGCAAACTTGTTGAATGACGCTCGAAAAACTCCATTTTTAAGCGAAATTTTGTATATATGCACATCAATTCCTTATGTTTGATCTTAGATGAGCATTGTAAGTTGTAGTTCCTGACTTCATTTCCTTCCCCACTAATATAAAATAAAATATCTTTATAAAACAAAATAAACCTTATATTTTCATCGCTTTTATACATGATTTTTTCTATGCGATAAAATTATATTAAAAATAATTTTAAGCAGAAAAACAATAAATAAATAAAAACGAAATAAATAAAAATTCTTCAATAATTTAAGCGGAATAAAATTTACAACTATTCAAAGGTTAATTGCAACAATAATAATAAAATAAAGCATAAAATTCAGAAGAAAAAAAAACCTTTTAAAGGTTAATTAATTTCCTCTTAAAGCTATGAAAATCGAGAAGGATCAGCAGCTTTCAGTTCATCCAACAGGGACATTTTCCGATCAGGACTGATTCTCCCAATAGCAACACAACTTGAGAGCTTCTTGATGTCAGTTTTCAATGCGTCCACTGAATTTGTTAAATTATCAAAATTTGGCACTAAATTATTGCTTTTGTTGATTAAAGCATAAATTTCATCGGATGAAATGCTGCTCTTGTATGAATCCAAAGGACTGAGTAGCTGCAAGAGAAAATTAACGATTATTATTTTTTTTTTCAATATAAATGCATTACACGCCCGAATTTGTCGAATATAAATAAAAAATCTGCTAATAAAAAAAAGTTCAGCATTTGTAATTTGCATATTCCTCGACAAGAGAAATTAAGTGAAGAAATAAGAAGTGGAGAAAAGCTTAACTGTGAAGGAATACAATGCAATACATTTATTAGGCGTTGTACAGAAGATTAGAATATTACAAAATCGCATAGAGTACAATTAGGTGAAAAAACATAAGTAACATAAATATAATAATAAAAATAAATTAGAAAAAGAGCAAACAGAAAAAATAAAACTTAAATATAAGGAGCACAAAGAAGAGTCAGGGTCCATTTCCTGCGAAAATCCAAAGACAGACAACAACTGGAGAAAATAGATAGTTGACGAAGGCTGCCATAAATATTCCCCATGAAGACGCTAACGTACGCGCAACAACTAAATTTAGTATTGAATTAAAGTTTTGATTGACTCAACATATTCAAGCGTGGAATTATTTTACCTTACTGATGGTAAAGCATATGTTGGCATATGTGCTTCTATATACCTGCAGGCGATAAGATTTGTTTGAATTAATTGCAAGCTCATTATAAATTGCTCATTCGTTTAGATGTTGTAGATCATTGTTTCGAGCAACAGTCCTCCACATATAGCATACAAGTTCACAGAAGGGTTACTCACCACAGAAGGAAGATCAGTTATATAGAAAGAGAAAAGAATATGCCCCTGATGCTTGAGGTACACCAGCGAAAACGGTAGTAGCAAAGTAGTTGCTTGAAATCTACTAGTGGTGGGTCCTGCGCATGAATACCGAGGTCATGAATATTATTCCAAAGTTTTTTTATAGGAAGCTTTCAGATTTAACCCCAAAATAGGTACAGATGACTGAATCAGAGAAGTAACTTAGAAGGAAGTTAGAAAAAGCAAAGAATTTAATGTGATTCGAACCACGGATAGGTTTCTGTCGCACTAGTCAGTATTTTTCTCAAATTCACAAATTTTTGAGTGAGTGCTAAAGAATAGGAATGTGTTACAATAGATCGACAAAATTGTGCTAACATACAATATGGTAATTTCTTAGGAACGTAAATACACAATTACCCATTGTCTTTGATGTGAACAGTGGGGCATTTTTCGTGAAGATGCTAAACTTCAGGGGATACCATATGATAACAGTAGAAGAAAACAAGAGAGATAGGGAATTTTGAATTATTGGATTAGATAATAGTGATGCACTCCTCGCTTGAGCACACGTGAATCTTAGTGTAAGACAAAAGACGGTACACTGTACTACATCTGCATTGCTTTACTTAAAAAGTATTCACGATGTCCCACAGTGCGACTTTAAGGGTGTGGAAAAAAGCTCGAATTGAGGCTACAAGGTAAGACAAATATGTATCCTTAAAACTAGTGATGAAGTTAGATGATTGAAAGATATCAGATACTTTCTTTACAGAAGCCCAGTTATTTCATCGTGTTTTTAGTGATATAAAAAGTTTAATCGGACCAGTTAACTAAGCGAGTTTGAATTAAACATTCGATTGTCAGACTCTGGTTAAAATCTCGAAAATATTTAATGCAACGATTTCAGACTAATAATAACTGTCATTGACTATGATTACACATAGACGAAGAAAGTAGTAAGAAATAATAATTCGCGGCATACTTACCTTGTTCAATGTAAAAATTGTCACAGTGAATAAAGTATAGTACAACGGTAGAATTTTGTTAACTACATTAAATATTTGCTGCTTAATGTTTTGGTTGAATTGAGATATTTTACATTTATTGAAGCTGATTTGTATGCATAAAAAGCACCTTCTCGGGTTTTATGATTGTCCTGCAAGCAAGAGGTGTTGCTCTAAGCTTAATGCTTTTATAACTATGCCGTATGAGGCTAACATGCCAACTGAAAACAGTAATAATCGAATCTACGGCTATATTCAATCTCCCTCAAGAAAAACAGTCAGAGCAGTCCAACTCTCTGATAAATTTATCCAAACAATCATTGGCGCGATCATATAAGGCCACTCCAGTCGTGTACAAGAAGGTTTATCAATAAACCTTAGAGGATAGGAAAAACAGAGCAAGAACGATTTTGGTTATAAAATAAGGAGTTTTAAGTAAAAGTAGTTGTAAATTTAGTTGTAACTTTCTTACAACATAAGCCATATATGTACATCCAAGCTTATACAATAAGAAACCAGGAGTATAGCGTGTGACTCTAAAAGCTTATCATAATTTAATAGTCATAATAGTCATTTCAGATTCAAATTTATACAGAGAGCACAAATATCATATATATATATATATCATATATAGATGACAAATGGGAGCGTTTTTGAAAGAAGTATATATGTATATGGCAAGCTGATATATGCTTCCAAACATAAATTTGCACAATTGCTATAAAAGATAAAAGGCCAAGCGGCTATATGAATCACAAGATCTATATTCTCTGTAATAGCAGATCTAACCGAGCTGATGCAAACCCAAAAAGGTAATGTACACAACAATAGCACAGGAAATTATATTTAAAAAATAAAAAATACTTTTCAGAGGAATTTTGACTACAGCCGCAATGAAAATGAAAGGATGATAGTTACAACAAATCAAAAGTCCCGAGCTTATGTATTTACTTACCTTTGTGTAATCATCCACAAAACTGTCTAGGTTCAATTTAAATTCTACACTGAGCCGTTTATAATCATCCATCTCCAAAAACTGCTTTCGAGCTTTTTCGAGTTGATGCTTAAGAGACTGAAAGTATTGAATATTTATAAAACACATGACCGATTAAAACTATTCATATGCAACTTACGGCTACAACCCTTTGACTTTTTTCATATTTTTTATTAATTTCTTGTAACTGTTTTGCATTGTTTGTATCGCTCAATAGATTTATATTATGCTGTTCTTGAATTTCTTTCACCTTTTCAGTCATAATTTTATCCATTTCAATCATATAAGACGATCTTATCGATTCATTTTCACTTTCTGCCTCTATTAATCGCTGCTGCAATTGTTGATATTTTTCAACTAAGCTTACCTGACGCTTTTCCATTATTTGTAATTTTTTCTTATACGATTTTATATTTTCCAGCAATGTGCGCATGTGTATTTGATATCTAGAAATCTTTTTTCGATGTTCGGATTCTAAAACCCGCTTGAACAGTTTCCAATTAGGATCGTTATAATTTAGTTTAACAACACAATTTTCAGGCACTTTTAGCGAAGTTTTGCGCATATTTTTTCCAGAATTTATATCATTAAAATTGGTAGTAAATTCTGTAAGATCATTTGGTGGATGTATAACAATTTCATTTTCATAGTTTTCCAATAAGTTTTGAAAAGATAAAATTTTTAAGGGAAACGGTTCAGATTTCTTATTATCGGTTTTAATGATAAGAGCTGCCTCGCTTTGTGTGTTTATTGAAAATCTTTGAGCATCTGATCTTTGAGAACTATCAGTTTTTAGTAATTCCATATTTTTTTCCATTTCTCTTACATTTTCATCACATTCAGTATGGTTCAGCTCTGTTAGATATTTTGTTTTAGAAATTTGTGACATGTTGTTCTCTTTTAACTCCAGCGATATATTTACGTTCGTCAACTTATAATCATCAAGAATGCTTGGGATTATATCATCTAGCGTATCCTTTGTTCCTTTTGAAATAATGGAACTGTTATCAGCGGTATTGACCTTTGGGAGAAGTAAAACAGAATTAGCGATATAGAGATTTTTATTGGTTAATTTGATTAAAATTTCAATAATTTCCTCCTTTGATTCAATATAGAGGGGGAAGATATGCTGTTTTTTAAGACGTGAACAAATTCCACCAAAATAGCGATCATGAAGGTTTGGTAAAGAGCGACTTCTATTATAGCACTAACAACTTCTTAAAGGGGATGCTGTGTACGTAGAAAGTTATCGTGGTCGGCATTTTGTTTTAACGATAAAAATTTCTCTATATATGGGACAGCAAAAAATTAAAAATGGGGATTTTCGGCAAAAGATGATGAATGTATTAAATGAGACCTTTGTAGATTAGTCATGTCTCCAAAATGAACAGCTGCAGGATACCAACTGTTGTCCTCGGGAAAATCCCGAGCATTATAGAAATCACGTAAGTCCCATTCAATAAAGAACTAAATAGGAAGCGCCCTATTGACTGAAACCTTAAGGCTGAATAAATTTGTAAGCATTTTGCTCCCCCTTTTTATTTTCCACAGTTTTTATGATATTGATTTGGAACTTTCGCCAATATATTAAAAACTGTTCAGTTCAAATGCCACCGGGGCTAGATTTTGAAAAAGGTATTGCGTTTTTCTTTTTCTTTTTTAATTAAAAACCTCAAAAAACCGTGTTATTTTCCTCTCCCCCTAAAAAATTTTTCATGTAACACACCAATTTTTATTATGTCGTACATAGGTTTTCCAAGCATATTTGTAAATGCTGCCGGAGCTGTTTTTCCAAATTTGTTAATATTTTTCATGTTATAGGTAATTACTTTTATAACATTAAGATTAAGACTCCTGTAACTTGAATAAAATTTATAACTACTCGTTTATTTTAACACAAGAATGAAGATTGAGATAATTTTATTCAGTAGACAAAAAACCGGATAAATCCCGTAAGTAGTTTATTTTATAAAAATCAATTTGTAAACCTTTATGTTGATAAGAAGTGACTGATTTATTCATTTTAATTCTCAAAAGAGTTTTGTGGTGACGACAGGATCTAGTAGTCCAAGCAAATACTCGGTTTTGTAGATATGTGCATAATTCTGAACAGTACTTTATAGGCATTGCTAATGTGATTAGAACGAAAGCTCACGCTACTACTACATAGTCAAAATTTTGGAAGCTCGAAATTGGGTGCTTTATTTTTTGCCATTCAGCCCTAAGCCACTTACGAAATGTTTTAATGCGCTTTGTATTCGTTTTCGTCATGGCAGTAGTGAAACTAAATTTGTTAGCGCCCTTTTTCGTTCTTTATAATAAATCCACACAATATCTTAATAGACATTCGGATGTCAAGTTTTGCTGCACACAGCAGACAAAATTTATCTTAATTTAGATATTAATATTTTTATTTTAAATATAATAGTGGCAACTAAATTGTACAATTCAAAATATTCATACACATACCTGATTCTCTTCTCGCCTGTTTTTGTCTTGTCCAATCCCCAGAGGCTGAAATTCTGGTGATTTTTCTACCACCAAATCCCTATTCCTTGATCTTGAAATCTCGATATTATTCAACAATTCTATCCAACGATTTGTTTCACCATTTAATTGCAATATTTTATCTGATTTATTATTCAAGAGAGCTTTCATCATTTCAATCTTATAAGCCTTTGCTTCCAAATGATGTGTTTCATGAAGATTAACATTTCCAAAATATTTTTCTAATTCCAATAGTTTCTCACGCAAGACATTATCATTTAAACTTAAACTTTCACTAGAGCTTCTACTAATTATATTACATACATCTTCACGTTCCTGTGTTAAGTTGTAAATTTTCATAGCTTGTCTCTCAGCGATTTTTCTTAGATAATCAAGTTCAGCAGCTTCAGATTCAAATATATCTTTATCTATTCTAAGTAAATTGCTAGCCTCTTCAAATTTTTCTCGAAGTTCATCATTTTCTGCACACTTACAATGAAATCTCTTAATTTGAGCTTGCTGCCCTTTAAGAACTAATCTTAAAGTCTCCATTTCTATATCTCGATTGTGCAATTCTATAATTTTATCCTTAACTACAGTTTGTAAATGTTCCAATTGATCGGTGCACTGATTTAGTTTTAATATCTCATTTGTCTGCTTAGAATTGATGTCTCTTAGTTTAGAGAGTTCTGTAGACCGCTGTACTAATCTATTATTCAACTTATCAATATGTTTGGACAATTTTGAGTTTTCTTCCAGGGCAGTATTAAGTTCAAGGAACTTTTCAGTCTGATCCTGTATGAATTTTTTTAGTTCTACAATTTCACTTTCTTTTAGTGCTACAGTCTCATTAGCCAATTTAAGTTGGTCTTGGCAATCAGCCAATATTTCGTGAATTTTCTGACCATCTTCGATTTTAGAAGACAAGACTTCTACTGCCTGAGTATGTTCATGAAATTTTGCTTGAAATTCTTCAATTTGTCGCTGGCTATCGCATAATAATGTGTCTTTCATCTCTAGAACATTTTCATTCTTTTCAATTGTTTCTTTTAAACCATCTAAATCTCTTAACAGACTTTCATTTCTAATTTTCAGCTGTTCTATTTCATTTTCTCTAGCTTCAAGTGTTTCATTATTTGCTTGTAGAAGATTAACGTATTTATCGAAATTATCTCGTAACCTCTGATATTCCATGAGCTTCTCCTGAAGACTGGTAATTTGATTTGTTTGCTGCATCTGTAACTTTCTTAAATTTTCAATTTCAAACTCTTTACTTTGTAATAGAAATTTTAATTGTTCCACTTCACGCTGAGTACATTCATAATTTTCTCGCAAATTCTCAAGACTTACGATCTCTATCTGAAGTTTAGAAATTTTATCAATTTCTTCCCTTCGATGAGATTTTAGCTGCTCAATTTCATCAGTCTTTTTCTCAATATCTCTTTTATATTTCTCAAGGAGTGTTAAATCCTCAGAGTTCTTTGAACCTTGCTTAAGTTTTTGCACTTCCAAATCATTTACAACACCTTTCAGCACCTCAAATTCAGTGGCACGTACTTGTAGCTCCTCTAATTGTTTCTGGTGTTTTTCCCGAAGCTGTGTAATGTCTATCTCTCTTTGTTTAAGAATTGATTTTGTATCTTCTAGTAGTGTTTCCAGTCTTTTTAAATTTTTTTCCCAATTTCTTTTTTCTTCGACAAGTTTTACACATTTCTGTGTAATTTTTCTATTCTCTTGTTCCAATGTGAAAGTATTGGCTTCAAGATTTATTATTTTCGAATCTCTCTGTACAGTTAAATTACCTAAGTCCTTCAAAAGGCTTTGCTTTTGCTTTTTTAAAACTTCTATAAGGCTTTCTTTTTCTAAAACGACTTCTCTTTGTTTTTGAAGCTCGAAATTAATCTGATCAAATACTGATTGTGACTGGGCAACTCCTTCTGAGAATCTTATAGACTCGAACAATCTTTGCAAATCTTGCAATTGCTTTACCAAAGAGTCCTTCTCACCTAATGCCTTTTTTTCTACTTCACTACAAACTGAATACAAATTGGCACAATCTGCCTTAAGTTTTTGATTTTCTTCAACAAATTTACGCTCGTTTAGATATAATTTCTCTAGGATTTCCAATCTCGAGCGTTTTTGATTACTCAGCTCATTCTTATACCAACGCTCCGATTTAACTAAACGTTCCATTTCACTTTTCATTTTTCTAGCATCTACTACCGCCAACAAAAGCATTTGATCCTTTTCACGAATATCCCTCTGAAGTTGTTTAACATCATCGGTCAGCTCAGAGAAATTAAATTCTGCCAAATAATCTGAAGATTCATCTTCAACAGAGCTTGTATATTCTACTGGTTGGATGCTTGTATCACTTGTATTTGAACATGAAAAATTCCCTGAATCATAATTGGGTGATGTACATGAAGGTAAGGATGAATGTTGGGAGCTTGTTGAAGTACGGCGGGAGCTGCTAGACCATGGCAGAATTTTTACAAAAGCAGCTCCCGCTGCTGCATCAAATAATTTAGCATTATTTGAACTTTGTCCTTCGATTTGTATGACATAATCTCTATCACACATTTGTTTGTTTTTATATGAATTTTGGCTTGACTTAAAATATGCGCATAATTATTGATAAATTTGCATAAATCGCAGATGAACGTGACGTCATGTCTGGCATTCGAGTATGTATCTTCCTTAGCTGAAAATAACATCACATTAGAAGAGTAGCTAGCTTAAAAGATAGAATAGACTTACATAAATATTAAATTTATTCTTTATTCACATTTAAAATGCCAATTGCAGAAAGCAATCTAAACTACAAATCCAATTCGCTCTACACGTAGCTGAGAAAATCTGACATCCTCGTCTTCCCAGGAAAAATATTTGACAATTAAACAGCCATGTAATTTGTTTTCTAATCGTCGCAGCGCCATCACTTTGTGATGTTAGTAACCATATACTGCTACATTCGAAATTGTGCATTTTGAAAATGGGTTAGAGTTGTCAACTCTTCAGGCTTTTTATTCTCCAAATCCGTTAAAAACACCAAAAACTTTGCTATTCGATCGATCACTTTACAAAAATTCTTTAAAAGGGATTTCGACGATAATACAAAAGAAGAAAAAGAGTACCTTTGAACAAGTGCAAATTTTGTTAGCTGTGAAAAAATTGTTAAAATGTTGATACTAGTTAGAAAATATTATTAATCGGTGTGAAATTACGAAAAGAAGAGTATACCTGGCTTGAACATCTATTATCTATACCAAAGCTAAGTGTTAATAGTTTTATTTTTTTAAATCTTTTTTTTTCGATTGAAAGGAGTAGGTACATATCTGGAAATTCAACTGAATGCTGATGCCAGATTTTTCCTGTTTACTAATTAATTTAACCTTTTTTGCAGCGGTAGCATAGTTTTCATTTAATGTGTTTTTTGTTAGTACCTGAACTGCACAAATTTCTTGTTATTTAGTAAAAGTTTTTTTTAGCAGAAAGACTTTTGGCAGTAGGAAAAATAAATGAAAATAAGTGAAAACCAGAGTTACCAGATCAACAACATTAATGATGTTCCTCTCAAATTTTACAAAATCATTTTACCAAACATTCTGCCGATTATCACACACCTGATGAATAGACTGTTGTCTTCATCGCAGTTTCCAGACCACTGGAAAGTGGGTCTGATCACTCCTATCCCCAAAAATAATTCCCCAGCTAATATCTCCGAATGGAGGCCGATTACAGTATTACCAACAATATCAAAAGTCCTTGAGACACTGATAGCGGATCAAATCTCTACACATGTGGATACTAAAAATCTAATGTCAGACCGACAATCTGGATTCAGGCGACATCATTCAACCAGCACTGCTCTGCTGGAGGTTGCCACAGACATACGTGATCTCTGCGACAAAGGTAACTGCGTCATTCATGTGTTGCTAGACTACAGCAAGGCTTTCGACTCAGTTCCACACACTCTACTGATTGAAAAGCTACGTACGCGTTTTGCGTTCTCTACATCAGCGTGTTCATTGATCAAATGCTATCTAATGCAAAGGCAATTCATGGTAAAGTGCAATGACTCTTACTCTGCGATGAGATCGGTATCGGATGGAGTGCCACAGGGAGCGGTGCTGGCCCCAATCTTGTTTTCGCTCTTCATAGACGATGTCTGTACAGTTCTGAACAGAGTGCGTTTCCACATATATGCAGACGATCTCCAGATATACTCCGGTGCACCCGGGGACAATATTAGTGAGGCTGCGGAAACTATTAACTCAACTCTGGCCGGGATTGCGGAGTGGTCTGCTAACAACAGTCTATCCCTCAATCCCTCCAAGACTCAGGCCATCGTATATTCAATTCGTCTCAGAAATATCACTAACTTATCTTCTGATCTCCCAAATATTCATCTTCTAGGCCATACCGTTACACTCTCAACCAAGCCGATCTTAAATCTCGGCCTTCTCATGGACTCAGGCCTCACCTGGGAGCCTCAGATAAACAAAATTTGTTCTAGAGTATACTATAGTTTGCGTTCGCTCTATGCTGCTTCCCAGCATATTGATCTATTCACCCGCACAAGGCTCTTCTCGGCTCTGATTCTACCGCTTTTTTTCTACGCTGATGTAGTCCTTTTCCCAATCTCCATCGGTAATCTGTCTAAATTAATCCGTGCGTTCAAGGCCTGCGCTAGATATGTCTTTGGTTTCAAACGAGGTTCACATGTTCCCCCACAGTTTCTTGAGATGCTTCTTCCTTGTCCACTTGCTAACATGTACGAATTTAACACCCTAAAGCTGATATTCAAGGCCAGACACGGTCTACTACCAAACTACATTTCTAGACGTTTCACTTGGAGCACTCTTAACAATCATAGAATTGTCCTTCCCAGGGTACGTACGCAGTTTGGTGGGAAAACCGTGTTCCTGAGTGGAGCTGTATATTGGAACCGTATGTCTGATGAGGCTAGACGTAGTGCCTCACTAAATTCATTTAAATCTGAAGCTCTGGACTTCCTGACAGCAGCTATCTAATGGCCTTCTGCCCTCTATCCTATCAATAATCTCTGTGTCAATATGGTCTCCAGTTTTCCATAATTTATTCTTCAGTTGCCTCACATCCTCCGGTCCCGGGCTTGGATTGTTTACCAGATATCCATCATTCAGAAGCTTCAACTATCTGTGCTGCACCTTTGCACTTTGCACTGGACTATGCTGTACATTAAGCTACTAATTCAATATTGTTATATTGTTATATTTTTATATTCTATATATATATATATATATTTTTATATTCTATATATACTGTACTATATATTAAGTCTAATGTTATTTGAATTATTTTATTATTATTTGTTTTGCTAATATGTAAATCTACTATGTAACTTTTCTAAGATGTGCCCAGCGCTATGCGTGCCTTTGGCAGGGGTGCTCAAATAAATAAATGTTTATGTTTATGTTTATTATAGGAGTACCAAAAGTTTGGATGAAACAATTTTTAACGAGAGTTATAGCGAAGCATGCAAAGTATGTAAGGAAATGGTCCTAAATGAGGATCAAGCATTAAATTTCGAAGGCCGATGTGCAAGGTGGTTCCATATCGGATGCCTCAATATTACCCCTAAGGAATACAAAAAATTAGAAGAACTGGGTGATACAACAATATGGATGTATACTGCGTGCAAGTTGGACTTCAAGAAGTGGGTCCAAGATAAGGAAAAAAGGCGTAATGATCGTGATAGGATACAGCAGGAAATATTGGAAATGAGGAAAAATACTAGCGAGGTTGTTCGGGAAATGGAAAGGAATATAAACGTCATTGAGGAAATAAATAGAAAGGTAGACACTCTGCAAACGACAACCGTCGAAGCTCACAATCAGTACAAGCAATCTTAAGCAGAAGTGCTTAAAATACCAAATGGAAAAGAATCAAATGAAATTATATAAAAGAATAGAATCACTGAATCTTGCTCCGATAAAATAATTATCAAGCCGAAGTCGCAACAGTTACACGATGTAGCAAGAGACAGCTTAAAGACGCGATCGATATAGTGAAAATGAACGCATCAATCAAAAAGATACAAAACATCAGAAATGGTGGAATACTTATTAAAACTTCTAATTCATAGGCCCAGGAAAAACTTTTACGAGAGGCAGAGAAAAGAATGAGTAGGAAAATTTATGAAGTATCAACACCAAAAAAGAGGCACCCAACTATTTGCATATCCAATCTAGACAAGGAATACAAGGAGGAGGAACTGAAAGTCGACCTAATGGCGTTGAACCACTTCATCAATCATGAGGATGAATTTAGAATTGTCCACAGAAGGGAGTATCAGGCAAAAGGAGAAAAAATATGGACACTCATCGTTGAAGTTCCGGGAAAAACCTTCAACAAGATTGTTAATAGACACATTCATTTGGGATATAGGGCGAATTTTATAAATGAAGATATAAACACTATAATTTTTTTTTATGTAAATATGTCTCTTTTATTTTTGGCTCTTTGGCTTCTTTTCAAAATCTTTAAAAATATATGGCAAAAGGTTCTACAATGTGTAAAAGAACAGATAATAACTAATCAGAAAATAACACAAAATGGGTCAAAAGGGACAACGAAAACAAACTAGACTCTAACAATTAAACGAGAAGAAAAATATGAAAAATTAAATTATCAAAAGAGACTATATAACGGATACTAGAAATTTTGAAAAATGCCCAAAAGATGTAAAAACAAAAAAATTATTACTTGTCCCAATTTTGACAATTGGGTAAGTGGCAGTTCAAAGAAGTTCCAAATTTCCAAATTAATCTAATAAAAATGTAATTCCCTAAAAGAGCGAATTTTCAACAAAAAATTTTGAAATTTAGAACCGACACCGAAACTAATTAGAAATAAGAGAAATCGAACGAACGAAAAATTTACGCGATACCGTTATAGAGTCCAGCGAGAGCAGCCTGTAGTATCATAGACCTCTACAAACTGCCCTCATCATCCCTCCAGCTTAGCATCTCAAACAGAGTACTTGTTCTTTCCACAGCACATGCAACGATTTCTAAGCGGGGAGAAGCCCCGTCGACTAGTGTTGCAAATTCTGTGGCCTGCTATCACCAGCGAAAGACAAGAGCTCCGTCCTGCACCAACGATAGTGGTTGCCATGTGCAGTTGAATGTGTCTGCGTTCGTTTCCAGATATTCAAGACGTAAACGTCTCTTCAATCTGTCAACGAAGTGGCGCTTAAGTGCTTGTGCGTGGTGCTGTAGGTCAGTGTTCTGATTCCCATCTTCGACTCTCATGTAGTACAAGTGAATTGTAGATTTGGCCAGTGTCAACACAAAGCTAATCAAAAAATTCACCCGACTACAAACCTTTGGTCCCCATAGAAACGATGTCCTAGTAATGCCGGAATTCGGGTTGATCAACTGATCATATCGCGCACCAGTTCCATTAGACTTTGCAAAGCTGAACAAGTGAAGAACCTGTGAAACAAGGTGCCTTTACCAGAACAATCTGTGCAGATCCTCTGAAACCGCCGGTCGATATGTAACAACTGATTAGGATGCATAAGACTGTGATGCAGCAATTTGAATTCTACATCAGCATCTTTGTAACTAGAAGGATAACTGTAGACTACTCTGCAAGTTAGCCCTCCCATCACGCCCATATTCACCCCGAGGCGTGTTCGCCATCTGTTGTATCCTGTATACTCCCGAGGTCTTATTGACATAAGCACGTCACGGAGCACACGTGTTGTAAGTGTGCTGAAAGGTGTGTGATGTGGTCTGTTCAAAACGAAAGTATCTTCCAACTTAGTGCCAGGGTCACTGGTCCCAAGTTGGCGAGATCTCTCCCGCGCAGAAGCAGCCATGTCGTGTAGTTGTGGAGTGTTAGTGTTTATTCGACAGTTTCCAGAGATATCAATAATATCTCCGAGAACTGTCAGTGTATGCGTGTCAGCTTCAAAGCTCCGAGCATTACTGAACACTGAATCTATTAATTCAGCGACCTCTACTATTATTATATTATCCTCAAAATTTTTCTGCAAACAAATTACCAACGAGTTTTCGAAAAAAGGTCATAGCTACTTTCAAGTTAGTATACATACACAAGCGAACTTTTTCAGGTGCACTCTGAAATCGTTCGATTGAACGGGGTTGCCTCCAGAGCGAACCTGGATGTTCAAACGAAAACGACATAATGCTTTTTGGGTTGCCACTAGAGGCAACCCATTACGTCATTTTTGCTTCAAACGAACGCTTTGACAGCACTTAGGTTGCCTCCAGAGCGAAACTGATGTTCAAACGAAAACGACATAAGTTAACTTTGATTATGAACGAGCAAAACCACGTTTTAGCAGCAATTACCACACACGTAACGCTTTGCCCACGTTTTATCCACATTTTGAGAAAGATTTCTGGCATGACCAGAATTCTGGTTTTAGTAGACATCCGAACCTCAAAACGTGATGTTCGTCACACACGTTCCATTTTGTCGTGGTTTTACTGTAAAACCACCGTAAAACGGATCATGTATGGCCTGCTTAAGACACGAATCTTTTCTGGCGGTGACAACTGATTTATACCCTAGAAACTCCCCAGATTATTCTGGAGTGTTCTATTCCAGAGCCTTCTTGACTATTCTATTCATTCTATTCTTGAACCTTACCGAACATTCCATCATCGACTCTTCTAACCCGAAGCTGCTTACTCTATTTCCAGTAGATGTCACCAGTTGTCTCTTTCTATTGCACGTAACGATACATTAATTAATAGCTAACTTTTTTCCTTAAAAATATACATAGACACATGTCAATTACAAAGTTATATAGAATTATATCGAATTACAAAGTTTTAATTGCCAGATGTATGGTCACAGAGCAAGTAACTGCACAAACAAGATCTGTTGTGTGGAATGTGCGGGCGAACACCCTACGCAGATATGTTCCTTCAACCTCCTCAGGTGTTAAACTGTGCTCATGGAAGCATCACAAGGATATAAATCATAGTGCACTAAGTTATAACTGCGGAAAATACATGGATCTAATTGGCAGATTGAGAGAAAGAATTAATTATAGCTCAGAGACGCTAAGAAACTAAAGGAAAAGCGCCAAGAAACACAATGACAAGAGGGCTTACTGCCTATTGTGCGTCAGTTCAACATTTCATATGTTATGAAATTGTAATTGCTGTCTAAATTATGTCAGTCATGCCTATTGTGCGTCAGTTCAACATTTCATATGTTATGAAATTGTAATTGCTGTCTAAATTATGTCAGTCATGCAAAGGCAACGCTGAGATATATTATCTGAAAATAAGGGGCGCTAAAAATTTGTTTATTTTACATAGCAATTTGGATTATAAAAACATACCCCCCTTCAAAATATCAGGATTTCATTACTGTCATGACGAACCAAATACAAATACAGCACACTAATAAATTTCGCCGAGTGGCTTAGGTTTTCACCCGATATGCAGTTTCCTTATTAAGTAATTTATTCAATGGAAATTCAGTTTTTATTAGAGGTAAAAACGTTTGAATGTGAGTTGTTGTTTAGTTTTTGAAATTATTCTCCTTTTCCATTTCTAGAAATGTTATTTGCATGGAAACATGCTAATAAGGCAAACGCGATTTTAGCCATACATGCTATGGGGAGTTGTAATGGTTTAAAATGATTTTGAAGGGAAATTTGGAAATACACATCCCATGTACAAATCTTTCTATATATTTTAATGCTCGAAGAAATATCTTTTTTGCGTCAAATACTGACACACTGGAGGCGAGGTCACATGAGGTTTGTAATCCAAAACACTTTGACCAACATTCGAACTATTTGTACTACATATTATTATAGATGAAAATATAAATCTACTTTCTATTGTCAATAAATAATAAAAATGTTTTAAAAAAAGACAAAAACAATTTATTCTAAATACAGCACTCGATAAGTATCAGAAAACGTCATACCCCGCTTGGAATCGTAGACAAGTAGAAAAGGCCTTCCATCAACAATATATCCCATCTTCTTACCATAGTCCAAACAGCAATCTACACGATCCGTTAATTCTTGTTCCCAACTAGATTGGATAGGATCATAAAATGTTAGCGAAATTACGTTTTTCAAAATCACCAAACTTCTCGCCGTAGGGATATCACATAAACTCGCTATTATCGGTATAAGAGGTCGATGTTGTGATAAAATAGATACAGATTTACCATTGTTATTGCATATAATTATACAGCTAGCTTGATTCGACAGTAGATTACTCACAACATATCGAATCAACAAATATTCTATCGACTTTCGACATCTTAAAAAGTCTTTGTTGTAAAATAATAAGGTCTCGTCGTTCATTTCAGGATAGATTTTTTGAATTATCGATTTTACTTTAATCGGATTAACACTGCCAGAGTGCGGCACTGCAATACAATCTGGATACAGGAATAAATTTCTAATGTCCTCTTTATTATTAGCAATCGGCGTATTTTCTGATTTTATAATTAGAACACGAATAATTGGTTTATATAGCCATGTACATTTGTCGATAAGATATCGAAAGAGAGCTGGACTTCGGCAATTATAATCTGTCAGCCAAACTCCTGCATATTCGGATAAAACAATATTTATGTCTTTTCTCAAAAGATCTAATGTCATATTTAATTTAGCAAAAGTGATCACTCTTCTTTTTTGAGCTGCCATCATCCATCGAATATAGTGTATTAATTTTGGTTTGTACGGACATGGACATATTAGAAAGTCAGATTTAATGTTGATAGCAAAGGAAACATCTTCTTCCTCCTCTTTCGTAATATCAATTTGTCCAAATGCACGTTCAATAGGAATTTTAATTGGCATTTTCGAAATTAGTAATCCTTCTTGCATAACTGTACATTGCACACTTTCATCAAATACTTTCTCAACTTTTACTTGAATTTTGTCTCCAATTTTGATTATATCATCAGGATATAAATTTTTAATGTAATCGGCAAAATTTACATAAATCACACGATTTGTGCATCGATAACTGTACTTTCGCACCGCCGTTAAAATAACTTCTGATTCTTTATCTAGGAAGACGTCTTGTGATTTTTTCACTAATCCCGTTCTTAATCTTCGACTATTTATTTCTAATCCAACACAGATTATTGTTTCTTTGTTTCTTTTATTATCCAAAACAGATCGGGCACGTTCTATTTGTTTAAAAATATTCCTCATATGTGACCATGAACCGTAACGTAAGTCGACGTGGAAAACGTAAATTCCATTTTCTGAAAGAAGGTGAGGTTATTTAATGCGATTTTAACTTATTAAAGATTAGAAGATTAGTTTATTTGTGTTTCTAAATTTTATTCCTGAAATCTCACAGATTTGTAAGTATAGCCCAGGCTGTATACGAATATTCAGTTTTTGAAACACGAACCAGAACTTCATAGTTGCTAAAGTTCGTGTACGTGTTTTGTCTACATGGACCACAAAAGTTCGATTCAAAGAATTGGTCAAGTTATATCAATTGTCTGGCTATGATGGGGAGATAAGTTGTTGGATGCCGTTGCTCCCCTTAACTCATTCAAGCTCATTTCACCACCAGCCTATACCAGCTTTCTCACCACCAGCAAGCTTTTGCGGTTCTAAAGCTCCAACGTGAGATTCGAGTAGTATACAAAACACGAGTAAGCAAGCTTTGGTGGTTACTATCCGTGTATACACGACTTTAGTAAATACAAGTTTACATGAATTGTGTAAATAAATATTGTATTTCGAATATTAGATATACCGTTATTTTTCACGTAAAATTTACGTTAATTTACTTTGTTCAATTCCTAAGATTCAAGGCAAAGTTTACACAAACTTAGCCATCCTTAAGATATTAATAAAGAAAATTTCACCAATTGTCAATGAAAATTCAACTTGGTAGTTTTTACTGGATTGCTATTTCAAAGGACAACTTTATGAGCCTTACAAACCGATTACACAAAAGTTTGTATAAATTGTCGATTTTTAGGATTCTATCTGAGCGATGTTAATTGGCTTGAAACTGCATGATTATTAAGGAAAATAAAATTAAACCATAGTTCTGGATTAAGTTCTCGTCACTGACTTGTATAACATGGACTGCTTATCTTTTATTTCATATGGGTCCACTTTTGTTGGCAGGAGTGTGAATACTATTTTAATTTCAAGTTTCATTTTCGCTTTAACAGTCTATTTACAAGCTCAACAAATTCAAAATTATTATTTTTATTGTAACCTTATCTCCAATAACATCAAATATTCCTTAAACTCGATTTTTAAGGAAATAAAATTAAGCAATTTTGTCTGCCTATCCCTAAAAGTAGCTATGGGGGACAGAGAAAAGATTACAAATGTTCTATTGCCATCTATTTTTATTCTATATATTCATTTGGAAAAACCACTAAACTGAAACTGAGCTATGGTGGATTTCGTATAGAACTTATTATTTCAATCCAGTCGTTAAACCAAAAAGGGACAACTGTAGATAAATGATCCCATGATAATGTAAGCGATTTCAGTGGTGTCAGCGGTATATGTTATACAAGTCAGTGATTCTCGTACATATAAGTAGACTTATATAGCTCCCCAAAGGAAGGTAAAACGCTTTCAAAAACTATTATTTCTTAAGTTTAACTTGTGTAAAATTTATCAAAGTTACCATAAACCTCCGAACTTACCATAATATTCAATAATTTTTCTAAAATCCGTAAAATTGTAGTTCAACTGAACACATATTTTCGGAAAGCAGTAATATAGAAAAGGCCAATTCTTAGTATTAGGTCTCTTTTCAGAAATATACCATGGCTTGGCGAATTCCAAAAATTTCTTCGTATATTTCGTTTTTTCAGCAGATTGTTCTCGTAAATGTAACCGCTCAATATTTAAGTTTTTGCATTTTTTATTGAAGTGTTCTTCTTTCAACCATTTCTTTAGATATTCTTCTTTCTGCTTTAATTCCTCCTCGTCGGTTGGAGTACATTCGCAAATCTTTACTTCTCCTGGTGCATCTTCAAATGGAATGGGCTTTGTCAGCTTTCTTAACAGAGTATCATCAAATTGAGATTTTGGATAATAATAATCCGATTTATGGGTTGAAATATCATCTGTAGTTACAGATCTACACCAGTTCTTATCTATTGGAATGGTGGTTGCTGTTGAAACTGTTGAAGAATACATGTTAATTGCTTTCAATTATTAAAAATATATGAAAAAAACTGCTTTCAATTTAACGTGCGTGCAATTTTGAGTACGATTGACAACAATTATTTTGCTACTGAGTTTTTAAATTTGTTTCTGCATTAAGGTATACATGAATTTTACACAATATAGCCTATCCTGTTTGATATATAGTCTAAGGGATAGGTATTAATTTATTGATTATTTGCTTCACTCTCTATATTCTAAGATTTTTCTAATTGTAATTTAGCCCCACTCAGACAGCTTAACTGGTATGAGAGTTGGGGAATATAAATATAATACAGTATGCATTCAAATTACTGATTTCATAGAAAAAAAATGGTAACAATAGATATATAGTTTAGATCTAGATTATAAACAAAGTATCATGTTTTAGTAAATATCCAGTCTAACTTTTCGTCGATTTGTAAGCCTAAGTAATTTGTTTCTGGGATTCTTTGTATGTCATTGCGCCTATTCTAATGTTGATGTTTATATGTGGTTTATTTTTTTGTTTGAGAATCATGTATTTGGTTTTTACTTCATTTATTTTGAGTTTATTTCCGTCTAGCCATTTTTTAAATAATTTTATCATATCATTTTATCATTCATCATAAATTCCAGATCTTCCATGTTTTTGGCTTTGTATATGATATTGGTGTATGCTGAAGAAATGGATTTTTGTTTTCTATATAAAAACCAAAGTAATCAAAGCTTTCTGGAATGGAAACAAAAAATATTTCCGTTTATTTTCACCAAAGCGATAAGCTAATCAAACGTGTAGGTTGTCATCTAAATTTAATGGCCCTCCCATAAGCGAGTCATATCTTCTTAACTAATGTCACCAGAACCTCAAGCTCAGAATCTAATGGCAAAGGTCTATCTTCTACTCTATTGTAATTTTTCCAGCTTTGGCAATATTTTTGTTTTTATTTGGTGCTTGTTTACGGAAAATGCACGGGAAATTTACTAAAAAATAGGAGAACGTGTGATTCGAGGAAAAATTAATAAAATTGGTGACCTATTACAAATTTTTGTTAAATTTGAATAGTGGGCATTACAGAAATACCAGCAAAAAGGAGGAGGTTAATTAGAAGCTATCAAAGTTCGTTGTGTCCTACAAAAATTGACAGATTTCACAAGATTAAAGATTGATTAAAGTTATACTGAGGTCCAGGTAAGCACTATGTTGCCAGATTAAATGGCAACAATCCTCAATGGGATTCCATTTTATCATCGTACTTGCCTATAATACTGAATATTAGGAGATAGCGTTAAAATCCACAGAATCCGAACTCTATACTAGACTTTGTGCTGCCTGCATTTCTTTCCTGCTACCAATCATCCTCCTGCCGGCAAGTTTCATGCGGCAGAGCCATCTAAACAGGCTTATGTAATTACAGCCAAGCTCGAGAAACTACTTCTTAGTAAGATTAGTGACTTCTTTTGATGAATAGAACTATATACAGCTGTGCTATAAGATTGCACTACACACTTTAAAGTGTAGTTTTGCACTGTGCAATGTATGACTGCACCAGTGCTGGATATAGAAACTAGGTACCTATAATTTTAAATAAATTATGTAAAAATATTCATTGCTTTAAAAACTTAAGCCAATTAGGGATCTTGTATTACACTAACTTTACATAAACTTCATATAATTTATTCGATGACTGCACAAAAACTAGGGTAAATATCCACCATATTTTGCGTAGGGGAATGCTAATCAGATAGCTTTGGTTTAAACGTCTCTTAATCAAAAACTCACAAGTCAAAGTTTCAATAATAACTGGATCTATTTAATTGATATTGTTTACAAAAACGTATTGAAAATGCCTGTAAGCAGTGGTGACTATGAAAGAAATCTCTATAAAGTTGATGAGAAACTTATCAATAATGAGAAAACATCGGAGAATTTTGAAATGTTATTTTTAAATAGAGACTACAGATCTAAGCATGACCAATTAATAGCACCGACGGATGAACAACGATTTTATGCGGCATCTTTAGCTGTTATGAAAAGTACTATCAGTATGAGGGCAAAACCGTTGCAACACAAAGAGAAACTAGTGAGCGGACTTGATGTAAATTTCAGTGGACCTATATTTAAAGATGCTCAATATATTAATTCGGTTAAGTTAATTAATGAATCTGAAATCATTGAAAAATTGGGGAAATTCCAGTTAAGCTGGCATAGAAATTTCCCCGGCACTCAGCCAACTTCAACGTACCTAACTTCAAATGCTACATATTTCCGGAAAGTGATTGCAACTATCAGTACTACAGATGATATTAATCATATAATACAGTTGTTATGTAAGTACAAAAAAAAATATATATATATATATATATATAAATATGTTCAAACGGTTTTCTTGCATTGCAAGTGATTATCGGTAAGGTATCAGCTGCGTTCGATTACTAGTTCGTGGATTACAAAGTCACCAGTTTTCTTCAACAGAGAGATTTTGGACATATATGCTGCGTTCCTTTTCTTGGTCTGAATTAATCTATGAATCGACAGAATTATGTCATAATTTTGTTCTGTGCTCATGTAAAAGGAACGAAACAGAACCATTTCAAGTGTTTGACATGTCTTCCACTTGATTAAAACAAGTATAATTTCGTAAAAATTGTTTATGAAAAACACCCATTTTCCAACAAAGGCAACATAAACTCAACTATTACCACCGCGCCCAAATTGTAAACAACACTTTCACGAATACAAATTAAAATCGTTTTACTTAAATAGGAGAAAAACTCAGGTGCATTCAGAAATACTCGAGTCGGAAAAAAAAGCGATGACATTGAAATTAAATTGTTCGGCCCGAGAAAAAGAACGACATGAATTGAACAAAGTCATTCTGAACAAGAAAAGGAACGCAGCAATAGATGAAATCCTAAGATGTACTGAATTTTTAACGTATTGAAATAATTATAGTGAGGCAAAATGGATTCGATACTCACCTATATAAAATATTAAAAGGTCCAGAAGAATGGTTGCAACATGAGAACACGTTGATTTAAATAAAGAGCTAAAATTATGTATAATTTTGTATAAGGCTTTCTTGAAAAACTGTTAGGTCTTAGCTCGAAAATGTTAAAATTCAACGTGTTGATAGGGTGTTGCTATGCAAAAATTTTGTTGTCCATAAAATATTTGTGTAATGGGAAAAATCAAGTAACTCCTTTGTACGGGGGGCTTACATACAAAAATTCTATTTTTTCACATATTTGGATAAAACCGCGCTAACACTGAAATTTTGGATGCAATCAATACGTTATGTAATAGGTATAGTAATAGCATCATAGATGAGACAAGAGCTAGATGTCACATGCAATACCAGAGCAGAGTATACAAATTTTATATAGCTGGGTGGTCCATTCCGAAATAGACCACAACATTTGAAATGATGGATACGTCGAGTGATTCATAATTTTTTCGCATCTGCCATGTTGAGGAGATCGATCAAATGCATACAAAACTGCTGTTAGTGAAACATGCTCTGGTATACCATGCGATTGTGCCATCTATATTAATAGGTAGGTATTGTAATTTCCAAAGAGAGTTAAATCAGGTAATCTGTTCTTCTTCGTAAGGTTACCATATAAAAATTCTGATTTTTCTGATATAATTACTGAGAAAAAAAATACAGAGCAATCGTCGGGTTCATTTGTTATTTTTATTAATGCCTAATTAAGAGTTGAGGACTAAATTTAAGGATTCAAAACCAAACTAATGCCTAAGACCTATTATTCCAAACTTAAGGTCACTAACATAATATATTTGCTCTGATGAAAATAGTTATTTTAGAGAAATATCTTATCTTTCTTTTTTTTACTTTTGAAAAAAAAAAAATCCATATAAATAAGTTTTAACCACTCTTTTCTCTCAGTCGAAAAATATTAATGTGGCTATAGAACAGGTAATAGGGAGAAAGGCAGATCTTCTTGTAAATTTACCTAAATGATAGTTTTGTGCATTCGAATAAATAGATACTATACTCCAGAAGATAAGCTGCAACGATTGCAGGGAAGAAACAAACTATAAAATACATTTCCTAACTTTTGATGGGAGTGTCAATGCAATGATACCCACCAGGCGTGATTGGGATGGGAAGGAAATGGTGGTAATACCCGATATTTCTATCTTTACGAATGGATCCAAAACGAGTGAGGGCACAGGGGCTGGAGTGTACTCCACAGACCGCCAGAGGCACGAGTATTATAGACCGCCGGAGTAGTGTAGTGTCTTTCAAGCAGAGCTCGCAGTGATTTACCACGCGGCAATACTAGTATCTATGTGCAGAAAGTCCATACGTCACATCCGCATATAAACTGATAGCCAGGTAGCCATCAAGGCGCTGGACGTTGTGCTGGTAAAATCAAAATTGGTGCAGTCCTTCAGGAATTGACCCTATCCTGGTTACCTGGCCACAGGGATATGCTAGGCAACGATATGGCTGATGGTAGCTTATGTGAGGATCCTGATCCAAGCTTTAAAATAGTAGATCATCAGGGGCGCCTGGCAAGCCTCCAGTGGATCAACAGGGAAACCTGCTGTATTGCAAGGCAATTGTGGCCTGCATATGACAGGAGGAGGACAAGAGAACTGCTTAATGGCAGTGGAGGTCGTCAGATTTGACACCACCCTCCACGATCTGTTTCGAAGTACATATGTATATCATACAGATTAGTAAGGGATAGTATAATAAGCTTCTTTTAAAATAAAAAAATCCTAGTAATCATAGAACAATATGACCCTCAAGACAGCGTCAAGCACTCTATACTTAGCAAGCAATTTAATATCGTCTGTTTTAATCATACTGCTACACTAATGCTATGTTTATTCAGCTACGCCCTATCCTTTAATGGCCGGTTTCACAGTCAAGGCTAAAGCCACAGCGATGGCTTAAACCAAGCCTTAATAAATATTTCGGTTTCACAGTCAAGGCTTCAGGCAAGCTTAACTTAAGCCCGTCATCTCGAAGGCCTAAGCCTCAGATGTTGATGTGAAATACATATTGAGATTATTGCTAAATATATGTTTTGCCTAAATATTATAATTTTTGTTATTAAACGAACGTACATATTTCAAAAGTTATACTTTAAAACAAAAATGAAATTTTCCTGCAGTTTTGTGTACTGTACAAACAGTTTAAGACAAAAATGAGTTATTTATCTGATGCAGAGGATATAAGCGACGAACAAATGTATAATATAATATTGCAAAGTGTGACCCGTGAAAAATTTATAAGAAGTCGCTCGCAGCATTTGGAGAAATGCGATGACGTTGATTTTTATTGTCGGTTCCGACTGTTGAAGCATACGACTTTGGATCTGATATATGTACATATATATATATTTTATTTTGATGTCTTCTTCTTCATCGGGATTTACAATGGCAATTTTCCTTTAAAAATTCACAATTACCGCAGTGCTGACAACTTAAAATGTTTCATCTGTGGTTTAACTAAGCCTCTGCTTACTGAGTACTGTGAAACCGAATAGGCTTAAGTTCTGGGCTTAAGCCACACCCGTGGCTTATCTAAGCTCTGACTTAAGCCAAGACTGTAAAACCGGCCATAAGTGTCTCTGGAAAGATAAATTTGGTATCCGAACCATACATAAATGTGTGCAGTATTGATTACCTATATTACCTATATCTCACCATCCTTTCTAAACCTCGTACTAAAAACAATTGTTTTTAGAACTCCTTTCGAACAAACACAAATTATGAAGTAAAAGTAAAATACAACAAAAGTCGAGTAGCTCAGCTGAATACTGTGAAATTAGTATTATCCTGTAACTACTAGTCTCTACAGTGTCTCTACTGCCTACTAATCATGTACTAATTTTATAAAATGCTATCAGTTAATAATTTAATGATCTGATTATTCTGAATCCTACAAACAAATTATTTAATAAAATTTATTTAGTAAGAACAAAAATTAAATTGATAACCAATACCAAAGTTCAACGAATTAATATTTTTCCTCTTGGGTTTCGATGAACACCTGCAAACGTCCAACATCGATCCTCGAGGTGTATTCAGTTAGTTCTTGGAAACATTGAAGATCTACCAGAAAATATGGTGGCAGGATGATGTATTGAGGAATTTTCCGTTGTTGAATATACATATCTGACTGGCGGCGACTACACGCATTGTTTTTAAACTCTGAAAATTTGTTAAAGCCCCTATAGAGTTAGCCTTAAGATAGTTGCCGAGTTTTAATTTTGTTTACTCTCGTTTTTTATTCACTAACCTGAACTGGCTCGCTCAATCTGTGGAAATGTCGAAACACTTCAGTTATTTGAAATTAGAATAATAAAGAAAAAAATATATAATAATGTATGAAAAAGATCTTTACTTGAGACGTGACATTAAAATCTTCTAAATTCTTCTGAGCTGGGTGAGAGATCCAAGATTATGTTAGTTATTGTTGTTGTTTTGTTTGACGCGGTTAAAAAAAAAATTTCTCAACTTTATTACAAAATATTTTTTTCTGTTTCCAGTGGCTGAAATTCATAAATTTATGATTAATCTCTTTTATGGATCAGTGGAATGTAACGGACAAATTCTAAGCATTCTAGATAATTGTAGACAGTTTTGTTCTCATGCGAAAGATTCTCCTTTTGGATATTCTCTTCTAGCAATACTTTCACCCCGAGCAACTCTCACCGGCCGTCTTAGGAAGTATAAAAAAGAAGTAAAACTCGAATTGTGTGATAAAATAATTGTAACAGCTGATAGAAAATACGTCAATCTAGGATCTAAAAAAGTAATTTTCGTAAACTGTGCTCTCATCTTAGCACAAATTAAGCCAAACGATTATATCCACATTGATGATATAACATTGCGGGTTATAAGAAAAGTTAAACTTTCCATAGAATGTCTTATTGTGCAAGGTGGGCTTTTAAGGCCCCAAAGAAAAGTAATTTTTCCATCGAATTTGATTCTGAATCAAGTCACAGCAGAAGAACTTCAAGATTTAACATTTTGTTCAAAAGCTCATATAAACACTTTGGTTCTTCCAATGCCAGGTTGTAATGCATATTATAATAGTATTCGATGTGCTATGATTACATTGAATTGTCAGAATAGTCGTATATTGACGAAAGTTTATCAAAGTATGGTTTGCGGCAAGGATTACGCAAAATGGATAGCTCAAACGTATGATGGTATCATTTTATGCATCGACGAATATTCAAAATCACATAAAATAATACAATTCACAGAAGAAGTTCGATTTTTAATTAAACTATGCTATGACCTAAAGAAACCAATAATTATTGCAAATTTCTTACCTAGAAAATGCTTTGAATCAGAAATAGTCACTGTATCACCAGAAGATTATAAGAACTTTTTCTTCTATCCAGATGCAATACTTGTACAGCCAAATGAGCTTACAAGAGTACATATTTCGTCACTTCATAGTGTTTGTGATGATATTATGGCGAGAATAACAGATTTTGCAATGGAAGACTTAACAGGACCGTTTGAAGATAAATCATTCACTGGTAGCGATACTATAGCAAGATCTATTGTTCATATATCCTATACCGCTAAGGTAGATGCTATTATTGTAAATACTATAAGTGGTCGTATGGCGGGAAAAATTTCTCATTTTCGACCGAAATGTCAAATTATAGCGCTTACAAAAAGCGTTCATGTTGTTCGTTATTTGAAAATTTTTCATAATATTAATGTTGCATATTACAAAGAAGACCGTCAAAAGATGTACTTATCTTTAAGTGAGAGACAGCAATTGAACATGAAAAAACTTTATTTTGGTGTTCTCTATGGACTATCGAGACGAATTTTGAAAAATACATCAACCATCCTTTATGTGTGCAAAAATAATGCCAGCATGGGTTTTCCAAATATATCTACGCTGTTCCGACTTGACGAATCTATTATTTATAATATTATCGAAACTATGCAGTAAACAATGTCAAATTTGACTTTTGTGAATATCTATAATAATTTATTAATTTATTTAATGTACATAATACTTGTTAGAAAATAAAATCGAGAATCCGTGTAATAAATATAGCAATATCTTTTTATTTAATGCACCTGCAACCCGAACATCATTAATTTCGTTCTTCTTCTGAAAGTTAAATAATAAATTATATAAGAAACATAAATGAACTATTTTTCTGTCTTGAGATACAGGCTGTCTGAATTAAAATAAAAGACTTTTTGAAATCCTTAAAATTCGCCGATTTTTGGTCTGGTGATTTATATTTAAAAAAATATAACTTTGGTTCAAATTATCACATGATCTTTAGCTTATTTTAAAGAGAAAAGTAAAATAGGATCCCTTTCAAGCTTGATTCTTATGGCCGGATTACATTAACAACGCCGACGCCGGCGTGGTCGTCGTTTTATGTCAAAAATATTTAGAGACAGTACTGCATGTATGAAATGCATTACAATACCCACGTCGACGTCGTCGTCGGCGTGGTCGTCGACCCATCTCTAATCTTAATTTTAATTCTGGCGCTCCATTGCTGCCAATATGGAAGATCTAAATCTATTATGAAAAAACATGAAAAAATTAAACAATATTTGAATTTCTGAAAATAAATGATTTTGTATTAAAAAAATGTGGGCTTGAAAGAACAGAAAATATCTTTTTTATTATTATTAAAATTTTATTGCAAACCGGCAGAGATTACAAACAAATAACTCAACTGTAAAATGTAAGAGAAATTAAGGTATGCCGTTGCCGCTTAGTGTTAATGTAACTTGCCCGGCGTTTGTTCGGCGTTTGACGACGACGACCACCACGACGGCGTCGGCGTTGTTAATGTAATCCAGCCATTAGGAAATGACATTTTTACATCGATATTATTATAAATTTAGCAACGATTTTGTCTTGAAAATCAGAACATATTTTTAACACTGACAGTGATTTCAAATTTTTTACACTAATGTTCTTTGTTGGCTAGCTCTGACTTTTACGTCTTTTATTATTGCTAAAATTCTGTAGCAAAATATTTTAAATTGTTTTAACTATAGATTTGTGGAAAAACTTTTCTTTTCAAATTTTTTTTAAGATGGCAAATAATTTTGAGGGCTATGAAGAACAGTTCTATAAAAACAATACCGATAACCTTCATGACAAAAACTCGAACTCATTTCAGATGTTATTTTTAAATAGAGAATACAAGACTCATCATTATGAAGAGAAAAAATGGAATGAAAATGTATCTAAAATGAAAAGTGTTGCTAAATCCATTTTAAAAAATACAAGACCAATAGAACTAAGCGAAGAAACTCTCAATATGAGTCAAACAAAACTTGAAGAACCTCACCCTCTGCATCCCCACTATCATGTTGGAATACTGGATGATTTAGCTATCAAAGAAAAGAATGAGAAGTTTCAACAAAGCTGGAATTTTCATTTTCCTGGTACTAAGGATACAAACAAAACTTCTAATACAAAACTTTACCGAAAAATTATTTCAACTATCTGCCAAATTGATACTTTGGAACATATTTTAAACTTGTTCGGTAAGTTATGCGAGGAAAAACTTATGAAACTATTCTTTTTAGATTTTTAGCAAAACTATACAATGTATGTACATACATTATAGGAATGGAACTTAATAGGTAAACACTATCTCAGAGCTATCTTCCTTTCCACCACTCTCTCCATCTCTCTAGTCATCCTAATTTTTTTTTCTTATAAGAACTATTTGGGCTTCTTCACAGACAACCAAGGGCAGGTATTAGTGAAGAACACTTCTCCTATTCAACAATTCTTTTCTTTTTTAGTCACTAATTATCATTTTTACGTAGGATTCAGTTTACTAATCATACTATTGCAACATTCTCATGTGCAAATTTCTTTATTAATTTCTTGAACTTGTGCACTTGCTCTGTATTTTTTATTTCTTCTGGTAATTCATTGTATATGGGTACAGCTATGTTTTAGACTCTTGAGTTTTCTGTCTGTTCTAGCGTACGATGGACGTAGATGTTGGCGTAAATTGTGCCGTAGTTATGTGTTTCACCATGCTCTATTAGGTTTATGTTCGACTTTATCTTCCTTTTCCTTATCTTATATATCATTTTAGCTTTTTCCACATAAATTAGTTGTTTTAAGCTCAGAAAAATTTGTCGATTCATACAGCTCATGCGTTGGTGTGAGTCTATGTAAATTAAATATGGACTTTATGGCTTTGTTTAATACCCTATGCATGCAGGTTAATAAGTGATTGCTACATTGTGACCAGTTAATTATATTGTAAGTAATTATTGGTAGTATAAATGCATTGTAGACTAAGATTTTCGTCTGACGATTAAAAAAGTCTCTTCTCCTCATAATTCCTATAAGTGGTGCAACTTTTTTGCTCCCATATGTTGTGTGTTGTTTCCAGATATTTTGCAGTCCAATGTCCAGCTTTTGCTTGCCTCTCTGTTGGAAAACCATGAAGCTTGTTTTCGATGTATTTATTGTAAGTTTATTTCCATATAGCCATCTTGTATAAGGTATTAAGTCCTCATTTATTACCCTCTCTAAGTCATCGCCATCCTTCCCACTATACAGGAGCAGGGTATCATCAGCATATATGTAGTATTCCGCGGCCAGTCCAGCTCCCATTAAATTTTGGATGTACAGAGAATAAAGGAGCGGACCTAGAATTGATCCCTGCGGGACTCCAGTACTCATCGCTTCATTCTCACTATAGCTGTTTCCCACTTCCGTACTACACTGCCTTTCTTGCAGGTAATTACTTAGTAACTGGTTTGCTTTTCCTCTAATTCCCAATTCGGCTAATATTTCTATTAATACGGTATGATCCACAGTATCAAATGCCTTCTTCAGTCGACAAATACTCCAATAACATAATTACCCTCATCGAGTTCTTTATTAATGAACTCCATTACATCAGACATAATAGCCGTCGTATTTTACTGAACACATTGAGGAGCGCTATGGGTCGGTAGTTGTTTGGGTCTCTTCTATCTTCTTCTTTGAAGACTGGTACTATGCAGGTAGATTTCAAACAGGCTGGAAACTCAGCCTTTTCGATACAATTATTTATTATTCTCGTTAAAGGTTCAGTAATTATATCTTTGATATTCTTCACATCTTTTGCTCTTATTCCGTCTAATCCTGGTCCTGTGTCCTCTCTCAACTGATATAGTACCCCCTCCACATCAGCATTATTCACCGGTCTGATAAATACACAGCTTGACCTAGTTACATTTTTACTTGGTTCACAAGGATAACTGCACTTGTCCTCCAATGATTGTATTAGTGAGGGGTCCGCATTCACAAAGTGGCAATTGGTTGGTTGTCTTTAAGGTTATTATCCTCAAATTTTAATTCTTCTATACTGCCTTTTCTGTCATCCGAATTACTATTTCTTAATGTCTCGGTGATTGCTTTCCACATCTTTTGTGAGTCGGTTCCCGCTTTTTGCATTTTTTGTTCCAAATAACCCATTTTAGCTCTTCTTATATTCTAGGTAATGTTATTCTTAATCCTTTTATGGTTTTGTATTAGTTGTGCATTATTTGAACCCCCTTTTATTTTCCTTTATAATTTATTTCTTTGTTTTATTTTACTTATTATCTCTAATGTGTTCCAGATATTTTCTCGAGTTCTGACGAGTTTGGTATCAGTTGCTTCTTGTTTCGCTTTTTGTATTATTTCGATAGGATTATCAAAGTTCAGACTATCGCCATCATCAACAGCAGATCTTACCTTTGTTCTTCATTTTTCAGTATTTATTGTTACTGTTTTCCTAAAGCCTTTCTAGGCGCGGTTATCATGATGCGAAGGTCTAGTTGGGTTCAGTCCTTGAGCTCTAATCCATAGGCTTATATTTCCATATTAAGAGTAGTTACCGCGTGATCAATTATTGAGCAACTATGTTCCGAAATTCTGGTAGCATACTTTCTGTCATTGTTTAGCACTGTTGCATTATTAGTTGATAGTAGCTCCAAATATTTCCTAGTGTCTTCGTTATCATTAAGCAAGTTTATATTAGTATCCGATATTAGCATTCAATTTTTATATTTAGTTAGTTAGAATCTAATGCTTCTAGAAACGATAATCGTTTATTTCGGAATTATATTCTCAATCATTATAGGTATCACATTAGAGTTGCTCATATAATGGTTCCGTGGTTTGCTCAATTGCAAATTTTATGGTATCTTTTATATATATCGCTGTTCCGCCCCCTCTGTAAATTTACGGCAGCTGAATATCGGGGTAAATTCTTGCAGGTTGTAGAAGTGTATTTCAACTTGTTTAATCCAGGTTTCCACTAGTATTACAATGTCCACTTTTCCTACTTCTGTTATCATTAATTCTACTTCCTCTAACATATTGCTAACTTCAAGGATGAGTGTCCATCTTTTTTCTCCTTTTGCCTGGTATTCTCCTCTGTGGACAATTCTGAATTCATCCTCATGATTGATGAAGTGGTTCAATCCCATTAGGTTCCTCCTCCTCCTTGTAATCCCTGTCTAGGTTGGATATGCGAATAGTTGGGTGCATTTTTTTGGTGTTGATACTGCATAAATGTCCCAATTCATCCTTTTCTCAGCCTCTCGTAAAAAAATTTCCTACGCATTTAGGTTCGAAATCTTAATGAGTATTCCAGTGTTGTATTTGTATACTTTTGATTGGGGCCTTTATTTTCACTATATCGATCGCTTCATTAAGCTGTCTCCTTGTAACATCGTGTGACGGTTGCGACTTTGGCTTAATAATTATGTTTTAGGAGCAAGATTCAGCAATTTTTTTTTTGTATTATTTCATTGGATTCTTTTCCATTTGGTATTTTAAGCACTTCTGCTTGCTTGTACCAATTGTGAGCTTCGACCCTTGTCGTTTGCAGTGTCTACCTTTTTATTTATTTCCTCGATGATTCTTATTTTCTTCTGTTTCCCGAACAACCTCGTTTGTATTCATCGTCATTTCCAATGTTTCCTGCTGTGTCCTTTTACGATCATTACGCTTTTTATCTTTATTTTGGACCCACTTCTTGAAGACAAACTTGGTACGCAGCACACATCCATATTGTTGTATCACCCAATTCTTTAATTTTTTTATATTCCTTAGGGGTAATATTGAGGCATCCGATATGGAACTACCTTGCACATCGGCCTTCATAATTTAATGCTTGATCCTCATTTAGGAGCATTTCCACACACACTTTGGATGCTTCGCTCTAACTCTCGTTAAAAATTGTTTCATCCAAACTTTTGGTACTTCTATCCATGTTGTTGATCTGGTAACTCTGATTTTCACTTTTATTTTTATTTATTTTTCCTATTTCAAAGTCGACTAAATTTGGGCATAGTAAAAAAGCGATAAACAAAAATAAATAAAAACCAGCCATGTGCGAGTCGGACACGTGCCATCGTACAAAATTTAACACTTTTTATTTATTTTTTCAAATGAGAGTAAGCGTCATTTAAAAAAATAATTCTGTCATTTGAAAAAATAAAAAAAATGTCATTTGAAAAAATAATGCTTAATTATAATAATAATAATGAATGAGAATAAAACTAGGAAAAAACGCCGAAAAAATCACGTTTCTTGTATGGATAGCTCCCTTTAAATTTTAATTTAATTTTATTTTCATTATTTGTTGTTATAGCGGCAATAGAAATACACACTCTGTGAACTGTCTACCTATTGCGATTCATGATATACAGCCCTGTGACAGACAGACATACGGACAGGCAGACATCGGAGCCATAATAATTGGGTTCCCGCTTTTATGTTTTGTGTACGAAACCCTAAAAATGACCAATAACTATGCTTCCGCTGCAAAAAAAGGTTAAATTAATTAATAAACAGAAAAAAATTGGCATTAGCATTCAGTTCAATTTCCAGAAGCAAGAATCAATCAAAGAAAAGATTTCAAAAAATAAAACTATTAACACTTAGCTTTGGTATAGTTGATCAAGTCAGGTATACTCTTCTTTTCCTAATTTCACACCAATTAATAATATTTTCTAACTAGTTTCAAAATTTCAACAATTTTGTTCACAGCCAACAAAATTTGCCCTTGTTCAAGGTACTCTCATCTTAAATTTTCAGTGAGTAATCTACTATCAAGAGAATCACTCAACCATTAGACCATAAAGACGAGCCAATTTTATCATTATCATTACAATATCACAGTTTCCTTCATTGCACCTTCATATTATACTTATGTTTCTAAATTTATAAAAACTAAATCAAAAACTAACACTTTTTCTTCTTCCTCCTTTCAGTGGCAGGAGTTGAATTGTATTTGATCAACCTCTTTTATGGATCAGTGGAATCTAATCTGAAACTACTAAAAAATCTTGATATTTGTAAAAAGTTTTGTTCTTATTCAAGAGATTCCTTGATTTCATATACGCTTCTAGCAATAATATCGCCGCGAGCGACTATAACCGGTTGCCTTAGAAAGAATAAAAAAGAAGTAAAGCTCAATTTGAATGACAAAATAATCGTAACAGCCGATAGAAAATACTTCAGTTTAGGATCAAAAAATGTAATCTTCGTAAACTGTGCTATAATATTAGCAGTAATAAAGCCCAACAACTATATCCACATTGATGATATAACATTGCGGGTTATAAGAAAAGTTAAACTTTCCATAGAATGTCTTATTGTGCAAGGTGGACTTTTAAGGCCCCAAAGAAAAGTAATTTTTCCATCGAATTTAATTCTGAATCAAGTCACAGCAGAAGAACTTCAAGATTTAACATTTTGTTCAAAAGCTCATATAAACACTTTGGTTCTTCCAATGCCAGGTTGTAGTACATATTACAACAGTATTCGGAGTGCTATGATCACATTGAATTGCTACAACAGTCGTATATTGGCGAAAGTTTATCAAAGTATGGTTTGCGGCAAGGAGTACGCTAAATGGATAGCTCAAACGTATGACGGTGTCATTTTATGCATCGATGAAAATCCAAAATCCCATCAAATAATACAATTCACAGAAGAAGTTCGATTTTTAATTAAACTATGCTATGACCTAAAGAAACCAATAATTATTGCAAACTTCTTATCTGAAAAATGCTTTGAATCTGAAATAGTCACTGTATCACCAGAAGATTATAAGAACTTTTTCTTCTATCCAGATGCAATACTTGTACAGCCAAATGAACTTACAAGAGTACATATTTCGTCACTTCATAGTGTTTGTGATGATACTATGGCGAGAATAACAGATTTTGCAATGGAAGACTTAACAGGACCGTTTGAAGATAAATCATTAACTGGAAGCGATACTATAGCAAGATCTATTGTTCGTATATCCTATACCGCTAAGGTAGATGCTATTATTGTAAATACTATAAGTGGTCGTATGGCGGGAAAAATTTCTCATTTTCGACCGAAATGTCAAATTATAGCGCTTACAAAAAGCGTTCATGTTGTTCATTATTTAAAAATTTTCCATAATATTAATGTTGCATATTACAAAGAAGACGATCAAAATAATACCTCCTTATCAACTGAAGAAAGAAAAGTATTAAATACAAAGAAATTAATGTTCGGCATTCTCTATGGAATATCGAAAAATATATTAAATGTTGGTGCAAATATCCTTTATGTATGTAGAACCATTCCCAATACGGGGTATCCAAATGAAATCATAGAATTCAAACTTGAAACGCAAACAGTAGATAATATTATCGAGAGTATGAACTAAAAACTTATATATATTGTGCAATTTATAAAACAAAATGAGCAGCAAATGAATTTTAAGTGTATAATTTTGAAATTTTTTTAAATATTTTTTGAGTTTTTTAATGATCTTTAATTAAATACTCGCTCTGAATCAGATAGATTTTACCCAACACAGTGCGATAAAAAATCAATTTTTGCAGCGCAATTCAACTAGTCAATTTCATTAAGCTAAGATTAACTTACATTTGTAGTGAAGTGAAGAGGAATAATCTACTATTATTGTCTTAGATAAAACAACTTCTCTGCACTGAGGTCTGTCCTGCAAGTTTCCGAAGTTACTGCACACTGTACTGAACAGCAATGTTTGTAACTGATTTACAAAATTTACTACATGAATTAAACTTTTAAATACTTCCTATAATCTGAGAGGGCTTTTCGTAAAGATTACGAAAAAAATTCATTGAATCGAATTCGTAATTTTTCGTATACACCACAAATTGTGGAATTTAAGGCAAGAGCTTAATGCATGTCCGGTGTGCGTTGTTCTCTGTGTCGCAAATTTAGGCATGACAAAATAAATTTTTTAATTTGAACTAAAATATGTTTATATTTTTTATAACATTCAAAACATTCATCGATGAATACGCAAACAAGGAACTGTTAATGCGTTTGCAGCATATCGAAAGTAGAACATAGTTCTAACTGTTTTTGTATCCTTCGGACACGATAGCCATTTGGCCAAGATGAGTGTGTTCTATTGAACTGTTAAACGGTTTGTTTCTCTTTTATTTTTGTATAGATACAAATATGCTCTGCAGCGCAGTAATGAAAACGACCGGTACTCGTGATGCTGCCCTTTTCACAGAGATATCCAATAAGTCCAAGATTGTATGTGCCCAATGAGCCCAATTTTGCAAAATGGGGGCAACTGGTACCAATTTCTATTGGAAGCAGAGTTCTCACTTTTTTCTTGTAATGGTACACTAAATATTTATTACATGTATTCATAGAAAAAGTGTACATCAAATTGACCATGATGTTATACTCAAACAAGAAATGTCTTTGCTTATCAACAACAAAATCAAGCGAAATTACTTCGTACTGAGGAGACATTATTTTCTATTTATGTTAAGTAAAGTAATTTTAGTGAATTCTTGTTGATTTTTGTTTTGTTTTGATTTTAGATCTGTTTCAGAAATTTAAACATTATTGAACCGCTGCTATGTACTACCGATCACATTTTTTTTTTGCATCTTGACAAATTATGTGATTCGACCTACAATTTTAGATGAAGTCTGAACTATCGATTGAAATATCACTTGGTAAATCTGGTCGTAACAATGACTGCGATGTACTTTCCTAACGAGGAGAAGTTCACTAGCCTTGCGTCGAGTGAAGAAAAGCGCTTGTCAGTTTATTTTATTAAATGATTTTATTCTAATTGAAGAATCACTATAATTGGTTCGCTTAAAACGTTTATTCCAACTCAAATCCGACTACTTCTACATCACTAATACAGGATTCTACTAGAATACAGATACTTTACTCGTATTAAAAACTTGATTATTTATTCTCAACTGAATCTTACTAATCACTGAATTGAAACTGTATACTTTAAAATAGAACTAAAATCTTTATGAAAATAAAAAACCCAAATGACTTAACGTTTTAGAATTAAAAAGTAAATGAATCTCGAGGCTCAGAAGACACATCTTTTATATTTTGGCGTGAACAAATATTTAGAAGCGACAGTAAGGTTTCGAAGTAAAACAGAGAAATTGCTGTAATTTCTCAAGGATCTGCATCATCAAAAAGAATTACTTTTTCCGAAAGTTGTGACACCTTTTGAAGTTTTATGGTGTCACGAAATATGTATCATGACATAAAATCATATTTTGTTGCTGCATAGACGGTGAGTGGTTATTCTTGTTTATATATATACAGCAAGCGCCCCTGTGATTGCTTAAGCAAAGCATATTTGTATATATGTACGGTGAGCACTACTGCTATTGCATACAGGGCAAGAAGATGGTATAACAGCAAATATTTGAAGGTCAGAATTGATTGATTTGCTCTTTATGACTGTGTGAATTTGTAGTCTTTATGCTGAGAATATTTGTAGAAGGTGAAATGTGGAAATGAAAGTGTCGTATTAGCTTTGATGTTTAAATTTGCGCATAATTATTTGCATAGCATGTAAATGCGTAATATGCATAATACATTACATTACATTACACAGCATCCCAATGACTTTATAGAGAGTCAGTAGACTGTCTCGGCCATTGATGGGTGGTGCTCGAACCAAATCTCAGGAAATCATCAACCAATGTGTGATATAAAACAAGTAAAAAAACTAGAATTGGTCTAAGATCAATTCTTATGATACCCTAGATGAATGATCGTATGACATTTGGTATGGTCACCCATTTGAGCAATTTTGATTTTTGCAATAGTGTATCGCATATCTTTTAGACGTTGGACAGAAAAAATGATAATAACCAATTTTATAGGATTTCATATTCTGAAAAGTTTTTAGTACAATAAAAAAGTCTAGGACTGATCGTTTTCACAGTATCCGTTAAAAACCTAAATTTTTATATGGCAACACCAAGAAAGGGGTGCCCGATTTATTCCATTTTTTAAACTTTATTTGCTATTACTATAAAAACACCATGTACCGAATTTCAGCTCGTATATGTCGACGCGTTCTTAGGCAGTGTCCAAATATATAGTGGAAAACGAAATTTTTGTAAGGCAACTCCACAAAGGAGTTGCCCGATTTGTCTCATTTTCGAACTTAGTTCTCTAAGTATACGTGTTCTCGAGTTATCGTGCGCACGGACGGATGGACGAACAGACAGACATGCAAATATCAAAATAACTTTTAATAATCCATTTTGCTCTACCATCATTATTTCTGTGCGTTACAAACGGAATGACAAACTTAGTATACCCTATAGATTTCATATAGGATATAAAAACAACATACATTAGATAATATAGGCCATTACAATTACCATGTGCAAAATCTCTTCTGCCTGTTGCTCTAAGCGAAAAAGAAACTTTTGACAAATTTTCTACGCCCGCTCTAGAAATCTTCAAGAACTTTCCAAAAATGCCATCAGCACTTTTAGTTCTACGTAAATTTGAGAAATAAGAAAAATTTCTTCTTTAAAATAATTATAAGCAATATAAAAGAGAAAAAATGTTAAATGTAAAAATGTTCGATCATAACGAAATTTGTTGCTTATAGAATTTTGATTGCCATCTGCTAAATTTACGTTATTTTTACAACTATCTACTTGTTAAAATGGCGTGTTACCGTGCTAACTACTTGAACAGATTAAAAAGTTTGATACTTACGGCAGTTGTATGGACCAGCGACATCTTTATATAGTTATTGTTGATAAAATGTTATGATTTCTTCGATACGTTTCTAAGCAACTTAAATCCACATGTTTTTGTCCTTTCTTGTCTTATTACTTTTAGATAAAATGCAAAAACTAAATTAAAGCAGTCATCGAGAATTAAGATTATTTTTAAAAACACTATTATCTTTGGCACTCTCTCTTGAAATAAGTTCAGTGAATGATTTTTCATCTTGTTTTAGTCGTAATATTTAAATTTAAAATCATAAATTGTTCACAGAAACACATTTATATAGGTTGTTATAAGAATGAACAGGATTTATAATAAAACACGAATGTTGTGAATACATGAAATGCCTATATATTTTATCAAAGAAGCGCCTCAAATCTTTCCCAAGCATAACCAGTTAGAACACTATTGAAACTAGAAAAATTCACAAAACTATTCACACCATTATTATTTTGCTGCTCTGCTGCTGCTAAAATATCTATTAAAAACATACAAGCCAAAGTAATGAAGCAAATCTTAAGAGATTAAATTAAAATTATGATGAAATACGCCCAAAAACAACTACTATTAAAGAAGCATCCTTCGCCTCATATCGCTGTCTTTTTTCTCTGCTCTAATCTAAATCGTCATCTTCATCATCTGAAATTGTGTATTTTTTCTGCGATCGTTTACGACGCGTTTGTTTTTTGGTTGTCGATGAATTTGAATTGGATGCGCTTGTACTAGGGGTAGCGACTACACTGCTTACTGTTGACGCATTACTATTCGTTTTACTTAATTTCAATTTCATTTTAACACTTGAACCTCCATCATCATCAGAATTATCTTCATCTTCTTCATTTTCAGATACATCTACAGAAGCCTCACCACCGTTAAGAATTCTTCCGCTGGCAGCAGCAAATACTTTTTGTAATTCAATAGAATCTTCATATATTAAAGAAGTATCCTCATTATAAATCTGAGCATTTTGACAGAGTTGAATAAAGTCCTTTTCAAGATCAGCAAATTCATAATATTTTCCATCTTCGATTCTTTGAAGGATTTTCTTTATATCAACAGGTCGTTTAATGATTTCATAATAATCAGGTAATTTTTGTCTTGATGGCAGTTTCATAAACGGCTCAGAAATTAGTCGGCCATCTTCTGTAGTATGCTTAATAACGGCAGACATTATCTTACGCATTTGCTTCTTTAATTTCTTATCAACTGGTTGTTTTCTTCGTTTAACTGCCATCATTAATACAGAATCGTCATCAGAATCATCTTTTCGACTCTTTCGTTTTCGATTTCTTTTTCGCTTAGAGTCACGTTCTTCTTCTTCGTCATCATCAAATTCAGCTCCATCGTCAATAGCTTTCAACCATTCTTTTTCTGTTAAACTATCAGAATAATCGACTTCTTTTCTTTGTCGTGATCCTCGACCCAAAAAGCTATCATCTTCATACGTAGTCCAACGCTCAACTTCATCGTCTTCTTTCACTAACCAATCAGGCAACTCTGATTCATCTATTAATCGTCCTTTACCTGAATGCTTTATTATATCTTCTTTTCGCCTATCAACGTCCATTTTTTTGAAAAGCTCCAATTCATCTTCACTTCTAGCAATCATCATATTAATTACCTCATCATCTGGCACCTCATTTTCTTCCTCTTCATCAGCATCATCTTGATGCAAAATAGTTTGTAAGAATTGTTGTCGTTCACTACCTGTTGACTTTTGATCGAACATACCAGCTTGGATGACTTTTTCATCCATATTCAATTTATATCGTGCAGCTGCCAAAATTCGCTCTTCTACTGAATTGACTGTCATTAAACGTAGTACACGTACTTCATTTCTTTGACCGATACGATGAGCACGATCTTGAGCTTGTAAATCTTGATGTGGATTCCAATCTGAATCAAATATAACCACAGTATCTGCTGCTTGTAAATTTAAACCTAAACCACCAGCACGAGTGGATAGTAAAAATATGAAAATATCTGAGCCTTTCGAATTGAATTTTTTAAGAAGATCTCCTCTATCTTCAGCTTTTGTTGTACCATCTAAACGAAGATATCCAAATTGCCGCCAGCCTAAGTAATCTTCAATAATCGTCATACATTGAGTCATTTGACAGAAAAGTAAGACGCGATGATTTGATGCTTTGAGCTTTGGTAGAATTCTGTCGAGCAATTCAAATTTTCCAGAGACACGATATAAATCTGGTCCTGTAAATAAAAATTTTAAATTAATCGAGAAAAATTAAATTTGAATAGAAGTGAAATATATAAACGAAAATTTAATAAGAAAAAAATAAGACCGAGCTCTTCATATTAACTGACAAAATTTAAAAAGTTAGCTGAGAAGAATAGAAATACGTCGATTAGTCAGAAACATATAATCCGACTTTTAACCGATAAAATAGAACCCAATGCTTGAAGGTACGATAGCCGGGTAGAACATAATGAGCCTGCAAAATGAGTAACTTTGAAGAATGGCGAACAAATAAATATGAACTATACCTTAAGCTAGATTCTATGGCCGAAATGGAATGTAACGGAATCAGCATTTAAACAAAGATGAACTACCAATATCATCTACAGTTAAAATCGCCATTTTCTTTTTTTCCAACATTGAAATTGTGATAAGATGTCGAAAACCAAAGAGCGCAAGAAATTTTAAATTTCATAGAATTTCACTATAATAGTAATAACAACAACTCACCTGACACAACACCGTGTCCACCAATATGATCGCAATACTTTTCCTCAATGTGTTGAAACATGAATGGATGATTACAAAGTTTTCTAAGTTGAACGATAGTGTTCATTAGAGCCTTAGCACCACCTTTTCCTTGTTTGCCTTTCTCTGATCCATCAGTAAGTAGAACACCTTTGCTTTGCATATGCTTATAAAGAACTCGCTGCAATCCAGACATTTCACATTTAATAATGTATTCAACTTTTTCGGGTAATTGAGACTCGACTTCTTTCTTTAATCTACGCAATAAGAACGGACGCAGGACTTTATGTAGACGGCGAATAATCAAAATCGTTTCTTCTTCATTCAATTCTACTTTTTCGCCAGTAGTTGCAAATGGTGCATTAAACCATTGTTCAAATGTGGAACAACTCTTAAAAATTGAGGGCAGCAAGAAATTAAGAAGTGCCCACAGTTCAGGCAATTTATTTTGTAGAGGAGTACCAGTTAATAGTAAACGGTGTGGGGCATTATAGTGTGTATTTAATACCTGTGTCAATTTGCAATGGTGATTTTTCATACGATGCCCTTCATCAATAATCATATACTTCCATTGTAGTTTCGCCAACACTGATTTATCCTTGATCACATACTCATAAGTTGTTAGCAATACATTAAATTTTGTTGCTCTCATTTGATTTTGAAGTGTTCGTCTTCCAGCAGGACTTCCTTTATAACTGACAATTATAACAGATGGAGCCCACTTTTCAAACTCGAGCACCCAATTTGGTAGGGTGGAAAGCGGAACGATAACTAGAAATGGTCCATTCACTTTTTTTCTTTCCATTAGATATGTAATCAGGGCAATTGTTTGAATAGTTTTACCCAAACCCATTTCATCAGCTAAAATTCCATTCAAATTGTTGTTGTACAATGAGACAAGCCATTCAAGACCTTTGATCTGATATTCTTTAAGTTGGCCATTCACCAAAATTGATGATTGTTCACTAACCTTTTCGTGAATTGTATGTGCAATGCTGTAGTAAGTTTGCTCTTCGGTACGATATTCATCATCTTCAACTTTGGCTTGCTTAATAAGGGCCTTAGTTTTCTCTTCATCGCTTTTCATTTTTTCCTCTCTTAATCTTCTGGCTTCTTTATTATGCTCTTCATCATCTGTGTCACCATCAGAATCACTTTCAACCCAATCCCAACCTGGATGTGTCTCCAAGAATCGATGCAAATCTTTAAGAAAGGGAGCATCTTCCCCACTGAGTTTATTTCCCGTATTTGAATCCATAACAGTAACTCGCATGTCTCCAGCCTGACAGCTGTCGTCTATTTGAACGAATTCGCCACTAGCTAAGAGCTCCTTTTTGTAGCGTTTCTTACGTTTCATATCCTCCTCTTTCTTCTTTCTCTGGTCTACCTTATGTTGCTTAACCATTTCTGTAAGATTGCTGATGTATTCATCAGTTTGTGACAGGAGGAATGCAAGTCGCTTGTCTTTCTTTTGGTCGATAAGTTTTCTGTAGCCTTCTTCATCTTCAGCCATTAAACGACGCATACGCTCCTTTTCAATACGTTCTTGCTCTTTCTTTTGTTCACGTTCAGCGTTCGCATGATAATTCATAATAGCTTTATTTAATCTTGCCAATCGGGCCTGATTATTACGATGATATTCCTTAAAATCTTTTCCATGTTGAAGAACGGCAGCCAAGAATTCTTGGTGTTTCTGTCTACGTTTACGTTCAGCTTCTAATTTTTGTTGCTTTTCTAATTTCTCCGTGGCACGAGCTTCCCGTAATCCCTGTCGTTTAGTGCGTTTGTAAGCCTTAACATTTACAGCAGTTTCAAGAGTTGTATCCCGCCTGGTGCATTGGACAATTTCACTGCGCAATTGACGCTGGAAATTCAAAACACGTAAAGCTCGCAGCTCGATTGCAGCTTGAAGACGCAGATCATCACTCATCGTAGCTGGCAAGCATTGAAGCTCTTTCATACGCAAAGCAATACGCGCAGCTATACGATTTTCCCGTTCCTGTAGAAGTGTTATTGGATCAAGCCCAGCAGGTTTTGGTACTGTTGTTATCCGATTTGGTTTTTGAAGTGGTTGTGGCTGAGGCTGTGGACCTTGCTTTGGTCCTTGTTGTGAGATGGCTTGATTTACGCCACGATGAGGTTGCGTCGGCAAGGGTCCGGAAACTTGAGGCTGAACTGATTTTGCACCATTTGGAATATTGTGTTCAACTGTCGGAGTTAGTTGCTGCTGCTGTGGCTGTTGTTGTAGTTGCTGCTGCTGCTGTTGTTGTTGTTGTTGTTGGTGTTGTTGTTGTTGCTGCTGCTGTTGCTGCTGCTGTTGTTGTTGCTGCTGTTGTTGCATTTTATTAGTTGGTGGAAACGGACTACTAGGAGGCGTTGGACATTGGGGAGGCGTAGTTTCTTGACGGCCAATGTTTACAGGTGGCTGTTGCTGTTGAGAGGGAACTGCAGCAACTGTAGGTGGAGCCTGCTGCGGTTGTTGAGGTGGCTGTGGTGGAGGTTGTTGGGGTGATTGCTGCTGTTGCTGGGGTGCTTGCTGCTGAATTATTGATTGAAGTTGAATTGAGAGTGGTTTATTTCGAGCGAGTAATCTGTACGCCATTATTTGTGCTCGTAGCATTTGAACTTGAGTGGTATTCAAATTTTGATGTTTAGATGTTGCTCTTAAGGCGAGCAGTTGTGAATACCGGGGATCTTCTTGGAGTCCTTTTTCTTCCATCGAATCAATAGCTCTCTGCAAGGCATTCAGATTCTCCTGCCCGGGAGCTGGTGGTGGTTGTCCGGGAACCGTAGGAGGGGGTCCCTGAAAGAAAAATATATAAATTGTTTAAAAATATAACATTAAAAACCACTTATCTACAATTAATACTTTTTTCAGCAGTAACAATGTTTAACACCAATAAATTAAAAACAATGAGGAAATTGTAAGAACTGTTGAAGGCAAATCTAAAACTCGATGCGAAAATACTATGTCGATTCATGAGGAAGTAGAAATGGAATATTAGCGTTTCCCCCTGAAAGTGAAGAGGGAAGTAATTTTGAAGTTGGAAATATATATTGCTTATTACAAAGGGGTGTTCACGTAAATTAATAAAAATAACATCAGGACAACCGATTTCATCCGTTTGAGATCTGCAGATAACGTCCTTTAAATGATGTCCTTCTTTGACCTAGCATTCTTCCAGTCTTGCACTGAAGCTGTCGAACACCTTCTGTAACATTGCAGGACACAGGTTGACGATTTCTTGGCTTATGGAGACTTTCAGTTCGTCCAGGGTGCGGTTTGTTTGTATGAACTCTTGCTTTAAGGAACCCCCACAAGAAAAATTCACAAATGCTAAGGTCTGGGGAGCGAGCTGGCCATACAATGTCCGTTAAACTCGAAATGACTCGGCCAACAAACTTGCTTCTCATCAAGTCCATCACCTTAATGGCTGTATGGGCAGTTGCTCCATCCTGCTTGAACCACACCATAGCAGAATTGTGTTACGAGTTGGGGCTCTTCCTCTTGGACCCACATTAAAATGCGTACGGAACTGCCACTGAGCAGCTATGCATGAATCTCACTTTTAAAAAACGCCTCGACAACGAACGCACGGTGCTCACCCGACCAATGCTCTGTGGCTACTAAAAATATCCAGGTGTGGACTCTGGAACGCGCCCAGCCCCACCACCTACTCGCTCAACAGTACGGTGGCGAAAACCGTCAGATCTTTTTGCCGCACCCTGTACTTTCTTTTTTGGGAATTCGTTTTTTTTTTCTCCAGGAATACGTTCCATCTTGCTCATAATGACCTCTTAAGCCATCAATGTTGATTGTTTCAGCCACTCTGCTTTAAATCTTCCATGGTTTTCGCCACTTTACTTTTTGTAGTTTATGCTTCACTAGGGCCCAAAACCACTGGATTGGTGGCCGTAGGGGTACATTTGATGAGTTCACTTCTTTTAGAACAAAATCGATGTTGTTCTTATTGTACCATTCAAAGGTGTGCTTTGCATAATGACAGCTGGCTAAATTAGGCCAAAATAATATAGAGCGTCTATGTTGTTTTAAAAATAGTGGTAATCTATTTTTCAAGAAAGCATTTTTCATCTATTTGTCCCTTTTGTGAATAACGGTCTGCTCTGAGGCAACATTGACAAATAGGTTGCCAAACCATAATTTTTGGTCCAAATTTTGCAATTCCAATTGTAACAGTATAAAATTGGGGACCTGGCAGTGTCGAAAAATCCATTTTAAAATATGATTCATCATCCAAAACAAGGCAGCTGTCAGTTTTTTTAAATTCCATTGTAAAATTTTTGAACTCGCAAAACTGCTTTCTCCAATTGTTCCTTAGTTCTTTCTGACGATTTTTGCTTTTTATACGTCTTTATCTGCTTTCTTTTCTTCACGTGTTGAATCATTGTGTGACTTGTTTTCAATTTATCGAATAATATAACGCATCGATGATGATTTGTTCAGATCATTCTAAATCAAGACACTTGACTCCACTATTTTCGTCAACTAGACCTGTTGGACGACAAAAGTAGGTCCTCTAAAATCTGAAGATCTTTAACAATTTTTAAAACGTGCTGAACTTTTCTAATCGACACTCCTCTCTTTTTCGCGATACTTAGCTTACATTTAGTTTTATTTTGCTTGTGTACCGGTCGGTTATTTTCCAAGACTGAACCATTACAACTGTTATTGTTCACGGAATACTTGTGGCTTCTATACTACATGATTTGACGACAATACTTTTCGTTCTAGTCCTTATGTACGAGTATAACAAATTTCAATTTATTATAGGTAACAAAAAAATATTTTCTTGTATAAATAATCAAAAAGTTTCCAAAATATTTTCCATGTCATATTTATAATCAAAAAGTTTCCCAAACATGTTTTTAAGTCATACTTATAACCAGAAAATCAAAGTTGATGTTGTTGACTTAATTTGATTATTACTGCGTACATATAGAAACTATACTAATATACTGTAGACAAAAACGATTTGTTTTATTTTAGTAGTATTATTTTCCTTCATTTTCTCTCTTCAAATTATTTCTCTAACGAAGATATTATTTGCTTTTTTGGGCTAATACAGTTCTTTTGATTTTATTTTTTTAAACCTTGTAGATGATATTAAAAGAATACAAATTGATATTGAGTTGAGTAAAAAATTACAAACTCTTTATAAATTTTATTCAATTCTCTGATTACGTTTAAGTACAAGAGTGAACAACTGAACCTAAAAAAAAATTACAACTGTAATTCTAAGCTTTACTAATATATGAATGGTTGAAATTATGCACAAATAAGATACAAAGCTGTATATTGTAAATTAATATATTGCATTAACAATGAGGTAATAAATGGCAAAAATTTGGTACAGTTTAAAACAGAGGTGTCCAAAATAAATAATGCAGTTGGTAAGACGTTTTATATTTTTGATTACCACAAAGTTAAAGAGATATCATATTTAATAACTAACATTAATTTTTTGTAATCAAAAAAATAAAGTTGAGTTATAACAGACCTCAGTCGGGACCTCAGACCTAGAACGTCGCACCGATTTCATATTTAAAATACTGGAATTATAAAAAAAAAATATTCTCTTAGCTCCTGTCGGCCAATGCTGGCAGTGATAAATTGAAAGATATCCTGTGTTAGCTGAGTATCGTTATTAAGAAAATTCAAAATATCTACTTAAAAAAAAGATAGGCACTAGATGGTGCGGCCAGTGATATTTTTTACCTTTATGCTAAGTTTCATATAAAAAACCGGATAATTCCTGTCCAAAATTTCTTTCTTTTTTGTAATAATTTAAAAATATATATTTTGATGATGACAATTTGAAAACATTTATAGTTAAAAAAAACTACTTTTTTAAAGACTAATAAAATTTTCAATCAAATTCACAAAACTGCGTCTTCTATAAAAATACTATCATGGAATACGTAAATTACATGCATATATATACTCAAAAAAATATTTTTTTTAATAAATTTAAGATCCATGATTCAAGCTTGTAGAGACAAACATCTAAAGAACAAAAATACGGGGTGCGGTGAAAGTTCTTACTTTTTATTTATATACCATTTATGTCCAACAAAAGAACATATAACAGAAAGAATAAGCATCTCGTATATTGACAATTTTTTATATGGCGGGTCGTGATATTACGACTCGCTCTCACAAATTGTACAAAAATTCTCTGCTTTTTGACGACCCGCCACACACAAGTGATATTACAACCGGCTTTCACAAATTCTACGAAAACTCTCTCCTTTTTTACGACCACCACCGGTATGACGTTAAAGCACCAGCACCAGAGCCAGCGGTTGCGCTCAGTATCATGCTCATGCATTGCATTACGTTTGCCATAACACTTTGTTTGTGAAAATTTTCATTTGCATTACATTGAGCTTGAAGTAGAACAGTGGGAGAATAGTGAGATGTGCATAGGGGATGTGATAGGAATTGATAGCCAACAAGCAGAAAAATGTAAATTAATAGAAAAACCGAACCGAAAAACCACTTCAGCCAGGCAGAAAAGTGAAACATGAAACTGTGCATGGCAGACGTCGGCGTGTGTGCAGCTGTGTGATGGCGGAGAACAGAGAGAACAGAGCAATAATCTCTCAGCCTCAAATCATTGCGTCTTCCTGTCTGTTACCTCAGGACCGCTTCCATAATTAAGCATACAGCTTCTGCATTTTGAGAGGCCAGAAAGAACTTCTTGTTGAGTTATTATATGATCTTTGGTACTACTACTACGTAATAAATTAAAACAATTTTTACAACAAATGGACAAAATTCTCTCCTTGTGCATCAATGCATCTTCTTACTCGCCTGCAAATTGCCCACTATTGTCGCACATTCTTCTATTGATATATCGTCACACACAAGTCGCAAAACCACTTTCACGACTTCTGTTGAACCGAGTGCGGCAGATTTTATTCTCTAGAATGTTCCACATCGAGTCATTAAAATCCAGCGAGTTGGTCAGCCAATCGTCTTTGCCCCAAAAGCACAATTCTTCACAGAAGCCGATTGTTGTTCGTTCTGAATATACCAGAGCCAGTCTGGCCGATAAATTATTTTCGACTGAAGCCCATGGCTGCAAAACATCATTATGTACCTATAGAATAATCTGCTGGTATACGCCCGTATTGATTTAGACCTTTTTTTCGACAAACATCATGGTGTCTTTCCAGTCCCATAAATGCCACCTGAGATCATCGCCGATACTGAGAAGTGACTCTGGGTGATGATTTTTATTGCTACGTACAGTTGGCGACTGGGCACACTCTCATCTCAAGAGTTTCACTTTCTCATCCGTTGAAGAAGGGAGCTTTCTGTGGTTGACTCCGACTACCGCCGACCAGCCGATCATTCGACGCACTTTCCTCACTCGTTTAGCTTTCATCGCATTGTTGAGGAAGTATCCGCGGCGAATCTTGTAACGGTGCTTCTTTAGTTTCTCATCCTACGATCTCACAAACGAATTATTCGCTGATTCCAAGTTTCTTCTCCATTTTTTGCATTGAGCTCTCCGGATTGCGGTTTATTCAGCATAGTACTTTGTTCACATTCTCCAATGTGACGGTAGTGAGCGAGCGACCATTTCGAGGACGATCCGAAGCCGAACGCATTCCCATTTTTTTAAAACGATCCATTGCTCTCTTGATCTTAATTTCTCATATGAATTTTAAGATTTTTTTTTCTTTTCAATTAAATGAAATTTTTTCCAACTGAAATGAATCCTTCTTCAAATAAAATGAAACTTTTTTTTTTCATCTGAAATGAAACCTCAGAGAATAAAATCGCAATTTATTCCATGCAAAAAAAAATTGCATTTAATTTAAAAATAGTTTCGTTCAATTCGAAAATGATTTCATTTAATCCAAAAATGCTATATATTCCGGTGGTCTTACCGATATCGGCATTGTTCATACCACTCTTATGAATTTCTATAATCGT